>CM076992.1:100737309-102098468 GCA_039090855.1 Macrothele yani
ATTTTGCAAAACTGGATCCCGAGCTATTAAAATGTCTAAATAAGGAAGTGAAAAATGATTTTCCATTTCTACTGAAAACTTAATGGAAGGATAGAAAGAACCAAGTAAGTCAACAAATTCTTGTAAGTCATCATTGGTAAACGGCCAGAAAAATAAAACATTATCGACATATCGAGTGTAAAGAATTGGGGAAAGCCTACACTGGCTAAGAGCTTGATTTTCTAGATTTTGAAGCATAATTTCTGCTAAAACCGGATACAGGGGGACCATATAGGAACCCCTTCCAACTGCCGATATATTTGGTTATCAAACTTAAAAAAAGACGTGTCATTGATTAGCTGAAGAGCTTGGTAAATAGCCTGAACCTCTGACTCTGGGTCAAATCCTGAGGGTGTCAGCAAAGACCTAATAAAGTTGTGAACCGTGCCAAGAGGAATATTAAGAAATAACAAAATAATGTCTAGGGGGACCAAACGGAAGGGTTTACCAAAAAACTGAAAAGAGCGCAATTTTCAACAGACTGTGTGGAACAAGAAATAGAAAACCTGTACCCGGAGGTCAGAGGTGCAAGAAATTTTGCGAGGGCTTCCTCTAAAGGTCTAGTGGGGCTGGACCGGCTGGAAACCAAGAGATGAATCGGAAGGCCGTGTTTGTGCGTCTTGACTCTCCCGAACATTTCTGGGATCCTCGGGCCTGGCACAGAGTTTATTGCTTCAGTGATCTCCTTAGGAAGATTTCCATGTTTTTTTAAATAGCTTACTGCTCTTAAAATTACTGTCGTGATGTTGCTGTTTATCTTGACATGAGGGATATTAGCTATGGTCTCACCCATTTTATCTAAATACTCTTGTTTGTTGAAAATGACTACCTGTGGCGACTTGTGAGTCGCCACTATGGCCAACTCAGTATTCTCTTTCAGTAATTTGAGTTGTTTTCTAGTTCCACACAGGCTGTTGAAAAATTGCGCTCTTTTCAGTTTTTTGGTAAACCCTTCCGTTTGGTCGCCCTAGACAGTATTTCGTTATTTCCTGATGTTCCTCTTGGCACGGTTCACAACCTTATTAGCTCTTTGCTGACATCTTCAGGATTTTACCCAGAGGTAGAGGTTTACGCTATATAACAGGCTCTTCAGCTAATCAATGACAAGTCTTTTTTCAAGTTTGATAACCAAATATATCGGTAGTTGGAAGGGGCCCCTATGGGGTCCCCTGTCTCCGGTTTTAGCAGAAATTGCTTCGAAATGCGATATGTCGATGATGTTTTACTTTTCTGGCCGTTTGCCAATGATGACTTAGAAGAGTTTGTTGACTTACTTGGTTCTTTCTATCCTTCCATTAAGTTTTCAGTAGAAATGGAAAATCATTTTTCACTTCCTTATTTAGACATTTTAATAGCTCGGGATCCAGTTTTGCAAAATGTTATTTATTCGGTTTATCGCAAACCTTTTGCAGTTTCATCTCTAATTCCCTTTACGTCGGCACACCCTTGGAGTCAGAAGATGTCAGATTTTCATTTCCTGGTCAAATGTGTTTTCTCGCATTCGTCGTCTTTAAAATTTAGGAATGTGGAGCTAGAGATAATCAGCGACCAGGCTCGAGCCTTCGGGTACTCTGAGGACATGATACGGAGTGTAATTCACAGAGTTTCGAACCGGACAACTATCACGCTGTCCAGTGAAGACCGAATCTCAAGATATGTAGGATCAGTACAATATGTGTCGCTCATTGTTCAAGCCCTAAAGAATATCTGCCGAAAATATATTGATTTTGGGGTAAGGACAGAAAACATCCGTACCCTGGTCTGCAGCGATCGAGATTCAGTGAAAGACATGGACAAATGGGGAATGTACAATATTCCATTGCGTTCTAATGCTGCAGGTAACTGGGAGTCTGCATACATCGGCTCTACATCCAGGAAATTACAGACTAGAATTATGGAACACAAATGTAGTGTCCGCAATGGTTCAAAAAACACAGCGCTGGCAAGGACTGTTTGCGGAGGAGGATATGAACCTTAATGGGACAAAAGCGGCTGTAATGGTGACCCCATCAAATAAGTCAGCTTTGTTATTAACAGAGAGTTTTAATTCTTAAGAATATGGACTGGTGCTGCAATGCTGAGGTTCCGGTATCTGTATCGGGAGTATGGAAGAACCTCATACAATCTGGACGTCACAACCCTATTCCTCACTGTGAATGCGGACTCAATTTAATAGGACATTAATTGCTTACGTCAATAGTGTGTTGAACTTTAATCATGCGTATACGGTAATCTGGCAATGTGTATATTAATACAGAAATTTAACGTGGACCAGGAACATCAGACAAAGATCTTCGCTCTTTCTAATGTGTATATTATATTAACCTGTGTGATCTCTAGGTCGTGTTCATTTCATCTGAGGATGGTCCTAAAGTAGGATTGAAAGTACTCATGAAATTGGTTTCAACTTATCATTAAAGTTTTTAAATGCCATTTTCGTCATTTTTATCGTGTATAAAACGGCATTTTCATAGTTTGGCGATATCAGCACGATTGGTTTTTGGTGATGTTCGACGCCGTGTTTTGGTATGTATACTTCAAATATTTACGTTTTGGAGGTCATTCATGGAAGATATTATCAAGAATTACCGATTCTTTAAAATCACACTTGAAAAAGAACAGACACACTTGGCGTACCATTTACATTGTAGAGACTTGCAGGTATTGCCGAAATATTTAACCATAAAGTGCGTGTGTTGGTCTAGACGGGATTCACGTATTATTTCCGAGGCGGAAAAGAAAAGACTTAGAGCAGAAATACGCCGAAAAAGATCACGTATTGACTTTCTGCAACGCAAATCTTATACAGCATTCCATGACCTGACCTTTAATTGTCACTCAGTCATATCCCACAAGTTGATTATGACTTTCACGGCGGTATATCAGAATGTGGTTAATCAACTAGTTCGGGCTCACATTGGTAAATTACGTCTTCTGGTGGCGAAAGAGGTAGAATCCAGGAACCTCGACAATTTAAACAGGACTGGAGCTGGCAATGTACTTAAACCTAATTTTATTAATAGAAGTGATTATAGGCTCAGTGAGGTTCAAAAAGTGGCGTTGCAGAAAGGCTTAAAAAGTGTGCCTACCACAAGGAAGCAGGCAATAAGTACATTATTATCCCTCAGGTTGAACAAGTTATTAAAACTTTACCTTTAGAGGCACAAGACATATCCCGCCTAAGGGTGGCAAGAGCCTTTTGGGAGTCTCCATAATCAGCGTATAAGACGCGAGTCCAGAGCGCATTATGAGGAACAAAAACAACTCAAATTACTGAAAGAGAATACTGAGTTGGCCATAGTGGCGACTCACAAGTCGTCGCAGGTAGTCATTTTCAACAAACAAGAGTATTTAGATAAAATGGGTGAGACCATAGCTAATATCCCTCATGTCAAGATCAACAGGGACCCCACGGCAGTAGTTTTAAGAGCAGTAAGCTATTTAAAAAAACATGGAAATCTTCCTAAGGAGATCACTGAAGCAATAAACTCTGTGCCAGGCCCGAGGATCCCAGAAATGTTCGGGAGAGTCAAGACGCACAAACACGGCCTTCCGATTCATCTCTTGGTTTCCAGCCGGTCCAGCCCCATTAGACCTTTAGAGGAAGCCCTCGCAAAATTTCTTGCACCTCTGACCTCCGGGTACAGGTTTTCTATTTCTTGTTCCACACAGGCTGTTGAAAAATTGCGCTCTTTTCAGTTGTTTGGTAAACCCTTCCGTTTGGTCTCCCTAGACATTATTTTGTAATTTCTTAATATTCCACTTGGCACGGTTCACAACCTTATTAGGTCTTTGCTGACATCTTCAGGATTTTACCCAGAGGCAGAAGTTTACGCTATTTACCAGACTCTTCAGCTAATCAATGACACGTCTTTTTTCAAGTTTGATAACCAAATATATCGGCAGTTGGAAGGGGCCCCTATGGGGTTCCCCTGTCTCCGGTTTTAGCAGAAATTCTGCTTCAAAATCTAGAAAATCAAGCTCTTAGCCAGTGTAGGCTTTCCCCAATTCTTTTCATGCGATATGTAGATGATGTTTTACTTTTCTAGCCGTTTACCAATGATGACTTACAAGAATTTGTTGACTTACTTGGTTCTTTCTATCCTTCCATTAAGTTTTCAGTAGAAATGGAAAATCATTTTTCACTTCCTTATTTAGACATTTTAATAGCTCGGGATCCAGTTTTGCAAAATGTTACTCATTCGGTTTATCGCAAACCTTCTGCAGTTCCATCTCTAATTCCCTTTACGTCGGCCCACCCTTGGAGTCAGAAGATGTCAGCTTTTCATTTTCTGGTCAAACGTGCTTTCTCGCATTCTTCCTCTTTACAGTTTAGGAATTTGGAGCCAGAGATAATCAGTGACCAGGCTCGAGCCTTCGGGTACTCTGAGGACATGATACGGAGTGTAATTCCCGCAGTTTCGAACCGGACAACTATCACGCTGTTCAGTGAAGACCGAATCTCAAGATATGTAGTATCAGTACAATATGTGCCGCTCATTGTTCAAACCCTAAAGAATATCTGCCGAAAATATCATATTGATTTTGTGGTGATAACAGAAAACATCCGTACCCTGATCTGCAGCAACCGATATTCTGTGAAAGACATGGACAAATGGGGAATGTACAATATTCCATTGCGTTCTAATGCTGCAGGTAACTGGGAGTCTGCATACATCGGCTCTACATCCAGGAAATTACAGACTAGAATTATGGAACACAAATTTAGTGTCCGCAATGGTCCAAAAAACACAGCGCTGGCAAGGACTGTTTGCGGAGGAGGATATGAACCTTAATGGGACAAAAGCGGCTGTAGTGGTGACCCCATCAAATAAGTCAGCTTTGTTATTAACAGAGAGTTTTAATTCTTAAGAATATGGACTGGTGCTGCAATGATGAGGTTCCGGTATCTGTATCGGGAGTATATAAGAACCTCATACAATCTGGACGTCACAACCCTATTCCTCACTGTGAATGCGGACTCAATTTAATAGGACATTAATTGCTTACGTCAATAGTGTGTTGAACTTTAATCATGCGTATACGGTAATCTGGCAATGTGTATATTAATACAGAAATTTAACGTGGACCAGGAACATCAGACAAAGATCTTCGCTCTTTCTAATGTGTATATTATATTAACCTGTGTGATCTCTAGGTCGTGTTCATTTCATCTGAGGATGGTCCTAAAGTAGGATTGAAAGTACTCATGAAATTGGTTTCAACTTATCATTAAAGTTTTTAAATGCCATTTTCGTCATTTTTATCGTGTATAAAACGGCATTTTCATAGTTTGGCGATATCAGCACGATTGGTTTTTGGTGATGTTCGACGCCGTGTTTTGGTATGTATACTTCAAATATTTACGTTTTGGAGGTCATTCATGGAAGATATTATCAAGAATTACCGATTCTTTAAAATCACACTTGAAAAAGAACAGACACACTTGGCGTACCATTTACATTGTAGAGACTTGCAGGTATTGCCGAAATATTTAACCATAAAGTGCGTGTGTTGGTCTAGACGGGATTCACGTATTATTTCCGAGGCGGAAAAGAAAAGACTTAGAGCAGAAATACGCCGAAAAAGATCACGTATTGACTTTCTGCAACGCAAATCTTATACAGCATTCCATGACCTGACCTTTAATTGTCACTCAGTCATATCCCACAAGTTGATTATGACTTTCACGGCGGTATGTCAGAATGTGGTTAATCAACTAGTTCGGGCTCACATTGGTAAATTACGTCTTCTGGTGGCGAAAGAGGTAGAATCCAGGAACCTCGACAATTTAAACAGGACTGGAGCGGGCAATGTACTTAAACCTAATTTTATTAATAGAAGTGATTATAGGCTCAGTGAGGTTCAAAAAGTGGCGTTGCACAAAGGCTTAAAAAGTATGCTTACCACAAGGAAGCAGGCAATAAGTACATTATTATCCCTCAGGTTGAACAAGTTATTAAAACTTTACCTTTAGAGGCACAAGACATATCCCGCCTAAGGGTGGCAAGAGCCTTTTGGGAGTCTCCATAATCAGCGTATAAGACGCGAGTCCAGAGCGCATTATGAGGAACAAAAACAACTCAAATTACTGAAAGAGAATACTGAGTTGGCCATAGTGGCGACTCACAAGTCGTCGCAGGTAGTCATTTTCAACAAACAAGAGTATTTAGATAAAATGGGTGAGACCATAGCTAATATCCCTCATGTCAAGATCAACAGGGACCCCACGGCAGTAGTTTTAAGAGCAGTAAGCTATTTAAAAAAACATGGAAATCTTCCTAAGGAGATCACTGAAGCAATAAACTCTGTGCCAAGCCCGAGGATCCCAGAAATGTTCGGGAGAGTCAAGACGCACAAACACGGCCTTCCGATTCATCTCTTGGTTTCCAGCCGGTCCAGCCCCACTAGACCTTTAGAGGAAGCCCTCGCAAAATTTCTTGCACCTCTGACCTCCGGGTACAGGTTTTCTATTTCTTGTTCCACACAGGCTGTTGAAAAATTGCGCTCTTTTCAGTTGTTTGGTAAACCCTTCCGTTTGGTCTCCCTAGACATTATTTTGTAATTTCTTAATATTCCACTTGGCACGGTTCACAACCTTATTAGGTCTTTGCTGACATCTTCAGGATTTTACCCAGAGGCAGAGGTTTATGCTATTTACCAGACTCTTCAGCTAATCAATGACACGTCTTTTTTCAAGTTTGATAACCAAATATATCGGCAGTTGGAAGGGGCCCCTATGGGGTCCCCTGTCTCCGGTTTTAGCAGAAATTCTGCTTCAAAATCTAGAAAATCAAGCTCTTAGCCAGTGTAGGCTTTCCCCAATTCTTTTCATGCGATATGTAGATGATGTTTTACTTTTCTAGCCGTTTACCAATGATGACTTACAAGAATTTGTTGACTTACTTGGTTCTTTCTATCCTTCCATTAAGTTTTCAGTAGAAATGGAAAATCATTTTTCACTTCCTTATTTAGACATTTTAATAGCTCGGGATCCAGTTTTGCAAAATGTTACTCATTCGGTTTATCGCAAACCTTCTGCAGTTCCATCTCTAATTCCCTTTACGTCGGCCCACCCTTGGAGTCAGAAGATGTCAGCTTTTCATTTTCTGGTCAAACGTGCTTTCTCGCATTCTTCCTCTTTACAGTTTAGGAATTTGGAGCCAGAGATAATCAGTGACCAGGCTCGAGCCTTCGGGTACTCTGAGGACATGATACGGAGTGTAATTCACGCAGTTTCGAACCGGACAACTATCACGCTGTTCAGTGAAGACCGAATCTCAAGATATGTAGTATCAGTACAATATGTGCCGCTCATTGTTCAAACCCTAAAGAATATCTGCCGAAAATATCATATTGATTTTGTGGTGATAACAGAAAACATCCGTACCCTGATCTGCAGCAACCGATATTCTGTGAAAGACATGGACAAATGGGGAATGTACAATATTCCATTGCGTTCTAATACTGCAGGTAACTCGGCGTCTGCATACATCGGCTCTACATCCAGGAAATTACAGACTAGAATTATGGAACACAAATGTAGTGTCCGCAATGGTTCAAAAAACACAGCGTTGGCAAGGACTGTTTGCGGAGGAGGATATGAACCTGAATGGGACAAAAGCGGCTGTAGTGGTGACCCCATCAAATAAGTCAGCTTTGTTATTAACAGAGAGTTTTAATTTTTAAGAATATGTACTGGTGCTGCAGTGATGAGGTTCCGGTATCTGTATGGGGAATATGGAAGAACCGCATGCAATCTAGACGTCACAACCCTATTCCTCACCGTGAATGCTGACTCAATTTGATAGGACATTAATTGCTTACGTCAATAGTGTGTTGAACTTTAATAATGCGTATACGGTAATCTGGTAATGTGTATATTATATTAACCTGTGTGATCTCTAGGTCGTGTTCATTTCATCTGAGGATGGTCCTAAAGTAGGATTGAAAGTACTCATGAAATTGGTTTCAACTTATCATTAAAGGTTTTTAAAAGCCATTTTCGTCATTTTTATCGTGTATAAAACGGCATGTTCATAGTTTGGTGATGCAAATGTGTGTGGTGGCGCAATGGTCTAAGCGATGGCTTCTAATCATTAGTCCGAGATGGGTTCGGGTTCGTAACCCGGTGAGGCATGGATGTTGTGTTTGTCTTACGGCGCTGGCTCCCTCCATTCCTTGGAACCAGTGGCCCTAAATTAGGGACGGGATACTGCTTATAGCCCACTGAGTTGCTCACGGTGGTCGTTAAACCTCCATAAAGAAATATGTAATAAAAGCAAAGTATATTCTGGGTAAAGCATCTTTTAAGTAGTTTCTTACAGAGGACTTGTTTTCAGCAGTAACATCACCGTGCAGTTTTAGTTGTAAGTTAAGATGACGCAATGCAGCATTATATTGTTTCCTATCAGATACTACAGATTGAGTTAGAGTTTGATTTTCAAATATTAATTTAATCATGAGTGTCTCTATAAGCATTTTATAACCATGCTTGTTTTTACAGATTTCCACCCTGACGATGATTATCCAGACGATGATCATGCTCACTCTGAGGAACCCATGCTTACAGCTGGTGAAATTGCCGGCATTATTTGCGGAGTTCTCGTTGGTATAATCGTTTTAACAGTTATTCTTTTGTGTCTGTTGAGGACTTTCGAACCCAGATCGTGGAATCGTCTTGTCGTGTGCGTACGGTCTCTATCATCTTGTAATATAACAGGGCCCGAAAATCCTGACGAACCGGTCAAATCTCGAGATCCTGAAGATCCTTTTCCACCTTTGGATTTAACGGAGCAAAAATTAAAAGAGAAACAGCATAAAGATGAGTCAAGTGAACAAATTCAACCTCTTACCGATAACTCACATGGACAAGATGTTGTGGATAACAAGAGCATAAGACAAGAGAGTGGGTAGTGCAACGGAATACTGCAAATAAGTGTATATTTGAAAGAAATTGCCGAGAACATCGCATCTTAGTAATTAAACGACTTGACAAAGAGAGGAATGAGAAGGCAAAACTTACAATTTCATCTGAAATTCATTTCTTGGATTTAGTTTTTCACCATTCGGCACGCGACTCATGCATTTTAAAATACCGTTCAAACGGAATGTTTTTAATAAATCGCATGCAAAAGTGGAATATTTGGTCTTTTTATTCATGCAAAAAAGTTTTGAATTTCCTGAATCAAACAAAAAGAAAAGAATCGTTGTTAACACTATTACTAAATATGTTACAGAAATCATGTTTTTCCGCATGATAAAACCGATTTCAAACAATAATAATGATAATGCAGTTTTTTTAGGGGGTTTAACGATTTAATGACCAACCTGAGCAACTAGATCTCCTATAAGCAGAAGCGCGTTCCTAATTTAAGGCCACTGGTCCCATAGAAGGGAAAGAGCCAGTGCCGTAAGACCAAAGCAAAATCAGTGTCTCGCAGGGATACGAACCCGGATCTTTCTCGGACGAATGGCCAGAAGCCAGCTCTTAGGCTACAGCGCCATCGGGGCTGCTACACAGTTCTTCATACTGCTAGATGTAACAGTATTCGCATACAATCCCGTTCTGATAAATGTGGTTACCGAATGTTAACACTAACCGATGAATATGGAAAATCTCAGACCCGAGTAGTAGAGTTTAGTGACTTAAAGTTATATGCATATTTCTGACAATATGATATTTATATTTTTAAGATAAACAATAATCAATGAGCACTAATACACACCAAGTTAATGAACTTGGTACAATATCCGTTGATTTTTATTGGTGTAGAAACAAATCGACATAGCCGAGCTTTCGCTCACAAACGTGTGGCTTTATCAAGGCTGCCGCCTCGGTGGCACAGTGGTCTAAGCGCTGTTTTATGACCATTCGTCCGTGAAGGGTCCGGGTTCGTATCCCGGCGAGGCATGGATGTTGTATTTGTCTTGCGGCACTGGTTCTCTCCCTTTCCTGGAACCAGTGACCCTAAATTAGGGACGGCGATTTCTTATAGCACATTGAGTTGTTCACTTTGGTCGTTAAATCCCCAACCGAATTTTTTTTTATCAAGGCTGATAAATGCTAACTTATGCGGAGAGAATTAACAGTGAACGTCAACATTTGAATATACTATATACATTAGAACTCCAATTATCCTGATCATCGAAGCAGACAACCCTTTTTGACTTTTTCACTGAAAACAAATTTATTTCAGACTGTAGGTAAAAAATTTAATCATACGTACTGTATTACTCGTTACTTTTGTTAATTTTGTTAGTTTGCATCAACAAGAAAATAATTTAAAGTTTGGTTAAGAATTTAATTGTAAAGATGTTATGTCTTTTGTTTATAGCAAATTAAAAATATGTAGGTACATAATTTTATTGCTTAATTTTTTCGATAAAAGTTTGTTTTGTATTACTGTATGTTTACGTAAATAAAGATCTGTAATTTATTTTTGAACTGTATAACATTTGTTATCATAAAATACGATAAACGAAAAAAATTAAATTTCCTCACTTGAATTAATAAATACGTATTTGCCTACCGAAAGAAGACAACTCAATTATCCAGATTTTCCGAATATCCGGATGGGCTGTGGTCCAAGTTAATCCGGATAATTGGTGTTCTACTGTACTTACTTTGAGGTAAGTTCACATTGCGCAAAAATAGGAAATAATAGCATGAGAACAAACGTCAATAAACAAAAACAAAACAAAGTCTTAATATTTTAAGAAGTCTGTCCACAGGGGGTGCAGATCACGGGAGACGGTATCGTTGAATGCGTAATCCGTTGTGAGAATTTCAATCATCTCTCCGATGGCGGTCTAAATGTAGTTGGTGTATGGTGCCAGCTGTTTGTAACTTGCCCACAGCGTTTGTCACAAAAGGAATGTGAAAAACGAAGCCTTTAAAGAGAAGCTTGTCTAAAAGAGGCGACACCGTAGTGGGCAAGTTACAAACAGATGGCACCATTCACCACCCACACTGAGACCCCCATCAGAGAGACAATTGAAAATTCTCATAACGTAATACGCATCAAAAAATGTGTTTTGGAATTTCTTATGATATACCACTAGTAAAAACGTGCTAAAACATAAGTATTGTTTGCATTAACTGAAAGAAATGCTTTAAAAAACTATGCACGTTGAGAGGCAGGAGTACTTAAAAGACTCAATATGAGTTCAGAGACAGTCCCATGTCACATCCAAAGTAAAATCACAAGTCATGAAAGTACTAGTTTTAAGAAAGTACTAACTTGAAACCATATGCAATGTGAAAGTCTCCGTAGATGGTATTTCACGTCTAACCAGTGAACTAATCACTGAGGCACGGATTAAAAAAGGTGGCTAGCTGAAATTTGCTTACATGCCGAAACTGTCATATGGTGGGAGCGCTAGAAGCCTCGAGACAATTTACAATTTCCGAGAGTCCTAACTTCCCTTAACTTCCCGCAATTTATAGTAAACAGCGCTGCATCAGGTTTAGAGTGAAATGATCAAAGTTGGATTAAAAACAGTCAGTAAAAATTATGTGAGGATTAAAAATGTATCAAAATATTGAAGAATGTAGACATTCTCAGCTGTATATACAAAGTTGACCACTATAGTGCAGGAAACAAAGGGACGTCAGGAACTCGCTAAAAGAAACTACAAACGAAAGTATGCAACGATACCGTCTCCCGTGATCTGAACCTCCTGTGGACAGACTTCTTAAAATATTAAGACTTTTATTTTGGCTTCATTTGTTGACTTTTGTTCACGCGCCCTTTTTTCTCATTTTTGCACAATGTGAACTTAACTCAAAGTAACTATATATATTTTCAAATGTTAACGTTTATTGTTAATTCTCTCCGCATAGGTTAGTATTAATCAGCCTTGATAAAGCCACAAATTTGAGTGCAAAAGCTTGAGTATGACAATTTGTTTCTGCACGAAAAAAAATCAACGGATATTGTACTAAGTCCATTTATATTGTTGTTTATGATTCTAACGTACACCAAATGAACGTGCATTTTCACCCACATTTTTATTGCTATTTATTCTAGATGAAGTTAAAACGAGATTTACGTTCTCTCGAACGATTTTCTCCTTCAAATAATAAGCAAGCTATAAGCACAATTATCTAGCATGAATAAATTAAACTGAAGAACCGAGAGCTCCCATTTTAACCAAGCAGTGTGAATCTGGCGAGAGTAGCCGTACTCTTTCACATCGGTAGAGCTGAGTGGTGAAAATCATTAATAAGACAGTGTTTTGGCAAAATTTCTAAACGCGGAAATATTGTGCCTATCTATTTCATCTAAATTTCGCTGTCCTGAATAGTTTTTGAAGTGTACAGCAGAAAAAGGATAATGTGCGTCGGTGGTTCATTTTTGGAAAAATCATTTTTGAAACTGCACTTGGTCATGAAAAGTTCGAACAAACATTTTCTGATAACATTAACCGAAACGCTGATTATAACGAACAGTTGCTACGGTTGGTCAGAAACTTAGCTTTCTGGCTAGGCGACAGAACTGGGCCCGAGTTCAAGTCCCGAACGAGGCGTGGGTATAATCAGTTTGTCTTACAGCGCAGGCTCTCTCCCTATCCAGAAGCCAGTGGCCCGAAATTAGAGACGGACGACTCTTCTTATACGTAGTTGCTTATTATACCCCGCAACAAAGAAACTGTAAGAAACCAGGTCTGCCCAATGTCCGGCACGCGTACCATGTGTTCAACACAACTTTTGCACTTGTAGCACGCGGTAAAATAATATGAAAAAAGAAACAATACCTATAGAAAATACTAATAATGATGCAACAAACAAAAAAAAATTCCCTTCAGAAAAATGTTCCTATAAACAGTTACCCAGAACTAACTATATTGGCAATATGTTTAATCTTACGTTTTAGTTCTTTTTTTATTTTTTTTATAGGAGGTTTAACGACAACAGTGGACTACTCAATGAGCAGTAGCCCGTCCCTAATTTAGGGCCACTGGTTTCAGGGAAAGGAGAGAGCCAGGGCCGTAAAACAACTCACATCCATGTCTCACCGGGATTCGAACCTGCACCCCTTTTGGACGAATGATCTGAACTTCAAAATCTTTATTGCCATAAAACCATATAAACAAACAATATTTACAGTAAGTTCCCCGGGAACAGTTATTGCCATTTTGGCATATTTTACATAGAGGGAAAAAAAGACTCAAAAAACATACCATATTGCGAAATGTCAATGACAGAAAACAAAAAACGAGATCAATTTAACATTCTCCGTCTACCAGAAAAAGCCAAAAAAAAAAAAAAAAAAAAAGCATGAGGTAATTCACAATAATGAACTTTAGAATTTATACAAAACACAAAATCTGTAAAACTGACCATTGTCAAAGGCCGCGCAAAGTTAAAAATATTTCAGCATGTCATTCATCCGGCAAGCAAAACTAATCGGTAATTTTTTCTAAAACAAAATTAAATTGATTTTTCTGTCTGTCTGCATGGACCACTACAAAAGGCTGTTATTCAACAACGATGATGAAAAAAAAACAACATGGCAACATAGAAGCCAGGAAAAGAAACCTCGCTCGTAACATGTACGCTACCACTAACAACATAATAAATTGATTTTTCCTGTCTGTTTGTAAAACTATTTTTTCGACAGACATAATTCATCAAGAATCATGAAACAAAATAAACGTAAACTTTAACTCTCAAAGAAAAACCCTGCTTAACACGGATACGCTGCTTCTTATGCAAAAATTGGTTCTTCTGTCTGTCTGTAAGAACCACAATTTTTCATAAAAAGAAAAAGATCTCTAAGTAAAACGCTATGAGCAACATAATTCTGAACAAAAAAAAATCATACAAATGAATCAATTTTACTTCAAAACATAAATCATCTACTTTTCAATCTATAAACACAGACGTTTTTCATTGACAAGTTGGGGAAAAATTAGATGAGTAAAAATCTCGTAGCATTAGATGCAACAAACAAACAAAAAATACTCTTCATTCAGATGTGATAAATACAAAAATTCAATATACAGTACATATTGCAAATGCTGCTAAATTCAAAGGGAAGAATCGTAAATTAAAAGTACAGAAAACTGCATGATTTTACAAAAGATGAGCATTACATTATCTTAAAGAAACCTTCATTTTCATACAGAAAAAGTACTTATTGTTAGACTAATTTAGTTATTTAGTTTTCGTCTATCTCTCTAACCATAGGCTTGCAAAGACATACCACAACTGAAATTACTTCAGACGTAGTAAAATTCTTTTTAACCACTGTGGGTTCGATAATGCAGAAAAAAAGACCATTATGTTATCGCTAGACAGTGGAAGCAATTTCAAGCATTCAATTTTCCCCAACAATGAATACAAAATTCAGTTATAAACGCGAATGATGGGGGAAAAACCTTAACAACACATGACGGTGCAACGTAATGACATAAGATACTCTCACGTGACACTCAATGAAGCAGAACAATTCATGAGACACTAACTTTTTTAAATTGAACAGAGAAACTTAACTAGGTAGTCAAATAAAACGACATATTCCCCATCAGTAATTTATGGGGAAAGAGGTTATGCCGAACACTTCGTCGGGCAACTAACCTGCATAAATATACAAAAACACTCACAACATAGTGCAAAAAAAAGCAAACGCTCCAGTACAATACAGAAACAGAGATCTGACCACAACAAAATGCCGTGGACGTTACACGGTTAGTGTTACAATATCATTATTCGTATTAAACCAGATATGACTTGGTGATCACTTAGCATGAAAACTGTCAAGACTGTTACTCGTCTTTGCAGTATCATACTCGATCTGCAATATCGCAGTCACAGACTGACGGTATCTGCGACATAGAAAACATCTTGCCATGTTATAACGTCTAAGGGTAGGACAATCGACACTCATATAATAGTACTGATAAATTGTATTTGTTAATTTTGCTTGCAATATGAGAAAAATACATACAGAACTGTGTGATGAAACAGACGGGTGATGTGAGCGAAGAACGTTATAATGAAACATGGTGTGTAAAGAAGCACAAACATTCCGAAGCAAAAGAAACATCAATGAAAACATACATACATATCACTAAGCTGTTCTCTGAGATTCAGAGGTTAGCTCCAAAAAGAAATACAAACTTCCAGAATATTTTTACTTATTGTTGTTGTATCAAACTACGCCATTTACAGTGATCTTGACATACAACTCGTGCTTCACTGATATCCATTACACGCCTTACACAAGATCTTTTATACTTCATACTCATAATCTTTTTCTCATGCAGACACTCCTGAATCTGATCCACCCATGTCTTCCTTGGCCTTCCTCTGCCCTTCCTTCCTGCCACTTGGGTTGAAAATATTTTCTTAGTAAGCATTTCATCACTCATTCTTTCAGCATGGCTAAACCACCGAAGCATATTGGTCTCCACCTTGCTAACAACATTTTGCTTTACATCACACAACTGCAATACATCTTCATTCCTCACACAATCAGATCGTGTCTTGCCACAAACCCCACGTAAGTAACGCATTTCTCCAGCACACAAACGACTCCTATGCTTCTTCTTCAGTACCCAGGTTTCACTGCCATACATCAGAGTAGGAACAATTACTGTTTCATACACAGCCATGCGGGACTCTCTAGAGAACCCATCATTCCTGTGAAAACCTCCCAGAGCAGCTATGACTTTCAAAGAAGAATTCACTCGCCTACTGATTTCACCATCCAACTTGTTCTGTCTGTCAAACATGCTTCCTAAATACACAAACTCACTCACCTGGTCAATCACAGTGCCATTTATACTTACATTACATTCAGTGCTACCCATTCCTCTCTCAAACACCATAACTTTGATTTTTCCCTTATTTATACTCAGTTTGAATTTCAAGCAAACTTCGTGCATCCGAGTCAACATACTCTGCAACTCACTTTTGCTCTCTGCCAACAGGACAGTGTCATCAGCATACAGCAATCTGCATACACGGATATCACCAAGACATAAACCACTATTATCTATTTTGGCCTCACGCATGCATGCGTCCGTAAATATATTAAACAGCCATGGTGACATTACACAACCTTGTCTAACTCCTGCACCAATGGAAAACCATTTTGATAAAACACCATTCACTCGTACACAAGCTCTACTACCAGCATACATGGCTTTTACACTATTAAGTAGATTCCCAGTAACACCATATTCATTCAATACCTTCCACAAAAGTGTCCTATTGACTCGGTCGTAAGCTTTCTCTAAATCTATGAAGGCAGTAAAAACTTTCTTCCCAACAGCCAGATACTTTTCAATCATCATGCATAATGCAAAAATCTGGTTAGTGCAGCCTTTACCAGGCATAAAACCACTCTGAACATCCCACACTTTCAATGATGTAAGACCGCGTACTTTTTCAATAAAAACCTTACCAAACACTTTCCCTGGCACACTCAGTAGGCTAATACCGCGATAGTTCTTGCATTCAGTCTGATCACCTTTTCCCTTATACAAAGGAACAATAATAGCATCCTTCCAATCCCGAGGGACCATTCCTAACTCCCAGCACAACTGGCAAATTTCAGTTAACCAGTCAATTATAGAGTGACCACCATACTTCAACATCTCTGCAGTTATGCCATCAACTCCTGGAGCCTTACCATTCTGAAGAGATTTTAGAGCTTTACACACTTCTTCTCTTGAAATCCCTGATGTGCTTTCATCCCTCATTGTGACATCATCTGCATCAGTCTCAGAATCATTTTTGCTCTCCTGATCTAATAACTCACAGAAGTATTCACCCCATCTTTCACTTAACTCATTGGGCTCCCATATCATTTCCCCGACCTCATTCTTCACACAACTTACAACTTTGTTTCTTCTATTTTTCCTGAGTCTCATGTACTTCCAGAAGGACTTTCTATCTTTCCAAAAAGCCAGTTCATGCCTTTCCACTTTCTCCTTCCTATCTTTTGCCTTACTGTGGCGAACCAGCTTAGCAGCTTCACGCTTCTTACAGCGTTATTCATCCACAGAGACTCTACCTTGCAACATCCCCAAATAGGCTTCCTTCTTTTTCTTTACTGCCTCATCAATCTCACTATTCCACCAAGCATCACCTCTATTGTTACCCACTATTGTGGTGCCACAGACCTCTTTAGCAGCAGTAACAACACAGTTCTTAAAACATTCCCACTTCATTTCTACATCCCTCTCACAAGATTTCAGATCCTTCAATCGTTCTCTGAGTAACTCAGAGTACCGCTGATGATCTTCAAGGATCCTATCAACCTTTATTATTTCTATCCTGGGTCTCTTTCTATTCCTTTTCCTCCAACCAACATTAAGTTTCACTCGTGACACTACCAAGTAATGATCAGAACCAACATCCGCACCTCTCATCACACGGGTGTCAAAAACTAAGTGTTTCAAACGCTGATCGTAAACAACAAAATCTATCGCACTCTTTTGACCAAGAGTACGATTTTCCCAAGTATATATGTGTGTATATACTTGTGGTTGAAAATGTATTAGATACACACAAACCATTCTCAATGCAGAGTTCAATTAATCTTTTACCATTATCATTCACACAAGGATCATTAAACTTACCCAGAACATTGTCAGAAATTGTATTCTGCACACCTACTCTAGCATTGAAATCCCCTGCTATTATAACTTTTTCTTTAGCACCAAACTGGCTCAAAACAGCTTTTAGCTCATTCCAGAAATCTTCTTTCTTATCAGAAGGTTCCGAGTCACAAGGAGCATACACTACAACAATTACAATTCTCTGAAGTTTCACTTTCAAACGAATCCAGAGAATTCTCTCACTTTATGCAACTATAATGAATCAAGTTGTTCTTCATCTTTTCACTTAAAATCACACTTACACCAGCCTGTTCTCTCATATTATCCAATACTCCAGACCACACACTTACCGTGCCATTCACTTCTTCTACCCCGATTTCCTTCTTTTTGGTTTCACTTACACACAGCACATCCAGTCTATACTTATTCATCTCCTCAATCACCTCACTCATCTTGCCATTTATACCTCTAGTATTCTATACACCAATCTTACATTCACTCAGCCGAGATCTCTTTCTCATACGCCGTTTAGAAAGTCCAGGTCGATTCCTTGGTGGACCGTCCTTCTCAAGTGTGGTAGGTCCACCATATCTCAATTTTTTTATTTGATTGGAGGTTTAACGACCACCGTGAGCAACTCAATGGGCTATAAGCAGTCGCCCACCCCTAATTTAGGGTCACTTGTTCCAGGGAAGGGAGATAGAGCCAGTGCCGTAAGACAAACACAACGGACGACTGATCAGAGGCCATCGCTTAGACCACTGCGCCACCGGGGCTGCCTGACGACGTCCTCCTTGCACATAGGCATAGGGGGTGTTTACACCTGCAGCGGCGAGAAAATCTGTTGTACCTGTCGGTTGCAGATGCACAGTACCAATGTCTACACCACATTGAAGAATTTTTTCAACAGCAGATTTTAGGGTAAAGCGCACCTTCGATTCCCCCACCAAAACGGATGGCTAATTTGATGGATTCCCTGGAAACAACCGTAGAAATTGCATCCAGGTACTGAGGGATTGGGGTGTCCTTTAGGGCAGGAACATAAACAGTGAAAGATAAATTTTCTGAAAAACGCTTAACCAGAACATAGTCATCCGGAACTTTCAGCCGTAAAACTTTATCCACGCGTGTAATCGTGTATTGAGAGTCTATTGAAGCTTCAGAAGGTACATCCGCAGGACGGACAGTAGTCGCATAGGTGATGAGAGGGGTGGGCCCACGGCTCCGACCCCTTCATTCATATTTTGTTTCACAACACTTAACACACTTTCCGAAAAATTACAAATCACAGTGGTGGTATCCATTGCTGATATATCCTTTGAAGCAGACACACTCGTCGTTGATATAGAAGATTCAAGTAGGCACAGAAGCCTCAGTCGTCGACTTAGACGTTGATGTCGTAGTGACTACTAGCACAGAACTTAAATTAAAACCTAGTGTTGCGGCTTGCAACACTAAAAACAAAGGAACCCACTTTCATTGTAACACAGAAGTGATTAACGGACTTAGGTTACTCACGTCGTTGTAAAAAACACCGAAAAAGACATTAACAACAAAAAAAAAATAAAGGCTGTCCCGACGAATTTGTGGGTTCAACTTAAGCATACAACATTCACAGAACTAATAACATCAAATACCTAACAGGAACTTCCAAAAACAACTAAGATCACCCAAAGTGCAGGAGCTCAAGCAAACGTGACCGTCCGATCAGAAGTCATCGCTTAGACCACTGCACCACCGAGGAGGCTACGTCTTAGTTCAACGTATGTATTCGAGAACACCTCAACAACGCGATTAATAGTATCGAACTTTTCTCACAGACAGCCATATAAAAGGTGCCCTCCTTTTGGCAACTACAACAATAGAACCGAGGTTTCATCCCATCATGGACGAAAAGGAGACCCATCTTTTTCATTCAAGTCCAGACAAGAAGAATGAGCAAACTTTTTATGTTTAAAGTCTTTTTTTCATAATTGGTGGTTTAACGACCACCATGAGCAACTGAATGAGCTATAAGCAGTTGCCCGTCCCTAATGTAGGGTTACTGACTCCAGGGAAGGGAGACAGCCAGTGCCGTAAGATTAACACAACATCAATGCCTCGACGGGATACGAACCCGAACCCATCTAGGACGAATGATCAGAAGCCGTCGCTTAGACCACTGCGCCACCGAGGTGACTTTAAAGTCTTTCTTCATATAGTGTAGTCATTCAAATTCCATCAATGATAAATTTGTTGAATTTATCATATTTCATTCATTTTTGCAACTATACTTCAAGAACTATTTAGCTTGGTATTGTACTGCACTGTATCAATAAATATTTAGCATGATGTGAATTAATATCACACAAACACGCCAAGTTTGCTACAGCTATTCAGCCCCAGTTCATTTCGTGGCACTCAATGAAGAAATTTTGCACTATACAACGCTACAAAAAACGACAATTTTCCCAAGCATCAGAATACGTCTGTTTAGGACTTAGTTTTTCCGACAGCATTAACCGCGTGATAACTTTATCTGTGACCAAATTAAACTGCATCCGCTGCATTACTTTATGATTTGGAATAATTCAATAAAGCGATTTACAAGGTTAACGTGCCACCCTGGTGGCGCAGTGGTCTAAGCGATGGCTTCTGATCATTCGTCCGAAAGGGGTCCGGGTTCGAATCCCGTGAGGCATGAATGCTGTGTTTGTCTTACGGCACTCTTCCGTCCCTGGAACCAGTGACCCTAAATTAGGGATGGGCGAGTGCTTATAGCCCATTGAGTTGTTAACAGTGGTCGTTAAACCTCCAATAAAAAATTAAAAAAAGGTTTTCCTACTGAGAAACAACAATATCATGATAATGAATGAGAAAGGGGAATATAAGTAATTTATAAAAGACATTGAATTAACAAAATGAGTAGATGTTATCTACTTGATCCGAAAGCGAGCTAGCGATTTGATCCTTAGCTCTATAAATGAAGATAAACTAAGGAGAAACTTTTTCTGTCATCAATGCCTTTCCATTAGCAGAATTTCTAATTTCTTAGCGATGGCTAAGAACCTCATTACACTTTCGAATTCAATTTATATTTGTACTACATCCATACCGGAGGCAATTTTCTGTTAGTGTTTAAGTTCTGTTAATCGCAATTTCCTCTAGTCACGGTTTACGGAAAATTTCCTTGCCAGACTTGGCAACTAATCGACCGTCCCTTGTTGTTTAGGAGTTTAACGACCACCGCGAGGAACTCAATGGGTTATGAGCAGTCCCGTCCCTAGTTTAGGGTCACTGTTTCCAGGAAAGGGAGAGAGCCAGTGCCGTAAGACAGACACAACATCTGTGCATCACCGGGATTCGAACCCGGACTTTTCTCGGACGAATGGTCATAAGCCACCGCTTAGACCACTGCGCCACCGGGGCGGCCAGCTAAGTTTAGTATAACATGCTAAAGGTGGGGGCAATAGTTTAAGTCTCATATTTCACCTTGGTAGGAAGAGTTCATTTGCATACTGCACTACATCATATGACGTTGCAATCCTACTTCGGAATTTCAACTACGGCAGGTGCTTCCTCTTTTTTGCTGTTTTACACCCTGCCTATTCTTCATGTGCCTTCCTGACGTAATTGTTCTTCAATGGCGTCAGTAAATCTCAGGATCAAGCATTTAGTGAAATAGGCTTTAACTTTCCTAAGTTTGATTTAATCGTGGTAAATTGTAAAGTGTATTTCCCCATGAGGCATCACACCACTTGATTCCCTTAAGATTTTGTTCAAAAATATAAAGGCAAAAACTGGCGACTGCATGTTCACAGAAACTTTTGACTTAAAAACCTCAGATATAAAAATCAGTGTTTTATACTTTAGCGAAAAAATCAACACTTCTCGGCTGGTGAATGTTATGTTGGGTACAACTAACTCATACCATACTCCGTTTAACGCCGTTCAAACAATACATACACCGATGAACCATTACATTATGACCAACACCAGCCTAGAGAAATGAGTGCGCCTGGAGACCGAACGGTGGAGCATGTGAAGTTCACAGAGCAGTATATATACAACAAGAAGACCGGCTTTCGGTTAGTAGAGTGTTCGGAGTCAGAATGGGGAAAAGCTGCCGATTTATCGGAGTGTGATAAATGGCAAATTGTGATGGCACGGCACCTCGAAGCTACGATCTCGGAAACGGCGCAGCTTGTAGATTGCTGACGTGCCGCGGTAGTGAGTACGACGTATCAAAAGTGAAGTGCGCACAGATGGCCAAACGACGATCCGTCCTCCAGCCGTGTGTCATTCGCAGCTCACTGATGCCAGAGGGGAGCGGAGACTGTCGCGCATTGTTCACAGTGCGACAAATCACCCGCAGCTACAACAGTGGTCGGTCGTGTTTGTTCACTGCTCCTGCGTGTGAGATTGGCCATACTGTTTACTTCTACGTTAACTTTGAGTGTTCGAGTTTTAAAGCACTACCTGCTAGTTTTCTTTATGTTTACTCACAGAGTTAGTGAGTATATTAAATTAATTTAGTAATTTTCATACTAATCACACTTTTTTTTCGGGTGTCGGTTATTTTTAATCGCACCTGCGTTCTTTGTTACCTAAGTCTGGTATACTGCATGTCAGATACCAGTGATGTTTCAAAGCAAGTAGCTTCAAAGGCAACAACCTCTGCAAAGTCTAAACCTGAATGTAAGGTTTCTCAAGTTTTTGCAGCAACATATGATACCATGACTTCTATTTGGGGAATTTCAAAATCAATGAGTCATGAGCAATGACCGGAATTGCCGGGCGCAGCGAAAGAAGGTAACAAAGTGCTTCAGCCATCTATTGTGAAGAGTTTTGCTGAGACTGCAAGGAATATTCAGCAACTGAAAACTGCAACAACCCAAAGTGCATATACGTCGAATGCGACGGAGATAACAAGGATTAATAAAGTGCTATGTGTCAATATTGCAGATGAATCGCCACAAGGTAAGGCATTGTACACGGCTTTACATCTTAGTATTTATTTTCCAGCACTTCCATATGATACACCAATTCCAGCCTACATAGAGGCAATAGCCAAAATTGTATCTAAAACATGTATTGAATCCGCGATAAGACAACGTGGAGGAATAATTGTCCATTTTACTCATCAAGAGGCTGCTGAAAAACTATGTGTGTGTGGTATTGATATTAAGGGAATACATTTAATACCTACACCCGAGGTCCAACGTCCCATTACAGTTACACTGACACCTGTTCCACCAACAATTCCCGATGCTTTGCTTGTTCAAGCCTTAAGGACTTTAGGGCACATAGTGGGCGAAACTAGAAACTTCCTGCGACGTCAGCAGAATCAGCTTTTCATCATGTAAAAGGCCCAAGGAGGCAATACAGACTCATTTTCCCGTCTGAACAAGATTTAGCGAACAGACCTGAGACAATGGAAATTCTGACAGAAACAAGAAGGTATGTTTTTAACATACGCTGGCGGAAAGTGAAAAAAGAACACCAAGAAGGAGACGTCTGTTACCAACGAAATTTATACAGCATAATAACGGAATACAGAGGATAACGTGATCAAAACATTATGGCAAAATACAGCTGTATTTGCTGGTAAACTGAAAAATAACATTTCCGTGTAACATGGTTAGTACGAAGTTGAACCGCCTTGAACTGCGTCACACTGTGAAATTCTGGCATGGAGTCTGTCGTACAGATGTTGGATGTAAGTTTGGGGTATTGAGTTCCAAGCATCCTCAACCTGGACACGTAAATCGGGAATGGTCGCGGCTGGCCGTGGAGACCGGATAAGTCCTTGTCCCATAAAATCCCACACGTGCTCAATGGGGGAAAAATCCGGTGAGCGTGCAGGCCATGGAAGTTGTCTCACACCCTGAAGTGCATGCTGCGTTGCACGTGCCGTGCGTGGGCGTGCGTTATCTTGCTGTAAAACACCACGATGGACCGACCTTACAAATGGCACAACAACGGGCTGAATGATGTTGTTGATGTAGGAGGTGCTGTTAACGTACCCGGTACAAACACTAGTTGTGTACGGGAGTGATAGATGATCCCTCCTAACACCAGGAGACCAGCTGTAGGCCCTGTGTGTCGCTGGCGGATGCAAGAAGGGTGGAGACGCTCCCCTGTGCGTCTGCGAACACGCATACGGCCATCGGAGGCTCCCAAGCAGAATCTGCTTTCTTCGCTGGACACGACAGATCGCCATTGCGTTCTTCAGTATAGACGTTGGCGACACCACTGCAGCCGTTAATGACGGTGGGCTGGAGTCAGAGGTACACATGCCAGAGGCACACGTGAACGTAGTCCTGCATCCAGTAGACGGTTGCGGATTGTTCGCACAGTCACCTCAGTTGCAACGACAGCTCGGATTTGCGTCGCAGTGGATGTTCTGCTTGACAACGCCGCTCTTCTTATGCGTCGATCGGTCCGCTCATCAGTCCGTCTGTGACTCCCGGTTCCACGTCTTCTCGTGTGGGAATGTTCCTCGGACCATCTACCCCACCATCGTACCACCACCGATACTTCCCGTGAAATTCGCTCCGCAATACGACGATACGACCACCCGGCCTCGCGGAGTCCGACTAGACGACCTTGCTCAAAGTCCGATAACTGCTGAAATCGTACACGTCTTCCATGTCCAGGCATTGCAGCTTCTTCAAGGTCTTCGCACGTGTCCGTACGCCGACGACTAATTACATGCACTTCGCCGTACTCCTTAAATACCACCGACGATAATTTGCATATTATGCCGTGCTGTGGAGTAAGCGCTCACCGGTTGGTCCCGAAATTAACATCACACCTACGTAAACTCGACCCCATTAACATATGTAAACTTCATGATCGTCCGCCAATTCCTTCTTGGTGTTCTTTTTTCACTTTCCGCTAGTGTATTTGTGGGAATACAATGTTTTCGTTGTAAGGCGGAGGGTCATATAGCGTGAAGGTGCCCACATATACACCTGCCTGCAGTAACAGTTTCAAAAACCACGAACCAAATCCATGATGGTGCTTAGCCTCGAGTTGATTCTGACTCGGATTTGAATCAAGCAAAAGGAATTATAAGCAAATGACAGTGCAGCTGGAACCTGAGAGGGGGACAGGAGTACAGCAGCAGTCGGAACTTCCGAGAGAGGTCGAAGTACAGCAACAGCTGGACTCTCCCGTTGTACCAGTACAGAAGGGCATAGAAATGCCCGAACAGGTAACAGAAATGGATATTTCTCAGCCAACAGAACTGACTACTCAACGGGGAGTGGACACCAGTGAAAGTGCTTCTCCAAATAAAACACCACGAAAGAGATTAGAACAACCTGAGTCTCCACACCCTGAACGTGAGCAACACGAGAGAGGGAGGCCTCCAAATATCAAAAGAGACATCATGAAAAGCCTCAGTCAGATTCAGATTCACGACAGACATCACCAAGAACTGGAAAAAGAGAGTCGCCAGCAGAGACGTATAATAAATTTGAAATCCTTTCAGATTGGAAGGATGTTTCAGCAGAAATCGAAGAAAGTAAATCGCATACTTCAGATGATAGCATGCTGCAGGGAACACTGCATAGCCCAATGCAGTATCTAGAAAGCCTGCTTGGAAACAGTGAAGGACCCACAGCTCCTTTAACACAGGGAAATCTGAAAAACCTGTTTACTGTGAAAAGTCATAGTTCCATTTTTCATTTGCATTGCATTAAAGACAATATGAAACACCTGCCCGAAATGATTGCCCATCTGAATACATTGAGTGATTTGTCCAAACGGGCTCCAAACCCATTAGAAAGAAAGCCTTTCCGACGGAGAATTCAACAATTTATTAATGCATTGTACAAGCACAGTTCGAGACATCTACAGCCAGAGAATGATTTACTTGTTGAAGATAGTGACATATAACTGTAGAGGAATGTCTGCCTCTACAGCAAATGCCCTCGTATACGAAGATATTCGTCGGCATTCCCCACATATTGTGTTACTTCAAGAGACAAATTGTGCAGAGACAACCCAATATTCAAGGTGGAGGATCTGGCCTTTTTTTTTTCACCATAATTGTAGAACGCATATCGGAAATGGAACGGCAACAGGACTTCATCATTCAGTTTTCCCACTACTAAAAGATATTCGTTAGCCACAGGGTAGGCAAGGCTGTCTACAATATCTGTCCTTTCAGTTTTATGAAAAAAATGTTCATCTTATTAATATACATGTACCACAAAGTGATAATGAGGCAATACCCCTGTTGTATCAAGTCAAGACATATCTCGAAACTATTCCATCTTCAGATAATATAATTTTTGCAGGTGACTTCAATTGTGTATTAAACCCACAGCTTGACCGATATCCACCTACAAATGTTCATCCTACACGCAGTGCCCTAGTTAATGAAATTATGACAGAATTTGATCTTGTTGATACTCACAGAATGATGCATCCTGACTCGAAGGATTATTCATACATTTCAGCTATTGCTTCTTTAAGTACAATAGCACGAATTGACCGGTTTTATGTGTCCAAATTTCTGCGCTCTCGATTTGTTGCTTCATATATCTCAACTGGTGCTGCATCTGTTCATAAACCTGTATGTTTCACATTGCTTATGGCCCCAGCCACACTTCCTCATTCACCTGTATGGGCAATTGATGAATTATGCCTTTCTAACCCAGAATTTCAAACAACTGTCAAAGATATCCTTGCTGATGCTGTACAGCAATTAATTACTGAAACTGATAAGCTTACACTGTGGCTCACTACAAAAGAAAAAATCATTGCTTATGCTCAACGGTTCTCGTTTCGAGAAAAAACACGCAGTCAAATGGAAATTGACCAACTGCGTAAAATGTTAAGAGTCATTGCACCTTCGTTTATAACATACTCAGTCTATCAAACCCAACTTTATCAGAAAGTGCAAGTACATGCAAGAACAGCACTTTCACGCTTGAAGTTTCAAATTCGCAATCTTCAAGATGACCCTATCCTAACACTAAGGCAGTTGGAAACACGAAAGGGCAAACTCAATACTATTACACAGTTGAGACAATCTGATGGAACTGTGACAATGAACCCTCATACTACACTGCCGGACAATTGCTAAGGACGGATGACAATAGCAACGATAGCAACCATAAAATGGAAGGCAGGAAAATGTGGAAATTAGCATAAGTGCGGGATACAGTAAGACGTGTTGTGCGTATGCAAATTTTGGATTGCCGAACTTGTTCGTGACGTCATAGCGCTGATAAGAGATATAAAGGATTTGACGCGTATTGACCGTTGTTGTTCAAACGCAAAGTTGAAAGGGAAAGAATCAATTGACGAACTTGCAATTTTCAGTATGTCTTCCCGACATCACCTAGATGTTTTTACGCGTCGCCGTATTATTGGCAAGATTGAAGAAGGGCGAAAAATAACAGATGTTGCCAGGGAGTCCGACGTCAGCCACAGTGTTGTTTCAAGGCTTTGGAAATCATTTCAAACAAATGGAGAGTGTAGCAAACGTCACGGGGGAGGTCGTGTTTGCAGTACGACACATGCAGAAGATCGGTACATAGTGCTATCAACAAAAAGACACCGGCGCAGCACAGCTAGTGAGGTAGTAAATCAGTTTATGGCTGCTACTGGCAAGCGGATCTCCCGAAAAACTGTCGCCAGACGTTTGCATGAAGGAGGACTATACGCCCGCCATCCTGTTGTGTGCATCCCATTGTCTAGACGTCACCGTACCGCCCGTTTGCAATGGTGCCATCAACATCGCAATTGGACTGATAACGACTGGTCTGCTGTCCTCTTCTCAGATGAGAGTAGATACAGTCTATCGTCTGATTGTCGACGACAACTGATCTGGCGTGATAGTGGTACTGCATATTGTCCAGCAAACATACAGGAAAGGGACCGATATCCGACATGTAGTGTCATGGTATGGGCTGGAATCATGATCAATAGCCGTACGTCCCTCTATGTGCTTCCAACTGGGACTATGACTGGCCAACGATACATTAATGATGTTCTGCTACCTCATGTTCGCATGTTCTGTGGTGCTGTCGGTGATAGATTCATTTTCATGGACGACAACGCAACATATCATCGAACAGTCGCTGTCCAGGAGTGTCTTGAGAGCGAGTATATTTAACGCCTCGTATGGCCAGCACGTTCTCCAGATCTGAATCCCATTGAAAATGTGTGGGATGCTTTGGGGAGGAGTCTTGCTGGTCGCCAATGCCCTCCAATAAACAAAGACACCCTCATCCGTGCACTGACAGAGGAATGGGATAAATTACCCCAACAGCTGTTTGATAATGCTGTGCAAATCATGACACGACGTGTGGAATCTTGCATCGCCCTCCATGGTGGCCATATCCCGTATTGACATCTTACGCCGGAACGCTTGCAGACGGTAATTGCATTTTTTCACGTTTACGTATTCTGCACAGAATGGCCTGTTTGTCCCTTGAACACGTTCCAAAGCCTTCTGGATTTCAGAGCACAATAAATTGTCTTTCTTGTAATGTCCTGGCATTCTGACATTATTTTATTTCACTTGGCATCCAACCACACTTACTTTTTTATGCGCTATATAGCCGTTTATGATCCGTCCTTAGCAATTGTCCAGCAGTGTATTTGCTCAATGGTTACTCATCATTATCAGCAAAGATTTCAACCGACAGTACAATCACCGAACCTGCAATCCCCACTGTTTCACGACCTGCCTCAGATTCCAGAAGGATTAGCGACTGCTTTAGATGATACGATTTCACCAGGGGAAATCACGAATTCTATTTCAAGATTAAACCATCGCAGTGCACCAGGACCAGACGGCTTATCTATTCCATTCTTCAAACTTTTTCAGAAGTCACTCCTTCCTCTGTTACTTGCAGCTTACAATTATATTTTTTTTCTACCACTTCATCTACTGCCTTTACCACAGCTTTTCTGTGATTGATTCCGAAGTCTGGCGATCTTCGCTTATTAATGAACTGGCGGCCCCTTTCAATACTAAACACTGATTATAAAATACTAGCGAATATTCTTTCTAACAGACTCAATCCCATACTCAGCTATATAATCCATTCTGACCAGTCATATACTGTACCCAACCGCTCTATTTATAATAATATTAACACGATTCGAAACCTCTATGATCTTGCAGCAGCTCAATCAGAACCACTTGCACTTTTTAACATTGACCAGCGCCAGGCTTTTGACTCGATCTCTAACTCCTATCTTTCTGCAACACTTTATGCTTTTGGGTTTCCGTCGGGATTCCGAGGTATGATTGTAGCACTGTATACTGATGCCAGTATTAGACTACGTACTTCAGATTTCATTACCACGGCAATCCCATTTGAAAATGGAATTAGGCAGGGTTGTCCCATGTCCTGATAACTGTTTGCGATAGTTTTTGAACCTTTTTTGCGATTACTCAGGAAAAGGATTCTGCAAACACTACTTCCTACAGTTGCCAAAACTCGACATCATGGAATTATCTTGTCATCATATGCTGATGATTTGACTGTTTTTGTGAGGAAGGACATGGACTTTGATGTCCTTAAACAGACATGAGATTTATGCGACAGCTTCAGGTTCTCAAATCAGTCATAACAAATGTACAGGACTATGGGCCGGAAGTTGGTGTGGAAGAACCGATTCGCCGTGGTCAGCCAGGTGGACATCTAACACTGTTAAATTATTAGGAGTTCATATTGGAAAGAAAATTTTTGTTGCCGAAGCCACATGGGCCATCAAGAAATTATAAAATAGGTTGGCTTCCTTAAATTGTCTGAAACCTCACTTGTCTTACTTTAGCAGAGCAAAAATTATGAATTCAATGATACAACCGATGTTGCTTCATACCTGGTCTGCAGCTTTACCGTGACAATTTATACTGAAAAAGATCCAACAAGCAATAGTAAAATTTATATGGAATAAGATACATTGGATTCAAGGGAAAATTATTCAACTTCCGGTGGAGTATGGCGGGTTTAAACTGCACAATGTTGCCCCCAGACACACTGCTTCTGACTTTGTTTCATTCTTACGAGAACTATCTTCCGCTTCTACTGCCTCTCAGACCAGTATTAACACTCTTTCCTTCCCAAAAAATCCGTTTTTTACTCCCATTTCATTTCTGCGAATGGACCTATACCCTTTGACTCTCCGTGACATCCCTGAGATTTACAAAACCTCACTATCCATCTGGACTTCCCTTAAACCGACCCGACTCCCTCCCTCCTGTACTAATGAGCTACTCGCAGAGCCCCTTTTCTTCAACTCAGTTATTCATCTATCAATAGCACTTATTTTCACTACTCGCACTGGTTTACTCGCGGCGTTGTCTTCGTGCGGCAACTCGTACATCAAGATCTTACCTGGAAATCTTTTGAAGAAATAACACCAACGCTACTCATCACTCCAGAATATCGAGCCCAGCATGCTTTGATTAAAAATTCATTGCGACGCCTGTACCCACACCTAGTACAACAAACGGGGTTGAAAGTTGTATCATCTGCATCACTACTTCTACAGTTTCAAATTTACCTAAATGATAAGTCATTTAACCCGACTGCTATTGGAGTGAGAGATCTGAATCAGCACATAGTTACAGTTAATGAAACCCCGAGGCCGATTCAAGGAGTTTCGTCAGAAAAGCTGAAACAGACCTGGACAACAGGATTAAAATCTTACTCCACACCCAAAGCACGAGACCACCATTGGCTGCACCTGCATAATCGGCTATTGACACCGCACGAAATACACAGGTTCAATCTGCGCTCTACACCAAATTTTTCATATTGTTCCACAGTTGGAAATGTAAGCCATTCATATATGATGTGTACAGTGCTACAAACATTGTTCTCCATGATGTTTGCACTCCTTGAAAAGGTATGTACCCTTTCACACACAATGACTAATTATCATATTTTGTATAATAACCAGCAAGCAGAGAGAAGGCATGGGGAAGTGTGTATAACGATTATTTTACAGGCAAAATACACAATCTATCTTCTGCATAAGTTTGGAATTGAAAAAGATCATTGAGACGTTATTCACTTGCGCGGGGTTTTCTGTGTCAAACTTTTAGAGGAGCCTTAATTGCTACCATTCAAAATGACTATGAGGAGAGGACAGAATCAAGAATTCCATAATAAATGGAATCAGAATAAGAACTGGTATGAGATTACTAATGGACTGATATCACTAAAAATATAATGCAATTTGTAAAATAAAAGTTGAAGGCATGACTCATTAGAGCAAAGAATTGCTGCTCAGTCACATTGTGAAGTAAAAATACTAAGCATAGTGTAATTAGTGTATTATTCCATATTTGTTTCGGATGTAAGTAAGTTGTCTGATGGTATCAGTATATTTTGTATGGTATTAAGGAATTACAACCTTAAAAGCTTTTGATTTTGTACGCCATTAGTTTACGATTCACGCAGATAATAGAATGGGAAATCAAGAAATGTAATTGAAATGTAAAAATGTGCGAAATGAAATTAGAAGACGATGACACGTAGTAGTGAAGGAAAGAGTGTTGTAATGGTTCATGTACATTGTATAGGGAAAAAGACCACATTAATGATTATTAATTATTAGAGTTAAAAGCTGAGAATTACTGGCAAGACCAAGCGGTAAAAAAAAAATAAAAAATGGTGTTACCAGAAATGATACTGAAAATACGCTAGGCTTATACTGTTAAATACAGTACATGTGTGTTGTGGTTTCGATTACTGGTTTTTGTCAAAGAAGTAATGTTATGATGCAAGGAAAGAGAATATATGTATGAATTAGAAATAGTGTTTTCCAATTTATCAGTATTGAACTTTAGACTTTTTTGCAAGATAGCTTGTATTTAGTTTAATTGTGTAAATAAGATGAATGATGAATTCGGTTGGGTTGAATAGAATAATGCGAGCTTGGTGAAACACTGTTGATTGACGGGTATGATTTATGACGATGAGGTTTCATGGGAACAAGTGAGAATAATATAAAGAATTAGAGTTCATGGACTTATTATCTTAGTAGTGAAGCATGGACCACTTAATGTTGCATAATGTGCTGTTCTTTATAACTTAACAAATAGGTAATGTCGTGATTTCTTGTTGTCAAATCGCGTGTTAATCATTTATTCACTACTTAAGTTAATAAAGTGAGAAAGTGGGATATTAGTAGAAAAGAAGGGCAATGTGTGTACTTAAGTAAAAAGTCAGCTTGCAGCAGTTGTGCGACGAAGTGCGGCGTATAACAATACTTTAAGTTACAGATTTTGTAAGGAATCAGAATCTGGAGATAAGCATTTATTCATTTGCGCAGTGTTACAAAATGTGGAAGTTTTTGAGATCAGAGAATTGAGTATTTTAGTTGTTGCATTGAGGTGAGTAATTTAATTTTGAGAGCGCGAGAGTCTGAGAGCAGTGGTGTAGAGTGGTTCAGGATCCTTAAAGACGGATGAAGCAGAAGTGAGATCACGAATGTGTTTTTATGTAGGAGTACCGATCAATTGTATATTTTATTTCAAGTAGGTACTTTCGAGTATAATGATTGATATGTTGAGAATGTTGAAATGTAATTGAAATTTGTGAGAGCTTGTAATAGTTGAATAGTGGAGTCCAATGAGCTCAAGATTAAAGTCAGCTTGTGGCAGTTGTGTGACGGACCGCTCAATTGTTGGTCTAAGTTAAATTTACCAAGCGGCAAATACAGGAATTGATAAGAGTAGATTGAGAGTTTCAGGTTTCCCATGTCAAAGTAGGTAATTTGAGATTAAGCATGTTAAAGGTGTTTTGGAATATAGCAGTCATTTTTGTTTGTGGTTATACGGCTATATCGCTGAATATTGAAGTGTTTGCATCAATTACTATCATGAGGTGTTAAAAAGGCTGCGTCTATCCATGATGTATGTTTTTCCCCTCTATCTTGGCCTATGGTGGCTTTCAAGGGAAAACGGGCAAGTCCAGTATCAGAGAGGATGTAATGACGAGATCACAAACTAATGTTGGACTTCAGTCATTTATTTATTCTCAATAAATAGTAATAATGAGTATAATATTTGATATGGTGGAGATTAATGTAGTTGTAAATTTGTGAGAACTATAATTTGTTGAATTATGGAGTCAAGTGTGTACACTGATTAAAGTCAGTTTGCAGCAATTGTGCGACAGACAGCATAACTGTTGTTTATGTTGTATATGCTTCGAGGCAATTAAAAGAAATAATGAGTGTGGACTGGCGTTTTCAGGTTTATAATGTAAAGGTAACATGAGTCCAAGTGTGTACAAGGTGTAGTTTAGAATATTGCAGGCATATTTTGTAATTTGTGCTATTATATTGTTAAACGTCGAAGAGACTATCTTAAATATTATTCTTGAGGAGTAATAGAGAGAGGAAATGCGTCTTTCCAATATTTTGTCTCTGCCGGCTTTCGTAGTGAAAGCCGGTTTGAGAAAACTGGAAGGCGCTGCGTCTTTTTCTTCTGGTGGCTTTAGCGGGAAAGCTGACTTGAGGAGTGCAGGACGCGCAACAATTTAAATCAAGCGTGTGGGTTTGTTATCATAAGAGTTTTATGAATATAAAAGGTGTGGATTGTTCTTTTAATTTAAAGCAGAAATTACATAGTTTTGTCAAATTTTCTGTGGATGTATATAGCACAGAGTATCTTTGAATAATTGGCATATTGTGAGTACTATTGTAAAAATGTACAAAAAACCGGAATCAGAGAGAAAGTAAGGAAGAGATCATAACCTAATGAAGGACTTCATTACAGTAATATATATTAAAACAATAGTTACTTACGAGTATAATGCTTGATAAAGTTGAGATTGATGCAATGTAATCGTAAATTTGTGTGAACTGTGATTGGTTGAATAGTGTCAAGGAAATGCACACTTACAATGTATTCTGGAAAAATGTTTTTTTCATCTCTTTAACTTATTGTAAGAAATTCTAAAAGGTTGCATGCTTTGAATTGTTTGTAAAAATATGATTGTCACAAGTGGCGTAATGGACCAGTGTGGAGTGTTTCATGGTAAATGGATTTGATTTTTTGCCAAGAAGTATTACGTGGAAGCGTACCTTCCAGTTTGAATTACATAATGCATATTTAGCTGTCTAACCATACGCAAGCCGCCCCGGTGGCGCAGTGGTCTAAGCGATGGCCTCTGATCATTCGTCCGAAAGGGGTCCGGGTTCAAATCCCGGTGAGGCATGGATGTTGTGTTTGTTAGGGACGGGCGACTGCTTATAGCCCATTGAGTTGCTCACGGTGGTCGTTAAACCTCCAAAAAAAAAAAAAAAACATACGAAGATGGTTTATTGTTTATGCTTGGGGTTTTAAAAAGTTATTTATTAGCTTTAAGTTTTTTAATTAGCTTTAAGTTTTTTATAATGTTGTGTGGAAAAATGTTATGTTGTATTCTTTTAGAACAATAAATACTCTTGAAATACAACAGTGGTGATCAGGGCAATATGTCACAGCACACTGTTCATCGCAGCCTTCTGCGCATGGGCCTGCGGGTAAGGTAATTTACTCGTTACGTAATTTACGTAAATTACGCGTAACATGCAAGTAATTTACTTGGCGTAGAAAATCAGTCTTTTACTCAGACTTAAAAAACTAATTTTCTTTCATCCATAAAAAATATAATATAAGAACCACTTTAATTATATTACATTTTAAACTTAAATTTTCTTGAATATTTCACTGTGAAATCATTATTTTCTTAAGATTGTTCATACAGCTCAGCCACTTATTAAGAGATTTAAAATATATATATATCTGTTCTTTCTTGTATATTAAAAAAATGGAGAAAACAATCTACCTCTTGCACTAGCATCGATGAAAATCACAATATAAATGGAATAGAATTCAAGATTTTATTAATAGCTTCAAATTTGTCGAGTGTATTTATATATTTATGTAATTGTAGAAAATAAACAATTTTATGTTCACCAAAGATAATATTTTGACATGAATGTTTATGGCATGTCTATAATGCAAAATATGGTACATTTCATTTAATAATATTTGTGTTCGACATGTTATCCAGGTGTACACTTCAAAAACATAATTTTACCCTTTTAAAACTTTAAACGTTCTTCATATTTATTGTGCTATACTCATACCTTTAAAGGAAAAAATAAAAGATTCGACAAAACATTAAACTCCTTGTTTTAAATGTAACTGATTTTTACTTCTAACACTGAAAATATCACTGTCTATTAACACATTGTCATTATTTTAACTTTCACTAAAGGGAATGTTCTTATGCTCTTTAAATGTTTATAATTGTCACTCTCAGTTCTCACACACCCTTAATCACGCTAATAATCCACACTGTTATGATCTTGTAACTTAAGAGTATAATATATTTGAACCAATTTATTCGAACGTTTGAAGCTGAGCCGGTTTCTTGAAGTATTATGTACAAAAGACCAATTAGAGAAAAGTCTTTCAAATTGGGATGAAGATTTTGGGATGTTGATTAACTTCAAAGCAACTGCTGACAACTCCTTATGGTGCCGACTGGCGAAGTACCAGAATGTTCGTGGTGATTTAACATCCTTCTTCATAAGCGCTCCAAATTTTCCAGACTTTTCTCGATACTGCTGAAAACTGGTTTTCCCCGAGGGGTCGAGGTTCTCTAAAATGAACTCCTCTACTTGTTCATGATGTTTTCCATACATTTTCTGCCCCTGGTACACAGGATGGAAAACATTGGCTGTATACGTTTAGCGATTGGTTTCTCCTTTTTTCTTCATGTGGCATGAGGTCTTTTTGGTCCTTAGGTAGACGTAAGTCTATCCACAATTCAACTGCATCTGCTGCAGTTGTTTCTTTTTTCTGACATATATTTACTAGCTAACTTACTGGATTAAGCACAGTGATTGTATCGGCAACTTTTTTAAGAAAGGCACTATCATCGAAGAAGAACTTAATTTGAGAAGACAGTTTTTCAGCTTCATCGGTGGCAACAACTTTCCTCATTGCACTTAGATTGTTAGTCAAGGATTATATTAGATTTTGTTTTCTACAATTATCAACTGTTGCAGATGCAGTTGAATTGTGGATAGACTTACGTCTACCTGAGGACCATAAGGACCTCATACATCCCTCTGAGAGCACCAGCGAGTGTCTGCAGGGAGGCATACTTTAGAACTTCCATTTTCTGTCAGTTCATGTTCTCGATCAGGGTGCTTGAAAAACCTCAACACCATGTTCACACAATATACAATGTTTTTCGAGAAAAGATCCTTAGCTAGAAGATTTCCAGTATGGGCATTGCGGGCAGAATGCCACACGCCGTGATTTTTACCCATTTTAACCATATTACTGGCGTTGTGGGAAACTGTACAATAAATATTTTCACTGTATCGTTTTGATTCACTGACCACATCGCAAAGTGTTTCTCCGGTTTCTGGCGAACCAGACATGTAGAAAGCATAAAAAAAAACACTTTCAGCTTTGCCACTACTTTTACATAGATTGTGAAGAAGTGTTACAACATTTTTCGTGTTGTTCGATTCATTTTTTCAACAGTCTATGAGCAAGCCGGAGTCTGTGTCTGCAGCACTGATAGTGATTTTAGTAACTTCATCATACAATCGTCCAGAAGTTTATCAGAAAGGGCGCGTGCTTTGACAGATCTGTTTAAAATGCACCGACTCTACCACACTAAGTGGAATGTTGCAACCATAAAAAACCTTGGCAATAGAAAGGTCTATTTCCTGCTTTGTGGAGGCATTCATACAGTCCAAAAAATCGGTGGTTATCCGTCATTTAACCGTGGAAGGTTTAGAACTTGCAGTGATGGGTGATTCAAGGTTGAAACTGTCTTCCTCGTCATGAGTTGAGGAGGGTACACTCGTTACCACGGACTAGGTTGGGCAGGAACTGGGGCTGGGGTTTGCAACTGGAAATAGAGGATCGTCAAAGTCTATAGACATTTCCGGGTCCGAACGATGCAGAGTAGAACTGGAACTCACCGGTGGTGGCAGTGGCAGCGGCTCAGGAGCTTTGGCAGAAGTTCGGGCGTAGACCTTCCTGTGGGGTTTCAGACGCTCCCTTGCTGTATTCTTGACAGTTAATTCACATTCACAAAACTTGGCACAATTCTTGTGTTCCACTTTAATTGGAATAAATCCGAGTTCATCGTACACATTATGAAGAGGTCGACAGCCACAATTCATGGTATGAGGAATCTTCAATTAGAATGCTGAGCCTCCCTCAACGACTAGTGAGGATGAAAAAAAACGGTGTTTAATAAGAACTCTTTCACCTTTGAACAGAAGCTAACACTTAAACCTCCCGCATTTAAATAACAGAAAACATGAGTAGTAGGGTGGGCCAACATTTTTTTTTCGAAATAGAATTTGGAAGAGGGTACAAAAGTTACCTCTTACCTTCAAATGTATGCCTATATTTTTTAAATATTTTTTATTCATGGTCTTGAGCCCTCTACCAAGCGTTAAGTAATGACGAATATTATTAAGAATAAAGTCGTATTGCCATTTTCGCATTTTTATTATAAATATTAATTGCACAAATATACCTACGTTTTATCAGTTCAACCATTATTTTAATGTTTTATGTCTGAAATGTATCTTTTATCAATTCTGCTTATAGGAGAAAGTGCGAACTACACTGAAGTGCCAAAAAACTGGTACACCAGTCTAATACTTGGTAGGTCCCCCACGGGAGCGCAGGACTGCAGAAATACGACAGGGCATGGACTTCACTAACTTCTGGAAATGTGCTGTAGGCAACGCACACCATACTTCCTGCAGAGCGTTCCACAATTCGGGTGTATTCTGAGGTCTCGGATTCCTGTGTTCGATAGCGCGTTCCATGGCATCCCAAATGTGTTCTATCACGTTCAGATCTGGGGACTTGGGTGAGATGGCAACACCCCAAACTCAGATGAATGCTCCTCTAATCATAATGTGGCGTCCCGACATTTGTGTGGAGGTGCATTGTCTGTTGGAACAGGCCCAACCCATCAGCATGAATGCAGGGCATGAACGGGTGTACCTCGTCAGAAAGGATGCGCACATAGCGTTGACCGGTCACAGACGTTTGTAGACGTACCAAGGGTCCCAGTGAAATCCAACTAAACACACCCCATACCATTACGGACCCCCCACCAGCCGGTACAGTTCCCTGTTGACAGGCGGGATCCATGACTTCATGGGGTTTGCGCCACACACGAATCCTTCCATCTGCCCGATACCGTTCGAAACGCGACTCATCAGCCCAGGCTACTTGTTTCCAGTCATTAAATGTCCCGTGGTGGTGTTGCCGTGCCCAAGCGAGGCGCATAGCTCTGTGTCGTGCATCTGTAGGGACTCGAGTTGGGCTTCGGCTCCCAAAGTCCATATCGTGCAGGGTACGTTGCGCAGTCCGGACGCTGATGTTTGTTGAGACTCCAGCATTGAATTCCGATGATACCTGCGAGAGTGTTGCACGCCTATCGCGTGAAACGATTCTTGACAGCCAACGATGGCCACGTTCACCGAATGTCTTTTTACGGCCACACTGGTATCGTAGGTTGGAGGTTTTGCCGGAATTCTTGTAGTCACGGTACACTCTCGCAATGGTCGTCCGTGAAAATCCGAACTTCGTTTCTACCTCCGAAATACTATGGCCCATCTCACGAGCGCCAACTATGACACCGCGTTGAAAATCGCTTAAATCGTTATTACTTGTCATTCTCATACCGAAAACAGCTCTGACAGCTGGCAAGGATGTCTATCGTTTTATACACGCACTGGCGGACGCAACCGAGTACGCGCATAGGGGACGTTGCTATGTATTTTGCAAAAACTCGTCTGTACCAGTTTTTCTAGCACTTCAGTGTACAACGCAATGGCGGAATCATGCTGGTCTAGACGTTCTACCAATTATCAAGTGTGCCGAGAGTGTAGCAATAACTTGACCTTGAAAGATGCGCGCACCATATTTCCCTTACAGATCAGATCAGATCATATGGAGAGGATTTTAGGAAGGGAGTGTCTGACCCCAGGTCTTAAACAACCTTTAGAAATAGTAAGCCAGGAGATTTGGGCTAGAGTGCCCGATAGGAAAGTGACACGGAAACGAGGTAGAAAGGGGGAGGCAGACGCCCTTATTTCTAACCGGGGGGACCAGTACCCGGGGTCCGGGGGCTTAACGTGTCCATTCGACGCACGGCGGATATTAAGTGGTTCGAGCATTCGTACCTGCTACGATCGAACCTATGGCTTCTCCGTGGCAGTCACGAACGTTGACCACCAGGCCATCCGCAGCCATTTCCCTTATAGAAAAGCCAGGTTCATCTTATATAGGGTACATCACCCCACCTTCAGGTACAGCTAAAGGCTCTGCTGAAAGTATTCTGAATCTTTTCAGCGTAAGAAAGTTAAGTCTAGGCCACCTGGTGGCAATAGGTTGTGATGGCACGGCTTTCAATACTGGAAGCAAAAACGGAGTTATAGTTTGTCTTTAAATGAAATTAAACCGTTCACTCCAATAGTTCATATGCCAACGAATTGCTTCCAAGACACTTATTTCATTATTTAGATGGAGTTACAACAGGTCCAAAAGAATGTTCGGGAACAATCGGAAAATCATTACATAAATGCGAAAAGCCAGTTGCAAACTTTATGGCTATTTCTTGTGATTTACCAAACCTCGACCTACAGGATTAAGTTCAGATCAAAGATATTTGTATGACATTTTCAAGACTATTTCTTTAGGACAATGCTCTATGAATTTAGCTGATCCTCAACCTGGAACGCTATATCATGCTCGTTGGCTGATGACTGCCAAACGTGTTCTACGATTCTACATCTCGTGTGATAATCCTTCAGCAAACTTAAAAATTATTTCAAAATTTATTTTTAGAGTTTATGCCCCAATGTGGTTCATGATAAAGTGTCATCCTTCTTGCAAAGAGGGAGCTTTGCATGTTTTCAAGACGATAAAGGCAACTCGTTATTTAAGTGACGAATTGAAAGCTGTTATTAACCCAGTTTTTCAAAGGAATGCATACTTTATTTACTCTGAGAATATACTATTCGCGATGATCAGCGATGACCGCCGCTCCATTCGTGAGCTGGGACTAAGGAGGATTCTGAGGGCTAGACAGCGAATGACTAACACAGAAAGAACATTCAAAATTCCAAACATTAATTTGAAGCTATTGACTACATCGATCTGGTTAACTGGAAAGAGTGTCATTTTGTATCTCCCCCTATTTTGACAAACGCTACAAATGAAGACATTGAATCTCTTATAAATTTTCAGTTACTCCTTCTTTAGAGTTTCTTCGATACTCTTGTCACACACAGAGCTGTGGAAAGGTGCGTAAAATTGGTGTCTGAGGCATCAATATCTGCCATTGGACCAGAAGAACGTGATGGCTTAATCCGTGCTAAAATCCAATCCCGACAAATTATGCCAAATTTTGATCATAAAAATCAGTATAAATTGACTGAATAATTATCATTAACCTTTTTATGTTTGGTTGTTATGTATTTATTTTTTATTATTTAAAAATGCAATTCAATTGATATTTATTTTTTAATGTTTGTTTTATCCACATGTTTCATTCATTCTTGAATTGAAAGAAAATCTGCAAAATTTCACATTTGAATTTTTCTTTCATGTGTCAAAAAAATATTGTATACTGAAAATGCATTTTCTTGTATCAGTTAAGTTCTTTGAATATAAAATCTAATAATTTTTGAAATAGTTTGTAAATATTTAGACATTTAACTTTTTCTTGGAAAGGTTAGGTTTTAGGCTGAAAACACTAAAATACAAAGCCCGGTAGAGAGCTCAAGACTTTGAATAAAAAATCTTAAAAAAATACGGGCATTTATTTGAAGGTAAAAGGCAACTCCCACCCCCTCCCTCTTCCAGATTTAAATTCAAAAACAATTTTTTTCGCCCATTTAAACGGCCCACCTTAATGTGTAGTTCTCATATTTGTTATAGTTTTACCGCCTAGTTCGACGAGAAGTTACCGACGCTTTGTCACCGGCCGGACTTCTGAGTCTGCCCAACAGTGAATCACTGTGGAGACAGGAGCTGCCAGCTTGCAGCAAGCGCATGGATATCAAAGGCGAGCCGCGAGGCAACGTTTCATTTCGATTGTTCCTATCGTCTAGTTTTACTTTAAACGTACCCTACGTAATAGAAGGATGCCTGTCGTTTTTCGAAAAACTTGTCTGACAGCAAAGTTTCTGATTTTGGTCACAAGCGGCGCTAGCGATCTGTACAAACAGTCCGCAAGTCATTTCATGCCGTTGCTTCATGTGGTTTGCCATGCTTTGAGCTCGTTTTGTTGCACTTGGATTAAGCTCACGAGTTTCAAATTATTTCTGCATGTGTTTTACTTCAATTAAGTACTTGGCCTTCCCCATTTGTTTGACTGTCAGTAGCTACGTTCGTCGGCTATGTTACAATGGTGCTGAGTTGTGTACCTTTCTGTTTGTCAAACACTTTTACATGACGTGGGGAGAAAATCAGAAAGTTTGCTGTCTTCAAAGCAGAAGTCATCGCTCATTCCACGTTTATAAGTGAGTCACGGAATAATTAATACACACCATTGACGTGGATTAGGAACATCAAACAGAAGTCATCGCTCTTTTCACTTATAAACGTGGAAAGCAGTGGCGTAACTACCACCCCCGCAGCCCCCACAGCTGCGGGGCGCAGGTAACCATAGGGCATACTGCAGCTTCCAGTTATATTTTTTTGAAAAAATTCGAATACGTACAAAGACAAACAAACAAATAATTAACCCAAAGGTTCGTATTTTCTTTTAAGGTACATTTAGCTCTGCCTAAATAAATGTCAAGTTTCACTTCTAGAGCACTGGAGTCCTACAGATTGAAGCTATTCGGCCTTTTGGTTCCAGGTTGTCATACGATCGCTCTCCAATCACCCTCTCTCTGCGCTGCTGAAGAAAAACACAAGGCCACATGGGGATTCCCCAAGGAGGATGTGGAAAACAGTCAGTCAGTCACTTATACTCGGGGCAAAGCTGACCTGATTAACGCTTTGAAATCGATTCGCCGACAAGTTCGTATCTCTTGTTTATCTGTATTTCTCCGCACACTAATGTGGTGAAAAGTATCACTGACACTCTCCCCTAACACCCTTAGGGGATGGGAGGAAAGACAAAAGGAATCTTCCCGTTCATGTTTCCATCACGATGTTCCCCTCAACTGCCACCCACCAAACAAACGATTTTTTTCTTTTCAAAAACGCATCACTTTCGTTAAACATATTCCTTACTATTCCATTTCATCAGTTATACGTAAACTTTCGGTGTTCCTAAAATGTTCCAAATATATTTTTTAGTTACATATTAAACATATATACAGTACGCATTTTTTAAAATTAGAAATACATTGGACTGCGCTATGTTTCCAGATGTACTGATAAACACCAAGTCCAAGACAGAACGAGGAATTTTGAGATAGCAAACAGGAAGAAAAGGACAAACTTAGGGACTGCCGCGACCCATTATCTCCCCTTTTATCCCCCGGTTCAATTCTCACCTCCCGCGCGCTCAGTAAATATCCTCCGTGTATACGGTATAGCCTGTCTGAAGCAAGACACAAGTGACAATGACGTCGCGAAAATACGAATATTTGTATTTTTTAGAAACGCTACTGAAACTGGGATCTTAACTTTTTTTAATGTATGTACGTACAACATTTACAACATCGATATATTCATATGCCTTTTAGGTCTCGATTCAAGTTCAAACACAAGCTTTTCAACTGGAACTGTATTATGCAGTGGAAGTACACACTCCGTAGCTTTAACTCCATAGTCAGGTTAGCCTTGCCCTGAGTATAGGATTACGCACACGACAGGCACCAACTTTTATTCACAGCAGTCGCAGATCTGCCATGTACAAGAGGGGGATTTCTTCAAGTGATTTATTTTAGTTTTGTACGAAACAATTACCTGTATTGTTAAATCTATTACTTAAAAATTTAAAACTACAGAGCTCTAGATACAAGCATTACTTTTCCAGGCACTTTCCATGACTTCTTGACACACACACCCCCCCGACTTCTCGACCCCTCCCCTCCCATCCACCACACACACACCGCGAAAAACGCATCCTCCCTCGTGCTTGAAATACTGAGAAAATTACTGCGCTTAGGGGCGCTGAAGTAAATCTTGCGGGGGCGCACATTCTGCTAGTTACGCCACTGGTGGAAAGAGCGATGACTTCTTTTTGATGTTCCTAATCCACGTCAATAGTGTGTATTAAACTTTGCTGTCAGACAAATTTTTCGAAAAATGAATCATACTTCTATTACGTAGACTACGCTTCAAGGCATCTCTCGTGGACGGTGTGGACTAATACAGGCTGCATCTTTACTAATGCAAAATCCAATGCAGTAAATATCAAGGGTTCACCACATTCTTTTCATATTTAGCTATAAAATATTTGAAGAACTTTCACATTTAGAAATATTTTTCAAATAAATGTAACTAATGTAAAATATTTTTTTTTGTAATCCCATTTGCAGAATAAATTACCCTTGCCATGTTTACTGCAAATGGCCATAACCCCCTGCCCCCCCTCCAAAAAAAAACATATAAAAATGTCGCATTTTGAATTTTCTTGTAAAGTACTTCTTTGCTGTTATTTTTATTTCGAACCATTTTTCATCGCAATTTTATAAAATTGGTTTTATTTATTTTGGTTTCTTAGTGCTCAGGTATTATGGTTTTATCAATGGTGCCGCTATTGTGTTTGGAGGCTGTAATTTCCTTCTAAAGGCACCCCAAATAACAATGATAAATAAATTAAAAGTAAAAGAAAGAATCCCCTAAATCCTTCTATATAATAAAAAATAATAGAATAAAATAATATTGAGCAGCAACTGGATGTTATATATATATATAATTCTAAAAACAAAGCAAAAATAAATTAAAGGGAAAATAAAGTAGAAAAATAAAAATAGAGAAAAAATAAAAAAATGCCAAAACTTCCAAGCCAAATGAGTACCGGACCAAGCGATAAACAAAAAACAAAAAATAAACGTTTTGCCAGACTAGAAGAACACAGGGATTGCAGATCGTATGGCAGAGTCTCTTATAGCTTCGTGAGGGGAAAGCATGAAGAAAATCTCTCATATATCTACAAAGACCAGAAAAGTGTGGGTTTCTGCTAATTATATATATATATATATGTTACCGCTAAAGCTCGAAAGCCGTTAATGTGCACATTACCTAGCTAATCTGCAGATTAACTGATTTGCTCCGTTAACGTGCGGAATCAAGAGTTTTCCGCATTTTACCTAGGTAATGTGCACATTAACGGCTTCCGTATCGTTAAAGTTCAAAAGCTTGTTTCCCTCATTTCCTTTCCCTACACCTTCTTTTTGAAGTGGCCTATAACTTGCTTGATATTTTTCTCCTTTTTGGCGCTCCAAGTATTTTGCATTCTGATAACGGACGCGAATTTTGTAATAACATCTTGGAAAGTGTAACACAGTTATGGTCAGAAATCAAAATGGTTAATGGCAAACCTAGACACAGCCAAAGTCAAGGAAGTGTAGAACGAGCGAATCAAGACATTGAAAATATGCTCACTACTTGGATGGCTGATAACCAAAATAACAAGTGGAGTGAGGGCGTACGATTTGTACAATTCATGAAGAATCGTGCCTATTATTCTGCAATTAAAAGAAGTCCATACGAAGCCACGTTCGGTTGTCCCGCAAAAGTGGGATTATCTTCTTCTATTATACCACAAAGTCTATTACATTCGATAAATACTGAAGAAGACCTTGAAAAATTAGAAGATTCACAAGAGACTGTGATTATGGGATCACAGTCAAATCTTACTCAAGAGGACATTCCGTTATCCCCTGCTTCTACAGAATCACCTATAGAAATACAAGAATTTATCGATAGTAATCTTAAACTGCCTTCTACACCGTTGATTGAGGATACAGTTATGAAGAATATTCAGTTACCCTGCACCTCCAAGGAATCACCTCTGCATGTTGAAGAAGTCATCACTGAGTTACCCTCAACTTCAGCAGAATCGCCATCACAGTTTCGTACAGAGCCTGTAAAGAGGACTATACAAGACATAGTCTGTATTGTTTGCTCAAAAGCAGCATCAGGTGCTCACAAGTGTAAATCGTGTGATATGTTTGTTCACGTAATTTGTGGTGAAATAGATCCGAAAAAGAAAGGGTATGGTAAGAATGTATTGTGCAACATCTGTAAAAAAAATATGGATCAGAAAATACATCGTGATGAAGCCAAGAAAGGTTTAGAAAAGCAAACAAAGAAAATGTTAGTAGTTTCTAATGCAAAGTACCCAAATATCGATGAAGGTGTCACTGTGAGAATTAAAGTACCAGAAGTAGACAGGGCAAAAACTAATGCCCGCTCGATTTTAGCTGTGGTTCTTAAAACAGAGGATGGCTTTTATAAACTTGGTACTAAAACGGGTATTTTAAAACAATTGTATGCAAAATCTGAATTCAGTGTTTGCAAAGAGAGATTTTTAACGAAAGATGTCCCTGCTGTAGAAATATCTTTACGTCAAACAGCAATAAAACAATCCCTTGGTACTGGGCAGGGTTTCAGAAAATGTGACTGCAAATCTAAATGTACCACAAATAGGTGTGCTTGTCGCAGAAACCAATTGCTATGTAGTTCAAAGTGTCACCAATCTTTAGATTGCACTAATAAGTAAGCATAATTTTATCATATGTTTTGCAAATTCATTTCCTTAATTATAATAATATTTTAAACCGTTTGATTCTTTCTATTATAGTTTTTTAATTGATTGATGATTGATTCTATCAACTAATTTGTTGATTGTTTGATTGTATTAACTTGATTCTTTATATATCGAAAAATAAATAAATAACATTATGTTAATTTAAGCGTACAGGAACGTTGCTGTTGTTCCAGCAAATATCTTATTTTCACTTTAACGAGTGCCTAGTAGGTAATGTGCAGATTATCTAGGTAATTTGCAGATTACCTAGGTAACCTGAGCAATGAAACAATTTTCGGCACTTTAACGGATCACTTTAGTTAATCTGCACATTACCTAGATAATCTGTAGAATAACTGATTTCTGCACTTTAGCGGTAACATATATATGTATTCCATTTCAGTAAAACATCATATAAAAACACTTAAGGCATGGCCATTTCAAAGGGTTTAACTTAATCGCCGGCGGTGCCCCAACCAGTCGTGTTAAGAAATTAAGTTTTTAATGATGATCGTATTCAACCCGCAGTCAATTTTATTTTTGTCTCTAAAATTAACTCTTTCAGTTTTGTTTCTCGATCGACGCCCCAAGAAAATGTGCATGCGATTGTTTTTCTTCTTGAATAGTTTAAGCATAGCCTACGTTTTCGGTACGTAACCTAAAAGCCTGCCGCTCTCCGCAGCGACCGTCGATCCTGTATGTACGGATCAGTACTGCCATCTGGCGTCCGTTTCCGCGGAGTTTTGTCTCGCGCTTGGACAAAGAAAATTCGGGAAAACGACAGGCATCCTTTTATTACGTAGGCTACGCTTTAAACTACACCGTGGCGTGGCTTCTGACTACCTTTGCCGAACATAATATTTTAAAGTGTGCCGCACATATTATTATAAAGAAATAATTTTCCCATGTGAATATAAAGGATAGGAAAAAAAGCAATATGATGTGATATTGATATGTATGTGGTGTATCCTGGTGTATGTCACGTGGACGTGGCAGTTTGCACTGTTCCAATAAGATCATATAAAAACACAGAAGGGTATGATGGTTTTTTAAAGGATCTTCGTTTTTTGTCGTATTCGTACATAGCAAGTTAATTAGCAGCACAAAGCCATGTTTCTTTTAACGTATTTTACGCGCTTTTTACGTAGTTTACGCGTCACGTACCAAACTTTTTTATACACCTAATTACACAACTCTGGTCACAGCACACAGTTCATCGCAGCCTTCTGCGCATGTGCCTGCGTAGCCGAAAACCCAGTCGGGTCCCCATGCTCACTGCACGTCATCGCCAACAAAGCATAAAATGGGCACAAGATCAGCGAGATTGGACCGTGGTTGATTGGAAGAAAGTGGCCTGGTCTGACAAATCAAGATTCCTGTTATATCACGTAGACGGCCGAGAGCGGATACGCCGATTACCAACGGAGGCTATGGCACCTGGATGCACTGTTTCGAGGAAACAGGCCGGCGGCGGCTGTGTTATGCTGTTGGCAATTTTTTCTTAGGACACTTTAGGCCCCATTATCCCAATGGCATAATCCCTGACAGTTGTCGGGTATCTGAACATCGTTGGGGACCAAGTTCACCCATTAATGGCGACTGTGTCTCCTGCTGGTGATGACAATTTTCAACAGGAAAATGAGCCATGCCACACTACCAAAATCTTTAAGGAGTGATTCGAGAAACATGATGGTGACTTTCTGTTAAATCCCTGGCCTCCAAATTCACCTGACATGGACCCAATCGATAATTTGTGGTTCGACTTGGAAAAGCGGACTCGCGCTAAATCCCCACCACCCCGAAATGTACGTGAGCTGGAGAACCTGCTGTTGACATTATGGTACCAGAAACCCCAGGATGCCTATCGCCACCTCATAGAATCGATGCCTCGCCGAGCGGCCGCTTTATTGCGAGCTAAATGGGTTCCTACAGTTTATTAGGTAGGTGGTCATAATGTAATGACTCATCGGTGTACTTTCATGAGTATTTCCATACGTTCATGAACTCTGCAGGTCATTTGATTAATACAAGTTGATGTGGTCTTGTGAGGGATGTGGTGGACAAGAAACTACATGCCAGCTTTTCATTTCAACAATCTAGATTCTGATCTCGGGCTATACATGTACACTGGTCTGCAAAAATTAAGGACGAAGAGGAGAAATTAGCATAACAGCGGAACGAGCAGGCTGAACGGACCGAAAGACCACTCAGGAGATAGACTAGGCTCCGGTACGGTAGGGCATGCGCATATATGCAGCATGACGGGGGGGGGGTGGAAGAGTAAAAAGCACAAGGGCGGTGTACGCTCGGCAATTCGGTGAAAGCTCTTGCACGGTGTACATCAGTTTGAACGACGTCGAGTTGCTGACACCATGTGATATGGCCAACAAGCAATCCAATAGACAACATCTGGATGACTTCTCTCGAGGTCGCGTCATTGGGAAGTTGGAAGAAGGTCGAAATGTGACTAGTGTGGCCGAGGAGTTCGGGATCACTCACAGCATCGTTTCCCGAGCTTGGAGAGCATTTCAAACTGCAGGAACAGCTGTCCTAGAGTTTAGCAGTGGTCGTCCACGAGCAACCACGGCGGCGGACGACCGGTTTATTGTCCTACAGGCGAGAAGAGACAGACGGCAGACAGCGGGAGAAATCGCAAGGCACGTGCAACAGACAACTGGACGTCCGTTATCGCGTTTTACCGTGGACAGGAGGCTGCACAAAGGTGGTCTATTTGCACGTCGACCAGTACGGTGTGTGCCAATAACGCCTGCTCATCGGAGACGGCGGTTTCTGTGGTGCCAGGAACACAAGAACTGGACACATCAGCAATGGAGTCGAGTTCTCTTTGCGGATGAGAGCCGATTTAGTCTGACGAGCGATTCTGGACGTTTGCACATCTGGAGAGAGCAGGGAACCCCCAATCACACCTCCAACATCATCAAAAAGGACCGGTTTGGAGGTGGCGGAGTTCTCGTTTGGGGCGGCATCATGCTTAGTAGCCGTACTGACCTCCACATCTTCCAAGGAGGTTCAGTCTCTGGTGTCCGCTATTGTACCAAGGTTCTCCTGCCTCACGTGCGTCTGTTTAGAGGTGCTGTAGGTCCTGAGTTCCTCTTCATGGACGACAACGCTACACCTCATCGTACAGTGGCTGTCACAGAGTTGTTGGAGAGTTAAAATATATTCAACGCATGAATTGGCCCGTAAGGTCCCCGGACCTAAATCCAATCGAACACGTGTGGGACCTTCTCGGGAGACGCTTGGCAACACGTCACCAGCCGCCAGCAACGATTCTGCAGCTGCGATTAGCGCTACAAGAGGAATGGGCCGTGATGCCTCAACAGCTCCTTGACAACCTCGTCCTCAGCATGGAAAGACGTTGTAAATCCTGCAAGGCAGTCAGGGGGGATCATATCCCCTTCTAAAGACTGACTTTTCCTTGGCAGCTGCCTGTCACATGGACGTTTCTGTCTTCTGTCCAGTTGTGCTCGAAGCTACCTTTTCAATAAAGTGCCTTTGTATCCTTTGGATTCCTTGTTTTGACGGTTTTGCTCACTTGTCCCATATTCTTACATCTTGGGGATCTAATGGTATGATTTGAGTCGATGTGGAGCACTTCTGCAAGACGTTACATTCGAAAAACCGTCTCGTCCTTAATTTTTGCACGCCAGTGTATTTGTTCTATCTTCGGTCTTTTAGCAAGTAATCTAACTTACGAAGGATGATTTCTGCAGTTTTCAAAGCCACTGCGTTTGCACAGCTGCGGAAAAAGAACAGATCGGGCTTATGAAAGCAGTGCCACATTATAAATCTTAAACTTCAAACACCGTAAAGTTCAGTATACAAAATTGAAGAAAACAACGTTTAGTCACAATGAATTTTATTTTCTTGTCTACCACAGTTTCGCTGTGTTTTGGCCCAGGTTCATCAGGATTACGCCAGATGAAACTGGTCCAAAGCACACCGAAACTACGGTCGACAAGAAAATAAAATTAATTGTGACTAAAACTTGTTTTCTTCAATAATAATGCAACATTGATTTTGTACTTGTGAATGAGAATGTGTGCGCTTTATGCTTTTATTCATTCATTGTTTTCTTTTCTTTACTGACTCTATTGCACATTCTTGTCAAAGCGTTTACATAGATCCCAGTTGTCAAAAACACTGATGCAATGTAATATGCAAACGATTATTAAAGTACAACTTAACAGATCAAAAGAAATAAAGTGTTGATGTAACTTTTCCGTATCCAAAGTCAACTCACGCGCATTTCTGACATTTATCTAAGCGTTTCGGGATTTGCAATGTAAACAATATTCTTCTCCCATTTGTTGCGTTATGTTTGAATGCTTTTTAAACATGCCCAGCTTAAAACAGGTTTAACGGAATATAACGCACTGATGGGCAAAGGACGAGTTCTACTCCAATAAATAAGTAAATATTTACTGATACTGAACAAATCATTTTACTGAGTCTTTGCATACTTCTTAGCTTGAGCTCGGCCAGACCTCCTAGTCAAAAAAGGATTTAGACACGGAGACAATATTTCGTCCAAATTATTTGCTAGATTCTTAGGAAGAATATTTAAATCATGAAACAGGTAGAAAAAACGAGATTCTATAGATGGGTGAAATTATTTTTTTAAAGATATTTCCCAGCTGCTATATAATGCCTTTCAGAGGTTCAGCAGAAATACTGGGAAATGATGATGATGAAACTGAAACAACAACAACAACAACAACAACAAAAAACATTGGAGTCAGCTTTAAGCACGAAAAATTGCAAACCACTGGCGCTTAACAAATGTCTAGAAGACACAATTTCCATTTCTTTAAGTCGAAGCTGCTGAAGTGTGTGACTGACTCCTGTGTATGCTCTTTTGACAGAAACCTGAGCTATGTACAGAGCATTCTAAGGGGGAAATTTTAGAACACCCAACGTAGATGGACGGCGTTTTAAAAAGATAGAGAACGTTCGAGGACGAGCCTTCCTTTTTGGTCATTCAACATGTACTAAACGTATGTATATTGTTAGTAGTCACAAACAGAAATGAAACTATAACTCCTTCCCAAGTTTGAGTTGCAAATTGTGGTTTACCAACAGCAGTGCGGAAAGAGTTATTTTGTGTACACACGCAAATATTTAAAAAAATGTATATGAAGCTCTCGAACACATTAAGGTGGGGCACACTGCAAAAAAACAATACCTAGTCTTTGCCATCGACTGCAAACATATAGAGGAAATAGATTAAGACCAAAACTGAAATGGGAGGGAAAATCCAGTTGGTTGGAGAACGGTGGAGAAGGAAAATGAAGATACGTTTATATGGAAAACACTTCGGAAGGACTTCATCCTGTAGTGTAAAGAAAACCGCTGAAGAAGGAGAATGAGTCACCACTCTACCTCAATTCCAATAATCTTTCAGCTACAGTACTACCATTCTTAATTGCCTCCAGAAAGGGTATTAGTTCGAAAGAATCGCAATTTACATTACGAAAAATGGATGTCGTCAATTTATGAAACATCAGATGTTTCTATGCATCCATATCGTACTAAGATTATCTATACTTCATCCTCTACTCCCCTTCTGTTGTTTTTATCCTAATAATTTTTTTCATGTTCCGCTGACCGTTTCGCGAAGTCAATAACTTTGTGGGTCTGAACCCGTACTAATTGGCACAAGAACATAATTCAGCTCCCAGTTTAGGTGATCACGTTCTTGTTCCTTGGAAATAAAACATCTCTCTATTATAAAAAGATGGAGCTGCTTCTGGTTTCGATATTGATAGGACTCTTGCTTATTGGTGACATAATTACCATTGGTCTGCCCTGTTGTCACTCTGTCGAAAACGTTAATGACTTGTAAGAATTCGCGATTTTTACTTAAAAGTAAACATTAGTTAACTTTCAGCAGTTACTGTTGCCAACTTATTCCGTACTTTGAGGAAAAAGAATAGATGCCCACTATGAATTAAAAAAAGCTATATCTGCTTGCAAGCACATCATACTTCATCGTCAGCACAACACAACAGTAGGAATACTGAATCCTTAATGTAAAACAATAAATAGCATAACACGTATTGTAGGGGTGAAACATAGGCTCTCGTGCTAAGTTGCTAAGTCCCGCCTTCTTTCCGATAGGCGTCCGTGAGTTATTAAAACAACTCCCAGCTGACAGCAAATTATCTGAGGTTCTCACTCTCGTAATTTATTAACTATAAATTTATTATCCAGGCCCCTCTTCTTCCGCCTATTTGTTCAAATTATCCGCGAATCAAGGAAGGGAGAGAATGGCTACCATAAAGCACTTCATCAACTTTCAATAACTACTCCTTGAATAATAAAGACAATAAATTTAATGAAGGAAAAGTATTGGTAAGAGTTTGGTTCCGGTGCCAATGTCCACGTCAACGAACTTGTTTCACATGCGACGTCCGTTACGAATTGTTCAATCAAAAATCAGTTGCCTTATGGCAACTCTAATATCAGAGTCATTTCGACTCCACGCTTTCTCCCGAAGCACTCGGCTTCATGCTAAAAACAGGAACTGCGTTCCTCGGAGCCTAAACTCTCCACGTCTATCCGCCTTCCAAGCTCACTTCTCACTGCTCTTCTCCTCTGCAAGCAGCCCTGTCTTTTATCCCCTCGCTTCGGAGCATCCCTCCTTTTACCTGCCTCTCTACCACGAGGCGCTGACCTTTGACCTTGTCAGATTCCGGAGCGAACCTGACCTTTGCCCGCAGGCCAACTTGCTTCGTATCAGTAATGTAGCAGTTCCTACTTCTTCGAACTGGCTGGCCCCCACTTATTGTCTTCGTGTCTGACGACCGCATGTTTGACATTCCTTCTAACGGACTTCTGTGCGTGGAAACCAGACTCTATACAGACAGAACAAAACATACAACAATACTGACATTATTTCACATAAAAGACGTATTCCGACCTCCCAGACATACTGGCGCCCTTCTACCATTGGGCATTGTCTGTGTTTGTGCAGGTATTCTCTTGGACCAGATTTTCTGTGTCCGGCAATGTACAACGAAACAATGTCTTTCCGCAGCTTTGGATTAGCTATATACTTCCTGACGTCGTCAACGTACGCCAGGCATTTTGCATTGTATATGCACACAGTTAATAAAATAAAGTTATTTCCTGAGTCAAACAAACATTCTTCTCGGGTGACATTTCGTCGTCCCACTGCACGTGACATAGTCCCTTTTTTTTCTTGTTTTTATATACATATATTAACACTTGATCATATCTTAATTGACATGCATCTTATTATTATTTTTCGACCTTCCAGGCCCCGGCTCCTGAGACGAAACATGCGGGGTCCTTACTGCGCATGGTGAGTCCTGTTCACTTGAGTTTTTTTTTTTCGGTTTATCACCACACATTGGGCATTGTTTGTGTTTGTGACACAAACAGGCGAAAATAATAACATCACTCCCCCGTTCATTTTTTGTTGCACAACAGTACCACCTTCGAGCCTCACTGAGTCTCTACCTGTGTAGTGATACTCTTGTGTTCATTAGGACGCTGATCACCTACCTCGATAGATAACCGAGATAAAGCATCAGCGTGAAGGATTAGCTTGCCTGCTATGTGCGTTATTTTAAGGTTGAATTTGGAGATGGCCAAACTCCATCTCTGTAGTTTAGAGCTTTGTAATGCTGCGCTAGTCAAATAAACTAGCGGATTGTGATCGGACATCACTTCTACTGGATGCCCGAAAATCCATCCCTCGAACTTCTGGAGGACCCATACTATGGCATAGGCCTCCTTGTGACTGGCGGCCCACCGAGCCTGCGTGCCGTTTAACTTCCGGCTTGCATAAGGTACCGGTCGGATTTTTCCCCGTTGCTTCTCTGCGCTAAACAGCAGGCTTTTTGCAAATGAACTCTCATCCATGTACAATAAGAGCGGACAGTCAAAGCTTGGCATCGTAGTACTTGTGCGGTACATAAACATTCCTTTAGCTTTGTGAATGCGGTGTCCAATTCTGTCGTCCAACTCACTTTCTCAGTGGCTTTCTTTCCCGTTAAATCGGTTAGCGGTTTCGCGATCTCGGCGAACCCCGGTGCGTATTCCGATAATAACTGCAGAGTCCCAGGAAACTACGCACTTCCTTCTTCGTCTTCGGCGGTAACAGGTCCCTGACCGCATGTAACTTTTCCGAGTCCGGCTGGTGACCCCCTGAACCGACCACGTGCCCTAAGTAATGCACCTTTTCCTTGGCGAAGCAGCACTTCTCTAGGTTCCCCGTAAACCCCGCTTCCACCAAGCTTCTCTAAATGTTGCAAGCGCTCCTCCCAATTCTTGGAGAACACCGTAACGTCATCGAGGTAAGCTACTGCATAATCCAAATGAGGATTTAATACTTTGTTCATTATCCTCTGGAATGTTGCAGCGGCCCCCGACAAACCAAAAGGCATTACGTTCCACTGGAACAATCTTCGGTGGGTAGCAAAAGTAGTATATTTCTTGCTTCCGGGGTCCATCGGTATTTGATAATATCCCTTCAGCATATCTAAAGTTCTTATGTATTTCGCTGCCCCCACCTTATCTAAAAGATCCGGGATGTGCGACATAGGAAATGCGTCCGCGACGGTATGTGCGTTGAGCATTCTAAAGTCACAACACAATCTGACGTCCCCTGTACGTTTAGCAATACAAACAATTGGACGACTATACTCTTCCTCCGACTCTTCTATCATCCCTCTGTCACATAACTCCTGAATTTGATCATCCACCGCCCGCTGCATAGATTGGGGCACTTTGTATATGTGCTGGGTACGTAGCACACTCCCCGGTTTAATAGTTATCTCGTGGTTACCTAACGTGGCATTTCCTACTTCCCCCGAGAAAAATACTTTTGAGCTATCTACCAACTCCTGTAGTTCCCAAAGTTGTTGCTGTGTGATCTCTGGACTTTCTACGTTCAGCTGCTTGGGATCCTTCCCCTCTTCATCTTTCGGCTCCATGGGCACCTCCCGAATCTCCCCGAACTCTCGATCTGATACAAAAATTACCCCCACCACATTCATCTGTGGTTTGAACTCCCTCAACTTGCCTACGTGAACGTGGCGCCTCTGCCCGTTGCCTACCTCAATCACGTAGCTGTTCGCCCCCTCTTTTCTACAATATGCACGGGGCCCATCCATCTGGCATAAAGCTTGCTCCGGGAATCTGGGATGAGAGCTATGGCCTGATACCCAACCTCGGAAGACTTCTGCCGCAGTCGTCGGTTGTAGTAGGAAGTGTATCGACACTGCTGCTCCTCCTCCGCCACCTCCTCTACTTGGAGCGCCACCTTTTCCACCCTTTCTTTCATTTCTTGGAAGTACTGCCCCGCCGACACTGAAATACCAATGGGTAGCCTGCACTCTCCTGCCCAGTTCCTTTTCAAGATTGCTAGCGATCCAATTGGTTTCCGACCGTACAATAATTGGAACGGCGCTATGCCCGTGGTCAAGTTGGGCACCTCCCGATACGCCCATAAAAGATAAGATAGTGCCTTATGCCACTGCCTTGGCTCCTCCCTTATTATGTCGTGTAACATCCCCTTGAGGGTCCTGTTGAAACGCTCGATCAACCCATTGGAGGAGGGGTTTCCTGGCACCGAGAATCTGGAAGTCGAACCCAACCTCTTCAAGATTTCCTGTGTCAGCCTCGACACAAAATTAGTGCCCCTGTCCATCGCCACCACCTCCGGAATGCCCGTGCGCTGGAAGATCTCCAAAAGCCCATCACAAGTGTACTTGGCGTTTAAGTAGATCAGACATACGGCCTCCGGCCAACGTGTATGTTGATCCATCATCACCAAAATCCATCTGTGCCCCTTGCTAGAAAGCGGTTCAATTGGGCCGATCAGATCCGCGTTGACGACCTGAAAAGGTAGAGCAGGCCTTCTAACTGCAGTTATAGGTACTCAATCTCCTCTTGTGACAGGACGTCGTAATTGACATCCCTCGCATACGTCACAGTACTGACACACGTCTATCTTCACGGTTGGTTAATATAACGAATATCTAATCCTCTCTAGCGTCTTCTTGTGCCCCAAGTGCGCCGAAAATACTGAATCGTGGGTCAGGCTTAGCACTTGTTTTCTCCTAATCTCCGGGACTTCGAGTTGATTTGCCAAATGCCCTAATACCCTTTCTCTGTGGTAGAGCATCCCTTCCATGTAAACATAACCCCCTTTTCCTCTCTAGCACATCTACGAGCTTCCGCTAAAGTCCTTCTTCCTCCTGTTGGTCTGCGAATACCGCGTGATCGGATCTGCTTACTTCCCGAGAATCTCCTATATCCTCGCGGGAGCCCATACGAGCTATCTGCTTCTGCTGATTTCCTCCCCGTGCGCCTGCCTATTCGTCTCCTGATTGGCTGTCAGATTTCGCCTCCTCTTCGACCACGCCCTCCTCTATCGGCGGCGGCTCGCTCCTTGCCTTAGGCGCTTCCGATTCCTCCTCGACACCTACCTGATTCACCGCGATATTAGCTCGGTGGGTGCGGCCTTTTTCCCCCTCATTTTCGGCTATCGGACCCTCTCTTTCATCGTACTTTCGCTCTTCACTCTCCTGTTTGGTTCTAGCGCTTTCTGTAAATTAGCCGCCCACTCGGGACTAGAGCCTTTAACCGTCGACATTTTTATGTGATCTTCGGAGTAATAATAAACTCATTACTCAAATTAGGTACTATGGCACAAACAATTTCATTGATTCCTATCGTTTTACTCCCCACCTTTTCTAGGCCTGCCTCCATAATCCTAATTCCAACCCTTTTTACGGGAAAAACGGCGTTCCTCTCATAAAATCCTGTTAATTTTACCTTCCCAATTTTTCTTCTCCCAATAATCCGCTCTTTAAACAATTGAATTCTGCCCCACTATCTACCAGTATATTGGCTTGGAGCCCTACCTCTGTAGTTACCATCATTTGTTCTCCTATAGGTATTTCTAGCCTTTTAATCTCTGCCTGGTTAGACCCGAAAACTCTTCATACTTTTGCGCTCATCTTTCTAACATCCTGTTCTACTTTTACTCCGGTCTCCTCTCTAGATTTCTCTACTTCATGATTATTCTCCACGGCTACCCTTCCTACTTTTTTCACCCGTCTTTCCGCCAATAATAGGAATTACTCCTACCCTCCTGTTTTACGCTACCCTTCTGGGGACATAATGATTGCCGATGGCCCGGTTTCCTTCAAGAAAAACAGATTATGCCTCGATCTAAACTAGGATTACCCTGACTTCCCATAGGTCGCTCTCCTTCTACCTGACTCCCGAACTTCCTATCAGGCGCTTGGAATTTTCCCTTCTGAAACTGCCCACTACTATTCCCGCTCTCCCTCTTCACGAATCCGCTTCTCGTAGAAATATACTGACTCCCTTTGGCATTGTAATTCGACGAAAAATTATCTTTCACCTTTCCCTCTACTATCTCCAGTTCTTCTACGTGACTCTCATATGAATCACATAACTCCCCTAAGTCTTTAGCCAAGACTAGTTTACTCACCGCACCTCTCTGCAGTAAATAGGTTTTTAAGGATGGGGATAATAATCTTTTCACACACTAGCAGATTAACTAATTGGTCAAACTCGGTTACTCCGCAGTTGGCTACATAATACCTGAGTGACCTGCCAATCCGTCCCGCTAGCTGTTGGAAGCTCTCCCCTTGTTCCGGCGTATCGTCTCAAACTGCTTCAGATATACATCTGGGGTCATATGACATTCACTTAAAATAGCTTCCTTGACGGTATGATAATTATCACATTGCTCTACGGTCAGACGTCGGAACATGGCATGCAGAATAAACGCCCTCTCTAAGGTGTCAAAAAAATCTAGTATCTCTTCGGGTTTTGTAGGGTTTTTGGGTAAATTTCTCTCTAGAATTCTGATATAGTCGGCCAGCTTCGTTGATTGTCTCCCTGACGCTGATGCCACGCCCGTTCTTGTTCCATCTCTAATTTTTTAGCTCATATACCCTAGCCTCTTTTCTATCGGCTAGCTCCATCTCAGTTCGCTGTTGCTCTAAATGTAATTCTAGCTTTTTCTGTTCGATTTCCAATACCCTAAATTTACATTCCCATTCCAGACCTATCGAATTCCCTTCTATTCCTTTGTCATTAATTATTACTTCTTTGCTGGAATTCAATTCATTATCTGCTCCTCCCTCATTTTCTCCTTTGCTTCCCTCGGAATTCCGGTCTTCGAGTTCTTCACTAGTTTTCCCTTCCACAAAGTGTTCAGCCATTATCATGCAACAATAATATACACTTAATGCAAAAATATATATACACTGAAATAATAATGCAATCCCCCGATGGTTAGCCTTTGCTCTCACACTACTAATTTCTATCTACTTCGGTAAGATACTTAGTTGAATATAATTTTGGTCTCTACCCTTTTTTTTTAAATCTAGGCTAGTACTTATCTTTCTCTGTCCGTTATTTTCTTTCTTCCACATATAAAATACACTTTTCACAATTCATTATCTCAAATTATTCTTACTATATCCTCACTAACCTTAACTTAAATTTCTCTTAGAAAGGTTACACCTAGCACCCTAGTGTCCTGATGAAACTTATTCAGCTATTTCTAACCTATCCACAGGTATCGACACAGGTAATCAAATTGCGGCCTCAAAAGTGGTACTTACCGGGCTACTCGGACCCCTTCAGCTTCTCTGTTGCAGCGAAACTGCGGCCCACGAAGGGACTCCCTAAACATGGAAAATCCGGCCTCATTGGTGACGTGAGACGTGGTCCACCGAAATCCTGCCTTGCACCCTAGGTCCGAGCCTCGTCGACTCTCTCCGTCGTGCAGTGGTAACGCGCCTTGCCGGCTCCTTTCATCCTGGATCCGGTTGCGATCTTCCTGGTTGTCGTCTGTCGGTCTCGTCCGTTGACCCTGGTTACGGATTTCCCTGTCACTGCCGTCGATGAAATCACCAGTTTTCCTCGTACACAGAGTACTAGTAGCAGAGGTTCACTTCCGTCGTTCCTCACAACAAGAGTTACTTATTCACTTATTTCTTAGACTCGCCTTTTCCTCCTCGGGCTTGCTTGGTATCAAACATTCATCCTGCCGACTGCGCCATTTATAAATTTGCTGTAGTGGTGAGACATAGGCTCTTGTGCTAAGATGATAAGTCCCGCCTTCTTTCCGATAGGCGTCCGTGAGTTATTAAAACAACTCCCCACTGACAGCAAATTATCTGAGGTTCTCACTCTCGTAATTTATTAATTATAAATTTATTATCCAGGCCCCTCTTCCTCCACCTATTTGTTCAAATTATCCGCGAATCAAGGAAGGGAGAGAATGGCTACCATAAAGCACTTCATCAACTTTCAATAACTACTCCTTGAATAATAAAGACAATAAATTTAATGAAGCAAAAGTATTGGTAAGAGTTTGGTTCCGGTACCAATGTCCCCGTCGACGAACTTGTTTCACATGCGACGTCCGTTACGAATTGTTCAATCAAAAATCAGTTGCCTTATGGCAACTCTAATATCAGAGTCATTCCGACTCCACGCTTTCTCTCGAAGCACCCGGCTTCACGCTAAAAACAGGAATTCCTCGGAGCCTAAACTCCCCACGTCTATCCGCCTTCCAAGCTCACTTCTCACTGCTCTTCTTCTCTGCAAGCATCCCTGTCTCTTATCCCCCTCGCTTCGGAGGACCCCTCCTTTTCTCTGCCCCCTACCACGAGGCGCTGACCTTTGACCTTGTCAGATTCCGGAGCGAACCTGACCTTTGCCCGCAGGCCAACTTGCTTCGTATCGGTAACGTAGCAGTTCCTGCTTCTTCGAACTGGCTGGTTCCCACTTATTGTCTTCGTGTCTGACGACCGCATGTTTGACATTCCTTCTAAAGGACTTCTGCGCGTGGAAATCAGGCTCTATACAGATAGAACAAAATATACAACAATACTGACATTATTTCACATAATGGAAGTATTCAGACCTCCCAGACACACTGGCGCCCTTCAACCATTGGGTATTGTCTGCGTTTGTGCATGTATTCTCTTGGACCAGATTTTCTGTGTCCGGTAATGTACTACGAAACAATGTCTTTCCGCAGCTTTGGATTAGCTATATACCTCCTGACGTCGTCAACGTACGCCAGGCATTTTGCATTGTATATGCACACAGTTAATGAAATAAAGTTATTTCCTGAGTCAAACAAACATTCTTCTCGGGTGACATTTCGTCGTCCCACTGCACGTGACATAGCCCCTTTTTTTCTTGTTTTTATATACATAGATTAACACTTGATCATATCTTAATTGACATGCATCTTATTATTATTTTTCGCCCTTACACGTATATAAAGTCTCAGTTTAGGATAAATAAATCAGTACTGAAAAACTCCGGTGTTATTTAATTCATTTCTCGAATCGGAATTATTTTAAGTTAGAATGATTGCATTGTTTGTTTTCTCGCTTAATTTTTTTTATGATTGAACGACCAAGCCCATTCTGCTATATGCTGGGGTTTTTGATATGCATATTTTTCTTTTCCTTTCATTTATTTTTATTATTTCGTTCTGTTTCACGATCCCATGGACATGATATAGATAAAAAAAGTTACTCATCATAAATTTAGTGCTTCAGATAAAAAATATTAACCAAAACTTAAGAGCAAACACTACAGATATATTTAATCAGGTATTGCAACCTAGATCCTCGGCTTAAGAAGTTAGCATTCCAATTGATTTGTCATCTGGTGTCTGCATAATGTTACGAAGCCCAGTGATCACCTATATCAGGCAAAACTAAATACTCAGGCTTTGTATTCAAAGAACATGCAACACAACTTGTTTTGTAAAAATACTCTGCATCTGTTCCTTAAGTGGAACAGATGCAGAATATTTTTACAAAACAAGTTGTGAACGAAAAAAATATCTTTTGAATTTTAAATTTGACTCCGTTCTTAAGTTTCAAGATGGTGCAATTCCGTAACGATTTTGTTGCAAATATGATGTTCAAACTGACGATTATCGAAAGAGTCTCAAATACCATGTGAGCTATTGTCTTCCGAAAAGGTAATTGAGGAACAGCGAAAGTCTGTAAAACGCTAGTCCTAAAAAGAACACGTAAATAAAAACAGCACATTTAGGAGAAAATACACTTTCGGTCCAGCACTTTCATGAATGGTCTTCAGTTCTTACTGTTTTTAGACTGTTTTAACAAATGAAACTGTGTCTGGGAACTATTCTCAAAGTAAATGTCTGTGGATGGATATTCCAATGATAAAAATGTGTATACATGAATACTGCATTCTAGCAAGTGCATATTTCAAAAGTTGTGGGGAACAATATTACGATATGAAGAAACGAATTCCTTATACTTTCCATGTAAAAACAGCTGTAAGTATAATATACGAGCAACTTGAGCTAATGTGACCACGGCCCTGATCCACTTTTTTTATACAGCATATAGCGCGAAACACTTCCGACTTTCTTCCTGCCGATTTTTGCAGCTTACTGATGAAACCCTTCAGCGAACATCGACCACCTAGATTCAGCTTCAAAACTTCTTTTGTCGTGGAGAAGCTACGTGACTAATTATCGCAGTTATAATGAAACTTGGATTCAGCAAAACCCCACATTTCTGCCACCTTCTCTTAGTGTACCTGAAGCGAAATAATGGTCCTTCATTCATTCGATTCGCATCATTTTCCATCTGTGTGTTACTATCGGCATTTGTGATGCAAAAGAAAAAAAAAAACTCTTCAGTCACTGATTTCAAATGCCTTGTGTTTTCAAGCACAGAAATTAAATGAATAAGTCGCTAGATCATAAACAACAGCCTCTAATTGCGGAAAGTCTTTCGAAATGAAATGAAATGTATGTCAATGCGGTTTCTTTAAAGACAGGATGATTTGGAGCCCATTTTTCTATAGAGAAGCAGGCAGAAAACGCTGGTCTGTAAAAAGTTTCGTAACACACATGTTTTTTTTCATTCTCCTGTTTGCTATAAATTGATAAAACATGGCAGACTTCAACACAAAGTCTGAGCAAATCGAAGAGAAAATTCGTTTGGGAATAATTTCATAAGGAGAGTTCTCTACCATGCACTTCGTCACAGTAAGTATTAGTTAAGGTTCCTCAATTAAAGCAATAGAAGCTTCAGGTTATGCTACTTCACTTTATTATCTACGTAAAGAACAACATGTGCGTCAAGTTTCTACTACAGTGAAGCTCTAAAACTGAAAGCAACGTGCAAAAATTTCATTTAATGAAAATGTCTGCTGCATAGTCGGTTCTGAAATCAAAATACATCTACAAGAATTGAAGTTATGTAAAAACCCCAAAATCTCCGCAAATAGTTGGTGCTTTTGCAAGATATTTAACCTGACGTGAAATACGTTTAACCTACAACGAAAAAAATATCTTTTGAATTTTAATTTTGACTCCGTTCTTAAGTTTCAAGATGGTGCAATTCCGTAACGATTCTGTTGCAAATATGATGTTCAATCTGACGGTTATCGAAAGAGTCTCTTAACAGGGAGCACCAATGAGTTGAAATAGCAATGCGATCTCCTGTGAAGTATATATCCCAGTGAGGATAAAGATGACCGAAGGACCCATAGGTTTTTAGCCAAATCGGTTTGCACTTAAACTTTTATCCTAAGAAATGGAACGGAAAAAGCTACAAAACTGATGAAAAAAAAACGTAACCAAAGTATGCCGAGTCTAAAATTGTTGAATCTTCTCTTTTGTGAATTTTATTCAATTCTGCAAGATAATTGATTCTTGGATGTCATGACTGGAAAATAATTTCCCGCTTTGAAACGCGTCCTTATTACGAAATCGTTCAATCAAACCAGAAGCATTTAAGAAATTCCTCTACTACCATTGGAAAGAAACTAGTGTAATCTATTCAGACACTCAGTAGTCAATCATTTTATTCAGACCAGTAGTTAACTATTTTATTCAGTCACCTTGTTCAAAGTTTGAGTGCACATGTCTATAAAAATGGGAATTTTATTTAAAAAACTAATGTGCAAATTATCATCCAAGTATCAATTTATTCAACAGGAGTTTCTGCAAAATATATTTAAATAATTTAAGTCAAGCAATTCAGTTTTTTATCTTTAAAAAAAACATTGTTCTCCTGGACTTCAAAGAGTTTAACAACACAAAATGTGAGTTATCAAGAACAGCAAGTATTCAAGTATCTGAACTGAATCAGTTGTTTCAATTGCAGTTTAGCAACCTGATTTCAAGGATGTTTAAAGAGTACCCTTGAAAACAGTAGTCTAATAGGACATTCCAGAAGTTAAGGATACTTCGTTAAACAGAAAAAATGGCATCAGATATAGTACTCTGCAAAACAGATAGCTTCTATTATTCGAATAATTCATTTGAAAGAATTTTCTTTCTACGTCAGTATATTGCGGAACATATTTGTGCCACCCCGGTGAGAGAAGCAGTGATCTAAGCGCTGGCGTCTGCTCATTTGTCCAAGTGGTTCCCGGTTCGAATCCTCGTGAGGCATGGATATTGTGTTAGTCTTACGGCACTGGCTCTGTCCTTTACCTGGAACCAGTGGCCCTAAATGATCATATGTAGAGGATTTTAAGAAGGGAGTGTCTGGTGCCAGGTCTTAAACAACCCTTAGAAATAGGAAGCTACGAGATTTGGGCTAGAGTGCCCGATAGGAAAGTGACACGGAAGCGAAGTAGAAAGGGGGAGGAAGACGCCCTTATTTCTTACCGGGGGCCAGTACCCTGGGTTCGACGGCTTAACGGGCCCAAGTGGCCCTAAATACGGGACGAGCGACTCCTTACAGCCCATCAAGTTACCCCTCCCCCAAAAATGTTTGTAACTAAATGATCATTTGTCCTGGATCTGTTAAAACCTTATTTTCAAAAACATCCATCTAAAACTTTAAAAATACTTTGTAACTTCTTCAGGCCTAAATTTGGCCATTATTTTGGATAATTTCTAGAAAAAACTATTTAAAAAAAATCTTTTGAAATTCAATTATTACATCCTTAAATTCTGAATTATTTCCAATGAAATTGAAATCAAAATAGCTTAGGATTATTTGTGCTGAAGACATACCGAATAAAGATCTGAATCAGATAAATAACGTAACTAATATGCCTTTTCATCATAACGAATTCGTGAATAATCTTGATTAAATATCATATACACTAAAAACAGAACTAGGTATTTCCTCATTAAGTTACAATGTGTTTTGGCTTAATACTCCGTGATCATTTTTTGAATTACTCGTAGCTATGCTAAATTTACACTTTCGTTGCATACTAAATAAGGCTATTTAATCGTACTGAGGTAAGTTATTTATTTTATGGATATCTTCAAATTTTCCCCATCAGGACGACGTGGTGAGACCTAAGTCATTACTTTGTGCTGGTCGGGTAGAGAAAGAGAGATGGGGAATTTAGTAACGGCAGCTGAAGAGATGATAATGCTTACAACACTTCCAGGAATAAAAATAAAGACACAAAAATAGTCCACGGTACGAATTCAGTTGTGCAGGTTCGTAAAAATTTCAGAATAAAAATATCTTGTGGAGAGTAAAATATATTTAGTGATCTTTTGCTGCTTAACACGACTATCGATATTACAAATAAAATGAACTCAAACCCAGTCTGGATTTCTTAGCTGCATGGAATTCAGTGACTTTCAAAATTATATCCATAGCTTAGTTTTCATTAGAATATAAGTCGTGCCGAAATATTTTTTGTAACAGAAAGCTTTACACATGAAGCTATTTTATTTTTGCAAAATGCAACATCGCTTGATACTTTAGATCTGAACCACTCATGGTTCATCACATATTCCTAAAGCAGTACATAGATTTAGGAGTAGCTTCATTAATTTCCACAGCCAGGGATAAGTGTTTTTCAGGTGGTATACAAGTAATATAAAATAGTTTCTAATTACTAGTATCAATAAAGCAGAAACGACTTTATCTGCAAATTAATTTTTTCTGCAGTCAACCGATGTGCGGCAAAATGTTGAAATAAAAGTAAATTAAGAAAAAAAAGCTTCGTTTTTTCTTTCTAAAAAATATATTTACCTGATTTTGTCAAACCGATCTTCTTTCCCAGGACATTTCCAGATTCCTTGCATATACAGTAGAACCAGTACTAAGAGACTTGAGACTTTTGACAGCCAACTATTCCTTGCATAATACTCTGATTCCACAGCACATTACCCCTAAATTTTTAATATTGATTGGTACTAAATCATTTATTTTCAAACAAACTCTCAACAAGGTGATTCGCTTTTGATGGCTCAAAACACTTTAATCGGGAGCCAATATTTCAATGATTTTTAGGAAACTATATTTAGAAAAATATGCTTATTTTCATCAGTTTGCATCTTACTTCATGCTTTCTATGCGACATGATTTTTTTACTCCATGAGAATTTTATGATGAGACCATGTTTTAATATAACAAACGCACCTATAAATATTTCTGCCTCGACTAAAAATTTTTCTTTATCAGTATCCTTTAAAGTTGCAATTTCGTAGGGATTTGTAATTTGTCTAATAGAACCACTGATTTATTACTGTTCTCCAAGGAACAAGCACTTTATTTTGTTACCTGTTAATTTTTCATATGTAAATGAAACCACTTGATTCCACTGAAATTTATGTAAAAATCAAATGTTTTTATCCTGGTGTTTCTCTTGCATTTGAATAGGATCCATCTGTTTCTTCAAAACGCCTGCTCATATTGAATAAAAATAAGAAGTAATTAATAAAAATAAGAAGTAATAATTTAATGGAATATTAATGCAAAAACATATAGATTTAAAATGTCAGTAAATGCAGTATGATTTTCAAAATGTATTAGGATCCTCCAAATAAGGATAACAGCAATAATAATAATGATGATAAAACGACGAACATAAAATCACGCAATAGTACTGATTTATTAGTTTATATCCATACATACATTGGAATAAAAGATGGAAATATTATTAGAACTTTTGATTAGAAATATACTGGACTATGCATGGAATGCGTATGATGGATTAGATGAAACAAGCAACCTTGTTAGGGTTTGTGACTAAAAATTTAACAAAGCTTTGCGTATGTCAGTATCGGGTATGAACTCAAGAATGAGAATACATTTTTGGTATTCCTTTCGCGTGCTGAGAATCTAATCATCGATGTATGTTTTGGTATCCTCTGCATTGTTCCGCATTGCCCGTAGTAATTCGCAGATGGAGCCAAATAGTGTGGATGACTTATTTCTTACTTATATGATCATTCAGTAATGTTGTGCGGAGTTAAAGTAAGAAGACAGCAATAATAGGACTGTGGCCCTAAATTAGGGACGGGCGACTGCTTGTAGTCCATTGAGTTGCTCACGGTGGTCATTAAACTCCAACAATAAAAAAAAAACATCCCCTAAACCTTTCCGATGTTGTCAACTAAAGGAAGGTTTAGGAGAGACATTTTCGAACATTACGCATGTGACGTGCCTGCCCCGCATGACGCACATGAGATAAAGGTTGATAGCCATAAGAACACATGCTGGTGTTGTATAGTGGGTAGCACTCGGAGCTCCGGCGGCGAGAGTTGTAGGTTCGAATCCTGGCATGAAAATGATGGAGAATTTTGCTTCGTCATACGCGGTAGTCAAAATCATTTGGTAGTGAACGCAAAGATGTTCTTAAGCCAGTTCAAACACTAAGTTTTTATCTAAATGACTTCTCTGGTTGGTTACGTACTGCTATTTTCTGCATGCGTATTCAACGTCATGGAGAAGTTAAGCTTTGATGGACATTCGTTACTGATCATCAGTCATCCACGCGAGAAATTGTGGTATCTTTATGTCATTCATGCAAAGCTATGCCCGTCTCATTAAAATATGCATCTTTAGATAACATAACAAAGCAGCATATACTTTGAACAATAGGACCATCAAGTACGTCAACAAAGAAAATAACAATACTAATTGCTTTTCAAATATTCCGTTAGCGGAAAAGAAATTACAGAGAAGTAGAAGCGGAAAAGTCAAATGTGTGTGCAACCTTTTCTGATACAACTTCAGAGAGGTTAATGAACACCTTTTAAATATTCCTCCAGTTTAAAAAAAAGATATTTAGCCATAAGCATGTAGCAGACTGCAGTCACACAGTCAGCATGTGATAGATCGCGGTCACGTAACATTCTGCCAATCCATGGATGGATTTTGCTAATGCTTCTCAAACTGGGAGGAGAAGCAGAGGCCATCTTCTTTTTCTCAAGATATATCCTTATCTTGGTAGAAAGGAAAAGAGTATTGTTAGTATTTTTCTTGCATTGAAAAATTATGAAGAAGTACACACGAAAGAAACAAATCCACAATTTAAATTCTTATAAACATATTTGTATTGTATCAAGTAATTCTAAATATTTCATCCTGATTATGTACGCTACAGGTATGGCTCTCAAAGTCCAGCCAGAAGCTGCTTGTCTACTTAAAAAGTTATGGGCATCACAGAAAGTACAACCAAGAGATAAAACAGATGAATAGAAGAGAAAATCCAAATAAGAGGTGCACATCAACAAAGAGACGCTACCGTACAAAGTCCAACAAGAAGCTTAAACATGCATCGTTATCAAAGAAAATTGAAACAGGAGCAGCATGTTAATTCAGACAGGTATGACAATTACAGAAACTATATATCAACTTAAGGCACTATAATTACCAGACAAAGAGTTCAACTGGAGGATGTATATCAACTTAAGCAGGTACAGTAACAAAGGACAGTCCATACAGGAGCTGTTTATCAAGATTTGCGACTGTTGCACAAAGCGCAACTTGAAAATTAAACATGAATGTTAGTAAGAAAAAATTCTAACAAGAGTTGTACATCAACAGAAACAGGTATGGATACCACAAAAAGTCCAGTCAGAAGCCATACATCAACTGAAACAATTATAACTGTCATTTTAACTAGGAGGTATAAAATAATTTAAACAAGGACGAAAATCACGGACGATCCAATCAGGAACTGGCATTATCAACTTAAACGGTATCACGCTGATTTCAACAAGGAAATCAAACAGGTATGGCTGTTACACAGATTCTACCAGGATCTGTATGTGAAATTTAACAGGTATGGCTATTACACGGAATCTTACCAGGAGGCGTACGTTAACTTTAACAGGTATGTCTAACTCAGAAAGTTGAGTCAGGAAGTTAAGCAGGCATGGCTGTCTTGAAAAGACGAACGAGGAGCTATATATGAACTTAAAAAGTCATTGTTCAACGAAGAGCTATTTTAAATCAGGCAGTCATTGCTCTTACAGAAAGTTCAAAAAGCTGAAAATCAACTTTAAAGGTATGGCTATCACACAAAGTCCGAGGAGCGCTCGAAAGTAGTTATCAACACAAAATTATTTTTATTATTTTCTAATTTCCACGGATTTTATTCAAAATCTGAATAATACTGAAAATTTGTCAACCACTTACGATTATCAGCATTTAGCAGTTAATCAGTAAAGTTTATAAATTATTTAATATATGTCTTAAAATATTGATTCCAAACTTTTGAAAAAAAAAAAAAAAAAACACGCTCCAGAATTTCTGAGCATTGTTTGTATTTATCTGAATCAGTGAATGAGTTTATTGCACTTAACTTTATGAATAATTTGATTATTATGATGTGTTTGAATTCTGACATGAATTAGAATCTTCTTAAAATTCTCATAATGTTGGAGCACAATGTCCTTGAATTGATTTAAATTCAGCAAATACGAAACGAAAATAGTCTTTTACAACGATTAAGTACTTTTATCTGATCTCTCAGCCAGTGGCTTACCCAAAGGGGAGGGGGTTGGAGTTTTATCTTTGCCTCCCTAAAAAATTTGGAACCTTTCGATATTTCAAAAATGTGATTTTAATAGGCAAAGTTTTGTTATTATTTGAAATTGTTTTTGTCTCATAGCAACAATTGAACGGGTTTTCTCCATGAAGACGAGTAAGTGGCAAATAGTTGAGGACCAGGATGTCCCATTGCAATAAAAAACCAATACATGGCTATATTAAAAGTTTCTGTTGCGACGAGGCAATGCCAAAATTTGAGTTCCATGACTTATTTCAGATTACTCTAAAGAATGCTGAAAAGCAAGGAGTTTGGATTAAAATACCGAGATTCACATCAAAACAAAATCAACGCTGTAACATAAACACAGAAAAAACAGAAGACTATTACAGGATTTCATTTATGTACCATTTTTAGACATGTTTATTAGTGCTTTGGAAAAAAATTTTCTCGCAAACAAATCGGCCTTATCAGGATTCCAGTCACTTTTCCCAACTTGTTTTCTGAACAGATAAATAGCAAAATATAAGTGGTCAACCATTATGTGCTGATAAGAATATAGATAATAAGAATATTAATAATAATCTCCAGCAATATTTATTTGAATATTTTTTGCGCGGATGTGGCATACATTTTAAAATTGCATTCACTGCACGTTTAGTTGCATAAACAAAATAAGTTTCCTAACCGCCCCCGAGAAAAATTTCGTAACACCCTCCGAAGAAAATTTCTGGGCACGCCACTGCTGTCAGCGAAGTTAGTAATCATATTGACCATGACATGGCTACATTTATTCGAATATTACTGATTTTTTAAAGCTTCAAGTAAATTTTCGAAAGCCCCATATATAAGACGCACATTAACCAAAAGTATCAACTGTTTCGTGGCTTTTGAAGCATACTGGCAAGCAGACAATAAAATAGAGAAATTCTGAATGCTTTCTTAACTTCAAATCAGAAGATTTAAAATATTATGTTATAAAATTAAAAAATCTGAAAGAATTAAAGCTTAAATTGTGAAACTTTATGGTTAAAACTTGAGCTTTCCGCGTTGTACAGCTGTTTCTCTGTCAATATACATGTATACAGTAGCGCATCATAAATTCCTCACACTTCATGTTTCTCAAACTTTGACGAATTGAGATTTAAGGTAAATTAAAAAAAAAATTCACAGGGCTTTTTTACAGATAACCAAAAAATCTGCGTGTGTTTCAAATGCTAGTTAAAATAAACTGTGATTTCATTGTAAATTTATGACCTAGAGTCCAGATATATCCCACTTCTGTGGATTGCTGCACGACTTTCGTGCAGATAGCATTGCACAGAGAAAAAAAGGTCTGCAAAAATGCGAGGAGCCCACTAAACTAGTAGTAAAGAATTGATATTAATATACTCGTATCACTGACCGTGCCATCATCTGGCCTATTTATTAAGAAGTCTGTGGGCTGCGTGTGTAAATGTTTTTACCGGGATTTTTTTTTCTTAAGTATTTCGGTGCAAGTAAAGTTAGAAATACGATTTAGAGACTTTCCAACTCATTTCAAGGCTACCGCAACACGATCTTCAAAGATGATGAGTGCCAACATATCCTACAATATAATTATTCCAAAATATCATTATTTTAATTCATTAAAGTGAGAGCTGAAGATAGTTATCATGAGGAAGGTGATGAGGAAGAAACAAAAATTCTGTGAGAGCGAGTGTTTAAAACCTCATTCAGAAACCAGATTTACGAGGTTCATCTTGCAATAAGGATTACAGAAGAAAGAGGAACGACTGTCTAACTTCAAATAAAACTTAAGTTCAAAGCTGGCCAAAGAGGAAAAGGTTGCGTCGGTGGCTGAATTGTCTGAAAATCTGGCTTCTGACCTTTCATTCGCAACGGGCTCAGGCTCGAGTCACGGGTAAGCCATAGTTGGTGTCGCTAGTTTTTTTACGGCACTTTCTTTTTCGTTTCATGGTTTAACATCCAGCATAAGAAACTCCGAGGGCTACTGAGAGGGCCACTGATTTTAGGGAAGGGTGTAACGTACTAGTTTGTCCTAAACTAACTTATCTTCCTCTGGAGTCGCTCTCCCAACTGAGCTACGCGGACATGTGCTCTCACTGCTATCTGCCTTTACCTCATGTGCGTCCTGCGGTGCTGGCACGTCACATTCCCCCCCCCCACGAAAATCCAACTCGGCCACCGGTGTGGCCATATGGCACTTGCTCCCTCCCTTCCCTGAAACCAGTAGTTCTAAATTATCATGATTAATGAGTTAAATTTTAATAGTTGGATCAATAAAACTGCAATTTTCTTCATCAGTGACGTTATTGAAATCTCTTTTTGTGCATTAACTGGACTTGCATTAACAATGTGAGAATTTACTCATAAAAAGCGGAAATCTTTACCTAATCAAATTTAAATCTATATCTACTTTTGGTTGCTAGTCGTGCATGGCTATTTTCAGAACATATACGATAAATGATGTTTTAATAATGGTAGAAATTACTCATGCATTTGGTATAGACTACGTGGAAGTGCGTACCAAATGTGAGTACATTTTAATATAAATACAGGGTGATTTTACTAAACTGTTTGGTTTAGTTATAGTCACCCACCTATACCAATACTGAAGCCTCTTGTTTGTATGGCGTGACATTAATTTTAGGGCACTCATGGAAAACAGTATTTGATCTCACTTCCCACCACCGCCACCACCAAAAAAATTCCATACCAGCTATCCAATGTTTTTCATTCTGTCTATTATCTTAACGTTTATTTAATGATGGAAAGGTTGCTGCGTTGTGGATACATTTTTATCTAGCGTATGTGTCCCTACCTCCGAAAGAAAAGTACTGAGATATATGAATACATAAAACAAGCAAATATAATGGAGCAGATTTAAGTGCATTGTAACACTTTACAAATACACATTTCTGATAAATAGATAGATGAAAAGGTGTTATAGGTGATTCTGAAGCCAAAAATGGTGTTGTTATGGACTAAGGAAGTATGACGAATGGTACCTAGTCCCTTCCCAGAAAAATTGATATTTGCTTCTGGAATGGGTGATGAAGAAATCTGAAGGTGTAGGCTTCCGTCAGTCTATTAGACAAATTTTAGTAGTGTCACGAACGTATGAATCCTCAAGTTTTCCTTTTTATAAAATGAGAACTAAAATTCAGCGCGCTTAAACAGAAACACCTAGCAGAACTGCACCGAACGCCGACATACACTCTTTACTACAAAAAACGAAGCATCCAGAAGTAATCATCCAATCGAGATGAAAATTGTTATGTGCAATGTACATGTACAGAAAAAGATATGATTGCAATTCCAGAGCACTAGGGCCATTTATTCGGATTGAGCAGCTACACGAGTGGAACAAGTCAGTAAGTTGTAGGGCCATCGCTGGCTCGGATACAAGCGATTACCCGGCGTGGCATAGACGCATACAGTTCACGGATAGTGTCCTGAGTTATAGCATGCCATATGGTGTCCAAATTGCTGGTCAGTTAGCAGACATTCCTGGATGGGCGTAGGTGGCGTCTCTTGGAATTGGTTCCCGGTCTTCAAAATATTTCTCACAATGTAGTCGAAATTCTCCAATTCTGGAGAATTTCGACTACATTCGCATAGGTCGGGCAATCGGGTTGGCAATGGAAGGGTGTCGACATTTTGGAGGCAGGCATGGGACAGCCGTGCCGTGTGCACCCGGGCATTAAGCTGTTGAAATATTGCTCGGTGATGCTGCGACAGGAATGACAACACAACTTTGGCATGAACGGCAACACAATGTCATCGACGTAACGCTGAGCCGTGAGAATGGTACGGAAAACTACCAATGGTGTCCGGCTATCGTAGGAAACGGCTCTTTAGACAGTCAGTTACTCCTGGTGTGCGATCCGTGTGCCGTTCGATGGTAAAGGCAGGATCCATGCGGTACGGCGACTTGACCAACTCAGCCCAATTACACGTCCTCTCTCAAACTCGCTCAGCTGCTGGTATTGTGAAGGGATCTTACATCAAGGCACTCTCACAGTCCGTGGAGTTTAATGCAACCGCAATCCGCTATCAAAATTGTCCCTGCGTGCGAGCTTTAATCTTGGCATAGCCTTCTCGATAAACGGTTCCCATGCGCTGTGGCGGGCCACTATTTCGTCATTGGTCGTTATGATTTATTCATTTGCATATTCGGCACTTATGCACTTGCATGCGGAGTTTCAACAAGCTCGAATGACCTTCTCGGGTTGCTTCGTTTCTTTTTCTTTTACTTTCTTACTTTTCTTTTTTTTTTTTTTTTTTTTGTGAAGAGTGTACCTGTTCTTTTTCTGTTCTTCATTAACAGCACTGTCACAAAGCAGTACAACTAGATCGTTAACGCCTCTACTCGGCGGGAGTGGTAAAGTTTGGAACAACGTTTTTAAGAAGATAGATATTTCCTCCGTGTTATTTTTTTAATCCAGGAGTAGAGGGAAATATGGCTGCCGCCCCGGTGACGCAGTGGTCTAAACGATGTTTTCTGATCATACGTCCGTGATGCGTCCGGTTCGAATTCCGGTGAGGCATGGATGTTGTGTTTGTCATACGGCGCTATGACAAAGTTTAACGGCGCTAGCTCTCTCCCTTCCCTTAACCGAGGGGCCCTAAATTAGGGACGGGCGAATGCTCATAGCCCTCTGAGTTGCTCACGGTGGTCGTTAAACCCCCAATAAAAGAAAGAGAGAGAATATGGCTACACTACGCCATTGCCTTCCTGTTACTCAGGGAGGGACGTCGCCAAGGAGATGCGAGGATAGGCCCAAGTTTTTCTCGCCCATCCAGTTGTGCCATTTTTCAATTTTTTTACTTATTTTTAAATTACAATCTGGACTTCGTCAAGTAATAATGAGTTCCGTGTTTTTCGTCGTGTAGCAGTCCGTAATTCCTCCCAGAAAATGGTTTTGTCTACTTCTCCGTAGAAAGGTTTCCAAATAGAATTCGCAGAGCCGTGAATACTCAGTTGTTGCCCACTATTCCAAATCCTTAGTTCAAGCCATTTTTTAATGTTAAAATGGCCATGTCGGAATGTAGAGGGTGGACAGGAATTCACTGAGGTAGGTCATTCCTAATTGCTCTGCTGTTTGTTAGTGCTACTAATTAGGGGATTTCAATACGGAAAAGTGAAGTCAAAACCTATAACAGAGCTCTTAATCCTGCCTCAGGGCAGTGGTAGAGCAGGACGTGGCTGACGACTACTTTGGATTAGTTAAATGCAAGACAAGGTTGCTGACTTGAAGGAAGGGAGTTAAGGAAGAGGAAGTTATTGTGTCTGCGTGTCTCATATTTTCCCTAATCCACATCAAATTAAAATTTTGCTTTCAGGCCCTTCTCTTAGGCTTATTATTTTATTTTAATCAGGACGTGCTAGTGGTGCTGGTGGTAGTGCGTTATGTTTGTTATACGGATATATAGCTCTTCAGGTTTTACCAATTTTATTAAAATGGACAGACGGAACCAGGGGCGCCGTCTTCACCAAATTATTGGTGGGCCAGGTGTGAAGAGATCAGACGAGGGAGGGGCATGTCACTTCCATTATCAGGAGGAAAATTTAAAAAAGGGGGAGATAAACTACGGGATTCGACGTATATTTTAAAATAAAATTGTAATTGCTCATCAGCAAATGAACAAGGAAGCGGAAATATTTTTTGCAGAATATCAATATTTCTAAAAATAAAATTCAGCCTGTGATTTAAAGAGAGATTTTATTTCCAAACGTTTATAAAAAAAATGAGAAATTAGCTGGGTTACTTAAACAAAGAGCAAGAAGCGCCAAAAATAGATAAATAAAAGCGCTAGAGATTATACATTTCTGTATTTTTATTTATTTTATTTTTGATAATCGTTTTAAGCATTTACCACATATTACGAGAATATGTCAAACACAATAAGGTGCTGGCAGTCCAGTTTCTTGTCGAGTGAGCAATGTTGAATATGGGAAAACAATTTATTTTGCTATTTATTTATTTTTTGAAAATAAATCGCTTTGGCCTTAGAAAGTGGAGCTTGGTCAACTTTATGAGGCTAAAAGGTTTAGCAAATATGAAACTCGCCCATCCGTCGCCCACCCCGATTTCGACGTCTTGCGATTTCCATGCTGTTACTTTCAGCTAGTTATCATCATCATCATCATCATCATTGTCAACCATTATCAATCCACTGCTGGACGAAGGTCTCCCCAAGTTTCCTCCACAACGGTCTGTCTTGTGCCAGTCTCCTCCATGTCACCCCTGCATACTTTCGAATTTCATCCACCCATCTCCTATGTGGTCTTCTTCTGGGTCTTTTCCTGTCCCTTGGAATCCAATCTAAAATTTCGGCTGTCCATCGATGATCTGTCCTTCTGGCAGTATGTCCAGCCCATTGCCATTTCAGGGATTTAACTCTGATCATGATGTCTTCCACTCTTGTCATTTTTCGGATCCACGAGTTCCTTTTCTTATCTCTCCTGGTTACACCAAGCATGCACCTCTCCATGTTACTTTGAGTTGTCTGCAGCCTTTGTATGTCTCTTTTAGTTAAGGTCCACGTCTCTGCACCATACGTAAGCACTGGAAGGATGCATTGATCAAACACTTTTCTTTTAAGACATAATGGCATATTGCTCTTGAAAATTATGCTGTTTCTTCCAAAAGCTCTCCAGGCAAGTTTTGTACGCCGATTAATTTCTTCATCAATGTGACCCTCACTTGATATCTGCTGTCCAAGATAAACGTACGTGTCTGTTATCTCCAGCTTTTCTCCATCAATCGATAAATCTTCATTTCTTGTAAAAGCATTGAACATCACTTTTGTCTTCTGAAAGTTCATTTTTAATCCCACCTCTTTACTCTTGTCAGCAAGTTCCTGGATCATGCTCTGCAGCTCTGATGGGGTAGTTGCAAAAATGACTACGTCATCAGCAAAACGAAGGTGGGTTAGATAATCTCCATTAATCTTTATCCCCTTGTTTTCCCAGCTCAGCGACTGAAAAACACCCTCCAATGTGGCATTAAAGAGCTTCGGAGATATAGTGTCACCTTGTCTCACTCGCCTTTCCAATTTTTATGTGTGTTGTATTTTCAAACAGCCTAATCTTTGCACTTGCATTTTCATAGATGTTATTAATAATATTAATGTATGCATCTTCAATACCGCAGGTTTTCAGAGCCATTGTAACTGCTGATGGTTTCACCGAATCAAAGGCTTTTTCATAATCGATAAAAGCCATGCACAATGGAAGTTCATATTCCCTCGCTCTTTCAATTAGTTCTCTCAGCACGTGGATATGATCTATTGTGCTGTAGCCACTCCTGAATCCAGCTTGTTCTCTCGGTTGAGCCATGTCTAGTGCTACCTTCAAGCGGTGTGAAAGAACTTTAGTGAAGATTTTATAAACTACTGATAGGAGGCTGATAGGTCTGTAGTTTCCGAGATCCTCAATGTCACCTTTCTTATGTAGCAGGATCATTGTAGCGGTGTTCCAATCCTCAGGAATCTTTCCTTCATTAAGGCATCGAGTGAAAATTTGGGCGAGTACTGTTTCGATTTCTCCACTTGCTTCTTGTATGATGTCTACAGTAATTCCATCTTCTCCTGGAGCTTTTCCTCGCTTCATGTTCTTGATTGCATGTGCAACTTCTGCTGGAAGGACTGGAGGAACTCTGGTACTGGTATCTTTCATGATGTCTGGAGTACATGTATCATCCCTTTCATATAATTTGGAGTAGAAATCTTTCACTCTTGTCAAAATTTCGCCTCTATTTCTTGTTACAGAACCATCTTCTTTTCTCAGTGCCATAATCTGTTTTCTTTCCCTTACTGAGATGTCCCTTTGCTATCTTTAGGCTTTGGTTGTTTTCAATTGCTTTCCTCACTAGTTCACAGTTGAATTTTCTTAAGTCTTCAGTGATACTTTTTCTTACTGTCTTGCATAGCTCTATATATTCCACTTTGGAAGTCACATCTTCTTTAGTTGTCCTCATCTCTCTTCTTTTTTGCATCAACATTTTGGTTTTTCCTGATAATTTTTTCACATGCAACTTGTTCTTAGACCCAGCTAATTTTGTTGCTGTTTCCATAAGAGCTTTGGTTACTTTTCTGTTAACTTCAGAGATGTCCACTTCTTCCGATGTTAGGCCTTCTAAAGCAGAGAACCTGTTCTTCAGTTCTAACTTGAAGGTATTATGGTGTTTTTTAAGGTTGGTTATGTCAATAGATTTTGTTTGTCTTATGAGCTTGCCACGTTCAAGTTTAGTGCTGAGGTGCATCTTACATCTCACCAATCTATGGTCACTACCTGTGTTGAACTTGTTTAGCACACTGCAGTCTTCTATGACGAATTTTTTGTTACACATAATAAAATCAATTTCACTCGTCGTCCCATTTGGATGTCTCCATGTCCATTTCCTGTGTGGCTTTTTCTTGAAGAAGGAGTTCAAGATGAAAAACCCTTCTGCCTCTGCAAACTCAACGAGAGTATTTCCACGCTGGTTTCTGTTGCCATGACCGAATTTACCTACTGAAGTTTCATTCTGTTGCCGTTGCCCTATTTTTGCATTGAAATCTCCCATAATTATTTTCAAGTGCTGCTTACCTTTATTATTTAGATGACAAATTTCCTCATAAAATTCTTCAATTTCTTCTTCAGGATGACTTGTGGTGGGTGCATAAGTTTGAATAATCTGAACCTGGTATCTTTTCGAGAGTTGGATAACAAGTCGTGCAGCTCTGTCAGAGGAACTTTCAACTTCTACAACTTTATCCTTCAGTTTCTTGTTTATTATAAATCCAACACCACGAGTTCTGCCAGTATCTGTCCCACGATAGTAGAAGAGATGTCCACTTTTCAGTTCGATGAGATCTTCTCCTTTTCTCCTTACCTCACTTAGCCAGACGATGTCCCACTTGATCCTTTGTAGTTCCTCTTCCAATTCAAGAAGCCTTGAATCAGAAGATAGGGAGCGTCCATTGTAAGTAGCCAAGGTCAGCATCAGATGGCAGCCTAGTCCGGTCCTCCGGGGATTCTTAGCACCCTCTGCCTTCATGTCGCACTGGCCGCTGCCTTGGCCAGGTACATTCCAGCTGCCGGAGACTGAGGGCCAAGATTTAAGTTGTGGAATCATTTTGGAGGGGTTTGGCCATAACTCACCACGCTGGCCAAGCGGGTTGGTGAGTGTGGGATAGAATTTCCTCTGATCCCGATGGTATAGTTATACCGCTTCTCTACGTCTACGAATGGTCGCCAGAGCCCCTTTAGTGGGAACAGGATGCACCACGAGAAGGCGGGGTTGACATTTGTCAAGGAGAGGCTGTGATGTTACGCATCACCTGACCTTACATCCCTGACCTTCAGCTAGTTATAGCCTGTTGTATATGTTTGCAATATTGGCACTTATATATTCTTTAAGTAGAAGATAAGAAACCAGGTGGCAGCACTTCCGTTTTAGAAACACCGTTTTTATGTTTTTCTGTATGTGATCGCATTTAGATAACGTTTAGTGTAATTTTGCTGCTGTAATTGAACTTTTTGTATCTTAAATGGCATTCAATTTAAATATTTGATGTCATAGTAAATTATCAAAATAATTTATGCAAAAAGGTCTGATTTTTCAACCAATAAATGAACGCTAAGCATCAAAAGTTACTAACCGAAAAACAGCATTCTGTTGGTGCTGCCATCTGTTTTCATGAAAGACAGATGTAATATGAAATGAAAACTAAGTTTTGAACAAGTGTCTTGTAATCAGACATCAGAGTTGTTTAAACATAACTTGGGGGATCAGTTGTCTCCCGAGCGTTGGGGAAAATGTTGCTGGTGAAGTGTTTGCTGTTTTCCAATATGTGTAAATAATATGTCTTGGCCTCCGGCGCCAGTCCCTTTCGTTACACCTCTGCTTCTAATCGGAAATGCTCGGAAGGAGGAATTGTTAGATGTGTGGGTTTGGAACCAGCAGACTGAACCCTAAAATCGATCGTAAAAATAGAAGTTTGAGCGCCCATGAGCCTTGCTGGATGCGCTAAAGGAATGTTGGACCTTTTATATTTTTTATTACAAGGAGTTTGTACTCTCCTTTAACACGGTTGTCCCTTAAATTTTCTTTAGCTTCTCGGGAGAAAATGTTTTGGAATAAGCATTGCCGGTGTTGTAGGCAAAACCGTCTCGTATGAGAGGTGAATGAATGTCAACATGCCTATATAGTAAATCAAACGAGGCGGTCGAGCATTGAAACCTCTGTGATTATCATTATTTTTTTTCGGTTTTGTAAGGGAATCCTACCTCCGTGCGTTACTGTGAATAAAATCAAGGAAGCTGGTGTCAGTGGCAAGAGGAAGAGAAAAAGAGAAACAGATGTAAAGTCAGTGATACGAGAACTAACTTAGTGATTTATAGCATTGTTTTACATCTCACACGGTAGGTGTGGCCACCGAGTGCTGAAAAAAAATTAGTAGTGGGCTCTGGCAATAGAGTCACTAACATCAAGTGAACTGACGCACTGATTGAACCGGGAGAACAGGACCATATGCAAGAAGGTAATATAGGAACCTTCAGTTTTAGAAGATTGCAAAGGTAACATAACGATTGAGTTTAAATTCGTAATTAGCTAACCGCAGATTGCTCGAAAAACTTTAATACAAATCTATTTCCTTAAATTGGGTGGAATACTATTAAATTGTCGACATTTTTAATTTCCCCATTTTTTATTTTTATTCAGAAAGAAATTAGAACTGTTTTTTTTTTCTCAAGAATCCGCACTTTTCTCTACACAAGTGCTATATTTTTTGCATATTTAATCTTCGTTCAGCTTATTTTCACAAAACATTTTTAGGAACTAAAGATGTATCCGCTCTGTAAATAGAAGAAATACGTATAAAACATGAGGCATTTTAATCGCATTTTTTTACATACACCGATGAGCCGTTACATTATGACCACCTATCTAATAAGCTGTTGGACCCCTTTTAGATCGCAAAACAGCGGCCACTCGGCAAGGCATCGAGTCGATGAGGTGGCGATAAGTATCTTGGGATATCTGACACCATAATGTTAGCAGAAGATCCTCCAGTTCCCGCACATTTCGGGATGGTGGTGATTTAGCACGAACCCGCATTTCCACGTCGAACCACAAATATTCGATTGGGTTCATGTCAGGTGAATTTGGAGGCCAAAGCATTAACAGAAAGTCACCACACTTTGACGATTCTGGCAGTGTTGCATGGCGCATTATCCTGTTGGTAATGCCCCAACCAGGGAACACATTTGCCATTAATGGGTGAACTTGGTCCACAACGATGTTCAAATGCTTGACAGCTGTTAGGGATTGTACTATTGGAATAATGGGGCCTAAAGTGTCCCAAGAAAACATCGTCCACTGCACAACACCGCCGCAACCACCGGCCTGTTTCCGCCCAGCAGTGCATCAGGTGCCATAGCCTTCGTTGGTAATCAGCGTATCCGCACTGGTCTGTCTACTTGATACACCAGAAATCTTGATTCGTCATACCAGGCTACTTTCTTCCAATCATCCACGGTCCAATCTCCGATTATCTTGGGCCCATTTCACGCGTTGTTGGCGATGATGTGCAGTGAGCATGGGGACCCAGCTGGGTCTTCGGCTACGCAGGCCCATGCGCAGAAGGCTGCGATGAACTGTGTGCTGTGACACATTGCCCTGATCACCACTCTTGTAGCTGGTTACCGGAAAAAAGATCCACGGAAAAAAAGCCAGGAAAAAAAATCCAACGGAAAAATGATCTAGGGAAAAAAAAGCCAAAGGAAAGAAAAGCCAAGGAAAAAAAGTCCATGGAAATAAAATCCAACGGCTTCTTTCATGCAGGTTAACCAGTAAGAAACTTAGGGGGTCATATAAAAATTTACATAAAAAAAAAAGTTCTCACTTCTCAAAGATTTCAAGGACACCATAATTTGTTTCCATGGACGTTCGAGCAATTGGGGGGGGGTATAAAAATTGCATTTTTGTTTCTTGTGTCCACTTCCATGTTGGTTGACCTTGTAAGAAATGTGGGGGTCGTACAAAAATTGCACTTTTGATATTCTTGTGTCCGCTTCCATGTTGGGTGACCTTGTAGGAAATTTAGGGGTCGTATAAAAGTTGTATTTCTGATTTCTTTGTGCCACTTCTATGTAGGAAGCTTAAGGGATCGTATAAAAATTTCTTTTCTGATTTCTTTGCGTCACTTCTGTGTAAGGCTAGAGGGTCGTATAAAAATTGTTATTGGATTTTTTCCCTGGCTCTGTTTTTTTCCTGTGGATCTTTTTTCCTAGATTGACGCCACAGGGGCAGCAGAGTTTGATTAATTAATAACCTACGAATTAATAATAATAAATATTTATAATCTTACAATTGGTAAAGGAAAACTGATTGCGATTTTGAAGTTTGGTAGCAATTTAATAGAAGATTAACACAGGGGTTTTGTGAATATTGAAGCTGCTCCTTTTATGAATGCATTGCAGATTGGCCAATAAGAAGGGTGCAATAAAACCCAACATAAATTAATACCTTCACAGTAATAATAATAATGAAAATAATTTTAATAATGATTAGGTCATTTCTAAAAAAAAAAAAAATCAAAAAAAGAGGCCCGGGCCCTGCGGTTGCCGGAAAACTGCCACAGACTTCATTAAGGGGTCCGGCACAAATTGCTGTTCCTCCGAAGAACACTTTGAATGTGTGACAATTTTTCCAGTGTGGCAGTTTTCCAAATTTCCGAATTATGTGTGGCAGTTTTCTAAGGAGCCTAACGAGGGAACTCTCTTGTTTGTCTGAATTTTCACGCCGGTTCATTTGAGTTTAGGGCAACTGGCCACAAAAGTTCAAGGGGGGGGGCTATAAAGATTGCCGTTTCTGGGCCTATATTGAGGACTGAATTGGGAACTCCAAACAAACGAATTTCGGGAAAACGTACCATGTAAGCCAAGTGAGAATTGTATTTTAATTTGAAGAAATAAATTGACGAGGATCCGAGATACACATGGTTTGGGGGCTCAACCCCCAACTTTCGTAATTTTATATTCTGGACCTCTAGAGTCGGTCAGTGTATCCTAGATGTTACCCCTGAAGAGCTCTTAGAAACCACGAACTTTCAGGAGGGGGGTGAATTCACCCCACCCTCCTGAAAATTCGAGGTTGTGTACAGAAACATTATATAAAGCATGGTACTATAATGTTTACAGCTGTACGTCCATTTTAACATTTTGGAGAAAGCCCCCCCAAGCTCACGGACTTCGCGGACGCTTCAAGGGGAACATCCTGGATACATTGACTCATATTACGGAAGTTGGAGGTAGTGCCCCCCCCTCCCCCCGACCAAGTGTACCTCGGATCCTCGGCAATTTATTTCTTCAAATTAAAGTACAATCTCGGTTGGCTTACATGGAACGTTTTCTCGAAATTCGTTTGTTTGGAGTTCCCAATTCAGTTCTCAATATAGACCCAGAAACGGCAATCTTTATAGCCCCCCCACACCCCCTTGAACTTTTGTGGTCAGTTGCCCTGAACTCAAATGAACCGGCATGAAAATTCAGACAAACAAAAAGTTCTTTCCCCTCGTTAGGCACCTTGGAAAACTGCCCTACTAGAAAAATTGTCACACATTCAAAGTGTTCTACGGAGGAACAGCAATTTGTGCCCGGCCCCTTAATGAAAACCATGTGGATAGAACCCCCCCCCCCCATTAGTCTGGCCCTATGTCGATTATGTAAATGGATAACTGTTCCATTGGAGTTGGATTTTATTTCCCTGGCTTTTTTTCCGGTGGCTTTTTTTTCCTGGATTTTGTTTCCGTGGATCTTTTTTCTTGTATTTTTTTCCCTAGATTCCTTGTAGCTGCGGGTGCTCCGGACGACGGTCCGTCGTTTGGCTATGTGTGCACTACTTTTGCTACGTACTCACTACAGCGGCACGTGAACAACCCACAAGTTTGCGAGATGGTAGTTCCGATGCGCCATGTCATCCCAATTTGTTCTTTATCAAACTCCGATAAATCGCGAGCTTTTCCCATTCTGAGTCCGAACATTCAACTAACCGAAAGTCGATCCTTGGGTTGTATATAAACTGCTCTGTGAACTTGACCTGCGCCACCATTCGGTCTCTAGGCTGGGGGTGGTCAGAATGGAATGGCTCATCGGTGTATATGGTTTTCAAAATGTTTAGTTCAGTGTTTCCTGGAAGCAGTCCACTCACACTTCAGGAACACAGAGCCTTTGCTAACTAGTTCATGAAAATCTCTACATCCTAAAGCTTTTATTTTAATTACTTTTCGAGTTTTAACTACCCTTGTTATCCTTTAAGGGCCTAATTTCGGACTGCTGATTCCGAAGAAAGAGCACAAACTGTGCCATAGAGAAAATACACGAATCATGTCTTACCAAGGTGTAACCGGGGCTTCCATATTTATCAGAAGCGAGATTCTGTAGCCATTTTTAGAGATAGTGAATAGGAATCATTTCCCGCCATTTGGATGGGAATCGCAGCAACAGGCAAAGTACGGTATTTTTTTCCCACGCGTCGCAGCAGAGGGCAATTAAGGAATCTTGCGTTTTTCGGAGAAGAGGGACCTTAGGGTGTGGACTGAGGGAACGCGGTGGCTGAAGGTCGACGAAGCAAGAGAGCTTTAGCGGGGGTGCGGATTTCTTCGGGACAAAAGGGAAGGAGGACGTAATTGAGGCCGATGATAGAGGAAACGGAGGGAGATCATGAGCGGGGGAATATGAATGAAGAACAGGGATGAGGACAAGGCTTAAAGACATTCCCCGTAACATCTGAATAAATGCTTTCCTCACTGCAAAATTTAGCCTCAGTCGCTTCACTCTTCTATGCTTTGTATTGTATTTATCTGCTCCAGTTGGGAGAATTACGGATTATACCACCGATACCGAACTTACTGCTAAGGAAGCATCAAACGAACCCTCCACACAGGGCACTGTAATAGAACTCAGCTCCAAGTCCTGTAACAAAGGAATCTAACCGGGTCGATATCGGACGGTTAATTAAGACTCCGCACTTTTGACCACCCGCCATTGGTGATTGTTTTGTCACATAGTAACTGCATCTGCAAAATTCAGTAGTTTCCTATTTTTTTTATTTACATTTTGTTTTCTTGTAGAATGTATACACTGAAGCCAATTCATCGACTTATCTTTCGCAACTGTATAACTTCGAGCTTCCCCACGTGAGTATGAAGCTTATGAATAGGTAGTTCAAGTTTAACTCAAGTCAGGCATAAAATCTCATGGATATTTTATTATTTTTAGCCGAAGGAAAATTAAAATGCAAATCAAATAAATGCAAAACCGGAAAAAGATATACAGTACTTAAACTGTATATATATATGCAAAACCGAAAAAGATATACAGTACTTAAAAGTAATAACCGATAGCATGATAGCTAAGTCAAGATAACAGAAATAAATAACAAGTATTCTTTAGCGGAGGTCTTTTCTCAAAAAATATTTTCATAACTTACACACTCGAAAGCTAATGTGCGTATGGAAGCAATTAGCATGGATATTCAACTTCAGTAATTCCACTGAAACTCTCTTTTGAGTTCTGTTTAGAACTTTTAAAAGCACTTCGGACTAAATACTTCTCTTATGCCGGGAAGAATTGGAGAATTTCGATTCCATTGGGAGAAATCTTTTGAAGACCGGGAACCAATTCCAAGCAGGTTTCATTATTTGTAAAGCTCATGTTTGTTACTGCCATACTCACATGGGCATTCAATTCAAGTTGGTCCCGTCTTAGATGCACATTTAACAGACGAATTAACGATGTGAAACTGGATATGATAGTTCATTAGGTTTTACTCGAAAACAACAGTCTTTGTGCTCAGGTTATGACGAATACTAGAGTCCGCCTAATCAAATTCGTACAAGAACACATGCGAGAGGAAATAAGAAAAATATATTCACTTTCGAAATTCCTTTTTTCTGTGTCCCAAGTAAACTGGGTAACGTGTCAAGCATTTTTTGATAGCATATGCTTATCTGAGAAATTCTGTTCTTTTTATAATGCATATGTTTTGTTTTTATCATAATGGATGCAGAAGTAAAGCAAAATGTTTATTCATTTTCAGGTTGCTGTTCTGATGGTCCTTGCTCTGGGTGCAATGGCTGGAGTATATCACAAGCCTCACTATTACCACGATCATCACTACCACTATCACAAGGGTCACTACCATTACAAGCCTTACCACTATCACCACCATCACGGCCACTACCATCATGACCATCATGACCACCACCATCATCATCATGGGCACTACTACAAGTCGCCGTCATTTTACGTGTACTACAAGCCTCACCATCATCATCACGGGCATCATCACCATTACCCTTATGGGCATTATCACTGAATGTCTCGAAGAAAATGAGAAGTGAAAACATACGACAGAAGTGAAGCCATTTTCCTTAGAAATAAATGAGAAATTATGTAATTTGGTGCCGTAATGTTTGTCTCCTCATTCTTTCTTTCTTTTTCTTTTCCTACATTTTTCTTCTTTTTTTGTGCAACGAGTTAATTCTGAAAAATTAAGGTGTAAAATTATTTGAAACGGTGTTAGTGTTGATATAACGCATTTAACTGCGTTTCTTAATTACAAGGAATGGGTTGCACATGGAAAAAAGATCGTCACTGTCCGTAGGTATTCCATAAACCGTTCGAATAAATTGATTTTTAACGGCACATGATCGTCATTCAAACAATATTTTGGGAATTAATTACAATTTATAGCAATTCATTAATTGAAAACTAATTGATGACGGTAATTTTTATTTCATCTAATAAAGAAGAGGTATCAAGTTTTCGACAGCATAGAAAAAAATGGATTTTGTCCGAAATAGAGAGTTATCTGTTCAATGTTAAAGCTCTCTGGTGCGAAAATATTACTGGAATAAAAATTATAAGTTTCTTACGGTATAGAGGTCTTTGTCCTTAAGACTTACTGTGACTGTACATCATTATGCCGTACCAACCTCTTACTTTTAATTTTGGACTTTATATTAGCATATCAGTAAAACCAGATGCAGGAAATTCCCGAAGAAAACAGTAGGCTTAAGCAAAGAAAGAGGAACCAAAGGCCAAAGACTATGTATTGAAATTTTTAAAGAAATTAGTGTGCTCGTTTTAATGCAACGACATTTGATTCAATGCAGCTCAGTACGTTGTGGGAATAAATGGGCAGTGTGGGATTGGTGGATTGCTAGAAAGTGCAGCACAACTGAACGAAACAAACATGTGTACCCTGATCAGCTGGCAAACAAAGGAACAAGTGAGAGCAATACAGCATGTTGCAAAATTGGGAGGTTAGTTCGTCAGTAGGCATTTTATTTCCTGGACTGTGTCATTTATATATTAAGGATTGTTTTCAAAAAACCTGCTGGTCACACAACAGCCAACTCACAGTGCATCGGTTGGTTTCACATGCATCATGCAAGGATGTCACGAACCACACAGCACAAGTAGGAATCTTCAGCTTAACAGGAAAATGTTGCCAGCCAGTCATGCGTGAAAGCAAAGACCCGGGAGTCGCTTCTTCGTATGACAATGCTTTCAGGTGCCAACGCAGAACACAGAAAGAATAAAAGCTCGTAGAATAAAGCGGAGAAGAGGGTGTGATTGTGCTTTGCGTGTTACTTAAGTCTTAAGGAAATGTTATAACAAAAATAACGGTTTTGACATTTACTCTTCACATGAATAAGATTTTTCATCGCGCACTTCCGGAAGTACTACTCTGCGATTTTACCGGTGGTGACTTATTCCATCTTGATGCGACGCATGTGGTACCCAAAATGCCCTCAATACTTTTTCGTTTTATTATACGATTGATCTTATTTATATAATTAAAATGTTTGTATATTTCACAGAGATGAACAGTTCTTATGGTTCACTTATCTAATTACAGTAATTACCATCCTTGCACTGATTGTTGGAGAGTAAATCAAAAGTGCCAATAAATCAACACACACACGTACATACACGCATATCCCTTTACGGAATAATATGGGTTGTCATGTCTTTATGATTTATTAAACAGAACAACGTGAGACAAACAAGGATGTAATACATCATCCGTTGCAGATATTGACGATGCTGTCGAAACAGGAGTGAAGCAAACAATTTTAATGTCGATGATAAAATTTTTAACTCTTTAAAGTCTTTAATTACGAGCCAAGCTATATTTCTCCTACACATCTCATGCTTTAGTGAACATAATTTATTTTAACTTCAGGGGAAACAAATTCTGTTCCGTAGGATTTTGCAGTTTATTAAATAATTTGTCAGTGGGACAAATTATGGTAAGATAAATTTTGTTTTCTAGGATTGAGAGAAAACAACCCAGCCATTCGACTATTATTAAAATACGTTCCAAATTATGTCCCGAAAAATGTGTTCTTTGAACTGATGAATGGAAAAATTAAAACAATTATTGTGGACTTACATGTTTCAATTCTTTTTCTTTATTCTTCATGAAAAACTCTGATTTCATTAAATTCCAAATTAACGCGTAATTTCCTTTACACTATATAGTGAAATTTACCGTTACTGCAGGCTACCCCCAAAAGGAGTTTGCAACTTTGCAAGAATAAAGCAAGTCTTACAGAGAGATTATGGTCACACGTAGGAAGCTTTCTACATTTATACGTAGTTCATGTTTTGTTTGAACACAGCTTTAAATGGACAAAGGATTTATCGAAAAAACAGAACCACAGGCCACATTGTGGCTGAAAATGTCTCCAATTTGAAAGTGAAAGGGTAGTGATGGCAAAAACTGAATTTTCCGTTAAGGTAAAAATACAGCTTTAACATACACTGCTTGACATCGAAAGTACCACAAGAAGAAGAAATGCATGAAATGAGATGAGACTCACCACACATGTAGAGATAATTATGTGGAAAAGAAGTGATTAAATTTCTGAGGGATTATATGAATATGATGGGCGAGGAGATAGTATAATTTGGCCTGAGTCAGTAGGTCGTATAACCATCATGCTGGGCTATACATTCTGCATCACACTGTGGCATCGAGTGGAAAAGTCCAGGGATATTGTCCTGAGTTGTCGTTGACCTGTGTCCACAGTTCATCGACATTGCAAGGCGGTCGTGCAGAGGTGTTAAGTTGTCTGCCAGTGACGTCCCACATGTTCTGTATTGGCGGGTAGTCAGCCAAGTCAGCACCTGGACACCTTGAGGGCACTGTCCGCTGATATAAGCTCAGTGTGAAAAGGGCAAAAAAAAAAAGTGTAAACAATGTTGTGAAATGAGGGTTTTCATTTTTCGTAGAGAGCTATTGGAAGAAACGAAATTTATTCATAAAGTTCAGTTTTAACTAAGGAAGAAAAAGAAAATTAACTTAAAAGTTCAAAGAGCGATTTTAAGGCACGAAATAGCTACACAATGTTTTATTGAAAATTTATCCTTTAATTGAAACGGAATAACTGATGGATGTTTTGCACTTTCTGATACCAAATCTTCGCTGACAATTCATTGTACACTGCCGGACAATTGCTAAGGACGGATGACAATAGCAACGATAGCAACCATAAAATGGAAGGCAGGAAAATGTGGAAATTAGCGTAAGTGCGGGATACAGTAAGACGTCTTGTGCGTATGCAAATTTTGGATTGCCGAACTTGTTCGTGACGTCATAGCGCTGATAAGAGATATAAAGGATTTGACGCGTATTGACCGTTGCTGGTCAAACGCAAAGTTGAAAGGTAAAGAATCAATTGACGAACTTGCAATTTTCAGTATGTCTTCCCGACATCACCTAGATGATTTTACGCGTGGCCGGATTATTGGCAAGTTTGAAGAAGGGCGAAAAATAACAGATGTTGCCAGGGAGTTAGACGTCAGCCACAGTGTTGTTTCAAGGCTTTGGAAATCATTTCAAACAAATGGAGAGTGTAGCAAACGTCACGGGGGATGTCGTGTTTGCAGTACGACACCTGCAAAAGATCGGTACATAGTGCTATCAACAAAAAGACACCGGCGCAGCACAGCTAGTGAGGTAGCAAATCAGTTTATGGCTGCTACTGTCAAGCGGATTTCCCCAAAAACTGTCGCCAGACGTTTGCATGAAGGAGGACTATACGCCCGCCGTCCTGTTGTGTGCATCCCATTGTCCAGACGTCACCGTACCGCCCGTTTGCAATGGTGCCATCAACATCGCAATTGGACTGATAACGACTGGTCTGCTGTCCTCTTCTCAGATGAGAGTAGATACAGTCTATCGTCTGATTGTCGACGACAACTGACCTGGCGTGATAGTGGTATTGCATATTGTCCAGCAAACATAGAGGAAAGGGACCGATATCCGACATGTAGTGTCATGGTATGGGCTGGCATCATGATCAATGGCCGTACGTCCCTCTATGTTCTTCCAACTGGGACTATAACTGGCCAACGATACATTAATGATGTTCTGCTACCTCATGATCGCATGTTCCGTGGTGCTGTCGGTGATAGATTCATTTTCATGGACGACAACGCGACATATCATCGAACAGTCGCTGTCCAGGAGTGTCTTGAGAGCGAGGATATTCAACGCCTCGTATGGCCAGCACGTTCTTCAGATCTGAATCCCATTGAAAATGTGTGGGATGCTATGGGGAGGAGTCTTGCTGGTCGCCAATGCCCTCCAATAAACAAGGACACTCTCATCCGTGCACTGACAGAGGAATATGATAAATTACCCCAACAGCTGCTTGATAATGTTGTGCAAAGCATGACACGACGTGTGGAATCTTGCATCGCCCTCCATGGTGGCCATATCCCGTATTGACATTTTACGCCGGAACCCCTGCGGACGGTAATTGCATTTTGTTCACGTTTGCATATTCTGCACAAAATGGCCTGTTTGTCCCTTGAACACGTTCCGAAGCCTTCTGGATTTCAGAGCACAACAATTTGTCTTTCTTGTAATGTCCTGGCATTCTGACATTATTTTATTTCACTTGGCATCCAACCACGCTTACTTTATTATGCGCTATATAGCCGTTTATGATCCGTCCTTAGCAATTGTCCAACAGTGTATATCTCGATTTCACTTGCGCTGGGAGAATAGCGAATCCAAAATGCAGACAGGATCTGATGCTTTATTAAGAACAATCGCGACCGGTTTAGAAGATGAATGGTTAGTGTTTCTTTAGCACCGTGAAACTGCTGATTAAGGTTTTACTGAGATTCTTTTAAGAAATATTTTTCTGTTACTTTGAATACTGCCGCAAAACTTGATTTAAGCAAATGTATATCTTCTAATTTGAAATCCCAAGCGTTCGCATCATTCAGGGAATTGCCGCAGCGGTTGTGCAGTGGTTTAAGCGCTGGCATCTGGCCATTCATTCGAGATGGGTCCGAGTTCGAATCCCGGTGTGGCATGGATGTTGTGTTTGTTTTACGGCACTGGTTCTCTCCCTTCCTTGGAACCAGTGGCCCTAAATTAGGGACGGGCGACGACTTGTAGCTCACCGAGTTGTTCATGGTCGTCGTTAAACCCCCAAACAAAAAACATTCAAGGAATTGTACCGTACTATGTAGCATGACGTAGGTGACGTATGAGTCAGATCGGCAAAGTTGCAGCAATAAGCCTTCTCGGCGTAGTTCAGTTGAGAGAACAGCCACATCCGTAGTTAGAAGACCTGTGTTCGAATATCACCACCGGCAGACAGATTTTACGCAATAGAATGATGAGTTTGGTGGGTGACGTGGAACCCAAAACTATTTCAATTCGTACAATCAAAGAAATGCAGTACACAAAATTGTGTACCGGTATAATTGCTTACAGGTATAGTAATGTGGTGCATTTATGCACGTAGTAAGAGAAAGCTGAAATCAATACCAATGCAGTACATCAAATACAGTATGCGAATGTGATTTGATCCCCTGTGACGTGCCTGCCCCGCAAGATGCACATGAGATAAAGGCAGATAACAGTGAGAACATATGCCAGTGTAGTGTAGTGGATACCACGCGGAGCTCCGGAGCCGAGAGTTGTGGGTTCGAATCTCACCCCTGGCATAAAAAATGATGGAGAAATTTACTTTGTCATATTGGCACCCAAACTTCAACGGTGACCTGGCTGATAGGTTTCTCGCAATGGTGTGATGTTCTTTCCACACCTCGAGATAGGAAAAATGAGAATCTGTTCTTCAGTGCTTCGAAAAAGTAAATCAGTGTGATGTTGCGTTCCACACACCAAATTGTCTGGGATTTCTCAAATGTACGTTCTTCATCGGATAACAGTCTATAGCGACACATGGTCCCGGCTGACCTGTGGGCCATGCCCCCGACCCTCTTTGGCGGTGGGGGGTGGAGATGTGACGTGCCTGCCCCGCAGGGCGCACATGAGATAAAGGCAGATAGCAGTGAGGGCACATGCCAAGTGTAGTATAGTGGATAGCACTCGGAACTCCGAAGCCGAGAGGTGAGGCTTCGAATCCCGCCCCTGGCATAAAAATGTTGGAAGAATTTACTCTGTCATTTATTTTTCTTTTCAGTTTATCAAACAGAGATGTTCGGTTGAAGGAACAAAATCGAAGTTAAGCGACAAGTGCACTGTAGTAAAACAAACGTAAAATAATTTTACATCGCATATCTTAAATAATGCAGCACGTCAACATGGCATTACTGTAGAATATGCCAGTGATCATAGGGAACATTCTCGTTTTGTTCAATTAAAGATCAGGCGGATGAAACGTACTTTGAACAATGATTACAAAGTTCTCGTGTGAACTGGGGCGCGGCTACACTTTGCAGTATGTCTAAACAAAGGGTAATTAACCTGATAAAAATGTTAGCCTGCTGTCAGATCCAGGGTGATTTGTTCACGAGAGAAATCAATAAAGAAATAACTGAATAGGGATAGTTGAAACTCAAGTTATTGGAAGTTTCACACCCAGATAGAGGGCTGACAGGGTGGTGCCACTCATCATTAACTATGAATGAGTGCTCAGAGGAAATGACCTCCAGATAAGAGACTGCGTTTTACTCTCCTTTACCACTCATCAGCGGTTGAGATGAAAGTTGGTATCATTAATGAAATGAACTTGATTTCCAATGTTACCTGTGGGCAAGAGTGATTTTTACTTTCATGTCACATCAAATTTGCAATATCGTGACTTTAAACTGAACTATTTTTATTTATTACATATTTTAATGAAACTTCTTGCTAATATTAACCGACATATCATTTGCTAATCCGTGTGATTAACACTGAAGCAGAATCGAAATGAATGAAATATCTTTCACAACGAATGATCTTCAGATAATCACGCTTCACTTTTCGTTATTGGGATAGCCTCCAGACAAGAGAGGAAAACGTACCTTACAATACAAATGAAATTCATATAATTTTTGGAGAACACAAATTATTTTGTGACATGTTATGTTCGTTTTCAGTGATATGAAGTTCTTGATACTCCACGGTATCTGCTTAAGTGAGTAATTTTACTTCAAAATCTTCCTTGGGCGTCGACTTAGACCAAGTAGAGATCCATTTACTCTCATACACTTGTTTTTATATGAGACATGTCCAAAATGATTTTCTAATGGGCATATTATGAAGTCTACAGGGCTTCGTTCACAGTGTTATCCAATTACACTACTGTTTGTTAAAAATTTAACACCATATAAGACTGCTGGTACTAGCTTGAAACTTACTGGGTATGTACAAAAGGTTGGGACATGCAAATAATTAAAATGCCAGTGAAGATCGCATGCGGTTTCGGAGCAGCGCCCTGTGTACTGTCCGAACTTGGGTGTAAAGAGCTGGCTCAAATGAGATGCTGCAATCAGTGAAGAGCCGACATTGAGTCGAACGGGTGTCTCATGTGCCTCACTATGCCCCGTCGCCAAAGAAGGTTGTATTATGAGCACCTGACGGACTTTGAGCGAAGAAGGATTGTTGGAATGAGAGAAGCTAGATTTTACTACTGCGAAATCGCCACTCGTACAGGTCGAAACACCAGTACAGTGATGCAAATGTGGTGTCAGTGACAGTTGAGGCTCGGACGCATAAAAATCTGGGAAATGGACCACAATATCGCACGACTGCACGGGATGATAGACACCTCTAGTGCCGCCGCACAGCGACATCCACGCTGCAGCACTAGAGCACTGTCACAGGTTAGGCTTTGTCCTCCAGCATAGTTCGACGACGTTTACTTAACAGAGGACGGGTTGCTTGCAGCCCATTACTGCGCATTGTCTTGACCCTCAACCACAGCACCTTAGGCTGCAATGGGTCTTGAACACAAACTTTAGGCCATTCATCGGCAACAAGTTGTGTTTCTGACGAGTCACGATTCAACTTGATGCAGCACGGTGGTCAGAGACGTATTCGAAATCATCGTGGTGACCGGTACCTTGCAGAGTGTAATTTGGCGTTATACCGGCCCAACGCCATGCGTCATGGTTTGATGCGCCGTTGGGTTTGGTTCGCGATCTTGCCTGATACGAATTGAGGAAACCCTCAACAGCCAGCGATGCATCACGGATGTTTTAGAGGTAGAGGTGATACCCTTCCTTCAGAGTTGTCCTGGAACTGTATTCCAGCAGGACAATGCTCGGCCACATGTGGCCCGGTATGTCACGGCTAAATCGCCTTCTTTCTGGCCTGCATTTTCGCCGGACATGTCCCCGATCGAACATGTCTGGGATATGCTAACTAAGCGACTTGCCCGTCAAGCGCCTCCGCCAGTCACCAAAATGAAGTCTGGTCTCGCAAGAAGCAGCCAGGCAGTCTATTCTCCAGGACAATATCAAATAACTCTACCATTCAATGCAACGTCAGGTAGAGGCGGCTATCATTGTTGTTTGAGGTGGCTTCCCATAATACTGTGTTTTGAACCGAAAAAAAGTCTTGTATAATAGCTCTACAAATGTAGTCAGTTATCTCCTGTAACCTGAGGCATCTGTGATATAAATTTCATTTGAATAGGGCGATACTTTCTTGATGTTGCAATTTTCACAAACAGTAATGTAGTATTATTTGAAGTAACATTCTTTGCTCACAAAACTTGTCACAGTTTGAAACGAGTTTCAAGTGGATTTTTAAAACACATATGGATTTCTTCGCAGTTTATCTTTCTACAGTGCAGGTACCGTCCATTGATTTTCACTATATAGATGTTGTAAGCATGAAAAAACTTAGAAAGAAAATTCGCATGGTGACGAGATTCCCAGGTTTGGGTTAGACAGTCATGTGCCTGGGCTTGGTTCCCAGCAAAAGCGTTAATGACGTTTGTGTGTGTGTGCTTATTTCTTACATATGCACTTTGGACTGGGAGGGATTTTTTACCTTTCTAGGAATTGGAAATAAGTAACTGAAATAATTTGGAACGGAAAAATAATATACCATTCTTGTCGTAACCGGGACTGAATTTCTCAGCATTTCTGAGGAGATATGATCTGAAGAATGTAGCACAGCTGGAAGACGGATGATATATTTATCCTATGGTATGGGCTCTGTCTGTCTGTTGGTCTCTCTCTCTCTCTCTCTCTCTGTTCTCTGTACCGAGAAGCTCTAAAGCAAAGAGAGGTGACGCTTTATACCCTAAGAAATGTTCCATTACCAAATGTCACTGACTTTAAAATATGCCTCATTCACTCGCGTACATAATTTTATTTATTAGTTCTTGCAATTGAAATTTAGACTTTTACGCTGTAGAAAGGCATAACACGCGACACTGAAATATATATATTTTCTGTTCATCTCGTATGAATTTATTTCAAAATTTTCTATGCGGTTGTTAATACAATTTGTAATTGAGAAAACTTCACCTATTCTTTAAATTTTACTCGTCGCGTTTCTGCCACAAACGTCTTGTCATAGGGTGCAACGGAGTGTTTTAAATGTGGTAGGTTAACCTATTGAATGTTTCAATCTACTGTACTGACATTTCTTCTGCAATACAGAATACGAGTGAAAGATGGCTGTTTGCCTTCGCAGTGGCGCAGAAGCGACGGCTTTTGACCATTCGTCCGAGTTGCGTCCGGATTCGAATCCTGGGTGAGGCATGTCTGGTGTATTTATCTTCCGGCATTGACTCTCTTCCTTCCCTGGAACCAGCGGCCATAAATTAAAGACGGTTGTCTGTATATAGCCCATTGAGTTGCTCACTGTGGTTTTATCCATCCCCCTCCTCAAAAAAAAAAAATATGACTAGTGGTTATTTCAGTATTTCAGGTACCATAGTGGTCACTTTAATATATCATAATTCACAATCATGAAAAGCATATATTAAATAGTTTCACGCCACCCCTGTGGCGCAGTGGTCTAAGCGATGACTTCTGATCATTCGTCCAAAAGGGGTCCGGGTTCGAATCCCGGTGAGACATGGATGTTGTGTTTGTCTTACGGCACTGGCTCTCTCCCTTTCCTGGAACCAGTGGCCCTAAATTAAGGACGGGCGACTACTTATAGCCCATTGTGCTGCTCACGGTGATCGTTAAACCTCCAACTAAAAAAAGTAGCTACACAAAGATATGACACTGCCACTGAGTCTGTGGTCTTTCGGGAAAAATCAACAGCTCCGCCAGGTGTGCGGGGAAATAACTGTCGAATCAACACCTACGCATGCTCTACGATAACACAATTGCCTCGATTAGTAAACACTGTGACGTGTAAGTGAGGTACGAAGCCAAGTGAAATTCGAGGGTTTTGTTTTTTTTATTTGTTTAAATTAGGACATCCTGTTAGAACGTCGTGGATTCGAATTCATACGCAGACACGAACTTGCTTTCTTTGTTTATTCCAGGGAAACAATAAAAAAAACCGTTAATAGACAATTTTGTTTCGTATTTTCACAAAACAAAGTTTGAAAACATCGCACAAAAAAACCAAAAAAACACGAAAATTACTCAGAAGTCAAAAGGGCCTGAAAACCTCCAATTGCTCCTAACATCGGACAATATTTGAGGATGGCGGTTGAAACGGACCCCGACGAGGTGAATAACTGTCCCTGACTCCGGTCGGGGATAACATTTCGGGAGGTATCAGAGTTGTATCTTTGCATAGCTACTGTATTTTTTCTATGATGAAAAGCGCGCGCCGTCTTATTGTTACTATCTTCCTACGATATTGCTGCAAGATATTCACTGATTTCGGACATCTTGGCGTCTTTTAAAAGCGGAAAATTAACCTCGTTTACGTAGGACGATTATTAACGCGCACCGTTTCTGCAACGTAAAAATAAAACCAGAAAGTTGCTGTACATATTTGAATCTGTGAAAAGAGGTATTTGTCGGTGACCCGGATCGCCCCGGAGTGAGTTGCTCTAACCGACTAAGCTATACCAACAGAATGCACCGCTGCAGATTTGTCATCTTGACGCGTACTTCACATCTGTATTTCTCATTTAGACGCGTGCTTCACATCTGTATTTGTCATCTTGACGCGTGCTTCACCTCTGTAGTATGTCACAAATCTTACAATTCGAGACAATTGTCAGCATAGTAAGCAAACTTATCCTCTGTCGAACGAAAATTTTGATTCGTACTATTGCACAAGCTGTTGTATATTTCTGCCTTTTGTACATCTACATTCTGATAATTCTCTATTTTACGTGTGTTAATTTAATATAAAACTCATGGTTTAGTGCAATAGTTTAGTAGATTCACGGTTTAAGGTGGTTCCACCTAAAATCTCTGCCTTATGTTTCCAATGGTAAAATTTCTTTACACATTTTCTTTGCAATTAATGCATTCCCAAGGATGAAAATTTGCACATCGATAAAACTAACTTTAAGTTATAGCATGAGATGCTTAATACTTGCTAAAACATAACCATAATTAAGCAATCCAACATTTGTTTGTCTACTGACGTCATCAATGTACAGATCGCGCCATCTATTAACAGGTCTGAACATTACTCAAAGAAAAATGATTGATTTTTAATAGAATTATGGTTATGTTTTAGCAAGTAATAAGTATCCCATACTATAACTTGAAGTTAGTTTTATCGATGTGGAAATTTTCATTCTTGGGAATACATTAATTGCGAAGAAAATATGTTAAGACATATTACTATTGGAAACATAAAGCAGAGATTTTAGGTGGAACCACCTTAATACAAATTTCCAGGCATAAGAAACATGTAACGGAGTGTTGCTGTTACAGTTTTGCAGGATGTTTGTCCTTATGGTATGGCTTTTGCGTATCTCATCTCATTAATTTTATTATGTTAAAACGCTACATGGGAAATTTTGTATCAAATTGGTTAGGCTTGGTTTTTAATTCAGTAATAAACTGAATAAGTTTTATTTAACTTTTTTAGTTCCAGTTTTTGATGAATTTTTGTATTCTGGTATTCAAATTGAGTCTTGTACGGCCGATTGAGAGTTAAGTAATTTGTTAATGTTTTTTAAATTGCCAAAAGTGGAGTTTTGGAGTACATTTATGGTCTTTGTTAAACTGTAATAGCAACTTGATTAGAGGTGAAAATAATTGTTGAAAATTGGTTTTTGACACAACAGATTTGATTGGTTCATTTGCTTTTTGCGATGTTAATGTACCATATGTAGTTGGTGCTTTGTTCTTAATTGGAGAGTAAAGGGGCTGAGCTTCACTGATGTCGCCAAGTTAATCAAACAGCAACAACACCCAACTGAACTCTCCATGACAAGTCCTGATATGACTCTTTATTTCCAAATAAACCTACTAATGAACCAATGTAACTTACTGAAATAAAATTATCGTCTAATAACGTAAGAGAAATAGAAATCAAAAGCATTATCGAAGCTCAATTTTTTTTTCACTCCAGCAATTACTTCTCTCGCAATAACACAACATATACATTATTTTTATTGGAGGTTTAACGACCACCATGAGCAACTCAATGGGCTATAAGCAGTCGCCCGTCCGTAATTTAGGGTCACTGGTTACAGGGAAGGGAGAGAAAGAGTGCCGTAAGACAAACACAACATCCATGCCTCACCGGGATTCGAACCCGGACCCCTTTCGGACGATTGATCAGAGACCATCGCTTAGACCACCGCGCCACCGGAGCGGCACATAAAAATTAGATGAACCTATGAGATCACCACATTCAGGTCTGCTGGCTGAGGAAATTATACAAGATAATGAAAATGAAATCATGAATGACTTTAACAAAAAATTGGAAAATGCCTACGTTATGCTGATTATATTTTAATCTTCTGACAACACACTATGGATGAAATACCAAAGTCATACAAAGCTTTTCTACTGCATATCCTGCAAAAAAGGTACGTCTGAATTGAAAACATTATAACGAAGTAAATTTCTCCGTCATTTTTATCCGCGCCAGGATTCGAACCCGGGTCCCCTCATTCCGGAATAAGTTGCTCTACCAATTGAGCTACGCGGACGTTTTATTCTGATTCCTATCTGCCTTTATGTCATGTGCGTCCTTCTGGCAGGTACGTCACATCTCCTGGTACGTTACATCATCTCCCCCTTATTTTTTTTTCATTTTTTTTTGTTGTGCTGGAGAAGGGATTCTCTTATTTTTCCTTATTTCGCGGTGTGGAAAGAACATCACACCATTGCGAGATTTTGAACGGTCGGGTCATCCGGATAGTTCGGGCACAATTATAACGAAGTAAATTTTTCCGCCATTTTTATCCGCGCGCGGTTCGAACCCGGATCCCCTCATTCCGGAATAAGTCACTCTACCAATTGAGCTACGCGGACGTTTTATTCTGATTCCTATCTGCCTTTATGTCGTGTGCGTCCTTCGGGCAGGTACGTCACATCTCCTGGTACGTTACAACATAATAAATTACTTCTGGAGATTCTAATTTCCGAAAAGCAGGGCTTAATTTGAAGTATTTGGAAATTATACAAGCATTCCTTCCAATATCTCTGTTGATCATCACTATTCTTTCAAGCACATAATTGCAGCATTCCGGGCATATATAAATAGAGCATTGTCATACTATTTTACAATGAACGAAATCTCCATAAATAACTGAAATGGATCAAACAACTAACAGTTGATAATAAATAGAAATGGTTAATAAACTTATCAGCAGCATACAACTTACAATGAAAGACAAAAGACCTGGAAAATATTGCACCCCCATAAAATTTATTTGAAGCATCTCCAAAACACTGAAAACTGTTCATTACAAATACAGCCTAAAGTTTGAAGAAAAGCTAATCAATATGGGCATATTATAACCACTGCGCATGAAAAACCAGCTGTTCCGTCAAAATCTGGTGCATACAAAATTCCATTAGAAATATTCAAATTACGTAGCTCAACACTGACAGTACGAAACGTAATTTAAACACCAGAATGATGCAAGAACAGATGAAGAACTGGAGCCAGAAATCAAGCTTCTGCAGTATATTATTGCATCAAATAAAGATCAATCCCAACCACATTGGGACAAAATTGCACATACGATTGAACATAATAAAATTAGTGATACAATGAAACCTGACAAGGCGATCATTTTTTTCATGGTTCAGTGAAAAAAATGATCGTCTTGTCAGGTCACCTCCAAATAGAGTGGTGCAATTTGCTAAAATATCTCCCCCTCCACACTTGAAATTAAAAAAAAAAAAAAAGACTTGCCTTTTTTTAATTCAGCCTGCTGTGTAGAGCTTTATCTTTCTTTCTTCTCAGCCATTTTGTTATTTACGAAAGTTTTGTCACAAAACCTCTGACTAAAAGGCAGAAATAAGACTAGGAATGTGATAAGGTTTTCAAAAGACACTGTACGTACGTTGTCGCAAATCGGGCGCTACTACCACATGGAAATTGAACATAAGAAAATACCGAACGCAATAAGAGCACTACTGCGGTTGAGATTTGAAACCATTCCACCCTCCCTCTCTTTTAAGTCAGCGATGTTTTCTTTTTCCATCTGGAGAGAACCATCATGGCTGCTCAAAAGAAAAAAAAATAATACCGCAGTGTGAGGATAGGTTCATTCGGAAGAAGGAAATAAGAGAGAGAGAACTCCTCCGTGGGCTTCACGCACTTCGTTAGGGCAATTAGAGAACGAATCTGTGTACCCTACTTAGGCATAAACTGTATCATCTACAAACAAAATTCTAAGGTCTTGACTGACCCCAAGGATCCCCCACCGTTTACGATCTCGTGAAAAGTGGTGACAGAGAGAGAGAAAAAGAAAACAGGTGGTTAATTTTTTTAAACTCACTACATTTTCGTTATCTTTCTAGAACATCGTAAACAAATTTTTTCTATAACTATCGTATGCTGGTGATCGCGAAATGCAGGTATATTCTTTCATGTGTTTCAAAAATGGCTGTCAGTGGCAGCCAATCTTATGCATTGTTTCCGTTTGTCATAACATCCGTGCCAGGCGAAACTTCCCGCTTTGGCAGGTGACATCGGAATGCGAGAAATCACCAACACTAATTTCACATAAAACATAGAAAAAACATCCAACAAAAATTGTAATAAAAAATCCCTATAAAAAATTCTTATGGCTGGTAACATGCGTTAAATCATGAATATTAAATATGTAAATCGCATTTAATACAGAATTACAAGGATAACGATCAACAGAACGAAGCGCTATACAACAGCAGCTGCAAAGGTGCAACTTTCTTTTTCCGGTTGAGGGTTTAACGACCGCCGTGAGCATAGCTCACGGGGTTCGAGATTGTAGACCATCGAGTTGTTCAGTGAGCAACTCGATGGGCTGTAACCGGTGCCAGCGATGCTCGCTGGTCAGTTGTAGGCGGCGAAGTGGCCCCCTTAAATGCAGTTCCCGTGGCTCAAATCATCTGGCAACGGTCCGGATGACCACTTCCGTATCTGTTGACGACGCAACATTGGCACGAAGGTTTGGAGCGACGAATTCGTTTTTGTTTGTGTGGCTCTCTCAGTTGCTGGATCCTTGCGTCCCATCGTTGCCCTCGGTAGTCCACTGCTCGCGTCCCGCTGGGTTGTGCCTCCTCGACACATTGGCACCAACATCGTCCGATTGCCTCGTCGCCGACCCAAATGCCGGGCAATACGGCAACTTGACCAACCGCCCTCTCTCAAACTTGCTCAACTGCTCTTATTGTGCACGGATCCGACGCCGTGGAATCCTCACAGTCCGTCGTGGAGGCTAATAGAACCCTAATCCGGTGTCACAATTTTCTCTGCGTGTAAACTTTGCTCTTGATATACCCTCCTCAATAAACGGTTCTCATGCGCTGTGGTGGGACACTATTTCGTCATTGGTCGTTGTTTTTTAATCATATTCCCTTAGGTATTTGCATGCGGTGTTTCATAAATATCGAACAACTCTCTCGGATTGCTTCGGGTATTTTTTGTTGTTGTTGTTGTTTTTCAAAGAGTGTATTTGTTCTCCTGTGCGATATTCTAACCGTTATAAGCGTTTAGTGGATGAGAAACGACGCACATCAGTTTTCGATTAGCAGCTTGAAAGGAATAAATAGGTATTGTATTACAAAATTTTTGACTTCTTTCCAGAAATACATTCACCTCGGTTTTCATACCGGTTGGGGAAACTAATTCAGAACGATCCTACAAAGCAGTGTTACCTACCAACAAAAGACCTGACTGCCTTCTGAAGCTCAGTGACCTGTGCATTACGAAGGTAGTCGAGCTATGAACGTTCTTTGATGCAGAACGAGTGATGAAGCACCAAAGCGATCGATTGATATCAAACAGGAAAAATCCGAATTCTTTCACTTCCTGCCCAATAAGACACTAGATTTTGTTTTAGTTTTCAGAAGCAAAAACGGTTTTCATAAAGAAGTTTAATGTGCGAATTTTCATCGCATCACATGAAAATATTTAAATTTAGCGTGCGAATTCTTGTAGTTAAAGGAAACCTACAAATTTTCCCATCGATTGTGCGTTATTCATCTGTGCGGAAATGAGTTTTACTGGATTTGCTGCACGCATTTTTTTCTCTTGCAATTACTTTTTGGTCCTCTACAGTGAGCTTCACCCCATCCTTCTGTTTACATTCATTTTGTAGTGTAAATATTTCGCCAGTTGAGAACGAGTAATGATTGGAAAAGATATGAAGATTCAGTTTGAAAACGTTATGGTGTTTTTGCCTTCTGGGATGGGGGGGGTTAACACATTTCGACGTAGGTTCCTTCTTCACTTTGAATACATTTATTTCACGGTTCTTGCAGTATCGATGAAATCACTTCTTAAACTCAGCTTCAAAAATGGCTAACAGTTCCTCGGCCGTATTTCTTTCGTACAATTATTACTTGAGCCTTGATGGTGTGATTTGTCGCAGTCAATTTACGGGTAGGTAACCTTTCATCACTTTGGTCTGAATTATGCAGCTATAATTCATTATTTTTATTGACCATCACACAGGAGCGTAGCTAGTAATGTTGAGACCCTCATGCAGAATCATGCAGTAGGCCCCAGAAATAATGTACAGTTATGTCAGGTATGCCTAGGCGAATTGCCACGAATTTCAGTTTACATACGACATTTTCTTGCATACTATACTGATAGCTCATCATGCAATCGGAAGTGAAGAACGCAGAATATAAGGTTGTCTACTTACACGAACATTCGGATCAACACTAAAGGAAGGACCTCTTCCTTATTGCTTCAACACTGAGCGATAAACAGTTACACGGATATTTGTTATCAATACGACAGCTATTAGCTCACTGGCTGTGTCGCCACCTACAACGTATGGCGGTATGAGAATGATCTACGGGACAGAACGTGGGAACGAAGTATCGTCTCCGACATTAGGCAAGATTAAAACCACGGCATCGCGCATAAGGAGCCATATCGTGTAGAATACGGCTCAAACGAAGGAAAGAGAAGGCAAGAGAAGGCAAGAAAAACATACTTTCTCGGATATATTTTCGTAGTAACAAAAATAACTGATTCAATCTGATGATCAGCGAGTGTTCAATAAGTGCAATAATGCACGAGAATGATATTACCATTATCTTCCATTGGCTTATTGTGAGATTAATTTTGTGTTTCACCTTTGACAATGTCATACAAAAGTATTTCTGTCACCAGACAGAAATTGGAAGGTTATTTATCTCGTATATCGTCAGTTTTTCATTGTTACCTTTCATGTTTCCCATAACTTATGATTTGCCGGCAATGTATCCTTCAAGCGGCTGGGCTCTTTTGCAACTGCAACACCTCGTCCTATGGTAGGTACGCCAATGCCACCGCACTTCCAAAGCACTCACTTTCAGAGTGCGCTCATCTCTCACCAGTACGACGAAGCCCCTCAATTTTCCATGCACGCCTAATTGCTTAATATTTTAATTCTACAGTTAAAGACATCAGACTTAAAAACCAAGCCATTAATGGCGGATCGACATATTCAACAAATGAACCATCCGGCGATAATTATGTTGATAACTCTAAAGGCATAATAACGTATCTACTTCTCTTAAATTCTATAGTACTTATGGCTATTTGGGGGCAACTCATTTTATAGTAGTTTTTATTCATAAATTTCGCTGCTGTACGTACAGCACATATATGCATAATATAACAGAGGATAAAGTATACAGCGTATATTATCCCTCACTTGTTATAGAAACCCAATACATCTATTTCTTCACTCGGATGACTACCAATACCAGATGTAAAAGTCGTGGTAACAGATCATATATCAACAGATAACTTATTTACACCATTCCCTATTTTCTTAACTACTACATGTTTCTTCAGCAATAATCTTTTGCCTGCTGCTCGGTGTGACGCTTGTGAATGCCGCAATACAAATATAGCAGCTCGGGTGGGCGAGTGGTGAGAGGCTCGGGGCCTCTGGTTGATCGTCTGAGTTGGGTCAATGTCCGAGGCCCAGATGAGGCATGGGTTGTGTGTTTTGTATTACGGCACTGGCAACGTTCCATTCCTGAAACTAGTGGGCAGAAATTAGGGACGGACAAGTCCTTCTAGCTTTAGATACCCACAGTGTTGTTTAACTTCGAAACAGAAAACAATTCAGGGATTCACAAATAACTAAACGATAAACACTATCCCTCCTGAGGTCGAGAGGTCTGAGGCACTGGCTTCTGACTATTCGTCCGAGATAGGCGCGGTTTCTAGTCCCGGACGACGCGTAGATGGTGTGGTGTGCCTGTCTGATCGCGGTTAATTGTTTATTTCCGTTAGAGTTGCGCATGTTTATCGTTAATCCCGAAGAAAAATATCGGATAATAAACAAGAAATTCTTCTGATTGACTAACATTAAAAAAAGTTACCAGGGCACAATGGTGCTACTTTCATTCTAACCGTGGCTCCGTACAACTGATTTGAACTCGAAGTCCTCTTACTGGCCTCTTCTAAAACTAAGAAGCGCGGAATGTGTCGTCAAAAACATATATTGTACAAGACAAGTAACGTACAATATGCGGTTGGGAAATCTATCGTTGAAAAAAGAGTGCCGCTAAACAAAATGTCGGATAATCCAGAAGTGATTCTACTTTTCACGCAGATACTGAGGACAATGTAGCTGATTTCGACAGAGGATTTCATCGTTCTTCTGTCAACGTTTGTGAATATAGAAGTGTGATTTAGAAATTTGGATATTTTACTTTGAGGGTGTGTATAAGTACTTCATCATCATCATCATTGTCAACCATTATCAATCCACTGCTGGACGAAGGTCTCCCCAAGTTTCCTCCACAACGGTCTGTCTTGTGCCAGTCTCCTAAATGTCACTCCCGCATATTTACGAATTTCATCCACCCATCTCCCATGTGGTCTTTTTCTGGGTCTTTTCCTGTCCCTTGGAATCCAATCTAAAATTTCGGATGTCCATCTATGGTCTGTCCTTCTGGCAGTATGTCCAGCCCATTGCCATTTCAGGGATTTAACTCTGATCATGATGTCTTCCACTCTCGTCATTTTTCGGATCCACGAGTTCCTCTTCTTATCTCTCCTGGTTATACCAAGCATGCACCTCTCCATGCTTCTTTGAGTTGTCTGCAGCCTTTGTATGTCTCTTTTAGTTAAGGTCCACGTCTCTGCACCATACGTAAGCACTGGAAGGATGCATTGATCAAACACTTTTCTTTTAAGACATAATGGCATATTGCTCTTGAAAATTATGCTGTTTCTTCCAAAAGCTCTCCAGGCAAGTTTTGTACGCCGATTAATTTCTTCATCAATGTGACCCTCACTTGATATCTGCTGTCCAAGATAAACATATGTATCTGTTATCTCCAGATTTTTCTCCATCAATCGATAAATCTTCATTTCTTGTAAAAGCATTGAACATCACTTTTGTCTTCTGAAAGTTCATTTTTAATCCCACTTCTTTACTCTTGTCAGCAAGTTCCTGGATCATACTCTGCAGCTCTGATGGGGTAGTTGCAAAAATGACTACGTCATCAGCAAAACGAAGGTGGGTTAGATAATCTCCATTAATCTTTATCCCTTTGTTTTCCCAGTTCAGTGATTGAAAGACATTTTCCAATGTGGCATTAAAGAGCTTCGGAGATATGGTGTCACCTTGTCTCACTCCCTTTCCAATTTTTATGTGTGTTGTATTTTCAAACAGCCGAATCTTTGCACTTGCATTTTCATAGATGTTATTAATAATATTAATGTATGCATCTTCAATACCGCAGGATTTCAGAGCCGTGGTAACTGCTGATGGTTTTACCGAATCAAAGGCTTTTTCATAATCGATAAAAGCCATGCACAATGGAAGTTCATATTCCCTCGCTCTTTCAATTAGTTCTCTCAGTACGTGGATATGATCTATTGTGCTGTAGCCACTCCTGAATCCAGCTTGTTCTCTCGGTTGAGCCATGTCCAGTGTTACCTTCAAGCGGTGTGAAAGAACTTTAGTGAAGATTTTATAAACCACTGATAGGAGGCTGATAGGTCTGTAGTTCCTGAGATCCTCAATGTCACCTTTTTTATGTAGCAGGATCATTGTAGCGTTGTTCCAATCCTCAGGAATCTTCCCTTCATTAAGGCATCGAGTGAAAATTTGGGCGAGTACTGTTTCAATTTCTCCACTTGCTTCTTGTATGATGTCTATAGTAATTCCATCTTCTCCTGGAGCTTTCCCCCGCTTCATGTTCTTGATTGCATGAGCAACTTCTGCTGGGAGGACTGGAAGAACTCTGGTACCTTTCATGATGTCTGGAGTACATGTATCATCCCTTTCATATAATTTGGAGTAGAAATCTTTCACTCTTGTCAAAATTTCGCCTCTATTTCTTGTTATAGAACCATCTTCTTTTCTCAGAGCCATAATCTGTTTTCTTCCCTTACTGAGATGTCCCTTTGCTATCTTAAGGCTTTGGTTGTTTTCAATTGCTTTCCTCACTAGCTCACAGTTGAATTTCCTTACGTCTTCAGTGATACTTTTTCGTGTTGTCTTGCATAGCTCTATACATTCCACTTTGGAAGTCACATCTTCTTTAGTTGTCCTCATCTCTCTTCTTTTTTGCATCAACATTTTGGTTTTTCCTGATAATTTGTTCACGTGCAACTTGTTCTTAGACCCAGCTAATTTTGTTGCTGTTTCCATTAGAGCTTTGGTTACTTTTCTGTTAACTTCCGAAATATCCACTTCTTCCGATGTTAGGCCTTCTAAAGCAGAGAATCTGTTCTTCAGTTCCAACTTGAAAGTATTATGGTGTTTTTTAAGGTTGGTTATGTCAATACATTTTGTTTGTCTTATGAGCTTGCCACGTTCCAGTTTAGTGTTGAGGTGCATCTTACATCTCACCAATCTATGGTCACTACCTGTGTTGAACTTGTTCAGCACACTGCAGTCTTCGATGACGAATTTTTTGTTACACATAATAAAATCAATTTCACTTGTCGTCCCAATTGGATGTCTCCATGTCCATTTCCTGTGTGGCTTTTTCTTGAAAAAGGAGTTCAAGATGAAAAATCCTTCTGCCTCTGCAAACTCAACGAGAGTATTTCCACGCTGGTTTCTGTTGCCGTGACCGAATTTACCTACTGAAGTTTCATTCTGTTGCCGTTGCCCTATTTTTGCATTGAAATCTCCCATAATTATCTTCAAGTGCTGCTTACCTTTATTATTTAGATGACGAATTTCCTCATAAAATTCTTCAATTTCTTCTTCAGGATGACTTGTGGTGGGTGCAAAAGTTTGAATAATCTGAGCCTGGTATCTTCTCGATAGTTGGATAACGAGTCGTGCAGCTCTGTCAGAGGAACTTTCAACTTCTACCACTTTATCCTTCAGTTTCTTGTTTATTATAAATCCAACACCACTAGTTCTGCCAGTATCTGTCCCACGATAATAGAAGAGATGTCCACTTTTCAGTTCAATGAGATCTTCTCCTTTTCTCCTTACCTCACTTAGCCCGACAATGTCCCACTTGATCCTTTGTAGTTCCTCTTCCAATTCAAGAAGCCTTGAATCAGAAGATAGGGAGCGTCCGTTATAGGTAGCCAAGGTCAGCATCAAATGGCAGCCTAGTCCGGTCCTCCGGGGATTCTTAGCACCCTCTGCCTTCATGTCGCACTGGCCGCTGCCTTGGCCAGTTACATTCCAGCTGCCGGAGACTGAGGGCCAAGATTTAAGTTGTAGAGTCATTTTGGAGGTGTTTGGCCATAACTCACCACGCTGGCCAAGCGGGTTGGTGAGTGTGGGATAGCATTTCCTCTGATCCCGATAGTATAGTTATACCGCTATTGGCGGTCGTCAGAGCCCCTTTAGTGGGAACAGGATGCACCACGAGAAGGCGGGGTTGACATTTGTCAAGGAGAGGCTGTGATGTTACGCAATAAAATTTAATTAAATCGCAGAAAAAATTTGAATCGGGAATCCAGTGAAAGCGGATAAACTGACCTCGATTGCAATTTTCGGAATTTACTTTGAAATTCACGACAGTTACAAGCTTTGAACCGATGTCTTCAAACGCGGATGCAATTTTACCGCCTTTTGTAAAACAAGATCGTGCTTATGTTATCACTTTGTTCTACCGTCTGTGGATACCATATCTCTGCAACTATTATCCGACTTGAAACATTCTTTTTGCATTGGAAAGTTTGAGATCTGAGAATGATGATCCTTGCATTCTGTTTTCTTTCCGATGCACACTTTCGCTACTAGAGGGCGTAAATGCAGATGATATCGATTCAAAATACATTTTATTCCATATATTTACTTCTTAATATCCGATTGAAAAAATTCTTCTTCTTCTCGATGCCATTTATAATGAAATCTATTTTAAATACAGTCTCTTTTTCTAATGCATACATTTTCCGCTTAGGAGCGTAAAGGCAATTGCCTTTCCTCCGATATATCTGCTTCTAAATGTCCAATTTGAAAAATTCTTCCTGCATTGGATACAGCTCGTGATGGGAAATGTTTTATATATGATTTCTAATTTTTTGTAAAGAACGGTTTTGCCACCAGGGGAGTACATGTTTATTTCTGCTTCTGATGTACTTGCAGCAAAATCTGAGCTCTTGAAAACTCGACTCTAAACATTCTTTCGTGCGCCGATACCTCTGACCTCTGAAAACCTTTTGAGAATACCTCTACCTTAAACTAGGGCCTGGGTTTTCCGCCAGGGGGCGTAGATTCATATCTTATTCTTGTTGATATCTCTGCTTCTAAGAGTCCGATTTGGAAAAAAATATTCTCTTTCTGGAGAACATCTCCGGAGTGAAATGTTTCTTATATAATTTCAATTTTTTTAACGCACAAGTGCGTCACTAGAGGGTGTATGTTTACGTTTACGTTTACAGTAATATCTGAAATTATAGCTACCAGCAGCCTGATCATTGCCGCTTTTATCCTGCTAGACACAGCAAGCCAAAATTGCATCTGGATATTTGCATACAAAACTTTCCATGTAATCGAACGACCTGTTATTTCTTGGATTTCAGCAGTGATGCTTCTGCTATGCATCACAGGTAATCAAATCTTTTGTGATGGACAGAATACTGAACCCATTTTTTTTTCTTGAAACGTTTGCGCTGTCAATATCCAGAAAATTCATGTACGGGTTTGGTCTTTCCTTGTCTTGTCAGTGCCAATGCCCCCTAGCGGGGCAATTTTAAAGTAATTAGTTTTTTATATAGTTTTCCCATGCTGCCATTAAGCTATCTACCAAGTTTCGTCGAGATATCTCAATTTCTCGCCTTTCTAGAGACCCCAGAATAGCGATACTTGTTTTATAATCATTCGGGGTTTTTTTACCCAGAAAGGTTCATTTTACTACAGATTTTTTAATTATAGTATATTAGAAACGGATTGTCATATGAGAAATGTCCCGTGTAAATTAAAGTTATTCAAATGTGAGTGTTTTCAATTACTTTTTGAAGCTGAGAAGCTTATTCCCAGTGGTCTCTGTTCTGGTTTGCTTTAAAAATTAAAGTTACAGAGTACTATTCTGATAAATCGCTTAAAACGTGGGCTTGAAAATATTTATCACACACAAAAACGACTAGTAAATACCGGAGTAATATGCATAATCACTTACTGTGTTCGAAGGAATTTTAGTACGGTATTTGTTACTAATGATGTTGAACTTGACCTAGCACTCAAACCCATGCCATTTACACAAGAAGCCAGAATCCCAACCGTTCAACCATAGGAAGAATTTTTCTGATGCTATACGGTTTTGAAGTTTATATGTACAATATACGTGCATGCTTTCTAAATTAAAAAAGTCACGATTTACCTATAATATACTGCCATTATTTCAATATTTTTATTCATAAGTTTGAAAAGCATGCCATTTTTAAATTCCTGTCACCCACTGATTAGATTTTCTACAATCTTAGTGGCCCACTGGATAGCAAGCATGAGAGAAATACACAAAAAAGTCAGCTATCAAGCACGTAAAATAAATTCATGTATGAAACTCTATTTTCGATTCTCTTACACTATATGCCTCCAAATTTAAATACGAAGTGGGTTCTGCTTTTTCAACTCTTATTGAGGTACGGCCGCGCAATTTTACAATTACCAAACCATTTGTTTTCAGTATGGATATAAACAAATACACAATCGTGGGAAATTAATGTACAAGGCGGATCCATAAAGTTCAAAGACGGGCATGAGAATGAGACTCAGTTCAGAAAGGACCGGCAGCGGAAGCAGGACAAAGAAGCTGGAATGCCTTGTCCTGCATACGAGCAACGATGACTGCTTCAGGGTATCGAGAACTGTCTATCACTCCTCCTAGCCTTTGACACAACAATAAATTACCTTTTTCTCTCTTCTGTTTTCATTTTTCTAGATTATTGTATTTACTTTCGTTTATGAGTCTGGTTTGTGAATGTGAACGAACAGTTCCGCATACACCCGTCTGGTCAAGGACAGAAACAAAAGATCACTTCCTTTCTGGCTGGAGAGAGCTATGAGATTACGAGAATGAACGATGTTTAATTTTTTTCATGAAGAACAGTCAGTGGGTATATAAATTGAATTGATGCTCAAATGAAGTATCAGTTTTCTAGTTCCACATTTCAAGTAATCCAAGCTTCTCTCTCTCTCTCCCCCTCGTCATCATGAAATTTTTGGTGAGCAGATTTTCTATCATTTTATTTTCCCTAAGATTTTCCTCTCTATGTGTTTATAAGGAACTTAACATTTTCATATCGGAAACTTTACAATGTTTTCAACTCTCCCGAAACGTAATAAAAAATTAGTTTTCTTCCAGTTTACCGATCCCTATGAGCATTAAGTGTTAAAAGAAATCTTTATTTTCCATTCAAGCCACTTCGGGTAAGTAAGGAACCTTTGAGGAAAGAAAAAATGTAGTGTCATCTATTATTCGAGATTCAAATCCATGCCCAGAAACCCGGAAAGCCCGCTTTTATGAATAGTTAGTCATCTAGAACGGGGCTTATGTCAAATTATTTTAGCGGGAAAGTAACTGTGCGTACTTTTGTCTGGGGATGGAGGAAAAAAAAAACAGTCCTATGAATTTCTCTCAAGTCCCAAAATTTGAAATTGTTGAACATAAGAATACATTTCAGAAATTATTTAAATATAAAAGATCAAATTAAATACAATTTGTACATGAAAATTGCATACCAAATTTTAAATTGTTTAAAAGCACATTTCATTGCAAATCATTTCGTTTTTCTTTTACAGTCGCAGAAAGTTTGTTTCTTAATCAGAAATTTCTAGCTCAAGCTACATATCTGGCCAAAGAGTGCCTTAATGCATTGCATATACACTGAAGAGCAATTGAATTAGAGATACTTGTCTAGTAACGTGTAGCACCACCTTTCGTCCTGATGACGGCGGCGATTCGTATCAGCATGGACTCGACAAGACACCGGAAGTGTTCGGAAGCCATACGGATCCACGACCCCTGAACAAGCTCCTACAGTTCACGAAGATTTGATGGAGGGGGGTCAGAGCCTCGAACATCTCTCTCGATGGCATCCCAGATGTGCTCGATGGGATTGAGGTCAGGTGACCTAGCTGGCCAAGGAAGCAAGGTCACGTCGGTGGAGTGTTCATCCAACCATTCGGATACAATTCGGGAGCGATGGCACGGTGCATTGTCTTGTTGCAGGATGAAGTCCTCAGTGGGATGTTGAAGACGCACAAACGGGAGCGAATGGTCGTCCAGGATATCCCGGTAACGTTGATCTGTGAGGGACGATGTCACACGTACCAGGGGTCCCATTTCAGTCCATGTAAACAGTCCCTAGACGAGAATGCCACCCCCGCCAACTTGAAGAGTACCCTGCTGGCAAGAAGGATCCATCGCTTCATGTGGTTTGCGCCGTACTCGTATCCTGCCATTCGCATGTACCAACGTGATTCTCGACTCATCAGTCCAGGCAACATTTTCCCACATCTCTAGGGTCCAGTGGCGATGTTCCCGCGCCCATGCTAATCTTTGCACCTTGTGATGTGCAGTCAGCAGCGGTACCGTCGTGGGACGATGGCTTCTGTACCCCATAGCGAGGAGATGGTTCTTTTTTTTTTTTTTTTTTGATTGGAGGTTTAACGACCACCGTGAGCAACTCAATGGCCTATAAGCAGTCGCCCGTCCCTAATTTAGGGTCACTGGTTCCAGGGAAGGGGAAGAGCCAGTGCCGTAAGACAAACACAACATCCATGCCTGACCGGGATTCGAACCCGGACCCCTTACGGACGAATGATCAGAGGCCAGTGCCTTAGACCACTGCGCCACCGAGGCGGCGAGATGGTTCTGGATGGTGTGGATGCTTACACGTTTTTGTGCACCAGCGTTAAATTGCCGAGTGATTTCTTGCACTGTGGCCCGTCTGTCCGCTGTTACAATGCAAGCTAGCCGACAATGACCCCGCTCATCCACACGCTGTTGTCCACGGCAGTTGGCCCTTGCAGGGATAGTTTTACCGGATACGATGTACTCACGGTGCACCCGTGACACAGTGACTCTTGAAAATCCCAGTGCCTGCACGACTTCCGAGATAGAGTGACCCATTCATTGGGCCCCGACAATTTGCCCACGATCAAAGGCGCTTAGATCCTTCGTCTTACCCAGACTGCGTCCGACTGTTACTGATTCCCGTCGCATCACTCCTTATATTGTCGGATCGCTGCATACGTCATGTCGTTTCCGTTTACAGAGCCGCCCACAGCGCCACCTTTGCATAACGCCAGCTGTCTCTAATTCAATTGCTCTTCAGTGTATTTACAACAAAGGTCGGCTTGGGCCATGAGGACGTTACTAAAAGTTAAATCACACATGCTTCACAACTATGAAAGGTATTTGGAAAGGACTCCGTTGTGATTCCTCTTGGATTTGGGTAATTTTACTTCCTTTATGAAGGAGAATAATGAAGGAGTAATGCATTTAATTTCTTTCTTGGTTTAACATTTGCACGTGAAATGCGCGATGGGAACTTCCTTTTTTCAAATGGATGCAACTAGACTAGCAAGCAATCTAGAAACGTACAGATGTTTCTTGGTTGAGTGACGACACTCATAAGAATCTATAGCTATAAGGAGTAGTTATATGATCTTAGTCAATGCGTAGTTCAAATTTTTTTATTGTAATACTTCTCGAGAACCATTGTCATAAAATAGGGCCGATGGTTCCATGAAATGGACGGTACCATAAAAAACACATACTCTAACCCGGGCCCAGACATCTAGCTGTAGCTCAATAACAAAAGAGTCCTGCTATTAAAAGCATATAATTAGTCTGAGAGTATCATTGGCGTTAAAAATATGTACTCAGGTGTTGTTAATTTTACTCCTGGACTCCATTTTACAGAATTCGAAGATTTCTGTTTGTACAACAATAAAAAAAAAAAAATAAGAAGAAGAAGAAGAAGAAGAAGAAAAAGGAGAACAAGAACAACAACAATAATAATAAAAGCTAAAATACAAATTTTCCCCACTACTTTAGGAAATTTTGCTAAATAATACATCTACGATAGAAGTTTTTTTTCACTTCTAATATACTAATTGTAAGCAATACAGCGTTTAAGCTTTGTTATGCTGTGTTTTGAAATGATTTGCTGGGTAGCTAGCTAGTTGGCTAATGTTCTTAGACAGCTTCGCAACACATAAAAAACGCTTTAGAAGCAAATAACCGAACGCCCAGGTAAAAAGAATCAACTTTTGATTCACATGACCCCAACATTTTATTTTGTTCTACAGGACATCAATACAATCCACTGCCAGCATATAACTTCACTGACATCAACAGAGATATCAGTATTGTTAAAATGACACTCGTCGATCACATATATCTCAAGAGGTTTTATATCAGCGTTTAACAACCTACTCGCAATCTCTCGATATCTGTACAACTCCACCAACTCCACAATATCCATTTCTGCACCCTCAGTCCAGTTATTTTATTTTACTCTGACTCACTGCCAGTGCTGCCAAATTGTAAAAGTTGTTCGGGTAAGTAATGTTTCATTCAGTGAGAAAATGTTTAACCAAGAAGTAACTAAATTTGCATGAGAAAACAAAAACTCAAAAGTAAGATTAAATAGAGGTATACGTCACAGCAGATAATGTGAGAGTGAGTGCGAGTTGTAGCCATTATAATACCATGATCAAATATAAAATTTCGGCGTCAGACGCCAGATAAGAGCAACTATAGAAAATTTCATAAAATAACGATACCAACAGTCTAATCGGATCATAGTGACGCAACCATGTAATCACTTATCAGTTCATCTGACACTGTGTGGTGGTTTTCCATAGAACCACCAATTTCACATCTAAAGGTACTTTGATAATCTTGTTTTTCAGCTCACCATACTGATTTTCTTCGGCTATTCTTATCACAACACAAATGCCATCAACTTCTGGACGCCTAAAAAATTCCATAGGTCGACACAACTCTCACTGCTATGAAAAAGTTGTGACGTACTACAGTGATGAAATGCGTGTCAAGACGACAAATCTGCAGCGGTACATTCCGTCAGTGTAGATTAGTTGGTTAGAACAACTGGATCCTGCGCGATAAAAAATATGATATGTGAATTTCACAGAGTGGGGTTCGAAATGCTGCATTGTGTACAGTACTATTTCTTCTACTTTCAACCTTTCCCTTGTTAAAAACTGCCTAGAGATCTGATTATAGCTATCTTTCGGCTTTGCCGATTTTGTTCTCTGATACGAAATAAAACCGATCTGCTTTATTAGCGACTACACCTAAGTATTCGAAACTTCGCACGTGTTTTAATTGGGACTTTGTCTGAATCTCACTGCTAATATATTTCAAGATTTTAACTCACAACCACAGATTTAGAATTTTCAATATTTACTCTCTGAGATCCGTGATGATAAAGATCTTAGGGCAGCTATTAACACTTAAAATTTAAACCATCTGTAGGACTGGGCTCATTAACTGGGAATCCAGTGTGAAGGTACTTTCTGTACTGAATTAATCTATGTAAGTACGAAAATAAATCCAGAGAAGTTTTGTCTTGTGGTGCTGCAGAATTCGTGTAATGCAGGTGTCAGTGCTTCCGTCAAATTATGTTGAAAGCGCCTGGTAGTAAAAGCTTCTGGACAACTTCAACAAGCAAGCTTTCGCTTTATAGCTCTGAACATAATGAGAAACTTGTTCGTGAGAGCTCTCTCAACAGCTGTTTCAGACTATACAACTACCATACATTAATCTTTCTTAACGACAATTAAAAAAAAATTGTCTGATAAGAACTATGTTATCCTGATAGTTTGTACCGATTTTCCAGTTATAGACCCAGTTTTCCATCTTGCATTGACATTTTTAACTACCCATGCATTTCATCTTGGATTTCCATTCAGAGTTTCCTCATCTTCAGCCATTCTCCCTTTTAAAATATCTGACAAGTTTTTTTGTTTTTTTTTATTGGAGGTTTAATGACCACCGTGAGCAACTCAATGGGCTATAAGCAGTCGCCCGTCCCTAATTTAGGGTCACTGGTTCCAGGGAGGGAAAGGAAAAGGGCCAGTGCCGTAAGACAAACATAACATCCATGCCTTACCGGGATTCGAACCCCTTTCGAATGAATGATCAGAGGCCATCGCTTAGACCACTTCGCCACCGGGGCGGCCTGACAGGTTTGCAAAACTCATGTTTGAAAAAATAAGTAATTGCCATCAATTCATTACCCAGAATACTATCAAGTCTGTTTCTTAGCTACTTAACCCTCTGGGGTGTCAAGTATTTTCCCTGTGCTACCTTATTTTCGGCTCTATGTCTGACAAACATTCTTCCCATGAGCGGCTGGCTATGTGGACAAAAGCTGTTTCACTAGCGGCCTCGAGTTTTGACGTTCCCCCTTGAGAGGAGGGGCAAGACGGTACTGATTGACAGCCATGATAATGGGATTAGACTAACAGCCCTGTGCCTCCGATAAGAGCAGAGGTGGGTGTTTGGTTTTCCTTGTGTCGCACAACAACGGTACAACACATCCAATGTTCCTGGGGTCATGAAATGCTTACATATAAAGTTAGTTTCATAGCGATTGTAATTGATTCCTCCAGCATAAGCATACACAAGCCGGAATCACATCTACAATGTAAAAATAAGCGTTTATTCAATAACAATTACTCTAACCTATTTTCGGTCGATCGAGGTTTATCGTTTTAATTTAATTTCTCTTCTTTATATGACTTGGAAAAAAATAAATATCGTTCGCTGAGGTTTAGTAGGCAGAACGTTTTGCGAACATGAATATATTTCTGTCCTCTAAAAATACCCAGCCTCCCCTTCGATATAAAGGGCTCTTTTGTGTGACCTCATGCGAAAAAAAAAAAAATGGGGTGTCGGACAAAAACCCACCGGACACTTGCCCACCCGGACATTTGCCCACTGAGCACGAGCCCTCTGAACTTGAGCACACTTAGCACAGTAACTTTAGGAATATTCGCTACCTTATTTTCATAATTTAAGCATCATGACCTGCTTAATTGATTTTGGGAGATGGTGTACCCCCGCCGAAATTTTAATTTTGTATACCGTGTGACCCAACGCGCACGTTTGGGACCTCATGTACACCCAACGGATTTATACACCTTCTGAAATTTTAAATGTGTATGCAGTGTGGCCAAACACACGTTTTGAAAAAAGAATTCGAATTGTCTCAACTGGAGGGGGGGATAGATTCCAAAATAAAGCACTCCGCATGCAAATCAAAAACGACGCACCAGATCTCTACGGGAAACGGCAAACTCGTACCCGGGAGATTGGTACCCTTCTGTTCCTGCGACGTTACGGGGGCATATACAAATTGCATAAGTGACAACTCATCTCCCTCTGAGAAAGCATCCAAACGAGTTTAGGACATATGAGTACTGGATAACTCGCTGCACTGACAAGTAGCCACACACACACTTTGGGGACAGTATAAAGCCTGCACTTTCTTGGCCTCTTCTCTTACATAACAAAACTGTAGTTACGTGTAAAATTGACAAGCAGAATAAATATCATCACCACTTACAAAACACTCGCATTTTTTGGGAACGAATTTCCGCGTAAATTTGTCGATCTTTTAGGGGCGTATAAAAATTGGGTTTTTAAAATACGTAATTTCGTATTTTCTTAACTGCGATATTTAATGTAATTCCTTATAAAGATGTTTATAATCTACAACTCAACAAAAGAATTTCAAGGTTACTGTAGCTCAACAAATTCTCTGCGGAATCGCAGGAAACCTGTCCCGGGGGGGGGCTAAATACCGAAATGATAAAATATAAAGAATTTGTAGCCCAACCGGGAGCAGACTTTTAATGGGAGGGGGGGCTTAATACCAAATATTGTAAATGTAAAGAACTTCTGATTCGATCGGGAGAGTTCCGGCGTTTACAAACTACAATTCAAGCCCGTCTGTCGGAGGGGCACAACCCTCCAGACAGGTTTCCTGCATTTGCACGTGCCCGCAGAGAATTTAAGCTGTAGTTTGTAAACGCAGAAAATCTCCCGATCGGACCAGAATTTTTTTTATATTTTATATTTTTGGCATTAAGCTCTCTCTCCCCGCCCTCTCCCAGACAGGTTTCCTGCGGGAGCAGATGCCCGCAGAAATTTTCTAGAGTTGTAGATTGTAAACGCTGAAAATCTTCGGATCGGACCAGAAGTTCTTTATTTTTTATATTTTTGGTATTAAGCCCCCCCCTGCCGGGACAGGTTTCCTGTGTTTGCACGTGTCCGCAGAGAATTTGTCGAGCTGTAGTTAAAAAACCATAAAATTCTTTTGTTAAGTCGAATATTATAAACATTTTTATAGATAACTATATTAAATATCGCAATTAAGAAAATACGAAATTACAGAAACTTTTCAGAAAACCAATCTCTGGAGGCGTGGTTTCGGAGCAGTCAAGAAAGCAATTGTTATACGGCCCCTAAACATTTTTGTGGCCAGTTCTCCGCTTTGTCTTTATCTTGAAAATAATGGAAATGTCTACATTTCGTTTGTGAACAATAGTTGCTAAAGAAGTGGGAAATATAGCCACACGATATTTGTTTATTCAGAACAATGTTATGGCACTGAAATTGCAATGTGGCCAGTTCTCTGATGACCACTTCTCCGGTGCCTACTTCTCCGTATCCGATCTAGCAGTTGCCCGTCCCTTATTTAGGGCCACTGGTTACAGGGAAGGGAAATAGCCAGTGCCGTAAGACAAACACAAAGTACATGCCTCACAGACTCGAACCCGGACCCTTCCGGACGAATGGTCAGAAGCCATGGCTTAGACCACTGCGCCAACGGGGCGGCCCAAATTATCAAGTTCGTTGTTGGTCTATTAATGGCGTTGTCTTATGATTTAAGTTTAAACTTTTTGAATCCATAAGAAAGGTGATATACACTATCTATCAACAAGTAATTGGACACCCCTGCAATCGACGATATCTGCGGTCCTGATACACGTCACGGCCACCGCCGTTAAATATCGTGTGGGAAACAACAACGCAACCAGTCGCATGCAAGATGCGACGCAGTTCGGAGCTCTCTGATTTCGAGAAAGGTGTAATCGTCGGGTATCACAGAAATGACCGATCCATACGTGACATATCCAGCTAGTTGAAGTACCCAAAATCGACAGTGGCCTACGTGATTGGCAAGTGGAAGATGAGAGGTGACTGTCGGAATGTGCCCAGACCTGGCAGACCCACAAAACTGGGAGTTAGAGACCGACGAGTGCTGGCCAGAGAAATTCGGAAGAACCGCACCAAATCGATGGGCCACATCGGCGAGGAGTTTCAACAGGCATCCGGGAGTGTTCTTTCGATGAATACCATCCGTAAGGAAGCCCATCTGCTCGGTTATCATGGACGTGCTGCCGCCCACAAGCCTTTGATCACCAATTCCAATAACGCTGCTCGACTAACGTGGTGCAAAGAACGTCGCCAGTGGACCGTTGAACAGTGGAAACAGGCTCTCTGGAGCGAAGAATCAAGGTTCACCCTCTACCGTTCGGATGGCTGGGTCTGGGTTTGGCGTCTGCCTGGAGAACGCCTCCTGCCGGAAGTATTGTGCCAAATGTGAAGTTCGGCGGCGGTGGAATTATGCTATGGGGGTGTTTCTCCTGGTATGGCACGGAACCCTTGGTCGCAATTCCTGGTAGACTTAACGCCGAGACCTACTGCACCATTTTGGATGACCATGCGCTTCCTATGTTGTGGCAGTTTTACGGGGTGGACCCATGTTACTTTCAGGATGACAATGCCACCTGTCATGTTGCGAGGTCCACCATGGCTTGGTATGGTGACAATGGGGTTAATCGAATAGACTGGCCTGCGCAGAGCCCGGACCTAAACCCTATCGAGCACTTCTGGGACGAGTTGGAGCGTCGACTTAAGGGGTGCCCCCACCGTCCGAAATCGGTGAAGGAACTGACATGACTTCTCCAAGACGAGTGGAAGAAAATACTGCCAGCCGACGTACAACGCCTGGTTGAGAGTATGCCCCGGAGGGTCGCAGCTGTAATCGCCGCTCGTGGAGGCTCCACCAACTATTGAAGGTGAATAAACTTCGTTTTCCTTTGCTATCACAGGTGTCCAATTACTTGTTGGCAGATACTGTATATATTAGTTTAAGTTTGGAGGTAACCCCGTGCATTTTAACATTTGTAAAACAAAAAGCAATTTTTATACAATCCATAAATATTTATGTGATCAGTTTTCCTACACTTGATCGGAAACGTCCTCCGAAGTTACGTATTATCTACAAATCATCCATAGTGGGCAAGTGTCCGGTGGGCAAATGTCCGGGTGGGCAAGTGTCCGGTGGAAAAATGTCCGGTGGGCAAGTGGCCGGTGGGAAAATGTCCGGACCCCAAAAAAATGTGGTGTAGACTAAAAATTCAAAATTCTTTGCATTGAATAGTTTCCTTGCCAGCTATTGCTATTTATTCGGATCAGTACTATGTGCTCACATTTGTAAAGTGTGTTATACACCAAGCAGTCATGAGTAATTTAAATAAATGCCGAATAGTCTGAATGTTTAACCTCTAGAAGTCTTAAATGTGTTTATCTGGGAGAAGTCTTAAATGTGTTTATCTGGGAAACGAGAAATAAACAGTATTAAAAGCATACAAATATGCCCTATGCAAATAAACAAAACTAATTGTTTGAAATAATTTATCGCAAAATGTTTGACCTTTGAAACAGTTGAGAAAGGTTTTATGTTATTTGCAGTGCAATTTGTAATTTGTATGAAACAGTACTCTTATCTGATGAGGTTTTTACCTGAAAATGCCGAAAATGACCACTTCCCCGAAAAGGGGAACACATCATTAACCCGTAGCGGTATAAGTGTACCAATTAGGAAAAATGCTATCCTACACGCACCAACCTCTGTTAAATTATAAAAAGTTTTACTAATTTTGGTGCGTTTTTCTATTAAATTATATAAAGTTTTACTGAAAATAATAAGCGTGCCACGTAACATTACGATTTCTCTCAGTAAAACGTTTTCTGAACTTCTCCCACGTCATTGATACTCGTATTAATTTATCAACTGTAAAATTTGATTGACGCATCCTGCCACCCCTGCTTGGCTCGTCCCTGGTTCCCAATTCAGTTCTCATTATACGGCCAAGAAACTACAATTTTCATACGGTCCCTAAAACCTGTGTGGCTAGTTGTCCGAACCCTGATCTTGACCAGATGGTTGAAATTGAAGCCTTTCTTGATGAAATAATGAAATAAAAAGGCCATGATTTTAACAGACATAAGAGATAGTCGATAGTTGACATTTTCGAGAAATGGGCATTTTTCCGTGAGCATTCTTTCGTACATTGAAACAACAGGTTTACTTTCAAGACAGTGGAAAATTTTGAAGTGCAGAAATTAAAAGAGCTTTTTATATAGACGTACGCGTTGTTATCCAAAATAGGCTGTATACGGAGTGCGCAATCAATACTGGTTACAGGGAGGTTAATAATTAAGTTTCCGATATTTTTTTTAATACTGGAACGTTACTGAAGTCGTTGACGAAATTCGTGCCAATAACATCAATTGCTGGAATGCCGTCGTTGCACGATATAAGATGAAATTCAAATTTAACAATGAAAATTGACTTTCATTTACACTGAATCAAAAGCTGAAAGTCAAAATCACATCACTAGATCTTTCATGCTGGCTCCCAGCATATCCTCAGATGAATTTTAAAAAGAGCTATGAGCCAGCATGAAAGATCTAGTGATGTGATTTTGACTTTCAGCTTTTGATTCAGTGTAAATAAAAGTCAATTTTTCATCGTTAAATTTGAATTTCATCATATATCGTGCAACGACGGCATTCTAGCAATTGATACTGGAACGTTGGTTTAGCAGTTTATCGTTTAAAGTATTTTACTATCTAGTCCTCATGCCTCGCTGGTATGCTGTAAGTTAAAAGGTAAATACACTGCTGAACAATTGCTAAGGACGGATCATAAACGGCTATATAGCGCATAAAAAAGTAAGTGTGGTTGGATGCCAAGTGAAATAAAATAATGTCAGAATGCCAGGACATTACAAGAAAGATAATTCATTGTGCTCTGAAATCCAGAAGGCTTTGGAACGTGTTCAAGGGACAAACAGGCCATTTTGCGCAGAATACGTAAACGTGAAAACAATACAATTACCGTCCGCAGGCGTTCCGGCGTAAGATGTCAATACGGGATATGGCCACCATGGAGGGCGAGGCAAGATTCCACACGTCGTGTCATGCTTTGCACAACATTATCAAGCAGCTGTTGTGGTAATTTATCCCATTCCTCTGTCAGTGCACGGATGAGGGTGTCCTTGTTTATTGGAGGGCATTGGCGACCAGCAAGACTCCTCCCCAAAGCATCCCACACATTTTCAATGGGATTCAGATCTGGAGAACGTGCTGGCCATACGAGGCGCTGAATATCCTCGCTCTCAAGACACTCCTGGACAGCGACTGTTCGATGACATGTTGCGTTGTCGTCCATGAAAATGAATCTATCACCGACAGCACCACGGAACATGCGAACATGAGGTAGCAGAACATCATTAATGTATCGTTGGCCAGTCATAGTCCCAGTTGGAAGCACATAGAGGGACCATGACACTACATGTCGGATATCGGTCCCTTTCCTGTATGTTTGCTGGACAAAATGCAGTACCACTATCACGCCAGATCAGTTGTCGTCGACAATCAGACGATAGACTGTATCTACTCTCATCTGAGAAGTGTACAGCAGACCAGTCGTTATCAGTCCAATTGCGATGTTGATGGCACCATTGCAAACGGGCGGTACGGTGACGTCTGGACAATGGGATGCACACAACAGGACGGCGGGCGTATAGTCCTCCTTCATGCAAACGTCTGGCGACAGTTTTTCGGGAGATCCGCTTGCCAGTAGCAGCCATAAACTGATTTGCTACCTCACTAGCTGTGCTGCGCCGGTGTCTTTCTGTTGATAGCACTATGTACCGATCTTGTGCAGGTGTCGTACTGCGAACACGACCTCCCCCGTGACGTTTGCTACACTCTCCATTTGTTTGAAATGATTTCCAAAGCCTTGAAACAACACTGTGGCTGACGTCGAACTCCCTGGCAACATCTGTTATTTTTCGCCCTTCTTTAATCTTGCCAATAATACGGCCACGCGTAAAATCATCTAGGTGATGTCGGGAAGACATACTGAAAATTGCAAGTTCGTCAATTGATTCTTTCCCTTTCAACTTTGCGTTTGAGCAACAACGGTCAATACGCGTCAAATCCTTTATATCTCTTATCAGTGCTATGACGTCACGAACAAGTTCGGCAATCCAAAATTTGCATACGCACAACACGTCTCACTGTATCCCGCACTTATGTCAATTTCCACATTTTCCTGCCTTCCATTTTATGGTTGCTATCGTTGCTATTGTCATCCGTCCTTAGCAATTGTCCGGCAGTGTACTTGTTATGTGCACATATGTTAACGAAATGTATAGTAAAAACCTGAGAAGAAATAAAAAAATTTCGTGCGACGCAATTCTACTTCTACCATTTCTTATAGCTCTGATGTTTTCCTCTAAGAGCCCGCCATAGGGGATAGGAAGTAATCGGGGGCATTTGTTCGCACTCCTTGGGTCACAGGATTTTGTGTGGTTAAACTGCATTCATCAATTAACTACTGACATGGGGCGTGTCTTAGGTCACCACGCAGGGGAAAGAAACAAACGTCTTAACTCGCTCTTATATAGGCCTTTTTAATAGTTTTGACTTTATCAATACCATATTCACTACGTTTACACAACAAATCAATTTAATAATATTACGCTTTTACTTGGGCACGAAATATTATTTTATAGGCCCAGACCTAGGGCCTATGAACGAATATTTCGTGCCTAAGTAAAAGAGCAATATTATTACTTTTTTTTTTTGTGTGTGTAAACGGTGTGAATATGTCATTGATAGAGTAAAAACTGTTAACAAGGCCTAGGCCTAGGGCCAGTGAATTAATATTTCGTGCCTAAGTAAAAGCGCAATATTATTACATTTATTTGCTGTGTAAACGTTGTGAATATGGCATTGATAAAGTAAAAACTATTAAAAAGACCTAGGCCTAGGGCATATGAATTGATATTTCGTGCCTAAGAAAACGCAGAATATTATTAACATGATTTTCTTTGTAAACGTTGTGAATATGGCATTGGTAGAATAAAAAGTGGTAAAATGGCCTAAGACTAGGCCTAGAGCCTGTGAAAAAATATTTCATGCCTAAATAAAAGCGCAATGTTATTAACTTGATTTGATGTGTAAACGTTGTGAATATGACACTGGTAGAATAAAACCTGTTAAAAAGGTTTATGCCTGTGGCCTATGACTATTTAGTGCCTAAGTAAAAGAGCAATGCTATTGACTTGATTTGATACGTAAGCGTTATGAGTATAAAGTCGGCGAATTAAAAGCTGTTAAAAAGGCCGAAGTGTAGGGCCTATGAATTAATTAAGTAAAAGAAATATACTACAAATAAAAGAAATATACTACAAATTTGACATGTTATGTAAATATTTAGTGCCTAAGTAAAAGTGCAGCGTTACTAAACAAATCCCACCTTATTGTTCTTTCCTGAACGCTTGACGCTTAAATAGAACGTTTTCTCGAAATTTGTTTGGAGTTCCCAATTCAATTCTCAATATAGGCCAAGAAACGGCAATCTTTATACCCGCTCTCCCCTCGAACTTCTGTGGCCAGTTGCCCTAAGTATGAACCGACATGAAAATTCAGACAAATAAAAGAGCTCCTTCCCATCGTTAGGCACCTTGGGAAACTGCCACACATAATTCGGAAACTTGGAAAACTGCCACACCAGAAAACTGCCACACATTCAAAGTGTTCCTCGAAGGAATAGCAATTTGTGCCCGGCCCCTTAATGAAAAGCGTGTGGCAGTTTTCCTGTGTGGCAATCTTCCGGTGAGGCAGTTTTCTTGTGTGGAAGTTTTCCTGTGCGGCAGTTTTCCTGTGTGGAGGTTTACAGTGAACCAACATTTTGCCTTTGGACAGTTTTAAGTCTTTGAAAAAACCACTGACTATAATTAAGAACTCTTGTTATTTATCATTCTTTTACAGTTTCACCTACCTCCGCATTCTACAAAATATTAACTTTCCCATTTTTACTTGAAGACCAAACACAACTGCCTTTGAAGTTCAGCTGTGAGGTATATGTACAAGTTACACTAAAGATCGATATTTTCGCAAAGTGAGGTTCAGCTTTTAATTTTTGGTTATTCTTCGCTGAAACCTACTTTAATTTAAGTATCATTAATTTTATGAGATCCAACGCACTTTAGTACTTTTGAAAGCTTCTTAATCTTTGCTCCAATTATTAACAATAAAAGGTGATTACTATTCTTTTCAAAACCTCTAAAAACACTAGCATGTGTAATGAATGATATCTTCCATGTCCGAAAAGCACAGTGATCATTCTTTTCCCGCTTCGATGTTTGTTTAAACAAGTTAGTGAAATTATGCAATGCACTGATTATGACACGCTGTCCAACATACTAGAAATCATTACTCAAGTTATGAAGATAATGGCTGTGGAATAAATCTCGCACCTGTGCTCTGACCTTTGACCCCATTTCGATGATATTAAACAGAATTGGTTCAGTATACCTCCGAAACAACAAACTAAAGTTTTGTCGCAATAGAAGCCTTTTTAGTCAGGTTATGAGGATAATAACTGTTGAATAAATATCACTCCTGTGCCCTGACCTTTGACCCATTTCGATTATATTCAGCAGAACCGATTCAGTATACCTCCGGAAGAACATGATTAAGTTTTATCGCAATCGAAGCATTTTTACGTAAGTTATGACGCATAAGGGCGATGGAATGGAAACCGCTCCTATGTCCTGATCTTTGACCCCATTTCGCCCATTTTCAATAGGGTTTGTTCCCAGGTTGTCCCCTGCCACATACTAAAATTTCGTCTAAATCGAAACATTTTTACGCGACTTATCGTGCGAACAGACAGACAGACGGACGGACAAAGCTGGAGCACATATTCGTCTTCAACCTACGGTTATAATGCGTAAAAAAGCAAGCTTCGTAAAGGCAATTTACAAGAATTATTAATGCCGGATAATAATAGCATTAGTAAGTTTTCTAAATTGTTTTTATAGAAATTGGCTACTCTCTTCCAATTCATATGAGCCAAAAAGTGTTCGCTGATTTTTTCTCATCATTTCTTCAATTGCCCTTAATTTTTGTTTCAAAGTTTAACGACCACTATGAGCAACTCTGAGGGATATACGCAGTCGATCATCATAATTTGGGGACACCGGTTTTAAAGAAGTGAAACAGCCTGCCACATCAGACAAAAGAACCATCCATGCTTCATCGTGACTTGAACCTGGACCGAGCTCGGACGACAAAGCAAAAACCATCGCCTCTGACCACTCAGCCACCGGAGCGGCCAATTGTGTTTTTTTTTTCATTATTAAAGCTGACGTGCAAATCTGCAAGAATAATTTCGAATTAAGCAACTTGAACCTCAAGTAATCTCCAATAATTTCTCACTAAGCAACTTTAAGCATTGTATTATGCGAAAGACGAATGCATATTTTCTCAGTTAGTCTTTTACTAGTCTCAAGGATTAAATCTCTCTAGGGATGTAAGGTCAGGTGATGCGTAACATCACAGCCTCTCCTTGACAAATGTCAACTCCGCCTTCTCGTGGTGCATCCTGTTCCCACTAAAGGGGCTCTGACGACCGCCAATAGCGGTATAACTATACCATCGGGATCAGAGGAAATGCTATCCCACACTCACCAACCCGCTTGGCCAGCGTGGTGAGTTATGGCCAAACACCTCCAAAATGACTCTACAACTTAAATCTTGGCCCTCAGTCTCCGGCAGCTGGAATGTACCTGGCCAAGGCAGCGGCCAGTGCGACATGAAGGCAGAGGGTGCTAAGAATCCCCGGAGGACCGGACTAGGCTGCCATTTGATGCTGACCTTGGCTACCTATAATGGACGCTCCCTATCTTCTGATTCAAGGCTTCTTGAATTGGAAGAGGAACTACAAAGGATCAAGTGGGACATCGTCGGGCTAAGTGAGGTAAGGAGAAAAGGAGAAGATCTCATTGAACTGAAAAGTGGACATCTCTTCTATTATCGTGGGACAGATACTGGCAGAACTAGTGGTGTTGGATTTATTATAAACAAGAAACTGAAGGATAAAGTGGTAGAAGTTGAAAGTTCCTCTGACAGAGCTGCACGACTCGTTATCCAACTATCGAGAAGATACCAGGCTCAGATTATTCAAACTTATGCACCCACCACAAGTCATCCTGAAGAAGAAATTGAAGAATTTTATGAGGAAATTCGTCATCTAAATAATAAAGGTAAGCAGCACTTGAAGATAATTATGGGAGATTTCAATGCAAAAATAGGGCAACGGCAACAGAATGAAACTTCAGTAGGTAAATTCGGTCACGGCAACAGAAACCAGCGTGGAAATACTCTCGTTGAGTTTGCAGAGGCAGAAGGATTTTTCATCTTGAACTCCTTTTTCAAGAAAAAGCCACACAGGAAATGGACATGGAGACATCCAATTGGAACGACAAGTGAAATTGATTTTATTATGTGTAACAAAAAATTCGTCATCGAAGACTGCAGTGTGCTGAACAAGTTCAACACAGGTAGTGACCATAGATTGGTGAGATGTAAGATGCACCTCAACACTAAACTGGAACGTGGCAAGCTCATAAGACAAACAAAATGTATTGACATAACCAACCTTAAAAAACACCATAATACTTTCAAGTTGGAACTGAAGAACAGATTCTCTGCTTTAGAAGGCCTAACATCGGAAGAAGTGGATATTTCGGAAGTTAACAGAAAAGTAACCAAAGCTCTAATGGAAACAGCAACAAAATTAGCTGGGTCTAAGAACAAGTTGCATGTGAACAAATTATCAGGAAAAACCAAAATGTTGATGCAAAAAAGAAGAGAGATGAGGACAACTAAAGAAGATGTGACTTCCAAAGTGGAATATATAGAGCTATGCAAGACAACACGAAAAAGTATCACTGAAGACGTAAGGAAATTCAACTGTGAGCTAGTGAGGAAAGCAATTGAAAACAACCAAAGCCTTAAGATAGCAAAGGGACATCTCAGTAAGGGAAGAAAACAGATTATGGCTCTGAGAAAAGAAGATGGTTCTATAACAAGAAATAGAGGCGAAATTTTGACAAGAGTGAAAGATTTCTACTCCAAATTATATGAAAGGGATGATACATGTACTCCAGACATCATGAAAGGTACCAGTAGCAGAGTTCTTCCAGTCCTCCCAGCAGAAGTTGCTCATGCAATCAAGAACATGAAGCGGGGGAAAGCTCCAGGAGAAGATGGAATTACTATAGACATCATACAAGAAGCAAGTGGAGAAATCGAAACAGTACTCGCCCAAATTTTCAATCTATGCCTTAATGAAGGGAAGATTCCTGAGGATTGGAACAATGCTACAATGATCCTGCTACATAAAAAAGGTGACATTGAGGATCTCAGGAACTACAGACCTATCAGCCTCCTATCAGTGGTTTATAAAATCTTCACTAAAGTTCTTTCACACCGCTTGAAGGTAACACTGGACATGGCTCAACCGAGAGAACAAGCTGGATTCAGGAGTGGCTACAGCACAATAGATCATATCCACGTACTGAGAGAACTAACTGAAAGAGCGAGGGAATATGAACTTCCATTGTGCATGGCTTTTATCGATTATGAAAAAGCCTTTGATTCGGTGAAACCATCAGCAGTTACCACGGCTCTGAAATCCTGCGGTATTGAAGATGCATACATTAATATTATTAATAACATCTATGAAAATGCAAGTGCAAAGATTCGGCTGTTTGAAAATACAACACACATAAAAATTGGAAAGGGAGTGAGACAAGGTGACACCATATCTCCGAAGCTCTTTAATGCCACATTGGAAAATGTCTTTCAATCACTGAACTGGGAAAACAAAGGGATAAAGATTAATGGAGATTATCTAACCCACCTTCGTTTTGCTGATGACGTAGTCATTTTTGCAACTACCCCATCAGAGCTGCAGAGTATGATCCAGGAACTTGCTGACAAGAGTAAAGAAGTGGGATTAAAAATGAACTTTCAAAAGACAAAAGTGATGTTCAATGCTTTTACAAGAAATGAAGATTTATCGATTGATGGAGAAAAACTGGAGATAACAGATACATATGTTTATCTTGGACAGCAGATATCAAGTGAGGGTCACATTGATGAAGAAATTAATCGGCGTACAAAACTTGCCTGGAGAGCTTTTGGAAGAAACAGCATAATTTTCAAGAGCAATATGCCATTATGTCTTAAAAGAAAAGTGTTTGATCAATGCATCCTTCCAGTGCTTACGTATGGTGCAGAGACGTGGACCTTAACTAAAAGAGACATACAAAGGCTGCAGACAACTCAAAGAAGCATGGAGAGGTGCATGCTTGGTATAACCAGGAGAGATAAGAAGAGAAACTCGTGGATCCGAAAAATGACGAGAGTGGAAGACATCATGATCAGGGTTAAATCCCTGAAATGGCAATGGGCTGGACATACTGCCAGAAGGACAGACCATAGATGGACAGCCGAAATTTTAGATTGGATTCCAAGGGACAGGAAAAGACCCAGAAAAAGACCACATGGGAGATGGGTGGATGAAATTCGTAAATATGCGGGAGTGACATGGAGGAGACTGGCACAAGACAGACCGTTGTGGAGGAAACTTGGGGAGACCTTCGTCCAGCAGTGGATTGATAATGGTTGACAATGATGATGATGATGATATATAAAACAGACTGTGTGTGTGTCTGTCTGTCGGATTTCACATAGAATTAGGCGACCTAGAACGACGAAATTTGTTATGAAGGTACCGGTAGACATCTTCTGGTGTACCTCGAAGCGATTTTTTTAAAATTTGAATTTGATTTTTAGTTATTTAATGTTACGCGTTTCTACCCGATCTGAGTGTGTCTTTCCGCTTTGTTGACATCAACTTGATCACACCGAACGTTAAGGCGTGCAGAAAAGTAGTTCACCATAAATTTTAAGCGTTTCTTTTTTAGAATTCCGCTACGACTATTTTCATTCATAAATACATTTATTACGCCCTTTTTTGTAAGCGTTGTTTGCCGATTGTATTATGACCTTGAGGGCGGAGAAGAAAAAGAGAAAATAGAACGTAGTTTTTCAATCTGCGTTATTAATTCAAAAGTGTCATACGTCAGAAGGTCATCATAATGTAACGACGTTGTGAACTAGAAAATAGAACGTTGTTTTAACGTAATTCCAAAAAAGAAATGGCTCAAATGTATCGTGAACTACTTATCTTCGCGTTGGGTGTGGTCAGGTTGCATGTAAAGAAAGCGGTAAATATACAGAATACAGACGATGCAGTCAACTACCCAACTGAGTTTCTTAACTCTTTGGAGCCACCTGGAGTATCTTCACATATTTTAGAGTTCAAGATTGGTGCACCTATTATTATGCTCCTGAGAAATTTGGATCCGCCTTCATTTTGCAACGGCACGAGATTATCCGTCAAGAAACTAATGAATAATGTTATTGGAGCTACTATAATGACTGGACATGCAGCAGGCAAAAACGTTTTTATTCCAAGGATCCCGATCATCCCATCTCATGTCCCATTTCAATTTAAATGTCTTCAATTCCCGATTCGTTTGAGTTTCGCCATGAGCATAAATAAGGCGCAAGGACAGTTTCCAAAAGTTGTTGGACTGGATCTACAAAGTCCATGTTTTCCCCATTATCAACTGTACGTTGGTTGTTCCAGAGTCGGAAATGGGGAAAATCTTTACATCTTTGCTCCGAATGGAAGGACTTAATATTGCTTATCCCGAGGCTCTACAAGAATAAGGTACTTTTCATCTCAATCAATTTCATTGCATAAGCCTTCTGCTTTCAAACTTTTTGAATTATTTACATTGGACGTGACAACTACTAAATAATCCAAATGCATTTTTTATCCTAATATTCTATTCCGGGAAGTTGTACTACAAAGTTGTATAAACCTTGATTTACCAGTCTTAATTTAATTGCCGATATAACTCTTACTTTATACTGTCACTAGCCCGTCAACGACGGGTACAACAGGCTAGTAGCTACTAAATTCATGCAGTGAAGTTTTAAAGACGTCCAAAAAATTTGCTCATGTATAGAATACTACTTGATTAGCTTGAAAGTCTTTGCGTTACCAAAATCTGAGTCATCAGTTCATTTTCGACTGGATAATACTAACTTGACTACAATGGTGGTTTATGACGCTAATAATGCTGTGTTAGACAGCTTTATTGATCTCAAAAAGTAGGAACTGTACGTCAAATTATACTCAAAATAGTATAACTATATACAAAAATTCGGAAAATTTCTTGGCGTAGAATAAAAATAAAAATCAAAAATCAAAATTTCCTTTGATTTTTATTGTACGCCAAGAAATTTTCGGTTTTTTAGTATATAGTTATACTATTTTGATTATTGATCTCATTCGGTAGATCCCTGTATGGACTGGAAGTTAAATTTTGTAGGGAAATAAGTGCTTTTGTTTTCCTTTCTCACAGCAAGAGACCGAAGTGAGATGGTTACATGTGCATGCCATGTTTCCAACGGTTAGGCTTCATTGTTCACTACACATAACCATACCTATCGACTTTCTACAAGGCTTTCTGGAATTTATTTCCCTCTTTATTTAAGGTAGATATTAAATACTAGGCATGCGTACCTTGTCCAAAATTTTATTCTTTTTGTAGTAACGCAATGGACTGAAACTGTTCCTAAAGCTGCGAATTGCCCACGGCATCCTAAAAAATTGTTTTTGTCTTTGTGTAGAAAGTTAAGGACCCTCATGAACATTTATCGCTATAAGAACTGCTGCCTCTATCACTCCTACTTTGTTGTGTTCGGATTTCCATGCTGAATAAACCAAATGCTCTAAATTTATCTCTGTGTGAAATGAGCGTCAATTATACTAAAATCCGAAAATTTCTTGGCATTTACAGTATTTTTCTTATTCACAGACTGCAACTGCTTTCTTTTGTTTGGCATCCTGTGCCTTAGCCAGTATAGTAGCTCCTTATGTTTCTGCTGCCCTTCCCTACGGAGCTTTGGGAGTTGTACACTATGCAACTGTTCCAGTTGGTAGAGCAGTAGCCTATGGTTCCACCATTAACCACGGATCCGTAGCTGGAGTCGGATTTGCACCGTACGGCTACAGATATAGACTCGGTGTTCCTGCTCCAGTTGCTGCCGTGAAATATGGACTTCCTGTCGCTCCTGTTTCGGCTGTCAAGTACAGACTTGCTGCACCTTTGGCTGTTGCAGCACCTGCTTATGGCTTGGGTCTAAGCAAAGGACTTATTCTCTGAATTTCAACACAGGTAAGAATACATTTCAAATAAGTTTAATACAAGTGTATGATATATTTCACAAAATGTGTTCATATCAAAGTCTACAATTTGTGTATCTAATAGGACTTCGGAGAGTTCTGAGCTCTCGTAATTTGTATATTTTTACTTGATGTACATGTATTTGCACCTATGACTACTTATTAGATGCATTTATTTTATATTTCGCTTAATCATTTTACTTTAGCAATTTGCCATCGAATATATGCTGCTTTTCTAATTTCTTATCTTCCTTCTAGTATATTCTTTTTACTCTAGTGACTGAAATTAATAATACATGGTATATGCATATTTTTTGTACGATGGCGATATAGTATCTAACACATTCCGTTATAATCATCACAACGGGTGGGTGGCCGTTTTTCAAGATGGTTTGTTTTTATCGTGTGCTGAAATCCGTTTTGGGCTTTTTTCTTTAAATTCTGGTATTTCATTATGTTGGATCAATTTCTTTCTCATTCAGCCTCATTTTTACATTCTGTCAATCCTTTCAATGTCGCTATTATTGTTGTCCCAGTGTATTATTTCATTAGATGTCCACCATATTTCCATTTATTCGTGTCAGCGTAATTGCTCTCCAACTTTCTGTGACTTCAACGTTCCTGTTTTTCTATCCATTTGATTTTCGTTTTCTTGTCGTTTCTTATGCAGCACATGCCAAGCGCAGTTATTATAAGTTTCTCTCTCGCAAATGTCCACATCTTGCATTCAGAGATGAAACATTCCAGCATTTTTAAAGATATTTGCGGACGACGCGACGCTTCTCTAAATTTTTTTTTTTTTTTTTGATTGGAGGTTTAACGACCACCGTGAGCAACTCAATGGGCTATAAGCAGTCGCCCGTTTCTTATCTAGGCGACTGGTTCCAGAGAAGGGAGAGAGCTGGTGCCGTAAGACAAACACAGCATCCATGCCGCCTCACCGGGAATCGAACCTGGATCCATCTCGGACGAATGGTTAGACCCAATCGTTTAGACCACTGTGCCACCGGGGCGGCTACCTGAATTTCATTTTCTTGCTTATATTTTTGCTTCATTTTTACTTATGATCATTTTTCATTTTTGATAAATTGATAAATTCATATCTATGTCAAAATTCTGCAGTTCTGATCTACTTCCGTGCTAACAGCAGAGTACTAGCATATCTTATTCTGTTAAAAATAAAAATCTACCTGATCATATGTCTTTAATGTGTTCCAAGTCCATTGCCATAATTTCTTACCTTTATTGATTTAAATTGCAAAGAGCCACAAACATAATTCATTTACTCTATTGTTTATTGTGTATATCAAACCAGCCAGCAACTTTGTTGGCAACTCTGAAGAATGTTGAAAAAGAGTGATGAAAAAAAAAATCTCAGAATTATAAAAGTTCTTTGTAATTCTAAGATTTTCCCCATGGATTATATTTTAATGAAATTCAATTCCATTATTCCGTCTGTCATTTTTGCCTTGATTCCAGACATTTAATAGCCTTCTGTCACATTTTCATCGATTCTTTGTCTTATTCTTCTCAAGATCATCCTACGTATAATTTTATATGCAGCAATATTATGTTAATTGTTCTGCAGCTATTGAAACCCAGGATACTGTCGGCCACTGTTATTTGAAGTGTCTCCGTATCTTTAAACACACGAAGACTTCAGAACAGCCGTTACGATAGGCTAAATTTCGCCATCATGTTAAAAAATGGCCAGACAATAAGCAAACTCCATCTCTTTGAATCTGAGTATCACTTATAATTTTCAGTCCACAGCATTTGTCAGTTTCTTGTAGGACTTCCGTCCACAGTGAGTAGAGTTTAGGTCCCAGCCACCTACAGCGAGATCGCCTTTTGGGCAGGACACAGAAACGGAAGGAATGAGATTTGTAGTGAGATTAGAGTACAGTAGATGGCGCCACCGTACAAGTAAGATGTTGCACACAGAGGGGTGTGAGAATTTCACGGGGAGGGCATAGGAAAGGATACCCATTTAAACAGTGGGTACAGCCTGGGGTCCGTCACTTACCGTGCTCGTCCGATGCACGGCGGATATTCAGCGATTGTTAGTAAATCACACTCTCTCTGAAAGATCAGCCCAGGTTCGAACCTGAGGACCTTGCATCGATAGTCTGACTCGCTAGCCACTAAGCCATCCGCGGCTCTATAGGCGATGGTGGGACTATAATTGTCAGTCCCACCACCGCCTTCTATATATACACTGCCTGCACAATCGTGCTCAAACGTTGTTTTTGGGTTATGATCTAAATGTCCGCTAGGTGGCGTTACATTAGTTGACCTCTTTCGTACTTGTTTACCTGCGTAGTTTGACATCAGTAATTGTATTTTAACTGTTTAGATAGTTTAAATTATAATAACTAGGTTTTTTACTCTCCACAAAGTTCATTGAAAGATTGTAAACTCATTTTCCTGTGGTTTCTTCACAAATTATACAGGTCTGCAACCAAAAAACTGCACAGGATTTTTATACTGTTTCTTATAGATTTTTACTCACTGAAACCGGGAAAAATACTCAAAAAATTCCATCACGTCAGGGTTTCTTGCAAAACTCGTGTTTGTAGATTCATTTAGAGTGAAACTCCCGTTTAACTCGAAATCTGGTATCCTATTCTTGATTCTAAAAATCCTATGCAAAAGTGATTTCTTACTTTCATTTAATATGTATTAGAGTGAGACACAAGAATAAATACAAAAAGAAAATGAGCGGAGGGGGGCGAGGAGGGGGAAGTGGAAGGGTGGCAGAGCAAGGGTACTGTTGGCGGTGTGAGGAAGCACAGATTGATCATGTCCCAACCGGTTTAATTTGTTTATAGCGAAAAGTGAGGAATATTACTGGCTGGGTTGAGCATGTTTACACACGTTCTCTAGGGTATTAGAAATGAGTATAAACAAGCGTGTTGTCAGATTTGATCATGTTTCAACATGCTAAATAAGTTCAGGATCTAGGTTGCTTCGGTTATGTTGCATAGCTTATATAGATGACTACTGGATATTCGAGGCTAAAATTGCCTAGAGAATCCCTCGAAAGCATTAATTTTTACCTTTAAGAACGGGGAAAAAAGAAAAAAGAAACTTTTTGCTGTTTTCTTTTATTTATATGCAGCGCCATTTTGGAATTTTTTTTTTTATCGAGCCAGAGGAAGAAGCAGGTATTGCCGATTAACCTGCCCAGCTACAGAGAGAGACGATCGGCAGACGCACAGGTGTCAACATAACCTCGTTCGCTCTCGTGTTCACCTATGTTTTACGTGTTATTTCACTGGTCTGTTTGAAGGGAGCGAGGCTAGTTTCCATCTGCTTCACCACAGGAAAAGCGTTTGCTTCTAGATGTACGGAGAGTCAGTGAGTGTACTCAGTGCGATGTATACAAACAGCGAGGAGCCACACTCAGTTTACATTTGGCATTCAAACGTGACTGTGCTCGTGTTTTTAGTTATATATTATGGCTCCAAGAGGTTGTGTTATTTCTCCTGAAAACTTTTGTTTTATTTGTGGTGAATACACTGTTAAAAGTCAACAAAGAAACATAAGTGATTTCGTGAAGAAAGTGTATTTTGCTTACCTCAAGTTGAAACTTGGGGATCAAGACAAAGCCTGGGCTCCTCATAAGGTGTGCAGAAGGTGCGAGGAAGATCTCCGTTGGTGGTTTAAGGGTAAGAAACACTCATTTCGTTTTGGCATTCCTATGATGGGGCGTGACAGCAAAACCACATAACCGACTGCTATTTCTCTTCGGTAGATGTGAAAGGTTTCAATACAAAAAATAAAAAGAAAATATCTTACCCAAACCTACATTCAGCTATTCGTCCAGTGCCTCATAGCTCTGCAATACCAGTTCAACACCCACCTTCCAGTTTGGATGATATCCTGAGTGATTCTGAGGACGGAAATACATTACCTCCCCAGGACGAATCTAGTTCAGATTTTTCTGTTGATGAGGGACCCCAACTTTTTTATCAGAGCGAGCTCAATGACCTGGTTAGAGATTTAGGCCTTTCAAAAGATGCTGCCGAATTGCTGGGGTCAAGATTAAAAAATAAAAATCTGCTGTCACCCGGAACCTCATTTTCGTGGTACAGACACTGAGAGAGGTAATTCACTACATTTTTCTCCAAAGAGGGAAATCTCGTTTTTTGTTGTGATGTTCAAGGGCTAATGAAGTGTTTTGAAATAGAATGTGATTCATCTGAGTGGCGCTTATTCATTGATTCCTCAAAAACAAGCCTCAAAGCAGTCTTGCTGCATAATGGGAATAAATTTGCATCACTTCCTGTAGGACACTCGGTGCATTTGGAGGAAAACTATAACGATGTTGCAATGATTCTTAAGAAAAGAAAATATCAAGAACATCGCTGGATGCTTTGTGGAGACTTCAAAATACTAACCATGTTGTTGGGCCAGCAGGCAGGTTATACGAAATATCCCTGCTTCCTTTGCTTGTAGGACAGTCGAGCCAGAGATCTCCATTGGACAAAAACTGACTGGCCACTTCGAGACGCCTTAATCCCCGGCGAAAATAATGTCATTAATACAACCTTGGTTCCTCCTGAAAAGGTTTTATTACTACCTCTTCATATTAAATTCGGGCTTATGAAGCAGTTTGTGAAATCACTGCCAAAAGATGGGGAATGTTTCAGATATCTGTGTTCCAAGTTCCCAAAACTGTCTGAAACCAAGCTGAAAGAGGGAGTTTTTACTGGCCCCGACATACGAAAACTGTTATCCGATCCCCTCTTTTCAGAAACAATGGGAGAAAAAGAAAAAGAAGCGTGGGACTATTTCAAAGACGTAGTGCACAAGTTTTTGGGTAATACTAAAGACCCTCACTACAAAACCATTGTACAACGCATGTTGGCTGCGTATAAAGCTCAAGGATGCAAGATGAGCTTAAAAGTTCATTTCTTACACTCCCATGTCGACTATTTTCCCGAAAACTTGGGAGCCCTCAGTGAAGAGCAGGGTGAAAGATTTCACCAAGATGCCCGTGATATCGAGAGACGCTACCAAGGACGATGGGACGTCAATATGCTAGCTGACTACTGTTGGATGCTCAAGCGGAAACAGAAAGTGGAAAGCGGAAGCGTGTTCGGAGAAGTATCAAAGAGAAGAAGAAAAGGTTTCATAGGCAAAAAGAATGAACACGGAATGTTAAGTACATTTCATGAAGAAATTGTTTTTTTATTATAAGAAATATTTTTAGTTCATTGTAATGAAATGGTGGTTTTCTCATTATTCTTTTTTTTTTTTTTACACCTTGTATTTTGCAAAAAAACTGTTCGTGACGGAGGGAAATGGAGGTCATTTTTGGATTCAGCACACTCGAAAACATATTTACCAAAAACATCCCATGCAGCTGAAAAACATTTTTTTTTGCAGACCTGTGTTATTCTTCTGTTTTGTTGGTAAATGTGTAGATCAGCATCCTAAATTATTTCGTCGGAAAAATGTTAGTACCTGGAAAAACTGCGACGTACAAATTTTTGAGTGTGGAAATTAATGACAAATGGTGCAGAAATTTCATATTTTAAATGTCTTTTAAAGATTTTTATCATAATATTTACTTGTAAGTGCAATGCTGTGAAGTAACGCCGCGGTAAGCCTAATGCATCACACAACAGAAAGCGATTACGTTGTTAGCAGGAGAGCAATAAATATTGTAGTGCTGCGCTACAGAAAATAGGTCAACATCATCCACTCCCTTTTTTTCTTTTTTGTTGTTGTTGTATCCTGTACGTTGCTGGCATGAAAAACCGGATAAAACCTCTTTGATTTGCAAAAGATACGTATGAATGAGATAAAAAGTGGCCTACGGAGAAGGTATTAAGAGGCGAACGAAAACCACAGTGGCACTGCAAATCAGCTACGAATGGAAGCCGTTGAAAGCATAACGGAAAGTTATACTTCCCCAGTTTTCTGTACAACATCGAAAGGCATAGTCGTACTTTTTGTTTAGAATCAAGGAATAATATGCGAAAGAATGAAAAATTTCTCAACATGTGCTTTGAAAACAATGACAAAACATGAACAAACTATATTTTATAGCGTATGAGTACAACATGGTTCACTCTCCTGGCAAGAACGTAAGCGGTTGAACTTGTAGTCGTCCGCGAGTGAATTGCACGCCGAAGCGAATCTTACTTTCAACGGAGCAAAGCTTCACATCGTCGCCGTAGTGATGCGTTAGGCTCACCTCAGCGTCTCTTCACAGCATCGCACTTACACGTAAATATTACGATAAAAATCTTTAAAATACAATAAAAGTATGAAATTTCTGCGCCATTTGCCATTAATTTCCATACCCTAAAATCTGCGCGTCGCACTTTTTCCAGGCACTAATATTTTTTCAAAGAAATAATTTAGGACGCTAATCTACGCTTTTACCGTTTTGTTGATCCCAGCAATAGAAACTGATTTTAGTATAATATATATATAGTATATATATTGCTTCTCTAAGCTTCTGTCTCCTAACTTGCCGTCAGATAAACGACAAATAAGTATTAACTTTTAATATCCTGAAAAAAAAAGTGGTTTATAAGCATTTTAATGTGTACTCTGAATTTAAAATGAAATTACTGCACGTGTTTAGGTATAATTTAGGAATGCTATGACTATGAATGATTATTAAGTCATATTTTTTGACGTTGTGCGTATTCAGACGCCTGTATGTGTAATAACGCTGAATTTGTGTTTCACTTAAAAATGACATTATTCCTTGTCGATCGCTTTTTCGGTGTGATGAAAATATGAGATTAGTTTATCTAAAAAAAGAACGACATTGTATAGTGCTTATCAGTGTCCACAGTGCACGTAACTATCGTTGGCAGTCGCAGATCGTTTATAAATACGACATGAATAAACTGAACTGAGATCTTTACTTATTTCATTTAATTCTCCTTTGCTATATTTCTATTTAATTCTCGTCTGCTGTGCCAGTTCTTTAACAAAATATTGAGAAATCTCGTTGCACATAATGGTAGTAAATGTGATTCCGTAATATATCATATGTTCAGTCATGCGATATGTGTAGACAAACACAGAAGGACAACTTGGCTGGCCCGGTGGCCAAGTGGTCGGAAGTCCAGGTTTTTGGCAAGTCGTCCGAGCCCTGATGAGGCACGGGTAGCGTATCCAATCCACCTCAACGGCATCTGCTCCCTTTCCTTCGCTTTCAGAAAACCAGTGGCTCCGAAGCAGGGAAGGGGATGTCCCAATGAGTACTATGGTAGTAGTCATTAACTTCCCCATCCCGAAAAAAACCTTAGCCAGCTTGTAACGTATACTCTAGATTCACTTTCCTTTTGATTTTTACTATCTCTGGTTATTTTATTTTACTATGTAAATTATCTTCTTACTGAGCAAGATGTTATTTCTCCCGCTGAATGAAATCTGGCAATGAGTGTAAGTCATGACGTGGTGGTAGCCAGTATAAATAGGCGCGTTCAACAATACCAGAGAGAGCTTTTGTTTGTGTTACGTGAGAGAGCTTTTTGTTGATGTGCGTAGGGAGAGCTTTGGTTATATGCGTAAGGAGAGCTTCGTTTATATGCGTGAGTAGAGCTTCGTTCATGTGCAAGGAGCTACGTTTTATTGAGTAGCTGTGTGTCCTGTGAAGTGTATGTTGGATCATATCAGGAGTTTCTCTAATAAAAAGTTGTTCTAGTAAGTACGTTTTTCTCAGTTCATAGTTTTGTCAGACCTCTGTCTGGCTGTTAGGTTTATTTCATTAGTTGTTATTATTAACAACCAGCATAAGACTTTATTCATCTTAATTACTACACTACCAGCAGGAAAGTTTATTCATGTTATAATTAACAAAACAACAACCATTAGAAGAAGCATTGGAAGAAGCATTGGAAGAAGCTTTGAATTCATTATAAGCTTGTAAATTAAGGAAAAAAGAGTGTAACGGTTAAGGTTTCCTATAACTATACTTAGTGACTGCCATTTTCAGCATTATGTAAACAGGATGACATTAGTTCTGCTAATGGATTATTTATTAATATTAGTGTTCAGGTGGTTTCTGTGAAGCCGTTTCAAGTTTTTTTTTTTTTTATTTGGAGGTTTAACGACCACCGTGAGCAACTCAATGGGCTATGAGCAGTCGCCCGTCCCTAATTTAGGGTCACTGGTTCCAAGGAAGGGAGAGAGCCAGTGCCGTAAGACAAACACAACATAATGCCTCATTGGGATTCGAACCCAGACCCCTTCCGGGTTTGAATCCCGATGAGGCATGGATGTTGTGTTTGACCACTTAGACCACTGCGCCACCGGGGCGGCCCGTTCCCAATTGGAAGAACATCTATTCTACGAAGGGTTCTGTGTCAACATTGAAGAATATTTTGGTCATAGAACACCAAGTCTTTCCCCATGTTTTTCCTTTTCCGCTGCTTTGAGAATCTTCTTTCTTTTCGTGAGATATTTGTTTCCTTCCGTTGGCAGGCATGCTAAGTACTATGTTTCATCATGAAAACATTTTGGAAAATCGATCATTTCAGGTGTTTTAAATTTTTCTTTGGGGATGAAAAAATGTTAATCGGTGTGTTGTAAACTAAACGTTACCTCGATGGGGTTTTAAAATACTTTCACGTAAATATATAGCATACCCGGGCAGTTTGATTTCTTGCAGCGACATCTTGTCCATGTATATTGATTTCCCAACTTTGTGTAAACACATGCAATTGGAATTTTACTGGTAAAACTATTTGGGAAATGTCGTGTGACGTACCTGCCGGCAGGACGCACACGACATAAAAGGCAGATAGTAGTCAGAACAAACGTCTGCGTAGCTCACTTGGTAGAGCGACTTGTTCCGGAATAAGTGGACTAGGGTTCGAATCCCGGCGTAGACCAGAAATGACGGAGAAATTTACTTCGTTATAATGGCGCCCGAACTATCCGGATGACCCGACCGTTCAAAATCTCGCAATGGTGTGATGTTATTTCCACACCGCGAGATAGGAAAAATCAGAGAATCCCTTCTGCAGCGCTTCGAAAAATTAAAAAAAAAAAAAAAAAAAATAATTGACTGGGAGTTCTCAAGTGCACGTTCTACAATGGATGGCTGCCTGCAACGATTCATGGTCGCGGCTGACCCGTGGGCCATGCCCCCGGCCCTCTTTCGGGGGGAGATGTGACGTACCTGCCGGCAGGACGCACACGACATAAAAGGCAGATAGTAGTCAGAACAAACGTCCGCGTAGCTCAATTGGTAGAGTGACTTATTCCGCAATGAGGGGATCCGTGTTCGAATCCTGGCGTGGATAAAAATGACGGAGAAATTTACTTCGTTATAGTCGTTATTAGCATTGCTTCAATAAAATCTTTGTTGTGCTACCGTTAAATGGACATAACAATAAGAGTTACTGTAATTATTACATGAATTACTTCGGTAAATAGGGCAATCATATAATGTGATAAGTGCACTCCAGCCGTATGAGCGAAAACTGAAATTAAAAACACTTGATATTTTGCTTTTGCCTACTTAATCATTAAGAATTTCCAATTTCAGGTAGTTAACAAAATATTTCTTACTGAACTATCACATCACCTCTGTAGTTATTACAGACTAAAAATCATATTTCGTTAAAACGGAATTCATGGTAAATAATTTGGACCTGAAATAAGCTGTGCTTAGTAATTTGGCAATGTTAATAAGATATCTATACTTTTGCTGTCTTAGCCGTGATCTGCACGAAAAGTGCGGTACATTTTTCATTTCGTTGGCTTCTTCATTTAAGTCTTCAGATGTTTGAACAAAATTCCGGTGTTTAAATTTAAATCATCGAAAGGTTTTGGAGAATCTTAATTTTTTTCTTTGAAGCAAAGTAGGAATTTTTCATTAATTCCAAACAATGTGTGGAACAAACATCACACATGTTTCGAAGAACTCAACGGCCAGTGGATCAATTTTCCACAATCAGGCGCCAATGTGTAAACACATATTTGTCCGCGATGGGCATCGAAACCGTGTCCCGGAGTAAGTTACTCTCCCAGCTGAGCTACGCTGACAGAATGTCTCGCTGCAGATTTGTCGTCTTGACACATGTTTTCACCTGTGTAGTACGTCACAAAAGGTCTTAAATAGTCAGAAATCCGGTGTGGTAAAAAAGTGCCACATAGAGTAAAAAAAGATAGAGAGAGAGAGAGAGAAAAGTGGCCGCGCCATTAACAGTATTTGAAGTTTCAAAAAAATCTGAGGTTTTCAGTCGGTATGCTATTTGAAGTAAGTAAACAATATCTGTGCTGTCGGCATACATATGGATGTTTATCACTCCCTTTTGAAATTTGCGAATTCTAGACGAAGCTATTGTAGCGTGAAAGTCTTTTCGACTTCAACGCTGTTTTAACACATCAATATACGAAGAAATAGTTCCTAAATGAAAGAAAACCTTAACGGCCAGACGAAACAAAAGAAGTAAACTTACGGAAAAGCTTTATTCAGGCTGCAGAAAACACATCGTAATAGGGCATACTGCAGTAAACGCTCCACACATTCTCACAACACTGCTATCAATAATCAGTTTACAACCCAACGCTCGTAATAATCGCTCTCTTACAACGCTCCCGTACAATAGATCAGTTGTCGTTTTTATCTCTTGCTCTTATCAAGATCGTCACGTGCATTCAACCTCAATTGTGTTGCCATACGTATTCGTTTGAGGGAAAAGATATTTCGTTAAGCGTGAAGAATACTGAGAATAAACTCAAGATTTACATAGGGAAAGAAACTAAAAAAGGAAAGTTAATCTAGAATATACGTCACACTATGTAATCATTTCCACTAAATAAAAAAACCCAGCAATTTCTTTTCCATATAGCTGTAAAATCAATGAAGTTTTGTATCACAATGTTTTCCAGTAGTTTCAAGAATTGCAGAAGTAACTAACAGTAATTTTAATTCATTATAGGTTTCTGTCGTTGCTTTGTGCTTAGCCACTTGCTCTTTGGCTAGCGTGTTGTCTTCATACGGTGCTGCTCTTCCTTACGGTGCCTTAGGTCTCGGCGTAGTAGCTCACTATACAACTGTACTCGTCGACAGGGCCGTAGCATATGGCTCCACCATTAACCACGTCGTCATTAGAAGACTTGGACTCGCTCCCTATGGCTTAAGATACGGACTGGGACTTGCTTCTCCAGTTGCAGCTGCAAAATATGCAGTAGCTACCGCTCCACTGGCTGTTGCCCCAGCATACGGTCGCGGCCTAAACAAAAGACTCATCCTCTAAACACGCGAAGTGAGTAACAATGCCATACATCGTTATTATGGTTTCTGCCAATTTTGTTTTCCATAGGTATGAATATCTTTGCATAGAGAAGCAATGTATTTTTTCCCAGTGTTACCTTTTCGTTTCTACAACCTGTTGTCGATTTTTTTGCAGTCGGTTTTGCTTTATAATGCCAGCGTTATCTTTCCTGTTGTACAGTCTGTGGTCAATCTCCTTTACAGATATCTTATCTTTTTCTTCCACAACCTAAAGCTAGCTATTCCAGTTTTTGCTCCTTCGGCATGCTTTGATTATTCGCACCATTCAAAATGCTTTTTACAAGGACGACACTTGATCATTTTCGTATATTTTCAACAATATGCTGTTATTAAATACATACTTATCAAAGTTAGATCATCTTCCCAAAATATTACGCGATGTTAGTAAACCTATGTATATGAAAATACGTAGGTGATGCTGTTCCATGTAAAAGTTTTAACCGTTTCCTGTAATCACTTCAGGAAAATATCTCCACATAAGCAAATATGCTTGATAATCCTATTCTACTAAATTGCTTCTAGATATTAAGTGGAATTTCATTATTATTATGCTCCTCATTTTGCTGTAACTTCAGTAATGACAGCCTTTTTGAAGTCATTCCTTTTATTCATGTTTCTGTTTTTAATAATTTCTGCAACTGAAGTTCGTTCTCATTACTTTCATTTATTCTGTTATAAACATTTATGATTTAGGATCTACTGCCCGCAGATGAGCTAATTATTAAAAAAAGGTAGAATTTTATTATTATCCAAAAACCAGAATTTTTGGCAAATAGCTCTTTCTCTTTGCATCAGCACAAAACCAAATTAACATTTCTTCCTTTCTGTTTTCATTGTATGGATCCCTGCTTATAGGTACATCTGATTATTGTTTCATACAACCGCAGTGCTCTTTTCTTGCTCCATTATTAGTCTTCCGAGTAATATATAAAGGTATGCCTCTTCCGTTGGAAATCAAGTGCTACTCTTTGTGACAGCATTTGTGTGACTACAACCGCGTCGTCAGGATTCTCCATCAATTCTGCCAACTTTACAGGACTTAGAGATCATTCCCGTGATTCAAGATATGGTCTGAGACTTGCTCCTACACTTTTGTTCACTTGGCGAAAGTTTTCAAAGTTTTGCCTGGTACACAAAAATAGTTGAACAAAGTGTGGTACTAAGAAAAGAAAAGAAACAAATTGTGAGGACTCTGTAATAGGATGCGGTTTTCTTCTTCAGAAGTTGGTGAACTGATTCTGGTAAGATGTTTCTCTGTCTTCATATTAAGGAGGCAAAATATGAAAACAACATCTTTCTTTGCCATTGTTTTTTCTCTTGCTTTTTTCTAATCAAATTTTCCTAAATTTGTCCCAAGCGTTCCCACATTTTACGAGAGTTGCCGGACAGGCTTAGACTTTAAAAACAGAATTTCTACATATAAAACTAACACTCAATGGTCCCTCATCATTACCATCAGAAATAACTGTGAATGAAAAGTATACAATGCTCTAATTTTCTATTTATCCTTTAGAAATTGCTCTGATAGGTTCTCTTTTACTAAGACTTTTTTCTGTTGTTCACCAAAGTACCAAAACCGAGCCAATAATCAGTTCTTTCCGTAGGTTTTATAGTTTAAATTTAAGTCTGCAAAAATAATGAAGAACGATAAAAAAATATTTTTTATAAGCAACCCTAACCAAGCCTGTTAATTGTTTCCAATTGTTTGTGTAGTTACAGTGTTATGTACGGTGCTGCCATCTTGTGTCACTGCTGAAACTTATGCTTTCTGTCTTCTTCGTTTCCACATGTATAGTGGTTTCGAAATTTAATTCCTAAAAGAAAACTCTTATTAATGCTGAAAATAAAAAAAAAAAAAAAAAAAACGAATGAGGACCCAAAGTGTTCACTGAGCTTCATGGGAAATCTCTAGTAACAGTAAAAATAAAACTGTGAGAACTACACTGGTTTTACACTTGCTCACGATCCTGGTTGAGGTAGAAAAAGAATGAACTCGCAAGCACATTCGTAGTTCAGACTGCGCATAATTTCGAGGGCATTAGGTGAACAAACACGTTTTAAAGCGTTTTAAGACAATGCAACATGTAATTGGAAAGAAAACAACAATACCTTTACGAATCAAAATAAGCGCAGTCACTATCTATCACCTTCCGCCATCGGTCATGCAGCTGACGGATTCCAGCCATGAAGAATACTTCGTCGTGTGACGCAATGAAGTCGTCAACCCATTTTAGCACTTCATCATATGTCCGGAACCGTACAGCCGAGAAACCACGTTGCATCGATCGGAACAAATGATAGTCTGAAGGGGCTATGTCGGGACTATACGCTAGGTGCTCCAAAACTTCCCAGCCAAGCGTAAATAACGTTTCCTTGACCGATTTCGGGACATGCGGCCTAGCGTTGTCATGCAGTAATTTCATGGGGCGCAATCCTTTGCCTGTGAATGGACGTTTCCGACATATTCCCTGGTTCAATTGCAGAAATTGTTGCTTGTAGCGATCAGCAGTAACAGTTTGACACTGTTCCAATTGTTCATAATAGAGCACACCCTTCATATCCCACCAGATACACAGCAGAACTTTCTCGGAGTGAATATTGCGTTTCGGTGTCGAAGTCGTTGCTTCACTGGGGTCTACTTAGTGTTTTTTGCGTTTCGGATTGTCGTATCGTATCCACGTTTCATCACCTGTAACGATTTTCTTCAGGAAAGGCTTTCTGTGTTGCTTATTCAATAGATTCAAACAGTTCGTCACACGCTCGTCCTTGTTCCTTTGGCTAGGGTCATATGGCACCCATTTTCCTTCCTTCTGAATCTTTCCCATTGCGCGTAAACGATTGGAAATGGTTTGTTGAGTTACACCTAGTTGTTCAGCTACTTTGTTTTGCGTTTGAGACGAATCTTCATCCAGCAATGCTTGCGGTTCCTCATGTGCAACCTTCTGCTGGGCGCCGCTACCTTCTCAATCGCTGACATCAAAATCACCTGCTTTAAACCGTCTAAACCAAAACTCACACGTGCTTTTTGATACAATATTCTCCCCCAGAACAGAACAGAACAGATTGATGCACATGCTTTTGCAGCACTTTTTTCTTGATGAAATTCGTAACGAATGCAGTGTCGAATAAATGCAGTATCACTTGCCATCTTTCACCTACCGATGCGCAAGTGCGTTTGACTGTTGGGCAAACTTCTGTGTCACATTTTATACTCAGGACCAGGTACGGCCACATGACAACAACGCGGGGGAATGTCGGATATGTAAATTAGCGGTATATGTCACACGAAAAACGCTTTAAAACTTATTTGTACACCTAATAACATCAAATACACACATTGTGTATTTCAAGATATTCGATAAACAGATCAAGGAAGCAGCACAATCTTACGGCTGCAAGATTTCGGCAAGTGCACTGAAAAGCATTTTCAAAGTGCTAAGACTTGCATAAAAATTTAGAAAACGAAATGAGAGTTTCTGCGTTTCTTAGCTCCATAATGTTTTCTCAAGAATCTCATATTTTGCCTTATTAACAAAGGGCTCTTTTATATTGCTCTCAATGCATACTTCAATGCAGAACACTACTTTTAATGTTCCATTTCTTCTTAATTTTTCCCATGATAGTTTAGCATTATGCATATTTTTTTAACACACGTAAGCAATTTTCTTTCAATCGCAAAAATCTACCATCAGTTTCAAGTTTCATCAAGCACAGCAAGTTTATAAAAAAATCCGCGTTTTATGTTTTCCGCGAAGGCATGTTTTTTGTCTCTGTAGAGATTGACTGAATAACAAATGTGAAAGGCCGTCTAATAATTTGAGCAGGTAAGTCTAAATCAAATAACTTTCGATCTAAAGCTGTCATCATCATCACTTATTAGGCTATATGAATATCAACTGCCACTAGGTCCTAAAGGTAAGTTGCTTAATTTCAGCTAAAACTCCAGGAATAGCTAAGCATCCAAATAAGCTGTCAACAATATATCCTGATGTATGTATACGCAATCACTCTGATAAAAAAAAATGAAACTGTTGGAAGTTTGAAGTGACCGTGGTTTGAATATAGGTAAAATAGTCCGGTATTTAAAAAAAATTGTCAAATTTAAATTCTGCTCAAAATAATTCATTGTGATTATCTTATATTTGAACGGTCCCAGTCTTTTTCACCATTTCTCTCTTTTACTGGTAGGTTCTATCTATAAGTGACGTTAAATCTTTTCAACGCGAAATATCCTACGTAAAATTCTACAGTTGCTAAAAGATAAGCTGAACACTGAAAGATATTTGACTGGTACTCCTAGTTAAAGTTCTACCTATGGGATGATCAGAGAATTTGTTCAAGCATTCAATCCACAGCTGAAAGTTTTTCCATTGACTGATGAAGGGAGCTGCTAAATTATTCAATCCTAAGTTAATGAAGTGATAAAAAGATTATGAGAGGAGAACAGTGATTCCAATATTTATCAGAATACTTAAATTGAGCATAATGAATTGGGTAGGGTATTCCTTTACCTTTCAGTGAAAAGGAGTGAATTAACAATTAACATGGGTGTAGAAATTATCCATGAATCTGGGAAGTGTAGAAAGTAATAGCAAATCAAAGTAACTTCTTAGAGTGAAACGCTTGCTGGTAGGTCTAAATACAAAAATGCGGCTATGAAAAAGAAAAATTCAATTCTTACAGTATCAGTTTGTTTACATTAACATTCATTTCTGTTTTGCGTTTAAGACGCAGAGGAGAGGTCGTGGGAGAACGACAAATAAAGGTAGCATTCGCAAAAAATGTGCATTTCACATAGAATCATATATTATAAAGAAGACAAATGATTCATTTTCTGTTGGGGAGTCCTTTCTAAATGAATACATTTCTGAATTAAGTATCGATGGCCCAGTTTCTAATTTTGCTTTGTTGGGCAGGTATGAATTAATACTTGTTTAAAATGTATTTTCTTAATTTATTACAGGTTGGAAGAATCTAAGTCAAGAAGAAAATGTGAGTTCTGCTCAAATTAACGGCTATCAACCAACAGACTTAAAATATAGTGATCTCAATTCACGACTCAATGTTAGTTTCCTGCAGAACGAGAGTAAATATTTGTGAAAAGTTAAAATAAAAATATTTTGGAAAGCAAGTGACTACTGACCAAATTCTTGCGCTTCAAAAGTTCCTGCGTTCGTTTTGCGATAAGTGCAGCTTAAGAAGACGAAAATGATGGGTGGATGTCTAATAAAAAAAAGTCACAGGCTTTAATTCTTTTCCTTAAAGAGAACATAGTGCTTGTGTAAACAAGAAACACGGCGAAAGCGCTTCATTGAAGTATAAATATTAAAAGCCAATTTTTAATTCCTAGGAAAAAAGAAAGGATTCATACCTGAGGAATCACTGATTCTGGACACATCTCTTTATTTCCTTGCAAAAACACTATATACTTTTTTTGTGGAAGGGGTGGGGGATTAATAACCATAGTGAGCAACTCAATGGGCCATAAGCAGTCGCCGTTCCACAATTTGGGGGCACTGGTTCTAGTAACGAGCTAGTGTGTAAGACAAACACAAGCATACCTTACCCAGGGTTCAAAACTGAACTCATCTCGGGCAAATGTACAGATCCAGCACTTCGTACCACTTAGCCACCGGAGAAGCCAGAATATATATAGTGAACTATATACAGTATATTCTATATATATAGAATGTAGTGTACTTGATAACCACGAGAAAGAAATTCCTTGAGGGCACAGATAACGACGAGAAAGAAATTCCTTGAGTTTCTTAAAATACTTATACATGCAGTTGTGTATTTCAACAGAGCAGAGTAAGTATTTTAAGAACTAAAGTGAATGCTTAAACTTCATATTTACATTGTGCTGAAAGATGTAAGCCTTATATGAGTTGCATAAATTTAATTAAGCCGGTAAGTGATCAAACTAAAAAAAAAAAAATCATGGCTTCGTTTAATTTTCTCTTTTGGAAGTTTGGAATCACACGGGTCAGATAAGTCAGTCCAAATAATCTTAGCAGAAGAGTCGAAGACTCCTGATAAGCATTTAGCCAACATGGGATATAGGTAATTCTCTCTAGAAGTAGTCGGTTAATAAATTATGCCAGCGATGAAGCTAACGATTAAAGACAGAGATTTAGAAACTTCAAGGTCTTTTGAATGGAACTTGTAGAAAATGTTGTCTAAAATCTGGTATGTGATATCTTTATTTACGAAAACAGTTGTTAATTCAAAATTGGGAGGTAAAACAAATGATCTTACAAGCAGGACAAGAAATCCATGTATCACGATTAAATACAAAGAACCCTGATATGAACACATTATCCTTCAGAGATGTGTACTTAGCACCAACTCTAAATGCTGTAAAGTAGCATTCAAGCTGGGCGAAAGGAGTAACCTTCTGCTCCAATGAAAGGAAAGCTCTAAGCAATTAGTTTTTCTGAATAGGTAGCGAGGGCAAGTTTAGCGTGGAAATTATGTACAAAAAATACTGAGGTAGTCGTTTGCTATTTTATCACATTTTAAAGGTACCTTAAGTGGAATATATGCAAACGAACGCAGCCCACCAGGAAGCAGCGAAATTAGAGGTATAGGTTTTTGATAAGCGTCAGAGATGGGCCTGGATTAGAGACTCGGATGAGGCATAGATGATGCGTTTGTTTTACGGCGCTATCTCTCTTACCTCCCTGGAACCAGTGGCCTCAAATTAGGGAAGGGAAACTACTTATAGCCCTCTGAGTTGCTCATGGTGGTGGTTAAACCTTAAAAGCAATGACACTATTTAATTAATCGAGAGTGTGTAACGTACCAGGAGATGTGACGTACCTGCCAGAAGGACGCACACGAGGTAGATGATGTAACGTACCAGGAGATGTGACGTACCTGCCAGAAGGACGCACACGACATAACGGCAGATAGGAATCAGAATAAAATGTCCGCGTAGCTCAATTGGTAGAGCACCTTATTCCGGAATGAGGGGACCCGGGTTCGAATCCTGGCGCGGATAAAAATGACAGAGAAATTTACTTCGTTATAATGGCGCCCGAACTATCCGGATGACCCGACCGTTCAAAATCTCGCAATGGTGTGATGTTATTTCCACACCGCGAGATAAGAAAAATAAGAGAATCCCTTCTCCAGCACTTCAAAAAAAAAAAAAAAAAAAAAAAAAACTAAGGGGGAGATGATGTAACATACCAGGAGATGTGACGTACCTGCCAGAAGGATGCACACGAGGGAGATGATGTAACGTACCAGGAGATGTGACGTACCTGCCAGAAGGACGCACACGACATAAAGGCAGGTAGGAATCAGAATAAAACGTCCGCGTAGCTCAACTGGTAGAGCAACTTATTCCGTAATGAGGGGACCCGGGTTCGAATCCTGGCGCGGATAAAAATGACGGAGAAATTTACTTCGTTATAAGTGAAATCTTGATGTCATTGCGACTCTAAAATCCTCAACCGTAAGCCCCAGAAACCTGTGCTCAGTGCCTTAAAGCAGTGAAAATTATTTTTGAGACTACGTTTAGATTTTGTGCTGGTACATTGCAATTGCCTCTGAAAAAGTGTTTATCCCATGTATATATGGCATGGAATCGGATCTTCCATCCACACTTCATGGATGTAAATCGAGAATCTGGTGTAAGAATAAAAGAAATTCATCTATTAAGAACGCTGCACAATAACCCATTGCTCATAGAAGTAGTCCAAGGGCTACTGGCACGGATTCCGAGAGGCGCGCCTATTAGTGAGTAGATCATAGGAATATGTGCATTGAGTTGTGGCGTTGTATGTGTTGCCATTATCTCCTTGGAACACGTTATCCTTCAGAGATGCTACCTAGCACCACCTCTAAATGCTGTAAAGCAGCATTCAAACTAGAAAAACAAACATTCAACAAGAAACACACGCCTCAGGAAGTAGGCATTGTGCCGCAACACAATACTCCTGTAAATTCAACGAATCCCGAGAGAAGTAAAGTGTTATAGAGTCTTTATAACACTTCGGACTAAAGGCTTGGTAAATAATCTGTAAGACAGCCATGATTAAGAATCAGTTCCGTAAATCTCTTGTAATACTGTTTATAATTTAGACAATTGCACTGGTATTTCACCTACTTACGATTTTTCTGCGGCTGGGGTCAGGGCATATTTATGCTACGGCCTCGGGAAAGATTGAACAGCAAAGTTAAGTTTACTACTATGTTCCGACCGAACAGAAAACTAGTTTTCCGTATAACAAAATGTGGGACCTGTACATTCTAAAAAATAAATAAATTTAAAACCGAATTTCGCATTTCGCCTTTTTGCATTCATTTCAATCTTTGCTTTGATCATCCCTACCTATGGGTTAACTCAAGCAGGGACACCGATGAACCATTATACCCTGGCGTGCAAAAAATTAGGACGAGACGGTTTTCCGAATGTATATGGGACAAATCATACCATAAGATCACCAAGATGTAAGAATATGGGACAAGTGAGAAAAACCATTCAAACAAGGAATCCAAATGATACAAAGGTTCTTTATTGAAAAGGTAGCTTCGAGCACAACTGCACAGAAGACAGAAACGTCCATGTGACAGGCGGCTGCCAAGAAAAATCCAGACTTTAGTAGGGGATATGATTACCCCTGACTGCGTTGCAGGATTTAGAACGTCTGTCCATGCTGAGGACAATGTTGTTAAGGAGCTGTTGAGGCATCGTGGCCCATTCCTCTTGTAGTGCCAATCGCAGCTGCGAAATCGTTGCTGGCGGCTGGTGACGTGCTGCCAAGCATCTCCCGAGAAGATCCCACACGTGTTCGATTGAATTTAGGTCCGAGGACCTTGTGGGCCAATCCATGCGTTGAATATCTTCACTCTCCAACAGCTCTGCGACAGCCACTGTACGATGAGGTGCAACGTTGATGTCCACGAAGAGGAACTCAGGACCCACAGCACTTCTAAACAGACGCACGTGAAGCAGCAGAACCTTGGTATAATAGCGGACACCAGTTACTGAATCTCCTTGGAAGATGTGGAGGTCACTACGGCTACCAAGCATGATACCGCCCCAAACGAGAACTCCGCCACCTCCAAACCGGTCCCTTTCGATGATGTTGGAGGTGTGATTGCGAGTTCCCTGCTCTCTCTCCAGATGTGTATATGTCTAGAATCGCTCGTCAGACTAAATCGGCTCTCACCCGTAAAGAGAACTCGACCCCATTGCTGATGTATCCAGTTCTTGTGTTCCTGGCACCACAGAAACCGCCGTCTCGACTGAGCAGGCGTTAATGGCACACTCCGTACTGGTCGTCGGACCACCTTTGTGCAGCCTCCTGGCCACGGTAAAACGCTATAACGGACGTCCAGTTGTCTGTTGCATGTGCCTTGTGATTTCTCCCGCTGTCTGCCGTCCGTCTCTTCTCGCCTGTAGGACAATATACCGGTTCTCCGCCGCCGTGGTTGCTCGTGGACGACCACTGCTAAACTCTCGGACAGCTGTTCCTTTCATTTTAAATGCTCTCCAAACTCGTGAAACGATGCTGTGAGCGATCCCGAACTCCTCGGCCACACTAGTCATACTTCGACCTTCTTCCAACTTCCAATTACGCGACCCCGGGTAAAGTCATCCAGATGTCGTCTACTGGATTGCCTGTTGGCCATATCATACGGTGGCTGCAACTCGACGTCGTTCAAACCGATGTACACCGTGCAATAGCTTTCACCGAATTGCTGAGCGTACACCGCCCATGTGTTTTATACCCTTCCGACACTCCCCCCTTACGCCATGCTGCATATATGCACATGCCCTACCGTACCGGACCCTAGTCTATCTCCTGAGTGGTCTTTCGGTCCGTTCTGCCTGCTCGTTCCGCTGTTGTGCTGATTTCTTCTCTTCGTCCTTAATTTTTGCACACCAGTGTATTATGACCACCTACCTAATAAGCTATAGGACCCCTTTAGCCGGCAAAACGACGGCCAGTTGGCGAGGTATCGATTCGATGAGGTGGCGATATGTATATTGGGGTATCTGGTACCATAATGTCAACACCACGTCCTCCAGTTCCCGTAAATTTAGGGGTGGTGGGGATTTAACCCACTTTTCTAAGACGAACCACAAATATTCGATTGGGTTCATGTCAGGTCAATTTGGAGACCAGGGCATTAACCGAAAGTCACCAGCTTGTTCCTCGAACAACACCTTAACGATTCTGGCAGTGTGGCATGGCGCATTATCCTGTTGGTATTGGCCATCACCAGCAAGGAACACAGTTGCCATGAATGGGTAATCTTGGTCCGCAACGATGTTCAGTTACCTGACAGCTGTCTGGTATTGTGCTATTGGGATAATGGGGCCTAAAGTGTCCCAAGAAAATATCGCCCGCAGCATAACACCGCCACCGCCACCGCCGGCATGTTTCCGCCCAACAGTTCATCTAGGTACCATAGCCTCCGTTGGTAATCGGCGTACCCGCGCTCGGCCGTCTACGTGATGCACCAGGAATCTTGACTCGTCATACCAGGCCACTTTCTTCCAATCATCCACTGTCCAATATCGATGATCTTGGGTCCATTTCACGCGTTCTTGGCAATGACGAGCAGTGAGCATGGGGACCCAACTAGGTCTTCGGCTACGCAGGCCCATGCGCAGAAGGCTGCGATAAACTGTGTGTTGTTACGCATTGCCCTGATCAACACTGTTGTAGCTGCGAGTGATTAGTCACACTGTGGCCCTACGGTCGCTGTGAACAATGCGCGACAGTCTCCGCTCCCCTCTGATATCAATGAGCTGCGGACGATACACGGCTAGTCGACGGTTCGTCGTTTGGCCATCTGTGCACCACGTTTGATAAGTACTCACTACAGCAGCACGTGAACAACCCACAAGCAGTGCCGTTTCCGAGATCATAGTTCCGAGGCGCCGTGCCATTACAATTTGTTCTTTATCAAACTCCGGTAAATCGTCAGCTTTTCCCATTCCGACTAGGAACACTCTACTAACCGAAAGCCGGTCCTTGGGTTATATATATACTGATCTGTGAAGTTCACCTGTGCCACGGGCCGCGGGTGGCTTTGTGGTCAACGTTCGTGACTGCCACGGAGAAGACCTCGGGTTTGATCCCAGCAGGTACAAACGCTCGAACCACTAAATATCCGCCGAGCGTCGGATGGGCACGTTAAGCCGCCGGGCTCCGGGTACTGGCCCTCCGGTGATAAATAAGGTCGTCTTCCTCCACCTTTCTACCTCGCTTCCGTGTCATTTTCCTATCGGGCATTCTAGCCAAAATCTCCTAGCTTCTTATTTTTAAAGGCTGTTTAGGACCTGGGGTCAGACACTCCCTTCCTAAAATCCTCTACATATGATCTGATCTGATCACCTGCGCCACCGTTCGGTCTCCAAGCGAGCTCATTTCTCTAGGCTGGGGGTATTCGTAATACACTGGTGTGCAAAAATTAAGGACGAAGAGGAGAAATTAGCATAACAGCGGAGCGAGCAGGCAGAACGGACCGAAAGACCACTCAGGAGATAGACTAGGGTCCGGTACGGTAGGGCATGCGCATATATGCAGCATGACGTAGGGGAGGGGGTGTCGGAAAGGTATAAAGCACACGGGCGGTGTACGCTCAGCAATTCGGTGAAAGCTATTGCACGGTGTACATCGGTTTGAACGACGTCGAGTTGCAGCCACCGTGTGATATGGCCAACAGGCAATCCAGTAGACGACATCTGAATGACTTTACCCGACGTCGCGTCAGAAGGTCGAAGTGTGACTAGTGCGGCCGAGGAGTTCGGGATCGCTCACAGCATCGTTTCACGAGCTTGGAGAGCATTTCAAACGACAGGAACAGCTGTCCGAGAGTTTAGCAGTGGTCCTCCATGAGCAACCACAGCGGCGGACGACCGGTATATTGTCTTACAAGCGAGAAGAGACAGACGGCAGACAGCAGGAGAAATCGCAAGGCACATGAACAGACAACTGGACGTCCGTTGTCGCGTTTTACCGTGGCCAGGAGGCTGCACAAAGGTGGTCTATTTGCACGACGACCAGTACGGAGTGTGCCATTAACGCCTGCTCAGTGGAGACGGCGGTTTCTGTGGTGCCAGGAACACAAGAACTGGACACATCGGCAATGGGGTTGAGTTCTCTTTACGGATGAGAGCCGATTTAGTCTGACGAGCGATTCTGGACGCATACACATCTGGAGAGAGCAGGGAACACGCAATTACACCTCCAACATCATAGAAAGGAACCGGTTTGGAGGTGGCGGAGTTCTCGTTTGGGGTGGTATCATGCTTGGTAGCCGTACTGACCTCCACATCTTCCAAGGAGGTTTAGTTACTGGTGTCGGCTATTGTACCGAGGTTCTCCTGCTTCACGTGCATCTGTTTAGAGGTGCTGTGGGTCCTGAGTTCCTCTTCATGGACATCAACGTTGCACCTCATCGTACAGTGGCTGTCGCAGAGCTGTTGGAGAGTGAAGATATTCAACGCATGGATTGGCCCTCAAGGTCCTCCGACCTAAAGTCAATCAAAAACGATGGGGGCGGGGTCTTCTCGGGAGACGCTTGGCAGCTCGTCACCAGCCGCCAGCAACGATTCCGCAGCTGCGATTGGCGCTACAAGAGGAATGGGCCGCGATGCCTCAACAGCTCCTTAACAACCTCGTCCTCAGCATGGACAGACGTTCTAAATCCTGCAACGCAGTCAGGTGTGATCATATCCCCTACTAAAGACTGGATTTTTCTTGGCAGCCGCCTGTCACATGGACGTTTCTGTCTTCTGTGCAGTTGTGCTCGAAGCTACCTTTTCAATAAAGTGCCTTTGTATCTTTTGGATTCCTTGTTTGGACGGTTTTACTCACTTGTCCCATATTCTTACATCTTGGGGATCTTATGGTATGATTTGAGTCTATGTAGAACACTTCTGCACGATGTTACGTTCGAAAAACCGTCTTGTCCTTAATTTTTGCACGCCAGTGTATAATGGTTCCTCGGTGTATGTCAAGGTAACGCATGGCAATCAATAGAAAATGTAATCATAAGCTACGGAACATATCGAACAGTTATGACTGCAACAGAAAATTCATCTAGGAAATGAATCAGGTTTGGCTATTATAAAGACAGTACGGTGGTATTTGGTACAGCTGGATCGTGCGGAGATGTGTATAAACATGAAGTGGTGTAAATAATACAGAGAGTCCAATTACAGTAAAATTTTGATATTACGAGTACGGCTTATGGCGAGAATTCAGCTGTTACGAGAGAATCAAAATGCACCGTTAATTTGCTAATGTTAAAGATAGGAAAGATCTTCCTGTATTCGAGATGTAAATCTAAGGAGCTCCCGCTGTAACGAGATGCTTTCATGTTCAACCTTTATTCCTCCAAAGATTTCCTTTCCTGAAATTCCAGGAAGTGGTGGGGAGAAAAACGCGTACAGATGTACACGGAAATGAGTCACCAGTGCTTAGTCTGCTTGGCTGTTTGGATGTTCTGAACCCGTATTCTTCCACTCGTCTCCACAATGGTGGGAAGACGGAACAATTTTTTACGCGTGTACGTTGTGTTTTCTTTCTGTAAATGGAGAATAAAAGGAAAGTTTTGACTTTGGAAACAAAGTTCAGAGTTTTGTATGAATGTGAGAAAAATTTGAAGTCGAAAAGTGAGATCGTAAGAAAATTTGGTCTTGCATAATCAACGTTATTTACAATTTTAAAGAACAAAATGAAGATCAAGGAGGCGGCTTTGCAGAATAACGCACCGGCGAAATCCATAAAGTAACGAAGTGGTGAACACAGGGAATTTGAGGAAGCGTTGTTTACGTGGTTTTTCCATAATCGAGACAAAAACATTCCTGTATAACGAAGTGAATTTCTCCGTCATTTCTATCCGCGCCAGGATTCGAACCCGGGTCCCCTCATTCCGGAATAAGTTGCTCTACCAATTGAGCTACGCGGACGTTTTTTTATTCTGATTCCTATCTGCCTTTATGTCGTGTGCGTCCTTCTGGCAGGTACGTCACATCTCCTGTTACGTTACACCTGTTATTGGACCGATGAAAAAAACTGAAGATAATACAGTATAATGAATTAAGCATTGAAATGAAGATCCAGAAATCTAGCTGTTCGGACGGTTGGCCGAACCGACCTAAAACTGCGAAAGGGATTTCTGTGGAAAAAAAGGAAAATCAGCTTCTATTTGTACACAAACGGTTCAGGACTGGTTCCCTATCCTTTCAGAAATTCTAAATAGATACAATGCAAAAAAGATTTACAATGCAGATGAAGCTGCGTTGTTTTATAACGTGTTACCTGACAGGACTTTAGTATTAAAAGGCAATCCATGTTAAAGGAGGAAAGCGTAATAAAGAACGTTTAATTTCTCTATGTTGCGCCAATATGGATAGCAGTCATGAATTAAATCCATTAGTGATTGGAAAATCACAAAGACCGCGTTGGTTTCGTGGTGCTTTGCTACTGCGTACATCTGAAGTTAATAAGAAGGCGTGGATGACAATGCCATTACTTATCAAGTTGGTGAAGACGTTCAAGTTGCAATTAAAAACAGAAAAATAGCGCTATTCATCGACAAATGTCCTGCACACCCAAGTCCCAAAGATATTCAGTTGGATAACACTGAACTGATATTATTGTCATTTAACTGCAATAGTGTACTTGAGCCTCTTAATCAAGGAATTATTGAACTGATAAAGCAAAAATATCGGGCAATTCTGGTAAATCATGTGATCACGCGGACATCAACAGATGATAAACCAGTGAAATGGAACGTCCTTGAGGACATTAAACCTCTTGCTGTGGCATGGAAAGAACTGCCGGGAAAGCACAATGAAGCATGCTTTAGACATGCTGGCTTCATAAATCTGCAGAACAGGAAGCAGATGAATGGAGCATCATTTCCAAAAAAACATGGGATTGATATTTACTTTTTAAGACTATGTCAATGATGACGCAGATGTAGTACCCTTAAATGACATGTCTGATACAGAAATAATGGAATCAGAAAAAGAAAGCTGAGAAGTAGATCAGAATGATGAAGGGGACAGAAATGAAAGCGTGCCATCTCAGTCAGAACTCATGCAAGCTCTAAACACAATCGGACGATTTTATAGTGCGTTAAATGCACCACTGGAGGAAAGACAATTTTCCGTAAAATCGTCGAGAGTTACGTGTTACAATCATCAAATGTCAAAGAAGAAACAAAAGAATCCCGATTCTTATTTTTTGTAAAAATCTTAATCAGAATTAAGAAAGAAACATCAGGTATGCGATATGTATTGTTTTGATCTCTTTTTTTATTATGTAGTACAGTTATTTTTATGTGTTATATAGTACGTACATGTACGTAGTATTTGTATGATTCGGCTATGACGAGAAATTCGTCATAAAGACAAGTTTTCCTATTAATGTCAGCTCTCGTAATATCGGACTTTTACTGTAGTAGCTATTTGTTCACGTCAACTGGTATGGCTATAACAGAAAGCCTAGCCATGGCTAGTAAATCAACTTTAACAGTTATCAGGTGATTATACAATGTGGTTATCACAGAATGTCCAGTCAGGAGTTGCAACAAAATTCCATAGGTATGGTTATCATATAAAGGCCCCCAGAAAGTACACTATTTTTATTAGATCTTCAACAAGAAGCCTTAACTCGTATGGATATCAGAGAGAGTTCAACCAGAAAGCTCAAAGGAAAGACTTACTACAGAAAAAAGAAGAACAGGAGCTGTACATCGAATTAAACAGGTGAAGCCCTCACAAAAGTTCTAGCCAGGATCTGTATACAATTTTAAATAACCGCTACTAAGGTTACCAGTATGAAGGATAAGCAATGCTTACCCAGTTTATTTAACACATTAATATAAAAATTTCTTAAACATATGTTCCTACTTCTGCGCATATTTAGTTTCTTACAATCATTTTGCTCTCAAAATTACAGTAGAACTAAACATAATTTTGCTTCTTTAAGAACAAAATTATTTTGCTCTTTGTTTCTGCAACGCTTAAAGAAACTTACACAATACATGCTTAATGCTGTAAACACCAATTTCATTAATACATTTTCTAATCCTCTAATATGCACTGTGACGTTTGAAAAAAAATTCCGTAGGAGAACTACACTGAAAAAACTGAGAAACGCCTATTTAAAACAAATGGAATTTCCTCCAGGTAGTAAAAAATTAGTGGAGTTTGTGGACTTAATTTCTGGTGTGAATGATTCCTCTTTCCAGCTTTCAGCTAAAATAAATGAAACAAAAGAGGAGGAACCCCATATACATGCTGTGACCTAGGCACAATAAGTTCTGCACCTTTTCAGTGTAGTTTCGTTACCAAGAAATGTTTTACCGGCAGACTGGGTGCACCGCAACCATGCTCTTGTTCAATCTGTTTTTTGACGAAAATTTCATTCGGGGGTAATTTGGAAGCTATGGTATTCTCAAAGAAATGATGGATTGTATTATTCGAAGCGAAGCGTTGCTTTCATCCTGTGCATTCGACGACTTTATTTCTCATGACTCCAAACAAAATAAAGCGGGTAAGTTCAGAGGCTCATTTACTTTCAACTGCAAAGTCAAAAGCATCGAAATGTTGAGATATGACAGTAAAGGTTTAAAGAAAAAGCGGGTAAAGCTATGAGAGTTGTGGGATGAATCTGTCACACTGAACACGGCAGACACAAGGGGCAAAAGGTCTAAAACAAAAGTGGACAAAGATTTGAGAGTTGTATTTTTAGTATGTCACATTTATATCGGAGACACAGGGAGGAAAAAAGGGGGTAAAGCAAAAAGAATAAAGACATGAGAATTAGATTTAGTCTGTTTCGCTGAACGCAACAGACACAAGAAAGGAAAAAAAAGGTGGAAAATATATGGAGATGTGAGCCGAAGAAAGCTGCAGAGATAACGAGGAGGTTTGCGATGAAGCTGCTGAGTGATGAAGATGAGCAATGCTAAGACGAAGACCGGTGAACTGTTGGTGCGAAAACTTGATTCCATTCCGTTGGTAATTTGGTACGATCCGGCATTCCGACGGCTTGGAAGTTAAGAATGGGGAATGGATGATATTAGAGAAAATATTTTTGTTTCAGAATTTGTAAGCGGGTCTTCTTAAAATGGTCTTCTCTCCCCTACCCCCTTCCTTTCCAATTTACAAATTTTTCCTCCAAATAAAAGCGACTCTCTGGGTTATGGACAAAACAGCAAACTATTAAATATTTTACTTATTTTCTTTTTTGTGTGATAGTTTTCGTAAACCTGAAGGGTTTTGGGAGAAGATGGTTACCCTTCTTTCTAGTGCTTCAGTGAAGTTTACTTAACTTCGGTGATCGGACGCGAAATTTAATTTTGTTTACTAAAGAGCTACTTAAACGCCAAAAAATAAATAAATAAAAAATAAAAACTACAGTGAGTTTAAGAGTCATGGGGATTGTTGTGAAGTAAAATGGGGGTAAATTCATTTTACCACACGAGATTCCCTTGGGTCTGGCGAAAATAATTTAGAAGAGGGTTAGCAAGGATGGGGTGCGGAAGATTTTGGGACAAAGCATTAAAAATTGCAAGAGAAAATAATTATATATCCCCAAAAAGTTTATTTGTGAACAGGAGGTAAGTAATTAATTTTTATGGGAGGAGAGCGATATTTTGGAATTTGTTTGCCTTACAGGTAATGAGCAAAAGTCTGTACCGACTTTTTTTATTTCTTTCCAACTTGTTCTCTCAGTGGATTCTGATTAATGAGGAAATCGGCAGATTCTAAAATAGATAACGATGAAATCGGCAGATTCTAAATTAAATAAGAAATCAGCGATTAACAGGCTCTTTCCATTTTTTTTTACATATTTTCATGGTTTCTAGGTGAGGCAAAGATAGTGAGGAAAGAGGGTGGAGATGAGAAATCGTAAAGAATACAGTGAAAAAAAAAAGGGAGAAAATAGTAAATTAGTGAAAAACAGCAGGGGCCACGTGGTAATAAAGCTCGAGTTCCTTAACCAAATATCTTACCAAAAGAAGTGGGAAAGGTCAATTTTGAGCAGAGGAAGTAGAAGGGCGAGGGGCCGGAGGATTATGGGAATCAGATCGTCTGGCGAGATGTCTAGGCTGGGGGTGATTTAACTCTAAAAGTTTCTCACGGCCCGATAGGAGGTAGTTATTTAGAAGAATGCTCTGGAGTTGGAAATGTAAAGGTAATGAATGGACTTGGGATTAGGTCCTGAAAAGGGGCTTTTTTGTTTCGTTTTGGGGTTAACAGAGAGCAATATTTTCAGCTAGAAACTCTAGGTCTTTGTGAGAAATAGTATTTTTCACTTGTGACTGTTTTTTGACGATTTCATTTAGCAGTGAACTGGAAATTGAGTTTTCTGCAACTAGAAATGCGAGTTTGATTTCAGGGTATTAGTGTAGCTCTGGCAGAGCTGGTTTTTAAAGGCGAGTTTTTTATTTTATTGTTGTTATTTTGTTTACTTGAACTAGGAAATAATTTGGGATTTATAATTAAAATATAAGTGGAGGGGTTGATGGCTTTGATGCCAGTCAAATGTTGATTTGGTTGGTCCAGCATAACTTCGATGATCGGATGAAAATCATCTTATGAATTCAAGTAATTATTATTGAGAATTGAGCAAGCAGAAAAGCTTTAAAGTTGAGGGAACTACAGGGAGTTTGTTTGTGTTACTTGATTGATTTTTGTAAACGTTTTTGACACTGGTGAATTTCTTTCCTGGGAATCTATCAGTAACCTCACGAGAGAAAGTGTTCTGATGTGCACTGCCGATGACAAGCCCATGAGGAGGTCTTCCCCTGCGACACCCACATTGAAAACCTGCGACGAAAGGATGCTTTATTGTTTGTAGCGATTTTGTTAGAAAAAAGTATTTATAGGGCTCATTAAAGTGCACCATTTTTTCTTTCAACTTTTCTTTTTTCTGAAAAATGATGAAGATTGCTGAAGGAAGTTGTTTTATGAGATAAAGTTTATGAGCTAATCTAAGACGGGTTTCAGATTAGATATTTTTCGGGATTTTTTTATTCACTTTTGAGTTTAGATTTTTCCTTTATGGGGGTGGCGGACGGGTAAGGGAAGATGTTTTAGTATATATATATATTGGCATCCGATAAATCTGAACAAAGTCGATGTGCTGTGATCGTTAATTTCTTTAAAAGGTAATTTGGGTAGTTTTTCGGTTCTTTTATAGGGCCGACCCCGTTACTTGCGTCTGCTAGATCGCCACGCCCGCTCGATCGCAGCATGTGTGAGATTCATTGTCTTATTCTTCTGCTTTTTAAATGGCTGTTAAAACGACTTTTTGTGTGTGTTGGAGGAACAAAAAGAATTTCTTCTGAAAGAAAAAAGCGACATCTCGTTTCTTACGAACGCGATATGATAATCTCTCTAGTACGGAATGAAGGAAATCCAGTGAAGAATGACAATGACGAATATAATGGCTTCATGGATGTCAGTGCTTCAGGATTATGGGCATGTATGAATGCATTACGAAGAAGTTTCATGTAGAAGTATGCCCAGAGAGCTCACTGTCTTTTAGAGGTCTGCACGATCCTGGCCCGGTCTGGTATGCCCGAGCCCGACCCCGACCCGGACCTCGGGCCGGGCCATGCTTTTTTTAATTAGTTAAGTCAAAAATTCCAGGCTCGAACCGAGCAGGGACTGTACTGGAAGTTTCAGCATTTTGCAGCTCGATTAAAAATATTTCGTCTAAAAAAAAACAATGCATGACTTGTTTAATAATCAAATGACGAAGTTAACTGAGCTTTTCTAACGTATGCCTTCATTAATTACCGCAGAAACCGACAAGCCAGGCTGAAAAGTGAGAGTTTGAAATGGGACGGTTTATTTCTTTAAATGTTGAAATCCAACTCTGTTTTAACTTCTTTGGCTTTAGCGACAAAAACACATGGCTTTTTTACTTTTTCAAAAAATATTTACGAAGGCCGTTCCATAAAAACTGAGAATATCTTTTTTGAGTTGGAAACAGTGCGAAGAAGAAAAATAACCACGCAGAAGACTAACTGAATTAAGGAAGTATCTAGGGCAACAGGTTTTAGTCGTGAAAAGGCGATTCTGGTTTTGTTATTGGCCAGTTGTTTAAGGTACGTTTGCATTGCGCCATACAGCTATGGAGGTGAGTGATTCAGAGTGAAGAAGTGAAATGCGTTGTGCGATAAAATTTTGCTATCGTTTGTGTGAAACGGCTCCAGAAACAGTTGATTTAATGAAAAAAGCTTACAAAGATAAATGTTTGGGTGAGTCAACGATTTTTAGATGGCACCATGATTTTAAAAAAGGGTGTTTGTTGGCAGAACCCGCTTCTAGGCCTGGTCGACCAGAAAGTGTTGTTACGGAGCGTATTGTTGACACTGTTTGGGCAGTCCTGCAAGAAGATCGACAAATGACGCGTGAAGACATAGCGGCGTCAACTAATATTTCAAAAATGTCGGCATTCCGCATTCTGCGAGACAAACTACTGCTGCATCGTGTGTGTTCCAGATGGGTACCTAATCACCTGACGAGAGAACAATTGTTAGCCAGAGTTCAGGTGTGTCATTAGTGGAAACAAATGATTGCAAATGATCCAAACTTTCTAAACACAATAATAACTGCCGATGAAACATGGGTCCACTATTTCGACCTCCTCACGAAGCGCGCAACCAGTTTCTGGAAATACGCAGACTCGCCTCCTCCGAAAAAAGTCCGCCAAACCAACCCCCTGGAAAGGTGATGATGATAATTTTCTTTGTTCATAAAGGTGTAGTCTATCAGCATGCCGTTCCTCCACAAATTACTGTCAATACTGAGTATTACATTTCAGTCTTGAAGCGTCTGCGACGACACGTGTCGATTAAGCGGCCGGAACTGGTGAGCAAGTGGACGCTGCACAATGACAACGCCCGCCCACATGTGGCTGCATGTGTTCAACTGTTTCTTACGAAATGCAGTATTGAAATCATGCCACAGCCTGTATACAGTCCTGATCTCACCCTGTGTGATTTCCGGTTGCTTCCAACAATGAAGGAGAAATTCCGTGGCTCAACATTCAACACAGATGCTGAAGTTATTCAAGCTGTACAGGTGTCGCTAAAGCAGCTTCCACAAAATGTCTTCGCCATATGCTTTGAAAAGTGGATTGAACGATGGGACCGTTGTATATCATCCGAGGTAAGTTACTTTGAGAAAGAATAACCTATATTTTTTTGTGCCTATATTTCTTCATTTTGTGTGATTTTACTCCCACTTTTTATGGAACAGCCGTTGTACATTAACAGAGTTTTTCAGCTTCACAAAACCTAAATAAAATTCTGGCGACATTCCTTGTAACGACAGAGATGAGTAAGTTAAAGGTATTTGTTTACAAATTTGGGGAACCTTGTTTATTCTTAAGTGTAGAAGAGGAAAAGCGTTATCATATCTAACAGCACTATGTAATCACGTTTACACCTCATGTGTGAGAGGAATTCCTACGGGAAATGGCACGTCTCTCTGCGTTATATTTATTTTGATGCTAAGGTAATTCTAATAGAACAGCTTTGTTTCTCTAGAGTATGGGTCTTCAGACTTTCCTGAATCGCGGACAACATGGTAAAATGGAATAAGACTTGCCGAGGACATGGAAAAGAAGAGTAAAAATGTATATTTTTATTATGAATATCGATGATTTCAGAGAGTTTTTTGATCTTAAAACTTAACTTGCAAAAAAAAGAAACGATGCAGTTAAAATGATATCTATGTTACGAAGAAGTCCGAAGTAGGTATCTGATATGTACACATTTTTACTACTCTTTAAATATTTCAATCATATGATTTATCGCAGCATAGATCATAGAAGATTTGGGAATTTTAATTTCATGTAACCAAGGAATCTAAGTATTAATTTTTCCATTTCGAAAATGTATTTTTAATTATATTAGAATACCCTTTGCGGATGTCTCGCGGGCCATTAAAACGTGCTCTGTGGTCCACAGGTTACCTCTACTGCCTTCTACCACCCTCATCGCTATCATTCACAAGCATGTAGGCCCGGAGTCTGTGATAATGACCAAAAAATGGGCTACATATCGTCTGATGAAACAGAAGGGATACAAGCACCTGGCATTTATCATTTTATCAAGTTTTGTGATACACAAATTGGACCTCACACCAAAAAAGTTGAGGCCTCATATCATACTTTCAAACGCTGTCTTTACTAACGGTGGCACAAAGGGCTTAGTGCGACAAGGGAAGACTGTTCGGCTAGGTGTAGTCATTTAGATTGAAGAAGTCATGATGTTCGTCATTTCTTACCTGGAATGTAAGGATTTCCTTTATTACCTACCGCAAAGGATATCACGTTGCGTTTGTAAGAAACGAAATGCAGCGTTTTCTTCAGGAGAAATGCTTTTTTCCTCCTCCAACACTCAAAATATCCTTTTAATATCCATATCAAGAAAAATAAAACTAAGAAAACAGTGCGTCTCACGCATGATACCACCCAGAGGGTATGGAGACATCTAGTGTCGTCTCTCGAAGATGCGAGTAATGGGGTTCATTACTATAAATGAGCCGATTTTTAATTTTTATGAAAATTTTCGGTGTGAAGTCCAGCTGTTTAATTTTAAGATTATTTTTGTTTGTTTAATGGGGATGAGCCGTCGACAACTGACGAAGCATTTTTTTTTTTTTTTTTTGGAAAATTTGCAGTTTTTTTTATCATGGTTTTCTAGACAATTCCTGTAATCATTCCACAAAAATTAGTGCTGTACTTTAAATCCACCTTCACCTCTCTTCTTAAATATTAAAAAACGAAACTTCAAATTCCACAAACTCCTTGGCTAAACATTTTTCAGTGTTCAGTCCCGCCTCCATGTACATAGGAGCAAAAACACTCCAAGTTTTCCAAATTCCTAAAATATTTTAATCTGAAATACAAATGGAATTGAAAAATAAAATACTCTGATTTATTAAATTTCAAATAGAATTAAAAATTGACACAGCCGTAATTTGTAAAACCTTCCTAATACCTCATGTGAAATTCGTTTGTAGGAAAGATAGAACATCGAAACCTCGTGATGGTGTTTTATTCCTAATTGATGATAAAGTTAAACACTACGAACTTCCATTTAATAAACTCAAACAAATCGAACCTCACACAGTAGTTAGTGAATTTAAAGAGATGGTAGCAAATAGAAAATCGTTTCGTCTGTGTCTTCTTCGTCATCTCTCTCTCTCTCTCTCTGTCTGCCTGTCTGTCTGTCTGTCTGTCTCTCTTTCTGTCTGTTTGTTTGTCTTTCCTTCTCAAAATATATCCAAATTAATACATAATTTACTTAATCTCTGATAAAAATCTTCTTCCTACTATCACTTTTCGTTTTAGGGGAAATGTAAATGCATTAGATATTGCCATCTTAAAAAAAGATCTACCTGTATAATCCAAACTCTTCATAAAAAATAAATTCGGACCATCTTCCTGTATCTCTAAAAATCTGTGTTGATAGTAACAGAATTCCCTTCTACCTTACTGCTGTAAACTGGGAATTCCTAAAGAAAGCTGGCTTATGATCATTCGTCCGAGAAAGGTCCAGGTTCGAATCCCGGTGAGGCATGGATGTTGTGTTTGTCTCACAGCACTGGCTCTCTCCCTTCCCTGGAATCAGTAACCCTAAATAAGAGATGGGCAACTGCTTTTAGCCCATTGAGTTGCTCACGGTGGTCGTTAAACAAACCTTCAATCAAAAAAAAAAAAAAAAAAAAAAAAAAAGAAAGAAAGATCTTGAGGAACTATCATATCCCACTTTTTAGTCCATGCAACACACCAACTGAACCTGAAGAAAAACTGAATAAAGTTTAGAATTTCTTAAATCAAATTATTCCTAATTCAAAATTTTCCAACAAGTCTTTTAAAAACTTATACTCTTCCTCGCTAAGAGAAACTGAAAATAACTGAACGAGACAGGGCTTACCGTAAATGGAAACACTCCAGACACCTTACAGATGAAATTAATTACAGTATGTCAAAGTCTACTATAATTCTGTCTGCGATAAAGCCCATGGAAATGTAGAAAAATTCTCACATATTAAAAAAAATCTGCAGTTTTCTTAAACCTAAGAACGAAGTTGCTTACTCCGATGTAGAAAAATCTGGAATATTAGCCTAACCTATGTAATTTTTCACAAATAAAAACATTTTTAATAACAGAAATCGCTCGAAAATGGTAAATGGAGCTGTATGAAGCTATCTCCGAACTCCGAACACATTTTTGTTTTCCGTGCAGTCCCGACATCACATGTGCTTTGGACTCAACCAGAAATGACAAAATTACTTCCTCCCTGGAAGAACCGCAACCATGGTTTTTCTGGGGTTTTACTCTTCCGCGAAAAGCTGACGTTCCTTATTACTAAAACAGAAAAGAAGAAAACTATATCTTCTTTACGAAAATCCTCGCCCAATATCTGTATCAGAAATGAACATGTATATTAAAAAATACATCAGAAATGAACATGTATATTAAAAAATACATCAGAAATGAACATGTATATTAAAAAATACATCAGAAATGAACATGTATATTAAAAAATACATCAGAAGTGAACATGTATATTAAAAAAAATCAGAAAAGACTCTGGACATGACAATATCACAAATACGTAAAATTTTAAATACCTCTCTGAACCTATATTATTATTTTAATCACTGAAATTATAAATACAGCCATTAAGATCAAACACGCTGCGTATTTAAACCCTGCGAACATTGCGTATTTCAAATAATACGCAGTTTTTTTCGTTAGGGTGTAAGAGCATTTTCTTTTTCGTAGATAGTTTTTTCCAAAAATCCGCTTTGAAAAATTCTTTTCGTGTCGGAAATGATTCAAAGGACGGACTCATTACACCCGAGATTTTGGTGGTCATATTTTTTCTTACTTCTGTATTCAGATTTCACCTATGCATTTACTTCCTAAGTGCAGTACTCTGTTACAGTAATAACTGTATACTTCAGTCACAAGGGTACCATATTGCTTCCGTACTTACATAATAATCATAGTAGCAGTTACATTTCTTGTGGTTTTTTGTATCTCATACAAGCTACTAATACGATTTCATTTTAACATTCTGTAGCTCCCGCGTGGACTTAATTACATACATCACTATGGCAAAAGGAATTACTTTCAAATTCACGCACGTATTTCAAATACCTACGTGTGTTTCCTAAATATGATAAGACGAGCAAACTAACTGTTTCATTTCTAAATTTCTGTATTTCTTTGCTTTTTGTTTAATATACATGGCATTGCATCTGTACCATGTGAACAGTTGAACATCTTATAGCATCTAAAACTTTGTCTTTGCAGAAATTCCTTTCACGTTTCATTGATTGTTCGCATCAGCAGCACCTGAAAAAATTAAAATTTGGATGATATATTTTGACGCATTAAGTTCTCAGAGAGGAAACAAATTTCACTGCCTTCCTCTAGGGTAACGATAATATAAAATTGCTTAGTAACGTATATTGGTATCTTATGTAAAACAAACGTAATAAACAGGAAAAACTTATATTTGAGGTCGGGTGATCAGAGGCGTAGCCTGGGGTTAATCGTCTAAGTTAGACTTCCTTTAAAGCCTCGGGTGTGGCATTGGGGGTGTGTTTGTCCTACTGCGATGGTTCTATCGGTATCCTAGAGCCTGTGGTCCTAAATTCAGGAAAGGCCACTTCTTTATAGCCTTAGTTGCTCTCCTTAAACCTCGAAATGGGGGTGGAGTTCTGTTTAATACATTACAACTTGTAGCAATTTTCTTCAAGAAAATCTCGATTTATGCCCCTTTGATTTTCACTGTCCTAATAAAGCTAAATTAACCATGACAGAATACGTAAGTAGGATTACAATGACCCACTAGATGAGTGTTTCAGTAGAATGTGATGCTGAATGTTTTATGCCATTTTGCAGACCTCAGCTCCTTGCTGAAATATATGTCAGCATTATAATTACACAGGTGATCAAAGGATGTAGTAATTGCCCTACTTAAAGGAGATGTAGGAAATAATACATACACATATATATATATATATATATATATATCACCGCCAACCATTATCAGTCCACTGCTGGATGAAGGTCTCCTCAAGTCTCTTCCACAACAGTTTGCATTGAGCCAGCTCCCACGTGGTGTTATTCTGGATCTTTTCCTGTCCCTTGGTATCCAGCCTAAAATTTCCAATATATATAAATATACTTTATTTAATGGGTCATTAGTGGACACTTGTTGGTGAAGTTGGTATCACTGAGTTGTGACGTCATTCGTTGCTGGTTTCCAGGCTGTAGTCTGTGAGCTGTAGTAGGTAATCCACGAAGTTAACCTGTCATTCTCCATAATTTTCTTTTTACTTTTGATGTGTATTTCATAATCAAGAACATTTTGGCACTTAACGATGAACTACAGGGATTAATTATCACAAGTGATTGCTAGTAGGGACTGTATCATGATGTAAAAATATTTTCTTGTTTCCATTTTTAAGCCTTTTCTTATTTTACTCTGAAAATTAAGATATTAATTGAAAATATGTTAAGTAATGTGAATGATTGTGTTACTCTTTCTCATAATTTTGACCTACCTGCTTGTGATAGTCTTATTTAAGGTTTTTATGTATGTGTGTGTGAATATATATATATGGCTAAAGGGGAAGCTATTTTTATTTATAATTTTATCATGCATATTCCCGCAGTGTGTATATATATCGCTAAAAAAGAAACTTTTTTTATAATGTTATTATGCATTTTCCCGCAGTGGATTGGTAATCGTTGCCAATGATAATGATGATGATTCACCTAACAGAAATATGCAGCCCATTTCTATCTTATTTTCTTGGTCAGACTCTCTCAAGAAAGGCACATGCTTAAAAATTGATATGGAAAATTTTTTAAAGCCTCGGGTGTGGCTCCTTGTAAACTTTTGAAGTGGAATTAAAGTAAGACTGGCAAAAAGCAGTAAAGTAAGACAGTTCTGTCAAAAATTTCTATTTTAAAATAATAAAATGAAATGGCAAACGGATAGACTGAAAATTCTAAAAATTGTCAAAATCCAATTTGTTTCGGACTTCTCATTAAAAAAATCGAGTTTTTTAAAATCTTTTATGATTCAAGTTTCTTTATTCAAATGTGAAGTAACACACACAGTTAAAAATGACAGCAATATTCAAGTTTCAATGCTTCATCGAAACAGGTTACAATAGACATTGCTGCATAAGAAAGAAACGATATAACGAAAATTTTCATCTTGAACATACTGGAATTCATTAAGGTTTCATTCGAAGCGTTAAAGCTATATTTACGTGATTTAGCAGTTCCTAAATTCGGGAATTAGTTTCGAAGACTTCCTCTTGACCACACCCTTTTACCCCTGACGGAGAATTATAGACCTGTCCGGCTCTTGGTGGTATCGTAACGCGCAGCGTTGTAAAACATTGCCGTTTGATAAGAATAAAGTCTGAAGACCTTGTCCTGCTTTCATCTACGGAAGCAGCTTCAGAGCTTTAATCACTTCCACTGATTATGGATTTCAGTTTCTTCTTGCTTATTCTGTCTTAATTATTTTCTCATGAAATAGATGTTTTCTAAGAGATTTGTTTCCTTAATGGTTTTAGGGTGAACATGTGTACTATGGGCGGAGATCTGCGAGGAAATCCAAGTGGATCGGTATTTGTACTGAATGAAGCCTTGAAAATTCATTCAGCCACATGGACCCATTGTTAGAAAAGGGTGTCTATCTACATCACTGAATGAACTTTCAGGGCTATGTTAAAAGACACTCAGTACTCTGAAGTCAAGGATCTATTCTCAGCGTATTCACGCCAGTCAATAGAATCAGTAGAAATCGTTATTCGCTCGGTTTTTATCATAATTTTTTATATCATGAAGTAGCATCGTGAAGGACATTCAACTTGTATTTAAACGCTGCTCGTCGCAAGCTTCACAATTCATCATTCTTAGAACTCTTTGTAGGAAGTTAAATGGAACTCTTACCCACCATCATGAAATTCTTGGTATGTTAAATCGAATTATTTAATTTTGGGTTATACGATATGGTACTTTTTAACACATTGTCTGGACTGAATTATTTTAAAAGTCTATATCATTCTACCCACACACACAAAAAAACAACAACACATGAGCAAATCAGAGGATTATTAAGCAGTCGCCCGTCCGCATTTTGTGGCATCTGGTAAGATAGGAGCACCACCTATATCTTACCCGTAACCATCTTGAACAAATGATCAGAAGCTAGCTCGTCAGAAAACTCGGCCACAGGGTCGGCCCACAAATCCTTGCGTGATCTTGATTCAACCAAAACTTCTTTGCCTATAGCTAATTTTGTGGTCTTATATCGGAAGAATATACAATAATTTGTAATCGGACAGAACAGAGGAATGTAGGGCTTAACAGAGGTATGTAGTGCTTTAGCAGAGGCACTTATCAAGAAAAGCAAAGCCGATAATGCATGCTGCCTTGGCCAATTTTTTAAGTACTTAAATGAAGAAAAAGTTACTTGGTTTTGCGCGATATAATTAGCAGATGGTTTTAATGTTTAGGGAATTACCAAAAAAAAAAAAAAAAAAAAAACTTGACAGATAATTCAAAAGTTTTTATGTGAAAAGATGAATGAATGAGCAAAGGAATATGTGGAATTCTTTCTCAGCCGGATGAGATCCCAGTGTTTGACTGTTCTTTTATTTATTTCTGTTTGTTTTATTTTATTGCTATGGAGAGTGCAGTGCGTAGAAGAAGTCTAGACAGATCTTAGGAAACACGTCAGTGGTCGCGTCTGAAAGAGATTAACAAACCTGCTTCCACTGACAGTTTTGTTAATCTCTTTCAGGGCTGCAGTGAACTAGCGAGAGCAGGGTTCGTTGCTAATCGCATGACAGCTTTTTTAGCTGTAGCATAGAGGAGTTTTGCGGATGATTTAAGTGAATCACTTTGATTTCGGAAATAATACTCCTGAACTAAGCGAATACTGTTCCTATATTTGAAATGGCATTTAGCTGAGGGAATATAATCCTCCTTGTGTAACACTCTTCAGCTGGAGGAATTTCTAAAATAACGAGAATCATTGCACACTATATTAATGACCGATTTGTACCTGAAATAACAAAATTCAAATTCCGCCGCCATGGTGACTGAGTGGTCTAAGGCGCTGGCTTCTGGCCAGTCATACAAGACGGGCCCAAGTTTTAGTCCCGGGTAAACTCCGAAAAAAAAATGTTGTTTAGAGCCCGTCTTTGTGTAGATAACAGCCTTTTAAACTAATTAGTAGTTTTCTGCGCCAGATATTTCTTCCGACTGGCGGAAATTGAATTTCTTTTAGAAAACTTAGAATCTTGCAAATGCATACGTTTTTCAGACAAATAATGAAATGATGTCCAGTAAATAATTTATTGCTTCATGCCAAACTCGAATCAAAATTTGCCTTGTTAAACTATACCGTTTTCGATGCTCGTGAACTGAAACACTCACTGCAATTTATTTTGCGTTTTTTGTTGTTTAACGAAATTATCTTAAAATTATTAATTATAAATTTCACAATCGTTTAAAATCCGGTATAACATTTACTTATAAATAGCGATTTTCTCCCTAGTTCGGCTTAGAATTTTGAAAATTTTTCTTGAATAAAATAAAGGAAACACAGATTTTTAATGCAAAAATTAACAAGTCAGAACAGACGCAAGCATTCATGTTTTTTTCATGCTTGACGGAAAGACGGAAATTCCGAAAATTTTGATTTTTTTAAGGAACCACCATAAATTTGTCTCCTGTAATTTCTGGTATAATAGCTTTGCTGTTTTTCATTTTTTAATAAACATGTGACTGGAAAATGAGTGCAAACCATTCTTGTATAATGTTAAATATAAATCAGTTTTTCTTAGCCCTAATATAATACATGGCAATTGTATGACTATATAACATTGCAACTGAATTTATAAACGCAAAGAAACATATAGACTATCAGTCTGTCTTAGGTTACAGGAAGCATTCATTCCTTCACGTAGGTCAACATCCCGTAAATAACGCATTATGGTGTTGCACCTTGGATTCCGTGTGAGCATTCCGAAATATCGGTAACACGTGCTTGTGGCTACGTCAATCTTAAGTGAAATATCCTGAAACAAGAGACGACATTTTGGTTTTGTATTGTGCGCATGGACCGAAAAGCTACAAGTTAGATTGCCATTTTGAAGCAAAAAGAACTTCTTTAAAGAAAAAATTATTTTAAAATAGGATGGCATGTAATTTTAATACAACTAATGTTAAAAGCCAGAAAAAGGCCAAGTCAATTCTCTGACGCCGACTAAACTGAAAAAAAAGCCAGATTTCGAGAACTTGTAGTCAAAAAAGCCAATTTGGAAACACTGCGCTGTACCTGGCCTGGAACGAGTCTCCTTGTATTAGGGACGGGCGACTCTTTAAGGCCCTATGGCTGTCGTTAGAAAAAGAACCACACTCACAAAAAAAGAGGAAATTTCATTACATTACGCGAAACAAAAAGAAAATTCCAGATGAATTATTATTTAAATCGAATGATGACTTGTTCCTGTTTGTCGTACCGTACGTCAAATAGTATAAAACGTATTTGAATATGATTTCCATAATGAGAGAGGGAATAGTGATATAATTTCATAATGAAATGGAACCGTTTCATATTCAAGAAGTAAAAACGTACGAATATGAGACGCTTTATTGACATTGAGCGGAGATCTGCTGCTGCGGTAAATTAACATCACTGAAAGCATCAAAATAATGCACGCCGTCTTGATGGCCGAGTGGTAAAAAGCTCGGACTTTGGTCAATCGCCCGATCTGGATCTAGGATTGGCCCAGTATATAAAGCATGGGAGGTACGCCCCACCCGGAACCAGTGGTTACAAACCTCGGACGGACTACAGCTTATAGCCCTTGTTGCCAAGGCCCGAACAAGCATTTACTCAGCTTTTACTTTTTCGTACCTCAATTATATGAAAGCTTCATGATCGTTTAATAATCGCACTTCCGGTTTTTGACAATTTTACTAAAAAAAAAGTTTATAAACAACACCTAAACAAATATTAAGATAAAAAAAGGCCATTTTGTAAAAGCTGTCTTACTTTTTTTATTCAATATGTCATAAGGTTGATTTTTCTTTCCACCCCCCCCCCCGCTTTGCCTCCATTTTCTTTTGCATTTACTGCAGTAAAATTTGGAAGCACTAAAATAACAAAAACTACAAATTTAACAGCAATTGTCAGAGGCAGATATTTTTTGAAATTTCACTTTTTGTCAATATTTAAAAAATTCTCCCTTCTTGACTTTTGCATTAGCAAATGCGTAAAATAAGCTATCAATGTTCAATTTTCCGGCTGTTTCATTCTCGAAGAAAGGGGTAGCAAATGAGAAATTCGTTCTTGTGACGCTATGTCTTTGCGGATAATTTTTTATTAATTTAACTTGCTGAATGTCCTTTCACAGGAAGCAACTGAAATCGGAATAGTCAGCAACAGTTTGTATGCCAAAACTACGTTAGGATAGGCCTTGTCTAGACATGTTCGAGCATGCAATGAAAAATAGTAATATACTGTATTTCATGGATCTAATGTTTTCTGACATCACGACAGTGAGACTTTAATTCTGCAACGAAATCTGCTTTGTTAATGCCATTCGATTCAAAAAAATTTCTTTAATCACGGTTTTTGGTTCAACACAAGTAAACTTCTGCGTATTCAAAAGAAGTTATCGCTTCTTTCTTTCCCTTTTTAGTATCCTTTGGCGCACGTAAGTACTCCAAAGACTATTCCTATTTATTTTTAGTAGTGAAGACTATGTGAACATCCAAGAGCCAACGGTTGTAACTATAAAGTAAAAGCTAGTCGTTATGTGAACTTCGATAACACAGCATTCCGCAGAAATAAAACAAATAAGCACAGAACGAATGAGTATCAGACAGTGAACGTAAAAATTAGAAGATGCTTTCACGGTAGGGCTTGGAAATATTCTCTTTAAATTTAAACGGTCAGAGGGACTTTCAGGGACAAAGCACAGATGACAAATTAGCTTTTCATCCCTGTTACTTGTTCAGAAAGATCCCACAGGTTGGGCATATCCGCATATCGTCTTAAATGCCTCTTTGAGCTGTTTGAAAGAAGTCCTTACATGCTTATCAAAGGTCCACACCTCACAGGGTAGGCCACTCTGTACTCGGGTAAGCTGCGCGAACTACTGTATGCAGCTAACTAAAGTCTTTAAAAAAGAAAATACCGAAGTATATAACTTTCTTTTTCAGTCAACATTTTCAGTAAATTTATTTGCATGTTGTACATTTCTATTTTTACGCTCCCCAGAGCATCAATTTACGCCTCTAGCATGACCGTTATGGCTTCCGATAGCTACGGTCTTACTTGATGCTCATTAATAACCCGAAAGAAACATAACAAATATGGGCAAAATAACGTTTGCGTAGATATCGCTATATTCAAACTTTAGAAGACAGTCTTTTGGAATTTTTACTAACGTGTTTTACAAGGTACACTGCAGAATAAAAGCACAATTGGGCCAGAGATATTACTAAACTCCTTACATTGCAATCTTAGGACTGACTGTCCAACTCCTGAATATTTGTGATTACCAGTTAGCTTTCCTTTTTCTTTCCCTCGGATTCTGGCATTAACAGGCCATATTTGCATATGTGCGACAGTCTTTTATAAAACGTGTCAAATGAGTCTTATCAAGTTGTATTAATAGATTCCAGCGATGCATATGTTTCGATAAAAGCTGTGTGGCTAAACTTTGAATAATTTGGTTGCACAGAAACGTTCTGTTTTGGTACTAGAACTTTTCGAACTGCCTTTGAAAATTACGGAGCTGCTTTCGAACGTGCGTACGAAGCCAACGTTTTAGCAAACATTTCTTGCCGTCATTTTAACCAGAAACTTCTTTTTAATATTGAGTATGTTTTAGGAACTTCGAGTTTTCATAGACCTCCGTTTCTTACTACGCGTTCTACCTTTTTAAGCGACATGTAAAAGTAACTTCTTTGAATTTGGTTTACCTATTTCATTTAACTAAAATATCAATTTCCTGGGATTTCTTTACTTGGATTAATTCGCCGAACTCGAGATCAGGACCAACTGGCGCAAAATTTATTCGATTACCTTTTTTCCTTTAACAGCTATAATTGTATCTGAGCATTGTTTTATTAATCACACTATAGAACGTACTGTACTTCGGACAATGCTTTCGCTGAGATATAATTTCTATGTATGAGACGAATGCTTTCCGGTTTTTGAAACGTTATGTCATGAAATAGAGAGTAATCGGATTTGAAAGCGATTACTCTCATTTGATGATATAACGGATCGCTGAAAAACTACAACTACGTTTTATGTGCATTCACATCCGCCATTCCTTTTCTTCAGATAAAACGTGAAGCTACATAACATTCCTAAATATTATTTAAGAACTTTATGATCAAAATTTCAAGAAATATATATTTTTTTACTTTTGTCACCAAACTTTTTAAACTAGAAACATGAAAATCTTTGTCTTCGTGCTTTCTCCCTGAAAGTTCATATTAAACATAACTGGAGTCACTTAAGCGCCGAGAGCCCCATAATGTGAGATACTCTACTCGCGGTTCGAGTTTGCCAAAGTTCGGAAGTTTGACAGTCTCCCAGGATTCGGCAATTAGCTTCTCCTCGATACGGAATGATGATTTAAGGAGAAGCCAACTAAGGTACAGAAGTTCCCAAGATGTAACGAGGAACCAATCGAGGCAAAAAAATTGTCAGTATTCTGAGTGTTTCGAGGGGAGCAAACAAAGAAATGGTCAGTTTTTAGAAGATTTGACAAAAATCAAACAAAAAACCGCTGACAAACTTGGTATTCACTATGGTAAAAACGGCAGCAACTTTTCGTGACATACTATTATCATACGTGGCTTGTGTTAAAAGTAAATGCATTGCTTTGGACTGTAAAGAAACTTTTGAAGGCTCTTTCAAATATAAACATACCCACTCAATCTATAAAAACCGTTAGTTATAAATGCTATTCATTTTATAAATGTTTGCTTTTCGGAATATTACTTTTAAAATCTCTATGTATATACACTGACGGAAAAAAATCCCAACACCACGAAAAAATAGTTGTAGAGGAATGAAATGGTGGCAATACATTTGTATAGGTAACATATTTAATCGATTAAGGTTTCAAGATCACAGCTTATTGTAAGCTACAACGCGAGAAGAGCCATTTTAAATGTGAAATGCTGGTACATTAATAACCGGTGTAACCGCCAGAATGTTGAATGCAAGCACACAAACGTTCATGCATTGTGTCGTACAGGTGCTGGATGTCAGTTTGTGGGATGTAGTTCCCTGTCTGTTGCACTTGGTTGGTCAATACAGGGACGGTTAATGCTGGTTGGGGGTGACGCTGGAGTTGTCGTCCAATGAAGTACCATGCGTGCTCGATTGGTGAAAGATCTGGTGATCTAGCAGGCCACGGCAACATGTCGACACTTTGTAGAGCATGTTGGGTTACAACAGCGGTATGCGGGCGAGCGTTTTCCTGTTGGAAAACACCCCTGGAATGCTGTTCATGAATGGCAGCACAACAGGTTGAATCACCAGACCGACGTACAACTGTGCCGTCAGGGTGCTTGGGATAACCACGAGAGTGCTCCTGCTGTCATAGGAAATTGCTCCCCAGGCCATAACTCCAGGTGTAGGTCCAGTGTGTCTCGGCCGCAGACAGGTTGGTTGCAGGCGCTCACCTGGCCTCCTTCTAACCAACACACGGCCATCACTGCACCCAGGCAGAACCGGCTTTCATCAGAAAACACAACAGATCTCCACTTCGTCCTCCAATGAGCTCTAGCTTGACACCACTGACGTCGCAAACGGCAGTGGTATGGAGTAAGTGGAATGCACGCTACAGGGCGTCTGGCTCGGAGCTGTCCTTCAAGTAACCGATTTGTAACAGTTCGTTGTGTCACTGTGGTGGCAACTGCAGCTCGAATTGCTGCCGCAAACGCGGCACGATGCGCCACGGCCATACGCCGTACACGGCGGTCTTCCCTCTCAGTAGTGCCACGTGGCCGGCCGGAACCCGGTCTTCTTGAAGCAGTACCTTCCCTTGAGAACCGCTGCCAACAATCATGCACAGTGGCTACATTCCTGCCAAGTCGTTCTGCAATATTGCGGAAAGAAAATCCACCTTCTCGTAGCCCTATTACACGACCTCGTTCAAACTCCGTGAACTGTTGATAATGGCTTCTTCGTCTTCTTAAAGGCATTCTTGACTAACATCAACATCCTACGTCGAATCTCAATGATAACTAACGCTCACGAACGTTACAGCGCGTATTTACAGCAAACCTGCTTTGCATGTTCCGAGGAGGCGCTATTAGCGCCACACGTATGCGCCGAGCGCGAAATTTGCATGGACGTCATCTTACAGATGTACTCTCACCGCCTACCAACTGTCGTTTATCTAACACAACCCCTTCTTGGTGTTGGGATTTTTTTCCGTCAGTGTATGTTCCATAATATTTAGTAATTCACGAAAAATCTGACGTACATTTCAGGTCGCTGTCGCTGCCTTGTGCTTAGCCACTTGCTCTTTGGCTAGCGTGTTAGCTCCATATGGTGCTGCTCTTCCTTATGGCACCTTTGGTCTCGGCGGAGTGGCTCACTATGCAACTGTACCCGTCGACAGGGCCGTAGCATATGGCTCCACCATTAACCACGGCGTCGTTGGAGGCTTAAGATACGGACTGGGACTTGCTTCTCCAGTTGCAGCTGCAAAGTACGGAGTCGCAGCTGCTCCACTAGCTGTTACACCAGCTTACGGTCTCGCCTTAAACAAGGGACTCATCCTCTAAACACACGAAGTAAGTGACAATGCGGTACATCATTTTTATAGTTGTTTCCTGTTTTTATGTAGATCATCATCATCAATCATTCTGAATCCATTGTTAGATGGAGGTCTCCCCAAATCTCTTCTACAACTCTCTGTCTTGACCCATCTCCTTCATGTCCTTCTTGCTTACTTTCGAATTTAATCTGTTCATTCCCCACGTGATCTCCTTCTGGCTCTTTTCCTGTTTATTGGTACCCAGTACAGAGTTTCAGGTGTCCAACGGTGGCCAGTTGTTCTAGCAATATGTCTAGCCCTCTAGCCCATTGCCACTTGAAGGTCCCTACTTTGATCATTACATCATCCACTTTTGTCATTTTCCTGATCTATGAGTACCCTTTTCTATCTTTCCTGTTTACACCAAGCATGCATGTCTCCATGTTTCTTAGATTTGGCCGGAGCGTCTGCACATCTTTTTAAATTAAAGTGTATGTATCTGATCCATAGGTAAAAACTGGAAGGAGGAATTGATTAAAAACTTCTTTTAAAACATAGTGGTGAACTGCTCTTGAAAATTGTACTCTTTCCTCCAAATACGCTTCAGCCAAGTTTTATACGCCTGCAAATTTACTCTTCGATATGTCTCTCGCTTGATATCTGTTGTCGAAGATAGATGGAGGCATCGATTACTTTTAAATTTGTCTCATCAACCACTATATCTTCAGTTCTTGTAAAATCTTTGTACACAATTTTGTTGCCTTTAAGTTCATTTTTAATCTCTGTAGCGTAAAAGTCTTTTCTACTTCTACGCTGTTTTAACACATCAACATACTAAGAAATAGTTCCTAAATGAAAGAAACCTTAACGGCCTGACGAAACATGTAAATAACAGAAGTCAACTTACGGAAAAAGTAGCTTTATTCAGGCTGTAGTAGCACTTCCATAACTGAACGATAACATCACAATGTACTCCGCACACCACACATTATCACAACACTTCTATTAATAATAATAAGTTTACAATCCAATGCTCGTAATAATCGCTCTCTTACAACGCTCTCGAGCATTCCTCTCGACGGTACAACGCTCTCAAGCAACGCTCTCGACGGTACAACGCTCTCAAGCAACGCTCTCGACGGTACAACGCTCTCAAGCAACGCTCTCGACGGTACAACGCTCTTTAGCAATAGATCAGTCGTCATTTTTATCTCTTGTTCTTATCAAGATCAGGCATACGTCACGTGCATTGAACCTCAATTGTGTTGACAAACGTATTCGTTTGAAGGAAAACATATTTCGTTAAGCGTGAAGAATACTGAGAATGAACTCAAGATTTACATAGGGAAAGAAACCAAAAAGGAAAGTTAATCTAGAATATTCGTCACATCTCACTCCTTTACTTCCGCCAACATGTCCCTGGATCTTGCTCTGCAGGTCTGAGTAGGTACTTTCAAAGATGACTATGTCGTTCGCAAAATAAAGGTAGGTTATACGTATATACAGATAAAAACGGGTATTCTGTTTTTGTTCTATTGCGAATACATCTGTCCCTTTCTCCTATGTTATTTTCCTCCTTCTACAACCTCTCTTAGGTTGCTGAATAGGGAAAATAAAATGCAGTTCTTTTACTACTATTAGATTAAGGTGTTAGATTTATTCTTGGTTTGCAAAATAGTTTTCCATAAAGACACCGTTTGATTATTTTCGTAGATTTTCAACAGCATTCTTTTATGAAACACCGATGAGTTTCTGTGAAGCTGTTTAGATGACCCTCATACAATATTACCGGCGCAACTTTTCAATAAAAGAAACACCGTAAGCAATTGGCAATTTTTAATTTCCATGATACGAACATATGATGAATATACGTATATGTTTCACTTTGATAAAGAGACATTAAAATACCATTCAGCAGCTTTGAGATCCTTTTTCCTTTTTCGCAAACCCTATGGTAATATAGTGGACAACGTTGCAATAGAATAAGCTACCATATCTCTCCCAAATTAATTTTGACAGAGGAAAACTTGTAATAAATTCCAGTCTCATTTTTTGTTTGAAATTCATAAGATATACACTGTTTAAGGTAAAAAATAAAATAATGCACAGTAACTCCTAGGTCAGAAAATGTTTGCGGCAGCCGAAAAGGGAGATGAGAACTGGAAATATTTTGCAGTACAGATTTTTGTATAGCCTTTGTTACAAAACAAACATCTGTTTACTATTCCACGCATCCTTAAGACGTATTTGACACGTGGCACAAAATAACACGAAAAATACACATAAGACCTTTTTCCCGGAAAATCTCCCTTTACGAGAATAGTTTAATTTTCACAAATGCCTCATTTTACAATGTGTTATCGTCCTTCTAGAAAGTCTACACATTCCTACACAATACATTACCGTAAAAAATGCCGTTTTTAAATGTTAGTGCACTTTTCTTATTAGCTTATAAAACTTCATTCAATTTTTGAGGAAAAATTGATATTTTAATTAGACTTTTGGAGATGTCTATTTTACTTGTAAACTCAGTGATGTGTAAAAGGTATTATGGAAAAGAGCAGGACAATGAAGTTCACGACGGCTCCATGTTTCTTTTCATATGTGATGACTCAGAGGATAATTGAGTGAAAGTGTTAAACGTCGACAGAACAGATTAGTTTTAACACTTAATATATTCACTGAGTTATCACCCTGATTGTTTGATTTAACGAAGAACTACGACTTTGTCAAGAGAAGTAGTTCCGGCATTTTATAAATCCTCTCACAGCTTTTCTCATCCCTTTCTTACTTTTGTGAGATCGATAGCAAGAAAAAGAAAAACGACGAATTCAGCAACCAAACTCTTCTAATCGTTTCCCAAATGTTACCTATTCTGCTGAATGCATACAATAAATTGCTGACCCGTAAAAATATTTCGTCCAAGACTCACTACAATCACTATTTCATTTTTGTTTTAAAAGTTGCTCTTCCATGAAATTAGCGCCTTTACATTAGAACAAGATGACCCCTTTGTATCCCTAGGGAAACCCGTTTTGAGCCTCCAACTTAAAAACAAACAAACAGACTTTCAACTGTTTTTGAGAGGTAATTTGAAAACAGCTGAAAGTAATTTAAATGCGTGTAATTCTCAAGCAACAATTCAACGTACTACCGAGGCTTTTTAGGAAATATCTGGAACAGATTTCTGTCTATCATATTTTTCTATTGTTATTTATTTATAAGAATTAACAAGTGCCATAGTGTAAACCATTCCTGTGACATTGGTTACTGTAATTTAATGTTTCTTTCCTGTCTCAATTCTCTTTTGCAGTAACTAGCAGATTTAAGAAAAGTAGGAACATATAAAGAACAATGTGAACTGTATGATCTACAAATTCTGAAAATTCGCATGCCAAGTATGCTGAAGGAAAAACAAAAACATTCACATTTTTCTAAAACTACCTCTTTTAGAATGTTAATAAAAGTATGTTTGCTCAAAACTGCTTTTCATGGTTTCAATAATGTTCCAAAAAGCTCATACGACTTACAATTTTCACGATAACAATAATTTTATCAAAAACTTTTAATTGAATTTGCAATCAATTAGTATTGAAACATGATCACTTTGCAGGGAATGCATCATATGTTTTCTGAGTAGCTTAGTTCCCTTTCCAATTTAAATTTATGCTGTAGACCAGGGGTACACGGCGGGCAGCAGGAAGTACCTTACAACAAAAGATTCCAAGGGAAATCCCAAAGCCAAAATATCAAAAAAAAAAAAAAAAAAAAAAAGCTAAGAAAATGCACAGGAATTAATTAAACAAAACAACTTACTTGCTTAAAAAATATGCAGGCGTCGCCAAAACATTTTATTTTTTATGAGTCTCTAGTGAGAAATTTGACATTGTTTGTTTTTCATTAGCCTTTCAATATCTGGTTCAATGTTGGACACAGCGCTCCGCAGGTTTCCCTCCAACGCCGTCATCAGTTACACGAGAACGACTTGATGTCACCTGTTTCATTACAGAAAATGTTTGTACACATAAGTAGGTGCTTCCGAATAATGCCGTTTTTTGAGCGTGCATTTTCAATCTCTTTATTTCACAAGGCAAATAGTTTATGTAAAATTCTAGAAAAGGGACTTCTGCAAATTTAGCCTTCAATTCGGAGTTATTTTGAAGATCAGCAAGCTCCGTCAAAAAAGCGACGAACGCAGGTTCAATATTAGCTGCGAATGGTATTGCAAACACGGCGTGTACGTGAGTGTACCCCGCCCAAATTTTTATATCTTTATATACAGAGGGTGGGTCGAAAGATTTGCAATACTTGGATCATTTTATGTCTCCATACGTGCCTTTACGACGAAAGCTGACTAGCTTTCAAAGTATAGGTCATCGTGTTGCACCGTCTTTAGACATCTGTCTGCCAGTTCTTCGATTCCGCGGCGATACCAGTTCTTGTCATTCGAGGCAAAGAACTGCTTCACCCCAGCTGCACCTCCTCCTGGTTGTTGAAGTGCCGCCCGCGAAGGAAGTGGGCCATGGACCGGAACAGATAATAATCCCATGGGGCAAGGTCCGTACTATATGCTGGGTGTGGTATCAGTTCGATACCTTCAAGTTCCTGGAGTTTTGCCCGTGTCGTTCGTGCGGTATGAAGCCGAGCGTTGTCCTGCTGTAGGAGAGCGCGTTTTTTATTCACCAGTGCCAGGTACTTCTCCTCCAAAACGGCATACATCCGCTCCAACTATTCAGAGTAGAGGTTGACGTTGATGCTCCGACCATCTGGAACAAATTCGTAATGGACTATCCTCTCGAAATTCCACCAGACGCAGAGCATAACCTTGTGATCGAAGCGCCCACGTTTGGCAACAGGTTCTGCAAGCTGGCCAACCACTGCCGTTGTGTATTAGGATTACAAAAATAGACCCACTTTTCATCGCACTTAACAATTCTCTTGATGAAACGTACATCGCACGGGTTTTCCACTCGGCGGTTTGCTTCAGCTGGCGTCAGTTCGTGAGGGATATTGCGGCAGCTTCTGTAGACCTTGCCGAGGTCCTGAAGATGATGAACCACGGTAGTCTGTGATATGCCCAGCTCGCCTAATGATCTTCGAGTGCTAGTGTCGGATTTGCCTCTACGTCCTGGCGCACTGCCTCCGAATCCACGGTTCGCGGTCTATCTTACCTTGGCTGATTGTCGAAGTTTCTGTCACCTGAGCGAAATTTCTTGAACCATCTGGTTGCGGTGCTGTGGTCCACGGAGCCTTCCCCTTTCGCATGACAAATGTTTCGTGTTGCTTGAGCAGCGTTATGGCCGAGTTCAAACTCGTAAAGCCAAAGTTCCCTAATTAGCCAGATGTGACTGCTCGTCTTTTAGGCGTCCCAACCACAGACAGAACGACGACAGGCAATGCTGTTCACAGCAACGACTATCACTTTATATCCCTTTTGACAGACTGCGGTGTGCGACTTGAATTAGTTTAAACACGTGACATACCCGCCGCAGCACATGCGTTTATGCAAATATTGCAAAACTTTCGACTCACCCTCTGTATACACGCTGACGGAAAAAAATCCCAACACCAAGAAGGGGTTGTGTTAGATAAACGACACTTGGTAAGCGGTGAGAGTACATCTGTAAGATGACGTCCATGCAAATTTCGCGCTCGGCGCATACGTGTGGCGCTAATAGCGCCCCTCGGAACATGCAAAGCAGGTTTGCTGTAAATACGCGCTGTAACGTTCGTGAGCGTTAGTTATCGTTGAGATTCGACGTAGGGTGTTGATGTTAGTCAAGAATGCCTTTAAGAAGACGAAGAAGCCATTATCAACAGCTCACGGAGTTTGAACGTGGTCGTGTAATAGGGCTACGAGAAGGTGGATTTTCTTTCCGCAATATTGCAGAACGACTTGGCAGGAATGTAGCCACTGTGCATGATTGTTGGCAGCGGTGGTCAAGGGAAGGTACTGCTTCAAGAAGACCGGGTTCCGACCGGCCACGTGGCACTACTGAGAGGGAAGACCGCCGTGTACTGCGTATGGCCGTGGCGCATCGTACCGCGTCTGCAGCAGCAATTCGAGCTGCAGTTGCCACCACAGTGACACAACGAACTGTTACAAATCGGTTACTTGAAGGACACTTCCGAGCCAGACGCTCTGTAGCGTGCATTCCACTTACTCCAAACCACTGCCGTTTGCGACGTCAGTGGTGTCAAGCTAGAGCTCATTGGAGGACGGAGTAGAGATCTGTTGTGTTTTCTGATGAAAGCCGGTTCTGCCTGGGTGCCAGTGATGGCCCTGTGTTGGTTAGAAGGAGGCCAGGAGAGTGCCTGCAACCAACCTGTTTGCGGCCGAGTCACACTGGACCTACACCTGGAGTTATGGTCTGGGGAGCAATTTCCTATCACAGCAGGAGCACTCTCGTGGTTATCCCACGCACCCTGACGGCACAGTTGTACGTCGGTCTGGTGATTCAACCTGTTGTGCTGCCATTCATGAACAGCATTCCAGGGGGTGTTTTCCAACAGGATAACGCTCGCCCGCATACCGCTGTTGTAACCCAACACGCTCTACAGAGTGTCGACAAGTTGCCGTGGCCTGCTAGATCACCAGATCTTTCACCAATTGAGCACGTATAGGACATCAATGGACGACAACTCCAGCGTCACCCCAACCAGCATTAACCGTCCCTGTATTGACCGACCAAATGCAACAGGCATGGAACTCCATCCCACAAACTGACATCCAGCACCTGTACGACACAATGCATGAACGTTTGCGTGCTTGCATTCAACATTCTGGCGGTTACACCGGTTATTAATGTACCAGCATTTCACATTTAAAATGACTCTTCTCGCGCTTACAATAAGCTGTGATCTTGAAACCTTAATCGATTAAATAAGTTACCTATACAAATGTATTGCCGCCATTTCATTCCTGTACAACTATTTTTTCGTGGTGTTGGGATTTTTTTCCGTCAGTGTATCTGTGTGTACCGCCAGTCCCACATAAAATGTTCATATCCTTATAATTTGTCCTTATTTTCAATAAATGTTTGACTAATTTCCGTTTTGTGCCCGTGGGCCACATGCAGTCAGGCTGATTGCCGCGGGTTCTGCATGTCTGCTTTAGACAAAAGATTAAAAGAAAGCAAAATAAACGAGTAAACATTAAAAAAAATTCTGTAATTTTCTTCAAAACAAAAGCGAAGATTAATGGGAAAATAACAAATAGATGAATATATGATGAAAAAACAAATTTTGCTTACTTTGAACAATACATTTCTTTAACAGAAAACAGTTTCCAGTCAAATAAGCCTTCATGTTTTTAGTCTATTCATTGAAAATCCTCAGTTTTAATGTTCGTGCCACTGCAGTTATAATTTCACGTATGTCAGCAACTCATAAGTGAAATTAATTAGATAAATTTACGGCAAATGACCACATTACGATGAAGAACAAAAGTTCAAGTGTTGCTAATTTAAGGAGAAACCATTTGGTTACTGGAAATTAATTTAAGTTATCCATTCTTTCATGTACCCGATGGCTGCGATAAAGGACTTATGAACATCGATACAAAGGACTTAGGAATAGGGATACATTTGTTCATAGGCTCAGAACATTTTCTCTTTTTGTTTTATTAAAACTAATAGTTTCAAATGCCATTTATGATAAAAGCAATGCGTGTCTTGGAAGAAAATGTGGAGGACTGAAAATTCACTTTACTATCACGTATATTATGCGTAGTACATTGAGTCGAAAGGCTGTTTCTTGTGTCTCACTATACTCCGTCGCTGAAGAAGGTCATATTGTGATCTCCTGACCGACTTTGAGCGAAAAAGAATTGTTGGAATGAGATAAGCTAGATTTTCCTACCGCGAATTTGACACTCGTGCAGGACGAAATGCCAGTACAGTGATGCGAACGTGGCGTCAGTGGACAGATGAGACTCGGACGCACAGAAATCTCGGAAATGGACGGCAAATCGCACGACTATACGGGATGACAGACACTTCTGCCGCATGGCAGTGACCGATCGCACAGCGACATCCACGGCGTTAGGGCAGTCGTGGAGCACTGTCTCAGGTCAAGTTTTGTTCTGCCAGCACAGTTCGACATCGTCTGTTTAACAGAGCACGTCGAACTGGGGTCAACCACAGACGCCTGAGGTTGCAATGGGGTCTAGGCCGCCCCGGTGGCGCAGTGGTCTAAGGCGTTGGCCTCTGATCATTCGTCCGTAAGGGGTCCGGGTTCGAATCCCGGTCAGGCATGGATGTTGTGTTTGTCTTACGGCACTGGCTCTCTCCCTTCCCTGGAACCAGTGACCCTAAATTAGGGACGGGCGACTGCTTATAGCCCATTGAGTTGCTCACGGTGGTCGTTAAACCTCCAAAAAAAAAAAATGGGGTCTAGAACAAAGATATTGGCGCGCTGATTGGCAACATGCCGTGTTTTCAGATGAGTGACAATTCAACTTGATGCACCATGATGGTCGCATACGTGTTCGAAGATATCGTGGTGAACGGCACCTTGCAGCGTCATGCCAGCCCAACGCCAAGCGTCATGGTTTGGGGCGTCATTGGGTCCAATTCGCGATCTTGCCTGATACGAACTGAGGGAACCCTGAACAGCCAGCGATACATCAGAGATGTTTTAGAGGCAGAGGTGATACCTTTCCTTTTGAGTTGTCCTGGCGCTATATTCCAGTTGGACAATGCTCTGCCACATGTGGCCGGGATGTCTAAGACCTCTTCCATGCACTGCAGATACCCCTTCTTCCTTCTCCTGCACGTTCTCCGGATATGTTCCCGATCGAACATGTCTGGGACATGGTAGCTAAGCGACTGGTCTGTGAAGCGCCTTCGCCAGTCACCACAAATAAGCTCTGGTCTCGCAGAGAAGCAGCCTGTCGGGCTATTCCTTAGGACGATATCAAAAACCTCTTCCATTCAATGTCACGCCGTGTAGAAGCTGTTATTGTTGCTCGAGATGGCTGAGTTTTGAAGCGAAAAATCTTGTATAGCTTTACAAATGTAATCAATTATCTCCTGTAACATAAGGAATCTGTGATATAAATCTCATTTGAATAGCGCGATTCTTTCTTGGTGTTGAAATTTTTACAATCAGTGGTGTGTTAGGGGACGTAAGAAGTTATCCCTCAATTGTGCAAGCTTTGCCTTTTTCTTCAGCTTCATCACCGTCTGGGTTAGCTGTTTGAATTTTAGTCGATATTTTGCTGTTGCTCCTTTCAGTTTTGAGATGCCACTATGCGATAGTAAAACTGTTTTGAAGCACACAGTTTCTCATGTTTTTGTTTATTTGTGTGCTTGTTTTGAACGTTAGAAAGCGAAATTCAAAGAAGTGTCCCACTTTGTGATGAAACAACACAATACTCTATATCTCACTTAATTTCAATCAAAATAACTGTTACCGATTAATACACGGTCGAGTCACATTATTTTGACCACCAGCTAATATCTAGAGTAACCACCGTGTGCAGCGCGGATAGCAGCTGGACGGGCTGGGAGTGACTCAATAAGGTAATGGAAGGTGTTCACAGGTATGTGGAGTCCTGATGTCTGCAGAGCATCTGACAACTGCTCGAAGGTGCGTGGTGGAGAATCCATAGAGCGAACAACACGATGGAGGTGGTTCCACAGATACTCAATTGGGTTCAAGTCTGGGGAATTAAGGGGCCAAAGAAGTACTTTGGAGTTTTCATCATGCTCTTTCAACCACTTTCGGACATTTCTAGCTGTATTACACGTCACATTGTCGTGCTGGAAGATCCCATCTGCCCCAGGGAAGACAGTCAGCATGTACGGGTGTACGTGGTCTGCAAGAATGGATTCATAACGAATTCGGTTCATAGTGCCTTCTAGAGGTATTAGTGGACCCAGAGAATGCCACGAAAACATTTCCCAGAGCATGAGCTGCCTTGGGGGTACGCTGCCCCCCCAGCTTGTGTTCTTCCAGCAATGATTGAAAAGTGTTTGTTTTCCGATGTTTATCGCCTTATACGTCAACGTCCATCCGTTCGATGAAACAGAAAATGTGACTCATCGGAGAAGACAATAGCTTGCCAATCAGCGGAGGTCCAATTCCGATACTGCCGTGCAAATGTAAGCCTTTTCTGCCGATACACCTTCGTTAGCATTGATGCAGTGACCATTCGTCTGCATTGGAGCCCCATACGCAGCAGGGTTCGCTGAACTGTTGTTTTAAACACACACTTCCGGTAGCCCCCTGGTTCATTCGGCCAGTGAGTTTCTCCATTGTAGCATGTCGATCGGCCCTCACGCACCTTCAAAGACAACGTTCAACTCTCACATCAAGGGCACGTGGTGCTCCGGAATTTCCACATCGCTTATTCACAATGGTGCCATTTCTCCAATCGCGATGCACTTTAACCACAATAGCACGCGAACAGTTCACAAACTGCACTGTTTCAGAAATACTGCCACCCTTGGCCCGAAAGCTGATAATCATCCCTTTTTGCAAATCTGATAAATCACTCTTTTTATCCATGACAGCAACGAGCGATATGTTTTCAGATTGCCTACAACACACGTTATCTACCCTCAAAGCCAACTCACGACACGTGCCTTCTTTCATTGGCTACGCGCCGCTGACATCAAAAGTTGGAGGTGGCCACAATAATGTGACTCGACTGTGTATAAACACCTGAAAAATACTGATACGATTAACATTTCATACTAAAAATCCCATCAAACTTTTCATATCGTTTTTGTTTGGGGTTTTAACGACCACCTTGAGCAACGCAATGGGGTATAAGCCGCCTCCCGTCCTTAATCAAGAGACACTGGCTCCACGAAAGGAAGAGAGCCAATGCCGTAAGTCAAACACAACATCCATACCACCGCTGGGATTCAAACCCGGACTCATTTTGGAAGAATAGTTTAGTTGGATGCCTGCACCTCGCAACCACTCGGCAACCGGGTGTCCAAAACTTTCATATCGCCAGCAAACAGCAATAGTAACCTTGTACCATGCAACTGTTGCCAACTTATGACAGACTTCCTGAAAGCTGGCTGAGTACACTGTTAAAAATTTGGTGCCAGGTTGTACCAAAATATGGAGTAAGTAAGGAAAAAAAAATTGCTGCAACCACAACTTGGGGCAACATAAAAGCAAGTTATGGTTCAACTTTTTACACCAAGTTATGGTTCAACATAACACCAAGATATGGTTCAACCTTTTGTACCAAGTTATGGTTCACCCTTTACGCCAAATTACGGTTCAACCTTTATGCCAAATTATGGTACGACATTACACCCAATTTTGGTTCATTTCATATGCTCTTTATTTACAGCACATTTTATATAAATAAGGATCAGTACATGTTCAGTTCAACCTCACAACATGTACTGATCCTTATTTATATAAAATGTGCTGTAAATAAAGATCATATCAAATGATTTATTAGAGTTATGGAATACAGGTATTTGGGAAATTGTTCTAAAATTATGTAATAAGTTTAGGCTATAAAATAATTATTACAATCATAAGATTTGAAAAAAATAAACAAAAAAACTAAACAGTGGCCATACCTTTTCTAATAACAAATAAGGCTTAGCGTTTGTGATCTACCGTTCTCTATAAGTGCTTGAAATAAACTTAAAACATCACATTCTAAAACATGCACGGGTCACTAAAAAAATAACTAATAGTTTAACAAGTAAACTTACCCTTACACACTGTTAAAAATTTCGCCTTTAGATTACGAACAGCGCCCGGCAGCTAGGGTCCAACCATTGCCCGTAAAATTACGGCTTGGCCCGTTTTTTCTGAAAGCCATATTCCTGCTTTATTCATATTTCTGCTTTATTCAAAGTTGCGACTGGATCTCGGTCGTTACGTATGGTTGAAAAAATGTTTTTATTGCAAATTCCAAACTTAATATTGTATTTATGACATACTTTCCGCAATATGGAAACCACGGGAGGGATGAAGTCAACTTTACCAACGTATATAGGAGATACGACCTCCGTTGACAACGTCGTAAATCTTAGTCTTTGAAATTTCTGTAGAAGTTCCCGAAAGAAGCAGGCGGAATATCTAAATGATATGGCCAAGTTCTGTATGAAAGCTAGTTCGTCCTGACGAATCTGACGGGTTGAGGAATGAGTAAACGCACGTTTAATTAAAAAACGTAAGGCTGAAGCTTTATGTTTCAGGGGGTGGGAAGATACAAAAGGTATAAGACATGGTATGAAGGTCGGTTTTCTATAGACAAATAATTTGATAAGATTAGATGTCAAGTTACGAGTCAATAAGATGTCCAGGAAGGGTAATATACCATTTTGTTCAAGTTCCATAGTGAAGGTGATAGTAGGATATTAGTTGGAAAGACAGGTGGTAAATTTGTTCAGAAGTAACATAGAGTGAGGCCAGAAGACCAACATATCATCCACGTATCTTAAGAGGAGTGCCGGTTGGTACGTGAATTGGCTCAGTACTTTTTCTTTCAATGACTGCAGTAAAATTTCCGCCAGAACAGGGGAGAGAGGAGACCCCATTGGTGCCCCCTCCATTTGTTGGTAGAATTTGCCATCAAATTTGAAATAAGATCGTTTTGCAACCAATTTCAAAGCAGAAATGATTGCATCGACCTCCAATGGGGAGATTGAGTAATAAACAAGTAATTACCTTTCAATAATCGAGTGGACTACTTCAAGTGGAACCCTTGGAAACAGAGACACCACATCAAGGGAAGCCATAACAAATGAGTTTCCCTTGTAATCAAAAGATTTTATTCGTGTTAATGCCTGAGTAGAACTGTTAATGGATACTGATGAATTTGTAGTAAGTGGTTTTAGGTAAGTTGCTAAAGCTCTCTCCAACATACGGGTGGGGGTAGCATACCCCGAAATCAACAGTCTGAGGGAGCGGTCAGGTTTGTGGGTTTTGATTTTCCCAAAAAACTCAGGGACTCCTGTACCAACAGGAGGTTTCATTTTGGTAGAGATGGACGTAGGCAAGAGACTCCGGTTCCTGAGTTTGCTTAACTCAGCGACAGTCGCATTTGTCGGGTCAGAGCGGAGTACTCGATGTGGAATCAAAGCTATAGCTTGGTACATCTTATTGTTGTAATCTTTGCGATCTAATAAGATAATTTGCTGGGACTTGTCATCACTGATGATTGAGAGATCCGGGTTTCGAGAAAGTTGTAATAATTGGTTGCGTTCATATTTTAAAAATGAAGAGGTTTTATCATAATTTGAAAGGGAGTCAGCTAAGGCATAACGAGTGATATCTTGTTCCTTTTCCGGCAAGGCTCCAATAACTTTCTCCATTTGAGGTAAAGTTCGAAATGGTCGAAAAGGCATAACTGGATAGCTGAACTTAAAACCACGATTGAGGGCCGAACGTTGAATATCAGATAACACTATAGAGCTATATTTGATGAACGGATCTGGTAAATCACGATTAGTAGTTCTATAGCTGAAGTTCGTGGGTTGGAACAGTTGGGGACGGGTAGACACCAGATTGCATAATTTACGAGTGTGTCCTTGGTTCATGGAGGTCACAAAAGTCTGTATAGTGGTAAAGAAAACCAACAAAGTCTTACCTAACAAAATAGGATGGGAGAGCCTGGATAGTTGAGTGTAAGCTTTGTAGGATTTAAGGTTTAGCAAGTCCAGGTAACTTCTTTTCCTTCTTATTTCTTTGGTTAGTCGTTGTTGTTGAGCATTAGCTATTACATGTGCATCCTGTTGAGATATGGCAAACGTTCGTATTCGCAAGAACTTGGGCACCACACCGAATGAACGGCAGTTGAGTAAAAAACTAAGGTGAGTCTCATTGTGGGCTAGTTTCCGTCGGATGTTGCAGAAGGTCTTAGTTGCAGCTTCCATGCTCGTGCGCTTTGAAGTGCTACAGATTCTACCAGAATCTCTCACACGTAGTATCACAAGATTTGAAGCTAAAAAGAGTAATACTTGTTAAAAACTCGTACGTATGGAACATGATAAAATTAATGGCGTGCTGTCTCCGTACGATGTCATCAAACCACCATCCCTAATTGTACAATAAAAACTTTATTTACAATAAAAGATATGATTTAAAAATATTTAAAAGGGCAAGATCTTTCGGGCTACAATAGCACCCGTCCTCAGGCCACACAAACAGTGCCACAGAGCACTCGGAAGCGCCGTAATATATAACCAGTCCCCAAAGGAGACCCACAACGCATTTGTTCAAAACACAGGTGATGCCAATTGAGGAAAACAGCAAACCAGAAAGTAATACAAATAATATAGTTGATTATTTAAATAAGGTCCTCTTCTTCAGTAGGTTGAAGGGAAGAAGTAATTATTTCCCTCCATTGTCTAGGAACAAAAACAGGTAAGTCCAAGTTACAACAGGAAGTACCATAAAAAATAATATACAGACTCTCTGTAAAAAAGACGGTTTGTTTGTTAACAATAGAGGAGCCTTGCCGGAAAAGGAACAAGATATCACTCGTTATGCCTTAGCTGACTCCCTTTCAAATTATGATAAAACCTCTTCATTTTTAAAATATGAACGCAACCAATTATTACAACTTTCTCGAAACCCGGATCTCTCAATCATCAGTGCTGACAAGTCCCAGCAAATTATCTTATTAGATCGCAAAGATTACAACAATAAGATGTACCAAGCTATAGCTTTGATTCCACATCGAGTACTCCGCTCTAATACGACAAATGCGACTGTCGCTGAGTTAAGCAAACTCAGGAACCGAGGTCTCTTGCCTACGTCCATCTCTACCAAAATGAAACCTCCTGTTGGTACAAGAGCCCCTGAGTTTTTTGGGAAAATCGAAACTCACAAACCTGACCGCTCCCTCAGGCTGTTGATTTCGGAGTATGCCACCCCCACCCGTATGTTGGAGAGAGCTTTAGCAACTTACCTAAAACCACTTACTACAAATTCATCAGTATCCATTAACAGTTCTACTCAGGCATTAACACGAATAAAATCTTTTGATCACAAGGTAAACTCATTTGTTATGGCTTCCCTTGATGTGGTGTCTCTGTTTCCAAGGGTTCCACTTGAAGTAGTCCACTCGATTATTGAAAAGTAATTACTTGTTTATTACTCAATCTCCCCATTGGAGGTCGATGCAATCATTTCTGCTTTGAAATTGGTTGCAAAACGATCTTATTTCAAATTTGATGGCAAATTCTACCAACAAATGGAGGGGACACCAATGGGGTCTCCTCTCTCCCCTGTTCTGGCGGAAATTTTACTGCAGTCATTGGAAGAAAAAGTACTGAGCCAATTCACGTACCAACCGGCACTCCTCTTAAGAAACGTGGATGATATGTTGGTCTTCTGGCCTCACTCCATGTTACTTCTGAACGAATTTACCACCTGTCTTTCCAACCAATATCCTACTATCACCTTCACTATGGAACTTGAACAAAATGGTATATTACCCTTCCTGGACATCTTATTGACTCGTGACTTGACATCTAATCTTATCAAATTATCTGTCTATAGAAAACCGACCTTCATACCTTGTCTTATACCTTTCGTATCTTCCCACCCCCTGGAACATAAAGCTTCAGCCTTACGTTTTTTTAATTAAACGTGCGTTTACTCATTCCTCAACCCGTCAGATTCGTCAGGACGAACTAGCTTTCATACAGAACTTGGCCATATCATTTAGATATTCCGCCTGCTTCTTTCGGGAACTTCTACAGAAATTTCAAAGACTAAGATTTACGACGTTGTCAACGGAGGTCGTATTTCCTATATACGTTGGTAAAGTTGACTTGTTTTTTTTTTTTTTTTTTTTTTTTTTGATTGGAGGTTTAACGACCACCGTGAGCAACTCAATGGGCTATAAGCAGTCGCCCGTCCCTAATTTAGGGTCACTGGTTCCAGGGAGTGAGAGAGCCAGTGCCTTAAGACAAACACAACATCCATGCCTCACCGGGATTCGAACCCGGACTCCTTTCGGACGAATGATCAGAGGCCATCGCTTAGACCACTGCGCCACCGGGGCGGCGAAAGTTGACTTCATCCCTCCCGTGGTTTCCATATTGCGGAAAGTATGTCATAAATACAATATTAAATTTGGAATTTTCACCAAAAATATTTTATCAACCATACGTAACGACCGAGATCCAGTCGCAACTTTGAATAAAGCAGGAATGTATCGTATCCCATTGCTTCCCACGGCCTCTAACTATGATATTAAACACTACATAGGTTCTACCCTTAGAAGTCTGAACATTAGATTGTCAGAACACAAATATGCACTTCGAACTGACTCCTATTCTACATCATTTACTACAGCTGTTCGCCAGGGAGGTTATTCTTCAGATTGGCCTAATACAATAGTACTTTCCTCTATTGTTAACAAACAAACCGTCTTTTTTACAGAGAGTCTGTATCTTATGGTACTACCTGTTGTAACTTGGACTTACCTGTTTTTGTTCCTAGACAATGGAGGGAAATAATTACTTCTTCCCTTCAACCTACTGAAGAAGAGGACCTTAATTAATTAATCAACTATATTATTTGTATTACTTTCTGTTTTGCTGTTTTCCTCAATTGGCATCACCTGTGTTTTGAACAAATGCATTGTGGGTCTCCTTGGGGGACTGGTTATATATTACGGCGCTTCCGAGTGCTCTGGGGCAATGTTTTGGTGGCCTGAGGACGGGTGCTATTGTAGCCCCGAAAGATCTTGCCCTTTTAAATATTTTTAAATGATATCTTTTATTGTAAATAAAGTTTTTATTGTACAATTAGGGATGGTGGTTTGATGACATCGAACGGAAACAGCACGCCATTAATTTTATCATGTTCCATACGTACGAATTTTTACCAAGTATTTTGTTCAAAAAATTACATAGTGTCTGACATGGTGTCTTCTTCCCAAAGCCCCAAAGAGATTAAAGGTGACGTACGTCACAAATTAAACATTAAAAATATTACAGGGTGTTTCAGAAAATTTTATATCATTTGAGATGTAAATATCTGAGTAACTAAATAGTCTACGCAAATAAAACTAAACAGTCTTGATATTGAGCAAAATAAGATTTATTCATCAAAATTTGAATGAGAAATTCAAGGTATGTGGATTTCATGAACGATTTCACAAGTACATACATGAAAAACCACCGAAATGACAAAATAACTGTTTTAACTCCATTGTTAAAATATTTAATATATACATTTAAAAAGATGATATAATAAAATATATACACACGAGATCTTTCGGTACCCAAAGTGGGTGCCAAAATAGAGGATTTTATGATGTCATGTACGTGTTGTACTGGAAGACTCGGGAACAGAGGTACAGCATCTAAGGAAAGCATGGTAAAGGGTTGTGTAATTGGAGAAATTGGTTTAATTCGATCCAGTACTTGAGTGGAATTGGTAACAGAAAATGTTGAGTTATTAATGAAAGGTCGCAAATATTGAGCTAAGGCTTTTTCCAGTGGGCGGGTGGGATGCAATGTTGAGCAGCAACTAATAATCTAAAGGGGTGTCCAGTCTTTTGTGACTTTAGTTTTCCAAATAATTCTGGGACTCTAGGTCCTGATGGGTTAAACAATTTTGAAGTAATGGAAGTGGGAAGTAGTGAATGATTTTTTTAATCTTTTAACAGCTGTAATTGTAGCAGGGACTGGGTCTTTAGGGATAACACAGTGTGGTATGGATTCAATAGACAGTTTCAGTTTGTCAACATAGTCACCTCTATTCATAATAACTATTTGTGGGGACTGGTCCGCAGAAAATATCAAAAGTTCAACCTGGTTGTGTAATGTTCGTAACTGTTTGATTTCTTCTCTATTGTTTAAAGTTTCTTCATTATGAATAGCATAGTTCTTAGAGTTCAAAGTTTTTAAAAGTTCATACCTGTTCTGCTGTTGAATTGCAGGTGGAAAGGTTCCAACAATTTTCTCTAGTTTAAGCACAATATTGAAGTCTTTGTTTTTATCCTGTGGGTACGCAAACTTTAGGTACGCTATCCTGCTACAATTACAGCTGTTAACAGATTCAAAAATCATTCACTGCTTCCCACTTCCATTACTTCAAAATTGTTTAACCCATCAGGACCTAGAGTCCCGGAATTATTTGGAAAACTAAAGTTACTTAACTGGACACCCCTTAGATTATTAGTTGCTGCTCAAGCAGTAAATAGCCCTACCCGCCCACTGGAAAAAGCCTTAGCTCAATATTTGCAACCTCTTATTAATAACTCAACTTTTTCTGTTACCAATTCCACTCAAGCACTGGATCGTATTAAATCAATTTCTCCAATTGCACAACCATTTACCATGCTTTCCTTAGATGTTGTATCTCTGTTCCCGAGTGTTCCAGTACAACAGGTACATGACATCATAAAATCCTCTCTTTTGACATTGGGCACCCCATCTCCTGAGGTGGTAGCTATATTACAAGCACCATCTCTAGTTTACAATAAATCTTACTTTAAGTTCGATGAGATAATACATCAGCAATGCGAAGGGGCACCAATGGGATCTTCCCTTTCCCCAACCACTGCAGAAATCTGCTTGCGAGAATCGGAAAACAAAGTTCTTCAGTCAACTAGTTACAGACCTATATTATATCTCAGATAAGTAGATGACATTTTGGTACTCTGAAACCATCCTTTGGAATACCTATCAACATTTGTATCTAAGCTATCAAATGTATTTATTACTATAAAGTTTACTGCAGAATATGAAAGTAATTATAAATTACCATTTTAGATATCATGCTCACTAGAAATCAATCTAAATCAACTATTAATCATTCAGTATATAGAAAACCAGTACCAGATACGATACTAATACCTTGGGCATCAGCACACCCATGGAGCTTCAAAGAATCATCGACATCTTTTCTTATAAGAGCTTTCACTTATTCGTCCATAACAGCTCTTCAAAAGCGAGAAATGGATACGATTTATAATATCACCAGCAATCATGGATATCCAGATGAAACCATACATAGGATAGTAGCCAAGATTAAAAAGAACAGGACTACAACATTAACATCTATATATGAACCGAAACAAAGAAAATACATTGGTCCTCTTCTTTTTGTACCGAAAGTGTGCTATTCCATGAAAACGATGTCATAAATATGATTTTGATATTGGAATAAACACAAACAACATTAGGTCCTTACTTCTGAAAGACAGAGGAGACCCTGTGCCTTTTGATATAAAACATGGTGTATATATTATCCCTCTTAACAGCATAGAAGAAAATGAACAACAAAAAGTGTACATAGGCTCCACTTTTCGTTCAATATCAGCTAGTTTAAAAGAACATAAATATGATGTTAAAAATAGATACAACAACAGCTTTAGCACGACTTGAAAACCAAGGTTATGCTTTGGTACATAATTTTAATTTCAACGCTTTAATAAAACAGACTTTGTTTACATAGCCCTGAAAACATTAGCTTGCTTCTATTGGCTGAGAATTTGAAAAATGCCTCAATCCTCAGACTGTACGTGTCTTATCTCAGCAACTTTGCTGGAGCCTCCTGTAGTGCCGTAAATCCTGGTGTAGAATTAGCTTCCTGCCTGGGATGAGATTAAAATTCTCAACACACCAAAATCTAGATCAACTTTAAGATTTGCTGAGAGTTTGTACATTATGAAGTATGGGAATACAGTGTGTAATGATAATTTACCAGAATTAATACCTATGGCATGGAAAACATACTTGGGTTTGTCGGGTTAGGTATTAATAAATCAATAGACTTAATCTATTACTATTATGTTTGACCAGTAACAAATGTTGTCCCACTCTCACTGGTTAAGTCCATTTTATACTAGTTACGTCATTACGACTGTGTGTCTTATATAAATATCACAGTGCTTGTCACGTTCATTCGGTGAATTTTAACAGCATCTGAATATGGTACCCACTTTGGGTTTGGGTACCAAAAGATCTCATGGGTGTACGCATTTTATTATATTATCTTTTTAAATGTATATATTAAATATTTTAACATTGGAGTTAAAATGGTTATCGTGTCATTTCGGTAGTTTTTCATGTATGTAGTTATCGGCACGAGTTAAATTCACAGCGATTTCGCAAGTTCTCAATATGCGCACCGCCTGTGACACTGCTACATTCCTGCAAGCACGATGCAGCATGTCCCTGTCACACTCCTGCCAAGCACAATGCAGCATGTCCTTCATGTGCTCAAATGTGGCATGGGAATTTTCTTCGCCCCAAATGAGAACAATATGCTTGTTGACTTTGCCATCCGTATGAAATGTGGTTTCAGCACTGAAAATGACGATTTTCAAACTCGTCTTTTTCAAGTTTCTCGGACACAGAATTGCTTACGCTTTTGCTTGTCATCTCTCTTTAAGGCCTGAACAAGCTATAGCTTGTAAGGTGTCATTCAAAAGCGTTCCCTTGCGACACGCCAAACTGTCGTTGAAGGAATCTGGGTTTCCAGACTGGCTCTTCTTATGGATTTCATGGGGCTTCGCAGAAATGTTTCCCGAACCTGCGCGACCATCTCTTCTGCTACTGGTGGTCGTCCAGATCCTTTTACCCTGCACAGACAGCCTTCCTCTTTGAATTTTTGTGCCATGTCCAAATCTGCATTGCAGGTGGTGCATTTGAGCACATCAGAAACGTGCTGCATCGTGTCTGGCAGAAGCTGGACTACCGACTTGACATGTCCGTGGCACAGGCGGTGCACATATTGAAAACTTGTGAAATCGTTCATGAACTCCACATACCCTTGAATTTTTCATTCAAATTTTGACGAATAAATCTTATTTTGCTCAACACTAAGCCTGTTTAGTTTCATTTGCCTAGACTATTTAGTTACTCAGATATTTACATCTCAAATTATATCAAATGTCCTGAAACACCCTGTATTTTACATGTACAAAAAATTACATAGTGTCTTTTTCCCAAAGAGATTAAGAGCGACGTACATCACAAATTGTGGGGCCTTCGCGCAGTTGTTTTACGTAGACAAATTCAGAATGGAAAAAAAAGAAAAAGAAAAAGAAAGCTGTCAAATCTAGCTGCTGTTCTACAAAGCTGAAGTGAATACCTCCCCAATCTCAGGATAACAAGTTGATAAGCGCCTGTAGGATTTAGTCAGAGCTGAATACAGGGGCGTATATTGAATTTTTTATCGGGGAAGGGGAGGTTCTTCGACGAAAAATGGAAGTTTTGGTAATCCACCAGAACAAAATAAAAGTTGATGAAAAAATTTAAAGCATTTTTTCTAATGTAAGAAACATTCAAAAATATTATTTTACATGTTCAAAAAATTACATAGTGTCTTCTTCCCAAGGCCCCAAGGAGATTAAGAGAGGCGTACGCCACAACCGTATAGAAACTATAGGCGTACACTACATATATATGTACACACATTGTGTACGTATACTGTATATATGTATATATACAGCCCCCTCCAACAAGAATTCCTGGGTGCACTATGCAGTGATTTTATACTACATGGGAGAATTACTACTAAGAGAAAAAATTACATGTTAATTCCCCACTCAACATATCTAGATTGATTTTGCTGAATTTACTCAAAATCATGATCAGACCGCATCTCTAGACCTACACGAAAAAAAACCTACAAAAATGTAAATCAATACATGCGTGTTATTGTATGGCAAAATAGAAAGCTCCACTACGAAGAAAAGTAAAGCAGGTATATACCTGGCTTGCACAGAAAAGTAAAGCAGGTATATACCTGGCTTGCACAGAAAACTAAAGCACTGTATTACATTTGATAGTAAAACATATGCATATTTTAGAATTATATACCCATCCCAAAGTCAAAGGAATCTTTAACAATACAGCCCCTACATTGATTTTCCCGTGGCAAAGCTATTCGACTAGCATTAAGTGGTTTGTCATGAGATAACCCTATCAAAACAGCGAACAAACGCTGTTCACAAACGTGATTAAAACAAGGCTTTATTTCAAATCGCATGCTTTTGCTTGCACCATTTTGGTTGGCTCTAACATACATGTACACAGTTCGTCAGCCAAATAACAAACATGAGTAACCGATGTCGTTATTTTTATTATTATAACAAACGTAATTTTAAAAAGTAACTACTCATGTTTTTTTCACACACATGGCGTATAGTGTGTGTAGGATCATACATCACAGACGATAGACGAACGAACTGGAACGACCATTCGACCAATTAAAATTCGCTTTTGGAACGACCGAACCACGGTCGCGGTTGCCGTGGCGTATAGCCAGAAATTCCTTAAGGAGGGTTCCATGGGTTTGGTTCATTGGTGAAAGCCTCGTATACACGTATATATCGCTTTAAATTCGTGCTCAGTCTCCCCTCAAGAGAGGGGTTCAAACCCCGAACCCCCCATCTGGCTACGCCACTGTTCGTTGCTAATTGCTGTTCTCCGGCTATCTCCGCCATTGCATATGATTTCCAGCCGTGCTATTGGTTGAGAGGTTGAACCAAATCGCTAATAAATACTGTTGCTGCGGGTTGCACCAAATATTGGTTCAAGTGTCTGCTTCCTTAATTTTGAAATAACTAATTTTTGGTGAAACTCATTCAATTAAACCATATTATGAGGAAACGTTGAACTGAAATTTTTAACAATGTACTCGAAGATCTCCAAAATCTTAATGCCTTGCTTTGATGTATTCTTTTTAGTGCAAATTCCACAGTTCAGCATTAAACATGGGGAAAATATGGGGAAACGGATTTCTAATTGATAATTAAAGACAAAACGTCTCTAAGAAGTGGGACAACTATCGCAAATTAATAAGTCGCTTAACTGAAGTGATCTGAGACAGAGCCGTAGGGGAAATCTAAAACGTTCCCATTAAAATGTAATTTTTGTGGCACGTGCCACAAAGAAACCTAGCCATAATTTCGTGATTATATTCTATCTTTTTCACTTGTATTTTGCAGAGTTTTAAATTAATTCCTTTTTACATACAGGATATCGGAAACATAGTTCGAAGTAATGTTTATTTTCCCCCTCATTTAATTGCGATATTTTTAAGCATTTATTAATATGCTATGATGGGCTGTGAGGAAAAACGTGAAGACTGCAAATTTTAAAATTCCTGGTTAATCTGTTTCTTGTGGAAGTCATATGAATTAAACTTCTCAATTTTAGTTTTAGCATGTGTTTCAAAGTCGTTGAAGCATTCAAATGTAAGGATAGGTACAAAGGTAAAAGAAGCTCGTTTTCCTTTGAAGATATGAAGTCAAAAATAGGGAAAGGAAAACAGAAACCTACAGTAAATACACTTGAATTTCCATCATGGGAAGGGTAATTTATATTTCAAAAAATCTGTCCAGGTAAAACGACTAACGAAATTTACAGAGTGATGATAATTATTTACGTCAGTGTTCCAACCCTTTTGAATCATGCAGTCACCTTCTGTTTCTTAAAGAAATTTCGCGGGCTCATAGATTCTTCTAGGAAACCGATGCTTCCCTTATTTCGACGCAACTTTAAGTATTGTCTGAAAGACACCATATTCGCTCAGATATTAATCGCAATAAACATACCATTCATTAAAAGAAATTCTCATCGTCGCACGAAAAAATGTACAGGCTAAATAACCATAAAATATTTGAGAGAGCTCACTTACATGTTATTAAAATAAAACGAAGAGTTTCTTTATAGAAGCATTTCACTGCTTAGTTGGGTGTACATTTTTTGGTTAGTTATTCCGTTTTTTCAAAAATATTTGTTTTGTTTATTCTTTCTTTTCCACGGATCAATGAGGGTCCACAGGCCATAGGTTAATTACTGATCTTCAACGATTAAAAGATTTGAAATAAATTTATCTTTATAATCGGAACATAAATGTATAAATCTTCTACGTAACCGTAAACCGTAGAAAAATAGCGCCGATATTCAGAGGTTACTTACTCGCTTTACTTTTGGGAAGGGGGATTTTGATATGGGCTCTATGATACGCTACAGATCAGGTCAAGAAGTCCTTGGATTTTTCTGTTTAGTGAGCACACGAACTGTTTTAATGTTCATTTGTTTCAAAGGAGAAAAAACCCAGCAATGAGTGATTTTTCTTCGAATATTGTGAACTGAAGTCGATTAAAGCTTTCCAGATATTTTCTTTGTATGCTATTTCGATTAGCGCCACAAATTCCGCGAGCCTATCATTCAGTGTCCTTCACCTATGTACGTAATTTAGAGCATTATTAAGTTGAACACAATTCGGCGTTTACCTTCTCGCTTTACAAATGCTATCATTGAACATATCTGCCTTACAATTCGAATGGCAGAAACAAAAAGTACAACCGAGTTGGCGCTTGTTAACAGTTTTTTTCACTCTTTTTACGGCAATGCTTTCGTGAAGTGACCGCACCCACTCAGCCAGCAGCTTGGGCCAGCAAGCAGGTGGCCTTCGCCCTCGGTCAGCAACCACGGCAATTACTTTACGGACCATTGACCATAAACAACTAGCGCTAGAGGAAGCTGCTGAGAAATACTGTCTCACCAGAAATGCTTGCTTTTTTCCCCCCAAACGGAAACTACAAAATCTTATTATAACCAGTCTGAAAATCAAATCTCCACCCTCAAAAAACAGGACCTAACTTCTTTTTTCTTGCCAGAAAAATTTTAGTATAAAACTGTCATCGAAATCCAGAAAGGCACACGGTTACTCACCTGTTGACCACTAGGTTTATTCCTTAACTCTTCCACTACCGCTTATAAGCCGAAGGAGAAATGAAGGCTGTTGTAAGTATACAGTTTCCGTCTTCTTACCGTACAAATCCTAAGAAGAAGTATTTTCTAGTTGACGATATGAAAAATGATTTTCGATTTTTTAAAATAATTGATATGAATAACAGAGCTTACGATGCGTTTTAAGCCCCTCTTTTAACACACGAAGCATGAAACATCAGTCTGGTCATAGTTTCTCTACAGCTATTCATCGGATTTCCGTTTCGTTATGTAGCAGGAATTAAGAGAACGATGACCCCTACCTTTCGTTCTTTTTCCGATAGAGTCTTGCCTCTAGGGCCAAAGTGAAAATAGCTACTTATGTGAACATTTACTTCATTCCATATGGCTGCTTGTAAAACTGCGACAGAAATATTACTTTCCGCTATTCCCGCACATTTCGTGCTTCCAATAATGCGCAGTTTTGCGCTGAGGGGAGAAAATGCGCACTCTATTTTTTCATTTTTACGGCTTCTAAGAGCTAGATTTAAAAAAATTCTTTTGCCTCAGATATCTTCCACTATAAATAACATTTTGTGCGTTTCTTCAATTTTTTTTTACAGCCGGTTGAGTGGCCAGAAGAGTAGACTTCTGGCTAACTCTTCCAAATGAAGACAGGATTTGAGTTCTGGATGAGGCATAGGTGGTGTATTTTCCCTAGGTAGCTCTATATAAAGGACGGGAGGCTCCTTAGTTGAAATGTTTTTCACAATGTGGGTCACGAGCAAATTATGTTTTGCGAGCGTTTATTGAACTGAACAACATAATATATGAAAGTAGTATAAATAATATATTAAAATTCATAATGAATAATAAAATTGTGTGGCTCTTTAGAGGGCATTTATCTTTGAGGTAATTAATTAATTTTACCTCATTTCAGATACAGAGCATTTTCTTCAATTTCAGTCATATTTACAAAATTATAATAACGGATAGTTGAGACACGTTATTCTTAACCGTACATTATTAATATATCCCAATGTTACTAAAATGAAAATATAAAAAATATTATCAACTGGTTAAATGTATACTGAATAACCATTGATGGATATCATTGTACCTAACTCTGCTTGATTTATAATAGCTTATCCAAATCTACTGCGGATCATCATGTATTATGTTCTAATATGTAATTAAGATAGCTTTTCAAAAATTATACATTGAATTTATATATTATTGATAGGAGGCATAAATAAAATAAATAATTTATTAAATTAATCAATTAATTTGCAAAGTAATACATATAAAAAAAGTAGCAATAAATGCCCATCTCTCTCAATGTTAATGCTGCTCTAATAATTGTAAAATATCGCTGCCCACGCCATATTATGAGCTTATAATATCTCAGGGTAACGTTACAACTCTACCCACGCCAACAACTCCAATTCTTTTTTTCTTATTTGCTCTTCTATTTAGGCGCCTGTTTCCTGTTTTTTCAATGCTGTAACCCACGGTCTCAATATAATTCCCTGTTGCCATGACCCGACCATAAGTTTGCATGCAGTTTATTCGCAACCTACGTTATTGATTTGTCATTATCATTGTCAGATTTAGTGCAGATGATTACGACGCCTTTAAACTCAGAAAGAAAACTGCACAGTTCTCATGCCAGGGATTGTGAGTGCATACTTTTATTTTCAGCCATATCTATGCTTTAAAACTTCTTCTAAAGGAAGTTTTTCTGGTCATACAGCTTTTGCTATGAAGAAAATTTTGGTCTCACTTCCTATGAGGTACTCGAATATTGCATAGTTTTCCGTCTCGGAGGTGCAAATGTGTATTCCTATTACTAAATTATTTCGCTTTCAAAATTCCTATATTTTAAGCTTTTTGTGTCCAAAACGTTCGATATTTCACGCATATTGGCTATTTTTTCATAACGTTCAGTTCCGTCGCTAGAGGGTGCACAGGTATGTTCTTGTTGAAGTCATAACTCTGTTTCTAAAATGCCAACTGGAAAAATTGCTTTTGTTGGATTTCATTCAGCATGACAAGTATTTAAGTATTTAAGTGTATCTTTTCTTCTAATGAAGAGCAGATTTTCCAGTAGAAAGCATAAATACATATATGTATCATTTGCTCCCATATGACCGGTTCTAAAATATCAATTGGAAAAATCTTTACGCAGGATCCATGCTCCCTGTATCGATAAATTTGTCAATTATTATTCCCTAAGAAAATATTTTGTATGTCAGAAAATGCTTGTTGATTATCACATTTTCTATTATCACTTTTCCTTTTGGGTCAAAGACGTGTTCATTACACACAAAATTCGCGGTAACTCTATTTTTTAAAATACGGCACACGTCAAAAATATTTTATCGACCTTGATGTAAATAACTGGGAATTGCAGTATGCAGCAGAAATTTTACTATGTTGGGAATTTCAATTTTGATGTGCGAAAAAAAAAAAAAAGAATTATTTGGAAAGCAATCTATGTAACATTTGCTCAGCTGAACACAAAATATGGGTGTTGGTGAATGCTTTCTCTTCTTCTCCGTTGTGCGACGGTTATCTCTAGCAAGTGGTGTAAGTTCGCACACTCTTCCGTGCAACGTCTGTAATTCTGCCGAGAGAAAGATATAAAAGCATGCAATTTATGTTTGAGATGAAAGGAGTTCGGAGCTCACTGGGAGTCCAATTTAATAAACTCTTCTTTTGTCACAACGTCAATCACTGTTAATGTTACTTTGAATGCAATACCCCAATTAGAAAAACAATAGAATTCGGTAAGGAATTTATAAACTATCAGAACCTACTCAAAAGACAAAACCATGTAGTCCAAAACAGAAGCCCTAAATTTTTTGAAACAAATTTTGTAATAGAAAAAAAATTGTCATTTTTTACGAAATATTTAGGTCTAGAACAGACGGAAAACTTCAAGTGTTATTTCATATGATATGATCAATGATCATATGTAGAGGATTTTACGAAGAGAGTGTCTGATCCCAGGTCTTAAACAACCCTTAGAAACAGGAAACTAGAAGATTTGGGCTAGAGCGCCCGATAGGAAAGTGACACGGTAGCAAAGTAGAAAGGGGGAGGAAGGCGCCCTTATTTATTACCGGGGGGAGTACCCGGGTTCCGACAGCTTAACGTGCCCATCCGACGCACGGCGGGTATTTAGTGGATCGAGCGTACGTACCTACCTGAGATTGAACCTGAGCCCTTTGCGTGGCAGTCACGAACGTTGCCCACTAGGTCACCCGCGGCCCAATTCTTTTTGATACCATAATTAAACCGGGACACAATATTACAACGCATTCATTAGAACCATGTGAACAACTCAGAGTGCACTACGCATGAAATGTACTATCATGAAAGGAATGGAAAACAAGGTTAAATGTTTTTTTTTTTTTTTTTTTTTTTCATTTTTCCAGGTTTCATGAATCATTGAACATCTAAGGCTCTAAGGATTAGCTCGTTCTTATTATGGAACCACTGACTGACTTCAGGGAAGAAAGAGAACCAGCATTATAGGACAAGCACGTTGCCATGTCTCACTCGGGACTCGAACCCCTGTTCAGACTGGACAATTAATCAGTAGCCGGCGGGTCTGATCACTTGACCACCTTTGATAAAATGGAAAGGAAGTCATTAACATTACGAGACAACGAGTAGGTGTTCGTCAGAATAAGAATATAAAGATCTCATTGAGTGAATAATTCTTACCTGCACTTTTTTCAAAAACAAAACAAATGAAATGAAACACTGGTAAAACATGGGATTCTTTTGGCCAAAAGTAAATAATGGCATAAAATCTAAAAAATATTGCTTTTTCTTTTACCTTTTATTGAAGGAGGTATATATATTCAAACCGCATGATATCACAGTTCCCTATAAGCTTAAAATGTTTTCCATATTTTTTTCAAACTGAATTTTTTTAACTACAGATATCACTGAATTAATAAGAGCATTATACTGATTTTGTTCAACGTGTGCATGGAAAGCATGAATTTGCAGCACGCGACTGTAGATGACTTTTGCTCATGATCCACTGGCAGCTCATCATTATTCCCTGCAATACAGCCGACCATTGTCCAGTATGTCTCTTATCTGCCGTTGTGCTGTACCCAAGTGGACAGGAACCTTCAACGATTGCGATGTGTAGTGTTTAACGATTTATCCAGGTTCCTGTAAGCACACGTGACTGTAAACAAGGTTCTTTTCAGATACATTTAGACAGCTTCTATTGTACCTTCTTACAAAGTAGTCAAAAGAGGAGAGAATGGTTTTATTGTATCAATCGCTGGGGGCCGTAAGTCTAGTGCTGCAATCAGGCATTTTGCACTCTTTGTTGGCTCTGTGATGTCCAACAAATAATAAATGCCTGCTTGCAAACATAACTCTGACGTGTGTATGAGCCCAGCACATGTCTTTTGTAGTCACAATCTTCGCTGACTTTTGCCGGCACATCATGCTTGCGATGGCAATGTTACGTTGTGTGTGCTTTGAAGATACTTCTGTAACACTGCAGAATTGGAGCGGTTTTACAGGAAACTTCATATGAAATTCTCCTGACAAAGCACAGCTGACATTTATGAAAGTTGTTTAAGCTTGCGCATTAAGGTTCTTGAACGTACCTAATTTTAATGGTATTGAGTTTAGAGCATTCCGTCTTTCAAACTTCTGTTTTGTTGGATCTGATTATTCAATCGTTTGTACAGTTTAATACATCAATATTTCTCTCACTTACCTAACTGCTGCTCAGAATTCTCAGCATTTTTACTAGTTCTATAAATCCGTGAACTAAACTGTAAAGCGGCTCCAACAGAATATTTAGAGAATTTTTGTTACTAACGACACACACATACCACATTTCTTGTTTCTGATTTTTAGTACTAGAGATTGCAATATAAATATCGATTTATCTCCTTCTTAAATTCGCGTTTGCTGATTTACAATTGCAAGTTCCGTTTCTGGTTTTCTTTTAAAGCATTTTACTGTGGTCCTTTTGGTTTGACCGGATACCAAAAAATCTGTTTGACTCTGAATGGAAACAAAGAAGGGAAAAAGCACGTTCCAGATCAATTCGATCATCACTAATTTCGGGACTATAACGGGACATGGCATCTTGACCTCAAAGACACATATTGTTAGTATTCTAGCTTTCCAAATATGGTAACCTAATGCATGTGAGCAATATTCTTCTGAACATGGCCTGCGGCACAATTGTCAAAAAACAATAATATCATGGGACTCAAATGTGTTTCGCGAATTTCGGCCGAACTTCTTACAAAACGTTATAGGTATCGTAAAGGACAACACTTCAGAGAGTGACGTCTGTTGAACTGCAAATTGATCAGATCATTTGAAGCGTTATTTTCAAAAGAATCTTTTTGGAATTTACGCGTATCACCAGTTGAAATGGCTAATCTACATCTGTACAGCAACCTTACCGTGATGTAGAATGATTTATATTATGCTCTAAATACTACGCGGTAATATAAGCACCAGATATCCTTACAGAGAATTAACGGTAATCGTAGAAGGATTTTGGTCATTTCCCTGGGCAGGGACTTAACAAAATAATAAATGGTATGTCTCTGAAACACATACAACTTGTATAACGAAGTAAATTTCTCCGTCATTTTTGGTCTACGCCGGGATTCGAACCCGAGGCCGCTTATTCCGGAACAAGTCGCTCTACCAACTGAGCTACGCAGACGTTTTATTCTGATTCCTATCTGCCTTTATGTCGTGTGCGTCCTACTGGCAGGTACGTCACATCTCCCCCCCCTTAAGAGGGCCGGGGGCATGGCCCACGGGTCAGCCGTGACCATGAATCGTTGCAGGCAGCCATCCACTGTAGAACGTGCACTTGAGAACTCCCAGTCAATCTGCTGTGTGGAATGCAACATCACACATTTTTATTTTTCGAAGCGCTGGAGAAGGAATTCTCTGATTTTTCCTGTCTCGCGGTGTGGAAATAACATCCCACCAATGCGAGATTTTGAACGGCCGGGTCATCCGGATAGTTCGGGCGCCATTATAACGAAGTAAATTTCTCCGTCATTTTTGGTCTACGCCGGGATTCGAACCCGAGGCCGCTTATTCCGGAACAAGTCGCTCTACCAACTGAGCTACGCAGACGTTTCATTCTGATTCCTATCTGCCTTTATGTCGTGTGCGCCCTACTGGCAGGTACGTCACACTTGTTTATTTCATTTTTAGCTTTTTTTATTTTACTTTTTAGCTTCCCAAAAAAGAAAAAAGAAACATTTTCGCGCAAAGGCTCAGGAACAACTAAATAAATGTTAGTGTTGTGTGCGAAAAAGCTGAATTCGGCAGTGTGAAAAATATTTTTATGTCGAATGTAATAAAGACCTTTGAACAGCTCAAAACATTCATAACATTGATAACTGCAACAAATATATAAACTTTTCATTCCTTAAAAGTACAAATTTATTTTGCCGTTATTAGCTTAGGAATTCAGATATTATCAGACATAACTAATACATAGAAATCGCTGATAACTATGATTTTTCCCCTCTTTTTTTTGGAAGCTCTTCTGGAACTGCATAAGTCATTTCAAGTCGTTTGGAGATACAGTGCCAAGGAACCTAAACTCCTTTTCTACTGATATGGAAAGCCTTCTCGACGCATTACAAGCTCTTTTTCTGTCACTTCTGTTAAAGAGTGACATAAATCGCGCGGTTGTACCTTTTATTTCATTTTTTAAATGATTTATTGAACCTGGTTATACAGACATGATAGAACAGGCAGACATAAACAGGAAACAAATATTTCACAGCAACAAGTACAAATCATGCATGGTTTACAGCATGCAAAATGATCAATTTACACAGATATAGGCAGTGTGATCATGTAACATATTGTGAACAAGTATACACTGAAGTGCCAGAAAAACTGGTACACCAGTCTAATACTTGGTAGGTCCCCCACGGGAGCGCAGGACTGCAGAAATACGACAGGGCATGGACTTCACCAGTTTCTGGAAATATGCTGTAGGCAACGCACACCATACTACCTGCAGAGCATTCCACAATTCGGGTGAATTCCGAGGTCTCGGATTCCTGTGTTCGATAGCGCGTTGCATGACATCCCAAATGTGTTCTATCACGTTCAGATTTGGGGACTTGGGTGGGTATGGCAACACCCCAAACTCAGATGAATGCTCCTCTAGCCATGATGTGGCGTCCCGATACTTGTGTGAAGGTGCATTGTCTTGTTGGAACAGGCTCAACCAATCAGCATGAATGCAGGACATGAACGGGTGTACCTCGTCAGAAAGAATGTTCACATAGCGTTATCCGGTCACAGACGTTTGCAAACGTACCAGGGGTCCCAGTGAAGTCCAGATAAACACACCCCATACCATTAAGGACCCCCCCCCACCAGCCGGTATAGTTCCCTGTTGACAGGCGGGATCCATGGCTTCATGGGGTTTGCGCCACACACGAATCCTTCCATCTGCCCGATACAGTTGGAAACGCGACTCGTCAGACCAGGCTACTTGTTTCCAGTCATCTAGTGCCCAGTGGCGGTGTTGCCGTGCCCAAGCGAGGTGAATAGCTCTGTGTCGTGCACCCATTAAGGGGACTCGAGTTGGGCGTCGCCTCCCAAAGCCCATATCGTGCAGGGTACGTTGCACAGTCTGGACGCTGATGCTTGCTGAGGATCCAGCATTTGAATTCCGATGATACCTGCGAGAGTGTTGCAAGCCTATCGCGTGAAACGATTCTTGACAGCCGACGATATCGTAGGTTGGTGGTTTTGCCGGAATTCTGTAGTCACGGTACACCCTTGAAATGGTTGTACGTGAAAATCCGAACTTCGTTTGTACCTCCGAAATACTATGGCCCATCTCACGAGCGACAACTATGACACCGCGTTGGAAATCGCTTAATTCGTTATTACATGTCATTCTTATGCCGAATGTCTATCGCTTTATATACGCATTGGCGGACGCAGCCGAGTACGCACATAGGTGATGTTGCTATGTATTTTGCATAAGCTCGCCTGTACCAGTTTTTCTGGCACTTCAGTGTACATCAAACATGAATTTGACAGTATGCTAAATGACCAATGTCCACAGGTAACCAGTGTTGGATAAGTAACGTATTGAGAGCCAGTGCCTAAAGACAAACACAAGCATCCATGCCTCACGGGATTCGAATCCGGACCCAACTAGGGTGAATGGTCAGAAGCCAGCGCCTTACACCACTGCGCTACTGGGCCAGCCCCTTTTTTTCACATCAATGGGTTTTGCTTTAATGCTTTTGCATCGAATGTGTTTCAAATTCTCCGCAAATTGTGTAGCAGTCAGCAAAGGATTCTGAAATATGTTAACACACAAGCCTCGAAAATATCCCTTACTTAGTAAATGCATTTTTATTTCCAGCGCGTTTTAAGAAATTTTAGGTATCCTAGGAAACTGTTGCGTTTTTTTTTATTTGTTAGTAGTATGCGTGTGCTAGGAAAAACACAAAAGCCATTGCAGTTCTTCCGAGTGTCTTTTAGCGTGTTTGTAGCATCACTTTTTCCGTCCGTGTTCAGAAACGAAATCTTCAGTTCTGTAATTTGGATTAGAAAAATTATCTTTCCAGCAAACAGTGCTAACCATGAGGATAGCGATTCACGCATGGTTACATTTCTGTAATGCACAGTTTACATCCTGAAAGCAACACACGTGTTTTTATGTTTGTCAGGACAGCTGTACGTCGCTGTCGTGCCAAACATAAAAACAGAGTTTTCGCTGGTGCGTATATCGGGTCTCTGATACAGGCACTAGTAAGACATTATTAAAACATTATTACTCGAGTTAGTCAGGGTACACTACTCAGTTAATTGGACGCACATGGTTTAACTTTAATGGACAAATGCGGTTAGATACACATACCGATAATGAATAGGTCTAACCCCTCTCAATATACGAACGATTACGTCTGATCCCTCTCAATATGGAAGTATGATTACGTCTAATCCCTCTCAATACAGAAGTATGATTACGTCTAATCCTTCTCAGCATATAGTTACGTCTAATCCCTCTCACGATTTTCAAAGAACTAATCGTTAGATCAAACTGGATAAAAGAACTGCCTAGTTGTTTGTTGTGCAGGAAAGCTGATCAAAAAGCATAGGAATCGAATTTGTCAAAACTACTTTTTTACTTATAGGGTTGATTTCAATAAAGGCAGGCTCCGCTTTCAGCATCATTAGCCATTACACTAACTACCTTCGTGGCCAGCAATTTTCGCAAGCTTCATTCGAACACATATGTGGTTCGCCAACAGCTGTTCAGACATAAACTTGTGTGGTTGGATTGTTTCATTAAATATGAAGATTCTTAATATGTTTTCGAAATTTTGAGGAAACTTTATATCTGGGGACTAAACTGGTACTTTTTCTTGGGAATTATTTTATTGAGCAATGAGTTGAGGCTGGTGCAAGAATCACACTGTGGCTAAATCCGACGCAGGATAAAAACGCTGAGAATTAAAGTGTGTAAAACAAAAAATTAAGGCAGTCAACAAAGAGATGATATACCCTAATATGCAATATCATTTACAACTTTTTTCTGTAGATTTATGTTGTTCCTGCATTTTTATAGTGTTTGATCTTTCTTTAGTTTGGTTTCGCCGTTGTCTTTGCCCTCGTCGCCATGACGTTTGCCAGTTTGGGATATGATTCTGCCGCTGTTTACAGTTACGACAACCAAAAAGCAGCTCCTTATGGAGGCTACGGATTAGGCTACGGAGGATATGGTCTCGGTTATGGAGCTTATGGACTCGGATATGGCGCTGGATACAAAGAACTTGGATATGGACTCGGGTACGGCGGATATGGTTATGGACTCGGTTACGGTAAAGGTCTCTACGGAGTTGGTTACGGTCTTGGATACGGAAAAGCATTCTACTAAATATTAGGTAAGAACTTTATTGATTTCTCTTGGTCCGAAGATCACGCATTTATTCAGATTTACTGGAGGAAGGGTCATAATCGGCAAACGAACTATGATTCTTTCGGTTGGTCCAAAGTTGCGTTCTTTATTAAAATACAAATGATAAGCCTTTAACCTCTAAGTAAATTCTTAGCGTTTCTCTTTGCCGCATTAGTTACTCAAATGGAATCACTGTCAGTCATATTAAGATTTATGACGCTGATTCATTTCTAAATATGTTGGCAATCTTAAATCGAAACATTAATTTCTTTAAGAACTAACAGAAATACACATGCCGGCCATTGAATTCGAAACTTTTATTCAATACCGGGTTGGACCTCCTGTAATCCAAATGACAGCACATATGCGGTTTGGTATAGATTCCACAAGGTGTACCGCGACTCGTAAGAGCATGTGACTTTTTTCCAGATTTCCAGTGTCCAGTCACGGTGTTCCTGACACGACTGTAGACGAAATTTCCGGTTCTTCGTAGAAATAAGTGATTTCCCTTTAGGCATGCGACTGCCAGTGCTGATCCTCTCAATTGCCGGAGCATAGTTCGCTGAAATATGGGTCTGGAACGGCCTTCATTGAATGCTTCAGTCAACTTCTGCACACAGGAAGTCTTGTTTCTCCGTACAAGATTTCTCAGAATACTGCGATCTAGTTCCTGACAGATTGTCGCTGCACCACAGTTACGTCTCTTGGACAAGCATTGTGTGTTATTTTTCTACTGATTAAAGATCCGGGATATTTTACCTTTTGAGAAACCAGTTAGCTCTGCTGTTTTCAAAATCGTAAGCCATTTATCGAACTCCGAGAGATTCTTTGTTTTCCCCATTGTGATGAAAACTACTGACCATTACTGACGAGCAGCAGTATTAAATAGTTGCATAAATCACGTGGTGACGCACGTGACCACGTATTTTGCATATACGCTGCGTAAGTGACATTTACGTACATCTGCATAAATGTTTCTAATTCTGTGGCGGGTGTGTAGTAACTCCTTGGTTCCACGATACTTAGGCATTCTTCCTTTAAGGAATTTAAAATTCAATAAGTTTTCTTCGCGTGCATCATCAATCAAAATGCTGTGAAATATTTTAAAGAAATGTTACCTTGTAGGAAAGTTCGTTTACATTTTGTAATAAAAATGTAGAAATTTGTCTGCTTGTGCAATAGTTTTCGTTAAATTTTTCTCTGATGTAATAAACATTGTTGCAACACAAATACACAGCAATGATGCTGAGATGTAGATTCAACGAATTTGTAATAAGCAGGGCATCCTAAATCATCGACTAAAGGTGTTCCATAAACATATTTTGTCGTCTAGGAGATACCACTTATTCACGGAAATATCAAAATGCTGGATATAAGAAACATCTCTTTTTAACATACATATAAAGAAAGTACGCATGGAAATAGGTTTAAGTCTCACGTGCATGAACACAAGTTCAGAACTTGCGTGCGTCATCTTAAAATCAAAGAGAACTTTCACTCAATTTTTTGTCATAAGGAGGGAAGTATTCGAAGTATTAAATTTTCAGACTAATGGCAACTCTTGTAAGTGTGCCAACAATATAGTTGACCTTAAAAAATGTGAATTTCGTTGCAGTCTTGAAAAATGATAACCATAGCAGTTGAAATGAATAACGTTTATACTAACTGTTTACAAAAAAAGCACAAAAGCTTGCGTTATAGATTGCCAGAGCTTTATTTAGCAAAATCAGTGGCAGCCAGTTTATATTAAAAGTTTGGCAGCCATCCCTGTGGCTCAGTGGTTTAAGCTCTGGTTTCTGACCATTCGTATGACATGGGGTCGTGATCAATCCCGGTGCGGCATGAATGTTCTGCTCGACTTACGGCACTAAACCTTTTCCTTCCATGGAAACCGTGGCCCTAAATTAGGGTTGGGCGACAGCTTATACCCCACCCAGTTGCTCACGGCGGACTTTTGTCTTCTCCTCCCAATAAAAGAAAAAAAACGTATTTTCTCAAAATTTTCATCTGTTGAGATATTAAATTATAGAAAACATTATAAGCACCGCACTACGGAAACATATTTTAACGAATTTTTTAAAGTGGTTTGCAAATCGTCCCCGTAACTTAACTCAAACTGTTTTAAGAATGCTGGTAAATCTAGAAAACAAAAAAGAGCGAAACGCTTACAGTCGTTTCTTTTCTTTTTGAAAAAAAAATCCTTTTATGAGGCCTTACCAGTTTATAAAACTGGATTTAAGACCAGATTCCATTAATTTCTCTTTTATCTATTGTCCGATAATGACAGTGATTTCGCTTCATGTCAAAATGATTTTCATTAGATGTTCGACGCAGTCTGAAAACTCATCATACATTTTTCCTAAAGTAGAAACGTGGCTAGGGTTCATTCGCTTTTGAGTAGTGAACAGAAAAATGAATGAAGTGTTACACTGCTGGACAATTGCTAAGGACGGATCATAAACGGCTATATAGCGCATAAAAAAGTAAGTGTGGTTGGATGCCAAGTGAAATAAAATAATGTCAGAATGCCAGGACATTACAAGAAAGACAATTTATTGTGCTCTGAAATCCAGAAGGCTTTGGAACGTGTTCAAGGGACAAACAGGCCATTTTGTGCAGAATACGTAAACGTGAAAAAAATGCAATTACCGTCCGCAGGCGTTCCGGCGTAAGATGTCAATACGGGATATGGCCACCATGGAGGGCGATGCAAGATTCCACACGTCGTGTCATGCTTTGCACAACATTATCAAGCAGCTGTTGGGGTAATTTATCCGATTCCTCTGTCAGTGCACGAATGAGGGTGTCCTTGTTTATTGGAGGGCATTGGCGACCAGCAAGACTCCTCCCCAAAGCATCCCACACATTTTCAATGGGATTCAGATCTGGAGAACGTGCTGGCCATACGAGGCGTTGAATATCCTCGCTCTAAAGACACTCCTGGACAGCGACTGTTCGATGACATGTTGCGTTGTCGTCCATGAAAATGAATCTATCACCGACAGCACCACGGAACATGCGAACATGAGGTAGCAGAACATCATTAATGTATCGTTGGCCAGTCATAGTCCCAGTTGGAAGCACATAGAGGGACGTACGGCCATTGATCATGATGCCAGCCCATACCATGACACTACATGTCGGATATCGGTCCCTTTCCTGTATGTTTGCTGGACAATATGCAATACCACTATCACGCCAGGTCAGTTGTCGTCGACAATCAGACGATAGACTGTATCTACTCTCATCTGAGAAGAGGACAGCAGACCAGTCGTTATCAGTCCAATTGCGATGTTGATGGCACCATTGCAAACGGGCGGTACGGTGACGTCTGGACAATGGGATGCACACAACAGGACGGCGGGCGTATAGTCCTCCTTCATGCAAACGTCTGGCGACAGTTTTTCGGGAGATCCGCTTGCCAGTAGCAGCCATAAACTGATTTGCTACCCCACTAGCTGTGCTGCGCCGGTGTCTTTTTGTTGATAGCACTATGTACCGATCTTCTGAAGGTGTCGCACTGCAAACACGACCTCCCCCGTGACGTTTGCTACACTCTCCATTTGTTTGAAATGATTTCCAAAGCCTTAAAACAACACTGTGGCTGACGTCGAACTCCCTGACAACATCTGTTATTTTTCGCTCTTCTTCAATCTTGCCAATAATACGGTCACACGTAAAATCATCTAGGTGGTGTCGGGAAGACATACTGAAAATTGCAAGTTCGTCAATTGATTCTTTCCCTTTCAACTTTGCGTTTGAACAACAACGGTCAATACGCGTCAAATCCTTTATATCTCTTATCAGCGCTATGACGTCACGAACAAGTTCGGCAATCCAAACTTTGCATACGCACAACATGTCTTACTGTATCCCGCACTTATGCTAATTTCCACATTTTCCTGCCTTCCATTTTATGGTTGCTATCGTTGCTATTGTCATCCGTCCTTAGCGATTGTCCAGCAGTGTATTATTCACTGTGGTACAAATGCTTGTATTTTTATTACGCATGCAGTGGTGTGTGTGCGTATACGCCTAGCATGCAGTTTTTTCATTTAGATAGCATATTATTTCTTACACAAAAGTCAAACACCTTATTTTTGCATTACAAACAGAATAGCTCCACACTGATAGACGGTTAACGGTTAATACGCATTAAAGGAGTTAATTTTCTAGTTACTTCCAACAAGGAATTGGTTGAGCTCTATTTTTTTAGAAAGTAACAGACGGAACGTCACAGAATCCGTATTTTGGTATCCATGTCATACGTGAAAGATCGTGTAACAGGCTTTATGATATTACTACAGTGATCAGAATACATAATTGTCTCAGCCGTTCCGGTGGCTGAGTGGTGCGAAGCACTGGTTTCTAATCATTCATACAAGATGGGTTCGAATCCCGTGTGAAGAATGGATGGTGTGTTTGCCCTACGGAACTGGTTCTCTCCCTTTCCTGGAACCAGTATCCCTAGATTAGCGACGGGTCGCTGCTTATAGCGTATTGAGTTGCTCACGGTGGTCGTTAAACCCCCAAAACCAAACTGACAATAATTGTCTAAAACAACAGCTCGCGTTTCTCTGACACACAGACTAACAGAACTTGTCCCAACTAGGCAAGAAACCCACAGCATAATTTCAGACTGGAAGTTTGTATTACCGTAAAATTTACTTGTCCCAACTAGGCAAGAACCCCACAGCATAATTTCAAACTTTCAGACTGGAATTATGTATTACAGTAAAAGGTGATCTCTCCTGGCTACAATACAGTCCATACAGGACAAGTAGAACACCATAAGGCTGGAACATAGCAAAATATTATTTTTCATTTTATACCCATGAGCCATTACATTATTACCACCTACCTAATAAGCTGTAGGACCCTCTTTAGCCCGCAAATAGCGGCCACTCGGCAAGGCATCGATTCGATGAGGTGGCGATAGTTATCATGGGGTACCTGGTACCATAATGTCAACAACATGTCCTCCAGTTCCCAGCACATTTTAGAGTTGTGGTGATTCAGTGCGATCCCGCTTTTCCAAGTCGAACCACAAATGTTTGATTGGGTTCATGTCAGGTGAATTTGGAGACCAGGGCATTAACAGATATTCACCAGCATGTTCCTCGAATCACTCCTTGACGATTCTGGCAGTACGGCATGGCGCATTATCTTTTTGGTAATGACCATCACCAGCAAGGAACACGGTTGCCATGAATGGGTGAACTTAGTCCACAACGATGTTCAGATACCTAACACCTGTCAGGGATTGTGCTATTGGGATAATGGGGCCTAAAATGTCCCAAGAAAACACCGCCCACTGCATAACACCGCCGCCGTCCTTTTTCCGAGCAGTAGTGCATCCAGATGCCATAGCCTCCGTTGGTAATCGGAGTATCCAAGTTCAACCGTCTACGTTGAGTTTTCTAACCAGGCCACTCTCTTCCAACCATTCACGGTCCAATCTCGATGATCTTGGGCCCATTTCATGCGTTATTGGCGATGACGTGCAGTGAGCATAAGGACTCGGCTGGGTCTTCGGCTACGCAGGCCCATGCTCAGAAGGCTGCAATGAACTGTGTACTGTAACACATTGCGCTGATCACCACTGTTGTAGCTGCGGGTGATGTGTCGCACTGTGCCCTGCGGTCGCTGTGAACAATGCGCGACAGTCTCCGCTCCCCTCTGGCATCAGTGAGCTGCGGACGACACACGGATGGGCGACGGTTCGTCGTTTGGCCATCTGTGCACCACTTTCGATACGTAGTCACTACAACGGCACATGAACAACCGACTAGCCGTGCCAATTTTGAAATCGTATTTCCAAGGCGCCGTGTCGTCACAATTTGCTCTTTATCGAACTCCGATAAATCGGCAGCGTTTCCCATTCTGACTAGGAACACTACTAACCGAAAGTCGGTCCTCGGGTTGTATATATACTACTCCGTAAACTTCACCTGCGCCACTGTTCAGTCTCCAGGCACGTTCATTTCTCTAGGCTGGTGTTTGTCATAATGTAATGGCTCATGGGCGTATAATATCTGTTTTAACCGTTCCAGATTTTAGGAACAATAATTTTTGTACCAAGCTGAGCTATGAGGCTAACGTGCAACAGTTCAAATGTGAAAAGGCAACCCGGGTGGGCACGTGGCCAGAGGTGCTGGTTACCGGCTAGTCCGTGTTAGGTCGGTGTCCAGAATGAGGAATGGGTGGGACAGTAGCCCTCCCTTGAACCAGCGGCCCCAAATTAGGACGAGTGACTGCTTACAGCAATTTCCCGTCCTAATTGGAGCTGCGCCTGGTGGTTATTAAATGTTCCGCTTCCCTCCTAAAAAATTAATCTAAAACTGTACATTTTCAAGTAGTGAAAGTACTCACTGTAATACATGTGGATATTGCTTACTATTTCTCAGTTTTTTTTTGTGTGTGTATATTACTGTGGACTGCCTGTATCTACCGTTCTCAGGGTTGACAAATTATGCATTCTAATGCTCATGACCTAGAGGAAAGAATGTGCTTAGGGGTATATCATCAACCATTTATTAACGATTGACTTTATAAACGTTTAAACTGTTAGTTGTTGCCAAAACAGGCATGCTGCTGATATGCACCTCTGATCGTCAAGATATTTTTATGAGTTGTGATTGATCGCGACTGTGACTTGCAGTTGTCGCTGATTCTTATGATAATTATATGCCCTTGTCGAATATTGATCACAGGCATAAATTTTCAGCAATTAAAGTCACGGGAAATCCGAAGGGATGCAAGATGAGTTTTGGGAGCATATCGTACTTTCCACGAAATAACTATCTGTTTCTTTAAAGACCTTTATGAGCACTGAAGATTAAGGATTGTCACCTAACTCTTGAGTTACTAGTTACTTAAAAGGGAAAGAATCCGAACAAAAGGGAAAAAAACACTTTGTATCATCACGTTAAATGAAAGGGGGAGAAATGCGAATTGAAGAACGAACAAAAAGACTTTGTCTCATCGGGTACACGATGTTAGTCGTACAAAGCAGCATCGTAAACTTTTAGTTTAAGAGAAATTTGAAATAGTATAAGAACGGGTCCATAATTTATGCAGCTTCTGATTTCACAGTTTTTATGTAATACGTTTGTTTCATTGATAAATTGTGGACTTAAAAATGTTCTTCATCAGTATTTTTTTATTTGCAGTAGAACTTCCTTAGTGGAATGCACTTTCTGCTTCCACGAAAAGCCTTACCTGCTACCAAAGACCATGGAATACTCGTATTTCATGCACTGTGAGAAACAAGGAGCGTGTTTAATTTAAAACTAATGCAAAATAAAAATATTCTGCTCTACTGGTTTTGTCTTTGTTTCTCCCTAATTTTATTTACATATTTATTACAATTTCAGGCAATTTTCTGTTGGGCTCTCAAAATAATTCTTAGCATTACCAGGCGAGGTTAGATACATCAGTTTTTAATCTGTACGCATATTTTTTATAGAGAGAACAGATTGCAACGGTCAAAGTCTGTAGTGTTGATCACAATGATGATTTGTTATGCATGGAACTATTCACAAACTGTTTTGATTTACACGAACTCAGTGGGAGAGAATCACTTGAGAAAGTAAGGAATAGTTTATTTCCGGCAACCAACACACCCTTTTGGTATTCTGCTGTATTATGAAAACACGAACCTAAAATGCCTGAAACACGAATACCGTAAATTATTAACAAAGTGGTAATGTGATTGGTATATTATTGTATGTATATTTGATTTCGTTTTAACACACAATGAGGTATACACATACTCCCTTTAAACATTCAAGCTTCAGAAGAATCCGCCTTCTTCATATCTGTGTGTAATATGGCCACCGGGATCTGAAAAATTATACGTTTGTTCAAAATGAACATATTTTGTGTATAATGTCCTGTTTTTGAGGTACCAGAATTCCTTGGAGCTAATAAAACTAGCGTTAGATAATTATACACCCAAATATTCAGTATTCAAGTTAATGTAAAAATGAAAAGTCATATATTTGGCCCTATTTCATCCAATTTGCTGTGTAGTCCCATGTTTTCGAGGTCCTGGAATGCGATGGAGCTAACCTAACAAAAAAGAAATATTCTACAGCGGGTCCGTCATATCCTACTCTTGAATTTAGACTGCAGTGCCATGTCGTCAACGCGTCTCTCAACGGGATGTAAAATTAAAATAATATGCTGTATGAATACTGAAGAGGCAAAATGTGACATGTCAGAGAGGACGAAGGACGAGCTGAATAAAGCTGACTCATCGGTCGAGGTCCCGTTTCTAGTATTGAGACGGTAATTATGCATATTATGCCAGGCTAAATTGGATAAACCTTTAGTCAGACCGAAATATGAAGGATATGCTACACTTGTGGAAAATTCAAATATATCTTCATAACACTGTACTTTGTCAAAAGAAATACGGAAAATTGATGGCTAAATGATGGCAGTAATATGCTTCAAGCTATGGTGAATCGGTGTGCAGAGCATCGTTAAGTCTGCAGAAACAAATACGATGTTTAGAAAGCTCTGGAGTAGCAAGTAGGAAAGTGATACAACGGCCAACCCTTGTTAGCCACAGCAAGTACTCTAAGCTCATGCGATCAACCTCCTTTTCCAGAGATAAAAAACACAGTATAATATATTAGGTGTACAAATAAGTTTTAAAGCGTTTTGTGTGTGACGTATACCGCTAATTTGCATATCCAATATTCCTCCGCGTCTGTTGTCATGTGACCGTAACTGGTACAGAGTATAAAATGTGACACAGAAGTTTTCCCAACAGTCAAACGCACTTGCTCATCGGTAGGTGAAAAATGGCAAGCGATACTGCATTTATTCGACACTGCATTCGTTACGAATTTCATCAAGGAAAATGTGCTGCAAAAGCATGTGTATCGATCTGTTCTGTTTTGGGGGAGTATATTGTATCGAAAAGCACGTGTGAGTTTTGGTTTAGACTCGGTTTAAAGCAGGTGATTTTGATGTTAGCGATCGAGAACATAACGCCGCCCCGCAGAAGGTTGCACATGAGGAACTGCCAGCATTGTTGGATGAAGATTCGTCTCAAACGCAAAACGAAGTAGCTGGACAACTGGGGGTAACTAAACAAACCATTTCCAATCGTTTACGAGCAATAGAAAAGATTCCGAAGGAAGGAAAATGGGTGCCACATGATCTGAGCCAGAGGAACAAGAACGAGCGTGTCACGAAGTGTTTGAATCTGTTGAATAAACAACACAGAATGTCTTTCCTGTGGGAAATCGTCACTGGCGATGAAGCAGCGACTTCGACACCGAAACGCGATATTGCATCCCATGAAATTATTGCATGACAACGCTAGGTCGCATGTCGCGAAATCGGTCAAATAAATGTTATTGACGGTTGGCTGGGAAGTTTTGGAGCACTCGGCGTATAGTCCCGACATAGCCTCTTCAGACTATCATTTGTTCTAATCGATGCAACATAGTTTGCCTACTGTACGGTTCCGGACATGTGACGAATTGCAAAAACGGGTTGACGACTTCATCGCGTCACACGACGAAGTATTCTTCATGGCTGGAATCCGTCAGCTGCCCGACCGATGGCAGAAGGTGATAGATAATGATGGCGCATATTTTGATTCGTAAAGGTATTGTTGTTTTCTCTCAAATTACATGTTGCGTTGTCCTAAAACGCTTTAAAACGTTTTTGTACCCCTAATATTTTCTACTAACTACCAACAATTTACTGAGTCTACTTAGCACCATGTCTTAGATATGGACAGCTCCCCTCATCAGCACGGCTTTACCTTAGCCATACTTGCTTGGAAACTGCCACTGTTTTTTTTTTTTGCAATGGAGTAAACTGGTTGGCCTGCAGTAATCATAGAAGTCTAATTCTTGAGTTCGCATGCTGCAGCTGTTACTATGTTCATCAAATGTCTCGCAATCGCTGGCAAAAGAAGTTTCATAGGGGAGGAGTGGAAGTAATGTAGAGTAACTTTTAAGGAGTACGAATGAGCGAGGAATGCGGGAATGAAAGGCAACAAACAATATTACCGTTTGTTGTCTCCTGCTTCAGAGTTCAATGGTGATGAGTTCGGTTACCATCTTGAGCCAGTGAGCAAGAACTTCCAGAGGTGTAAAATTTGTCGTTAACAGAAAGTAGATTCACAGGGAGTATGTAGGATCTTGTGTATCTTTCTCCAATAGTGGAGCACTGGTGTAGGAAGCTGGTAGTCTACAGGGGATGAATCGTCTCCATTCTTTAATATCGAAGTGCTAGACCACTTGTACGTCATCCGTAGCTCTTCAGAGCTGAATAACTGTCATGCTCGTTCCGTGAAAGAAGTCGCTGGCAGTAGAAAATTCTGGTTATGATCAATGTAACCAATGCTACAGTAATAAAGAAATGTGAACCCAAACGAGGTGGACTTATACCACCCTCATCATGATTTCAGTTATTACACAGTGTAGTGTTTTGGCGTTTAAATGGATATGAAGAATTCCTTTAATTGTTTATGTTACCCCAAAACCCTAACATACTTCAACGTAAACAATATTCGTACTGAAACGTTCCGTAAAGTTAAGTCGCGCTCCGGATAGCTTAAATATATAATTCAGAACTAACTAAGCACTGAATAACACTTACGACCAGGAAAGTCAAAGTCGACTTATTAAGTCAATCAATATTTATCGGTCTTTGGTAGGTTCTCAAATCAGCACATCACAGAATAGAATATACTTCGTACTTAATCATCTAGTACTTCGACATATGAATACAGCATATTCGCATAACGAGAATGCTCTTCAGGACTTACAACTGGACAATAATTTGAGACTTCAATATCAAAAATGTATAACATCAACGTAAGCGATCCAATCCCGCTCGAATGATACCAAATATATCTCTCGTATAATAAGTGTTTCCGTAACAAATCTCTTGTAATCAATCAATTTATAAAACATCTCTCTGAGGTCTTTTATCCTCTCTCAATGAGACAATCGTAAACAGCACTCTTATCAGTCTCGATCATATATACTTCATTATCTTTTTGATCTAGAATCAGGCTACCAAATCAGCATTCAGCAAGAGAGAAAGTGTAGCATTAAAATTAGAAACTGCTTTAGAAAAATGAACCAAAATTTACATAAGAGTACGAGAATCAAAAAGAAAAGTTAAATTAGTGCATATATTACAACAGTATTTTAGTTATGGTCTCAGACACTTGCTGTATCCTATATTACACTCACGGACAATGAAATTTGTGCACCTAGAAGACAACATGCTACAACCGCAAAACTTTGCAAATAGCTAGAGTGCATGCTGGTATGCAAACGATCCACTTTTGGTATGATTGCGCATGATCGCACACCCTGTGGTGGCGCTGAAAGCACGAACCGGCAGCCTTGTAGTCGATGCCCCATGAAAGCGAAAAGCACTGGCCGACGCAAGCAAGAGTACAGAGTGACAAGAATGCCACGTATAGACGCCAAAGACGTCGGTTTACGCAACTTACGGACTTTGAGAGAGACCTGATCATCGGGCTGGAAACCGCAAGGTGGTCGGCGCGCCGTATAGCACACCACGTGGGTTGTTCTCACCATACCGTCCGACTGTGTTGGGAGCAATGGACACGTGACGGCACTGCCACACAGCGGAGCAGCTCCGGACGGACCAGCGGTTGAGAGGATCGGTTAAAAGGAGCCACCGGTTGAGAGGATCGACGGATAGTGCGCCAGGCACGAACGGATCCCACGGGGACCCGGTCCACTATACAGCCAGATGTACCGGCTTCTGTGTGCCCAAGAACCATTTCCCGAGGCCTCTCGTAAGCTAATATGAGATCCTAGCGCCTCTTACGCGTGCTGCCATTTACCCCGAAACACCGCCGGCTCCGTGTGCAGTGGGGCCAGGCCAGAGCGACGTGGAACGCCACAGACTGGCAACTTGTGGAGCTTAGCGATGAATGCCGCTTCGTTTTGGGGACAGATGATCATCCTGTCCGGGTGTAGAGGCTCCCAAGTCAACGGCATAATCTCAACCTTGCTATCGAGCGCCACACCTTCCCCACTGTAGGCATTATGGTCTGGGGAGCCATAGCCTACGATAGCCGATCAGCTGTAGTAGTGGTACGTGGATCATTGACAGACCAGCGGTATGTGGATGAGATCCTACGGCCCGATGCGTTCCCATTCCTGGCCGAGATTCCAGGTGCGCTATATCAGCAGGATAATGCCCGCCCGCACACGGGACTGCTTACGTCATGTCCATACACTTCCATGGCCTGTCCGCTCCCCGGAAATGTCACCTATCGGGCATGTGTGGGACCATTTGAAACGCCAGCTGCCGCCGTGCCGCACTATCCAGGATTTGGAGCACACCGTCCAACACATGTGGGCCAGTCTGCCGCAGGACGACTTCAGGCGTCTTTTCGCCTCCATGCTGGACCGTATCGCAGCATGTATCGCCGCACGAGGCGGTGGGACGTGCGATTGAAGATGACCGGACTGCGTGCCACAGATCCCTCACGTAATTGTCCTGCAGCTCTGTTTTTGCCATCATGTGTATCATTCATCTGTATCATTACGTCCATAAAGTTTCAGTTCAATCCGATGCTTCCTTCTTGGTGCGCAAATTCCATTGTCCGTGAGTGTACTAAGCTTTAATAACAAGGTCGCAAAGTTTTTTCATTATTTGTTTTCTTAGTAACGCTGTGAATCATAAGCTCAGCCTATAGATCCAGCGGCGTTCCATTCTGCAGTTGTTAGCGAGGCCTTTAAACAGACGCTTTTCTTCGGATTTTCACGCTGTTGAATCAAGGTAGCTGAACAATAGTCAGTGCTGCATTTGGACATCTGTCAAACTTCCGCTCTTCACCCTGTTTGGTCTATCCAATACCATTTTCACGCAATGTACCAGCAGTGCTGGAACACTATTAGCGGGCGTGAAATTATTGCTACATGAATCACGAAATTTCAGAAAATCGCGAAACAAATTCTTACGTATGATTACAACTGCCGACACAAACACAGACAGTCACTGAACGCACGAAAAGAACAGAAGCCTTTGATTACCACACTAACCTATCCGTCGAAACTGAGAAGTACGTACTTCATGACCAATCTTGTCAGGTCAGTCCTGGTAAAAACGAAAATAGGTGCACTTTTAGATATGTCCTGCTGATATTTTCCCTGTTATGTTTATTCCTGTTTCTTTATTACGCTACCAGAAAGGATAACTTGAAATCCCGAAGGCTTTACGGTACACATGTGCATATCTGTCAGTTCTGTAACAACACATCCATATACAATGACTTGTGGCTCTTTTGCACTGCTTCGTCTAGTAGACATAACGGGTGTGAGGAATTCGATGCAGCGCTGCTTATGGTACTTTGTCTCTAGTGAAACCACGTTTGCTGAAGCAAGCTCTCTGGAGATCACTTCAGCTTGAAGTTGTACTGCGTTTTGAATGGATTGCTGATCCAATAGCAAGAATTGCTGCAGATAAATGGTGTCCTTCATCTTCTCCGTAATCACAGAAAATGGATGCCGCTTTTTTTGTCTCTGAAAGAAAAGGTGGATTGCTTGAGCTTAGACGTGCTTGCTAAAGCTAACAAGGAGCGGCCGATGTGTCACTTCCTTCGGAGCTTTTTTACCCCAGAGCTTTGTAAGTATCGTACTTGTTTTTACAGACTTTGTGATACTTTGCACACCGATTCAATAGTGCTTGTAGGACACCGCTGCCATCAGCTAAGCGATCAATTATTCTCATTCCGTTTGACAAAGTAATGTGTCCTGAAGTTATATTTAAATTTTCTACAAGTGTGAGATATCATTCATATTTTGGGTTGACTAAATTTTGATCCGATTCCGCCTAGCATAATATGCACAGTTACCATCTCAATAGTAGAAATGGAACCTCGATCGATGAGTCAACTTCATTCAGCTCGTGCATCCTCTTCTTTGATATGTCACGTTTAGCCTCTTCAGTATTCATACAGCATATCTTCTTAACCTTAAATCACACTGAAATGCACATTGATGACGTAGTACTGCAGTTCAAATTCAAGAGCAAGATCTGACGAGCCAGTGTCCGAAGATTTCGTTTTCTTTTGTTTCGGGCCTTAAAGCCAGTTCCTTATCTGGTCTGCGATTATCTGCCACTGTTTTTATTTGCTCCATTAAACTCTGGGACCTCAAAAACATGATATCAGACACAACATTTACTCATAAAAGACAAATTCATAATTTTTCCTATCAATGTGGTCGTTTTGGATCTGGAGAGGTCGTATTTTGAAGTTAGCGTTTTAGGTTCATAGTGAGTATGCTTATATCTCATTGCATGTTAAAATAATATAAAATATACTGATTAAATGGCTACTTTATTAGATATTTACTGTTTCCATAGTGGCCATTTTGACAAAAGCATTACAGGCAAAAGGGGGCAGAAAAATTTGTGTCAGAGTGTTTTTATATACAGAAGTCGAAACGACTTTCACGCTACAATATATATATATATACACATATATATATATCGGGATGTAAGGTCAGGTGATGCGTAACATTACAGCCTCTCCTTGACAAATGTCAACCCCGCCTTCTCGTGGTGCATCCTGTTCCCACTAAAGGGGCTCCGACGACCGCCAATAGCGGTATAACTATACCATCGGGATTAGAGGAAATGCTATCCCACACTCACCAACCTGCTTGGCCAGCGTGGTGAGTTATGGCCAAACCCCTCAAAAATGACTCCACAACTTAAATCTTGGCCCTCAGTCTCCGGCAGCTGGAATGTACCTGGCCAAGGCAGCGGCCAGTGCGACATGAAGGCAGAGGGTGCTAATAATCCCCGGAGGACCGGACTAGGCTGCCATCTGATGCTGACCTTGGCTACGTATAATGGACGCTCCCTATCTTCTGATTCAAGGCTTCTTGAATTGGAAAGGGAACTACAAAGTATCAAGTGGGACATCTTCTGGCTAAGTGAGGTAAGGAGAAAAGGAGAAGATCTCATTGAACTGAAAAGTGGACACCTCTTCTACTATCGTCGGACAGATACTGGCAGAACTAGTGGTGTTGGATTTATAATAAACAAGAAACTGAAGGATAAAGTTGTCGAAGTTGAAATCTCCTCTGACAGAGCTGCACGACTCGTTATCCAACTCTCGAGAAGATACCAGGCTCAGATTATTCAAACTTATGCACCCACCACAAGTCATCCTGAAGAAGAAATTGAAGAATTTTACGAGGAAATTCGTCATCTAAATAATAAAGGTAAGCAGCACTTGAAGATAATTATGGGAGATTTCAATGCAAAAATAGGGCAACAGCAACAGAATGAAACTTCAGTAGGTAAATTCGGTCACGGCAACTGAAACCAGCGTGGAAATACTGTCGTTGAGTTTGCAGAGGCAGAATGGTTTTTCATCTTGAACTCCTTTTTCAAGAAAAAGCCACACAGGAAATGGACATGGAGACATCCAAATGGGACGACAAGTGAAATTGATTTTATTATGTGTAACAAAAAATTTGTCATAGAAGACTAAACAAGTTCAACACAGGTAGTAACCATAGATTGGTGAGATGTAAGATGCACCTCAACACTAAACACGAACGTGGCAAGTTCATAAGACAAACAAATGTATTGACATAACCAACCTTTAAAAACACCATAATACCTTCAACTTGGAACTGAAGAACAGATTCTCTTCGTTAGAAATCCTAACATCGGAAGAAGTGGATATTTCTGAAGTTAACAGAAAAGTAACCAAAGCTCTTATGGAAACAGCAACAAAATTAGCTGGGTCTAAGAACAAGTTGCATGTAAACAAATTATCAGGAAAAACCAAAATGTTGATGCAAAAAAGAAGAGAGATGAGGACAACTAAAGAAGATGTGACTTCCAAAGTGGAATATATAGAGCTATGCAAGACAGTACGAAAAAGTATCACTGAAGACGTAAGGAAATTCAATTGTGAACTAGTGAGGGAAGCAATTGAAAACAACCAAAGCCTAAAGATAGCAAAGGGACATCTCAGTAAAGGGAAGAAAACAGATTACGGCACTGAGAAAAGAAGATGGTTCTGTAACAAGAAATAGAGGCGAAATTTTGACAAGAATGAAAGATTTCTACTCCAAATTATATGAAAGGGATGATACATGTACTCCAGACGTCATGAAAGGTACCAGTACCAGAGTTCTTCCAGTCCTCCCAGCAGAAGTTGCACATGAAATCAAGAACATGAAGCGGGGAAAAGCTCCAGGAGAAGATGGAATTACTGTAGAAATCATACAAGAAGCAAGTGAAGATATCGAAACAGTACTTGTCCAAATTTTCACTCAATGCCTTAATGAAGGGAAGATTCCTGAGGATTGGAACAACGCTACAATGATCCTGCTACATAAAAAAGGTGACATTGAGGATCTCAGGAACTACAGACCTATCAGCCTCCTATCAGTGGTTTATAAAATCTTCACTAAAGTTCTTTCACACCGTTTGAAGGTAACACTGGACATGGCTCAACCGAGAGAACAAGCTGGATTCAGGAGTAGCTACAGCACAATAGATCATATCCACGTATTGAGAGAACTAATTGAAAGATCGAGGGAATATGAACTTCCATTGTGGATGGCTTTTATCGATTATGAAAAAGCCTTTGATTCGGTGAAACCATCAGCAGTTACAATGGCCCTGAGATCCTGCGGTATTGAAGATGTATACATTAATATTGTTAATAACATCTATGAAAATGCAAGTGCAAATATTCGGCTGTTTGAAAATACAACACACATAAAAATTGGAAAGGGTGTGAGACAAGGTGACACCATATCTCCGAAGCTCTTTAATGCCACATTGGAAAATGTCTTTCAATCACTGAACTGGGAAAACAAAGGTATAAAGATTAATGGAGATTATCTAACCCACCTTCGTTTTGCTGATGACGTAGTCATTTTTGCAACTACCACATCACAGCTACAGAGTATGATCCAGGAACTTGCTGACAAGAGTAAAGAAGTGGGATTAAAAATGAACTTTAAGAAGACAAAAGTGATGTTCAATGCTTTTACAAGAAATGAAGATTTATCGATTGATGGAGAAAAGCTGGAGATAACAGACACGTACATTTATCTTGGACAGCAGATATCAAGTGAGGGTCACATTGATGAAGAAATTAATGGGCGTACAAAACTTGCCTGGAGAGCTTTTGGAAGAAACAGCATAATTTTTCAGAGCAATATGCCATTATGTCTTAGAAGAAAAGTGTTTCAGCAATGCATCCTTCCAGTGCTTACGTATGGTGCAGAGACGTGGACCTTAACTAAAAGAGACATACAAAGGCTGCAGACAACTCAAAGAAGCATGGAGAGGTACATGCTTGGTGTAACCAGGAGTGATGAGAAAAAAAACTCTTGGATCCGAAAAATGACAAGAGTGGAAGACATCATGATCAGAGTTAAATCCCTGAAATGGAAATGGGCTGGACATACTGCCAGAAGAACAGACCGTAGATGGACAGCCGAAATTTTAGATTGGATTTCAAGGGACAAGAAAAGACCCAGAAGAAGCCAACATGGGAGATGGGTGGATGAAATTCGAAAGTATGCGGGAGTGACATGGAGGAGACTGGCACAAGACAGACCGTTGTGAAGGAAACTTGGGGAGACCTTCGTTCAGCAGTGGATTGATAATGGTTGACAATGATGATACATTAACAGAACCCCAAAGGAAATGTTGGTTGTCGGGAGTGATTTATTTTGTTTTCTAACTCAATTGGTATTCAAAATTAATGTGACGAATTCAAATTTGACAATATGTCAAAAAAGAGGGGACCGGTTGCAAAGATTTTTCAGAGACATATGCAAGGGTAAGCGCAAAGTCGACGTGTTAGCAACATTGTGCTATCTCCAATGAAAATATACAAATGGTGATCGTACGTCATTGAGATGTGCTTGCGTGCTACCTTGATAAACGTTGTTCTGAGCTGAGTGCGGCAATTGAAACTCTTCAGTTGGACCGTTAGTGTACGACAGGCTACGCACCATCGCTTAGAAGACACTTTACGGGAGGAAAGCGATCGGCAGATTGGAAGTAGGGCAATCGCCAGGTGAAGGAGCAAGATGGCTAAATGTATCGAGGCAAGTGGTCTCCAATCTCTGGAGAAAGTTCCAGGAAACCGGAACAACAACCAGAAAGAGGAGACAAGGACGCCTACGAGTCACAAGTCAAGACGAACGGTATTTGTCTGTAACAGCTCGCCGATATAGGCAGTCGACAAACAGGTAGCTCTTGCAGGAACTCTCCTCTGCAACGGGTACCGAAATATCAAGGCAAACAATGGACCCGTGTTCTTTTCAGTAACGAGTCTCGGTACGGCCTAAACCCGGATACTCGACGTGTGTACATTTGCAGAGAGGCGGGAAGCCGAAATCTTCGCTGTGAAATTGACAACTAGGGTGGCGAAGAACTCCTGGTTTGGACTGGCATCACGATAGATGGACGTTCGCCCCTGCGCGTGTCTCTAGGAGGCACCTTGACTGCTGTACGCTGCAGCAATAACATCCCAGAGACTTATGTACGACTTTTTAGGGGAGCTGTTCTCCAGTTCCTTTTTATGGACGATAACTCCCATTACCATGGAGCTCGGCTAGTCGACGAATACCTGGAGGGTGAGGATACTCACAGGATGCAGTGACCCGCGATAACTCTGGACCTGAACCCGATAGAGCGTGTCTGGGATGCCCTGGGAAGAGCATTTGCACATCGGCAAATCTCTCCGAAAACCCTTTCGAGACTTCTGTGTGCCTTGGTGGAGGACTATACGCTCATCCACAGCATTGTAAGTAGCATGAGGGCTTGTTGTATCAGCTGTATTGCTGTTCGAGGTAATCACAGTCTGCGTTAGCCCTTCCAAATCCGCTCCGCTTGCTGCATAACTTTTGGACTGTCATGCTGTCACGCGCGTGTTTCCTCCTCATGCAGTGATGGCATTCTGTTTTGTCGTGTACTGCTGCGTTATCGATATATGTATGTCCGTACCAACTGTCATCAAACCCAATCCTGTGGATTTTGCGTGTTTCATGAGTTTGTCACGTTAAGTTTGACACTAGTCTATATATATATCGGACAACTAAGAAAAACTTTTATCAAAATTCCTAAATTTGAATGCAACAGGAATTTTGATAGCAGTTTAATATTCAGACGCTTATGTTAGTAGCATATCTGTGTGATAAGCGATAAATGCACACTCATTGAATAATCGGCTACTTTCTAAGCAATCATAACTTAAACTATTTTCAGAAAATCTTCAAAGAAGAGATTTCAACATCTCGGCAAGAAAAGATCCTTTAAAGGTCAAAGACTCAGATAAAGAAAAATATTTCAAAGAACATTTAACTGATTTAAACAGCCTCTGAAAGGAAAATATCACCAATGTTATAATTGCAAAAAATTGTGAGCGTAAATATTAAAATTAAGACGAAAACTTTGTCCTTACGACGACTGTGCATTTGCTGAAAATGAATTTGCAACAATTTAATGAACGCTCCGAACCGTTATGACAGTATAAGGCACTACTAGGAGCGATTAGAGCTCCTGATGAAGATTGAACCTCAGTCATCGCGAAGTGTGTTGCGACTTTGCTTAACTTGTTGCAAGTTTATTATGTGTGAATAAATAATGGCTGTAAGGGCAGTGCCTGTTGTCCTAATAGTAGAATCTCTAAAGTATAGTCTTTAGAACAAATGTGCCACTAACAGACAATTTACCAGGCTCTGAAAGGACAGCATCCTAGATCAAAATTTAATCAAATATGTAAGAAAAGAAACTCTAACTGGACTGAGGGAACTGGGGGAAGAAATCTTTCATTCTTAAATATTGATTATCAGCTAAAATATTATAGAAGGTGTTTCTTCGCGAAAAGGTAATGCAGGATTTAAATTTCTTTTGAATGCAGACTTCGAAACAGCTGAATAATTTTATATAAAAGTCTCATGACAACAAAAACATTCATGGAGTAGAAGAACCGTAAAGCCGAGAAATAAGAAATCGGACATTTATTGTTCAAACGATGGAAATATTTTTTATTGTGAATCACAGTCTTCTTCAAAATTCATCATGTGGAGCCATGCTATGCAATCATTTAGAAGTTTTTCGTGAAAAACTTTCAAGGGAATCGGCACATTTGTCATTTTTACTAAATTGCAGAGATTTAGATGTCATTCCACGACATCTGCGTATCTTCAATTCTCCATTTACCAGACGAGACGCCAGGATTATAAGGACTGCCGAAAGGAAGAGACTACTTCAACAGATCAGAAGTAAGCGTAGCAGTATTGACTTCTTTAATAAGAAATGCTATACCTGTTACTCATTCCTAGCTGATTCCTCACACCCAATAATTTTGGACCGTACATTATTCATAATTACAGCAATAATCGAAAATGAAATGAAGGTTTTATTTAACACCCATGTGAAAAAACTAAGACTGTTGGTGGATTCTGAAGTTCGTAGTAGAACGCATAAGCTGTTCGGATTTCAAACAAGACATCCTATCGGCCCTTCTGAACAAGGATCATTACATGGATCACCTAATGTGGGTAATGGATTGGATTTGCATACGAACTGGACCATGACAGCTATAACTCTGATTCACATAATGGAGTCAGAAACCTAAGTGATAAAGTTCTGAATCCCATTCAGCTAAGAGCCTTGCAACGAGGTTACAAGTTCGCTTACCCTAACCAACGTAAAGTGGACTTATTCAAAACAGTTCCGCAAATTGAAAAATTCTATATTCACTTCCAATAGAAGATAGGAACTTCGCAAGAATGAAAATCGCAAGGTCTCTTCACAAACACAATCCACGACGGTGTAAAACCACCGAAGAATGCCAGCTTCATGAGGAAATGCAGCAGCTGATTGAATTGAAAAAGGACCCAGATATTGCCATTCTTTTAGCTGATAAAACTAGTCAAGTTGTACTCTTAAATCAAAGTGATTATGTTAAAAAAATGCTCAATGCCATTTCTAGTATCCCTCATGTAATAGTGACACGAGACCCCACTAGGGCTACTGTTAGTGCTTTAAGCCGCCTTAAGAACTCTTCAGCTCCTCCGGACTCCTTTTCAAAAGCCTTCAATCCACCCCCGGCTGCCATGTGCCTGATTTATTTGGTAGATTAAAGCTACACAAGGAAGGGTACCCTATTCGCCCTCTTGTATCAGGTTACATTGCCCCCACCCGACCTTTGGAAAAAGCTTTGGCAAGTTATCTCACCAAATTTACAGTGAATTCTTCCTACTCAATAAAGAGCACCACACAAGCTATTGATAGGTTAAAGTTTATTCAGCCACTACCAAATTCCTATTTTTTGGCGTCCCTAGATGTAGTTTCGTTATACACGAATGTACCTATGGAAGCTACATTTCAGTTGATTCAGGCCTTGCTGATTGATTCTGACATTCCTGCCAATGATATTGCTTTCATAATGAATGCTCTTCATCTCATTAAAAAGCGTTCATTTTTCAAATTTCAGAACATATTTTACCAACAAACCGACGGGACAGCCATGGGTTCACCTTTATCCGCAGTCTTAGCAGAAATTCTTCTACAGCATATTGAAAATAAAGTCATACAAGAATTCCCACAAAAACCTAGTCTCTATATCCGTTACGTTGATGACATCTTGGTAATTTGGCCATATACCATAAATCAGTTACAGCAGTTTGTCAACGCTATGTCTGCTCAATACCCCTCCATCAAACTCACGATAGAACTTGAAAAATAATTTCGTCTTACCTTATCTTGACTTTCAAATTACTCGTACCCCTTCTGACAATTCCCTGTCTTTTGCCGTTTATCGAAAACCTACTTCCACACCCACTCTAATTCCGTACAATTCTGCTCACATCTTTCAGCATAAAATTTCTGCTCTGCACTTCCTATTTAGAAGAGCATATTCACATTCTTCTAGCCATTTCGCCAGAGCTCAAGAACTACAATGGATATCATCCCTCGCTAAAAACCATGGTTACCCGGACAACGTTGTTAGGGGAGTGCACAATAAAGTACGGTTTTCTATGTCAACTGCTTTAATTAGTGAGCAAGTGCCTAAAAAGTATGTTGGATCTGTTGATTTTAATCCACATATTGTAAACCTCCTTACCAACATATGTTCTCGTCATAAAATACAATTTGGAATACGATCATGCAATCTATATACCATTATCCGCAATGATCGTGACAAAATTGACAAAGGGAAAAAATGGGGTGTGTATGTTATTCCTATGCTTGACACTATCTCTGGTGAACTAAACAATCATTATGTGGGTTCTACCAAAAGAAATTTAGATTTGAGATTAAATGAACACAGATATGATCTAAAAATGAATCACCAAAGCACCTCTTTTGCAAGAACCATAAGTGCTGGAAATTCCATCCCAGACTGGGACAACGCTAAAATCATAAACACACCTAACTCTGTTCATTCCTTGTTATTTGCAGAAAGCCTCTATATTTCGGCTTATAATACAAGTTGCTGTAATGACTATTATCCTTATGTTTTACCTGAACCTTGGAGCAATCTTGTTGGGAAGGACAGCACAATAGCAATTGCTTCTGTTAAGTGATCATTGGCTAACTATGCCTTTTTTTGATTGTCTTGTTATCTGGTATATCATGTGACATTGACATTACCTTTCCCATGATGCATCTACTCCACGTACTTAAGACCAGCATGTAGCCACATGGTGAAATTACATCTGATGAAGGTGTCAATGTGACACCGAAAGTGCTCATGTGTTTTTAAACTGTATATAGATTTCATTTTTTAGCTGAATAAATATAATCGTGCAACAAGACGGATTTCTTTTAATACTGGTATTTATGCACGAATTATAGTGTCAACCGTCATACTTCCGCATTTTTTATTGTGAATCACAGTCTTCTTCAAAATTCATCATGTGGAGCCATGCTATGCAATCATTTAGAAGTTTTCGTGAAAAACTTTCAAGGGAATCGGCACATTTGTCATTTTTACTAAATTGCAGAGATTTAGATGTCATTCCACGACATCTGCGTATCTTCAATTCTCCATTTACCAGACGAGACGCCAGGATTATAAGGACTGCCGAAAGGAAGAGACTACTTCAACAGATCAGAAGTAAGCGTAGCAGTATTGACTTCTTTAATAAGAAATGCTATACCTGTTACTCATTCCTAGCTGATTCCTCACACCCAATAATTTTGGACCGTACATTATTCATAATTACAGCAATAATCGAAAATGAAATGAAGGTTTTATTTAACACCCATGTGAAAAAACTAAGACTGTTGGTGGATTCTGAAGTTCGTAGTAGAACGCATAAGCTGTTCGGATTTCAAACAAGACATCCTATCGGCCCTTCTGAACAAGGATCATTACATGGATCACCTAATGTGGGTAATGGATTGGATTTGCATGAACTGGACCATGACAGCTATAACTCTGATTCACATAATGGAGTCAGAAACCTAAGTGATAAAGTTCTGAATCCCATTCAGCTAAGAGCCTTGCAACGAGGTTACAAGTTCGCTTACCCTAACCAACGTAAAGTGGACTTATTCAAAACAGTTCCGCAAATTGAAAAAATTCTATATTCACTTCCAATAGAAGATAGGAACTTCGCAAGAATGAAAATCGCAAGGTCTCTTCACAAACACAATCCACGACGGTGTAAAACCACCGAAGAATGCCAGCTTCATGAGGAAATGCAGCAGCTGATTGAATTGAAAAAGGACCCAGATATTGCCATTCTTTTAGCTGATAAAACTAGTCAAGTTGTACTCTTAAATCAAAGTGATTATGTTAAAAAAATGCTCAATGCCATTTCTAGTATCCCTCATGTAATAGTGACACGAGACCCCACTAGGGCTACTGTTAGTGCTTTAAGCCGCCTTAAGAACTCTTCAGCTCCTCCGGACTCCTTTTCAAAAGCCTTCAATCCACCCCCGGCTGCCATGTGCCTGATTTATTTGGTAGATTAAAGCTACACAAGGAAGGGTACCCTATTCGCCCTCTTGTATCAGGTTACATTGCCCCCACCCGACCTTTGGAAAAAGCTTTGGCAAGTTATCTCACCAAATTTACAGTGAATTCTTCCTACTCAATAAAGAGCACCACACAAGCTATTGATAGGTTAAAGTTTATTCAGCCACTACCAAATTCCTATTTTTTGGCGTCCCTAGATGTAGTTTCGTTATACACGAATGTACCTATGGAAGCTACATTTCAGTTGATTCAGGCCTTGCTGATTGATTCTGACATTCCTGCCAATGATATTGCTTTCATAATGAATGCTCTTCATCTCATTAAAAAGCGTTCATTTTTCAAATTTCAGAACATATTTTACCAACAAACCGACGGGACAGCCATGGGTTCACCTTTATCCGCAGTCTTAGCAGAAATTCTTCTACAGCATATTGAAAATAAAGTCATACAAGAATTCCCACAAAAACCTAGTCTCTATATCCGTTACGTTGATGACATCTTGGTAATTTGGCCATATACCATAAATCAGTTACAGCAGTTTGTCAACGCTATGTCTGCTCAATACCCCTCCATCAAACTCACGATAGAACTTGAAAATAATTTCGTCTTACCTTATCTTGACTTTCAAATTACTCGTACCCCTTCTGACAATTCCCTGTCTTTTGCCGTTTATCGAAAACCTACTTCCACACCCACTCTAATTCCGTACAATTCTGCTCACATCTTTCAGCATAAAATTTCTGCTCTGCACTTCCTATTTAGAAGAGCATATTCACATTCTTCTAGCCATTTCGCCAGAGCTCAAGAACTACAATGGATATCATCCCTCGCTAAAAACCATGGTTACCCGGACAACGTTGTTAGGGGAGTGCACAATAAAGTACGGTTTTCTATGTCAACTGCTTTAATTAGTGAGCAAGTGCCTAAAAAGTATGTTGGATCTGTTGATTTTAATCCACATATTGTAAACCTCCTTACCAACATATGTTCTCGTCATAAAATACAATTTGGAATACGATCATGCAATCTATATACCATTATCCGCAATGATCGTGACAAAATTGACAAAGGGAAAAAATGGGGTGTGTATGTTATTCCTATGCTTGACACTATCTCTGGTGAACTAAACAATCATTATGTGGGTTCTACCAAAAGAAATTTAGATTTGAGATTAAATGAACACAGATATGATCTAAAAATGAATCACCAAAGCACCTCTTTTGCAAGAACCATAAGTGCTGGAAATTCCATCCCAGACTGGGACAACGCTAAAATCATAAACACACCTAACTCTGTTCATTCCTTGTTATTTGCAGAAAGCCTCTATATTTCGGCTTATAATACAAGTTGCTGTAATGACTATTATCCTTATGTTTTACCTGAACCTTGGAGCAATCTTGTTGGGAAGGACAGCACAATAGCAATTGCTTCTGTTAAGTGATCATTGGCTAACTATGCCTTTTTTTGATTGTCTTGTTATCTGGTATATCATGTGACATTGACATTACCTTTCCCATGATGCATCTACTCCACGTACTTAAGACCAGCATGTAGCCACATGGTGAAATTACATCTGATGAAGGTGTCAATGTGACACCGAGAGTGCTCATGTGTTTTTAAACTGTATATAGATTTCATTTTTTAGCTGAATAAATATAATCGTGCAACAAGACGGATTTCTTTTAATACTGGTATTTATGCACGAATTATAGTGTCAACCGATGGAAATAACCATGACTGGATCAGGTACGTTAATATGTAAAGGGCTTAATTCTGCTGAAAATATAAAATTTGAAAAACTGACGATTCTGTATTACTGCAGTTGTAAGTAAACCTTGAAGAAATTTCGTTGTAAAGTAGCGCAGCGATTTTTCCCTGAATGAGATGGCCGTGAAATCTGTTTCAATTTTATTTAAAAAATGCCGCAGAAATTCGAAATCTTGTCCAGTCGTTCAACGTAACTTTTGCAAAGCAAGGCTTTCTTCCTGCTGTCCATCCCTGGATTTGCTGTATGCCGTCGAAATATTTGCAATAATTCACACGATGTTAAAATTTGTGTATAGCTCGAATTCTTCATTCAGTATTGGTACTCATTTCGATGTATGTTTAAAGTGCAATCCTGTGGAAAAGTTCAGTTGATGTCACTACGATGGTTCTTCATTCGGCGAAGGAGTTCCATATAAAATCTTACAGTCGTGCCTTCCAATAAATGAATACAGTATCTCTAAAGTAGAGGAAAATGGTTTTCTGTCACACGGTTCCGTGAAAAAAGGTATGAATAAATCGATTGTAGTATGTAATTGTCATATTCCGTGCCATCTCTAAGCCTACTCCGACTGTATTAAGCAGCAGTCTTCTGCAGTGTTTCTTGAAGCGCTGTATCATGCCTTGATTCAGTGGCTAAAGTCGAATGGCCCAGATGGAAAACTACTCCAATCTTACTTAAGCCATTTATGTGAATTGAGCAGTTATTTACTGAGAGAAGAATGTTTCTGCCTCTCAGTTTTTAGAACGTCTTTTGCAAAAATGTTGGTGCTTATGTTATCACTGCGTTCGCCCGTCCGCCTGTACACACCATCTATCTCGCTGAACATGTTAGTCCAATTTGAAAATTTCTTCTTCAATTGGAAAGCTTGAATTGCAAGAGCAATGAATCATGATGTCACGTATTTTTCTGATGCATAACTTCGCTGCAAAGAGGCGAAAATCTGATTCGATTAAATTCAAAACAAATTTTACTCCATATCATAACTGTTAGACATTCCACTGAAACAATACTTTTTCTTCGATACCTTTTGCCACGAAAACCTTTATGCATCCAGTTTCTTCCTCAAATAATATACAGTTCTCTCGCTATAGGGAGTAAATCTGTATCGTATTTCCCTAATAAAATTCGATTACGAATGTCTTTTTTGGATGGGGGGGGGGGGGGGTAGATAGCGTAAGATGACATTCACCTCGTGGACTATTTTTCATATAATTTTGAATATTTCACTATTCCCAGCCCGACCTCTATGAGGTGTAGGGGTGTATTTCTGTTTTGCACCTCTATCCCCGCTTCCAAGTTAAAAATGTAACTGAAAAACTTCTCTTTGCACTTTATGCCATTCGCAATGATAAGGATTGCAGACATTACGCACGTTTAAAAATGCTAAGTTTTCTAGCTCGGAAGCGTATACGTACAAATGGTTTTCTTGCTATATATCCTTCAAAAAAGTGCATTTGAAGAATTTTTCCAAAGCATAGCTCCTGCTATGAAGGATATTTTGCATGTGCTTTTCACTTTTTCATAATAAACAGTTCTGCTGTTTAGAGACACTGTATATTTTTATTTGAAAGCATATTTCCGATTCTAAACGTCTATGGACAAAATCCTTGCTTGGTAAGACACTCTTCACTGTGAAGAACATTTTGTGCTCATTCTTTTTCGGCAGAAAACTCATGGTTTTCCCTGCTAGGAATCGTGAAGTTATGTTACACTTTCCTCCGTATTTTTGCTTCTAATTCTTTGAATTGAAACATTCTTTCTGCTTCGGATATTTTCCGGTATTAGCAAGATTTTGCGTACAGTTTGTTATTTTACCTAACGTGCCTTTCTTCCGCTAGTGTTTTACATTTGCAAATGCTTTACCGATTCTATAATCTAATTAAAGAAAAATCATTTTCTGACTGGTTACATTCACTATGAAGAACAACGCGATCATTATACATTTTAAATGATTTGCAGTATTCTTCACTAGGGGAATGTAAATGAATATTTTCCTTTGATTTTCTCCTTTTCCAAAAATCGCTATTGAAAAGTTCATATTACGTCGGAAAGGTTTAAAAGACGTGCTTATACACCAGAAAATTCGGAGTCACCTGTCTTGTTGCTTAGGTTTCTAATTCATACTTTACAATTTTTTGAAGTTATCCAAGCCTTATGGGTTTCATTGTCTTAAGATTTTTAAAGAAACCGGATCTCTGATATCGTCTCCGTTAGGTTTTGGTATCAATTAGACAAATGTTCCTTCTCATTTGCATTGAATACATCTCTGAATTTTAAAGTTAAAAAAACTTCTTTCAGGTGTTTTATTCGCATATCTTCAGCAGTTTGAACACGGCAGCCACGATTTTGCAACATATTTTTTTGATAGTCCAAAACTCGAACGGAATTTTGAAACTATGCACTTGATTACTTAAAATCTCGATGTTTATCCGCAGTGCAAAATTTTCTACGTTGAATTTAAAAATCAATTCCACCTATTGAAGCATTTTTACGTGCATGATGCGCATTTATTCTAGCAGGACTTTTCCACGGTTTGAAATATTTGTCCTCTGTACTGAAATTTTCCACTGCAGCTGTTGGTTTGAAGTTTCACAGATTTTTTAAGAACATAGAAAGCGTACGTCACAGTCTTCCTTATCCAGCATTTTCCCAAACAGAGGTTCAAAGCAGGGGTCAAAGCACGAGTTCAACCAGTCAGTATAACGTGTTTAGAAAGTTATATCTCTTCATGCTAATGTATTATCTTAAAGTATAATATATGAAATTAGGTAGTAATCCAAACAAACTCGTTGGGCCTCTGATTACGCATCCCTTTCCTGCACATGAAAGTACCGGCCCAGCAGTGGCGGCTTCTCAGGTGAAGTAGGTGAAGTGCCTCTTCCCCTATTTTACTCAAAATAAAGTTTTATTCAGTATTTTTTTATAATATATTCTTTTTTGCCTTTATTCAGTTCCAAAATACTCAAAATTTTGAATAGATATTAATTCACATGACGCTCAATACGGAAAACAGATCCTAATACGCAAAACAGTGCAAGTGAAGAGCCGAAATGAGAATGTTTGGAAATTTGCAGTTGTCGGCCGAGTTGCCATGGTAACCGTGACGTCACCCTCCCCAATCTGCTCGCTCAATTGAAGTGTTTCAGCTTCACGCGCCTTACCTCTGCATCTTTCAGTTTTTGAGAGTAAAGTCGTGACAGATCACAGTGGAGCGGGTGTTGATTTTTTTTTTTTTTTTTTTTGGCCCTGCTTCCTTTTTAGTAATAAACATTCGGCGTGGAATAAAGACGGATTTTCAGATATATCAAGCGTAACACGGTCACTTCATAAACATCGTGATTCTAGCGAACACCTGAAATGCGGATAAATGTTAAGGAATTTTGAAAAAATTAAAAACACAATTGCCGATGCCCTGAGGAAGAATGCTAGGCTTTTGAAAACGCATTTTAGCGAAAACGTTCCTTTAAATAGACTTTTCCTACAGACAGTGGTTGATGCAGTATTAGTCTATACTGTATTTGAGCAAACAAGAACTAGCATTCCATGGCCATGACGAAAGCATGGGCTCGATAAATCGTGGAAATTTCATTGAATTACTTTCATTGTTGATATGAAGAAGTTCTTTAGACATTGAAAATCAATACGAAAGGATAAAAAACTATTCAAAATGAATTAATTGAATGTATTTCTGAATATATAAACGATCACGTCAAAAATTAAATAATTTTTGATTGCTGATTCGGAAGCTGTATTGGTTGAGGGATTTCTGGGTTTCCATGATGTGAAGGAAGATAGAACGTCAGGAGCTTTATACAGAATGCTAGACAAAATTTTGGAACAGTCTGATTACCAACACAAATAAATAGGACAATGTTACGATGGGGCAAGTATAATGTCTGGACACTTAAATGGACTACAGAAAAAAAGTCAAGGATAAAGCTTCTCAAGCTGTTTTTGTTCATTGCTTAGTTCATCGTTTGAATCTTGTATTACACCAGAGTTTTTCTAAAATTTCTAAGTGTCGAATACTTTTCCAAGCCTCAGTGGAATTGCTTCGTTTGTTCAATATTCTGCGAAGCGGTTTTATACACTTATATCAACAACCGCAAGATGATTGATTGATTGGAGGTTTAACGACCACCGTGAGCAACTCAATGGGCTATAAGCAGTCGCCCGTCCCTAATTTAGGGTCACTGGTTCCAGGGAAGGGAAAGAACCAGTGCCGTAAGACAAACACAACATCCATGCCTCACCGGGATTCGAACCCGGACCCCGTTCGGGCGAATGAGCAGAGGCCATCGCTTAGACCACTGCGCCACCGGGGTGGCAAAACCGCAAGATGCAGACCAACCACAGCAGAAACTCGATGGTCCTCCACTTCGAAATTAGTAAGTGTAGTTGTTGAAGATTGGAATAAATTGAAGGAAGTGTTCGGATTTCTGACGAATAGTGAATAATCAGACAAAAAATTAATTCATCTTGCCAAGGGTTTTTTGAATGATATTAACACTTTCGAATTTACATTTTTGGCTCCACCGATCTATTATTCGAACTTTTGAAGAAAAAATAACTAAACACAAACTACTGTGTAACTCAAATAAAAAAAAAAACTCGTGAAATTTTGAGCCATAAAAGGAACGATGAGTTATTTGAAGCACAGTTCGGAAAAGCTAGCAAAATCACAAAAATAAGCACGGGAATATGCTGCTCTTACACAGGAACAATTTTTCAAAATTATAAACAATTGTATTTTAAAATTTTGGACCACATTCTTATGGAAATGAATATAAGATTTCAAGACTGTAAGAAACTTCAATTTGTCTGACTTGCTGACACAACCAAATTCGAATAATTTAATGCATGCTTTCCCTCTCGCGCTCTTGAAATCTACATTTTTACGGAAACATATTTACTAAACACAGCGCCTTAAAAATGAACTGAGTCTTGTATATGCCGATGAAAAATTAAGGAATATATTGACTCAAGAACTCCATCGAGTGTTTCACGGAGAAAAAGACATTTTACAGAAGATTATAAATTGGTTTTCCTCAGTTTAACAATTCCATCTACAAGTGTGCCAGTGGAAAGAAGTTTTCTTAAAAGAATACAAACTTGCTCAAGAAACACTAGTTCCCAAGAAAGACTTGCTTCTCTGGCAAATATTTCTATTCAGGAAGACATTTTATTGATGCTCACGAAGAAACAACCATCTAACCATCTTATGACGACATAATCGACAAATCTGCAGCTTTAAAAGGAAGAAAAATTGATTTAATATAAAAAATAAGTAAATCCTCATTAAGGGATTTTCATTGTAGACAGTAGATATATTTTCATACTGCTCTTGTACCTCTTCACCTATTTTTCCATCCACGAGCCGCAACTGCGGCCCAGTGGAAACGAAAATGCCCTGCCCTTAACTGGAATGGGAAATGTAAGACAGCAATGTAGCACTTGTCCAGAACTTGGCTTAGTAACATAGGATATGAGTAGTATAAAAGGACGGATCCGACCGGAGGATGCATCCTTCTAGAAGAAGGATGGGGTGTGTGACCTGGCAGAGAAGGAGCAGGGTGTGTGGCACGGAAAGAAGGAGCAGGGGGCGTGGCTTGCGGTAGGAGGATGAGAGGGTGTGGCAGGTGGCGCTAGTGTGTTGATTCGTTGCTGATGTGCTGCCCCCTAGCGATGCTTTTTGGAACTTTCCATGGATCTTTGACGGATGGCAACGACCGAGTGGGGGAAAGTGTACGTGTACGCAATGTGCTGCCCCTAGCGGTGCTTTTTTGAACTTTCAATGGATCTTTAAAGGATGGCAACGACCGAGTGGGGGAAAGAAGATGTGTACGCGATGTGCTGCCCTCTAGCGGTGCTTTTTGGAACTTTGGATGGATCTTTGAGGATGGCAACGACCGAGTGGTGGAAAGGGGATGTGTACGCGATGTGCTGCCCCCTAGCAGTGCTTTTTGAAACTTTATTATTTTCTCGGGAGATTTATTGGACTTTGACAAATTTTTGGGAAGTCTTTCCAATATGTTTTGTTTCCTCGAAATTGTTTTATTAAACTTATATTTAGAACTTCCAAGTGAGGTGTTAGGAATTTTTATAGACGTTGCATTATTTTTTTAATTCTTATATTTGTCCTCCCTCCAATTTTAATTTAGACGAGGAAATGTTTCGATTGAAAAGATTTCGATGCTGTTGATTCATGTTCCGCAATTATCTTTTGTCCGCCATTTTAGTTTCACCACGTTGCTATTTTTGTGCGCCACGTGTTTTGGGATGAGTCACCATTTTCTCTGTCTCAGACTATACCATTTTGAATGCCACGTGTTTTGAGACGAGTCACAATGATGTGTGACACCGCCGTGCTAGCAGGCAAAACCATGACGTCAGCCAACGCCATTTTCTACTCCACGGGGTCGACGCTAAGCTTTTCTTGTGAACAAATGGAAGGAATTAAAAATTTGGTAAGAGGAGGAGTTGACGTCATTTGAGATTCTGTTAGACACATTAAGCTCCAATACTGATTTTTTTTCAACAACTTGATCATTTTGCAACTAATTTATTCCTTAGTTTTTCCCCATAATTTCCCATTTTATATCCATAATTTTTCAACGTAACGATTCTTTTTTATTTTCCTTGAGGAGACTTCACGCTTTTTCATCGGACGTACCAACATAAAGACGTTTCCCAAAGTTTTGTGCTGCAGACATAATCTTAAAACAAGATTGCTTATTAATGTATTAACGTGTACATGGCATTTTCTGTTACGTTTTTTAGCGTTGTACCTTTTTCCACCGTACAAAGCCACAATTTTTTATGCATAGTTAAAATGTTTTTTTATGTTTTTGTATTTTTTTTTAATTTCTTCTTATTAATCAGTGAAATGTACCTTTTAATGCATTATCTTAATCTTTTTTTTAATGCTTGCGTACTCGTTAAACTTCTCGATGTACCAACATTATTTTATTTTCTAACATTTCAAACTAACAACTACTTTTATCGAGGCTTTATTTTTTCTGATTTAAACAAGCAAACGTTTCTTCATTAAAGCAAACGTTTCTTCATTAATATCTCCTTTTCCTATGCAAACAACTTTTCTTACTTGCTTTTAATGTATGACTTAATCTGGTTTTCTATATAGATGTTTCATGTTTGTGCAACAAATATACAGATCTACAGCAGCTAGCTATACATAACATTCGTTCGTAACAGTATCTTTTTTTTCCCCGATTTAAACCAACATACGCTTCTTAACGACTTGGTATCTGTTTTCTGGGGAACTTTTCTTTTTCCTTCAATTAATTTTTGTTCCAGATAATGAGACGAAGAAACGATACTTCTTTAGAAACGATTTCATTCCTGTTCGCAGTAACTATTGGACTTTGACAAAAAATTTTGTGAAATGGCTTCATGTTAATTCTGAGTCTTTCGCCCTTGCAATATTATTTTCTCGTAATTTTTCCGTGTGTTCAAGAACTCTACAGGTCTTTCACAGTTAAAATTCTGCTGAAACAATATTTTTTTTTACTTAATTTCGCATATCATTATAGCTTCCCAATTTTCGCTATTTTACTTCATCTTTTTTTGAAATTTCGTAAAACTTTTGAATATCTCAGTAATTTATTTCTTACTTGGCCAAACTTATGACTCCTTTTATTTGGACTATATTTTTTTTCATTTCGTTTCAACAAAACGGTTATTTTAGATGTAGCAAATCATCAGATTTTTGTTTCCTTATATAGCATATTTTCCAACTTGCTTTAAAGTATTCCTCAAAGCTTGCATGTATGTCAAATATGCATTTTTTTTTACTATTTCCTAGTTTGCTATACTTTTTCGTGGACTGCCCCAACAGGAAAGCATTCATTGTCAAGATATGCAATCTAAATCTTTTATTCTTACGATAAAATTTGTATTCTTTGGGACATATTTTCTGCATATTTTTCTGTCTCGTCCGAAAAAAGCATTCATTCTGGAGGCAAAGCGAGCAATTCCGTTCTTCTACTAAACATTATTTTTTAACTTTTTACTAATCCACCAGAAAAACAGTTATTCCCCACCCCCATAGCGAAAATAAAGAAATACTTACTTCTTTTCCCTACATATCGACTCAATCTATTCCTTTCCGAAATGCTGATCATGACATTTCAACTAAAATTTCATACTTTCACCAAAAATTGTATTCTTAAACGAGCTATTTTTTTTTTACTTTATTTCATGTATAACTAAATTTTCATTGTTTACTCGCCTCATCAAAGTCAGTAAGAACTCACGTTATCTCATTCCTCTTCCTCATTTAGTTCGCTTTAAATTCAGATGTTTAGAAACATCGCGTATATTTCATTCACTTAACTGTCCAGTTCTCCCGTGTCTGTCCCTTCATTTTTAACTTCTGTGTCTGTTACATTTTACCTTTAGATGTTTAGTTTCATTGACCCTTTCTTTCGTTTTAATTAGGTTTTCATTATCATATTTTTTATTCATTGTCTCAGCAGAAAAAGCTTTCATTCTGGAGACATAGCGACTAAGTCCGTACTTCCTCTAAACATTTTTTTCACGTGTTACTAATTCTTCAGAAAAGCAGTTGTTTCCAAACTCCCAAGTGAAAATATCGTATTCCCCTTAGTTTACTTACTACATTTTCATTCTGTTCAGTGTTGTATGATTTTTCAAACTTTAGTTTATTTTTAATAAACTTCTTTTTTTCTTAGTTTTTTTTCTCATTCAACCTATCAATCTTTTCCTATCGATTTAATTATTCTTATTTTCCCATTCGACTTTACTTTTGAACAGAAATGTATCTAAAATCTTCAGATGTATTTTAGTCTATAAGGCCGATTCTTTCCTTTTTTTAAATAAAGTCATGTAGGATTTTAGTGTAAGTGCCCCTAAATCTTTAGAACTTACTTTTCATAGTTAGATACTAATTCCTCGAGGTTTACATTAAAACATGAAAGAAGAGTGTTTTTACGCTCTCTCCAGTGTGTGACCTTTCCCCAAGAAATTAACTTTGAAATCCCCCTGTTTCTGTCGGAAACTGACTATCTCCTGCGACTGTTTTCACGCGTCTACTGCTTGCTGGAAAACCTCATATGGCATGAAATCACTTTGCTTGGGAGATTAAATAAATTTTGCTTTTGAACTTTGAACACAAACTCAAGCTCGCAAAAGCATAGTTTTCTGAGCGAACTTAAACTGTCTAAGTTGACAAAAATCTAAAACTGGTGACTCAATGGAACAAAGCGTTTGAACTTTGCCGTTCATTTACCATTTAAGAGATCCGTCGTGAACCACTAGAAGGGAAGTAAGCAGATCCTAGACCCTGATTTAGTCCCCTATTTCCAAGGAAGGTAGAAAGCTAGTGTCGTAATTCAAAAGCTCATAACTCAAGTCTCCCGAGGATTCAATTTCGGACCCATATCGGACGAATAGTCAAATGTCAATGCTTAGATATTGAAAAATTACTTCAGACAAATATTTTCTTACTTAAAGTGCTTCAAGTCAGAATTTGTATTACTTATGATTTTTCTTAGTCAATATTTTTTCTATCTTAAAAACTTTTAAAGGGTTGATTTTGAAAAAAACAAGTTCTCACAAAAACGTAAAATTTCCTCAGATTGTATGAGGAACCAAAAAAAGAAAATTGATGCAGCTTGAATGTTCACCATTTCAACCATTTCTTTCTCTTCATGTTTCATTCCATAAACTTTCTTGAAATTCCTTTATATTCAAGAATTTTGTGAAATGTCCAAGTTCGACTCCCCCAGAAATTTCCTGAAAATGATAGTTTCTCTTTAAAATAAATTCCAGAATAAGAATTCCTTCACTGAAAAAAGAAATTCCTATTCAAAGCATTCCATTCCTCTTTCTACTTCAAATACTCTATTTGTAAATCTAAGGAACTGTTTTTTTTTATATTCATATATTTCCCTCTCTAACTTTGGAAGATATTGTCCCAAAATGTATGTACATATTACGATAGTAAAATATCTTATTACTGCTTGATGTTCAATTCACTTCACACTGTCTTAAGGGAATTCTTTCATTTTCTCATAACACATAGACATGTTATTTGTCTCTCCATTCACTTCAAAGACTTGAGATCAACTTAATGGAGTCCTTTGAGAAAAACTTTCATAGGAAAGCATAAATTTGCTGAAAATGTCAGTTTTCTTAAAGAAATAATAAGGATAAGAAATTTTTTACTGAAACAAGTGTTTCCTATTCAAAGCATTAAGTGGCTCTTTTCGCATCAAATTCTGTATTTCCTCACGTAAACTTTATTCATTTTCTACTTCATTTCGTCTTTCGTATCTTGTTTTTCCCTATGTAACTTAAAACTTCTTTTCTTTATCTATTTTTCTCTTTTTTTAAAATGTATTTATTTTCTATAAGTTCATATTGAGAATGATTTAAATTTTGATTGAAAGATGTTTCCAAAGATCGTTTTAGGAAAAGTTGAAAATAGATAAGGTTCGTTTCGGAAAAGTTCATTCTTTCCTAGGGTTAAAAATCGAACACTTCATTTTTTTCTTAGAGGCGGTTTTAATGAAACACGTTTCATTAAAAGCAGGGAAATTCCCATAGAATAATATGGGAAAACTAGCTTGCATAAAAAGACTGTTTCGAAACGAGTAAAAATCTATTGAAGATCGTTTTCGAAAAAGTTGAAAACCAATCAGGTAGAAAATAAAATGCAGTAACATCAGTCACAGAAAGTTCCTGAAAGTTGAAAATAGATGAGGTTGAAAATGTATGTACTAAAAATGTGTAAGGAAAGAAATTTTTATGAAACACAGACGGTTTAGTTTTTCCAGGCTAGGGGGTCTTCAGTGAGAGCGCTTCTTCTTTTCAACTCAAAGAATAAAGCGAGTCAGTTTGAAACACTTCAAACTCCCCGAAATTAAGCCGTGTACTCTGGTTTCGGCTCAATACGGTTTTCATACTGCATTGCTCTCAGACCATTCGGAAATCCACCCGGTTGGTCGCCTAATGGAAAACATCAGGCCCATTTCCCTTAATAAATACCCAAATATCCTTAAGAAAAGTCTAGCAAAAAAAAGCACTAGTTCCTCATTAAAACAATTGCATTCATTCTGTTACTGTTTTAAACATTTCAAAAAAAGAAATTTACATTCTCACTTTTACTTTAAAAATCTTGAAAGCTTGATATTTTGACTCATTTCAATAAAAAAATATAATTTCACTTAAAATTTAATTTTAAAAATAATAATTACTCTTTAAATTTATGCCTTAAAACTAAAAAAATATTTTCGCTTAATATTTCAATAAATAATAAATATTCACAAACTCACCTTCTACCTTGCCCATTAAAAATAAAAAACTTCATTCATTTCTGAATTTATATAATCGAAATCATTATTTCTCCAAGTAGTTCCTTTCCCCTGATTGTAGAGAGGAACTCTTCTGAAATCTTCACTTTTCCACATACGTTCATTAAAGCTTGAGCTATTTCCTTAGGATTCAACAAGGCCACAGCGTTCTCGAAACTTGAAATCGCTTTCCTGTTCCACTCAGTGGTTAGGCATGGAGGATGCATCTGAACAGGTGGAAGGACTTCAGAAATGCACTCGCGACATCTACATACCTTCAAAATCCTCTCTCCGATTAAATTTTTTGAAACATTCAATTAAATTGTATCTAAGTTTACACTCCTCAATCGATGTATTTTGAAACTTTCGGGATTCTCCGAGTATGATTTTCTGGAATTCTGAACCCATTAGCAATTCCTGGATGATGTCTCACACGCCATCCAAAATAATTAGGAGTTTCTTAAACTGCTTTCTGGTTAATGCAATTCCTGTTGTTAAGTGGAAAATCCCACTAGCATCAGAGAACTGTTTCTGGAATCGATGGAATTCGCCGTCTCGAGAAGTTGAGAAAAAGAGTTCACTTCCAATGCTGTGAGTTTTTTAGTCTCTCCCAGTTGAAAAACACGACTCCTCAAGTCCAAGAAGCAACTTGAACTCATCGTAATCCCACATGTAGAAGGGTGAACAATTCTCCAGTCCACTTGAATTCCCTAACATCTACTTTGATTACAGAAGAAAATACGGAAACAGTAATAAAAAGATTTCCTCCTAAATGAAAGTAATGTTCTGGAATTGATTCCAGCCTGAACCCAATGGAACAGCTTAGTTGAATCTCCGGAACACAAGTGTAGACGAATGAAAACTCATCACAATTTTCAGATAGAATCAAAGCATTTGAACAGCTGGGGGTACACATTGTTTCTTAGCGTAAGAAACAGAAACGTCTGGAAGATTCATACTGCTTCTTTCACAATGATTAAATGTGGGGGAAAAAATAACGTTAGCGAGCTGAAGGAAATAGAATTTGAAAGACTTGAAGACGTCTTACTTTATTCAAACTTAGAACAGAACTAAAATTCGCTCAGTGTTTCCTTTGCATAATGTAACCAATGCATGACCCTTATCACCACGTGGTAATTGATGTGTCACCATGCGTCAGCAATTGGGACGTTTCAAAACACTAACTTTATGGTGACTGTTTCCTTATCTGATCATGGACACGTTGATGAATCACCACAGGACTCTAATCAGACAAAGCTAACTTCAGCTCAGGGCTTATCTTAAGGGAAATTCCTTAGTCAGAGAAAAACGAAAGGATTTCATTATAACTAAGTTTCATATCTTGAGAGAATAAACTAAAATGTATTCGGTATAGAGTACACAATAAGCGTAAAGAAATTCTTCAAGGCTGAATTTCCCCTAGAACGAGGGCGGTATACAGAAAGAGTGAGAAATTTAATCAGCCACCTTCTAATAATTTATTTTGGAATTAACGCTGCTTTTGAAAAAAAACCGAGTGAACTATAAAATTCTTTGTTCTCCACACAGAGAAATTTCAGATTTCGAAATCTCGCCATCCTGGCCCACTTTTTCCTGAGTGAAATTTAGCACATGGTGGAAATCTCCACTTACGCATTCCTTTGAGTGAGGAATCGCTCTCATGAAAGGGGTCAACAGTTCCAAACGACATTGATTAAAACTGGAGAGGAAAAATATAAGAATTAAAAAAATAATGCATAGACAGGAATCCCCAAAACATAAAAAATAAGGGCGAAAGATTTCCCATTTCTTCTTCCATTCCCCCAAAAATTTAACGAAATCCAATAAATCTCTCAAAAAAAATTAAACAAATACTTGGACTGACAACAGAGAGAGCGACACGCGACGTCAACCCATCCCGCGGCTAGTAGTCGGAGATACACTGTTCCCACCTCTGACATCATTTTTTTTCTATGCGAACAGAAATTAACTTGAACTATCATCTTAGAAAATGCCTCATCCACGTTTTTTTCTTCCCAACCGCGCAAGAGCAATCAGATTGCCTTTTCCCACCAAAAGTTCTCAAAATTTAATAAACCCAGAATTCTTAATGAGGAACATTAAAACCAAGTCAGCTTAATGGAATAACCCTTTCAGCTTCAACATTTTTTTTTCAGTTTAACTTCATGACAGTTTCTTATATTTCAATCTCAAGTAGGCTAGGTTCATTTTTGTATGAAATCATTTCCTTCTATTTTTTTTAACCTTCTGTGGTAGAATCTAACATCTTATTTTCCATTGACAGCAGCCTTTGTCTCTTAAGATGGAATTTTCTATCAAAACTACTGGATCACATAACGAAATCAATTTCTCTCATCCCAGAAATTGTGGATATCCGGTTGCACCGCAGGAGCAAGAAGGAGCAGAGGACGCCAGAACGTATAGCCCGAAGGAGCCGAAGAACAAGGGGGCGTGACAGGGAGGGAGCTCCTTCGGGTTATACGTTCTGGCGTCCTCTGCTCCTGCGGTGCGACCGGATGTCCACAATTTTTGAGATGAAGAAATTTTACGTTTTGTGAGAACTCGTTTTTTTTCAAAATCAACCCTTTAGAAGTTTTTAAGATAGAAAAAATATTGACCAAGGGAATTCTTAAGTAATACAAATTCTGACTTGAAGCACTTTAAGTTAGAAAATATTTGTCTGAAGTAATTTTTCAATGTCTAAGCATTGACATCTTACTATTCGTCCGATATGGATCCGAAATTGAATGCTGGGAGGCTTGAGTTATGAGCTTTTGAATTACGACACTAGCTTTCTACGTTCCTTTGAAACAGTGGACTAAATCAGGGTCTAGGATCTGCTTACTTCCCTTCTAGTGGTTCACGACGGATCTCTTAAATGGTGAATGAACGGCAAAGTTCAAACGCTCTGTCCCATTGAGTCACCAGTTTTAGATTTTTGTCATCTTAAACAGTTTAAGTTCGCTCAGAAAACTATGCTTTTGCGAGCTTGAGTTTGTATTCAAAGCTCAAAAGCAGAATTTAGTTTAATCTCCCAAGCAAAGTGATTTCATGCCATATGAGGTTTTCCAGCAAGCAGTAGACGCGTGAAAACAGTCGCAGGAGATAGTCAGTTTCCGACAGAAACAGGGGGGATTTTAAAGTTAATTTCTTGGGGAAAGCTCACACACTGGAGAGAGCGTAAAAACACTCTTCTTTCATGTTTTAATGTAAACCTCGAGGAATTAGTATCTAACTATGAAAAGTAAGTTCTAAAGATTTAGGGGCACTTACACTAAAATCCTACATGACTTTATTTAAGAAAAGGAAAGAATCGGCCTTATAGACTAAAATACATCTGAAGATTTTAGATACATTTCTGTTCAAAAGTAAAGTCGAATGGGAAAATAAGAATAATTAAATCGATAGGAAAAGATTGATAGGTTGAATGAGAAAAAAAAACTAAGAAAAAAAGAAGTTTATTAAAAATAACCCAAAGTTTGAAAAATCATACAACACTGAACAGAATGAAAATGTAGTAAGTAAACTAAGGGGAATACGATATTTTCACTTGGGAGTTTGGAAACAACTGCTTTTCTGAAGAATTAGTAACACGTGAAAAAAATGTTTAGAGGAAGTACGGACTTAGTCGCTATGTCTCCAGAATGAAAGCTTTTTCTGCTGAGACAATGAATAAAAAATATGATAATGAAAACCTAATTAAAACGAAAGAAAGGGTCAATGAAACTAAACGTCTAAAGATAAAATGTAACAGGCACAGAAGTTAAAAATGAAGGGACAGACACGGGAGAACTGGACAGTCATCTCAGTTAAAGCGAACTAAATGAGGAAAAGGTATGAGATTAGGGGAGTTCTTACTGACTTTGATGCGGCGAGTAAACAATGAAAATTTAGTTATACATGAAATAAGTTAAACAAAAAAATAGCTCGTTTAAGAATATGATTTTTGGTGAAAGTATGAAATTTTAGTTGAAATGTCATGATCAGCATTTCGAAAAGAAATAGATTGAGTCGATATGTAGGGAAAAGAAGTAAGTATTTCTTTATTTTCGCTATGGGGGTGGGGAATAACTGCTTTTCTGGTGAGTTAGTAAAAAGTTAAGAAATAATGTTTAGTGGAAGAACGGAATTACTCGCTTTGCCTCCAGAATGAATGCTTTTTTCGGACGAGACAGAAAAATATGCAGAAAATATGTCCCAAAGAATACAAATTTTATCGTAAGAATAAAGGATTTAGATTGCATATCTTGACAATGAATTATTTCCTGTTGGGGCAGTTAACGAAAAAGTATAGCAAACTAAGAAATAGTAAAAAAAAATGCATATTTGACATACATGCAAGCTTTGAGGAATACTTTAAAGCAAGTTGGAAAATATGCTATATAAGGAAACAAAAATCTGATGATTTGCTACATCTAAAATAACCGTTTTGTTGAAATAAAATGAAAAAAAATATAGTTAAATAAAAGGAGTCATAAGTTTGGCCAAGTAAGAAATAAATTACTGAGATATTGAAAAGTTTTACGAAATTTCAAAAAAAGATGAAGTAAAATAGCGAAAATTGGTAAGCTATAATGATATGCGAAATAAAGTAAAAAAAAAATTGTTTCAGCAGAATTTTAACTGTGAAAGACCTGTAGAGCTCTTTAACAGACGAAAAATTACTAGAAAATAATATTGCAAGGGCGAAAAACTCAGAATTAACATGAAGCCATTTCACAATTTTTTTTGTCAAAGTCCAATAGTTACTGCAAACAGGAATGAAATCGTTTCTAAAGAAGCATTTCCTCGTCTCATGGTCTGGAACAAAATTGAATGCAGGAAAACGAAAAGTTCCCACGAAAACAGATATCAAGTCGTTAAGAAGCGTATGTTGGTATAAATCTGGAAAAAAGATACTGTTACGAACGAATGTTATGTATAGCTAGCTGCTATAGATCTGTATATTTCTTGCACAAACATGAAACATCTATATAGAAAACCAGATTAAGTCATACATTAAAAGCAAGTAAGGAAAGTTGTTTGCATAGGAAAAAGAAATAATAATGAAGAAACGTTTGCTTGTTTAAATCAGAAAAAATAAAGCCTCGATAAAAGTAGTAGTTAATTTGAAAAGTTAGAAAATAAAATAATGTTGGTACATCGAGAAGTTTAACGAGTACGCAAGCATTTAGAAAAAAAGATTAAGATAATGCATTAAAAGGTACATTTCACTGATTAATCAGAAGAAATTAAAAAAAAATACGAAAACATAAAAAAACATTTTAACTATGCATAAAAAATTGTGGCTTTGTACGGTTGAAAAAGGTACAACGTTAAAAAAAGTAACAGAAAATGCCTTGAAAACGTTAATACATTAATAAGCAATCTTGTTTTAAGATTATGTCTGCAGCACAAAACTTTGGGAAACGTCTTTATGTTGGTACGTCCGTTGAAAAAGCGTGAAGTCTCCTCAAAGAAAATAAAAAAGAATCGTTACGTTGAAAAATTATGGATGTAAAATGGGAAATCATGGGGGAAAAATTAAGACTAAATTCGTTACAAAATGATCAAGTTATTGAAACAAAAATCAGTCTTGGAGCTTAATGTGTCTAACAGAATCTCAAATGACGTCAACTCCTCCTCTTACCAAATTTTTAATTCCTTCCATTTGTTCACAAGAAAAGCTTAGCGCCGACCCCGTGGAGTAGAAAATGGCGTTGGCTGACGTCATGGTTTTGCCTACTAGCACGGCGATGTCGCCCATCATTGTGACTTGTCTCAAAACACGTGGCATACAAAATGGTATGGTTTGAGACAAAGAGAAAATGGTGACTCATCCCAAAACACGTGGCGCACAAAACGACAGCGTGGTGAAACTAAAATGGCGGACAAAAGATAGCGGAACATGAATCAACAGGATCGAAATCTTTTCAATCGAAGCATTTTCTCGTCTAAATTAAAATTGGAGGCAGGACAAATATAAGAATTAAAAAAATAATGCAACGTCTATAAAAATTCCTAACACCTCACGGAAGTTCTAAAAATATAAGTTTAATAAAACAAATTCGAGGAAACAAAACATATTGGAAAGACTTCCCAAAAATTTGTCAAAGTCCAATAAATCTGCCGAGAAAATAATAAAGTTTCAAAAAGCACCGCTACGGGGTAGCACATCGCATAAACATCCCCTTTCCCCCACTCGGTCGTTGCCATCCGTCAAAGATATATCGAAAGTTCCAAAAAGCACCGCTAGGGGGCAGCACATCAGCATCGACTCCACACACTAGCGCCACCTGTCACACCCTCTCATCCTCCTACCGCAAGCCACGCCCCTGCTCCTTCTACGCCAGGCCACACACCCCATCCTTCTCCTAGAAGGATGCATCCTCCGGCCGGACCCATCCTTTTATATTACTGATATGAAAAAAAATCGGTCATTATAACAAGTTTGTGTGCAATACCCAGTGTTTCAAACTGCTGCATCTCAGCACGGCTTTTATGGGAAATTGCTTCTGGCCTTTATTGCCCTGATTTTCAGAGTGCTGAATCACTACAAACAGTGACGTAATTACAAATATTTTCGGCCGTTAAGCAAAATTACAAAAAAAGCTCTCTCCCAACTTCCGTTTCTTCACTTTTGCAAAATTAACAAAAATAAATATACATACATTTTAACTTGTAAAAAAAAAACATTTATTTTATTGAAAAAATTCTTATATTTTTGTAAATAGAAGAACCATAAATACTTAAAAAGTTTTTCTGCCGACTTTTTGCTCTAACAAAGTCTATGATAAAATTCCTGGCATTTAATTTATCAACCTCTTGGGCTTCAAAGTCAATTCATGAGATATTTCAATCGTTCGTGACATATCGTATTTCGCAAATAATTTTCCATCATTTTCAACTTCCTGAATGATTTTTCGGGAGTAGCTAATGTAACATGTAAAATGAGTATTGTAGAGACGTCCCGGTAACTACATGACAAATTTTTAAACCTTCATATTAACAATTCCGAGAAGTCTTCTATTGAATGTATTCGTTTGTTTTTCTTTCATAAAGCTATTTCAAACCATATGCAAAACTTAAATGTAGAAATTTCTACATACATCTTTATGATACATTTTTTGCAAATTGTCTGATATTTTAAAATATCACTTTCCGTAAGCAAGTTCTGCGGCTCCAAAAATACGAAATTATTGACAATATTTGGCATACCGATAAATCTTTCTCCAATCTGTGTTATACACATGTCTAAAATTCTGTAGAACGCATTTGCTCTGAATACGTCTTCCGCACTTTTAAATCTGTAATTCAGTGTTTGACCTTATTGCAACAACGCCCCCTGCATTGCTGACGCCATATCAGACGAATGAACTGAAAAGATCTCTTCCGACCCCTAGCTTCGCAGTCGTTTTTCTCTCCCCCTATCCCTCACTTTTCTTTTTGTCAGTGGATTTAAGTTAAAAATTTTATTTTCTTAATCTTCTTTGAGACCGCTCTAACATTCCAGGCCCTTGAACATTGTTTAACTGAACTTAACAGTAGTTATGTCACTGGCTGTAAAGGATGACAGAAGTAGGCTTGGTTTTCATTTTATTGCATTTTGGATGTTACAGACATGGTATTACATAATCATAAATATATAACACAAATAATATATTTTTGTAACAATAGGGAATGAGGAGGGAAAAGGCCTGATAGGCCTGACGTGCCCTCTTCTCCCACAGCATCAAAATTTTCATGAAAATAAAAAAAAATGCAAAAAAACATAAACAAGTCAAGTCCACACAATATCAAACACAGCTACGGTGGTACTATCAATTAATAAAGGTTATAATACGTTATGAGCTTTTGGTCAGTAAGAAATGCCTGAGTTTTCCTTTAAATATAGTAATATTATTAAGTGATATAATATCAGTAGGAAATGTATTCCATAATGCAGGACCAATATAATTAATAAATGATCTAAATCGTTCTGTTAGTGGAAACACGGGGATTAGTGTTGTTTTTTGTCTCGTGGAATAATCATGACTGTGAGTACTTATTGTAATTAAATCTTGGTAGTAGCCATTTTTAATTCTCAAAAACATAAGTTTACCTATACTATAGATATGCAATTGTTGAATAGTTAGTATATTAAAATCATTTGGACTGAGTCTAGCCTGAAAGACTGTATTTGAAAATTTAGTATTGTTGTTTAAATTGTAATAGTCTTATGAATCTATTTTGTAACGACTGAAGTTTTTTCATATTGTATAAAGTAGTCGATCCCCAAACAGATATACAATTGATTAGATGAGATTGAATTAGAGTGTAGTATAATAAAACCAATAATTTTGGGGTTAAATTGGCCACTTCACTACTAATAAGCCCTATATTTCTTGAGATCTTATTAGAAAGGTAATCAACATGTGAATTCGAATGAGCATATGACCAAGACAGCTTCATTCTTTGAACAGCGCAAAGCAGAGTTCCAACTCATCCGAAAACGATAAAAAAAAAAAAAAGAAAAGAAAAAGTGGGCAACACTGAAATAATTCTGAATTGAGAATAAGTGGGCACAATATAAACATTTACATATGATGAGCATTTCACGTTGCTAACAATCACAAATTTTGTACCGCTGCTTGTACGGATACTTCTGTCGCTGCTGCAAATTTAAATAAAACATTTACTATTGAAAAACACAGGAAGTGTGCTATGAGCCGAATTGTGCTATGGAAGTGAGCTATGAGAGAACGAATTGTGAAACTTCTGTTGAAATGAAGATCTGAATATTTCATTATTTCACCCAAAAGCGTTACACTTTTTAACGCAGTTGTACACTCCAAATTTTAACCGAGGGGTCATCCTTCCATCGTTTATGGCTGAAGTAGAAAGAAGGTAAAAATCTGAATAAAAATGAATCTACCATCTTGATACTTGCTTCAAGTTAGTTGGGTCCTAAGTATAAAAAAGAAACTCAGCAATCTTGGTTTTTATAAATAAAGTGAAATGAATTCAATTTAAATAAACAGGTTTTAATTACTTTTTCAAATAAAATATTTTTAAAGTGCACGTATCAGTTAAAATGTTTTCTTGTTGTTTAATAGCATTAACTATTTTCATAATTAGGACATTTTATCCATATATATATTGCATTTTTTATATTGTCATGAATATGCTAAAGAAGTTTGTTATTCACTTCAAATGTCAATACATCGAGAGTGTAAAAATTATGTATCATGCCAAAGGGAAAAAATGTTTGTTGGTGCTTATTGCGTTCCTAATAAACCTTTTGACTTACTTAACGGGCAAAATGTTTTAACGAATGAAATGCTTTTGGTGCTACCCCGCAAGAAATAAATAAATGCGTTCTTTTTAATCAACGACTTTTTTTACAATATGCGTGCATTATCTGTTAAAAGAATTAATTTGACCTTAACAGTCACTGGTGTTATTTCCCCCTGTGACAAACAAGACATCGTTGTCGTTCTGGGTTTTTATTTCACTGAAACAACCTAGATGGCGTCACATTGCGGAGATTGAAACAGAGTTAGCTTGATACTTTCCAGCTGTCGTAGGAAGGTGAGCTGTAAATACTGGAACTCATTTTTCGAAGATCCCTTTTTTAGTGCAGCATCCACGCGTCATTATTGCATCATAGGTCCCTCTACCCATGGGGGAAGCGACCAGTAAAGTGCACTTAAAAACTCATTCCTTTCTCCGACATGATCTTAGCGAAACAAGTTCATCTTTGACAGTACGAAGAGCTGTATTTTCGACGAAGCCCCATCGCGTGCCTCATGTCAGTCTGTAGGGGTGCCAGGCATGCACGACCTTACATCCCTGGGATGAGGAGCATCCGTCGCACGTGCCGACGCTTCAACATCGGAAGCAGCTTCAATTGAATCCCACTTGGCTTTGTCCGTGCATCCTTTTGGAACATGGAAGCAGGATAAATTTGCCGATAGGGCAGCAGTGCTTCGTACTTTGTGGAGAAATAACCGCCGACCTTTGACCTGTCCATCAAGTGGACATGACCTCTGCATATGCTCCTAAAGGAACTAGTGGCGGCAGATTCGATTTCGACGACGGAGGTACCTTCTGCGGAGGATGGGAGGACGGGAAAGCTCACGGGCATGGTGTGTGTACCGGTCCCAAAGGACAAGGTGAGTACAGCGGAGCATGGCACTATGGCTTCGAAGTGTGTGGTGTATACACGTGGCCCAGTGGTAGCACATACGAAGGTCAGTGGCAGAATGGAAAGCGCCATGGCCTCGGATCGGAAACGAGGGGTCGATGGATTTATAGAGGAGAGTGGACAAACGGGTTCAAAGGTCGTTATGGAGTACGACAGAGCATCACCTCGGGAGCAAAGTTTGACGGAACATGGGCAAATGGTCTCCAGGATGGATACGGATCAGAAACTTATGCAGATGGTGGTAAGTACGAAAAATTTTAATATTAAGAATCCTTAATAAACTGAAACCTTAGTTATACGTTTTCCTAGGGGATGCCCTTAAAAACGTATAAATGTAAAACACGTATAAACGAAATTTCAAAATGCTAAATACTGCAGTAAATTCAAGTTCATCTTTGACGGTTGTTATGCTTTGAACAAATAAAAGATGTTCCTTAATAATGATTTATTTAAAGTCGAATTAGCGGCGAAAGAAAAAAAGGGTTGCAAATTATAATACATTTTATGTTACTGCAGAAAGCATAAAGCCTATGAAAATCAAACTTCTGTTTTGAAAACTCTATCTGTCTATAAAAATCCTGATTCTAGATTATGAAATCCTCACAGCTAAGATTCTGAGACTAGCGCTTTACTATGCAACCATGAATTAACAGCTTTTTATTCCTACGGGGATCCTGAGTGCATCCATTTGAAACCAGAATGTTCAATATTAATGATATATTTCGGATTCTGTTTTATCATGCCACGAAATAGTGAAGCCAAAAAGTTACGTCCCAGAAATTTGTCAATTTTTAAATAGCGCATATGTATGTGTGTGAGTCATGAAATGCGAAACGAATTTTTTATCCAAACTGAAAGTAAACAACATACCCTTCTCTGATGGGATCAATGTTCAACTCTAGATGCACCACGAAGGGAGACAACAACGCTGTCTGGATTTTCTCAAAGTTGTAACACACCGGATTACGTATAAAAGAATCAAAGAGCCGTGTATTTTTGATAATCTGAAATACAAATTTAACGCATAATCGCAAAAACCGTATATATTAATTACATATAACCGAACTGAAAAAAGCAAAAAAAAAAAAAAAAAAACTACAATAAAAAATTGGGACTAACGCAGAATTATGTATTATGTATAAAAGTGAAAAAACGCATATATATATATATATATATATATATTTATATATAAACAGGAAAAGACCCAGAAGAAGACCACATGGGAGATGGGTGGATGAAATTCGAAAGTATGCGGGAGTGACATGGAGGAGACTGGCACAAGACAGACCGTTGTGGAGGAAACTTAGGGAGACCTTCGTCCAGCAGCGGATTGATAATGGTTGACAATGATGATGATGATGATATATTGCAATAGAGTCAACCACAAGCAATTTACATTCCCAATATGTACAATACCATCGAAATAACACCCCGAAAATCCTGAAAAGAGGATTAAAATAGTTAAATACAAAAAGATAGAAATTAGAAAAATCCATACTTTTTAAGGTTAAAGCAGACCGGAGCACCAAACCACTCATCAGGGAAAGACGACCGGGTCCTCAGGTTCAGGTTTCGTGAGAGTGCTGAATATCCCGTAGCCAAAGGACAGACATCTTAACTAATTTAGTATCAAATACTTCCTTGGCACTCTGCTTTCCTACCTGAACCGGTTAGTAAAACATAAATGACATAATACATCTGGAACTTACATGTAACTCACAAATAAACTACACATAACCGTAATTAAAGTTTTGAAGCACACAAGATCAAAACTTAAACTCTCCAAGGCAGAAATGTAAACAAGGCCTGGCAGTTGTGGTCAGAACTCACTTCTTAAGGTGAATATATATATATATATATATATTCACCTTAAGATATATATATATCATCATCATCATCATTGTCAACCATTATCAATCCACTGCTGGACGAAGGTCTCCCCAAGTTTCCTCCACAACGGTCTGTCTTGTGCCAGTCTCCTCCATGTGACCCCTGCATACTTTCGAATTTCATCCACCCATCTCCCATGGGGTCTTCTTCTGGGTCTTTTCCTGTCCCTTGGAATCCAATCTAAAATTTCGGCTGTCCATTGATGATCTGTCCTTCTGGCAGTATGTCCAGCCCATTGCCATTTCAGGGATTTAACTCTGATCATGATGTCTTCCACTCTTGTCATTTTTCGGATCCACGAGTTCCTCTTCTTATCTCTAATGGTTACACCAAGTATGCACCTCTCCATGCCTCTTTGAGTTGTCTGCAGCCTTTGTATGTCTCTTTTAGTTAAGGTCCACGTCTCTGCACCATATGTAAGCACTGGAAGGATGCATTGATCAAACACTTTTCTTTTAAGACATATATATATATATATAGAGAGAGAGAGAGAGAAATCAGAAGTGATAATGAAAGGCAGTGCCTCTAGTGCAGTGCATTATTAAAAAAAAATTAAGCGCCCAAGTAATTTTTCTCCACTACCCTTGGTTTAAATAACTGAAGTTTGTAACATTTAGGAGAAACCTTATCATGTATGGTATTGTCAGGTTTGATATAGCAATTATAACGAAGTAAATTTCTCCGTCATTGTTGTCCACGCCGGGGCTCGAACCCGGAATAAGTCACTCTACCAATTGAGCTACGCGGACGTTCGTTCTGACTGCTATCTGCCTTTATGTCGTGTGCGTTCTGCTGGGCAGGCACGTCACATCCCCCCCACGAAAGAGGGCCGGGGGAATGGCCCACGGGTCAGCCGTGACCATGAATCGCTGCAGGCAGCCATCCGCTGTAGAACGTGCACTTGAGAACTCCCAGTCAATCTGATGTGTGGAATGCAACATCACACACATATTTTTCGAAGCGCTGGAGAAGGGATTCTCTGATTTTTCCTCTCTCGCGGTGTGGAAAGAACACCACACTATTGCGAGATCTTGAACGGCCGGGTCATCCGGAAAGTTCGGGCGCCATTATAACGAAGTAAATTTCTCCGTCATATTTGTCCACGAGGGGCTCGAACCCGGGTCCCCTCATTCCAGAATAAGTCACTTTACCAATTGAGCTACGCGGACGTTCGTTCTGACGGCTGCCTTTATGTCGTGTGCGTCCTGCTGGGCAGGCACGTCACACAATCATGATTGAATTGACAAAGCAATTTGGGAGGCACATTCTCAACTGGACAAAAGAAGGTTGTTGGGTAACTGGTTCATGTAGTGTGATGGTTAATTACAGCTCTTTATATCGCCACTCTCGATGCTGCTTGTGTAAAAGGAAAAAAAGAACACGTAGACTTTCCACTCCCCACTGTAGTGAAAGGAGCGGAAATGAATAAAGCGCAGGGCTATTAATAAGACGAAGTGTTTTTTTTCTTCTGCACAGTATCAAAGGATTTTTGCGTTGCAATGGTGGCAACCTTCCAGGCTGGGCGAACTTGAAATTTATATAGTATCAAAAACATTAAAAGGAGAAATAGAGTCCGAGAGTAAATGTAAATTCTTCTTCCTTTCTTTAAACCACCCAAAGTCCGGTCTTCTAGTAGATATGTTTTCTAACGCATCTTGTGAGTTATTTATACGTCATGAGTTCTCGTGACATTTAAGAAAGAAACTTAAGAATTTTATAATTCTGTTACGTATCAAAGAAATCTAAATATCGTGAGTTCTCAAACCACATGAGCAGCAGTTAAGCTGTTCTTAAAGGTCTTGTTACCTATTAAGCTCAGCTTTAGAAAGATAGAGATTTCTCCAAGTTAAAGACGATGTTTAGAACTTTAATTATTTTACGGGTGTAAAAGGTAAAACTTGAAAGATATTGTGAAACAAAAAAGTCACGCATTTGTCCAAACGCAAGCGTTCATGATGAAAAGTTGTTTCTGTGAAAAGAATAACCCAACATATTTCAGAGACTGTTTTCTAGTGATTTTATTAAAAGCCCAATAAATTCGTGTAGATTTCGGTAACCTTCACAACTTTTGTTTTGTGAAACGTTTTCATCATTGTCTGATTCCTTTAATTTTTGTACTTTGGTTATGCTTTACCATCGAAAATGGAATGCGCGTTAACTTTTGTTCACTTGGAAAATTTTTCGCCGGAACTGAGCGACTACAGAAATATTTGGAAGTCGGTGTCTTTAAAACATGCAAAAGCACGAAAACGTCTGCAGAAACCACATCACAGGAGGAATTTAATTTTTTTGTTTTATTTTGTTTCGGGGTTTAACGATCACAATGAGCAATTCGAAGGGCTATAAACAGTCACCCGTCTCTAATTTAGGAGCAGTGATTCCAGGGAAGAGACAACGTCAGCCGCATCAGACACACATACCACCCATGTCTGTCTCGGACGATTGGTCAGAAGCCAACGCCTCAGACCACTCCTTCAAAATTTTAATTAGTCAACTTTTGACGTGTCTTTCAAAAGTTGCCCAATTTTTGTAGAAGCATGCCCATTTTTCCTTAGAAACTATACACTTAAGTTTTATGGAAGACCTTCCAATACTAAGAATACACAACCAACGAAATTCAGATGCTACTGTAATGATGAAATGTCCATCTTGCTGAGAATCTCGTTCACTGTAATATGATAATATGAAGAGAAATCTTGTACCCTGTTCATTCAAGTACAGTGGTCAAATCAACGCGTAGCAAATGCACATTCAAACCTACTTACCTGAGTACAGAGTTTTAGCAGCAAAATCTGCATGAGGAATGTAATAGTCTGCAGCTGTATTTTATAATTTTTGACTGCGCTCTTTAGGCGAAGTGTAACGAACCTTAAATTCGGAGACTTACATTGAGCATCTCATAGTATGATAATTCATCGCAATTACACTTTGGCATTCTTTGGAACTGACCTAAGCTCAATAATGCTGTCTCATTTGTCAGGGGTTAGAAGCACGTATTTTAAAGCAAACGATGATTCTATATTAATCTGGACCGTTCAAGGTGCTCTTCGGAATCCTAATGAATGCCTTTTGGATGAAGTGGAACTTTGGATCAGAGGTAGATTGATACGCTTCACTTCTGATACCTTGAGATTTGCTGCTTTCAAGGAGAGAAAGAAACATGCGCAATTTTAGATTGGATTCCAAGGGACAGGAAAAGACCCAGAAGAAGACCACATGGAAGATGGGTGGATGAAATTCGAAAGTATGCGGGAGTGACATGGAAGAGACTGGCACAAGACAGACCGTTGTGGAGGAAACTTGGGGAGACCTTCGTCCAGCAGTGGATTGATAATGGTTGACAATGATGATGATGATGACATGTATCACTCATAGTAAGTGGGCACCTGTGTTGTGGAATACATTGCTCCGCATTGTACATTTCCGGCCACTATTCATTTCTTCAGGAAAGAAACGCAAAGAATATGTCCGAAGGAAAAGGAAAAGCTAGAAAACTCTCCATAACTAGGGCGAAAATTAAACTGAATAGCAAATTCGTTCATGCAAAAAACCTTACTCAGGGCGTAGGGTTATTAAACTTAATTATACATTGACATTTAAGTTTTTCTCATTTGTGATACTGTTTCGCAAAATTGATAAAAGAAAGCATTTTTGACATCCACTAAAGCAATTAAGGTAGTAACCATGTAGGATTTATAATATCTGTAACCAAGTTTACTGTATAAGCGTGTAATATTTACAGTGTCTGTAACAGGGAATAGAACATATGCAAAAATCAATATTTAAAAATAATATTGTCTGTATGTAACCAAGATTGGAATACTATCATGAGTCACTGTGTGGACTTTACGATGGCTACATACGAGATCAGGATAATACTACAAATCATTATGCATCATCTTAACACACTTAATGATTAATGAATGGTTTATTAATCCTATATGCATTAACATACGTAATGTTACATTGCTGTAATACTCCGAATTACTTTACAGGTTAAAACGCTGGAAAGGGTTATATATTGAAGTTATCTCTCCATATAGTTAAACAGGAAAAAGTGATTTTGCGGAATGTACTTCAAGAACAGCTTGATGCACTGTTCTTACATGGTCGGGCGCACGACTAAGCTTTTTCCTGATCAAAGTCGTATTCTGTGCTTTTATAAAACATTGTTTTTTTGCCCTACGTCTGTATATCCTTACTACTGTATAACCTCCAGTTTGCTTGCACAAAGGGATATTTTACTTTAATTTGGGTGAGGTATGGTTTCATTTTCATGAAATTGAAACTGCATTTTATGTTTTTTGTGCTGGCCACCGAATGTTGCTTTCAAATTCAGTACTTGTATCCCGACGTAAATGTTTAAGACTTGCTAATTTCAACATTAAACATTTCTTATGACGCGCGTATGCACTCACAGAAACATATGAATTCGAAGTTGGGCTGAATAAAATGTTGGAATTGTTTGACATAAATTACCGTTAAAAATTGTCGTCAAATTCGATTGACCGTTTTCAAAGCAAGTGCTTTACACACTTTTAGTTTAATCAATTTATTGGCCATTCCGCGTGGTATTAAGGTAGGAGAGATAAACACACCAGCATTAAAGTGTATGACATTTTTCATACTTATCAATCATGATAGCCTTAAATTAGATTTCTGACTATTTGCATTGCTCTGTAACGTGATACAAGTAATGATTCTTATCATGCGAAGAGCATCACGAAGCCAGAAATGTCCCTGTTAATTTCTTTTCAAGCTTAGTGCACGAAAAATGCACCGTTAATCTATATATTTTGGTGGAATTTGAAATTTTCTTTTACGAGGTGTGGAAGTATGATGCTTATTGTGCAAGATACGTTACGAAGCCATAAATTTTATTGGCATCTGAATTTTTTACTACTTTGTGCAAGTAATCATTCTTATCAGAAAAAAATGCATTACTTTAACTTCTTGCTGCACATTGCATTTTTGTATAATGCATATCATGAGAAATATGTCGCTAAACCATAATTTTATGGCTGAAAGTTTTCTGTATCCTGGTACAAATAATGTTAAAATTCGTTGTGAAACCGTAAACCTTGGAACCTGAATACCTCTATAAGTGGAAGTACGCGTGATCACTCTTGTCATTAAAAAATACTTTCCCATTGAGTTGCTGACAGTGGTCGTTAAATCTCCAATAAAAAATAAATACTTTCCTAGAAAACATCGTTTTTTGAGGATCCATGCCGTACAAACGCAAAGAAATTGAAATGTATAAAACAGTATGCGTAGCGTTTAATTTAACCAGTGTCCACAAGACTGTAATATATCAAAGTTTTCAGCTGTTCTCCTTATGGTTTTTCTTGAATCCCCTAAAAACAGAAAACATCTTATATGAATTCAACGAATTCGGGAAGAAGCTTTATGGAGCGCTATCTTGTTTTACTTCTGCCCTAGGGACCGAGATTTATACACTCCGGGTAAAACAAACTAACACCTGGAGGCACCGGATCCATTAAGATACTGCGTAATTCGTTCATTAGTGGAATGGCTGTCTACAAATAGGAGTATACAAAGAAAAGGATATACGTGCGAGTAGAACGGTACAAGTTACAGTACTTTACGTAACTTAAGTCAGTACGATGTCGAACCACCATGAGCTTCAATGGATGCCAGCAAACAACGTGTCGTGCTATCTCCGTAATCCCCTATGTACTCCTAATGCGTGGTGTTTTCGATTCACTGAAGATAGAGCTCTATTTGCAGCTGAATTATTGACTCTCCTTGAAGAAGGTCGCTTAGCAATCGTGTCATTCAGTGCCACACATGTTCTACAGGCAATATTTCTGGCGAATGAGCAGAGAAAGGTAGTAAATAATTCAGTGTTTCAATAGATGACATCTAACGCGAGTACCTTTGTCACAATTGGTGTTATCGGGAAGAAAGATCGCTCCGTGCTGTTGAAAAGAGGCACTAGGTTTGTCCGAGTAAGTCATTCGTAACGAAAATCACGGACAGTGTAACATGGCATGCGATAAGGCGCACATTAAACATTGTTTAATGTGCGAGTTCGATAAAGGCAGTACTGCAGCCGTGGCTTGCCTCAACATCTGTCAAGTGTATGGGGAGGATGCAGTTGATGATAGCACATGTCTCCGTTGGTTTCGGAAATTCCGGGACGGAGACAGGAGCTGTAAAGTTCAACTACGTGCTGGACGTCCATTCATGGTTTCTGACGAGGATGTGGATCAAGTCATAACAAATGGCCCACATCCAACCGTACAGGAATTAGCGAAAACGTTGTCGGCATACAGAACAACAGTCGAAAGACGGATGCATACGCTTGGGTTCATCACCGAGTTCGATAACTGGGTTCCACACCAGCTTTTTGCAAAGCATCGAGAAGAGAGAACCCGTACCTGCGTTTCTTTGCTTTCTCGTCACATAAATGAACCGGTTCGGGACGAATTGTAACGGGTGAAGAGAAATGGGTACTGTACCGTAATGTAAAACGTCGACTGACTGTGTGCTAAGGTGTGGAGCCTGCTCTATCGACCTCAAAAGGAGGACTGCATCCCAAAAATGTTTTCTTGAGTGTTTGGTGGAATGCCCAAGGAACAATCCACTGGGAGGTGTTGACACCTAACCGAACGATAAATGCTGACCTCTACTGCGAACATCTGGACAGATTGCGAGAACAACTGATATCGAAGCGGCCAGCACTCGTCAATCGCAAAGGCGTGATCCTTCATCATGATAACGCCAGGCCTCATACTGCTTTAATCACTCGGCAAAAAATACAGGACTTTGGTTGGGAAGGTTACCTCATCGGGCGTATTCCCCCGATTTGGCACCTACGGACTACCACGTTTTTCGATCGTTACAGAACACCTTCACTCTCCAAACCTTCGATGATGTGGACGATGTGAAAACGGCATTACATGACTTTTTTTACTCTAAAACACAGGAGTTTTTCCGGCATGAGATTCATCTACTCATAGACAGATGACAAGAGGTCATACAGAATGATGGCAATTATGTGAAATCCTAGGTACGTTATTTGTTGTGTTCTCCTCCTTTTTTGTAGCCTACAAAACGGGTAGAATTTATGCACACACCCAATATCCTCATGTCACATAGCACTGAGTCACGAGTAGTTATCATGACGTGCAGATAATAAGGCCTCGCGACATATCGCCGTGTTTCGGATCTATTTCGCCGTCAGGAAAACGTTGGTTGCCATCACGTTGAACAAGCTTTGCCGTCTTCTGCCATGACCACCGAGAATCAACAAAAAAAAAAAAAAAAAAAAAAAAAATTTTTTCCCTAAAATAGTTCAAAGAGAAGAAGATATTTTAAAAATGCAAGGAGTAGTTTATGAAGTAAATTGTAGTTGTGGACTATCTTACATAGGTGAAACAGGTCGCAGACTAGAAACTCGTATAGCTGAGCATAAAGCAGCTATAAAAAATTGCTCCAACAAGACTGGATTAGATAGGCATGTTAGAGAAACTGGGCACAGCATGGATTGGAATTCCCTTAAAGTAATCAGTTTCCAAAGCAATTTCCAAAAAAGAAAACTGAAAGAAGGAATAGAGATTGAGAAAAATCAAAATTCCATCATCAATGACTGCAAAGGATTTTCCCTGCCTAACATCTGGCAGGATGTGTTGAAAAATAACCTAAACCGTCAAGGTTAACCGTAACCGTCAAGGTAAACCGTAACCATGATAGTGACAAGCAAAAAGTGACAACAACAAGAGAGCCTGAAGAAGGAGAAGAGTTTTCTCCGAAAATTTGCTATAAATGAAAAAAAAAATTTTCCTAGTAAATTCCCATAAGTTGCTTTAGATTATTAATAAAAATATTTTCGTTAAACAACATCGTTTATCATTGTGGGTGTTCCCAACTTTACTGCGCATAATACCATTGTAGCCGACCAAAGATTTAAAATCAAGAAGTGGTGAATTCAGTACATGACGATAAGATGGCAAAGAGTCAGTGAGAAATCGTTGTTGAAAATCTGGATGAAAAGGGATGTGTGGTCACCTGATGCTACCGGTCTGGTAATTGAGGCCCAGTCGCTTAAAAGTGTTGAAGTCCCAGGCGCCGCCAAATGTTTGCCACCAATGCCGGTTGTCACGTGTGGCCATCCGGAACGGTGCCATTGTTCTAATGCCGGTCGTCACCAGGAACGGTGCCTGTGTTCCAATGCCAGTCGTCACGTGTGGCCATCCGGAATAGTGCCTGTGTTCCATTGTTTCATTCTGACATCACCCTGTGCATAGGCTTGGCGCTGTGCTGCATTCGCCCTTCATTCGACGGGCCACTTCTCCGTATATCAGTTTCTGTTGATTAACCCTTCTCGCAGTTGGTTAACTGTACATACGGGCTACGATTTCTTCTCAAACACATGCCAAATGTCTACGAGTGGTTCTTCTAGAAACCACAACATTCTAGAATCCGACAGACCTCTTTTCACGGCACATGGTACTGTCATAGGGCAGTTGTGCTCCCTATCTGCGTAAAATGCCAATCATTTCCATACCTCGGTGAGCTTTTCCAGCAGCTTGAATATCTCACAATTTCCATCCTTTCTGTTGTTGCACTTTTCTTTACTGCCGGAAATGGCTGTACAGAAGTGGTTCCTCTTTATGCTCTTACGGCAAAAGATACATTTATGCATATTACCATTATTAAATTTTGCAAATTTCCTTTACATGGATATCTCCTATCTATTCACATCACGTTCGTTTCCAGTTTAGTACTCAATGACAGAAGAAGGATAGTACAGTCAATTAAAGTTGGAACATATTTATTCGTGTTTTAGTCAAGTAATCCAGACAATGCATAAAACATGAGTGCGGATGCAACTCAAATTAGAAGCGAAATGCCAGATGTTCGACAATGTGTGCGTGCTTTACATGTAGAAGGAAAACACCCTATTCAGTAAGATGTGGAAAAATGGAAAGAGTGACAGAAATATTTGATCTTAATGTGATTCGAGTCATCAGTTATCCTTATGATGAGCTTACTCTGGCCTGCAGAGTCTTTCATTATTTTTAGCGGAAGCTGATTTTCACTTTCAGCAATGCGAATTTGTTCCTATACTCCCATATTTTGTCAATGCATTCGGTAGAATTTACTCATTGGTGTAATATTCCCAGTTTATGTATGATAAAGTAGTAGCCAGTATTGCCCACAGCGTGTGATTAGTTCATACACATCATTGTTGCAGTGATACAGGTGTCAAGTAATGGTTCCTCCCACTGTAGAAGTTATGGTGAGATCGTTCTACATGATTAAGGTACTTGTAGTATGTATTTGGAAGCACATATCCGGTGATGATCAAGAGAGTGTACTGACCAAAAACCCAGCGTTTGGCAGCAAGATAACAGAAACATCCGGAAAGATAGCAACTGTGTCAATTCTCCAGTGGTATATCCATTATACAATGACGGAAAAAAAATCCCAACACCACGAAAAAATAGTTGTAGAGGAATGAAATGGCGGCAATACATTTGCATAGGTAACATATTTAATCGATTAAGGTTTCAAGATCACAGCTTATTGTAAGCGCGAGAAGAGCCATTTTAAATGTGAAATGCTGGTACATTAATAACCGGTGTAACCGCCAGAATGTTGAATGCAAGCACGCAAACGTTCATGCATTGTGTCGTACAGGTGCTGGATGTCAGTTTGTATGATGGAGTTCCCTGTCTGTTGCAGTTGGTCGGTCAATACAGGGACGGTTAATGCTGGTTGGGGGTGACGCTGGAGTTGTCGTCCAATGAAGTCCCATACGTGTTCGATTGGTGAAAGATCTGGTGATCTAGCAGGCCACGGCAACATTTCGACACTCTGTAGAGCATGTTGGGTTACAACAGCGGTATGCGGGCGAGCGTTATCCTGTTGGAAAACACCCCCTGGAATGCTGTTCATGAATGGCAGCACAACAGGTTGAATCACCAGACCGACGTACAACTGTGCCGTCAGGGTGCGTGGGATAACCACGAGAGTGCTCCTGCTGTCATAGGAAATTGCTCCCCAGACCATAACTCCAGGTGTAGGTCCAGTGTGTCTCGGCCGCAGACAGGTTGGTTGCAGGCGCTCACCTGGCCTCCTTCTAACCAACACACGGCGATCACTGGCACCCAGGTAGAACCGGCTTTCATCAGAAAACACAAGAGATCTCCACTCCGTCCTCCAATGAGCTCTAGCTTGACACCACTGACGTCGCAAACGGCAGTGGTTTGGAGTTAGTGGAATGCACGCTACACGGCATTCCACTTACTGACTCGGATCTGTCCTTCAAGTAACCGATTTGTAACAGTTCGTTGTGTCACTGTGGTGGCAACTGCAGCTCGAATTGCTGCCGCAGACGCGGCACGATGCGCCACGGCCATACGCCGTACACGGCGGTCTGCCTTCTCAGTAGTGCCACGTGGCCGGCCGGAACTCGCTCTTCTTGAGGCAGTACCTTCCCTTGACCACCGCTGCCAACAATCATGCACAGTGGCTACATTCCTGCCAAGTCCTTCTGCAATATTGCGGAAAGAAAATCCACCTTCTCGTAGCCCTATTACACGACCTCGTTCAAACTCCGTGAGCTGTTGATAATGGCTTCTTCGTCTTCTTAAAGGGATTCTTGACTAACATCAACACCCTACGTCGAATCTCAACGATAACTAACGCTCACGAACGTTACAGCGCGTATTTACAGCAAACCTGCTTTGCATGTTCCGAGGGGCGCTACTAGCGCCACACGTATGCGCCGAACGCGAAATTTGCATAGACGTCATCTTACAGATGTACTCTCACCGCCTACTAAGTATCGTTTATCTAACACAACCCCTTCTTGGTGTTGGGATTTTTTTTCCGTCAGTGTAGTTTCAGTTGCTATTCTTCAATGACTTGAAGGTGAGCTTTCTTCAATGACTAATACAATAAAAGTTCACTATTAAAAGAGATGGAAATGTAATACAGCACGTGCATAATTCATAGAATATGGAAATGTACATAGTATTCCAAAAAAAATGTTGAAGCTGGTAAGATTTCACTAAATTAAATATAGAACGTTCTGAGTAATGCCGTTCCCTTGTACTTTATTCTCCCATTAAAATCTCTTCTCGGGGAGGTCAGTAGAAACTTTTTTGATAGAGTGGCATACTAAGAAGTGATTCCCTCTACAGCTGGGTAGCGTGAAATCTTGACTCTTATAATTTGCAAAGTGATTCCCTCTAAATGGGTTTTACTTGCTACAAATTCATGAATGGTAAGTTCGTTGTCTGAACACCATAACGATAGTTGAATACAGTAGGTGTGGAAAATAGTGCTTGGACAAGAAGTTATCATTTTACGTGAGTCCTCTGGAGGAGTTTACTGTTACAAGAGGCGAACAGATTTCTTACAGGATGACACCTAGAAGATCATATAGACACTGCCGTATGAAACTGTTAAAAGCAATATTTGATATAGTGTAAGTCGAACTACTGAAGGACGCTACGAGAACCGCAATGAAATGCAAAGCAATGTACAGCAAACGTTGTACTGCACTAAGCGTGGGGAGGTAGGTGGCTAAGATTCCACAACTTGTTTTCCAATGAATGCTTGCCAGTAATCTGTGCTCAGGCATAATATTTTCCATGGTCAAACGATTAGAAAGCGTGTGCATCATTCAACGGCGAAAGGTATCTGACTTAGTAAAAGCCTTCTCCACACTAGTTCATAAAACAAACACACTAGTTCATATAAACAAACGCTGCAAACTATTGAAGCTGCATGACGTTTTGTAGTACACTTTCACCAAACATCAGTCAGCGTCATCAGAGAACTTGTTCAAGGTCAGAGTACTAGCATAATCTCTATGGACAGGGAAATGTTGATAGGATTTCTATTATTGCTAATCCAATGAGCCAGAGCTCGTGACTGAATTGGGAAAACACCTACTACGAAAACATTTTAATCTATAACTCTCTAAGAAAACATTTTAAGTTATAAGTCTCTTTACGAAATATTTTGGTTGCCGATTGTAAGACTGAGTTGCGCAGTACCCATAAGAAACGTGGTGCTCACACTGCATGACATGTTATAGGTATTTTTGAACTTGCTAAAAGATTTAGCGACGATGTGTTCAGTAACTATGCATTCTCTTCAGTTAGGAACACAAAACGAAAAAAAAAGCTATGCTGTACGAACAGTGACCTTGACATGCGTTCAGATGAATATCGTTATTTCCACTAAAATGTAGATTTTGTGTATAGCTACAGAAATGTCAGGTGTAGTTTCCCCGAAAGTATTCATCCTCATCTGTGACCTTAAGCTGTGTTACTTGAAATATTCCAGGTGCGTCATTCATGACTAGTCGAGGTGTGTACATGACAATGAGCAACGAAAAAGGTCATAAAAGGAGCTGACTTTCAAATGAGCACTCACAGTGGACGTAGTTCAATAATGTATTCGCTCTGTCCAACTGTACCAAAGTTCTCGTCATCTCTATAACTTATTTTCAATATCTTCTTGAAAATGGAGTTGAAAAGCTGTAACTGATTAGAAAAGCAGTCGATGCCGTACCAGGGTGCATCCTCTAGGAAATATTGTCCCAATTTGTGAAGTATTATTTGTAGTAATTTCTTCATAGGGTTAGAAATAACCAACAATATTGATCCGAAGGCACATTCACTCAAGAGATATCCAGAGGTTATTTGTAGCATTTAAGTCAAAAACAACCTGCACCAGGGTATTCAACAGTACGCATTTTCAGAGCAGTACTTCGCTCATGCATTGAAATAAATAGATGAATGTAAAACATTTTCCAAACCAAACTGCTAAATTTACAATGCGTTTGGAAGCTCCCATTGTCTTAAAACTACCATTGTAATGTTTTCTTTGCAACTATTTCATTACGTTGCGTACGACTTATTTGTCTTATTTACAGACGAAACCTTGAAACCAATTATTCATCGATGGAATCTAAGAAGTGAAGACACATCATTTTTAAAAGGTTACGTAAATTCCCGACAAAGCAACCATTTTCTGCAACTCCAGAAACTAGATTACAAAGCTACTCTGGCACAGCCGACATTTCGTGAACCGTGTGAAATTTTTAAAACTTCAGATAAGAATAATCCAAATTCACTGTGTGAATTTGTTAAGACTTCTGATAAGAATAATGCAAATACCATTCGTTCTATGTGCCATAGTCTTTTTTGTTTTCCCTCTATTTTGTTTTTAATTGTTAGATTCCGCGACAATCTGACAAACATGACAACTTTTCTGCTATTAGCGCAGAATCAGTTGCCATATTTATTTATCAGCAAGAAAACGCTGTACACATTTTTACCATTTATAACTTTCACTTCTTCCTTAACCTTACAGAATACGTTTCCATTTTACATGTACAGTATGCTCACATTTTTGAAATGGTGGCATTTTATTATTTATCAGAACTTATTTTTTGTTCATGTATCATGTATTAATAACCATTTAGTTGATCTCTGTGGCATAATTTAACTATTTCCTTGATCCCTGTAGCATAATTAACTATTTCCTTGATCTCTGTAGCATAATTTAACTATTTTCTTGATCTCTGTAGCTTAATATAAATATGATGTAAATACACCTGAACTCTAGCGCACTATATTAGCAATGTTTGACTCGTTAAATAAATGCTGCTGGGGATTCAGTAGTCTTGCGGTGAAGAAACAAATGTCTACGTACTCGAATTTCCCTAAAAAGATAATGAATTCTACTGTCTCTGCACTCCAATAAGTAAAGTGGCGAAAAACCTGTGTTTCTAAACCTCAGTAACGCCGCTCAGGAAAAACATAGGGACGGTCCTATAGTTTTTACGGCTTTGTCACAGAATCCCAGGTGTCTGTCTTACATATACGAGCCCGATGACATGGTGCGTTGTTCTGTTGAAAGTTCGCATTGTGTCCGGTAAACCTCCTGCAGATGTGGATGATCAGCTAGTAGATCCCGTAGATTCCCCCATTCAGTGTTTATGGGGTGATAACCAACGGACCTAGGGCTTGCCATGAAAAAGCTCCTCAGACCAGAATAGTACCGCCACCGGTCTATTGAACCCCAACTGTGCAACCAGGGGACAGGGCTTCATGCTGTTGACGCCATTTGCGAACGCGGCCGTCAGCATGGTGCTATAGGAAACGGGACTAATCACTCCAGACGACCTTCCATCTGTCAAGGGTCCATTGCCGACATTCCTTCCCCCATGCAAGGCGTTGTTTGCTATGACTGGGCGTCATCATTGGTACCCTCTTTGGTTTCCAACTGCGGAATCCCAGGCGAAGAAAGGTATGGCGCATGGTCCATGTGGAAATAGGACAAACTGCACCGCTGTTGTACTGGTGGATGAGGTGGGTGACTGGTGCACGTCGTTGCTGAGATGCCAGTACTGACACCCGACGCTCACCTGTGGAATCAACCGCGCGTGGCTGACCAATGTGAGACCTTCTGCTGGGTGGCTGTGTATGATTAATCTAGTCCTGGTACGCTCTTGATACAGTAGTAGTGGAGCAGCTAATAAGTACGGCTGTTTCCGAAATACTGGCACCTGCCCACTGGGCACCAACTATCTGGCCACAGTCAAACTGGCTTAAGTCCACACGTTTCCCTATTACTAGCAAAAGTTTACTGATTACGTACAGAGGATAGGTGTGTACATTTTATAGTAGCCGCAGTGACGTTGATATCACGTAATACTTCGTTATCGCTCCGAATATGTAAATCGGGGGTGTTCGTAATGCAAAGCTAACTCAATGTCTAAGCAGGTGCTGCATCAGTTTGGGTGAAAAGCAGTTCTTCGATAGTTAATATCACACATACAGTACAATAACGGTATCATTATCCAGCATGCTCAATCCACTGCTGGATGGAGGTCTCCCAAGTCTTGAGCAATTTTGTCTTGAGCAATCCTCTTCCATGTCACGCCGGGATGCTTTCGAATTTCATCCACCTATCTTTTGCGAAGTCTTCTTCCGAGGTCTTTTGCTGCCCCTTGGTATCCAATCTAGTATTACAGTTGTCAAACGGTTGTCAGTTGTTCTAGAAATATGTCCAGATTATTGCCCCCTGAAGGTCTTTATTTTGATCATGATGTGACCCATCCATTCTAGTCATTTTTCTTGTCCAAGAGTTCCTTTTCCTGTCTTCCTTGGGTACACCAAATATGCATTTGCCCGTGATTCTTTGAGTTGTCCGTAGCTTTTGTATGGCTTTCTAATTAAGGTCCATGTCTCTGATCCATAAGTAACAACTGAAAAGATGCATCGGTTAAACACTCTTCTTTTAAATCATGTTGGTAAGTTCTTGAAAATGTTACTGTTTCTTCTAATTGCATTCCAGCCAGGTTTTACGGGTATATTAACCTTTTCTGTGATGTGGCCTTCGCTGGATATCTGTTGTCCAAGGTAGGTGTATGAAACACAGTTACTTCTAAATTCACCCCATCAACCTCTGAATTTTCAGTTCTTGTAAAAGCATTGTATATCTGTTTTGTTTTCTGGAAGGTCATATTTATCCCAATTATTTACGCTTGTCAACAAGTTTCTGCATCATATTCCGCAGGTACTAGGAGGTACTTACAAATATCACTATATCGTCAGCAAAGCAAAAGCAAATGTGGGTAAAAGAATCTCCATTAATCTTATCCTCTTGTTTTCCCAGTTCATTGATTGAAAGACGTTCTGGAATGTGGGGTCAAAGAGCATGAGAAATACTGTGTTACCTTGTCTCATTCTCTTTTCAAGGTTTATATGTGCTGAGTTCTTGAGCAGTCAAACCTTGGCTCCTAAATTATAATAGATGTTATGAATTATATAACGTATGCATCCTCAATACCGCAAGATTTTTTGGTTATGGTTTTGCGGAATTAAAAGCCTTTTCATAATAAATTAAAGCCATACATGGAGGTAGCTCATATTCATTCACTCTTTCAATTTCTTTTTTTCAGTATGTTGATATAATTTACAGTGATGTAGCGACTCCCAAATCCAGTTTGCTTTCTTGGTTGATCCATGTCCGACATGACAGTATCTTACTGGATATTTCGTAAGCAACTGATAGGAGGTTGATGGGTATGAATTGGGTTGTGGCATAAGTTCATGCCGTTTTATTTCACAAGTGTTTCCCAGGACAGTAGTGACGGTGCAGATGGCTAGTTGTACATCAAAATGTAGCCGGTAATATCGTGTATCTAAATCATATTGGGTTGTGTGATTGTGGCTAATGGTGTTTTGGTTCTCAGGTCCGGAAGTATGGAGTGTCAAGTAGAGAGGAATGAACATTTCCGACATGTGCTCCTCTACGAGTTTAACAAGGGATCCACAGCCACCGAGGCCACTCGACAAATTTGTGCTGTATACGGGGAGGATGCTATTGCTCCGAGGACGGCCCGCAAATGGTTTGATAGGTTCCGAGGTGGCAATTTTGACCTCAACGACTCTCCACGCTCAAGTCGTCCATCTCACTTTTTTTATTGGAGGTTTAACGACCACCATGAGCCACTCAATGGGCTATAAGTAGTCACCCGTCCCTAATTTAGAGCCACTGGTTCCAGGGAAAGGAGAGAGCCAGCACCGTAAGACAAACACAACATTCATGACTTACCGGCATTCGAACCCGTAACCATTTCGGAAGAATGATCAGAAGCTATCGCTTAGACCACTGCACCACCGAGGCGGCCATCTCACTTTGATGAGGATCGTTTGAACCATCTCATCCACTTGGATCCGCGACAAACCACACGCAAATCGGCCAATGAGATGGAATGTGATCACGCCATAGTGGTGCGACAGCTCGAACGTATGGGAAAGATTCAGAAATTGGGGTCTTGGGTGCCTCACACTCTCACTGAGGACAACAAGAACCAGTGTGTTGCCATATGTGGTTACTTTGCTCGCCCGTTATCGCGAATGTTCTTAGGAACACAAACCCTTTCTGTCCCGTATTGTTACTAAAGATGAAAAGTGGTGCCTGTACGTAAATTTCGGGCATCGGATGGAATAGGTAAGCCCAAACAAGACGCCCACACCACGTCAAAAACATGACCTTCATCCTGCGAAGATCATGTTGTGTGCCTGGTGGAATATGGAAGGCATTACAGTATTCATTAGAAAATGCTGCCTAGAAATCGGACCATCAACGCTGCTCTCTATTGTGAGCAATTCCGTCGTGTGGAGGGAGCAATTCAGCAAAAACGGCTACATCGGAGCCATAGTGTCTTTTTCCAAAATGATAACGCACGCCCTTACATTGCAAACATGACCAAAATGGCCATTGCGTTTTCGATTGAAGGAGCACAAGACCTACATTCGGAATTGTGACCTAAAGAAGTCATCGATAGCTGAACACTGTTACGAAAAGGACCACAGATTTCTCTTTGAAGAAGCAAAACTGATTGACAAGCCAGATTCAACCTCCAAACTTGATAGTTTGGAAGCTTTCCATATATATCAGAAGTTTTCGCAACTTGTTAATGACATGGCATCCACGCCATTTCTATCAAACGCGTGGAAGCATCTGACCAAAACACGTGACTGTAAACACCATTTATGATGTCATATACAATTTGAATATTTACGTGCCATTCGTCCTGATGAAGCTAGGTCAATACCCAGCGAAACCATGGTCGGCTTGAGAAGTAAAAAAATAAACGTTTGTGACAACTACGTTGTATTATCTTAATCTATATATGATAGTCACAAGACTGTAGTCGTTGAGATAAAGAATAATGGCATATACACAACAGAGTAAAATACAATACATGTACACTGCTCAAAAAATACGATGCATATATACTGCTCAAAAAATACGATGCATATATACTGCTCAAAAAATAAGATGCATATATACTCCTCAAAAAATACGATGCATATATACTGCTTATATGTCTGTACGTGAGTGGTGTCGACCGTGCATGAACAGGCATACGGTGAATTATCGAAAACATGAATGTGAGACATTTGCAGCATAAAACATGATAAAACTGGCAACACACAACAAATTGATGGCAGTACAGCGGCAACACACAAGACATGGTGGTGAAGTTACATGGCAGAATGAAGGAAAGTGGTGTGCACTGACCTGTAGTAGGGTTTTATGTTTACCGATGACTGTTGAAACACTGGTACATATGTGAGGCATCTAGAGACAGATATTATTCAGCAGTACTTGGGGTATTTTCAGCCATTCCCCATTATGAGAGCTGCTGAAACTTCTTGGGCGAGGATTGGAGAGTTGCAACACGTCTGCACACTGTGTATCCTAGAAGTTCTCAATGGAGTATTGGTTCGGAGAATTCAACAGTCTATGTCCTTCTTGAATCATGTTTTCCACCTGCTGGAATCTATTTGGGCGTGATTTATTAACCATGAAGAGGAACGCATCCGCAACTGCTGCGGTGTAAGGCACAACTACGTCGCCCAGGACCTTATGTTGATAACTTACCTCCTTCAGGGTTCCGTTTCGGATGACGTAGAGAGGTATGTACCACCACCAATGCTGATACCAGCCAACACAATGATTACACCCCCACTGAAGGCATTTCTTTCCTGCATGAAGCCTGGATTATTCTATATTTTTCGTTCATGCCTGAAAGGAAGCGACAATTATCGGACTGCAGCGTACGCCTTGATTCATGCATGAAAAGAACGGAGCGGCAGTGTTTCATGTCCCAACCACGATAATATTCAGCTCACTCTGCGCTAGTTCTCCTGTAATGTGCAGAGATGGGCGCGCACACCATGGTTGCTGGACATACAGTTCTCTTTGGTTGCCCAATTACGTACAGTTTTTATGTACACGTATCGTCCTGCGGTCGCAGTAAACAAGCGTTGCTGTTCAGTTGGATTTCTTTGGTTGTTGCTACGATCCTGTAAACTCAAATACTGGTTATCTTGTCCTGTTGCTGGCCGACCCTTTCCTGGTTCACTTACTGTCTCAGTGTCCTGTCAACCCCTCCATAGTCTACTGATGGTACTTTGAGATACTCCAAACCATGATGATATTTTACCGGTATCGCATCGGATCTTGCGATGCAATTACACGAAGTTGCTATACAATTTGAAATTTGTGTAGCATATTTTGCGATGGAAGTTTTAAAAGCACTTGGCAGTTTTAATATTAAGCTTTTTAGAGCATAGTTTTGACTGGCAAAAAAAATCCATCCTTTATTTGTTCGATGGCAGGATAAAAATTAGAAAAAACAGTGCCAGCGATGCAATTTCTTAAAATGAACTAACCGCATGAGAGCTGCTGACGCCGAAAGTGACTCTAAAAATGTGGTTATCTCTTTTACATCTTCACTCAGTGCAGCTGACTGAACAGGAATAAAAAAAATGAAATCTTGAAAAGCTGAACTTTTGTGTACACAACAAACACTATATACATGAGTCAGAAGCATTGCAGTCTATTAAGATTCTTGATGCAAAGTTGTGGGTAACAGAAAAACCATCACTTGAGTCCTTAGGGGATGATTTTGTAGGAATATTCTCCGACAATTTTTCAAAACTATTGAAGAACACTGAAAACCTTACTCTGCTGCTAGAACAGGGAAACACAAAAAACTTCTGGGTGAGCAACTTGCACCACTTGAAGCAGTATAGTTTCTGGGCATGAGTCATGAAAAGCTATAGTGCTGCCTACACAAATTCGTGCTTAATTATCAGCATCTTGAAAGTATTTCCAACCTGAAATGTAAAAGCAAAAAGAGTGTTCTCAGTGATGAACCTTGTGGAAACTCGTTTCATAAAGATCTTGGACACAACGACTTTAGAAGGTCTTCTTCGGATTACTTTGGAGGGCTCAGATCCGAAAGATTTTGACCCACAGGAACCATGTGATTTATTTTTAAGCAAGAAACATAGACCTCCTAGCGTAAAGCCATAAAAAAGTAAACGTCCACGGGAATCAGAGGGATTCTGAATAACATCACCTTTCAACAATACCCTCTGTATCGCATTTTTTTTACCTTTGTAAGTACACAATTTCTTTACAAGAGCATTTGGTAAATGATATTTTCATTTCCAAATAATGGCTATTTTTTCATACTCGCGAATGTTTTTAATATGCTTCTTCAGGAAGGGTCATGGAAAAAATTTAATGTAGAAGACTGGGTATTAAGATGAAAAATATACAGTGGCTTTCATGGAGTAATAATACATGTTAACAAAATTTCAGATTTACTGTATGTATTGAAAATCTGAAATTTCAAAACACTATTATTAGGTCATTAAAGAAATACGGGATTACACCATATAATACAAAATTTAAAGATGACAATCCGATTTATGGTGTAAATGTGACAAGGATGGTAAGTCAGATAATATCGGAAAACTTGAAAATTTCGTCGTCCTGAAGCGGGACCCGAACCCGCTTCTACCAGATAGCGCCCGGGTATGCTAACCACTACAACACCCAGAACTACGAAGTCTCAAGTTTCCGATTAATTTGAATATAGCCATCACAGGATTGGCTAGTTGAAGCAACCGGCATTCATGTTTAGCGAATCTGGAGATTAAGAATCCTATCCCGTGATTGCCCGGAGGAGCAGATAAATTATGAAAGAAATACGGAATTACACCATATAATACAAATTTTGAAGATGACAATCCGTTTTTTGTTGTAAATGTGACAAGGATGATAAGTCAGATAATATCGGAAAACTTTCCAGGACGACGAAATTTTCAAGTTTTCCGATATTATCTGACTTACCATCCTTGTCACATTTACACCAAAAATCGGATTGTCATCTTCAAAATTTGTAACTATTATTAGGGGTGTGGAAAAGTTTCCACCCTTTTTAGGAGAAAGCAGACAGGAACAATCAGGAAACCAGTACACATTTATTCAACGAAAATTGGCCGTTAGCATCAATGACCTTTTGCCATTTTTCAGGCAACAAATGAATGCCCCTGTGATAGAAGGACTCGGGTTTGGAGTAGAATAACGCAGTGACGAAAGTTTTCACCTCTGGAACTGTGGTGAACCGCTGTTGGGCTAGGGCATGTTGCATAGAGCAAAACAGATGAAAGTATGAGGATACAATGTCCGAGGAGTAAGCCGGGCGCGGTAAAACCTCCCAGTGTAATTGTTCAAGGATTGATTTCGTGGTGGCACCGACATGTGGTCTAGCATTATCGAGTAACAGGATGACTGGGCGGCGTCATTTACCTGTCCATGGGTGTTTTTGCTCAATTGCGGCGTTCAGTTTCATCAAATGATCGCTATATCGTTGTGCAGTGATTGTTTCCCCGGTTTTAACGAAGTACAGCACCCCATGCATATCCCACCACACACACAGCAGCCTCTTTTTCCTGTGGGTATCCTGTTTTGCAGTGGATGTTGATGCCTATCCTAGGTCGACCCAGGATCGCTTGCGTATGGAGTTGTCGAAATAGACCTATTTTTCCTCCCCGGTGACAACCTTCCACAAGAAATTATTCCCTTGAAACCTCTTCAGCAACTACATGCAGATGCCCAATCGTTGACCAATATTACGCTCCTTTAAAGTATGCGGAACCTACTTTCCAATCTTCTGGATCGTCCCCACGGCCTGTATACGCCGTAACACCGTCGTTTGAGCCACTTTAAAACGTTTCGCCAGTTGAGTAGTCGATTGTGTGGCATTCTCTTGCAACAGCGATTCCAGCTCCTCGTCCACGAGTTTATGCGGTCTACCTGCACGAGGCTTGTCTTCCAAGCTAAGATCACCTTTTTTAAACCTGGCAAACCATTCTCGACACTTTCGCTCACCCATAACCGTTTTCATCATACACCTGACATATTGTACCGTGTGCTTCAACTTCACTTGCACTTTTCCCTAAATTAAGCATGAAAAACAAACAGTACTTCAAATGAACTTCATCGACCGACATGCTTGGCTACATATACGAACTGACAGCACGGGTCGCGGGCCGGTTAGACCCCTACAGCGTCCGCTAGCGGAGGCGGCGGAGACTTTTGCATACCCCTAATACATAGCAGATTTTGATATATATATATATATATATATTTAATTTCACCCTGCTCCAAACGTTTCTTCTATTTAGTGTTTCCTGTGTCTGATCAACTTCGAGTCTTCCGATTGCTTTCCAAGCTATAGATCCTGGGAAATCGCGTTGCTGAGATACAGTTCAACTGAAATACATCTGTAGTTGCAACTTTTTTCTGAATGAGAATGACTAAACGAGCGCGATACATATAGCCAGTTTGATTTGTGCTTCAGTAAGTGCACAAGTGCATCAGTGCTGTTAATTTTCATGTTCTGGTCTGCTTGTTGTTGTTGACATGTGCTGCTCAGAGGTTGAGCTTTCATCACATACTCGTCGGTTGTTTCGTCACTTTATGCCTGCCATCGCAGTTTCCCCTAAACTTTTGATCAGTATTTTTTGTCGCCGATTTCACTTCAAGGGAGCAGGAGGTATTATTACTTTCTGAGATCGTACTGGGGCAGTCGAGTCAGTTACTAGATTTTGGCTTGATCCTAATCACTTCACAAATTATTCGACTAGTTGCCTCAAATGATTTTGAAACAGACTAAAAGATAAAGCGATGAATCTTTCGACCTGGAACGTGTGCAAGAATTATTTATTGATCAGTTAAGCAAAACAAAAAATTAGCTTCAGCAGGGTACACGTAGACAGAGGTTGACATAATAAGCAACCAAAAGAAAAAACATCAGATTCAGAAAATGAATTCAGAAAAGTTAAAGTGACTGACTCGTGCGTTATTCTTAATGTACTAGGTGCATGTTTCAGTTCAGTCGATCCTGCGAAATGGAGAACTCAGCGACTCATATGAGGCTTTCAGAACTCTAGAAATATTCTGCGAGACTCATCAACCATCACGACATGTCTCAATGATTTTCACATGGTTCACCTGATTCTCACATGGTTCACCTGATTTACTGAATCATCACTGACTTGCTAACTTGATAGAAGCCTGATCGAAATACATCTCATGATCCAAATTATTTGATCGCTTCTAATCATTTTTCGTTTTGTTTACTATCTCATCTAACTCGAGTCCTTGATACAGTTGGATTCTTGCGCACAATTAGTGTGGAAACAACATCGCTTGCACAAGTGTTTTCAGTTTTCAAATTAAGTATCAAGTGACACCTGTTTCTGTCTGTCTGTCTGTCTCTCTCTTTCTCTGTCATTGGCGTACAGTTCCTTTACAGAGTTAATAACTAACCAAAATATTCACCACTTATAACACTTGACGTTTTGATATATTCAAGCCATCGCTGATGATTTTAGTGTTTTTTCAAAAAGACTTTTATTACTGTCATCAACAAGCAAATAAGTTGAAAAGAAATAGTGTTCTCATTCTTTACTCTGTTGCGACTTGTTGAGTTGGTTCAGGTCTGCATGGCTGAGCTCTTGGTAAGAGCAAAGTAAATCTGCATGTTTTTAGCCTCGTTCCTTTGGATAGCACTCAAAAACTGCTTCTTGTTGGGAAACCTTCACTCTGTACTGAATCCTATGAGGTGATATTTAGGCTTTTGCAATAAGTTTTCCAAATGCCCTTGATGTATGCTTATGGTACTTCAGCCTAATCCTCACCATTATTATCAGCTGTTTACCGAATATTGTCAAACCTACACTAGAAATCCTTTATTGATTTGACGAATAAGAAAGATGTAGGTATCGCGCGTGAACGTCTAATGAAATGCAACGGCATAGACGATCAAATTAAATAAATTTGCTCTACATAGACCTTAGAAATTTCTGGAGCTCAGTTTACATACATTCTTCAGAAGGATATACCTCCAAAACAAACTAACTGGCAGTTTCAGAAATCATGGTGATCTTCGTATGTATGCTAAAACGCACAAAACTGACACTCCTTACACAGGTTTAGCCAGTAAGGTTGATTTCTAGGTTCATACAAGATGTTTGTCGACATTGGAATATATATGGGATTAGTAATGTCATAGCGTGCGAATTTCTTTGGCATTTTTTTACAAGGTGAATCATAAATGAACGAACACAAGGAACAGCGTTCTTAATGCAGCTGCACTTACACATAAGAATTAGCTACGTAAATTGAAAGCCAGGAATTATTTGTTATTGATATCGTCAATCACAAAAGAAAAATTGCTACATATGAATAAATTCTACCGACGTGAGGGTCAATATTTCTTCTGTGCGCATAGAAGTGTACGGTCTCAAATTTTATTGGCGAATTGCTCCACATAAGGGACACAAAGCACCAGGAAATGTCAGTCGGTGATGGGTTTGCTGCAAAGCCTGTTATGCCGCCCCGGTGGCGCTGGCCTCTGATCATTCGTCCGTAAGGGGTCCGGGTTCGAATCCCGCTCGGGCATGGATGTTGTGTTTGTCTTACGGCACTGGCTCTCTCCCTTCCCTGGAACCAGTGACCCTAAATTAGGGACGGGCGACTGCTTATAGCCCATTGAGTTGCTCACGGTGGTCGTTAAACCTGCAATCAAAAAAAAAAAAAGACTTATCTTTTTTTTTTGGACCTATGTACAACGACGGCTGATTCTATGGCTTTCAGAATGTTTCAATGTGACGATGAGTCACGAAGAATGTAAAATATGACCACTCAGCACTGTTCATTAATTCAGCGCGTTTAATGTATTATGGATTTAGAAGGTGATGTTATCAGTCCTTGGGTGTTGTCGCGTGGCTTATGTAGGTTTCTCGTAGCTGAGACCAGATTGATTTGTAGTCTCCTCTGGAAGTGTTTCTTGTTCTTGCAGTCTTAACACAGATACCATGCTAATATATTAGCAATATCCAGGAACTAGCTCTTTCAGTTTTCTGCACGATGACACTTAATGCCGAAGAGTGCAACTGTATTCTATGTGTTAAACAGCAGCAAACGCTTAATGTGGACTGACCGGCTCAGTCACCACACCAAAACTTTACCATCTATAGAAGGAATTCAACAGCACTGCTTAACAATGTCCGCCGTAACAGAGCTTGCAACCCTAGCGCACAAGGAAAGGTGCAATATTACTGCAGCTTCCTACCTAAGACTTGGCGAAAGTATGGCAAATGTACTGTAGTTTGCCAACAATGAACTCATACGTCACTATGCTTGTCAATAAGCAATGAAGAGTACAAGATTTCTCGCGATTACATTAGCTTTTGTATATTTGAGTCTTTTTCACTTTGCAACCGTTTTAATCTTTATGAACATGTAATGTTTTCTTCCTTGTGTCCTGAGTTTATTAACATTTCAGTTTTATAAACCTGTACCATTTCGAAGGACTGAACGGAATTGAAAATTACTCCAAAGGTAATGTTTTATATCATAAGTTATAAAACGAAGGAAAACGAATTTGAGCAAAAGCTGTTTTAGCATTTACCAAGGGCCGAAGTTTCATCGCACCCAGCAAATTAAAGAACTAATTGACTTTCACACTCTGTATGGTGATGTAATTGATTTGAATACTGTATGACATTCTCCAATCTACGTTAGTTCTTGACTAGAACCAGAAAAGAGAGAAACCTTGGTGACAGATAGATATGTCAGGAGTTACGTATACAGCACCGCTTTGGTTCTGTAGTTGACGAACTATGCAGTAAAATGAAGCCCTTCTATTTGATCAATAGCAATGCTTCTGCTGCACCACCTGCTTATCTTAACATAAACTAATAACGGAAATTGTCATTGCTTGCCAAGGAAGCATGACACAAAGATATGAGTGAATCCGTGGAAAAAATTATGTGCCCGTTTATGAGAATGCTACATCATTAGTGCGGATGTAGGATCTTGACGGCTTCTTACTGCATAACAAGCTACGACTAAAGTTCAGTGAAACTTCATCTGTTGATACCTGTGCGAAATCCAAAGTATGTACTAGACGTAAAGTCACGATTTTAAGAAGAGTCTCTCATTCCGTTTCCACTTTTTCAATGCTGTTGAAAGCCAAACCAGCCCTTTCCTTTTGTTGTGTGATGAAGCATATTTCTAGTTAATGAAAAAGTCTATACTACTAACCTCTTTGGGTGTAAATCTATAGTGCAATTGCATGGAAAGCGCAATGCAAACATCGTTAGCTGTTGAATTTGTACTAGGTGCAATCAGCATGCACGAATTGCGCTTAATGCTTCCTGTGCAACCCATCGGCATAGTGTTATGTGACACCTACGTCCTCATTATACCTTACTTTTCCAACCAAGTATGGGGCCGAGTTCACTTTTTACCTTCAATGAATTGCGCATTGCAAGAACGTCGCTGCCATCTAGCCACATTTTCTATGGGTGTGTCTAGTATCAATACCACTAAATCATGGACATACTCAGATCACGTTTCTCAGTAATAGTGCTCTTGATCTCATTGCCTTCTTGGGAGCCTAAGTGTCAGTAGTACAAGTAGGGCCTGGGTTTGAATCCCGGGTGAGTCATGGTTGATATGTTTGTCCTATGGTGCTGGCTGAAGCCAGTACCATAAGACAATCCCTTCCTGAAAGCTGTGGCCTCTATGACGTATTTTCAAACTTAACCTTCATTTTTAGTTTCCTTTACCTATGTAAATTTGGTGTTCGTTCTCTTTTAGCGTCTCAATCTTAACGTTATATTTTCTTACTCATTGAATGCTATGTGGCAACCAAGGTAGCACAGACTTGTAATTTAACATAGGTCCAACACTGAGCCACCAAGGCTGTGATACCTAGGAACAGTCTTGAGGTCAGGGGTGAATGACGTGGACATATTTGTCAAGCTAAGAACGCAGTATGTAATGTGTGGAGTAAGCAATGTTAAACGAGGGTAGATTAGGACATGTTCTTTTTGTATTTACCTTCTTCTCGACTAAGAGTTATACGAATTAGCTTTAGTGTTTCCTACGAAGTTCTTGTGATTGGAATACTTTTGCTATTAGTAATCTCCTGTGCTGACAACGAGAATGGATGAATAAAAGCTGAGTTCTGTTACTGTAGGTAAATATTTCTCAAGTTTTCTTAAATGGCTTCTGTGGGGTTAGGCTATCCAGGGTTTCACCTAAATTGAACTAGAACAACAAACATCACGTAGTGTTTTTTAGGTTTAATTGACTTTACACACATATTGACACCCTTTTAAACATAGGAACATTACACCTCAAATTAGGGATGGCGACTGCCTGTAGTCTTAAATGATTATTAAACCCCGAAAAAATATATAATTTCTGTGACTTTTTGTACTGTTGGGAGTTTTGTGAGTCCTTTGAAGTTCATAAGTCTACAGGCTGCTGAATGCATCACCCTAATTATGAGGGCTGAACAGTAAGTAACATTTGATGAACCGTGGCGGTGAAAATTTATTTTGTAAATCGGCTGCTTCCAACGCTAATCCATTTTCCTGAGTAAAGGGGTCTACTAGGCAGAGAAGTTTGAATGAAACTTCACCGTGCTGGAGCGCAGAATCAGACAGAAATTGCAACACGCATAGAAACATGGTCCCAACGGAGGTACGCGTTCTGGTCAGTGTCGACAGCTGAGATCTATCAGAAGCTTCTAGAAGCATATGTTCATGGAGTACTCAATGTACATATATGAGTACTTAATGTACAATAATATGTCACAATGGTGTGATACATTTGGTTGTATGTGAACTTACAGTACTTGAGTTATGAAATGGCAAATCTTTCACAGCATCAAACAACGGCATGATTTGTGTGCGGGCCCATGGAACAAAGAGGCAAAACATTCACCTGTTCGGACAACTGAACAACACAGTAGAATGAAACGTTTGATTCTTAAGTGACTGCCAAACCGAATTAACGGGCGTGGGAAATTAACACCGATTTTTTCACACATAGATTCTAACAGCCTGTGTGTCGTTTGTAGAAACGTTTAAACTGCTATGGTGATGATGTGGAAAATTAAGAACTGTAGAAAATATTCATTTGTATATATCCATAATGTACAACTATCTTGGTATCGGATGTTCCTTTTTGTTCGCCTCACATAATCATTGGAGCTCATCGGGCTACCAAGAAGAAATCTGAAGTAGCAGAAGAAAAATGGGAATCAATACTAGAGCGCGCCCTCAGCTGAATTTGCTAAGATATTTACTGCGCATTAATATTTGTATGCAGAAACAAACAATACCGCCGTCACAGAATATTTGAGTTGTACTGTGCTTGATTAATATGGTGTACCTTTTAGCAGACACAGAAACGTGCAACATCAGTAGTGCCATGAAAAAATCTATGATTAACACTTTAACACTGAATGTTGTTGTTTCGGGGTTTAACAAACACTGTGAGCAACTGTAAGGTCTATAAGCAGTCGTCCGTCCCTAATTTAGGGCCACTAGTTCCAGGGAAGGAAGAGATTTAGTGCAATAAGACAAACACACTACATTCGGGACTCTAGTCCAGACCTACCCGAACGAAGGGTCAGAAGCCAATGCTTAGGCCATTGCATCACCGGGACAGCTTAACACTGGATGACATGAAACAAAGAATTACTTGTTATAAATGTACCCATACTCAGACTATACACAAAGGATCAGAGAACTGTACTTGTGATGTCTAACTGTACTTGTGATGCCACACAGTACAGAGAATTGTACTGTGTGATGTCTATTCGTCTGGTTGATGAGAGCGACGTGTTTATGGAAAGATTGTTTCACGTGATGGCGAATATAATACAGAGTTGAATCAGATTTCTGTTAGTACTGTCTAATAGCTCACCCTGATCGTAATTCTGAAAAGTGTATATTCGTGCTTAATTAAAGTTTCAGCTCTAACGAATGAAACGAACAGTTTAGAATAATCATGAACAATGTACTTTGTAACATTACTGGCAGCCAGGTCTTGAAACTGAGGGTAAACACAGTCTGAACTCCCTAACACTCAAAGCCAATTCAGAATGATTCTGTCTTATTTCACACACAAATTAGCTGATCTTTGACTTAAAGTAATAATGTAGCTATCCGATAATCATTATTTGCTAGATAAGTAACGGAATGGAGGTGACTAACTGTTGAAAAACCTGCGTAGGATCAACAATTCCTTTCAACTGTGCTCAATACAGCAGGAGGAGGGAAACTATTAACACACTTGATAATAACACTACCCTACAAAATTTAACTTTTCGTCTGGGGTTTTCATTACTTCAAGTGATTTAGATTACTTTTGCTATACTGATTTCAAAAATAACATTTATTTTTCTCTGTTACGTAAGGATTTTTCACAATCGTGAAAGCAAAATCATGAATATGTAGTATATATATACACTGAGTGGCCTCTTTATCATGACCACCTGACAGTTTTAAGCAAATGAGCTATGGCTACACGCTGTTGCCGCCAGAGAGCGAGGCTATTATAAAAAGGGAAAGCTTAGTGCTTGCGACAGTAGTAGAAGTGACTTTTGGGTGACGAGATGGGTAAAAAATGCGATTTGACGGACTTTCAACGTGGGATGATTGTAGGAGCTTAGAGCCATGGAGCGAGTATCACCGAAACCGCCGCATTCGTGAAATGTTCCAGAGAATCTGTTATTAAAGTGTTTAAAGACTGGACTGTCAGCCAAAAAACTGGGTCTCTATGTGCAACGTGTGGTCGTCATTGACTAGTGACTGCTCGGGCGGAACGGAGAGTGTCCAGACTGGTAACAGACAACAGAAGGACAACAGTGCAGCAAATTAAAGACCATCTTAATCAAGGATCCCCTCAAATGATCTCTGCACGCACTGTTCGCCGTACACTGCATCGGATGGGATATGGCAGCCGAAGGCCTGTTCGAACACCTTTGCTGTCCGCAGTTAACAAGAGAAAACGTCTCCAGTTCGCACAGGAGCACAAGGATTGGACAGTCAATAATTGGAAACAAATTATGTGGTCCGATGAATCACATTTTTAGTTGCACCATGCCAATGGCCGATTGAGAATTTGGCGGAAACAGCACGAAATCATGGACCCCAAATGCATTGCTACAACCCTTCAAGCTGGTGGAGGCAACGTTATGGTTTGGGGATTGTTTTCCTGGCATGCTTTGGGCCCTTTAATTCGTGTTGATCAACGACTGACTGGCACATCATATCTAAACATCGTTGCGGACCAAGTGCATCCTATCATGTGGATGGTTTATCCCAATGGCGATGGCTACTTTCAACAAGATAATGCATCCTGCCATAGTGCTCGTATTGTACAGGATTGGTTTCAGGAACATGCCGGTGAGTTTACTTTGCTTAGGTGGCCCCCACAATCTCCAGATCTCAACCCCATTGAGAATTTGTGCGACTAAGTTGAACGAGCCACACTCCTCAATCTCACACTCCTGGAAAGTGCTATTCATCAAGCATGGTCTCAGATTCCACAAATCACCTATCAACATTTCGTGAAGTCCATGCCACGAAGAATCGAAGCAGTAGTAAAGGCAAAAGGTGGCCCAACGAAGTACTGAGGAGGTGGTCATAATAAAGTGGCCACTCAGTGTATATGTATATATATATATATATATATATATCACTTTTGACTTTCAGAAGACAAAAGTGATGTACAATGCCTTTACAAGAAATGAAGATTTATCTATGATGATTGATGAAGCAAAGCTGGAGATAACAGATACGTACGTTTATCTTGGACAGCAGATATCAAGTAAGGGTCACATTGATGAAGAAATTAATTGGCGTATAAAACTTGCCTGAAGAGCTTTTGGAAGAAACAGCATAATTTTCAAGAGCAATGTGCCATTATGTCTTAAAAGAAAAGTGTTTGATCAATGCATCCTTCCAGTGCTTACGTATGGTGAAGAGACGTGGACCTTAACTAAAAGAGACATACAAAGGCTGCAGACAACTCAAAGTAACATGGAGAGGTGCATGCTTGGTGTAACCAGGAGAGATAAGAAGAGGAACTCGTGGATCCGAAAAATGACAAGAGTGGAAGCCATCATGATCAGATTTAAATCCCTGAAAGGGCAATGGACTGGACATACCGCCAGAAGGACAGATCATCGATGGACAGCCGAAATTTTAGATTGGATTCCAAGGGTCAGGAAAAGACCCAGAAAAAGACCACATGAGAGATGGTTGGATGAAATTCGAAAGTGTTCAGGGGTGACATGAAGGAGACTGGCACAAGACAGACCGTTGTGGAGGAAACTTGAGGAGACCTTCGTCCAGCAGTGGATTGATAATGGTTGACAATGATGATGATGATGATGATGATATATATATCATCATTATGCTGTTTCTTCCATAAGCTCTCCAGGCAAGTTTTGTACGCCAAATCATTTCTTCATCATTGTGACCCGCACTTGATATCTGCTGTCCAAGATAAACGTACGTGCCTGTTATCTCCAGCTTTTCTCCATCAATCGATAAATCTTCATTTCTTGTAAAAGCATTGAACATCACTTTTGTCTTCTGAAAGTTCATTTTTAATCCGACTTCTTTACTCTTGTCAGCAAGTTCCTGGATCATACTCTGCAGCTCTGATGGGGTAGTTGCAAAAATGACTACGTCATCAGCAAAACTAAGGTGGGTTAGATAAGCTCAATTAATCTTTATCCCTTTGTTTTCCCAGTTCAGTGATTGAAAGACAATTTACAATGTCGCATTAAAGAGCTTCGGAGATATGGTGTCACCTTGTCTCACTCCTTTCCAATTTGTATGTGTGTTGTATTTTCAAACAGCCGAATCTTTGCACTTGCATTTTCATAGATGTTATTAATAATTTTAATGTATGCATCTTCAATACCGCAGGATTTCAGAGCCATTGTAACTGCTCATGGTTTCACCGAAGCAAAGGCTTTTTCATAATCGATAAAATCCATGCACAATGGAAGTTCATATTCCATTCGCTCTTTCAATTAGTTCTCTCAATACGTGGATATGATCTATTGTGCTGTAGCTACTCCTGAATCCAGCTTGTTCTCTCGGTTGAGCCATGTCCAGTGTTACCTTCAAACGGTGTGAAAGAACTTTAGTGAAGATTTTATAAACCACTGATAGGAGGCTGATAGGTCTGTAGTTCCTGAGATCCTCAATGTCACCTTTTTTATGTAGCAGGATCATTGCAGAGTTGTTCCAAACCTCAGGAATCTTCCCTTCATTAAGGCATCGAGTGAAAATTTGGGCGAGTATACTGTTTCGATTTCTCCACTTGCTTCTTGTATGATGTTTAGAGTAATTCCATCTTCTCCTGGAGCTTTACCCCGCTTCATGTTCATGATTGCATGTGCAACTTCTGCTGGAAGGACTGGAGGAACTCTGGTACTGGTACCTTTCATGATGTCTGGAGTGTATGTATCATCCCTTTCATATAATTTGGAGTAGAAATCTTTCACTCTTGTCAAAATTTCGCCTCTATTTCTTGTTACAGAACCATCTTCTTTTCTCAGTGCCATAATCTGTTTTCTTCCCTTACTGAGATGTCCCTTTGCTGTCTTTAGGCTTTGGTTGTTTTCAACTGCTTTCCTCACTAGTTCACAGTTGAATTTAATTACGTCTTCAGTGATATGTTTCTTACTGTCTTGCATAGCTCTATATATTCCACTTTGGAAGTAACAACTTCTTTAGTTATCCTCATCTCTCTTCTTTTTTGCATCAACATTTTGGATTTTCCTCATAATTTGTTCACATGCAACTTGTTCTTAGAACCAGCTAGTTTTGTTGCTGTTTCCATAAGAGCTTTGGTTACTTTTCTGTTAACTTCAGAAATATCAACTTCTTCCGATGTTAGGCCTTCTAAAGCAGAGAATCTGTTCTTCAGTTCCAACTTGAAGGTATTATGGTGTTTTTTAAGGTTGGTTATGTCAATAGATTTTGTTTGTCTTATGAGCTTACCACGTTCAAGTTTAGTGTTGAGGTGCATCTTACATCTCACCAATCTATGGTCACTAACTGTGTTGAACTTTTTTAGCACACTGCAGTCTTCTATGACGAATTTTTTGTTACACATAATAAAATCAATTTCACTTGTCGTCCCATTTGGATGTCTCCACGTCCATTTCCTGTGTGGCTTTTTCTTGAAGGAGTTCAAGATGAAAAACCCTTCTGCCTCTGCAAGCTCAACGAGAGTATTTCCACGCTGGTTTCTGTTGCCGTGACCAAATTTACCCACTGAAGTTTCATTCTGTTGCCGTTGCCCTATTTTTGCATTGAAATCTCCCATAATTATCTTTGAGTGCTGCTTACCTTTATTATTTAGATGACGAATTTCCTCATAAAATTCTTCAATTTTTTCTTCAGGATGACTTGTGGTGGGTGCATAAGTTTGAATAATCTGAGCCTGGTATCTTTTCGAGAGTTGAATAACGAGTCGTGCAGACTGTCAGTGTGCTAAACAAGTTCAACTTCTACAGGTAGTGACCACAGATTGGTGAGATGTAAGATGCACCTCAACACTAAACTTGAACGTGGCAAGCTCATAAGACAAACAAAATGTATCGACATAACCAACCTTAAAAAACACCATAATACCTTCAAGTTGGAACTGAAGAACAGGTTCTCTGCTTTAGAAGGCCTAACATCAGAAGAAGTGGACATCTCTGAAGTTAACAGAAAAGTAACCAAAGCTCTTATGGAAACAGCAACAAAATTAGCTGGGTCTAAGAACAAGTTGCATGTAAACAAATTATCAGGAAAAACGAAAATGTTGATGCAAAAAAGAAGAGAGATGAGGACAACTAAAGAAGATGTGACTTCCAAAGTGGAATATATAGAGCTATGCAAGACAGTAAGAAAAAGTATCACTGAAGACGTAAGAAAATTCAACTGTGAACTAGTGAGGAAAGCAATTGAAAACAACCAAAGCCTAAAGATAGCAAAGGGACATCTCAGTAAGGGAAGAAAACAGATTATGGCACTGAGAAAAGAAGATGGTTCTGTAACAAGAAATAGAGGCGAAATTTTGACAAGAGTGAAAGATTTCTACTCCAAATTATATGAAAGGGATGATACATGCACTCCAGACATCATGAAAGATACCAGTACCAGAGTTCCTCCAGTCCTTCCAGCAGAAGTTGCACATGCAATCAAGAACATGAAGCGGGGAAAAGCTCCAGGAGAAGATGGAATTACTGTAGACATCATACAAGAAGCAAGTGGAGAAATCGAAACAGTACTCGCCCAAATTTTCACTCGATGCCTTAATGAAGGAAAGATTCCTGAGGATTGGAACACCGCTACAATGATCCTGCTACATAATAAAGGTGACATTGAGGATCTAGGAAACTACAGACCTATCAGCCTCCTATCAGTAGTTTATAAAATCTTCACTAAAGTTCTTTCACACCGTTTGAAGGTAACACTGGACATGGCTCAACCGAGAGAACAAGCTGGATTCAGGAGTGGCTACAGCACAATAGATCATATCCACGTGCTGAGAGAACTAATTGAAAGAGCGAGGGAATATGAACTTCCATTGTGCATGGCTTTTATCGATTATGAAAAAGCCTTTGATTCGGTGAAACCATCAGCAGGAGTGAGACAAGGTGACACCATATCTCCGAAGCTCTTTAATGCCACATTGGAGGGTGTTTTTCAGTCGCTGAGCTGGGAAAACAAGGGGATAAAGATTAATGGAGATTATCTAACCCACCTTCGTTTTGCTGATGATGTAGTCATTTTTGCAACTACCCCATCAGAGCTGCAGAGTATGATCCAGGAACTTGCTGACAAGAGTAAAGAAGTGGATTTATCGATTGATGGAGAAAAGCTGGAGATAACAGACACGTACGTTTATCTTGGACAGCAGATATCAAGTGAGGGTCACATCTTTTGGAAGAAACAGCATAATTTTCAAGAGCAATATGCCATTATGTCTTAAAAGAAAAGTGTTTGGTCAATGCATCCTTCCAGTGCTTACGTATGGTGCAGAGACGTGGACCTTAACTAAAAGAGACATACAAAGGCTGCAGACAACTCAAAGAAGCATGGAGAGGTGCATACTTGGTGTAACCAGGAGAGATAAGAAGAGGAACTCGTGGATCCGAAAAATGACAAGAGTGGAAGACATCATGATCAGAGTTAAATCCCTGAAATGGCAATGGGCTGGACATACTGCCAGAAGGACAGATCATCGATGGACAGCCGAAATTTTAGATTGGATTCCAAGGGACAGGAAAAGACCCAGAAGAAGACCACATGGGAGATGGGTGGATGAAATTCGAAAGTATGCAGGGGTGACATGGAGGAGACTGGCACAAGACAGACCGTTGTGGAAAAAACTTGGGGAGACCTTACGTCCAGCAGTGGATTGATATATGGTTGACATATATGATGATGATGATATATATATATTGTAGCGTAAAATTATTTTTGACTTCTACGCTGTTTTAACACATCAATATACTAAGAAATAGTTTCTAAATGGAAAGAAAACCTTAACGGCCAGACGAAACAACAGAAGTCAACTTACGGAAAAGCTTTATTCAGGCTGTAGAAAACACATCGTAATATGGCATACTGCCGTAAACGCTCCACACACCACACATTATCACAACACTCCTATAAATAATCAGTTTACAACCCAACGCTGGTAATAATCGCTCCCTCACAACGCTCTCTTGCTATAGATCAGTCGTCGTTTTTATCTCTTGCTCTTATCAAGATCAGGCATACGTCACTTGCATTCAACCTCAATAGTGTTGCCAAACGTATTCGTTTGAGAGAAAGAATATTTCGTTAAGCGTAAAGAATACTGAGAATAAACTCAAGATTTACACAGGGAAAGAAACCAAAAAAGGAAAGTTAATCTAGAATATACGTTACATCATCTCCCTCGTAATTTTTTTTTTTTTTTTTTTTTTTTTTTTGCCAAAAACCTATTAATTTTGTAGAGGTATCTTTTCAAACAATCTGATCATTCACTCAACCTTTCAGATAAGAACTTACAAAATGGATGAAGAGATTTGTTGGTCCGTTGCTGTAACTGACTTTACAGTACATATAGTCTGTAGACATCAATAGTTCAATAAACATTCAGAGAAAACTTTCTGTAAGATATCAAATCTTCATTTTATACGTCGTGATAAATACTTTGTCACAATACGTGTGGAGAACACTCATCAATATACATATAAGTAGCATAGTAGTAAAAAAAACTGCGTATGGCAGGAAAAACAATTACCACACTTTTAATGTGGTTAATTTACACATTCCTCCTCTCATGAAAACCTCTCAGGGAAGACAAAACATTCAAACTAAGTTAATGGAATAGTCAACATCGTAATATAGTGTAAATTTAGTTAGTTGAAAAAAAACTGCACTTGCAGAAAAAAATTCAACACCAACTCAACAAGTTTCAAGCACACAAAAAGGTTAGACATGAAACAACAACACAAAGACCTTTAACTGAGCACTTGGCGGCCAGGGCCGACTTCGAACTACTCCCATGTATTCGCACATTGAATTTTGAGATGGGATAGGGGAAACCCTGGATAACCCTATCCTGGGAGTGAAATCCTTATAAATATCAACAAAGGCAATGCTGATTTTCATGTTATGCCGAAAAGACAATATGCACAAAATGAATTGACAAAGATTTTTGTACTAAAAAAAAAATTAATGTGGCGCCACACAAAAAAAAAAAAAGAAAAAAAGAAAAAAAGCAATATTTTCGTTCTCAAAGTTTGAGAAAAAAAGTTCTGTGATACTTTGAGTGCAGAAAAATTCAAATAAATGGCCTTTACAAGGCAAAGTTCTATGATATTTGTTTGTCCTCACATTTTGTGATAAAAGTTCTGTGATTTTTTTTCTTGAGGACAGAAAAGTTCAAAATAAATAGTTTTTATAGGTAGTTGATATTGTTCTCAGTTTGTCAAAAGTTAACAATACCCTTTTCTAGTCAAAAAGATCCGTGTGCTGACACGCTTATGTTGTTGTCGGGGCGACAACGGAACTCTTGAAGCTTCACGCTTCACAGGCTGAGGGTGCAAGTTACTGGATCGCTGGGATGTGTCAGGAATTCCTGCGGACGTGGCAAGCCGACCAGAAGAAGCAGGGTCATCAGGCTGTCTTAAAGAAGTCTCAGGCTGGAGCGAAGAGGTCTCAGGCTGGAACGAAGAGGTCTCAGGCTGGAACGAAGAGGCCTCAGGCTGGAACGAAGAAGCCTCAGGCTGGAACGAAGAGGTCTCAGGCTTGAACGAAGAGGTCTCAGTCTGGATCAAGGAAGTCCCAGGCTGGCTTGAAAACGAACCCGGAATCTGAGAAGGCTGAAGATCTGGTCGTTTCTCTGGTGGTCGAAGAAGCGGTATAAAACTAGAAGGGCGCTTCCGTGAACGACGAGCAACGGTGAAGGAAGGTACAGGCTCCGTCCGTCCCGAGCGAAAATTCCACGGACAAAAACATGGGGAATGCAAATACTGGACTCTATGTCTGGATTGTAGCCCAACACTAGACGCTGCACTAGGAGAGTGTGGAACAGGAGGGGAAAATTCAGGCTGCGGACGCTTTGTAGGTTTAAATGGCACAGATGGCGAAAGTGGACGTTTTTGCCCTACTGCAGATTGATCAAATGTTCCTAAAGAAGGCAGCTGCTCAGCAGAAACAGAAGGAAAGATTGTTTTACTTGGAGACTGAAGAACCTCAACAATATTGTCCGATGATTCAGATTCAGCAATAGGCACGACTCTTTTAGGCACAAGGAAGATGGAACTACCTGATGATGAAATGTCAGTTCTTGTTCATTTTAAGTTTTTTGATTTAAAACCAAAGAGAGGCACTATGCGTGAAGTAGTAAATGGAGCGATTGGAGTATGAGAAGCAGATGAAAAAGAACCTCGTTGCACATGAGAAGAATATCCTGAAGAACTGGAAGCACTAGAATTCTCGCCTTTTGAAAAGGCAGGAGACGGAGGAGTTGAAATAATGACAACACCCCGAGTGAATGGAATAATGTCAGAATGAGAATCGTTAAAGGTAGAAGCAAAGACCCGCTCAGACGAAGGTAGCGAATCGGACAGGACAGGGGTGAGGTCAATAATTTCATCATCAACTCTATATACTTGTGAAGTCCCACCCTCTGCCTGAGGATTCTTACTAGATTTAAAGTTAATAATTGCATCAGTGCTTATATTAACCCATTTTCTACATTGCTGCATATAGGCAGAATGTAGGGAGCTATCTGGCTTCTTTAATATGACATTATTATTGTACAATTCTACCAATTCAAAAGGGCCTTCATATAAAGGTGCACATTTTTTCACAAAGGTGTGTGCAACGGAGAATTGGAAATGAGTTTCCAATAAGACCAGATATCCAACTGCGATATCGGGTTCCCTCCGTTTCGCCTTATAGTGCCTAGCTTGGCTTAATTGAGCTCGACTGATAGCAGTCCGTGCCTTTTGCGCAAGTAGTTTTACAGAATCAGGTGTTGGTCTTTGGTTGATTTCATCGATAATGCCAGTTAAATTCTCAAAACGGGTGCGGATTTTGCGCCCTAGAAAAGTTCAACGGGCGTAAGCCGCGTTGATTCATGAAATGATGAGCGAAGGGCGAAACAAAACATATCAACGTGTTCGTCCTAACACTCATGATTATTGCCAATGAAGGTTGAGATCATCTTTAGTAATGTTCTATTCACACGCTCAGCCGGATTGGCTTGAGGGTGATATGGACTTATGAATTTATGTTTGATTTGAAGCCTCGCACACATTCGCTCAAATAACTCCGAAATAAACTGAACCCTGTGGTCCGAGACTACGGTACGAGGACAGCCAAATCGAGTAAAAACATTATGTATTAAAGTATCACATATTACATCAGCCGTAGCTGCTTTAATGGGGAATGCTTCCACCTATTTAGAAAAATTATCTGTAACAACTAAAATATAACGAGATTTAGTTTTAGTTGATAATGGCCCAATAAATCTATAGAGATAGTTTCAAATACATAATTATTTGAACTACAAATAAGGTGACCGGCCGGTCGTTTATTATCATAATTGTACTTTTGACAGTACTCACATGAGCGAATGTATGCAGTATACTATTGTACGTGCCCGGCCAGTAGGCTACGTCTCGGAGTTTAGTACGAGTTTTTCGTATGCCTAAATGGCCGGCAAGAGGAATATCATGAATGTCGTATAGTAAAACCATGCGAAGAGACTGAGGTATCGCAGGGCGGTACTCAGCTCTCGAGTTTACAAATTTTTTATAATACAAAATACCATCGATGATCTCATAATTTTGACTACGACACGCTAAAGAAGGTTCACTTGGAGCAGAAGAACCAGCGAGTAAGAAATTATAAATTTCCATAAAATCTGGATCATTCGGCAATTCAGAAATAATTTGCTCCCTTGAAGTTATTTCCGAAAGAAGAAATAGGGAGGGAGGTTCAGTATCCGCCTGGGCGCCAGAACTGACCGGACAGCGAGACAGTGCGTCAGGCAGTTGGTTTGATTTACCAGGGCGATACTGAATTTGAACATTATATTCCTCAAGTCGAAGTGTCCATTTTAACAATCTTTGAGACAGATTCTTTGCAGTGATTAAATATTGTAGTGCCGAATGATCCATAATGACATTGACAGTTAAATGATTGAGATAGCATTTAAATTTGGTGACAGCAAATAAAGTAGCTAAGCATTCTCGTTCAGTAGCAGAGTAATTAAGTTCTGCTTTACTAAGAATTCGAGAGGCATATGTAATAGGATGCCCTCGTTGAGATAGAACAGCTCCGGGACCAACACCTGATGCATCGGTAAAAATGTTAAATATTTCTGCATGGTTAGGAAAGGCTAACACAGGTGGCGAAACCAAGGCATGTTTAAGAGCATTGAAGGCAGTCTCTGCCTCCGTGGACCAAACAAAGTGTTTATATTTTCGTTTCAAGGGAAATAAAGGTTCGCATAGAGTAGCGTACCCCGGAACGAATTGTTGTTACCACCCGGTCATGCCCCAAAATCGAGACAATTCTTTCGCCGACTTAGGCCTCAGAAAGTCTGAAATTGGCTTGACCTTTGAGACGTCAGTTAGAAGACCTTTAGGGGCAATTTTCAATCCGAGATATACTAGTTCGTCCCGGCCAATTTGACATTTACTAGGCTTTAAAGTCAAACCTGCATTATGTAGCAGTTTGAAAACTTGGTCCAACAGAGACAGATGCTGTTCAAAAGTCTCAGAAGAGACGATAATATCGTCCAGATAGACATGGACATTAGGTCCGAGCACAGGACGTAAGACTGTGTCCATTAAGGGCTGAAACCTTGCTGGAGCATATGCCAAACCAAAGGGCATTTGCAGGAACTCATATGCTCCAAACGGGGTAATAAATCCAGTTTTTTTACAGAATCTAGGTGGACAGCCACCTGCCAATAGCCACTAGCTAAATCCAAAGTTGATAGCCAGTTTGTTGACGATAAGTCCTGGAGAATATCGCTAATTATAGGCAATGGGTAATTGATAGCTTTGGTTACCGCATTGAGTTTACGATAATCTATTATGAAGCGCTACTCTCCAGATTGTTTTTTGGAACAAGAAAAGCAGGTGCTTCCCAAGGACTATGTGATTCTTTAATTATCCCTGAATGGAGCATGTCCTGAATTTTTTTGGAACTCAGCTTTTTTCTGGTTCGGACATGGATAAGGTTTACATGCAATGGGTTTAGCTCCTTCGTATCAATGGTATGACACACCACCTGTGTAAACCCTGGTTTATCGAAAATAACCCTGGTCAGCTGTGTAAAACCTGACCAGGTTGGCTTTTATGTTCAGGCAATAATATGTCACTTGCAAGAACTGCAGAAAAATCAATTGGCTCTTCTGGGGTGGGAGGACTAATATCAGTCATTAAGATTAGGCCATGTTCGAAATCAAGTGTGAGCTTATACATTTTAATGAAATCCAACCCCAGAAGGCCATTCACGGGTAACTCTTGGATTAAAAAGAAAGTATAAGAAACTTGAACTTTGCCAATCTTGACAGGTAAATTAACTGATCCAGAGATTGCAAAAACATTATTGTCGGCACCTCGCAGACATTGCTGGGAGGGCTCGACACAAGCATTTGGAAAAGTAGCCGCACAGAAATCAAAATTTAATGCCGAGATGTCAGATCCAGAATCAATTTTAGTCGACACCACCACTTTGCCCAAGATCACAAGAATATCAGGCAAAAGCGGAGCTTAAATAGTTAACAAGAGAGATTTGAGGTCTTCAGAAAAACGAGGAGATAGACTCAACCTATCTACCTCCTGTTGAAGTTTAAACTGTCGTGAAACTGATGAGAATATCGTGATTGATCATGGAAATGTGGCGAACCACCAGAACGTGCTGAATTGCAGTAACGTGCAGGAGAGGCAGCATTATTATCATTAGGCTTGCCTTGCGCTGCTCCCCAGCACGGTGTTTTGGATATGTCTTGTCAACAGGGTAGTAATTATCCCGGGGACGAGAAACTTGGGTATTCTGATTCCCATAATGGCCAGGATGTCGCACCTCTGGTGCCCGACGATGCGGCGTCACGTATCTAGACTGCTGATAGGCGTTTCTTGGCTGATTGAAAAATTGTCCTCGAAAAATGTTCTGTTTTGGCTGCTGGTATCTATTGTTTTGAATATGAGGTTCATGGTACTGCGTAGGTTGGCGGTACTCTTGAACCTGTGAAGATTGTCCTTTGCTGTGGCGTTCTTCATAGACTTGAACGAGTTTTAGGCACTCATGAATGGAGACAGGACGTTGAACTTCCAGATAATCCTGCAGGAAGGGATCCAGCTGCTGTAGCAACGTGTCACAAATATCAGACTCGACTGCAGCGGGATCTCATAATTTGTAAAGTCGAACTGCTTTCAGGGCGAACGAGGCTGGGCTATCTGACGCTCGCTGTCGCCTGGAAAACAGTTGTTGTGCAAGGCCGGTCTTATTGGTGCCAAAAGGAAAGACATCCAAAAAGGCAGCTTGAAATTGCTGATAGGAGCCCTCTGGGTTCATTTGACGCCACTGTCTGTACCAGATCTTTGCCGTGTCTTGCAAACATGTGCCAGCAATAGGTATCTGACAGTCTTCAGGAACATTATAAAGGTCAAAATGATTGTCAAGGTCCTCCAGAAACCTAAGCGACCCGCCGTTTCCCCTAAATACAATAGAACCCGCATGGGGTACGTAATGAGCAAGAATTTTGCTCCTTCTCACGGGGGGTGGTGGGGTAAATATTTGTTGAGGCACTGCGGTCGAAGTACGCGGTACACAAGCTTCGTACCACGCGTATTCGCTATCTGGTAAGTCAGAACTGCAGGCCTGGTACAGAGCACTTGGTGAGTTATTAGGAACTATATAACGCTGAGTACGTAAATTGTCTGCTGTAGAATTATGAGCCTCATCGTTTCAGTAGACGTCATAAAAGAGACCGATAGGATCCGTTAAATTAGCCATTTTCCGTGACTTCTATGAATTTGTTCGAGAGAATTCGGGCGTTAAAGTAGCGTAAAAGTCTTTTCGACTTCTACGCTGTTTTAACACATCAATATACTAAGAAATAGTTTCTAAATGAAAGAAAACCTTAACGGCCAGACGAAACAACAGAAGTCAACTTACGGAAAAGCTTTATTCAGGCTGTAGAAAACACATCGTAATATGGCATACTGCCGTAAACGCTCCACACACCACACATTATCACAACACTCCTATAAATAATCAGTTTACAACCCAACGCTGGTAATAATCGCTCCCTTACAACGCTCTCTTGCTATAGATCAGTCGTCGTTTTTATCTCTTGCTCTTATCAAGATCAGGCATACGTCACGTGCATTCAACCTCAATAGTGTTGCCAAACGTATTCGTTTAAGAGAAAGAATATTTCGTTAAGCGTAAAGAATACTGAGAATAAACTCAAGATTTACATAGGAAAAGAAACCAAAAAAGGAAAGTTAATCTAGAATATACGTCGCAATATCATCATCATCATCATTGTCAACCATTATCAATCCACTGCTGGACGAAGGTCTCCCCAAGTTTCCTCCACAACGGTCTGTCTTGTGCCAGTCTCCTCCATGTCACCCCTGCATACTTTCGAATTTCATCCACCCATCTCCTATGTGGTCTTCTTCTGGGTCTTTTCCTGTCCCTTGGAATCCAATCTAAAATTTCGGCTGTCCATCGATGATCTGTCCTTCTGGCAGTATGTCCAGCCCATTGCCATTTCAGGGATTTAACTCTGATCATGATGTCTTCCACTCTTGTCATTTTTCGGATCCACGAGTTCCTCTTCTTATCTCTCCTGGTTACACCAAGCATGCACCTCTCCATGTAACTTTGAGTTGTCTGCAGCCTTTGTATGTCTCTTTTAGTTAAGGTCCACGTCTCTGCACCATACGTAAGCACTGGAAGGATGCATTGATCAAACACTTTTCTTTTAAGACATAATGGCATATTGCTCTTGAAAATTATGCTGTTTCTTCCAAAAGCTCTCCAGGCAAGTTTTGTACGCCGATTAATTTCTTCATCAATGTGACCCTCACTTGATATCTGCTGTCCAAGATAAACGTACGTGTCTGTTATCTCCAGCTTTTCTCCATCAATCGATAAATCTTCATTTCTTGTAAAAGCATTGAACATCACTTTTGTCTTCTGAAAGTTCATTTTTAATCCCACTTCTTTACTCTTGTCAGCAAGTTCCTGGATCATACTCCGCAGCTCTGATGGGGTAGTTGCAAAAATGACTACGTCATCAGCAAAACGAAGGTGGGTTAGATAATCTCCATTAATCTTTATCCCCTTGTTTTCCCAGCTCAGCGACTGAAAAACACCCTCCAATGTGGCATTAAAGAGCTTCGGAGATATGGTGTCACCTTGTCTCACTCCCTTTCCAATTTTTACGTGTGTTGTATTTTCAAACAGCCGAATCTTTGCACTTGCATTTTCATAGATGTTATTAATAATATTAATGTATGCATCTTCAATACCGCAGGTTTTCAGAGCCATTGTAACTGCTGATGGTTTCACCGAATCAAAGGCTTTTTCATAATCGATAAAAGCCATGCACAATGGAAGTTCATATTCCATCGCTCTTTCAATTAGTTCTCTCAGCACGTGGATATGATCTATTGTGCTGTAGCCACTCCTGAATCCAGCTTGTTCTCTCGGTTGAGCCATGTCTAGTGCTACCTTCAAGCGGTGTGAAAGAACTTTAGTGAAGATTTTATAAACTACTGATAGGAGGCTGATAGGTCTGTAGTTTCCGAGATCCTCAATGTCACCTTTCTTATGTAGCAGGATCATTGTAGCGGTGTTCCAATCCTCAGGAATCTTTCCTTCATTAAGGCATCGAGTGAAAATTCTGGGCGAGTACTGTTTCGATTTCTCCACTTGCTTCTTGTATGATGTCTACAGTAATTCCATCTTCTCCTATATATATATATATATATATATATATATATAAACTGACGGAAAATAAAATCCCAATACCACGAAAAAATAGTTGTAGAGGAATGAAATGGCGGCAATACATTTGTATAGGTAACATATTTAATCGATTAAGGTTTCAAGATCACAGCTTATTGTAAGCGCGAGAAGAACCATTTTAAATGTGAAATGCTGGTACATTAATAACCGGTGTAACCGCCAGAATGTTGAATGCAAGCACGCAAATGTTCATGCATTGTGTCGTACAGGTGCTGGATGTCAGTTTGTGGGATGGAGTTCCATGCCTGTTGCACTTGGTCGGTCAATACAGGGACGGTTAATGCTGGTTGGGGTGACGCTGGAGTTGTCGTCCAATGATGTCCCATACGTGCTCGATTGGTGAAAGATCTGGTGATCTAGCAGGCCACGGCAACATGTCGACACTCTGTAGAGCATGTTGGGTTACAACAGCTGTATGCGGGCGAACGTTATCCTGTTGGAAAACACCTCCTGGAATGCTGTTCATTAATGGCAGCACAACATTTTGAATCACCAGACCGACGTACAACTGTACCGACAGGGAGCGTGGGATAACCACGAGTGTGCTCCTGCTGTCATGGGAAATTGCTCCCCAGACCATAACTCCAATTGTAGGTCCAGTGTGTCTCGGCCGCAGACAGGTTGGTTGCAAGCGCTCACCTGGCCTCCTTCTAACCAACACACGGCCATCACTGCCACCGAAAAAAACAACACAGAAAACACAACAGATCTCCACTCCGTCCTCCAATGAGCTCTAGCTTGACACTACTGACGTCGCAAACAGCAGTGGTTTGGAGTAAGTGGAATGCACGCTACAGGGCGTCTGGTTCGGAGCTGTCCTTCAAGTAACCGATTTGTAACAGTGCGTTGTGTCACTGTGGTGGCAACTGCAGCTGGAATTGCTGCCGCAGACGTGGTACGATGCGCCACGTGGCCGGCCGGAACCCGGTCTTCTTGAGGCAGTACCTTCCCTTGACCACCGCTGCCAACAATCATTCACAGTGGCTACATTCCTGCCAAGTCCTTCTGCAATATTGCGGAAAGAAAATCCACCTTTTCGTAGCCCTATTACACGACCTCGTTCAAACTCCGTGAGCTGTTGATAATGGCTTATTCGTCTTCTTAAAGGCATTGACTAAGATCAACACACTACGTCGAATCTCAACGATAACTAACGCTCACGAACGTTACAGCGCGTATTTACAGCAAACCTGCTTTGCATGTTCCGAGGGGCGCTACTAGCGCCACACGTATGCGCCGAACGCGAAATTTGCATAGACGTCATCTTACAGATGCACTGTCTCCGCCTACCAACTGTCGTTTATCTAACACAACCCCTTCTTGGTGTTGGGATTTTTTCCGTCAGTGTATATATACTGTAGCGCCAGAGAAACTGATACACCAGTCTAATACTTGGTAGGTTCCCCACGGGAGCACACGATTGCAGAAATACGACGGGGCATGGACTCCACTAGCTTCTGGAAATATGATGTAGGCAATGCACACCATACGTCTTACAGAGCTTTCCACATTTCGGGTGTATTCTGAGGTCTCGGATTCCTGTGTTCGATAGCGCGTTGCATGGTATCCCAATTGTGTTCTATCACATTCAGATCTGGGGACTTGGGTTGGAATGGCAACACCCGAAACTCATATGAATGCTCCTCTAACCGTAATGTGGCGTCACGACACTTGTGTGGAAGAGCATTGTCCTGTTGGAACAGGCCCATCTAATCAACATGAATGCAGGACATGAACGGGTGTACCTCGTTAGAAAGGATGTGCACATAGCGTTGGCCGGTCACAGACGTTTGTAAACGTACCATGGGTTCCAGTGATGTCCAGCTAAACACACCCCATACCATTACGGACCCCTCCCCAGCCAGTACAGTTCCCTGTTGACAGGCGGGATCCATGGCTTCATGGGGTTTGCTCCACACACGAACCCTTCCATCTGCCCGATACAGTCGGAAACTCGACTCGTCAGACCAGGCTACTGGTTTCCAGTCATCAAGTGTTCAGTGGTGGTGTTGCCGTGCCCAAGCGAGGCGCATAGCTCTGTGTCGTGCACCCATTGAGGGAACTCGAGTTGGGCTTTGGCTCCCAAAGCCCAAATTGTGCAGGGTACGTTGCACAGTCCGGACGCTGATGCTTGTTGAGGCTCCAGCATTGAATTCCGATTATACCTGCGAGAGTGTTGCTCGCCTATCGTGTGAAACGATTCTTGACAGCCGACGATGGTCATGTTCACCCAATGTCTTTTTACGGCCACACTGTTATCGTAGGTTGGGGGTTTTGCCGGAATTCTTGTAGTAACGGTACACCCTTGCAATGGTCATCCGTGAAAATCCGAACTTCGTTTCTACCTCCGAAATACTATGGCCTATCTCACGAGCGACAACTATGACACCGCGTTAAAAATCACTTAAATCGTTATTACTTGTCATTCTTACGCCGAAAACAGCTCTGACAGCTGGCAAGGATGTCTATCGCTTTATATACGCACTGGCGGACGCAACCGAGTACGCGCGTAGGGGACGTTGCTATGTATTTTGCATAAGCTCGTCTGTACCAGTTTTTCTGGCACTTCAGTGTATATATACATTGTTTATCAGTAATTTATAGAATTTGTTTCATTTTGTTAAGATAATATACAATCCACGACCTATTGATATTGATACAATCTAAATAAATATCACTTGTGTGAAGATAAAAAATAGTTAATGAAAAAAATATAAAAAACAAAATTAATCAAAATTAATGTGTTCTTACAAAATCATTTACCTTTTCCGTCAAACGAACGTTTACAGCTTTTCTCATACTGTGAAATTTCAGAAGCAGAATCTCTCTTTAAACCCCAGTAGTAATCCGCCATCATATTTACATTGCATCGTTCTTGATATCGTTTTTCCATACATTTTATATCTTGGCGACATCTCTCACCTTACTCTTCAGTCACAGCACCATGATTTTCGGGAAACTAGTCAAGGTGAGAATGCAGAAAATGAATTTTCAAGCTCATGCTGCAACCCAGGTTCTTATATATTTCTAGCACAGTTGCTACGACGCGATGGCTCCGTAATTAGGATCCTTCTAATTGCCTAGAAAATTTTGAATGGCATTTCTGAAACTAACCCGTGCTTTTTCTGTTGTAGTCATTTTCCCCTCAAACGTTTTGTCTTTAGTTAACCGCATTATATCTGGCCCAACAAATACTCTTTCTTTGATTTTTGATTCTGATAAATGTGGAAAAACATTAGTCAAATATTGAAAACATTAATCATTTTTGTCCAGAGCCTTGACAAATTGTTTCATCGATCCTAATTTAATATGCAAGTGTGGTAAAATAACTTTTTCCGTATCCACTAGGTTCGGGTGGAGAACGTTCTTTGATCTTGGAATCAAGTGTTCTCCTTTAGGCCCTGTTTTGTGATTCAATGTTGCTTATAAGCTCTACTGTCCCATTCACAGATGAAACATGGCATTTTTGTGTAGCCACTTTGCTGCCCTAATATTATGCTCAGAATTTTAAAATCTCCACAAATTTGCCTGTTGTATTCCTGATATCTTATTTCATTAAGGAGAACGTCAAGATTTTCATAAGATTCCTTCAGATGTACTGAATGAGCAACTGGTATTGAGGGGGAAATGTTGTCGTTATGCAAAAGAACTCCTTTTAAGCTTCTCTTACTAAAATCAATGAACAATCTCCACTGTGATGGGTCATGAACAGTGGAAGACTGACAGCATTATCAGTTCAGGAATGTCTCTGCAAAATACAAGCAATTCTTCTTGGGCGAAATATTCAACAAATTCCTTTTCTCGGTTTCTGTACCATAAAAATGTTGCTCCTGGAGCAAGCAGATTTTTGTTTTTAAGTCTTGATCCTAAAAGTTGTGCCCTTTCCTTCGGCAGATTTAAATCCCGTACGAAATCATTTCATTCACTTTGTGTAAACTTCTGTGGTTCACTACTAGTTTTAGGATTGCTGTACATGTTCTCAGTTTCGCTGCAATTTAACTCAACTTTTGAAGCTGATGAAAAATCTAATGATGTAGGAGGTGATGGAACAGGTAAATCAGGACCATGAGGTACAAGTCTGATAGCATAGGGAGTCATTGGGTAGAAAAATGTATTTATATTTTTGCAATTGTATCCCTTTACTTGTGTGGTTAAGCAAAAATAGCATTCCTCATGACTCACTGCCTCCCGCCATACCATTGGAATAGCAAATGGAAGAGAGGTTTTCTTACCTTGAGTCCATTTTCTCAAGTGCTCAACACACGTGTGAGAAATTTGATATGGTGCACATTTCTTGTCCTGGTCTCCAAGATTTATACCGAAATAAGCCTGATGCGCCTTTTGACAAAATCCGCTATTTTTCTTTCCTTTTGTTTCACCACAAAACTACCACATATGTAACAAAATGAATCAGGACTATAACACAGCCTCTTGACGTCATAACGCAGTAATAACGAACAACACAACAGTTAAACTGAGCGAAATACATTTCGGTTTTATCGCTTGAAACAGTGTTCAAAATGGCAAAACACACAATGTTTCATTCATTGATATAGAGGCGCCATCTATTGTATCACTTTCCAATTAAAATGTATCTATCTTTTGTATCATTTTCGAACTGCCGCGATCTGCTTTAGCTAGTGAATTTAAATTTTTAGAATAAAAAGAATACTATTTTTCATATTTGTCATATATAAACAAAAATAACATGAGAAATTGTGAAAAATCCGTGGGTAACAGAGAAAAACGGATGCGATATTCGTGATCAGCATATCTGAATTACTATAAAGCACTTAAAATTGTGCAAACCCCAGAATCATGTTGGGTTGTGTAATCCGAAATGCCGTGATATAGGAAAATGACAGTCATGTTAAAATAAAGCAACTGCGCTTATTATATAATTTTGCAAATGAGTGGTGGTTTTAAAATGGATAAACAAAAAAGGAATGGCGATACATGTAGAATTCTTGGGTAGTGTTTATGATGTCCTGCAAAGTGTGATGAGAAATGGGAGTACGCCTATAGGCGTCCTAGGAGAATCTGGGCTAATCGCAATAATAGCAGTTTTGGAATGATGGACAGAAAGGAAAAATAAAAAGATACAAAAGACTAAGCAAATGTGGTTGACTCGTCTCAAATAATAGTTTAGTGTAAAGGAACACCTGAATTGAAAGAGTAAGGTGCACAAGAAAGAAATTCAGTGAACCGTGAAGGCGAACCCCCGTCGCAGAGAACGCACCTAGTGATTAACATGGTGTTTGTTTTAAAACTGATTCCAAGATAAGTGGAGCATGGAAAAAGAGCTTCGGTGTGTTGGACATCCAATCAAGTCTTTGTGAAGACGAAATTTTACAAAAAAGATTATCACAAGTTCATTTACTGTAATGAGACGTCTACTCACACACATGTCAAAGAATTCTTTTAATTTGTTTGAAAGAAAGAAGGAAACTCAAAGAAGGATGCTAAATTACACTTCTTCGACTATTTAGGTCAACTTAAACTTTGTGAGTTGATAGTATTGTTTAAAACAAAAGAGCAAATGTCGCTGATAAAGATTGTTTTGGTCAGTCTTCCATTGGGTGTACAAATAACGACACCAAGAACCTTGACAAACCGATACGCACCAACATAAAACTGACAATTAATAAAGTCCCGAGTAGTAATGAAATGGACATGATTCCATTCATATAAGATTCTCATAAAAGTTATGATTCCATTCATATAGGATTCTTATGAAAAGCTGTAAGTTTTATAATGATTGTAAAGTTAACAAACGATGCATGACTGGCTTTACAGCAATCGGAAACTTGTTAGCAGGGATTCTCGAGTCACTGGAATAAGGGAGTGTACTGAAAGTCAAAGATAAGGATATTACGTCCAGGGAAAAGGCAATTGTTTTCTCTCCCTCCCTCCCTCCCTCACCCACCTTCTCTCTCTCTCTCTCTCTCTTTCTTTCTTTCTTTCTCTCTGTCTGTCTCTTTCTGTATTTGCGGTGTATGCTGTGTTTAACTGGATTGCGGTTACGTTCTTTTTTAAGTAAACCAGATCATTTTTAGGTACAACTTTTATTTCGCAAGTATGGTCATTTTTTGACCAATGTAAAACAGATTCATTGTACTTATGTGAAAAGGAACAAAATATTGCAATACTCTAGCTTTCATCTTTAACGGATTTAGTCTTTAAAATGTGCAGCTAAACAAATGGCGGCCTATCATTAAAAATGTCTGAAACTTTCGATTTTTTCAAATATAAATATATCTAGAGGGTGTTGAGGATTTATTGCTGAGTCTTCGAGGTGGCCGAGTGATCAGAGGAACGTGTTTCTGACTAATCTTTCGTGTTGGGCACGGGTTCGAATCCCGTATGAGACATGGGCGGTGTGTTTGTCATACGGCGTTGGGCTCTGCTTCCTGTCCAGAACCAGCAACCGTAAGATAGGAAATGGTGACTCCTTGTAGGTTTCTATGCTCACTGGGGTAGCTAAAGCCCGAAAACATTGTGTGCTGAAATGCCGTTTTACTGTATTTAGTTTCTGGAGCGCCGTAGTTTCGATAGCGTCAATGCATTTACGAAATGAAGGAAAAATCATAACGTGGAACGTTAAGAAATCTCGAAGACGCCTTATTGGAATAGTTTCTTTGACACAGCATTTTGAAGAAGCCAATCCATTCCAATACAAAATTTTCTTGCCATTGGGTAATGATTAGTTACGACGCTTTATCGATTTGGGCCCAATTTCTTAAGCAGCAAAAGTCATACGAAACAAATTGACAAATTTTGTAACTAATTATAATTCCGTGTGCCAAGCAGATTCTTTATTGAAAGAAATGGAATTTCGCTTGCTGATATTTTTTCCTTTTATTAGAACATAATTGCACTGGAAATGAATTTTATAAAACGATGTCTCCTCTGTCAAGTGCTTTGTGGAATAAGTCAGTTATTTCTATTAGAATCTCGTATTAGGGAAATTCCAATTTACTGTACCAAGAATCGGAAGTGTGTTTTCTTTTCTTTTGTGAGATGAAAATATTTATCCTGCAACAGACTACGTCATTCGTCCGTTTTGCAAGCTACTTTATTCGGCGAGAATCAACTTGATAAGTTTAGATTGCTGCTTTGCATCTGAGTGCGACTAAAGTTTCACACGGCTAAAGTTTTAGCAGCACATATCTGAAGTAGTTTTATACCAACGATGACATATTAGCTCATTTGGTGAAGTTTTATCACAGCAAATGAGCTGACATGTCATCTGCTCTGACAGAACTTTCTCTGTGGGGTGTTTTTGTTGAAAGATTTATTTTAATATTTTACACCCTTGTATTTCGTGCATGCACTTTACTTTTCAGTCTGAATCTTGGCGCAAATTTAATGAAAATGTTTTGTTACATTCTAGTCTTTTGAGGGTGAAAAGGTAACTTCTTGAAATGTTTACGTTAACGAAATGGCCAAATTGTAATACGGATTGTTTCTCTTTAGTTTGTGATTGTTGGCTTTTTTGGATCATTGAATTACACAACCATTAAGATTTCCTAGTTCTTTTTTTTCTTATATAATTTCGTTCCAGCCGTTTGAATTTCAGAAAAGAAAATCAGTTGATATTATCCATTTGTAAAAACAGAAATTTTTCGGTGACAGAGATTGAAGCTACGTCTTATCACTACGGAGTGAGTTGCTCTAACCTACACCGACGGAATGTATCGCTCCAGATTTGTAGTCTTGACACGTGCTTCACTTCTGTAGTACGTCTCACATTGACCAAGTGCTCCTTCACTGCCTTGGAAAATCTGTTAGTTATCGGCATGCAATAAAAATTACCGCACGATATATTTCCATGTTCTTAATATTTCATATAATTAGACTGCATCGGATGTAAAATATTTTGACTTTTCTATATAGATCTGCTTATGTTTCTGGTTTTCGTATGTTAATCATCGTTAGTGTTCTCTCTCTTGACAGGTCCAACGGTAACTCAGCAAGTTCTAATTCTCCAGTTTCCTCTGTCTCTTGCTTCCTCCTTCAATCCTTAGTAGCTTCCTCCTTCAATCCTTAGTAGCTTCCTCCTTCAATCCTTAGTAGCTTCCTCCTTCAATCCTTAGTAGCTTCCTCCTTCAATCCTTGGTAGCTTTCTGTGCCTATTATATCATCAAGCATCATTAGTCGTCTCCTTACTCTTGGTCGTATTCTTTCAATTTTCCCTTCTATCATTCTTTTCAGTAGGCTGTCTCCTCTTAACACATATCCTGTCCAGTTGTATTTTCTTTTTCTTATGGTCTTTAGTGAATTCCTTTCTTCAACTCTTTGCAGTACTTCATCATTGGTAATTTTTTCAATCCACTTTATTTTTTCCATTCTTTTCCATAGCCACATTTCAAATGCCTCCAACATTTTATCTTCTTTCTTCCCAATTGTCCACGTTTCTGCCCCATATAAAGTTGTACTCCAAATGCAGCATTTAATAAGCCCTTTCTTTAAAATTTTATTCATTTTATTAATAAACAGATTTTTCTTGTTATAAAATCATATTTTCCTTTATTAATTCTTTCTTTTATTTCCATATTACATTTTACCTTTTCTTGGATACTACCGAGGTATTTGTATAGTTGTACTTGCTCTACTCTATCTCCACTCATCATCTCCTCAACATTTCCTGGTTTGCTGGAGACTCTCATCGTTTTTGTTTTCTTTGTGTCTCATCGTTTTTGTTTTCTTTGTGTCTCATCGTTTTTGTTTTCTTTGTGTCTCATCGTTTTTGTTTTCTCTGACTCTCATCGTTTTTGTTTTCTTTGTGTCATACCACATTTTTTGCATACACTTTCAAATTTTTGCATTAGATGTTGTAGTTCATCTTCAGTATTAGCTAATATTGCTTGGTCATCTGCAAATCTAATACTTTGTATTGTTCTTTCTCCAGTAGTGTTTCCTATTTTCTCTTCTGCATGTGCTTCTTTTATCATTTCTTCTGCAAAAATATTGAGGAGTGTTGGTGACAGACAGCATCGCCGCCCCGGTGGCGCAGTGGTCTAAGGCGCTGGCCTGTGATCATTCGTCCGTAAGGGGTCCGGGTTCGAATCCCGGTCGGGCATGGATGTTGTGTTTGTCTTACGGCACTGGCTCTCTCCCTTCCCTGGAACCAGTGACCCTAAATTAGGGACGGGCGACTGCTTATAGCCCATTGAGTTGCTCACGGTGGTCGTTAAACCTCCAATCAAAAAAAAAAAAAAAAAACAGACAGCATCCTTGTCTTACACCCCTGCCAATGACACATTTTTTAGTTTTTCCTACTTTTGTTTTTATTATGGCAGTCTGGTTCATGTATAATTCAGCTATTAACCTCCGGTCTTTCCAATCTAATCCTGTTTTATTTAACATGTCTATCAGCTTTTCCCAATTCACCATGTCAAACGCTTTTTCCAGGTCGATGAAACATACCTAAACTTCTTTGTTTACTTCTATATTCCTTTCGCATATGGTCTTCATCACACCAATTGCATCCCTACTTTTCCTGAATCCAAACTGATCACCCCCCAAAACATCCTCCGCTCTGCTATACAGTCGCCGTTTCAATATTCTAAGCAGTACTTTAGAAGCATGCGAGAGTATGCTTATAGTTCTATAGTCACTGCACTTAGTAGGATTACCTTTCTTTTCAATTGGCGCATGTTAATATTTGATTTATTTCCTCTTCTTTCTGTTTCCCTTCCGAAATGACATATTTTAGTGGTAACTAAATTTTTCGAGCATGGAATTGGATTTCAAGTCCAAAAGTTCTTGCAGACCAAAAGTAAACTGAGACCTGATTTCAAGGAACTATGCACTGCACCACGTGGAAATCGCAGCACAGAGGGGGAATTGACGAACAGACATGAAAATTGCATGAGCCAATGAGCTGCCTTAAATATGCAAATGATCAAATTTCGCAACGATCGGTCATGAGGACGTCAGCTGTGCGGCATTTAAAAACGGCGTACGCACGGGCTCCCATCAATAATGTAGGCAATCAATGTAGAGTGTGTTCCTCAAAAAAATTTTGAATACGTCGCGGAAACGCCAAACGGACGCCTGTGTCCAACTGACTGGCAGAGCAGCAGAGGATTGTCAATGTGAGGGTGCCTGGGTCTCCGCTTATGGAAAATTTCCGTATAGCGCGAGCAGAGTGTAATGTTGCGCATCACGCTGTGTCACAGAAAAGGAAGTGCACCCAGATACCGGACCACGGTAAGTGAAGATCGCCTCTTCGTAGAGGAACTGTACGGGATCCCTTCACCAGGGCAGAGTGACCTACAAGTTGCAACTAGCACAGCGGTGTCCACTCAAACGATACCATAACGTTTGCATAACTTGTGCCTAAAGGCGAGAATCCCAGAAAAAGTCACGGTGCTCATCGTCGGCAATGGTGCGAACAAAGAAGACACTGGGCTGCAAAATAGAATCATGTGATTAACAGACGGTACCAGGTTATGTTTCGGCGTGCCAGATGGCTGCACATCCGTATTGTACCATCTCTAAGGCATTTGCAACTAATATACTTATAACACCCCGACATGGTACAGTGGTGTGGTATAGTGTGGAATCCCATAAGGCAACAGGAAATCTCTCGTCAATATTCCTGGCACTATGACCGCGGGATGTTATGAAAATGTCGTTATAAATTCTTTCGTGCGAATTTTCCTTGCGGCCACGAGGTCAATGACCCTGAAGCAGGACAACGCCCATCTGCACGGTACTTGTTTTACAAGTGACTGTTTCCAGGGCGTCCTATGGGTTTGGTGTTCATGGTAGGATTACCATTGCCACCAAAGCAACGCATATGTCGCCCATCGAGTATGTGTGGGACTTTAATGGTCGCCACCTTCCCCAGCTCCCTTCTGTAGCCGGACCTGCACAGCTGCATGCCTAGTTGGTTTCTGCTTAGAATGACATACCCCAACGCACCGTCGTTGATGATCTCATTGACGGTATACCTCGTCGTCTGCAGGGTTGTATGACTACCCGAGGTGGGCCACCTCGGTAGTGAGCAATCCTGAATTAAAGCAAGTATACTATCTTCTCGTATTTCTTTCTTTGGTCATTTTTGCATGTCTTAGCCAGCTCTTTGTTTCCTGAGATGTTCGAGATTATACCTAGTCTTAACATAAATACTCTTACAAAGTACTCAATGAAACAATAAACAAAATTTAAAGATATTTTAATATACCTGTGATATAACGTAAGTGTGAATACATGGCACGAATCACTTTTCAAAATGGCATCCTTTTGCCTTCACACAGTCCTTCAGTCTCTGTAGCCACTCATCAATAGCTTCACGCAGGGTCTCCACAAGGAATGCTGCTACTGCCCACACCAAAGAGCATTTGAGATTGTCAATACTGGGGTGCCTCTTTCTGCAAGCCATGTCCTCCAGTGGGGCCGACAACTTGTAGTCCAATGGGTTGAGGTCTGGGCTGCTTGGAGGCCAATCAGATGGAGAAATGAAGTCTGGCAAATTCGCCTGAAGCCACTGCTGGGTAGACTTGGCCTTGTGGGCAGGTGCGAAATCCTGCTGAAAGCTCCACTGTCGGTTTTGGAAGAGGGTGTGACTAACAGTTTTGACCACTGGCTCCAAAACCCTGTCCTGGTGGACTTTGGAGCATGTTTTTACTCCGTTCTCACAGAAATGGAGTCCGTGGTACCCTCGTAGGAGACTCCCCACCAAACCATGACAGAAGCAGGATGATGGCCCCTCATGATCCTTAGGGCTTTTTCCTGAGCTTCCTTCTCGTGAGTTTAACGCATAAACCCTGTCATTTTGGCTGTTGAAAGCCTCTTCGATAGTGAAAATGTTTTCATCAGAGAAAAGGATCTGTCTGTGGCGATTGTCTGCGTAACGCTGCAGCAAACGTTTCGCTTTTAGCACCCATGCTGCTTCAGTTGTGGGGTGAGGAAGTGCCCTGTGCGACGCCGGTAAGCTCTCACGCTTATATCACTCCACAGCACGCATGACATCGACGTTTTTGAAATGTTCAGCTCATGAGCCATTACTGTTTGTCTTCTGACAGGATTTCATCGAATACGGGCGGCCACTGCTTTCACCAGTCGAGCAGTCCTCACGGTACGCGGTCCACCCATTCTGGGGCTGTCAGCGACGGTCCCAATCTCAAGGAATCTTTTCATGGACCGGTAGACAAACTTTCGGCTGATTTTCAGCTTCTTCAGCATGTTAAACATCCCGAAAACTGATTCTCCAACTTTGTGCATCGCTATTACAGCAACACGATTCTCATAATCACCCCAATCCATGGTAAGTACTTCACGAAACACGTTATCTCCTCTGTGACTGGACTCACAATGATTCACTAGCTGCTTCATGCCTCCTTGCTGGTCGGTGACGTTGCACACCGGTTGCGCGCCATCTGTCGAACATTTGTAACATTATTTATGCTAAGACTGGGTATGTTAGTTCCTTCTCGTTGTTGCTATTTCCGTGTTTAGCATTGAGCTCTCTAAAAAAATACGTGTTCTTTTATATGCCGTAAATAAGTACTTTGTTAGGCGTCAGAACTTGTACGCAACTTACCGAACCGATATTTTATTGCTGCAAAAGTTTAAGCAGGGTGCGGTATTTGTAGTTTAACTCCCACGGTTGTCTTCTAAATTGGCATCAGATATCTTAAAAATATGTATGTGGAACGCTGACCGATCACAAATGTAGATACTTTCTTTTAAATTTCAAAGAAATCTTCATCTGTCTATAAAAAAATCATATTCCTAAAAGCGCCAGTGTTACCTACTGATATTTCATTTGGTCGCATTTTTGGGGACTTCCCATTTTAAGTTAAGAAATCTGCTTTTTGGTATTGACCTAAACATTTCGTGTGCTTTCTACCACTTCAGTTACCGATTTTTTCGCTCTGTCTCATCATATGACTGTGGGGCCAAAACAAGGATTTATTGATGATCTCACTGAACCCGCTGAATGAAATATTTCCGAATTTCTTTTCCACTCTATTCACCGGTATTAGTTCTGGTTAGAGAATGATTTATTTAAATCTTCACGTATACACATGCCTTCATTTTTGCTGTTCATCAAGCACGTAAATATTTATTTCAATTTCAACGTACTTCACCTTCACTACAAATTTATCACATATATTGAGTTGACCAAAGAGCCTTTGCGTTTTTTGTACATAGATGGCGAAACATGTCTTGAAATGTAAATAACGTCATTTGAAACCGCAAATTCATTATGTAACGTGACAGCTAACAGATCAAGATCGTTTTAGGAACAGAAAATGCAAGATATCGTTAACAAGTGTTTGTTTGGCGTCGATTTCAAAATGGGTAATCAAAATGAACATTTTCCTCATGTCTTGCTGTATTACTTCCGAAAAGGAAAAACACTGTGCAAGCTCATAAAAAAGTTATGTGATGTGAATGGTGAAGATGACTTAAAACTTCGGCAGTGTCAGAATTGGTCTGCGAAATTTCAGTCTGGAGATTTTGATACGAAAGGTGTACAACGCTCAGGAAGGCCAATCGAAGTTGATGACGACAAAATAACGGCATTGTTCGAAACCAATCGGCGTTTAACGACACGAGAGATTTCTGAGAATCTGAACATATCGAAATCAAGTGTTAAAACAATTTAAAGCCACTGGGATACTTTAGTAAGCTCACTATGTGGGCACCACTTTGTGTCTAAAGTCACGTATATAAAACTTTCAGTTCTCTAATTTTGTGTGTGTACGAAGTATAAAGGTACCGTGCTTCTTTCAGTTTGACTCCCGAGCCGGTGAGTGCATTTTTTAGTTGAGTTTTTACGTTGTGTTTATTTTCGACCGAGCTGGTCGTAGCTTATCACTGAGGTGCCATTGCAAGTGGCGTCTTCCGGTGGTGGGGGACTTCGCAACGACCTCACTTCCGGGAAGCACTCCACTTCTTCTTCCAGAGGAGGCGTTGCTACGCTGTCCGATCCAACTGGCGGTGATGCGCTCCCCTCATCTGACGGTACGTCCGTACTCTCTTACCACGTTAATTCGCTACCTTCTTCTAATACGTTAACTTCTACTGACTCAGCTACTACTGACGTTGCTATGGACGTCATTGATTGTGGTGGCATTCTTCTTTTCCTGCACAGCAGTCATCCTCCTCCACCTACTCTACAGCAGTCACTACTTCTATTCTTATCCACTCTACTCCAACACAGTACGTCTGAGCAGCAGGCATGGCGTCCTATATTCGCCGAGAAGGAAACACCATCACTCTCGACATTCCTGATTATACTGCAGCTAGTGCTAACTTTAATTCTGCCTTGGATAAAGAAGTAGTGTTTGTTGCCTTATCGGCGACGCCGTTAAAGGTGTACTCCACTGCCCTAAAGAACAGGTTCAAATGACAAGCCATTTCTCATATGTTCCGGCGGGCCGCGACAGTTGTGGTGTACTTCATTAAAGCTGAATATGCTACCACCATCCTACGTACAAGTCTTATTCTTGGTGATTTTAGAGCCTACTCCTGTAGCGCAGAGAACCATCAACGTGTCATTCTATCCAGTGCCACCGGAAGTCACAGATACAATGTTGTATGCCGTCCTCCCTACTCTTGGCCGTGTTGTAGGCACGGTGAAGACATTCTCAGCAGCCCCAAAGGATCCCGACGATAAATCCATTTGTGGCATACGTCGCGTTGTGCGGGTCCTCTTCACGACTCCTGACAGCATTAGCACGATCCCAGTGCAGTTTGAAGTAAAGTGTTCTGGGCAGGTGCGTTATGTTGATTTCCTAACTGAATTTCATTGCAGCACCTGCAAAGCATTTGGACACTTTTACAAAGAGTGTCCCAAAGTTTCCTCGTTTCCCAAGTCTGCAGTTTCAGCGGAGACTCCCAAATGGACCCCGGAGATGGTTTCCGCTCCAGTGCGTTGGACTGCCGTTCCACCAAACCTAGACACTGTTCTTTCGTCTGCTGTACTCCCACCACCAGTAGATGAGACAAATTTTCCTCCTATATTTGCTCAGACTCACTTTCGTGCTCCCGATCCACCAGTGGAGTCAGCTGAAGGGAGTGTTACGTCAGAGGCAGATCTCTCTATTCCGGATAATGAAACTGCATATCTCAGTGCGGGTCAAACCATGAGCGATAGCTCGGAGCCTGATCGCCAAGCACGACTGGAAAAGCGTCACGCCCCGAAACCAGCTAGTGCCTCCGCCAAGAGGAGACGAGCTCGCGGGAGCCCCGTTCGATCTTCCCCCGGGACCCGTACTTCGCCCGCACGAGTCGTTGATTTTGAAACGTCACCGGACCCCACCGATGGAGTGGTGCCGTTTGGCGAGTTTGCTGCCAAAATGCCTAGCCTTGAATTATCGCCTACACCGTTGTCATACAAGAAACTTTATTATCTCATGTGTGTCAAACAATATCATGCCACCATACACACCTTTGTCAAACGACATGAGAATGCTTTGTCAAAAATTCTTCAGCAACTTACCTCTTTGGATCGAGTTCTTGATGTCTTTGCCAAACCGTCTTTCCCCCTGAGTGCGGCTGGCAAACACATCCGGCAGCACGTTCATCTGTTTCAAACAACTGTCACAAAAGCTATGACTCCTATAAGCGACCTACCACTTTCAAGGTAATTTCGCTGAACTGTCGGGGGTTTGGCACCCCTGATGCTAATCAAAAGTGTATGAAGACTTGTCGGCAGAAAACGCTGACGTTCTTCTCGTTCAAGAAACGAAATGCTCTCCTACAACGACATTCCATCGTTGGCGTAGTTGGCCTTTTAAGTTCTTCCATGCGTACAGATGGTTGCAATCCGGTGGTGTTGCCATTGGCATTCACAACCGTTTGCTTCACTCACTGACTACAGTCTCTGTAAATAATTTATACCTTGATTTGTTACAATGTTGTGCATTCTGTATTGCTCATATTACCTATCACATATTTAATATTTATATTCCTGCAGATGAATCTCTCATTGACCCCCTTTTTCAATGTTTACGCTCAGCACTTACTGCAATTCCCCCGGTGATTTTTATGTCTTAGGAGGAGACTTCAATTGCACTTTGTTCCCGTCGTTGGACCGCACCGGATCTCTAAAAGAATTTCGTCCTATCCTAGTTGATCTGCTCATGCTACTCCTATCCGACTATCATCTTGTTGACTCATTCCGTCATTTTTATCCAAACACGGTTTCATATACCTAGAGCAATTCACCACAGTAAGGTTCGTCAGCGGCCCGAGTTTACGTCTCCTCCGAGCTGCACCCTGCATCTACTGAGGCACGGCATGTGCCAACAACCTCGTCTGATCACAGAGCGGTGACGCTGTCTATCTGCGTTTCTGCACTGCCAATTACTTTAGAACATACTTGGTCCTTTGATGATGTTTTGCTTCAGGACGAAACTTTCTGTACCACAATCCGTCGATTCTTGGATCATCGTCGTCACCTTCTCGCTACAACACCAAGTGCACTCAAGTCGTGCCTCGACATTAAGTTAAGTTTGAGCTTCGTATGTTAACTCGACAATACTTATTTGCTGCCCGTACTGAACGTGGTATGCAAATAAGCAACCTTCGTGGGATCCTTTCCTCGATGTCTCTCACAGATCCATTATATCCTGAAGTACAGGATGCCCTTAGAGCGCTACTTCATACGATGGCACAGCAAGCTCTCTGTCGGATGAAATTACTTCATCTTTCCTCAACAGCTCAATCATATGAATTTCTCTCTCAAACGGAAAGACTGCGTCGTTCTTCTACTACCCTTCGACATCTTCGTCTGTCTGATGGAACTGTTACAACAGACCCTGCCACTATCTGCACACAGGTTCGTCAATTTTTCCGAGATAAATTCCGAGCGGTAGTGCAGACTCACTCTCTTTCATCATCCTCCCTTCTTCGTGCTCTTCCGCAGGTCCCCTCACAACTTTGTCCTTCTCTTCTCGCGGCCTTTCCCCCAGCTGAACTCAGAGAGGATTTTGCCTCTCTAAATCCTCATGCCTCTCCTGGACCTGACGGCCTTCCTCTTTCCTTTTACCGTGCTTTCCTTCCATCTCTTCTCCCCTTCCTTCTTGCCTGTTTCTCCGCAGCTCAATTTTCTTCTGCACTGCCGCCGGAGTTTACGGTGGCCCACGTCATTCTTTTGCCGAAGAAGGGAGACCCCTTGGACCTGCAAAAGTGGCGTCCTATTTCCTTTCTAAATCTCGACTATAAATTATTTACTAAACTCCTTTCCCGTCGTTTGAATCTTGTTCTTCCTTTCATCCTTTCGCCCGACCAGTCATACACTGTGCCTGGTCGGTCTATCGCTAACAACATCTCTTTTGTTCACAACCTTGTTTCTTTTGCTCGAAAACTTTCTGAACCACTTGCCTTGCTTAATGTTGATCAAAAATCAGCCTTCGATAGTATTTCTCACGACTATCTTTCTGTTACTCTTCATAGCTTTGGTTTCCCCTCTTCTTTGGTTACTCTTTTACTTAGTCCCTATCGGGGCGCCCATTTTCATGTCCGGGCGGCCTCTTTTCTGACGGCTTCAATTCCTTTTCAACGTGGAATTAGGCAGGGTTGCCCCCTCTCGGGGCAATTTTTTGCGTTAGCCTTTGAACCGTTCCTGATTGCTGCTCATCGTTCTCTTCGATCTCCGCTACCGCCTACAGTCGCAAGCACACGACATCACGAGTATACTTTCTCCGCTTATGCAGACGATGCGACGTTTTGCATCAGGAGAGAAGCTCAGTTTGAGGACTTGCTCATCACCTATCATCAATATGCTGCTGTTTCGGGAGCATCACTTAATGTCTCTAAGAGTACTGGTCTCTGGTGCGGGTCTTGGATAGGCCACGCTGACTCCCCTTGGGGAGCGATGTGGTCATCCTCGACCCAGAAGATCCTCGGCACCTATGCTGGTCATCCGTTTACCGCAGGACAAGCTACATGGACCAACCTTTTCCCAAGGCTTCGGCGCCGAGCTGCGTATTGGCGTTTCGTCTTTCCATTTACATCTTATTTTCAACGTGCTCATATTGTCCAGCGTTACCTGCTTTCACTATGTACATATTCCTGGAATTCAACAGTTTTCTTGACCTCTCGCCTTACTGACATCAATAGTCAGTTCACTTCCGTCATCTGGCAGTCCAAGCATTGGTCGGCGGCCCAGACATTGTATCTTCCTGAGTCGCATGGTGGCATCCGGCTCATTGATATTTATCAATACTATAGAGCGTACCGTATTACCAATTTTCTTCGTCTGCTTACCTCTCCCTCTCCTTCTCTCGTGTTTACTTTTGATGCACTCCTTTCTGTCCATGATCCGTCGTTCACTTTTCTTCTTTTCCTCAGCATGGATTTTTACACCCTTCCTTCCTCTAACATTCCGTCTACTATCTCTGAAGCTCTTACGTATTTTCGGTCGCTTCTTCTTTCCCGGGCTCCTCCTGTCACTACTCTTGATCTCCTTGTTGAACCACTCTTCCTTTCCTCACTGATCCACCCTCCTAACCAACCTTTCTTTCTCCTCCCACTCTGGGTTCGTTCTAGCATCTTAACAGTTAACGTCCTGATTACTGCTAACCTCTCTTGGAAACCCATTACTTCCCTTTTTCATACTCCTACTCCTTCTCTCGAAGAGGAGTATGCCCTACTTTGCACTTCCCTCCTCTCTCTGTACCCTGCTTTGGTTACTGCCGACGAACTCCGTGTTGTCTCTGGACCCAGTCTTCCTATTCCGTTCTTTCTTCCTCTCTTTGACTCTGTCGCCCCTGTGCATTCCTTTACCACTGTCTCCCTCTATCGTTTTCTCCGTTCACCTTCGGATCTTCCACAACCCGTCTCTGACTTCTCTCAATCGCTTTCCACGAGCGTCTGGTCAGCTTCCTCTTCTCATCTCTCCTCTCCGCTCGAGCACAATCTTCACTGGCGTTTCCTTCACCGTCGTCTCGCTGTTCCCCATCTTCTTTTCCGTATGTTGCTGGTCTCTTCTCCACTCTGCTCTTTCTGTGGTAATGTCGGTGATGTTTACCACACATATTGCCACTGCCCTATCCTGCTACCTCTTCTCAATTCTGCTTTCCGCCTGGCTGGCCTCATCGTTTCTCAAGATCTTCCATTCCAAGCATATCCGTGGCTTCTATTAACGAAGCATCCGCCAACACGTCTACCAGATATGTGCTGTTTTCTATTTGTACTTGTCAAACATGTCATTCATATGTTTCATCAATCACAACGTTCTGCATCGCAGCCACTTTCAATTCTGCAGGCCGGAAGTCGTTTGCTATCGTGCTTTCGAGGGCGAACAGTTTCACGCCTTCGACTTGAATATAACACCGCCCGATCGTCAAATTCTCTCACAACATTTCACACCACCTGGGCTGAGCACTCAGGATGGTTTACGATGGATGGGAATTCTGTCAGTCTCGCCATTTGAGTATATGTTGTGTGGGGTTTTTTGTGTTTGGTTGCACTAAGTCCAGTGTGTCTTTCGTTAGATATTTGTTTCACCGTGCCAAGAGTGCTCGGCGTTTTTTTTTTTTTCTGAGTAGCCACACTGTGGCAACCTACGTACGCATAGTTATGGTACCATGTTAACATTGTATTGTGTTGTACATACTTGAGTTTCGCACCACAGTACGTGTTTTTTTCCTTCCTATTGTGACCCCATTTATGATTAACGTTACTTGCCTGCTGTTTTCTGTAAATATCGTAATTGTTTGTACGTACTTATACATAGTTATTATAGTTTTTTATCCGTGTTATAGGCGACCACGTTATTATGGTATCACTCTGCAAATGTGCTGTACATTTTTCTAGTGTATTCTTTCTTGTTCTCTGTATCAGCATCATGACATTGTACCTCTTTCATAACCTAAGGTCTGCACCTCTCTTGAAGATTTCATTTGCATAGCTTCCCTGAGTGATAATTGGGTTACATGTGCACTTTAACGATATTAACCAGTCTGAGTCGTTTTCAGAACAGAGTGTAGAACTGCGTCATCCTTTTCTTTCTTTCAATATGTTAAAAGCAACATGACTTTTTTAAAGGTGGTATGCTGTTCACGAGACGTTGACTCATTTGATTTTTGTTTCCGCCAGGTTGTAATTACTGTTCTCTAATGTTTTGTTTTGTTACTCACCGTACCTAGTGTGTATTGTGTCTTTACTGTTTTCTTCAGTTTCCTTTTTTTCCCCTCGCCAATGTCGAGTCACATTGTGTGTACTGTTAATTAACTTTATTTGTTTGGCAACATGTTGTACAAATTTCCTTTTTCTTACATTGCATATTATATGTGATTTTGCTCAAGAGCATATTTTTTATTTTGTAGTATGTCATTATGTCTTATTAGGTTAGTCGTGTTCTGTGTCGATATTATCTCCGTTAGGATCCCTGTATTTTATGACCAAAGTTCTTGATGTGTCACCGACTTTGCGATGTTGTATCTTGTACTTTGTGTATTGTTTTTGTTTATTACATACATCGCTGTATTTACTTACATTCTCTGTTCTAGCACACTCTCCCGAAATCATTTTGTTATTTGCTCTCATATGCTAAATATGCTTCCTGTGTTTCTCTAGTTGTATTGCACGTATTATGGGGTTGCACTTGACCCCAGATTCCTGTACCATTACGATACTCATAGAATGCTTGCTTGCATTCGCGTTTTTATTATTTTAATCTGGGTAGCTTTACCCTCTTTCATGTGTACATATCATTATAAATGTCATGTGTATTTTTATGTTTTTGATGGGCGCGAGCAATAATGTTGTAGCAGCCTATTTTCTTAAATAAATTATGTTGAAAACCACATGAGCTCGTTTGTTTTGCTCCTCATTTTTGTGTCTAAAGTCACGTATATAGCGCTTTCAGTTCTCTTATTTTGTGTGTGTACGAAGTATAAAGGTACCGTGCTTCTTTCAGTTTGACTCCCGAGCCGATGAGTGCAATTTTTAGTTGAGTTTTTACGTTGTGTTTATTTTCGACCGAGCTGGTCGTAGCTTATCACTGAAGTGCCATTGGGCCGCCCCAGTGGCGCAGTGGTCTAAGGCGTTGGCCTCTGATCATTCGTCCGTAAGGGGTCCGGGTTCGAATCCCGGTGAGGCATGGATGTTGTGTTTGTCTTACGGCACTGGCTCTCTCCCTTCCCTGGAACCAGTGACCCTAAATTAGGGACGGGCGACTGCTTATAGCCCATTTGAGTTGCTCACGGTGGTCGTTAAAACCTCCAATCAAAAAAAAAAAAAAAAAAAAAAGTGCCATTGCCAATGGCGTCTTCCGGTGGTGGGGGACTTCGCAACGACCTCACTTCCGGGAAGCACTCCACTTCTTCTTCCAGAGGAGGCGTTGCTACGCTGTCCGATCCAACTGGCGGTGATGCGCTCCCCTCATCTGACGGTACGTCCGTACTCTCTTAATACGTTAATTCGCTACCTTCTTCTAATACGTTAACTTCTACTGACTCTGCTACTACTGACGTTGCTATGGACGTCATTGATTGTGGTGGCATTCTTCTTTTCCTGCACAGCAGTCATCCTCCTCCACCTACTCTACAGCAGTCACTACTTCTATTCCTATCCACTCTACTCCAACACAGTACGTCGGAGCAGCAGGCATGGCGTCCTATATTCGCCGAGAAGGAAACACCATCACTCTCGACATTCCTGATTATACTGCAGCTAGTGCTAACTTTAATTCTGCCTTGGATAAAGGAGTAGTGTTTGTTGCCTTATCGGCAACGCCGTTAAAGGTGTACTCCACTGCCCTAAAGAACAGGTTCAACCGACAAGCCATTTCTCATATGTTCCGGCGGGCCGCGACAGTTGTGGTGTACTTCATTAAAGCTGAATATGCTACCACCATCCTACGTACAAGTCTTATTCTTGGTGATTTTAGAGCCTACTCCTGTTGCGCAGAGACCCATCAACGTGTCATTCTATCCAGTGCCACCGGAAGTCACAGATACAATGTTGTATGCCGTCCTCTCTACTCTTGGCCGTGTTGTAGGCCCGGTGAAGACATTCTCAGCAGCCCCAAAGGATCCCGACGATAAATTCATTTGTGGCATACGTCGCGTTGTGCGGGTCCTCTTCACGACTCCTGTCAGCATTAGCACGATCCCAGTGCAGTTTAAAGTAAACTGTTCTGGGCAGGTGCGTTATGTTGATTTCCTAACTGAATTTCATTTGCAGCACCTGCAAAGCATTTGGACACTTTTACAAAGAGTGTCCCAAAGTTTCCTCGTTTCCCAAGTCTTCAGTTTCAGCGGAGACTCCCAAACGGACCCCGGAGATGGTTTCCGCTCCAGTGCGTTGGACTGCTGTTCCACTAAACTTAGACACTGTTCCTTCTTCTGCTGTACTCCCACCACCAGTAGATGATACAAATTCCCCTCCTATACTTGCTCAGACTCACTTTTATGCTCCCGATCCACCAGTGGAGTCAGCTGAAGGGAGTGTTACGTCAGAGGCAGATCTCTCTATTCCGGATAATGAAACTGCATATCTCAGTGCGGGTCAAACCATGAGCGATTGCTCGGAGCCTGATCGCCAAGCACGACTGGAAAAGCTTCACGCCCCGAAACCAGCTAGTGCCTCCGCCAAGAGGAGACGAGCTCGCGGGAGCCCCATTCGATCTTCCCCCGGGACCCGTACTTCGCCCGCACGAGTCGTTGATTTTGAAACGTCACCGGACCCCACCGATGGAGTGGTGCCGTTTGACGAGTTTGCTGCCAAAATGCCTAGCCTTGAATTATCGCCTACACCGTTGTCATACAAGAAACTTTATTCTCTCATGTGTGTCAAACAATATCCTGCCACCACACACACCTTTGTCAAACGACATGAGAATGCTTTGTCAAAAATTCTTCAGCAACTTACCTCTTTGAATCGAGTTCTTGATGTCTATGCCAAACCGTCTTTCCCCCTGAGTGCGGCTGGCAAACACATCCGGCAGCACGTTCATCTGTTTCAAACAACTGTCACAAAAGCTATGACTCCTATAAGCGACCTACCACTTTCAAGGTAATTTCGCTGAACTGTCGGGGGTTTGGCACCCCTGACGCTAACTCAAAAGTGTATGAAGACTTGTCGGCAGAAAACGCTGACGTTCTTCTCGTTCAAGAAACGAAATGCTCTCCTACAACGACATTCCATCGTTGGCGTAGTTGGCCTTTTAAGTTCTTCCATGCGTATAGACGGTTCCAATCCGGTGGTGTCGCCTTTGGCATTCACAACCGTTTGCTTCACTCACTGACTACAGTCTCTGTAAATAATTTATACCTTGATTTGCTACAATGTTGTGCATTCTGTATTGCTCATATTACCTATCACATATTTAATATTTATATTCCTGCGGATGAATCTCTCATTGACCCCTTTTTCAATGTTTACGCTCAGCACTTACTGTAATTCCCCGCGGTGATTTTTATGTCTTAGGAGGAGACTTCAATTGCAATTTGTTACCGTCGTTGGACCGCAGCGGATCTCTAAGAGAATTTCGTCCTATCCTAGTCGATTTGCTTATGCTACTCCTCTCCGACTATCATCTTGTTGACTCATTCCGTCATTTTTATCCAAACACGGTTTCATATACCTGGAGAAATTCACCTCGGCAAGGTTCGTCAGCGGCCCGAATTTACGTCTCCTCCGAGCTGCTCCCTGCATCTACTGAGGCACGGCATGTGCCAACAACCTCGTCTGATCACAGAGCGGTGACGCTGTCTATCTGCGTTTCTGCACTGCCAATTACTTTAGAGCATACTTGGTCCTTTGATGATGTTTTGCTTCAGGACGAAACTTTCTGTACCACAATCCGTCGATTCTTGGATCATCGTCGTCACCTTCTCGCTACAACACCAAGTGCACTCAAGTCGTGCCTCGACATTAAGTTAAGTTTGAGAGCTTCGTATGTTAACTCGACAATACTTATTTGCTGCCCGTACTGAACGTGGTATGCAAATAAGCAACCTTCGTGGGATCCTTTCCTCGATGTCTCTCACAGATCCATTATATCCTGAAGTACAGGATGCCCTTAGAGCGCTACTTCATACGATGGCACAGCAAGCTCTCTGTCGGATGAAATTACTTCATCTTTCCTCAACAGCTCAATCATATGAATTTCTCTCTCAAACGGAAAGACTGCGTCGTTCTTCTACTACCCTTCGACATCTTCGTCTGTCTGATGGAACTGTTACAACAGACCCTGCCACTATCTGCACACAAGTTCGTCAATTTTTCCGAGATAAATTCCGAGCGGTAGTGCAGACTCACTCTCTTTCATCATCCTCCCTTCTTCGTGCTCTTCCGCAGGTCCCCTCACAACTTTGTCCTTCTCTTCTCGCGGCCTTTCCCCCAGCTGAACTCAGAGAGGCTTTTGCCTCTCTAAATCCTCATGCCTCTCCTGGACCTGACGGCCTTCCTCTTTCTTTTTACCGTGCTTTCCTTCCATCTCTTCTCCCCTTCCTTCTCGCCTGTTTCTCCGCAGCTCAATTTTCTTCTGCACTGCCGCCGGAGTTTACGGTGGCCCACGTCATTCTTTTGCCGAAGAAGGGAGACCCCTTGGACCTGCAAAAGTGGCGTCCTATTTCCATTCTAAATCTCGACTATAAATTATTTACTAAACTCCTTTCCCGTCGTTTGAATCTTGTTCTTCCTTTCATCCTTTCGCCCGACCAGTCATACACTGTGCCTGGTCGGTCTATCGCTAACAACATCTCTTTTGTTCACAACCTTGTATTTTTTGCTCGAAAACTTTCTGAACCACTTGCCTTGCTTAATATTGATCAAAAATCAGCCTTCGATAACATTTCTCACGACTATCTTTCTGTTACTTTTCATAGCTTCGGTTTCCCCTCTTCTTTGGTTACTCTTTTACTTAGTCCCTATCGGGGCGCCCATTTTCATGTCCGGGCGGCCTGTTTTCTGACGGCTTCAATTCCTTTTCAACGTGGAATTAGGCAGGGTTGCCCCCTCTCGGGGCAATTTTTAGCATTAGCCTTTGAACCGTTCCTGATTCTGCTCATCGCTCTCTTCGATCTTCGCTCCCGCCTACAGTCGCAAGCACACGACATCACGAGTAAACTTTCTCCGCTTATGCAGACGATGCGACGTTTTGCATCAGGAGAGATGCTCAGTTTGAGGACCTGCTCATCACCTAACACCAATATGCTTCTGTTTCGGGACCATCACTTAATGTCCCTAAGAGTACTGGTCTCTGGTGTGGGTCTTGGATAGGTAGCACTGACTCCCCTTGGGGAGCGGTGTAGTCGTCCTCGACCCAGAAGATCCTCGGCACCTATGCTGGTCATCCATTTACCGCAGGACAAGCTACATGGGCCAACCTTTTCCCAAGGGTTCGGCGCCGAGCTGCGTATTGGCGTTTCGTCTTTCCATTTGCAACCTATTTTCAACGTGCTCATATTATCCAGCGTTACCTGCTCTCACTATGTACATATTCCTGGAATTAAACAGTTTTCTTGACCTCTCGTCTTATTGACATCAATAGTCAGTTCACTTCCGTCATCTGACAGTCGAAGCATTGGTCGGCGGCCCAGACATTGTATCTTCCTGAGTCGCATGGTGGCACCCGGCTCATTGATATTCATCAATACCACAGAGCGTTCCGTATTACCACTTTTCTTCGTCTGCTTACCTCTCCCTCCCCTTCTCTCGTGATTTCTTTTGATGCACTCCTTTCTGTCCATGATCTGTCCTTCGCCGTTCTTTTTTCCTCCGGATTGATTTTTACACCCTTCCTTTCTCCAACATTCCGTCTATTATCTCTGAAGCTCTTTCGTTTTTCCGATCCCTTCCTCTTTCCCGGGCTCCTCCTGTCACCACTCTTGATCTGCTTGTTCAACCACTCTTCTTTTCCTCATTGATCCACCCTCCTAACCAACCTTTCTTTCTCCTCCCCCTCTGGGTTCGTTTTGGCATCTTAACAGTCAACGCCATGATTACTGCTAACCTCACCTGGAAACCCATTACTTCCCTTTTTCCTACTCCTACTCCTTCTCTCGAAAAGGAGTATGCCCTACTTCGCACTTTCCTCTTCTCTCTTTACCCTGCTTTGGTTACTGCCGACGGACTTCGTGTTGTCTCTGTACCCAGTCTTTCTATTCCGTTCTTTCTTCCTCTCTTTGACTCTGTCGCCCCCGTCCTTTCCTTCACTACTGCCTCTCTCTATCGTTTTCTCTGTTCACCTTCTAACATTCCACAACCCGTTTCTGACGTCTCTCTCTCACTCTCCATGACCGTCTGGTCAGCTTCCTCCTCTCATCTCTCTTCTCCGCTCGAGCGCAATCTTCACTGGCGTTTCATTCACCTTTGTCTCGCTGTTCCCCATCTTCTTTTCCGTATGTCGCTGGTCTCTTCTCCCCTCTGCTCTTTATGTGGTAATGTCGGTGATGTTTACCACACCTATTGCCCCCCATCCTGCTATCGCTTCTTAATACTGCTTTCCGCCTGTCGGGCCTCATTTTTGATCAAGATCTTCCATTCCAAGCATATCCTTGGCTTCTATAAACGAAGCATCCGCCAACACGTCTACCAGATACCTGCTGTTTTCTATTTGTACTTGTCAAACATGTTATTCATATGTTTCATCAATCACCACGTTCTGCATCGCATCCACTTTTAATTCTGCAGGCCGGAAGTCGTTTGCTGTCGTGCTTTCGAGGGCTAATAGTTTCACGCTTTCGCCTTGAATATAACACCGCCCGATGGTCAAATTTTCTCACAACATTTCACACCACCTGGGCCGAGCACTCAGGATGGTTTACGATGGATGGAAATTCTGTCCGTCTCGCCATTTGAGTATATGTTGTGTTTTTTTGTGTTTGGTGCACTAAGTCCAGTGTGTCTTTCGTTCGTTATTTGTTTCACCCTGCCAAGCGTGCTGTGTGTTTTTACTTTTCTGGGTAGCCACACTGTGGCAACCTAAGTATGCATAGTTATGGTACCATGTTAACGTTGTGTTGTGTTGTACTATACTGTGCAAATTAATTGGAACAAAGTAAAAAATCACTCTTTTTACCAAAACTATGCCTTTATATCATTCTATGCCTTGATATGCACTGATAAATACCTGTTTTAGTATGAAGTATGTCCTCCTTTAGCAGAAATGGCCTCTTGAATTCGTTTTGGCATTGACTCCACTAATTGAGTGCACATATTTTTGACTTGTATAATCGTTGAACCACACTTTTATAGCATTCGTTATCATGCGTTCTTTGGTTGTGCAGTCCATTTTACCTAAACGTCTCTTCAAAATATTCCACAACTTTACTATGGGATTTAAGTCTGGTGAATTTCCAGGCCAATCAAGCAAATGCATTTGATTTTCCAGCATGAAATGCTTGACCAAATTCGAATTGTGACATGGGGCCCAAGTCATGCTGAAATTGAAAGTTTGCAAGAATGGAACAATCCTACGTGGTAATATTTCTACGTACTTGGTTGAATTCATCATACCTTGAACAGAAACTAAGCTTCCGGTGCCATTTGATGTGAAAAAACCCCAAAACATCTGTTTCAGAGAGTGTTTTACAGTTTGTTTGACATTCTCAGGTCTTAAGGGTTCACAGTTGCTTCGTCTAACGACATTTGTTTGGTAACCCTGCACAAATAATTGAGTTTCATCACTGAAAATTACCTTTTTCCACTCGTCAGCAGTCCATTATTTATATTTTTTGCCCCATGCTAAACGTTTTATCTTCATTTTCACATTCAAATATTTTTTTTCGTTGGTCTTCTTGCCTTCCGGCCAACTTCCAGAAGCCTATGGCGTTCAGTTAAATCACTAACATCACAACCACTAGCCAATAAATCTCTTTGAAGGTCGGTGCTTGTTTTTTTTTTGGAATCATTTTACTATTTCTGATTAGATATTTATCGGTTCGTGGAGTTGTTTTTCGTTTTCTTCCACAGTTACCTCTCCTTTTTGGAGACGATGATCCAGATGCATTGTATCGCGTAAGCAGTCTTGTTACACTTGATATGTTTACACCAACTGCAGAAGCGATATCTCTCACTGTCATAGAAGTGTGATCCTTCAGAGCAATTATTTTTGCACGCTTCCTTGGGGAAATATCCATTTTTCAATACACGAAAGCAGCCCCGGTGGCGCAGTGGTCTAAGTGATGGCCTCTGATCATTCGTCCGAAAGGGGTCCGGGTTCGAATCCCGGTGAGGCATGGATGTTGTGTTTGTCTCATGGGACTGGCTCTCTCCCTTCCCTAGAACCAGCGACCCTAAATTAGGGACGGACGACTGCTTATAGCCCATTGAGTTGCTCACGGTGGTCGTTAAACTTCCAATCAAAAAAAAAAAAAAACAATACACGAAAGCAACACCTACCCACAGAGAGCAAAAACTAACATCCATCTGTCACACACGAAAGCTCACAACTGAAGCTGAAGTGCCTATCCTATTTCCTGTTTAAAACCGGTCACACCACATTCTTACTATCAAGTTCTAACAGTCACACCATCTCACAGCAAATAAAACCGGTTTACGTGGGTTTCCGACATCAACTGGCGATCACATTACAATTCTGAGAATACAATAGCTTGTACCAATTAATACATACTTAAGTTTCGCACCACAGTACGTGTCTTTTTTTTTTCCTATTGTGACCCCATTTATGATTAATGTTACTTGCCTGCTGTTTTCTGTAAACATCGTAATTGTTTGTACGTACTTATATACATAGTTATTATAGTTTTTTTTATCCGTGTTATTGGCGATCACGTAATTATCGTATCACTTTGCAAATGTGCTGTAAATTTTTCTAGTGTATTCTTTCTTGTTCTCTGTATCAGCATCATGACATTGTACTTCTTTCATAACCTAGGGTCTGCATCTCTCTTGTAGATTTCATTTGCTTAGCTTCCCTGAGAGATAATTGTGTTACATGTGTACTTTAACGATATTAACCACTCCGAGTGTTCTATTCATTTTATTAGTCGTGTTTCTTCTATTTTCATGAACAGAGTGTAGAACTGCATTATCCTTTTTTTACTTTCAATATGTTGAAAACATCATGACTTTTTATAAAGGTGGTATACTGTTCACGAGACGTTGACTCATCATGCTTTTCATTTTTGTTTCCGCCAGATTGTATATACTGTTCTCTAATGTTTTTTTTTTACTCACCGTACCTAGTGTGTATTGTGTCTTTACTCTTTCCTTCAGTTTTCTTTTTTTTTTTTCACCAATGTAGAATAACATTGTGTGCACTGTTAATTAACTTTATTTGTGTGGCAACATGTTGTACAAATTCCTTTTTTCTTACATTGCATATTACATGTGATCTTGCTCACGAACACATTTTTATCCTGTAGTCTGTCGTTGTGTCTTGTTAGTTGAGTCGTGTTCTGTGACGTTATTATCTCCGTTAGCATCCCTGTATTTTATGATCAAAGTTTTTTCTTGGTGTGTCACCGACTTTGCGATGTTGTATCTTGTGTTTTGTGTATTGTTCTCGTTTACTACATACATCGTTGTATTTACTTACATTCTCTGTTCTAGTACATTCTCCCGATATCAATTTGTTATTTGCTCTCATATGCTTCCTGTGTTTTTCTAGTTGTATATCACGTATTATGGGGTTGCACTTGATCCCAGATCCCTGTACCATTACGATACTCATAGAATGCTTGCCTGCATTCGTGTTTTTATTATTTTAATCTGGGTTGCTTTACCCTGTTTCATGTGTACATATAATTATAAATGTCATGTGTATTTTTATGTTTTTTGATGGGCGCGAACAATAATGATGTAACAGCCTGTTTTCTTAAATAAATTATGTTGAAAACCACATGAGCTCAAAGAAATTCATCTCACTAAGCGCGTTGACATCTGCAATTCGGTGTTGAAACGTGAAGAAAACGATCCATTTTTGAAACGTATGATAACAGGCGATGAAAAATGGATCATCTACAACAGCGGTGAAAGGAAAAGATCGTGCAGCAAGCGGGATGAACCTGCTCAAAGCACTTCAAAAGCAGATATGCACCAAAGGAAGGTTATGCTGTCAGTCTGGTTGGGATTTTAAAGGTATTGTGTATTTTGATTTGCTTCCAAGGAACCAAACCATTAAGTCGGACGTGTACTATCGTCAGCTGTATAAATTAAGTGATGCAGTCAAATAGACATATCCAGAATTGGTGAATCTCAGAGGGTTTGTGTTTCACCATGATGATAACGGAAAACCACACTCGTCAAAAATTGTTGCAGTTTGGATGGGATGTGTTATCACATTCTCCATATTCGCCAGACGTGACACCATCAGACTACCATTTAGTTCGTTTGTTGCAAAACGCATTGAATGGTAAAATCTTCACTGCTGATGAGGCTATCAAATCGTTCTTGGAACTGTTTTTTTGCCGAAAAAAACAAAAACATTTTTGAGCGCGGAATCATGAACTTGCGTGAGAGATGGCAAAAGATCGACCAACAAAATGGACAATATGTTGTGGATTAAAGTTTTTGTTTCCTCTTCAAAATTCGCCTTTCATTTACTCAGGGTAAAAAACGCAATTACTTTTTGGCCAACCCAATAATTACTACGACACAAGTTCGGGCGTTCTGAACTTGTGTTTCATTAAAACCTGATGAAAATATCGATATTTTATAAGTTTATATTACTACAATTTAAAATGCACTCTGAAATTTTGATGAATATAATGTATTTTAATTTAGTATTTTTTTTTATACGGGATTGCAATGTTGTTCTGTAGGTCAGTTATAAAGCTTTAGTAGTTAAGAACCTTGTTTCTAGATAGCGTCAGTTTTGTAATAATGAAAGTTAATATAAGTTCATCATCAGACCGAAAGAATGAAATGTTTCCTTCCTGTTTAGATGTCATGGACAGTTTTTTGTATGATTGTTTAATGATTCTGGCTTCACTGCATTTAATAAACCTGTCGAATAATGTTCTACTATCTCGAATTTCACAGGGTTCAGCATAATTGAAAGTCGATAGTTGCAGGCAGCAATTATAACTCCAAATTTATGTATCTCAAATGGTATATGTGTATGATATGTAGCAGCATCGCATTTTCCCTCAGCTCCTAATGGACTCTGAGAGCAAGTAAGAGGTTCGCTATCGCATGCTGGCCCTTTCATGAATTCAGTCTGTTCTTAGTGCCAGTTGAAATACTTGTAAAGGTTAAACGCCACCCGGTGGCGCAGTGGTCTAAGCGATGGTTTCTGACCATTCTTTCGAGTTGGGTCCGGGCTCCAATCCCGATGAGGCCTGGACGTTGTGTTTGTCTTACGGCACTGGCTCTCTTCCTTCCCTGGAACCAGTGGCCCTAAATTAGGGACGGGCGACTGCTTATAGCCCATTGAGCTGCTCACGGTGGTCGTTAAACCTCCAATAAAAAAAATGATAAAACCTTCACGCTCAGAAACAAATAACCAACGCATCATAAACAAACAGAGATAATTAAGTTTTCGTCAGGTCCCGCTGAGTTTGATCTGCCCCTAGGCCTTACTGAACCCGAACTTCTCAAATGGGCTGGACGTAGGTTCTTTTGAGAGCCGTCGATTTAAACTCGTTCGTTGAAGTATTGGAACGTGTAGTCAGCAATTCTTAAGATCTACGATAATGAGGAACTCCAATCACAAGTCCTTGGTTAGACGAAACAAAATTTAATAGATGAAAGAATAAGTTCCGTTCGATTGGCTATCTCCACGTGACAACAGGTTTCCAACTAGCGAACACTTCACCATCTCACTGATATCCCGGAAGACCCTCCACCACGTGTACTTGAGTCGTTCCGTATAAAACTCCGGTCGATCTCTTAACGCAGAAAAACCCTGACTATTCTGTCAGTGAAAACGGAGAACCCCGAGAGCTCTAACAGACACTCTCTCTGCGTAAAACACGTCTTCCTCGTGGAAGATGAAACGCGAAAAGCCCCCTTTAGTGAACGTGCAGCTTCCTTTTATATCCTTAATCTTCTCCCCCTTCCGCCTCTGGAAATCCGATTGGTGTGGAGAAGTGATGACCTTTGACTTATACATCGGACCCCATCGACCATATCGGAATTAATGGATGTCGCTAGTCACATGCTTCGTTCTTTGTTACATAATCAGGCTTACAAAAATGGTACCACGTGCCAACACGTGCGCTTGAATTTACATTACATTGCCTTTGAAATCAGAAATAATTACAGAAAACGTTACTACATGAAATCAATTAGTGGGGCCGGACTCCGTCAACTTACAGCGCCCCACTTTTTGAACTCGAGGGTACATTTAAAATGTACCGCTAGTAAATGCCCAAATCCGATGATTGAGTTCAATGGTTAACACACTGTTGACAACACAACCTACAAAGGAAAGTTCATGTAGTTTTGCTACCGCCATAAAGTTCTGTGCATATATTTATTGCGGCACTTCGTACTCACTTCAACTTGTAATATTTTCTTGTCGTTGGAAATAAGCCACAGGTATCACTCTCATGACCCTCTGCCGTATAACCTGCGGCTATCTCTGCCTACCCCATCATGGCGCTGCCCTAGTCAACGAAATTCAGACGTCACAACGCGTCCGCATGTAGAATCATTTTTCCTGGCACATGGGTTAAACATAAATTAAATTGTGAGATGGCTAAAATCCATCGTTGCAGTTTCGAACTCTGAGAGGCTAAGTTAGTAAGGAATAGGAGTGGATTATGATCCGACATCACCTCGATCTTGTGTCCGAAGATCCACCCTTCAAATTTCTGCAACCCCCAGACAATAGCATACGTCTTTTTATGGCTCGCCGCCCACCGTGCCTGCGTATCACTCAATTTTTTGCTGGCATACTCCACCGGTCGAATCTGACCTTCCTCGTCACGCTGACTTAAACAACACGCTACCGCGAAAGCGCTAGCGTCGGTATGTAATAAAAAAGGTTTGTCAAAATTTGGAGAGTATAACACTGGCTCCTGGTATAGCTTATCTATTAACTGTTGGAATACACTCTGCAGCTCCGTCGTCCAACAAGCTGTGTCCTGCGCCTTCTTTGCAGTGAGCTCCGTCAGAGGCTTTGCGATCTCTGTGAATCTCGACACATAGTCTCTGTAATAGCTAACTAAACCTAAGAAGCTTCTGACTTCCTTTTTGGTTCGAGGGGAAGTAAGTTGTTTAATCGCCTGGAGCTTTTCCGGATCCGGGCGATGGCTCCCCGATCCCACAACATGTCCTAAAGAATGCACCACCTTCCGTGCGAAACAACATTTAGACAAATTATCCGTAAACCCTGCATTTTGTAAACTCATTAGCACCGGTCGCAGGCATTCCAAGTGCTCCTCCTAGGACTGTGAAAAGATGGCAACATCGTTCAAATACACCACAGCGTAGTCTTGGTGCGGAGTAAGCACCTTGTTCACAGCCCGCTGAAAAGTGGCCGCGGCCCCCACCAATCCAAATGACATGACTTTCCATTGGTTTGCCACAATGGGCGTTTGCCACGATGGGTGGCAAACGCCGTATACCGCCGACTGTCTACGTCTAACGGTTTCTGATAATATCCTTTCAGCATATCCAAAGTAGATATAAATTTAGCTGCTCCCACCTTAGCTAAAATGTCTGATACCTGAGACATAAGGAATGCATCTGGGACCATATGTGCATTCAACATCCGGAAGTCTATGCACATGCGCACTTCCTCCGTCTTCTTCGCCACGCACACGATCGGGTGGCTGAATTCCTCACTGCACTCTTCTGTCATTCCGTTCTGCCACAACTCTTAGATCTCTGCCCCCACCACTTTTGGCATGGACTGCGGTACCTTATACCGGTGCTGCGTCTTCAGTACGCTCCCCGGTTTGAGAGTAATTTTATGGCACCCCACGGTGGTTTCCCCTAATCCCCCTGAGAACAACTTATCAAATCTTCCTGCAACGCTTTCACCTGCTCCGGAGAGATGGCCTCATTTTTTACACAAATATCCTCCGTAGTTATTTCTTTCCTCTTTGCGTCATTCCTGGGCACCTCCATGAGTATTCCAAAATCTTCATCAGCCTCGAATATCACTCCCACAACTCCTACCGTAATTTAAATTTGCGCAGCTTCCCTGCATGCACCTGCCTTCGCCGCCCGTCCACAGTCTCGATAATGTAGCTATTAGTGCCTCTCCTTTCTCTCACACTAACGGGACTTGTCCACCGCGCGTACAGCTTGTTGTGGGAGTCAGGTATCAGAGCGATAACCTGATTTCCAATCTCGTCGGACTTCTGCCTAAGATTACGGTTGTGATACTCCGTGTATGGCTGCTGCTGCTGCTCCGCAGCAAACCTTTCCACCTGTTCCGCGGTCATCTCCATCCGTTATTTCAAGTCTAGTAAATATTGAGTAGCCGGAACCGAAATTCCTACTGGCAACTCACATTCTCCATCCCAGTTTTTCTGTAAAATTGCCTACTGTTTCCCTGCCGTACAACAATTTGAATGGGGTTACACCGTCGTAGCATTGGGATCTTTCCGATACGCCCATATCAAGAATTGTATGGATTTGTGCCACTGCTTAGGCTCCTCTCTGATAATGTGATGCAGCATGTCCTTGAGCACCCTACTGAATCGTTCTACGAGCCCATTACTGACCGGATAATTCGGCGCCGAAAAACGTGGGGTAGATCCCAAACTCCGCAACATTTCCTGGGTCAAAGATGCCACGAAATTCGTGCCCCTATCCATAGCTATCACTTCTGGTATACCTGTTCGCTGGAATATTTCTAAGAGTGCCTCACACGTGCTCTTAGCTGTGAGTGACGTTAAGCATACGCACTCAGGCCACCTGGTACTAACACCCACCTATGCTCTTTACTTGAAGAGGGTTCGATAGGTCCAATCAAATACACATTTACTACCTGAAATGGAGGTTTTGGTCTTCTCACCGGTTGAATCGGTATTTCATCCCTTTTTGTGAGCGGACGCTTTAACTGCCATGCCGTGCACAAATTGCAGTACTTCCTTTCGTCCTTCTTCAACGTGGGCCAATAAAAAGAGTACACAGTTCGTTCTTCAGATTTCTTGGCTCCCAAATGTGCTCCAAAAACTGAATAGTGGGCCAATTTTAAAATTTGCTCGCTTCTGGTTTCCGGTACTACAAGTTGTAAAGTATCCTGATCCTGTACCTTCTCTTTGTGATATATCATGTTGTCCCATATCACATAGCCTCCTTTCTTCGCTTTTCTTAAACACGAGTTATTAATCTGCTCCCTGATGAAAGCTTTGGTGTCGGACATGTAAGTCTCCGACGGCTCTTCCTGCGTCTCTCTATAATCTCTCAATTCGGCCTGGGGCTGTTCTTCGTCCACTGGTTTATGCTGCGCTGGTTGAGTTTCCCCTAACCTGTAGAGCGCCTGGCGTCAAGCTCTAATCTGCCCTGAGGCTATCCTCTTTCGCCTCGTCACGTAGCTGCAACGTGCTCTCTCCTTTTGTTCTATTTACTTTCTCGCCATTATGTTGCTCTACCCCGCGGCTATCTTTACCGCTTCTAAGCATGGCTCTGACAGCGAAATGCTCGTCTTCATGACTCATCCCCCGGCTTTTTCCTACCACGTGCTTGTCCGACCCCGCCTTTTCTAATGCCACGTGCTCATTTGACATCTCCAACTCAGAATTTGTTTTTACCACGTGATTTCCTGACGTCTCCGCTTCGGACATTTTTCCTACCACGTGCTTATCTGATATCTCCGACTCAAAATTTCTCTCTCCTGTCGGCCACTGAGGAATCGCTTCCTGTAACTCCCTTAACCTCAAAAATCATCTGGTGCTAAAATTACCTGATTAGTGAGGTTGGGAACAATGGCACATAAAATCTCGGCAGACGAAGCTATCCCTTTGTCTGCTTTGATCATACCTTCCTTTTCAATTCTGACCCTCATTTGTTTCATAGGAAACTCCTTCTTTCCTCCATCAAAACTTGTCAAAATCACTGAACCTTGCGGTTCAACTGACTGTTCACCTAAAACCTCTACCCTTACACAGGAAAATTCTGACCCAGTGTCTACTAATGCCCCTGCTTCCAACTCATTTTCTCCCACAAGCCTCACCTCGTCTCCTAAAGGAATTTCCGCTATCTCCGCCCGTAAACTATCCCGTGCGGACCCCCTGTCTACCCTTGCGATGTTTCTTTCTTCAGCCGTTTTCTCTTGAATAATGGCCTGCCTGTCCTGAACTACGTCCTTCTCACCTCGTTTCTCTAGGCTGACACGATTATTTCTTCCCGGGTCTTCTTTCCTCTAACTCCCTGGATTACCCTCGTTCCCCTTGGGCAATGGCTTCTGGGGACAATTATTCTTGAAATCGCGCTTCATCCCACAACGAAAGCAAACTCCAATCTTCTCAGAATTATCCGGTTTACTCACTATCGTGGTTCCTTGATTAGGAAATTTAGGCCCATAGCTGCATTCCGGTCCGCTACCCCTAGGCTGACTTCCTGCAAACCCGCTACTATATCCTTGTCTGGGGTTTTCTTTCTCGCTTCCCCACGTGACTCGTAAATAGATCACACAATTCCGCTAGATAATCAATTTTCTCTAGCTTCCCCACGTGACTCGTAAATAGATCACACAATTCCGCTAGATAATCAATTTTCTCTAGCTTCCCCGTTGCTCCTCTCTGCAAAATGTAGGTCTTTAGCTCAGGAGATATCAAGGTTTTAAATTTATCACATACAATGAGATTCCCTAATTGGTCTAATTCTTTGACCTCACTGCTATTAACATTATATATTAATGTTCTTTTTAATCTCCCTCCTAGTTGCATGTAGCTTTCCCCTTTTGCTCTAGAGACCTTATCAAATTGCTTCCTGTAGATATCCGGCGTTAGATGACACTCTGCTAAAATAGCAGAAAAATTTACTACCTCATAATCCTTACACTCATCCAACGTCAGCCTTCGGAACAAATGGTTCACACACTCAGAGTTAAAAAGTGCAATTACTAATTTACTTTTTAACACATCTGGAACTTCATGTAACATAAAAGCCCTTTCTAAAGAATAAAACAAATCTAAAATTTCGCCCGGTTTACTCGGACGGCTAGGCAATGTCTTTTCTACCAACTTAATGTAATCAGATATTTTATCATGGCTTTTACTCTTATCAACATTTTTTTATCTTTCATTAGCTCAATTTTTTTGAACTCAAACTCTCTTTATTCTCTCTTATTTACTAATTCACTTTCTGCCGTCCTATCTTCTAGTTCCAAAACTTTTAGTCTTAATACTCACTCCATCCTATCCTGATTTAAGACAGATTTATCCTGATTTATTTCAACTTCATTACTGGAATTAAGGGCATCCCCTTCGTTTCGATCTTCATTGCTCGTTTCTGACACTGAATTATTTTCTCCGAACTAATATTATTCGATTATCTAAACATCACAATATCTTCTAACTAATTAAGCACAATATGATAGAAATTACTGATTGATTGTATTCAACATAATAAAAAAGAACACAAATTCTTATTGACACTTTGCCTAATGACTAACTAATTTGTACGCTCTTTGTTCTACCTTAGCCCTAATGCCATGATGGGAAATATCCTAACACTTTTATATTTCTTATCCTAGACACAGGTTAAAAAAACAGAAAAACAAAACAGGTCAAGAAAATGATACCTTACCCGAGGCGTTCGAGCCTCCTTCTTTTTCATATGTACTGCTTCATCTGTTAAACCAAGTGCATCACCGTCGCCACGTGCCGATTGTCCCTTTGTCACTGAATTCCTTTCACCCACGTGCACTTGGTTTCACTGTCCGTTGTCACTAGATTCCTTTCAACATCATGCACTTCCTTCCTCTGTCTGTTGTCTCTGGATTCCTGGCAACCACGTGCCCTTCATTCCTTTGTCTGTGCTCTGTGACCACGTGATGTCAATACTACACGTACTGCATATTATGCATACTGCCGATACTACACATACTGCCGACTACACGTACTGCCGACTGCGCCACAATATGTCAGGTCTCGCTGAGTTTGATCTACCCCTAGGCCTTACTGAGCCCGAATTTCTCAAACGGGCCTGACGTAGGTTCTTTTGAGAGCCGTCGAGTTAAACTCGATCGTTGAAACATTGGAACGTGTAGTCAGCAATTCTTAAGATCTACGATAATGAGGAACTCCAATAACAAGTCCTTGGTTAGACGAAACAAAATTTAATAGATGAAAGAATAAGTTCCGTTCGATTGGCTATCTCCACGTGCCAACAGGTTTCCAACTAGCGAACACTTCACTATCTCACTGATATCCCGGAAGACCCTCCGCCACGTGAACTTGAGTCGTTCCGTCGAAAACTCCGGTGGATCTCTTATCGCCGAAAACCCCTGACTTTTCCGTCAGTGAAAACGAAAAACCCGGAGAGGTCTAACCGATACTCTCTCTGCGTAAAACACAACGTCTTCCTCGTGGAAGGTGAAACGTGAAAAGCCCCCTTGCGAACATGTCGCTTCCTTTTATATCCTTAATCTTCTCCCACCCCCTTTCCGCATCTGGAAATCCGATTTGTGTGGAGTTAGCCGTTCACCGGAAATGATGACCGTTGACCTATACATCGGACCCCATCGAGGAGATCGGAGTCAATGGATGTCGCTAGTCAGATGCTTCGTTCGTTGTTACATAATCAGGCTTGCACAGGAAATGGTTGCACGTGCCAACGCGTGCGTTTGAATTCACGTTACATTGCCTTTGAAATGAGAAATAATTACAGAAAACATTACTACATGAAATCAATCAGTGGGGCCCGACTCCGTCACCTTACAGTTTGTTTGTTTGTTTTTTTCCAAAAAATATGTGAACAGTCGGATTTTTTTAATGAAGATGCTGTGTTTCACACTTTGTCACAATGATCCGTCGGTTTCAAATTGCGCTTTTCGAACGGTGGGCAACATTTTTTGTAAATATCAGGGAGAGATTTGTGTGCACCTAGAACTTATTTGAATATGACCGTTCTCTAAATTATTCCCTACATTTTCTTGCATTACTTTAAGGTTCCAGAGGTATCTTGTTTTCCATGATAGCAAATTCTGCTGAATATCGTATGTTTTACTGTTACAAAATGTCATTCATCATCTGATATTAAGCTTTGAATTTCTTTTGAGCATCACAAATTACACCGAGGAAATTGCCCAATATTTTGTGAACAGAGATAATAAAAATAATTTCAGGATATGGTATAATCTGCCAATAAATGGAGAATATGTTCTGCTAGCTAGTGAAAATAAATGCTAATTTCTCTCTGTGTAATGACAGCAATTCTAAAAATTCAGCTGTTTCGCCATGACTGAATCGCAAATCGGTTTTAATCAAGCATATTTAACTAAGTGAGTGAGAGTTGAGTTTAGTAATTTTATTTCTTTGTAAAAATAAATTGCAAATTTTGCCTATTCGATTTATGTTTCATTGAAAACACAACGCATTTCTTTCGCTTTATCGGGAAAGAAACTATTGTTTTCGCAAGATATTTCCCCGTTTACAAAATATTCAGTTCATGCAGTCTCCACCTTTTGGAATAAGTGTTTAAATGCAATGACAAGAATTCTACTGGACCCTTCTTGTTCTTTATTTATAAACCTATGTAATTTTCCAAGAAATTTGGAAGCTAAATTATTGCATACTAATTGCTTAAGTCACTCCGAATTGATTACTAAGATACGCATTATTACTGACAACCCTAGGTTATATTACTGAATTTCAACTAAAATGAACCAGATCAAGTATTGTTTAGGGGTAATTTAGGAAGACAAAATTGCATATATATTATTTTCACTGTGTGCACTCGGTTACTTATCGTTTTAACCTTTCGATATCATGCAATTAATTTTAACACCCTGCTGACATAATTTTAACTCTTTAATAATAAACATATTTTCGAACAGCTTCTCGAAACCGAAAAAATTCACTTGGATTCAAGGCATTCAAACAAAAAGCGTGTATTTTTAATTAATGCATGCAAATGTTGCGAAGAGCATGTGCAAAGGGGTTTAGTCCTTTTAAGTGCTTGTGATACGCTAATGTGAATCACTTGTACGCTTTGGCATGCCAATTTCTTGTCGAGCTCAATGTATAAGAAAAACGAATTTCAGTAAGAATTGATTCATCTGGTTGATTTAAGTTGTTATTAATTAGGTTCATTTATGAGTAGGATTACTATACTCCCACATTTTCCTGGATTTGTCTTCGTTTTTTTAAGTTTAAATTACCCTAGAGGAGAGATTTTAGAAATCAATAGCGATAATCGAGAATTTTCAATAATAACGTTTGGAAATAGAAATTTTACATAAAGAAATTAGAGTGGAGCTCATCTAGTGAAAAATACCTAGTCATGTGTGTATTGCATTCCCATATTAAGAAGATTCAGATAATTCTTTCCTGAATGAAAGATGATAATCCTGCACTTTTGGCGAAACGTCCTTAAAGAAAGGAAAAATAAAACGTCATATCTTATTGTAAAAATATTTCTTCACGGAAGAGAAAACGAAAGTTTTACACTGCGTTTCCGGAATAATTTCAAAAATTTATGTGGTGGTTATCGAGATTGTCTGTGCTTGTGATTGAGCATTTTTAGGAATTTTAGAGAGGACAGATCTTGAATAATTTTGATGGACATAGCATTGAAAACTTTGTTCAGCTTTTAATGGATAACGAAGTTGGCATTTATCATAGACAATAAATGTTTTAACTAGTATCAAAATCCAAAGACATTTTGAGACTATTTCAACGGTAACAAAAATAGTCACTTGCATCTCATGAAAAGCGGCGTACTTTAAGCCATGATAAAATCGATAATGCTGCCAGAGCTCTTGAAAATTTCATTCTTCGTTGCTGTTACTGCTCACATCATGGTGCAGAAAATATTCTTGCAGTCCCGGTGGCCAAGTGGTCAAAGAAAAAGTGGCTACTGGTAAATCATCTGAGTTGTGCCTGGGTAGTGTGCTTGACCTATGGCGCCAGTTCTGTCATTTCAGTGTGGACAGTGGTTCTAAATTAAGTCTCGGCGACTACTTTTGGGGATTATTAAACTCATGGAGGTCGTTAAACTTTCCAAACAAGAGAAGAAAACTTTCTCTCTCAATTAAATATAATGGTGTAAGGAAAGAAATCGCCTTAATACATGTAGTCAGTGGAAGAACTTATTACTGGGAAGTTCAGTCTTTGTCATTTTTATTGTACGAAATTCCATGAATGCGTGTTAGGATACTCAAATGTTAAAGAAAATAGGTCTATAGAACAGCATGCATGGGCTAGGAAAATCGTGCTATGAATGAGAGAAAAAAAAGACAACTGAATTTCTATTTTATGCATTGTGCGTTATGCTTACTGCGATTGCTTTAAAGTCTTAACTGTTTACTCGCAACAAATAAGAATTTGCTTAATTTTGACATGAAATGTTTTTTCGAATAGCTTTCCTTTCCAAAACATCCTGCACTATATAGAAGTCCTCAGTTTTAGCAAACTTAGAAAATGAAAAATCATTTTTAACAAACTTAGAAAATGTTATCTGTACTTACGTTTACGTGTTAGCAAAACCTTGTACTTCCGCTTCAAAATGTCAATTTCCTAAACTTTTTTTCATTCTGATAGAGGGAAACATGGTTGTAAAAATTGAGACCCTTCTTCTTCCGCCCATCTATTCGTTAGTTTGTCTGTCTATGCGTCCTCAGAAATTATATTTCCGCATCAGAATTTCGAACTCTTAAAATTCTTTCCCTATTCGATAGAGAAAACATGCGCATAAGATTTCACACCACTTCTTCCCCCATTAATCCGCCAGTCTTGCCGTTCGAAAAAACGGACAGGTAGAATAATGGACGGAATAGAAACGTATGAAATCTTCTGAAGGCCCGATTAAAGAGAAAATCGTTCTGTGTCTGGTAGAAATAGCCATATGCATAAGATTGTCGATATGTTTGTCCCTCCGTTCCCTCGAATAGATAGGCGGAAGCAGAGATGTTTAATTTTTTATGAACATGTTTTCCTCTACAATATAAAAAATAATAAAAAGAAACGACATTTTGAAGCGGAAGTGCCTTTCTGCAGAAGGGTAACAGACATATCAATAATGTTGTACGTACGGGTGTCTCTCTCAGTCACAGCAAGAATTTCTTCAATCTGGCCTCTAGAAGCGGAGATAGCATTTCTCCAGACAAGCATACTGACAGACAGAATTTACAGAAGGAGTAATCTCGATTTACAGAAGGAGTGATCTGTGAAATCTAATCCCAATATTTCCTCCACCTGATTAAGAAAAAATGTTAAAAAATCAACGTTTTAAAGTGGCAGTAAACTGAAGTAGCAAATTATTGTGAACACCTACTTAATAATGTGTTGGGGCACTCTTGGCTTCTAAAATAGCCTTGATTCGATGTGGCATGGATTCAATGAGCTGCTGATATTGTTCTACGGGTATGTTCAGCCAATCGGATATGATGGCGTCCGTTTATTGCTGAATGCTTCCTGGAGGAGGATTTCTGTTACAAATGACTCTCTCAATCTCATCATACAGGTGTTCAATTTAATTGAGGTCTGGGGACTTTGAGGACTACTTTAGCACTTTGAGGTAATTGGTACGCTCCTGGAACCAATGTGTGACGATCCGAGACTTGTGACATAGCGCGTTACCTTCTGGAAGTAGCCTTCTCCACCAGGAAACACCATATATATATATATGTATATATATATATATATATATATATACTTAAGAGCAAAACTGAAGACTAAGGAAAAAAATTTTAGAATTTAAAACGAAGGGTGCAAAATTATATATGTATTTTTTTGCTTAGGTATCTTTATAGTATATATATATATATATATATATACACTATCTACCAACAAGTAATTGGACAACTGTGATAGTAAAGGAAAACGAAGTTTATTCCCCTTCAATAGTTAGTGGAGCCACCACGAGCGGCGATTACAGCTGCGACCCTCCGGGGAATACTCTCGACCACGCGTTGTACGACGGCTAGCGGTATTTTCTTCCACTCGGCTTGGAGAAGACAGGTCAGTTCCCTCACCAATTTCGGACGGTGGGGGCACCCCTTAAGTCGACGCTCCAACTCGTCCCAGAGGTGCTCGATAGGATTATGGTCCGGGCTCTGCGCAGGCCAGTTCATTCGATTAACACCATTGTCACCATACCAAGCCATGGTGGACCTCGCAACATGACAGGTGGCATTGTCATCCTGAAAGTAACATGGGTCCACCCCGTAAAACTGCCACAACGTAGGAAGCGCATGGTCATCCAAAGTGGTGCAGTAGGTCTCGGCATTGAGTCTACCAGGAATTGCGACGAAGGGTCACGTGCCATACCAGGAGAAACACCCCCATAAGCCAATTCCATCGTCATCGAACTTCACTGTTTGCACAATACATTCCGGCAGGAGGCGTTCTCCAGGCAGACACCGAACCCAGACCCAGCCATCCGAACGGTAGAGGGTGAACCTTGATTCGTCGCCCCAGAGAACCTGTTTCCACTGTTCAACGGTCCACTGTCGACGTTCTTTGCACCACGTTAGCCGAGCAGTGCTATTGGACTTGGTGATCAAAGGCTTGTGGGCGGCAACACGTCCATGATAACCAAGCAGATGAGCTTCCTTACGGATGGTATTCATCGAAAGAATACTCCCAGATGCCTGTTGAAACTCCTCACGGATGTGGACCATCGATTTGGTGCGGTTCTTCCGAATTTCTCTGGCCAGCACTCGTCGGTCTCTAACTCCCAGTTTTGTGGGTCTGCCGGGTCGGGGCACACTCCGACAGTCACCTCTCATCTTACACTTGCCAATCACGTAGTCCACTGTCGATTTTGGGTACTTCAATTCGCTGGATATGTCACGTATAGATCGGCCATTTCTGTGATACCCGACGATTACACATTTCTTGAAATCAGAGAGCTCCGAACTGCGTGGCATCTTGCATGCGACTGGCTGCGTTGTTGTTTCCCACATGATATCTAACGGCGGCGGCAGTGACGTGTATCAGGACCGCAGATATCGTTGATTGCAGGCGTGTCCAATTACTTGTTGGTAGATAGGGTATATATATACATATATATATATGTGTACTATTAAGAAGAGACAGAAGCAAAAACAATTTTTTAACCGATATTCCTAAAACAACATAGTCTAACTCATATACTGACAGGTATGAGTAAAAAGAGGATAAAATAATAGCAAACTGAATGTAGAAAGTGTCGAGAATGCCGAGCCCTGGCTTTATCAAGGACCAGCAAAACTCTGCATTTTCTCACTTCCACAAAGACCTATTTGGAAATGGGTTTCTGCAAAGCCATAGATGCAAGTAATAAGCCCACCAAAACATTTTATTTAAAATATCATAACCTCCTCAGAGTTGCATGACGAAACACAAGAAAATATTATTTTTGCATGCATCTATAGCTTTTCTGGCCCAACCCATGCTCGTCATCTGCTACTAAAAAACAGAAAAACGATTACAAAAAAACACAAGTTGAGAGAGTTACTGATTGAATCAAAAGGATTATTCAGCAATAACACTTTGCCAAGTTACCTAGCCGCCTAAGAGAGAATTAAAACTAGAATAGCAATACTAAAGTATTACAGATTCTTTTGCTTTGTAGTGAAAAACCGCTTATTCAAAAATGCCATGTAACAAAAATAATAAAATTTTTAAAAGAACAGATTCCTGAAAGAAAACTGGAATATTGAACCCCCTACTCCTCTACAACCGACTTCACAAGAACAAAAAAAATAAAAAATGATGATAACAAACTAAAAAATGATAATAACAAACTAAAAACATGCTTTGTGAAGATTATCTGACTTTAACAAATAGTTGCAATATATACAAAGTATTCCAGGAGTGCTTTAAGTGCCTAATAATGTAGTAATTACGTTCTTTCCGACATTGAAACACATCGTTGACTACAAGAACAAAAAAACGGGCAGCTACTTTTCCTAAGTGCCCTAAAAAACTCGCTAAATTTCCAAGTAAAGCGCAAGAGAAAAAAAACCACAAAGTTTATAGACTTGTTTGCACCTAATCGCTTGATGCGAAAAATAGAAAATAACTGCTTAAAAAGTTCATAAATTGAACTTGGAATTCCCAAACTACAAGAACAAAGAAGAGAGCTTACCTCGTATGCAACTTTTATGCCTCCACTGCCAAAAAAGATGGCCGAATTTTCTCCCCTAACTTTCTCCTTGGCCACTCCCTAGATGCTGGGGGCAGCGTGGGTGGGTCTGAAGGCTTCTACACACTGAAAAGGATCCTACCCGCGGAGTTTTAAACAAGAGAAATATGCAACTAAGTTTGTTCAGAAAGAGTAGAATTAACTCTCCAGAATACATGAAAATTACCATCAAATATACAGGCAATGTATTTAATAACATTTATATGTATTCAATTACCTTAGTGAACTTCTGTAAACAATTCATAGTCCTATTTATTTTAACGTTAGTTTTGCTGTTTTTAGTTTAGTTATTCCAGTGAGTGAATACCTAGTTTTCTTTTTATTTGTTTTTATTTTATTTTATAATCAAATTTTAAAATTTTTTTGTGTTATTTTATCTGTATTATTTTATTTTTATTTTTAATAGGACTGTCCTGTCCATAGCACTAAGGTTCCTTTTTGTAGTTTATATGCATCCTCTAGACCAACTTCCAAAAAAGGCTTTCATTGACCAGAATCATTTTATTAACTGTGTAGAAATTAAAACAGATCTGCTAACCTTACTCCATTACTCAGAATAATTTTTCTTAAAGTTTTCTTGATGAAAGATGTTGGAATTTTGTTAAACTGTTTAATAGTATTCTAATGTGGTTATTGAAGTCCAAATTGTTGCTGCAAATTCTTGATATTCTAAGTACCTGAGAAATTAGTACATTTTCAATTCCTTTGGTAGAGATGTTATTGTTCCAGTGCAGATATTTAATTACTTTGAAAGGAAAATTAACTCTTTTATCAAAAGGCTGATGGATGGGTTACCTCTGTTAAGTTTAATGCTTAAGTCTAGGAACTCTAGTTCCTGATTACTGTGGTTGGTTTTACATAAGTTAAGAGAGCTAGGATAGATATTTTCAAAATCACTTTCTATAACTTCTGAATTATTTATACAAAGCAAATCGTCAATATATCTAAAAGTGAAAAGGTAGTTAGTTATCTGAGCAAGAGGAGCTATTTTTAATGAATTTATATTCTTTAAAGAACAGGAATAGATTTGCTACACTTGTGGAGGGACATGTTCCCATAGGGATTCCGTTGACTTGCTTATAGAGAGTATTATTATATAAAAATATGGTTATTGTTTATGCAGCAATTGAGATAAGAGTTCCAGGCTCCTACATTAACAAATTGGTTAAGTTTAAATTCTACATGCAGCTCTTTAAAGGTAGTGATGATATCTCTATAAGCAAGTCAACGGTATCCCTATGGGAACATCTCCTCTACAAGTGTAGCAAATCTATTCTTGTTCTTTAAATAATATAAATTCATTAAAAATAGCTCCTCTTGCTCAGATAACTACCATTTCACTTTTAGATATATTGACGATTTGCTTTGTATAAATAATTCAGAAGTTATAGAAAGTGATTTTGAAAATGTCTATCCTAGCTCTCTTAACTTATGTAAAACCAACCACAGTAATCAGGAACTAGAGTTCCTAGACTTAAGCATTAAACTTAACAAAAGGTAACCCATCCATCAGTTCTTGTAGTCAACGATGTGTTTCAATGTCAGAAAGAACGTAATTCCTACATTATTAGGTACTTAAAAACTCCTGGAATAATTTGTATATATTGCAACTAATTGTTAAAGTCAGATAATCTTCACAAAGCATTTTTTTAGTTTGTTATTATTATTTTTTATTTTTTGTTCTTGTGATGTCAGTTGTAGAGAAGTAGGGGGTTCAATATTCCAGTTTTCTTTCAGGAATCTGTTCTTTTAAAAAATTTATTATTTTTGTTATATGGCATTTTTGAATAAACGGTTTTTCACTACAAAGTATAAGAATCTGTAATACTTTAGTATTGCTATTCTAGTTTTAATTCTCTCTTAGGCGGTTAGGTAACTTGGCAAAGTGTTATTGCTGAATAATCCTTTTGGTTCAATCAGTAACTCTCTCAACTTGTGTTTTTTTGTAATCGTTTTTCTGTTTTTTAGTAGCAGATGACGAGCATCGGTTGGGCCAGGAAAGCTATAGATGCATGCAAAAATAATATTTTCTTGTGTTTTGTCATGCAACTCTGAGGAGGTTATGATATTTTAAATAAAATGTTTTATTGGGCTTATTACTTGCATTTATGGCTTTGCAGAAACCCATTTCCAAATAGGTCTTTGTGGAAGTGAGAAAATGCAGAGTTTTGCTGGTCATTGATAAAGCCAGGGCTCGGCATTCTCGACACTTTCTACATTCAGTTTGCTATTATTTTATCCTCTTTTTACTCATACCTGTCAGTATATGAGTTAGACTATGTTGTTTTAGGAATATTGGTTAAAAAATTGTTTTTGCTCCTGTCTCTTCTTAATAGTATGTGAATTCTGAATTTTCGTGACTGCTGCGTTGCGCGTTTTGATCTTCAGGTTATCTTGCAAATTTCGTATTAAATTCTTGGGTGGTATCTTTTGTTTTTGTCTCTGCTCTTTGTATATATATATATATATATATCATCATCATCATTTTCAACCATTATCAATCCACTGCTGGACGAAGGTCTCCCCAGGTTTCCTCCACAACGGTCTGTCTTGTGCCAGTCTCCTCCATGTCACCCCTGCACACTTTCGAATTTCATCCACCCATCTCTCATGTGGTCTTCTTCTGGGTCTTTTACTGTCCCTTGGAATCCAATCTAAAATTTCGGCTGTCCATCGATGATCTGTCCTTCTGGCAGTATGTCCAGCCCATTGCTCGTTCGTGACAGACGTAATGTTGGTGGCTCCAATATTTTATGCATTTTAGTGTGGAATACCTCGTCCCTCACTCACCTGTTGCGTGGCCCGGCTGTCTAAAGGTACTATGTACGTTTTGAGCTACTTTTCGAGCGTTCTCATCCTCATATTAGTTCATATTCATCCGTTTTCTTATCATTTGCTCGTTTGTTTACGTTTGGAAGCTGCCAACATGGCGGCTTCCGGTATTTCATTATCATCTATGGGCGTGGCTGATGCACGTCACGTCACACTTCCCACGTCCATGGAAGTCAACATACTCTCGTCCTCAGATGTGTCTGCTTAGATGACTTCCCAGCTTTCTAGTACTCCTGCACCGGTGCCTTCCCTGGACTTGGCTGCGCTTTCTTCTTCAGCTCCTGCATCTGCCTCGGTGCCCTCCCTGGGTACGACTGATTCTACTGCCTAGCCTTCGGCCTGTGCTTCTCTTCCCTCACAGCCTTCTGTGCCTGCCGGATCCGAACAGACTTCTCTTCCGAGGATGTCATTTGCCTCTAAAGTGCAACGAGGCGCTACTTCTACGTCCGATTCCTCTCAACCAGATGGTCTTTTGCAAGCAACACCTATTATTCAGGTATCCAACCACAAGGTGAAGGTAACGATAGATGACAATTCGCAGATTGGCCGTGAGTTCCATAACCTCCTGGATAGAGGTGTGCTCTTTCATGCTTTACCAAATACTCCATTGCCACGCTACATGGAAGCCCTCTCTGGACATGTGTCGTCTGCGTCCATTGCAGGAATTTCCCGTACTCCTCGGGGTATCTCGGTACAGTTCAATCACAAGAGGATGCTGACTTTTTTCTTGCAAACGGACTTTCGATTGGGACAAACCATCTCATCCCGTCGCCTCTTTCCAAGCGACCGGTGAACATCACGTTCTATCCTGTTCCACAGGAAGTGCCAGATAATGCACTTCCTCTCCTTGTCAGTCATGTTTGTAAAATTGTTGGCAAGGTCCGCTCTTTGATGCTCCCCGCGGAACTCGATTTGCACATGCTACCGGACCTCGCCGTCAGTTATTGGTCGTCTTTCCCACCGAGAAAGCCTTGGCGGATTGCCCTACAGAAGCTACTGTTGAAATTGGCGCACGAACGTACAGTTTCAAGATTTTCACTGCTCACTATTGTACACACTGTTTAACACAGAATCACACCACTGCCTCCTGTGACCGCGTTCGACGTGGACGTTCATCGAGTTCGCATCCCACTGCTGACCACATTGGTCTTTCTACTATCCCTACTACCGGTAGTTTGCCTGACGCGAATTCTTCGTTTCTCCGTCAGACGAACATTTCCGTCACGGACAATGCTGCCTTTCCTCCTCTCCCAACCCGTACGATTGTGCATCCACCTTCAAGATTGACAAAGTTGTCTTTGACTACAGATGTGTCTACAGCGGAGTGTTCCGATCCGGGTGTGTTGAGTGGTGGTTTGGCAGATCGGCCGTTTGGCTCTTCTCCTAGCCTCTCGGATATCGGATCTCCATTTACAACCTTGTCTACCATACCCTTGTTGCAACATCTTCCTGAAGCCTCGGTTGTTGTACCAGTCTACACTGAGACAGCTCAGCGACGTACTGCTTCTTCGGCGACGTTCGTTTCCTCGTCTCCTGACTTGGGAGGTGAGCTTGATCCACTAATGGATACATCCGCCTCAGCTTCTTCTTCGAAGCGAATTGGAACTTCCAAAGGCGCTGTAAAACAGAAAAAAGTTAAAACAACTTTCTGTGCCACATTCTGAGGATTCATATAGTGTTCCCGAGGTTTCCGGTTCCGGTGTTTCTCCACCTGATGATTCTTCAAACAGTATGCTTCTCCGCTCAGGTCCTGTCAATCCTCTCTCTGATGCTGAGGTTCTACAGGCCGTTGATACGTTTCCTCCAGTTCCTGGACCACTGTCCAAACAGCAACTTTTACGTCTTTTTCAACCTGCACGTACGATTGTTGGTTCTGAAGAATTCCTTCACTCACCTGATCTGGACCTGTATGCAGCGGTAACGCAATTCGAAGCTTATGTGTCACTTTTTAAATCTCTGTGTGCCACCGATCCTCGGTATCAGCCTTTTTTGAGACGTTACACGCGCCGTCTCGCCTCCTTGAAGGAGCTCGTTGAGAAGCATATATGTGATACCTTCTACCCTTTTACCGATGACTTTTAGCTCTCTTCCTCACACCGATTACTTTTTGTTCTCTCAATGCTAGGGATTTGCGAACCCGTTCGCAGATTCCCTGGTTTTGCAGACTTAGTGCATGTTGATTCTGATGTTTTCATTGTGTGTTTTTCCTGTGATTCACAAGTAATGTATTGTAAATTTGCTTTATTTGTGTGTTGGGCTGTGTTTCACTAATAATATATTTTACAGTTGCGATAATTGCGTGATTTGCTGTGTTTTCACAACTAATCGGTCTCGTTACTTGTGTGATCTCCTCTTTATCTCATCATTATCTTATCTGTTATTTCCTGAATTTGCGCCTGTTTTTTAAATTACCTATAATTGTGAGTGTTTGCTGTGTTAGTGCTTTCCTCTATCGCGGATTATTATAGTGGTACGTTTGTTACCTTTGTTATTTTTATAAAGTTGCTGAGGTACTCAATCTTGTTTTGCGTTCTAACCACATTTCAGTTCCGTTCGGTTGTTTTATCATAGCATAGTACATTTCATGCATTTGTGCACATGTGTTATAGTGTTTGACATGTCGTTAGGTCATTCATTGTTCGTGTGCATATTCATTTCCTTTCTGTGTAACGTTGTGCTGCATCGTGGATATACTGACTTTCCGCACTGTTGTTTTCTGTACTGCAGCTTTTAATGAATCTCCAATGTCTGTATTTCGTTATAGCAATAAACTGGGTACCACTATGGTCCCCACAGTTACCAATACCATTGCCATTTCAGCGATTTACCTCTAATCACGATGTCTTCCACTCTTGTCATTTTTCCGATCCACGAGTTCCTCTTCTTATCTCTCCTGGTTACACCAAGCATGCACCTCTCCATCCTCTTTGAGTTGTCTGCAGCATTTGTATGTCTCTTTTAGTTAAGGTCCACGTCTCTGCACCATACGTAAGCACTGGAATGATGCATTGATCAAACACTTTTCTTTTAAGACATAATGGCATATTGCTCTTGAAAATTATGCTGTTTCTTCCAAAAGCTCTCCAGGCAAGTTTTGTACGCCGATTAATTTCTTAATCAATGTGACCCCCATTTAATATCTGCTGTCCAAGATAAACGTACGTGTCTGTTATCTCCAGCTTTTCTCCATCAATCGATAAATCTTTATTTCGTGTAAAAGCATTGAACATCACTTTTGTCTTCTGAAAGTTCATTTTTAAACCCACTTCTTTACTCTTGTCAGCAAGTTCCTGGATCATACTCTGCAGCTCTGATGGGGTAGTTGCAAAAATGGCTATGTCATCAGCAAAACGAAGGTGGGTTAGATAATCTCCATTAATCTTTATCCCTTTGTTTTCCCAGTTCAGTGATTGAAAGACATTTTCCAATGTGGCGTTAAAGAGCTTCGGAGATATGGTATCACCTTGTCTCACTCCTTTTCCAATTTTTATGTGTGTTATATTTTCAAACAGCCGAATCTTTGCACTTGCATTTTCATAGATGTTATTAATAATAATAATGTACGTATCTTCAATACCGCAGGATTTCAGGGCCATTGTAACTGCTGATGGTTTCACCGAATCAAAGGCTTTTTCATAATCGATAAAAGCCATGCACAATGGAAGTTCATATTCCCTCGCTCTTTCAATTAGTTCTCTCAGTACGTAGATATGATCTATTGTGCTGTAGCCACTCCTGAATCCAGCTTGTTCTTTCGCTTGAGCCGTGTCCAGTGTCACCTTTAAGCGGTGTAAAAGAACTTTATGGAAGATTTTATAAACCACTGATAGGAGGCTGATAGGTCTGTAGTTCCTGAGATCCTCAATGTCACCTTTTTTATGTAGCAGGATCATTGTAGCGTTGTTCCAATCCTCAGGAATCTTCCCTTCATTAAGGCATCGAGTGAAAATTTGGGCGAGTACTGTTTCGATTTCTCCACTTGCTTCTTGTATGATGTTTATAGTACTTCCATCTTCTCCTGGAGCTTTTCCCCGCTTCATGTTCTTGACTGCATGTGCAACTTCTGCAGAGAGGACTGGAAGAACTCTGGTACTGGTACCTTCCATGATGTCTGGAGTACATGCATCATCCCTTTCATATAACTTGAAGTAGAAATCTTTCACTCTTGTCAAAATTTCGCCTCTATTTCTTGTTACAGAACCATCTTCTTTTCTCAGTGCCGTAATCTGTTTTCTTACCTTACTGAGATGTCCCTTTGCTATCTTTAGGCTTTGGTTGTTTTCAATTGCTTTCCTTACTAGTTCACAGCTGAATTTCCTTACGTCTTCAGTGATACGTTTTCGTACTGTCTTGCATAGCTCTATATATTCCACTTTGGAAGTCACATCTTCTTTAGTTGTCCTCATCTCTCTTCTTTTTTGCATCAACATTTTGATTTTTCCAGATAATTTGTTCACATGCAACTTGTTCTTAGACCCAGCTAATGTTGTTGCTGTTTCCATAAGAGCTTTGGTTACTTTTCTGTTAACTTCAGAAATATCCACTTCTTCCGATGTTAGGCCTTCCAAAGCAGAGAATCTGTTCTTCAGTTCCAACTTGAAGTTATTACGGTGTTTTGTAAGGTTGGTTATGTCAATACATTTTGTTTGTCTTATGAGCTTGCCACGTTCGAGTTTAGTGTTGAGGTGCATCTTGCATCTGACCAATCTACGGTCACTACTTGTGTTGAACTTGTGTAGCACACTGCAGTCTTCTATGACGAATTTTTTGTTACATAATAAAATCAATTTCACTTGTCGTCCCATTTGGACGTCCCCATGTCCATTTCCTGTGTGGCTTTTTCTTGAAAAAGGAGTTCATGATGAAAAACACTTCTGCCTCTGCAAACTCTACGAGAGTATTTCCACGATGGTTTCTGTTGCCGTGACCGAATTTACATACTGAAGTTTCATTCTATTGCCGTTGCCCTATTTTTGCATTGAAATCTCCCATAATTATCTTCAAGTGCTGCTTACCTTAATTATTTAGATGACGAATTTCCTCATAAAATTCTTCAATTTCTTCTTCAGGATGACTTGTGGGTGCATAAGTTTGAATAATCTGAACCTGGTATCTTCTCGAGAGTTGGATAACGAGTCGTACAGCTCTGTCAGAGGAACATTCAACTTCTACAACTTTATCCTTCAGTTTCTTGTTTATTATAAATCCAACAACACTAGTTCTGCCAGTATCTGTCCCACGATAGTAGAAGAGATGTCCACTTTTCAGTTCAATGAGATCTTCTCCTTTTCTCCTTACCTCACTTAGCTCGACGATGTCCCACTTGATCCTTTATAGTTCCTCTTCTAATTCAAGAAGCCTTGAATCAGAAGATAGGGAGCGTTCAATATACATAGCCAAGGTCAGCATCAGATGGCAGCCTAGTACGGTCCTCCGGGGATTCTTAGCTCCCTCTGCCTTCATGTCGCACTGGCCGCTGCCTTGGCCAGGTACATTCCAGCTGCCGGAGACTGAGGGCCAAGATTTAATTTTGGAGTCATTTTGGAGGGGTTTGGCCATAACTCACCACGCTGGCCAAGCGGGTTGGTGAGTGTGGGATAGCATTTCCTCTAATCCCGATGTATAGTTATACCGCTATTGGCGGTCGTCAGAGCCCCTTTAGTGGGAACACGATGCACCACGAGAAGGCGGGGTCGACATCTGTCGAGGAGAGGCTGTGATGTTACGCATCACCTGACCTTACATCCCATATATATATATAGGCTACGTATAATGGACGCTCTCTATCTTCTGATTCAAGGCTTCTTGAATTGGAAGAGGAACTACAAAGGATTAAGTGAGACATCGTCGGGCTAAGTGAGGTAAGGAGAGAAGGAGAAGATCTCATTGAACTGAAAAAGGGACATCTCTTCTACTATCGTGGGACAGATACTGGCAGAACTAGTGGTGTTGGATTTATAATAAACAAGAAAGTGAAGGATAAAGTTGTAGAAGTTGAAAGTTCCTCTGACCGAGCTGCTCGACTCGTTATCCAACTCTCGAGAAGATACCAGGCTCAGATTATTCAAACTTATGCACCACCACAAGTAATCCTGAAGAAGAAATTGAAGAATTGTATGAGGAAATTCATCATCTAAATAATAAAGGTAAGCAGCACTTGAAGATAATTATGGGAGATTTCAATGCAAAAATAGGGCAACGGCAACAGAATGAAACTTCAGTAGGTAAATTTCGTCACGGCAACAGAAACCAGCGGGGAAATACTCTCGTAGAGTTTGCAGAGGCAGAAGGGTTTTTCATCATGAACTCCTTTTTCAAGAAAAAGCCGCACAGGAAATGAACATGGAGACATCCAAATTGGACGACAAGTGAAATTGATTTTATTATGTGTAACAAAATATTCGTCATACAAGACTGCAGTGTGCTAAACAAGTTCAACACAGGTAGTGACCATAGATTGGTGAGATGTAAGATGCACCTCAACACTAAACTCGAACGTGGCAAGCTCATAAGACAAACAAAATGTATTGACATAACCAACCTAAAAAAACACCATAGTACCTTGAAGTTGGAACTGAAGAACAGGTTCTCTGCTTTAGAAGGCCTAACATCGGAAGAAGTGGATATTTCTGAAACAAATTATCAGGAAAAACAAAAATGTTGATGCAAAAGAAGAGAGATGTGGACAACTGAAGAAGATGGGACTTCCAAAATGGAATACATAGAGCTATGCAAGACAGTACGAAAAAGTATCACTGAAGACGTAAGGAAATTCAACTGTGAACTAGTAAGGAAAGCAATTGAAAACAATCAAAGCCTAAAGATAGCAAAGGGACATCTCAGTAAGGGAAGAAAACAGATTACGGCACTGAGAAAAGAAGATGGTTCTGTAACAAGAAATAGAGGCGAAATTTTGACAAGAGTGAACGATTTCTACTTCAAGTTATATGAAAGGGATGATGCATGTACTCCAGACGTCATGGAAGGTACCAGTACCAGAGTTCTTCCAGTCCTCTCTGCAGAAGTTGCACATGCAATCAAGAACATGAAGCGGGGAAAAGCTCGAGGAGATGATTGACTTACTGTAGACATCATACAAGAAGCAAGTGGAGAAATCGAAACAGTACTCGCCCAAATTTTCACTCGATGCCTTAATGAAGGGCAGATTCCTGAGGATTGGAACAACGCTACAATGATCCTGCTACATAAAAAATGGTACATTGAGGATCTCAGGAACTACAGACCTATCAGCCTCCTATCAGTGGTTTATAAAATCTTCAATAAAGTTCTTTCACACCGCTTAAAGGTGACACTGGACACGGCTCAAGCGAAAGAACAAGCTGGATTCAGGAGTGGCTACAGCACAATAGATCATATAAACGTACTGAGAGAACTAATTGAAAGAGCGAGGGAATATGAACTTCCATTGTGCATGGCTTTTATCGATTATGAAAAAGCCTTTGATTCGGTGAAACCATCAGCAGTTACAATGGCTCTGAAATCCTGCGGTATTGAAGATGCATACATTAATATTATTAACAACATCTATGAAAGTGCAAGTGCAAAGATTCGGCTGTTTGAAAATATAACACACATAAAAATTGGAAAAGGAGTGAGACAAGGTGACACCATATCTCCAAAGCTCTTTAACGCCACATCGGAAAATGTCTTTCAATCACTGAACTGGGAAAACAAAGGGATAAATATTAATGGAGATTATCTAACCCACCTTCGTTTTGCTGATGACATAGTCATTTTTGCATTTATCCCATCAGAGCTGCAGAGTATGATCCAAGAACTTGCTGACAAGAGTAAAGAAGTGGGATTAAAAATGAACTTTCAGAAGACAAAAGTGATGTTCAATGCTTTTACACGAAGTGAAGATTTATCGATTGATGGAGAAAAGCTGGAGATAACAGACACGCACGTTTATCTTGGACAGCAGATATCAAGTGAGAGTCACATTGATGAAGAAATTAATCGGCGTACAAAACTTGCCTGGAGAGCTTTTGGAAGAAACAGCATAATTTTCAAGAGCAATATGCCATTATGTCTTAAAAAAAGTGTTTGTTCAATGCATCCTTCCAGTGCTTACGTATGGTGCAGAGACGTGGACCTTAACTAAAAGAGACATACAAAGGCTGTAGACAACTCAAAGCAGCATGGAGAGGTGCATGCTTGGTGTAACCAGGAGAGATAAGAAGAGGAACTCGTTAATCCGAAAAATGACAAGAGTGGAAGACATCATGATCAGAGTTAAATCCCTGAAATGCCAAAGGGCTGGGCATACTGCCAGAAGGACAGACCATCGATGGACAGGCGAAATTTTAGATTGGATTCCAAGGGACAGGAAAAGACCCAGAAGAAGACCACATGGGAGATGGGTGGATGAAATTCGAAAGTATGCGGGAGTGACATGGAGGAGACTGGCACAAGACCGACCGTTGTGGAGGAAACGTGGGGAGACTTTCGTCCAGCAGTGGATTGATAATGGTTGACGATGATGATGATGATGATGATGATATATATACAGGGTCTTTATAATTAAAGTTCCGCTTTGAAATGGCCATAAAAGGAAAACTACTTAACGAAATGTTACCAAACTTGGTAATAGTTAACAGGAGGTCATGGGATTTATTTTCCGCAAAACAAAAAAATTAGTTCCAAAACTCGCCACCAGCGTGGAATGGCGCTGTTTGCAATATTGGGAAAGGAAAGAAGACATAACGACATCAGTTGCAAATGTGTGTAATCGTGTCGAACACGTGTTACAACTCATGTTCAATGTGGCGGCCACCATTTTCAGAAAGCAAGTGAAATCGCAGTACTGCGTTCTCAACAGTAGCTCGTAGCATATCAGGAGAAATGTTACGGACATGTCGGTGTATGGCAGTTTTCAATTCCTCCAAATTCTGGATGTTATCACCATAAACAGTGGCTTTGAGGTAACCCCATAGCCAGAAGTCACAGGGGTTGGGATCTGGTGACCGGGGTGGCCAAGCCATGGGGAAGTGGCGGCTGATAATCCAGTCATCCGTGAAATGTTGCTGAAGTAACTGTTTCACATATGTACCAATGTGCGGTGGAGCCCCGTCCTGCATAAAAATCGCGGTGTCTGAAATGCCACATTCCTGAAGTTCCGGTATCACGAAACGTCGTAACATCGACTCTAAGCGAACAGCAGTCACAGTGGTAGTCACGGGTCCAGCTGGCGATTGCTCTTCAAAGAAGAACGGTCCAATTGTTACACGAGGTGTCATACCACACCAAACGGTGACTTTCGGAGAATGCAATGGAACTGGGTGGATAGCATGAGGGATTTATTTGGCCCAAATCCTGCAATTATGGGTGTTCACATCCCCATTGAGGTAAAAATGGGCCACATCCGTCCACAAAATGTTCCATGTCCACTGTTCATCCACCGCCATCCGTGCAAGGAATTCCAACGCGAAAGATTCTCTTACTGGGGGATCGTTCTGTTCCAGTTGTTGAACACGTTTGATTTTGTATGGGTAGTACAGCATCACTTTACGAACGATTTTGTACACCGTACTCAATGGTAGTCACGGGTCCAGCTGGCGATTGCTCTTCAAAGAAGAACGGTCCAATTGTGACACGAGGTGTCATACCACACCAAACGGTGACTTTCGGAGAATGCAATGGAACTGGGTGGATAGCATGAGGGATTTGTTTGGCCCAAATCCTGCAATTATGGGTGTTCACATCCCCATTGAGGTAAAAATGGGCCTCATCCGTCCACAAAATGTTCCATGTCCACTGTTCATCCACCGCCATCCGTGCAAGGAATTCCAACGCGAAAGATTCTCTTACTGGGGGATCGTTCTGTTCCAGTTGTTGAACACGTTTGATTTTGTATGGGTAGTACAGCATCACTTTACGAACGATTTTGTACACCGTACTCAATGGTAAGTCCATGCGACGTGCAACAGCACTTACGCTGCAAGTCCCGTGTGTGCTTTTCATAGTTGCTTACTCTACTGCTAATGCAACAGCCTCCTCGGTTTCCACAGCAACAGTCTTTCGTCCCCGCCCAGGTGCAACAGATAACAAACCTGTGGCTTCAAACTTTGCCATCAGTTTCCTCAAACCCTGCGGTGTCATTGGGCCTCGGCGTAGTCGTCTGACGGTACGATAATTTAGCAAAGCACGCCGCACATTGCTATCGCATTCATAATAACACTTCACGAGAAAAGCACGATCTTGCATGGTTACCGACATCGTCGATTCGTAACAATGACAGCTCCGACGGGGAGGCTCCCTTTTAGGGTGGAAAATCCAATGACGTGTACAGCGCATTTGCGTACTTCTAATTTGCATTCCTCCTGCCGTCAGCCGTTGACGAGGCTTTGCGTATTTGCATAACACCGCACACTGTTTCGTGTTCGACACGATTACACACATTTGCAACTGATGTCGTCATGTCTTCTTTCGTTTCCCAATATTGCATACAGAGCCATTCCACGCTGGTGGTGAGTTTTGGAACTATTTTTTTTGTTTTGCGGAAAATAAATTCCCATGACCTCCTGTTAACTATTACCAAGATTGGTAACATTTCGTCCAGTAGTTTTCTTTTTATGGCCATTTCAAAGTGGAACTTTAATTATAAAGACCCTGTATATAGGGGTGTGGACGGTCAGCAGTGATTACTTTGTGGTATCCAAATGTTACTCCATAGGTATTAAGGATCCCAATGCCTGCCATGAAAACAAGCTCTAGACAACTACACCGACTCCATCGCTTTGCATAGTTAACACTAGGCCGATTCATCGATTCGTGTTGTTGACGCCATATTGCGGACCGTCCATATCGGCGTGAATTAACAGAAAACATGCTTCATCGAATCATGCGACATTTTCCCCAGTCGTCCATTTTTGGTGCTCCTGTGCATACTGCAGACGAATTCGTCGGCTTTTAACAAAGACGAGTGTTGCGTGAAGGGGATATCTTCCATTATAATCCATGTGCGGCAAGCAGTGTACGCTGAAATTCTCCTCTCCATACCGCTGTTGTACTGCATGGTTACTACTGAGATGTTTTGCCGTTTCTGAGGTACCCGCTAGCTCCCACTATTATGTCTCTTCCAAGTCCTTTGCAGTGAGCTATTTATAAAGCTATCTCGATATCATAGTTGCCTACTTAAGTGAGGATGGCACGTGTCTCATTGCTATTGGGTTTGCTATTTCAGTGTGCAGTAGAAGAGAGAAACGAAAGCGTAGACCCAACGCAAATTGTATGTTTTTCTTTATACAGTTTAGAAGTTGTTAAAATATGGAGACGTGACGAATTGCTGTAGACTACGTATTGACGGGCAACTTGCTTCTCTTGCTTTTAGGGTTCCACATTACAGACGATCGTCCCAGTTTTCTGCACCCACGGACAATGAAATTTGCGCACCTAGAAAAAAATATGCTACAACCGCAAAACTTGGCAAATAGCTAGAGCGTGAGCTGGTATGCAAATGACACACGTTTGGTGCGAGTGCGCATGACCGCACACCATGTGGTGGCGCTGCAAATAAGAACTGGCAGCCTTATAAACCAGCGTGTAGTCGATGACCTATGAAAGTGGAGAGCACCGACCGACGCAAGCAAGAGTACAGAGTGACAAGAATGCCAAGTAGACGCCAGAGACGTCGATTTACGCAACTGACAGACTTTGAGAAAGGCCTGATCATCGGGATGAAAACCGCAGGGTGGTCAGCGCGTCGTATAGTGCTGCATGTGGATCTTTCTGACCATACCGTCCGACTGAGTTGGAAGCAGTGGACACGTGACGGTACTGCCACACGGCGGAGCGGCTCCGGACGGAGCAGGAAGACCAAAGGTATAGAGAATCGACGGATCATGCGCCACGCACGAATGGATCCCACGGAGACCCGGTCCACTATACAAGCAGATGTAGCGGCTCCTGTGAGTCCACGAATCTTTTCTATTTCCCTATGCTTCGCGGAAGCGAATCACCGATCACAGCGCATCTTACGTGTGCTGGCATTAACAACGGAACATTGCCGGCTCCGTGTGCAGTGGTGCCATGCCAGAGCGGCGTGGAACGTCACAGACTGGTGACGTGTGGTGTTTAGGGATGAGTGCCGTTTCGTTTTGGGGACAGATGATCGTGTCCGGGTGTGGAGGTCCCCGGGCCAACGGTACAATCCCAACCTCGCTATCTTGAGCCACACCTCCCCCACTGTATTCATTATAGTCTGGGGAGCCACTGCCTACGATAGGCGATCAGCTCTAGTAGTGGTCCGTGGATCATTGACGGGCCAGCGGTATGTGGATGAGATCCTACGTCCTGATGAGCTCCCATTACTGGCCGGGATTCCAGGTGCGCTATACCAGCAGGACAATGCCCGCCCGCACACGGCTCGGGTTGCCCAGGACTGCTTAAGTCATGTCCAGTCACTTCCATGGCCTGCCCGCTCTCCAGACATGTCCCCTATCGAGTATGTTTGGGACTGGTGGACACGCCGCGCCGCACTATCCGGGATTCGGAACACACCGTCCAACACGTGTAGGCCAGTTGGCCGCATGACAACATTAAGCGTCTGTTCGCCTCCATGCCGGACCGTATTGCAACATGTATAGCCGCACGAGGATGTGTGACGTGATGTTGAAGATGACCGGACTGCCTGCCACAGATTCCTCTGCAGTTGTCCTGCAGCTCTGTTTTTGCCATCATGTGTATCATTCATCTGTATCATTACTGCCATAAAATTTCAGTTCAATCCGATGCTTCCGTCTTGGTGCGCAAATTTGATTTTCCGTGAGTGTATTTGAGTATTAATATTTTGTGTGATGGGTGTAACCATGAGTTCAGATTTTATGTCGTCGTTTCTCCGACATTCTAGTCTTCTTCAGCATTTCACAGTCCTTAGATACTGCAGGTTAACAATCCAGAGGACATCCCGGAAGGACGTGCTCTTTGACTCTGATCCTAATTATATCTTGCTGCGGGAGAATGGTGTACAAGTTTTAGATACTCTAAAGTAAGGCAAAATGAAAAATTCCATGCAAAACTTGTATGAGGTCTAGGATATTATTTGATTACCACACATAATGTGTAATGTTATTTGTTCATAATTATATTATACGTAGAATTTTGAAAATAATTTTGTCAAAATGAAGGATTAATGTCAGTGATATGAATGTCAATAACATTTTTATGATTTCTGTCTCAATTTGCAATAAATCTGAATTTTAAGGGGATTTTGTGAAATCTGTGACTGTCGAAAAATAAAAGAGTACTAGTAGAATTTTAATCAGGCGTAATCTTTAAAAGATTGTGAAGATTTCTTAATTTGTTTTTGTGGATACCGTTTTAGCGGTAAATTATTTTATGTTTTCTTCCGCTTTCTCTGCTATGGTTACCATAAAAAAGACCTTCAAATTTTCTTTTTGATTTCTTTATTGATTTTCAAACTGCAGGCTTCTTCTTGAGGTAAGAGGAGTAACGAGAAATTTTTAGTAGTTATCAAATTGATGAATTAAATAATATTTCCATAAATAAAAACTAAAGATAACGTTTAAGAAATTAGAGCTGCTACTATTTCCGAGCTCAATAATAATAAATATCAAGATAACGTTTAAGAAATTAGAGCTGCTACTATTTCCGAGCTCAACACAGATCTGTTGATTTCCTAGTTAGAAAAGTACTTTAAACTCAGGCAAAAAACTAAAATCCGTCTCCGGTTAAAACGCGTTTGCGGTGAGAGTCAATAAACTTAAGGAAAAGCGGATTACGGAAAACACACTTGTCTGTTTCCTTTTAAGCGGTGTCTGCTTATAGCATTAAAATACGTTTTCACTTTTATTGCGGTACTCAGAATGCATTAGGGTTTGACGATTCTTAAGGTAGGCTAAATTTTTGTTAAATCCTTATACATTAAAGTAGTACAATTTATTTTATTAAATTATTCACAGAAGAGGTTAGGCTAAAGAATTCTGTATTGTTTAGAAAAAATCTACGTCAAGCTGATTTCTCTAGATAGTGAGTCTGAAAAGGAAAGTATTAATGTTAATTTTGTTGATTCAACGGTAATCGAAACGCTTTCATTAATTCTTTTTCCTTTAATTGTTAATAGAAAAGCTTCCACTTATTAAGATACACGATGTGTTTAAATAAGTTTAATCTTGCTTTAAATGATTTTACGAGAACCAGGATTCTTCCAAAGTCTAAGTTATTCAAGTAATGTTTTAAATTAAATTCATTTAGAGTTCAGCTTTCAAAATCATCTTTTAAATGTGTATCATTGTCTACATACAGATGACGGACATTTTTACTGTTCGGCATTAGCCATCCCTGAAAAAACTTGAAAATTCCATTGCCCAAGAACGGAAATCGAACCCGCATTTCTCGATTTGCGTTCGAGTGCACTGTCATTACACCACCCAGGACAACAAAATTCCGACCAACTAAATTCTCGTTTCTGCGCGACGAAATTTTCAACTTTTTTAAGTGATGGCTGCATGGGAAACAGTAAAAATGTCTAACATCTATATGCAGACAATTATAGGTGCCTTTCATGTATTTGCGAAGAATTAATTCTTCCATGGATTCGCTTCCCAGTCGTTTTTATCATCCTTTAAATACGAAAGGTTTCAGCTATTTTTGCAAAAACAAAACACTTGAAATATGAAAAAATGGTTTTTAACTTCAGCTGCTTTGGATGTTAGAAGGGTATTAAGAGCTTTCGGATAGGAGAAAAGTTTACTTTTGAAATTATTTTTGAGTTACTTTTTTCTTATTGTGATGGCACTATAGCTAGGATCTCAAGTATAGCTAAATCAGAATTTTCATGTTGAAAATGTAGACTTTTAAATTGGAATAGAATATCTCTTCTTTTCATCAAGTTAAAGGATACTTGGAACTTAAATGATACAATGTTTGATCTATACAACTCTTTAAAAAGTATAGATAGCCCAACTCATCGATATTCATAGTATATAGCATGTAAGAGTCCTTTTGGTTTGCTGCAACACACTTAGATAGTCATTCTCCCAATGAGTGATACCCTGCTGCCGATATTTTCTTCTGTAGCAGTATATAGGCTGTTACGGAAAGGAGACCAGTTCAGTTACCGATGGGAGGCGTGTTGTTGCAACTCTCACCAAGTGCTTCAGTTCATCTCATAGATGTTCTATAGAGTTTAAGTCGGACCTGCCTTCCCAGTGGTCGAGTACTCTGAGGCGCTGGAAATGGATTGAAGTCCAGAACGAAGCATGAGTGGTGTGTTTATCTTGCGGCACTGGCTTCGTCCTTTTTCCTGGAATCAGTAGCTCTAAATTAGGGACGGGCAACTGCCTATAACCCTACGAGTTGCTCATAGTGGTCGTTACCCTCTTCGTCCCCCCCCAAAAAAAGTCGGACCTATGTGTATCTGCACATTCTTGTTCGCAAAACATCCTGCATCAGCGTTTGCGAAACAGCAGGGACAAACACAGGTCTACACCAGTGTGAAAATCCTCCAAATACCTCCAAATAATCTGAAAATCCTCCAAATAATCAGTGAATAAACAAAGACATAGCGCTTTCCACGTTTAGCAACGCAAAGCAACCAGAAAATTGTTATTCGGCCGCCGCCGGAGAATTGAAACCCGGATCTCTCGATATCTAGCCGAGCGCGTTAGCCTTACAACACGGTGGCCAACAATCCACGGTGCTATGTGCGTTTTTCTGTCACCATCTGACATTATAAATCCGTAAGATGGGCTCAGCTACTGAGACGTCTCCATCTGGTAGGCATTAACGACACTGGCTACATATTAATTATAGCAGTTAAATCCAAAGGGCGAGATCCAAAGTGAAAATCTTATAAATACGTGCCGTCAGTGAATTAACAAAGACATCGCTTTTTCCACGTTTAGCAACGCACAGCAACCGAAAAATTGTTATTCGGCCGCCGTTGGGGAATTGAATCCCGTATCTCTCGATATCAATCCAAGCGTGTAAGCCTTACACCAGAGATCCGGGATTCAATTCCCCAACGGCGGCCGAATAACAATTTTTCGGTTGCTGTGCGTTGCTAAACGTGGAAAAGCGATGTCTTTGTTTATTCACAGGTCTACACCGATGAGCCATTACATTATGACCACCTACTTAATAAGCTGTAGGACCCCCTTTAGTCCGCAAAACAGCGGCCACTCGGCGAGGCATCGATTCGATGAGGTGGCCATATGTATCCCGGTGTATCTGGTACCATAATGTCAACATGTCCTCCAGTTACTCTACATTTCGGAGTAGTGGTGATTTAACGCGAACCAGCTTTTCCATATCGAACCACAAATGTTCGATTCGGTTCATGTCAGTTGAATTTGGAGGCCAGGGCATTAACAGGAAGTCACCAGCATGTTCCTCGAACCACTCCTTGACGATTCTGGCAGTGTAGCTTGGCACATTATCCTGTTGGTAATGATCATCACCAGCTGGGAACACAGTCGCTATTAATGGGTGAACTTTGTCTGTGCTATAGAGATAATGGGACACTAAAGTGTCCCAAGAAAACATCGTCCACAGAATAACATCGCCTCCGCTGGCGTGCTTCCGCCCAACACTGCATCCAGGTGCCATAGCCTCTGTTGGTAATCAGCGTATCCGCGCTCGTCCGTCTGCGTGATGCACCAGGAATCTTGATTCGTCAGATTAGGCCACTTTCTTCCAATCATCCACGGTCCAGTCTCTATGATCTTGGGCCAGTTTCACGCGTTGTTGGCGATGACGTACAGTGAGCCTGGGGATCCGGGGTCTTCGGCTACGCAGGCCCACGCGCAGATGGATGCAATGAACTGTGTGCTGTGACACATTGCCTGATCACCACTGTTGTAGCTGCTGGTGATTTGTCGCACTGTAGCCCTGAGATCGTTGTGAACAATGCATGACAGTCTCTTCTCCCCTCTGGCATCAAAGAGCTGTGGACGACGGTTCGTCGTTTGGTCTTCTGTGCACCACTTTTGATACGTACTCACTACAGCGACACGTGAACAACCCACAATCCACGCCGTTTCCGAGATCTTCGTTCCGAGGCGCCGTGCCATCCCAATTTGTCCTTTATCAAACTCCGATAAATCGGCAACTTTTACCATTCTCACTCCGAACACTCTACTAACCGAAAGCCGGTCCTCGGGTTGTATATGTATATACTGTTCTGTGAACTTCACCTGCGTCACCGTTTGGTCTCCAGGCGCACTCATTTCTCTAGACTGAGGGTGGTCATAATGTAATGTTTCACCGGTGTATATTAAAGAACTGTGAATCAACAAGCATGCGGAATTGTTCAGACGTTTATGACAGGCTTCGGGGTTTATAGTTCCCTGCATTATCGCCAAACTACGAGGCTGTGCCACGAAACACAACTCCACGTAGTCACACCAGGTCCTCCGTACTTCATCATTAGAACAATGCGCCCCGGAACCAGAAATATTCCAGTCGTCAGCCATACTCACATTACTCCACTACTTCACTGGTCATGTGAATTCCCCACTACATGAATCTCTACGGCTCTAATGATCAAACATGCAGTGTTTTGTAACATGCAATGCGAGACCATTAGTTGCGTGGGCTCCCCACGATTACAGATACTGTCCAACTGGATCAGCAACATGCTCTTTCAAATCCTATCCACCTTTGATGGATGAAACTTCTGGTTGATGTGATGTGATGAGATAAACATAACATTTCTTCTAGAGCCTTCTGTTCACATGAAGTTGAGTTTCTATAATATTAGCATGGTTTTTTCTGGACGGTGGCGGTACCGTACCACTTCTGCTTCCTGATAACACTCCCCACAGTCGATTTTGTATGGTACAGTAACACTCTTTGAAGAGTCCGTTAGCTTGGCTCTTCATGCCATGACATATACAACAAAATTCAGGATGTGTAAGTGTACCAGTGGTCAGGGCATGGGTTTCTGGCTAATCGTTTGAGCTGGGCCTTGGCTCGAGTCACGCATGAGGCATAGGTGGTGTGCTTGTCTTATGGCGCTGGTTCTGTCTCTTCCCTGGAAAGAATGTACCTAGATTAGGTACAAGCAACGTCTTATAGCCTCAAACACTGGTGGAGATCATTTAATCCCGAAACAGAGAAAAAGCTTCTTGATTAAAATTCCTTTTTCTCTTGCGAAGTAGGAAATACCTAATGTCCTTTGTAAGCAGCTGAAAAAAATTGCATGTTATGGAGAATTTGCGAAAGTACAGCGCTTTTGCCTCATGAGGTATTTCTTCTGTGCATTTACTAAGGAAATATATCTGAGCTTCATGCTTGCAAACTTACACACTGGCATCTGACACAAACATAAAACGAACGCTCGTATGTTTCTTTCTCCTTACAATTACCCACAGATTTTATTTAACATATAACATATCATCACATATGTTCAACTTGACATTAAGCAGGATGTAGTTAGGTCTTTAGATTGAGCAGTTGTACATTATCATGAGTAAACTCAACTAGACAAATTGTTGCTTAAATTGCAACTTATTTGATTTAGTTTTCTATATATCCAAACCTGTCAGACTTCGTTTAAAGCAAAGATGCTATTCCTCCACAATAAATCTGAAATTCTGTTATTAAATATTCTAGCTTAATCATTCCTCCATGTTTTGTACAAAGCTAATTTTCTTGCTTTATAGATTAGGTTATGGGATTTTGGACCTTCACGCTTTTGGGTCTCAATTCAGCCTTGATTAGGAAACGGATGTTGGTTACCTTGTTCTTAGGTCAATAGTTCCTCCCCATCCGCTGGGTCTTAAATTAAGGATTTTCTTAAATTATTGTCTTAAATTAAGGATTTTCATGGAGGGTCATTAAACAAACAAAGAAAATACAGGTAATCTTACAGATTTTGCCTTACGTTTAGTCTTGTTAAAAAGGACTAATTTCAAAAATTAACAGCTGTTTTAAATCAAATTACTGTTTAACGCTTCCATTTGATTTCATTCCATGGTGGTGAGTATTAATCTCTGATATTTAAGAAAGTAGTTCCCCCACTTCCTAATATAATAGATTTTGATAACTGAGCTACTTCTTTAATTTTTTATCGAATCTTATTACTCTGTTGATTTCTTTAAAAATGAACGAGTTCATCTCTTTTTTGTAGGGGATCTACAGAAACTGTAAGTTGAAATGTTCTTTCTGAAATTATCCTTACTCAAGTATTGGAGATTGAAGCTGCTATAGTTAAACAAATTTCTGGGTAGCGTTGGCAAATAGAACTATCCAATATTTGTACATGAGTTGTTAAATTTGAATCTAAGAATAAAATCGTAGGATTATTGTGGGATGTTTTTGAGTGTACTCTTGAATATTGTGAATTTTAATATTTGCGCTGACACTGAGAACTTACAGTGAGAGATCAGTTTCCCGTAAAATAGCACAAACCCATTAACGTAACTAAACATTCTGGCCTCCAGCTTGTCTCAATTAAATTTTTTTGTATATTTCCTTGAAATAAATTGATTTTCCTGCTTTATTGTTGAGCCTTTTTATTTCTACAGAAGATATATTCGAGGATATTTTTTCAAATAAAAAAAATAAAAAATGAAGACTTGTTATAAAATGCAGCAAAGATTAAAGTACATTGAATTAACATTATCTGTTGCGAGCCGAAACCCCCAACACATCAGAAATGAACAAAAAGCACTTTGCATTTCGTTGCGGTTGTCAACATTCGCCGGCGTGAATAAAATACTTGCGTGGCTCCACTTCAGAGGTATTTGAAGATGCGCAGTTAAGTGCGCTTCTTGAAGGTAGGTAATTTGTCATAAGAATACTAATACTTGAGGACCAAATGGATAAATGCATTATTGCTTAAGTTATGATATGCCAATTTGTTAGCTCAAATATCCATTGTATTCTCTTTTGTCGGAGTAGAACCTCCAAATAAAGAATGGCAAACTTTTGTCAGTTGATAAAGTATGGCAAAAAGTATGAAGATTTAAAAAGGGAACGAACCAGGAAGTTCAGTTCTGAAATATTCAAGAAGAATCAATCGATACGCAACTGCGATGTCCGCATATTTCTTGGTTAATGAATGGATTATACGTAATTTATTCACCATGAAATGTATGGACATATTCATTAATTATTGAATGTCTTGCTTCCCATGTTTACAGAATATTGCATATCCCATTTTACTTTCTTTCTTTCTTTTTTTCTTTCAGTATTTGATTCTCATACACATTATTAAATTTAATAGCTTATTTCTGATTTTATTGCATTTCTTTTTACTGAATACTTATTTTCTTCATTCATTCATTGAATACGTGAACAATTTAATAGTATAAAACTGATGCAAAAGATCTACGAAATTTAGCAGATAAGCCATCTCTCGCACAAAGAAAAGTACGTTTAAAGCAGCACAAAGTTTCCTAGAAATCATGAAGAGCAAGGAATGCACCCGAATTTTATCTGAGAAAAAGGAAGATGTGACTATACTTGGAAATATGGTAAGAAACACATGCAGACGTTTTTCTCGAAATCGTTCAACAATATATTGATTTTTGAACCATAAGAACAAATAATTTCTGTATTGATAGTATAGACCACACAGTCTGTTGAATGGAAGAAAGTATAACACGAAATCTCCATCATGATTTGTTTCTGATTTCAGTTCATAAAGATTCTGATTTTAGCATCTATGCAATGAGATTTATTGATCATAATTATCAGCGTTACTCAAGCAACTAATTTCCAGCATATTAACACATGCATTTATTGACACAACTTCACGATACAAGAGTTTTTTTGTTATATACAGAGGGTGTGTCGAAAGATTTGCTATATTTGCATAAACGCATGTGCTGCGGCGGGTATGTCACGTGTTTAATCAAGTTCAAGTCGCGCACTGCAGTCTATCGAAAGGGATATAAAGTAGTAGTCGTTGCTGTGAACAGTATTGTATGTCGTCGTTCCGTCAGTGGTTGGGACGCCTAAAAGATGAACAGCCTCAACCGGCTAATTAGGGAGCTTTTGATTTACGAGTTTGAACTCGGCCATAACGCTCCTCAAACAACTCGAAACATTTGTCATGCAAAAGGGGAAGGTTCCGTGGACCACAGCACCGCAACCAGACGGTTCAAGAAATTTTTCTCAGGTGACAGAAACCTCGACGATCAGCCAAGGTCAGGTAGGCCGCGAACCGTGGGTTCGGATGCCGTGCGCCAGGCCGTAGAGGCAAATCCGACAACCAGCCGACAACTCGGAGATTCTCAGGCCAGCTGGGATTATCACAGAACACCGTGGTTTTTCACCTTCAGGACTTCGGCAAGGTCTACAGGAGCCGACGCATTGTCCCTCAGGAACAGACACCAGGTAAAGTAAACCGCCGAGCGGAAGTGTGCACGAAACTCCTGGAAAACCCTCGCAATGTACGTTTCAACAAAATAATTGTTACGTGCAATGAAAAATGGGTCTATTTCCGCAATCTTAATACACAACGGCGGTGGTTGAGCCCGGGCCAGTTTCCGGAACCTGTTGCCGAACGTGGGCGCTTCGAGCACAACGCGATACTCTGCGTTTGGTGGAATTTCGAGGGGATAATCCATAACGAATTTGTTCCAGACGGTCGGACTATCAACGCTAACCTCTACTCTGAACAGCTGGAGCAGATGTATGTCATTTTGGAGGAGATGTACCTGGCACTGGTGAACAGAAAGCGCACTCTCCTATATCAGGACAACGCTCGGCCTCATACCGCGCGAACGACCCAGGCAAAACCTCCGGAACTTCAGGGCATCGAACTGATGCTATACCCAGCATATAGACCGGACCTTGCCCCGTTGGATTATTACTTCTTTCGGTCCATGGTCCACTTCCTTAGTGGGCGACACTTCAACAACCAGGAGGAGATGGCAGCTCGGGTGAAGCAGTTCTTCGCCTCAAAGGACAAGAACTGGTATCACCGTGAAATCAAAGAACTGGCAAGAAGATTGCTAAAGACGGTGCAACACGACGGCCTATACTTTGAATGCTAGTCAGCTTTCGTTGTAAAGGTACATAGTGATCCAAATATTGCAAAACGTTCGACTCACCCTCTGTACAAACGTGTTAAAATAGTTATCTCTTTGCCACGCTTTCTATATCAAATACATAGTAAATAATTTGACAGTTACATATATAGTAGATGCATCATCTAAATGACCACTTTCTTACTTAATTGCCCGTTTCGAAGGCATTGCAATAATTTCCTCAATCTACGGTTGTACCATTTTTCTGCAGTGCTCCAAACGAAGAAAAATAAGCTTGAAATTTTTGAAGAACTAATATTACGATGAGTATGAACTGTGCTTTATTTCGATCTCCCAAAGAGTAGTGTATATGCTCTTGACTGTTGTTTTGGATAGTATGCCTTCCGGTCCATTGAGAGAACATAGTGTGTTTTCCAAACTACGAATAAGCACAAAGTTGGAAATTACATTCCAATGTGCAATTCTTGATGGATTTAATTTGCGCGTGCATTACGCACTTTCCTATTAATTCCTTTAAGTATTCAAGATAAATCCATGAAGGATATGAAACTGAAAGAACAGTTCTTCGAGATGATCATTGAAGAAACGATTTGAAATTAATTTGATATGCTACTTGACAAACCAGTTAACTGAAATTTTCAAAATGTGACAGTTTTGGAATGGATACAAATTTATATCCTCATGGGACTTTAAATACTGTTTACCTTAACAGTCAATTTACCTGCCTGTCCCAGAACTATGAGATATGTGACTTCATACGCACTATAGCAGTGTTATAACTTGAGGTATAGATTACAAGGTTTTCATAGAGGTTGAACTTCCCTCAATTTGAATTAAGTCTGTCAGCTAGGTTTTATTTAGAAAGCAATATTTAGGGAAGCGCAGTGTAGTGGATGCATGAGACACGACAAAGGGCCTGTTTCACAGCAAGTTCGAAGTAGCTTCTTTTAATTTTATTTTGAGGGGTTAAACGACCACCATGAGCAACTCTTGGGGTTATAAGGAGCCGACCGCCTCTAACTTTGGGTCACTGGCTGCGTCGTTGGACGAACCCACAACCCATGCTTCATTTGGAGCACGGGCGACTAGTGAGTAACCAGCGCCTCTGACGGCTTGACCACAGGGGCGGCGAAGTAGCGAGTAAAAGTTCCTTTGCATGTTACATAGTGGCGCAATTGTTCGAGCACATTTATGTGAAAACAGCACTAGTTGACAGTCCAAGGGCAAGCAGTATCCCACTTGCCTTCTACCGTTTCTGTTGTTTGTTAGCCACTAACTTTAACTCATCGTAACATTTCTGTAAGTATGTCATAGTTCTGGGACAGGCAGGTATCTCATAGTTCTGGGACAGGCAGGCAGGGCTACTGGTCAGTCCTCCGACTTGGGTTTCGGCACAACCCCCGGATGAGTCATGGTTGTGCACATGCCCTACGGCATTGGACTCTCCCCCTTTCCCTTCAGTAAAACCAGTTGCTCCAAATTAGGGACGGATGACTGCTTACAGCCGAACACGCGCACGGTTGTCATTAAGCCCCGAGAAAATAAAGGTTTAAATTATTTGAAATTTTTATAAACTTCCTCCTAGTTACGATTTTTCTGAGAGTCAGAGTGGAAATGAGGAAGTTACGTCTTTGTAATTAAAGACTAAAGACAGTAACAGATGTTTGCAACTTTTCCAATCACCAAAATAACATTAACGGTTAGTGAATAAAATGAGTTAGATTATCCACAAGTCTGCCTCGGACGCACTTTGGCCGCTGATCCTTCCCAGGTTTCGGCTAGCCGCCCAAAGTGGATATACACGGCCTGTGATATTTCTGTCGCAGCTGGCTTCTGTGGCGGCGGTAAATGATCTGAATCATCGGTCTAAAATGGTAATGCAGTAAGATGATCCACAAAATCTACTATAAGCATCGAGCGAAATATTACCAAATATCAACTGGACTTTCAGTTTGCTTACGTTAATATTAAAATACTCGATCTAAACTGACTGTGCCGTCCATATGGACGAATGGGCAGATGCGCGGGCTACTGGTCAGTCCTCCGACTTGGGTTTCGGCACAACCCCCGGATGAGTCATGGTTGTGCACATGCCCTACGGCATTGGACTCTCCCCCTTTCCCTTCAGTAAAACCAGTTGCTCCAAATTAGGGACGGATGACTGCTTACAGCCGAACACGCGCACGGTTGTCATTAAGCCCCGAGAAAATAAAGGTTTAAATTATTTGAAAAAAAGAAAGCAACTGAGTACCAGAGTTGGAAGTTTTTTCTAGTAAAAACTGATCATTCATCAGCTCAAGTTGTATTTTCAAATTTACGTTAGAGCAGCAAGCTATTTTCAAATATTGCCTGCGTAGAATTGTTTTCTTTTCAACTATTTAGGAACACTTCTCCTTCTCCATGTTCCTTTCTGGAGTTTGGAATTTACAACACAACGTGTCAAACTTAAGAACAACCATGACTCTAAATATAATCCATAAATTTAATACAATGCTCAGGGTAGAACACTAAATTCATTAAATTAACTTCTCTTTTGAAATTTATGTGTGGGAATGAGAGAAGAAACAGATCGGTTAAAAGATTCAATCGTTCTTTCAAACAAAAGTGGCATATGAATCCTGCGTGAAACGTTTTGTATTCAAAATCTTTCCAATTTTTCTACTTCTCATAGTTTAGAACCCTACATGGGTAAAGGGTGTACTTGCAGACTATTTAATTTCTAAACATTTATTGAGACGTGTTGGAATGTCGTATAAGTGACAATAACCTCCACCGAGTTGAAGTAACATTACCTGTGTATAATAGTTATAGTAACTACACTGTTAAAAATTTCAGTTCAACGTTTCCCCATTATATGGTTTAATTGAATGAGTCTCACCAAAAATTGGTTATTTCAAAATTAAGGAAGCAGACAGTTAAGACAATATTTGGTGCAACCCGCAGCAACAGTGTTTTTTTTTAGCGATTTGGTAAAACCTCTCAACCAATAGCACGGCTGGAAATCATATGCAATGGCGGAGATAGCCGGAGAATAGCAATTAGCAACGAACAGTGGCGTAGCCAGATGGAGGGTTTGGGATTTGAATTCCTCTCTTGAGGGGAGACTGAGCACGAATTGAAAGCGATATATATGTGTATACGAGGCTTTCACCAATGAACCAAACCCATGGAAATCCCCCTTAAGGAATTTCTGGCTATACGCCACTGGCAACCGCGACCGTGGTTCCTCATTTCCAACGGTCGTTTCTATGTGGGTAGTTTGATCCTACACACAGTATTGGATACACGGTGTAAAGAAAACGTGAGTAGTTACTTTTTAAAATTACGTTTATTATAATAAAAAAAATAACGACATCGGTTACTCATGTTTGTTATTAGGCTGACGAACTGTGTACATGTATAATAGTATTAGAGCCAACCAAAATAGCGTAAGCAAAATCATGCGATTTGAAATAAAGCCTAGTTTTAATCACGTTTGTGTTCGTTTTGATAGGTTTATCTCATGACAAACCACGTAATGCTAGTCGAATAGCCTTTGCCACGGGAAAATCAATGTAGTGGGTTGTATTGTTAAAGATTCATTTGATTTTGGGGTGGGTATATTATTCTAAAATATGCATATGTTTTACTATCAAATGTGATACAGTGCTTTACTTTTCTGTGCAAGCCAGGTATATACCTGCTTTACTTTTCTGTGCAAGCCAGGTATATACCTGCTTTACTTTTCTTCGTAGTGGAACTTTCCATTTTGTTATATAATAACACGCATGTATTGATTTACATTTTTGTGGGGTTTTTTTTCGTGTGGTCTAAGATGGGGTCTGATCATGATTTTGAGTAGATTCAGCAAAATCAATCTTAGATATGTTGAGTGGGAAATTAACATAATTTTTTTCTCTTAGTAGTAATTCTCCCATGTAGTTTAAAATCACTGCATAGTGCACCCAGGAATTCTTGTTGAAGGGGGCTGTATATATAAATATATAGTATACGTACACAATGTGTGTACATATATATGTAGTGTGCGCCTATAGTTTATATACGGTTGTGGCGTACGTCATCTCTTTGGGGCCTTGGGAAGAAGACACTATGTAATTTTTGAACATGTAAAATAATATTTTTGAATGTTTCTTACATTAGAAAAAATGCTTTAAATTTTTTCTTCAACTTTTATTTTGTTCTGGTGGATTACAAAAACTTCCATTTTTCGTCAAAGAGCCTCCCCTTCCCCGAAAAAAATTCAATATACGCCCCTGTATTCAGCCCTGACTGAATCCTACTGGCACTTATCAACTTGTTATCCTGAGATTAAGGAGGCATTCAATTCTGCTTTATAGAACAGCAGCTAGATTTGACAGCTTTCTTCTTTTTGTTTTTTTCGCATTCTGAATTTGTCTACGTAAAACAACTGCGCGAAGGCACCACAATTTGTGATGTAAGTCGCTCTTAATCTCTTTGGCAAAAAGATACTATGTAATTTTTTGAGCATGTAAAATACAGGGTGTTTCAGAAAATTTGATATCATTTGAGATGTAAATATCTGAGTAACTAAATCGTCTGGGCTAATGAAACTAAACAGGCTTAGTGTTAAGCAAAATAAAATTTATTCGTCAAAATTTGAATGAAAAATTCAAAGGTATGGGGTTTCATGAACGATTTCACAAGTTTTCAACATGCGCACCCGGCACATGTCAAGTCGGTAGTCCAGCTTCTGCCAAACACAATGCAGCATGTCCCTGATGTGCTTAGTAGCGGAAGAGATGGTCGTGCAGGTTCGGGAAACATTTCTGCAAAGCACCAGGAAATCCACAAGAAGAGCAAGTCTGGAAACCCAGATTCCTCCAACGACAGTTTGGCGTGTCGCAAGGGAACGCTTTCGAATGACACCTTACAAGCAAAAGCGTAAGCAATTCTGTGTCAGAGAAACTTGAAAAAGACGAGTTTGAAAATCGTCGTTTTCAGTGAGGAAACCACATTTCATACGGATGGCAAAATCAACAAGCATATTATTCTCATTTGCGGCGAAGAAAATCCCCATGCCACATTTGAGCACATGAGTGACATGCTGCATTGCGCTTGGCAGGAGTATGACAGGGACATGCTGCATCGTGCTTGCAGTGTGAAATCACTGTGAATTTAACTCTTGCCGATAACTACATACATGAAAAACTACCGAAATGACACGATAACTATTTCAACTCTAATGTTAAAATATTTAATATATACATTTAAAAAGATGATATAATAAAATATGTACACACATGAGATCTTTCGGTACCCAAAGTGGGTACCATATTCAGATGCTGTTAAAATTCACCAAACGAACGTGACAAGCACTGTGATATTTATATAAGACACACAGTCGTAATGACGTAACTAGTATGAAATGGGCTTAACCAATGAGAGTGGGACAACATTTGTTACTGGTCAAACATAATAGTAATAGGTTAAGTCTATTGATTTATTAATACCTAACCCGACAAACCCAAGTATGTTTTCCACGGTATAGGTATAAATTCTGGTAAATTATCATTACATGCTGTATTCCCATAATATACAAACTCTCAACAAATCTGAAAGTTGATCTAGATTTTGGTGTGTTGAGAATTTTAATCTCATCCCAGGCAGGAAGGTAATTCTACACCAGGATTTATGGCACTACAGGAGGCTGTGGCAGCAAAATTGCTGAGATAAGGCACGTACAGTCTGAGGATTGCGGCATTTTTCAAATTCTCAGCCAATGGAAGCAAGCTAACATTTTCATGGTTATGTAAACAAAGTCTGTTTTATTACAGCGTTGAAATTAAAATTATGTACCAAAGCATAACCTTGGTTTTCAAGAAGTTGTGCTAAAGCTGTGGTTGTATCTATTTTTAACATCATATTTATGTTCTTTTAAACTAGCTGATATTGAGCGAAAAGTGGAGCCTATGTGCAATTTTTGTTGTTCATTTTCTTCTATGCTGTTAAGAGGGATAATATATACACCATGTTTCATATCAAAAGGCACAGGGTCTCCTCTGTCTTTCAGAAATAAGGACCTAATGTTGTTTGTGTTTATTCCAATATCAAAATCATATTTATGACATATCGTTTTCATGGAATAGCACAATTTCGGTACAAAGGGAAGAGAACCAATGTATTTTATTTGTTTCGGTTCATATATAGATGTTAATGTTGTAGTCCTGTTCCTTTTAATCTTGGCTACTATCCTATGTATAGTTTCATCTGGATATCCATGATTACGGGTGATATTATAAATGGTATCCATTTCTTGCTTTTGAAGAGCTGTGGTGGACGAATGAGTGAAAGCTCTTATAAGAAAAGATGTCGATGATTCTTTGAAGCTCCATGGGTGTGCTGATGCCCAAGGTATTAGTATCGTATCTGATTCTGGTTTTCTATGCACTGAATGATTAATAGTTGATTTAGATATGTTTCTAGTGAGCATGATATCTAGAAATGGTAAATTATAATTACTTTCATATTCTGCAGTAAACTTTAGTGTTAAATACATTTGATAACTCAGATACAAATGTTGATAAGTATTCCAAATGATGGTTCCAGAGTACCAAAATATCATCTACATATCTGAGATATACTATAGGTCTGTAACTAGTTGACTGAACTTTGTTTTCCGATTCTTGCAAGCAGAATCCTGCAATGTTTGGGAAAAGGGTAGATCCCATTGGTGCCCCTTCACATTGCTGATATGTTATCTCATCGAACTTAAAGTAAGATCTCTTGTAAACTAGAGATAGTGCTTGTAATACAGCTTCCACCCCAAGAGATGGAGTGCCCAATGTCAAAAGAGAGAATTTTATGATGTCATGTACCTGTTGTACTGGAACACTCGGGAACAGAGATACAATATCTAAGGAAAGCATGGTAAAGGGTTGTGTAATTGGAGAAATTGATTTGATACGATCCAGTGCTTGAGTGGACTTAGTAACAGAAAAAGTTGAGTTATTAATGAGAGTTTGCAAATATTGAGCTAAGGCTTTTTCCAGTGGGCGGGAAGGGCTATTTACTGCTTGAGCAGCAACTAATAATCTAAGGGAGTGTCCAGTCATGTAACTTTAGTTTCCCAAATAATTCCGGGACTCTAGGTCCTGATGCGTTAAACAATTTTGAAGTAATGGAAGTGGGAAGAAGTGAATGATTTTTTAATCTGTTAACAGCTGTAATTGTAGCAGGATAGCGTACCTAAAGTTTGTGTACCCACAAGATAAATACAAAGACTTCAATATTGTGCTTCAACTAGAGAAAATTGTTGGAACCTTTCCACCTGCAATTCAACAACAGACCAGGCATGAACTTTAAAAACTTTGAACCCTAAGAACTATGGTATTCATAATGAAGAAACTTTAAACAATAGAGAAGAAATCAAAGAGTTATGAGCATTACACAACCAGGTAGAACTTTCGATATTTTCTGCGGACCTATCCCCACAAATAGTTATTATGAATAGAGGTTAATTTGTTGGCCATCAAAATAAATGCTTACCATAAAGATTGGTTGGTTTTAAAGAGACTGTTAGAAACATCCATTTCGTTAGGAAAAATTCTTAGAAAATATCGAGTCTCTCTTTTACACTAATCACAAGATATTAAGAACAAAAAATAAAAATACAATCAAAGTGAAATGAGGGGGAAATAAACAACAACAACAAAAAAGAATATGTAGCTTGGTAAGTAAATTTCGAAATTCTGAAAATCCCGAAGCATTATCATCCATGCTTAAAACAATCGTTTTTGGACTGCAATCAAATTGAATGGTGAAGTTCGTTTTTGTGAAGCAGCAAAATACTGGAAGATACAAAAGAAAAGATTAATTTAATGGTTTTAACTCGGTTACCAGTGAATTCATCTCATTTGACAAAATGAAACTTTCTATTGAATCCATACCACACTGTGTTATCCCTAAAGATCCAGTCCCTGCTACAATTACAGCTGTTAACAGATTAAAAAAATCATTCACTACTTCCCACTTCCATTACTTCAAAATTGTTTAACTCATCAGGACCCAGAGTCCTAGAATTAATTGGAAAACTAAAGTCACATAAGACTGGACACCCCCTTAGATTATTAGTTGCTGCTCAACATAGCATCCCACCCGCCCACTGGAAAAAGCCTTAGCTCAATATTTGCGACCTCTCATTAATAACTCAACTTTTCTGTTACCAATTCCACCCAAGTACTGGATCGAATTAAATCAATATCTCCAATTACACAACCCTTTACCATGCTTTCCTTAGATGTTGTATCTCTGTTCCTGAGTGTTCTAGTACAACAGGTACATGAATCCTCTCTTTGGGTACCGAAAGATCTCGTGTGTACATATTTTATTATATCATCTTTTTAAATGTATATATTTAATATTTTAACATTGGAGTTAAAATAGTTATTGTGTCATTTCGGTAGTTTTTCATGTATGTACTTTTGAAATCGTATATGAAATTCACATACCTTTGAATTTCTCATTGAAATTTTGATGAATCTTCTTTTGCTGAATATCAAGCCTGTTTAGTTTTATTTGCGTAGACTATTTAGTTACTCAGATATTTACATCTCAAATGATATCAAATTTTCTGAAACACCCTGTAATATTTTTTAGTGTTTAATTTGTGACATACGTTGCTTTTGATCTCTTTGGGGCTTTGGGAAGAAGACACCATGTCAGACACTATGTAATTTTTTGAACATGTAAAATAATAATTTTGAATGTTTAATTTGTGACGTACATCGTTCTTAAACTCCTTGGAGTGGGCTTAAGCTCTCTCCGTGGGTGCGCCAATGATTTGCTAGGTTGAATACAAAGGTTAGCTATGGAGTGCAGATATGTACTGACATATTCTTTTATTTATGTTATATTAATAAAGAGGAAATAGTCAAACAGCTTATGAACTGGCATTTGAGTACATTGTGTCTATAACAGTGGTTCTCAAACTTTTTCTTAGAGTACCCCTTGAGAATATTTTAGCTGAAAAAACTGCGTCCGCTTGTGTATTAGGGAGATATCTTATTACTAAATGAAAAGTTTATTCCACTGCATTTATGTGTGTATGTATGTAGGTATAAAACATACAAATACACCAATGCATATTTGCAAAAATTGCATACATTGATGTTACAGAAATTGCATGAATGGCTAGAAAAATCAAATAAAACTGATAAAGTCTCATTTAGTATCAATGAGATGTATGAGCTTTGCAAAGTTCATCAATATTTGGAGTTATCAATAGAAACATGCTACTCAAAACATTTTCTATATTAGGTTCGTAGCCCTTTCAGCAGGCAATCAGTCAAAGAGAACTGTTGTCTATTTTATCCTCCTAATGAGCATTTTGAATAACAAGGCTAATAACAAATGCCTCCTAATCATCCCCCTAAATGATTGCTTAAGATAAACTCTTTCTGATATGTAGGCCCAATCATTTCAGCATTATTGGCCCACTTTTGAGAGGGCGAACCAGGGTTGGGGTTTTAGTGATTTTAACATGAGCATTTGAAACTGGTTTAAACCGTCAAAAACTGTCAGAAACATATAACATGCTTTTAAACAATATGTAAGCATTAATAGATATATAAAATAGTAAGGAACTTGCCTTCAAGCAAACTGCAATATTCGTCTTTATTTTTATAATTATTTTATTACAATTATTAAGAGTGGAAAAGTGTCAAACATTTTTATTCGTTAAGATTTTTGTTTTGTACAGAATTGATTTCATTGATCTCAAATTATGCAACTGCCAATGATATGCAGAACTAGTAGTCTGGTTCATTTTTCCCTCGTAGCATCCGATAGCACATTTGTTGACACCTAAATGATTCCTGAGCTTAGAGTGTATAAATCCATAGAAAAAGCTTTCAACTGAAGCTGAGCTGGCAGGACTTGGCAGCAAAAGTATTGCTAGTTCAGAGGCAGGCTCAGTTGTAAAGCCATTAAATTTAGAAATTCCTTTCCACCAAATCATGGGATTCGTATGGGTGAATAAAGTCTGGGTAAATGTGTACCTTAGCATCCTAAATTATTTCAACGGAAAAATTTAACTGTGTGGGAAAAGTGCGACGTACAATTTTTTAATCATGCAAAATGATGGGGAAAGGCGCAAAAATATAGTATTTGTAGATAACAGGAAATAATTTCATTGAAGTATTTACCTGGGAGTGCGATGGTTTGGAAGAGTACGTGCGGTAGGCCTAGGACAATAGAGCGACGACAGCGTCAAGGTGTAAGCCGGTGAATGGAAGCTTCGTTGAGAACGGCAAGTTACAGGCAGAAGAATACAACAGGAAGTGGTTGAGTAGTATGTAGTCATACAAGCGTCTTGAAGGAATACGTTGAAGGAAAGAGGTCCAATTTACGCAGCATTGTAAGTGGTGTTAGTAGCTTTTTCAACAGCGTTAGTGGCTCTTTCCAAAGTCGTGAGTCTCCATACTTCATTTCGGATTTCGTCAGGGCTTAAAATTTCATTATCCGGCACAATACAACAACAAGCTCTTGGGCTCCCTGCCATACTACGATTTTTGAATTGATGAAACTCCTTCACTTTCAAAAATATCCGTTTCAGGATGAAAAAATGTGAGCTACGATGTACGGAATAAAAGCACAAATACAAATGAATTGGTTGAACACATCTACTACCCTGTACATCTTCAAAACCATAATCAAAACTTGCCATTCAACTGGAATCTAAAGTTCATACTGGGCACTTCTGTGGTACATGAAAATATTTACATTTCTTCATTTCTTTGCATTCGGAAACATTGTGAAACTAATAATGACATTTCACACATTTCTTTCTCAAAATTTAATAAAACATCTGAACTACATCTTTTTGCATGCACACAATTACACGATGCATCACACTCCTCCGAAAAATATCCGCCACTCTTGTATTCTTCCGCGCATTCACTACCAACTGTTACTCCCTTCCGACGCACGGAACCTTGACGTCGTGTCCGTTAGCATCGCTTCACCCTTCCGCACGAACTGCTGCAAACCATCGTACTGACAGGTAAATACTTCGGAAATATTCTTTCCTTTTATCTAAAAGTTCTATTTTTTTCACACCTTTCCCCATTAATTTGCATGTTTAAAAAATTCTACGTCGCACTTTTCCCATACAGTTAAATATTTCCGACGAAATAATTTAAGACGCTAAAGTACACGTTAACCAAAGTCGGCATCCCTTCTTAGGATGGTATAATTTCTGTTTTATTTTCAGATTGGCAGTGTTTCCACACTAGGCGTTGCAGTTACAGTGGCAAGCCATTTTGCGGATTGTTGTGGAGACAGACTTGAAATGCTATTTTGTTGGTTAACAAAATATGTGAAGGAGATCATACTCTGCTCTTTAGGTCCTAAAAAAAATGCCCCCGCCCCCTAATAAACTTCTGGAGGGATAAGCCTTGAGATTGAGATCAAGTGATTCGAGGTCCTTGCATGCTCTAACTCCTGAAAATAAAACAAAAAGACTAAGGAGACCTAAATACTACCAAAAGGTGAAAGAGATCATACACTACATTTCTTGTGCAAGAAAAGCCTCAGCACCCCCCCCCCAAATAAACTCCTTGATGGGGCCCTTGGAGGTGAAAAGCCTTGTAAATGAGAACAAGTGATCCAAGGTGCTGGTGTGGTTGTCAATCTCCTGGAAAAAACGAATGGTTACCTAAATACTGCTAAAAGGTGAAGGTGATCATACCTTCATCCTCCCCCCCCTTCCCCCCAAAAAAGAAACATCCCTGGAGGTAGCATGGAGCAAAAAAAAACTTAAAATAAATAATGCAAGCGGTAAATAACACGATCGCTCTACTTAAAAATAGAAATGATCCTGAAATACAAGAAACAGAGATTTGGGTGATAAATACCATGTAGAAAAGGCTGCAAAAATAAAAAAAACCAACACTGAAATATAACTAGACGCTAAAGAGCAAATACTAAGTGCAAAACTACAAAACTATGTAAGAACGATTAATAATGTAATTGCTTTAGTTAAAATATAAATGATGCTGACGTATAAGAAATGGTGATTTAGGTGATAAATACCATGTTGAAAAGGCTGCAAAAATAAAAAAATAAAAACCAACACCGAAATCTCCACATGAATTCAGCGAGATATGAATCCGTTCTTCTTTGTTTTTTATTTCGCCATTTGCATGAACTCCACCATCTCGGTGTTGATGACCCATGCATTGGGCATCCCACTATGAACCCTCTTTTTCATGATCTTTATTCTTAGTAGTGATATCATATTACCATCAATATGAGTGCACTGGTGACCCTACCAAGCGGTGGTTCGTTTACTAGCAAGAGGGGTGACAGCATCGTGTTTCCTTAATATGTATACACACACTGGTAGCTTTAAAATAACTATATATCACTCTTCTTAAAATAACTATATAACCAAAAGGAGAAGATAAGTATATAGATTCTCAAAGTTGTAGCTATTTATATCTATGGGACTGAGGCTAAGCACTGCAAAAATCGCTTAAGAATTGTTAATAATCAGGGCTTGAAAAATACCGTGCCTGAGATGTCCGGGGCATATAAATTATTAGGTAAAGCTGGTTGTATGTGTATGCCACGGAAAATTTATCTTTTAAGATAACAAATCAGAACCCTCACTTGTTTTACATATTTTGCATTTTCGTTTTAAGGGTCTATACTCAAAATGTTCAGTGCATAAAGTGCGTGATGATGCTGACTTTAGTATTTGAGAAATGTAGTAATCTGCCATGCCATGTTCCTTCTGTGGAAGTTTTCACCCATTGTCAATAAACACGGGCAGTTCCATCTGAGGCATGCATTCAGTCACTGGCTTTAAACAACATTTGAAGCAAAATTATATATGCTTCCAATTTCTGGACCTAGAGCATAATATAATTAAAGAAGGGATATTCTTCTGTGCTTGGCACTCCGTAACAATAATAAAACTTCCAGTGATTGGCAGTGAAAAGCATCATGACATGAGATGACTGTTTTCTTGTAGTATAAAATTCTATTCTGAACTTTATTTTAAAATTTAATTGCCCAGTCTGGGCAACTAGATTTTTTGTTTACTAGCCTAGGACAATGATTCACATGCCCCGGGCATCTCGGGCATGATACCCTGATACATATAAGTAAAAATATGTACAGTACATAATTTCATACGTATAGATTAATTAAAACATTTATTTCTTTATTACTATTTTAGCAAAAACTTCCCATTACAAAAAAATTACCTTTGCTTGTCTCTATGGGCACTATTTCGCAATTACAGCATTGCAATCTTATGCGTAACGAAAAATTCTGTAGTACATACTAACTTTTCAATGAAAATTTCGTAATGTTTTAAGGAAATTATATTGCTGCAGAATTTTTTCTGTCCCCCTTGAATTTTGTTATAACGAGCTTCTACTGTTACTCTTTTTTTTACTGAATCTGGTAAAAGCTGGCCATGAAAATGACAGGAGACTATATCATGTACAGTTTCTTTTCTTTGTAAATGTAATTAATGTTAAATGAAAAAAAAAATCGATTGCGTTCTAAATTTCTGTGAGTGAAATCTTTACTTGTGTCACTTTAAACAGGACTTCAAAAACATCTGAAATATCACATGCCCAGCTGGCTATGTAAACAAATTATTTACGTACCCAGATAGTAAAACTTGAATGCCCAGGAAAATTTATATTTTAAGATAGATCAGAAGCCAATTATTTTTTAAGTTAAAAGACAGGCATTTTTTTTACATGTTTTGCATTTCTGTTTTTACATGTTTTGCATTTCTGTTTTGATAGTGCACAAATTGGTACAAAATGATACGATGAAATTGTTTTTTGAGAAATTTAGGGATTCTGCCGTGTTCCTTTCATCGAAGTTTTTTTTTTTTTGCCCATTGTCACTAAACACCTGATTTGTACATCAATGAAAAATTGTTTTACTATCTTCAGGTATTCCCAAGATATTATAAATACAACTATTTAATAGCATTCCAAAAGGTTTTTGTGTTCCGAAATGGTTTCTTTGTGGCAACACACCAATGGAAGGACCACCTTAATCACTGAAGTCATTTCTAAAACATCCCATACAGGAAAATTTAATATTTTAGAAATATTGATGATATTCGTTAATGTTCTAGAATGATTCATTCAGAATCAGGGTCTAAGCAAGCGTTTCTTCTCTGGGTGGGGGTCTGATATTTGAAATGATGTCCCATCAAGTTCAAGCTTCCATTTCGATTCAAGTTTTCTTTTTTTTTTTCTTTCTGATACCTTAATTATGGGGAAGCAGTATTATCTTTCAAAAGCAGCACTTCCAGTTTTTGACATAATTTTACTAAAAATGTGAAAAGTAGGTAAATATCCAAAAATTGGAAATAAGAAACGACCGTAAAAGTTGAGGAAACACTGACAACACAGTGTTCAGTAGAATGTAAAATGAAATAGCACACAAGGTAGTGAATGTGAAAACAAGAAAAGCCTCACTCAACCCTATGTGAAATGTAGTAATAGTCAAAACCTTAATGAAAAACCAACTTAAACACCATTGTGGATTGAATACCCTATAGATGCAATGTACTCGGACACCAGTTCGTAGATCTGTTTGTCATGAATATAACGTGTAAATATAAGAATATGCCTGTATGTGTCTTTACTACATAACTGTCTTTTGTATTCATTTATGCAAATACTGTATTGGTACATGTGCAAATTAAAATGTCTAAAAGGAACAATGTATTGTTCACCGAACTGTGTACAGAGTTCGTAAAGCCTAATGTCAAATAAATCTGTGTGTAACTGATGTCATTATTTATCAAATTGTAATAAACCTAATTTTAAGATATGAAAATATCATTACTCACATTTAAAACTGAATTGATTGGTAATAAACCAAGCATCAAACCCTTTCACACTCACACACTTCCACAAAAAACATGCATTTACCTACACACTCTTCCACAAAAAATGTGCATTTACTGTAAAAGTCGTGTGACTACTTGCCATGAGGCTGAATATGGTCAAACTATAAATACAGGGATTGCTCTGAAATTCAAATGAGCAAGGTCAAACTTTTTAATTTCAGATTACAACTTAACTGAAAACTGTATTCAGTTAATTAAGCCTGTGAAATTCAGTCTTAGCTGAATTCAGTCAAACTGTATTTTTAAGGAATTGCTCTTCAAATTACGGCTTAACTGAAAACGGTCAAATTTTATTTTTACGTGCATTATCCTTCAAATTATGGTTTAACTGAAAATGGTAAAATTTTATTTTTACGTGCATTCCCTTTCAAATTACGGGCTTAGTATTTACGGTTGAGATCTTAATTTTACTGGCTTTCACAAAAACGGGCCAGGCCGTAATTTTACGGACATTGGTCGGACTCCTAGCTGCCGGGCACTGCTCGTAATCTAAAGACGAAATTTTTAACAGTGTGTAAGGGTAAGTTTACTTGTTAAACTATTTGTTATTTTTTAAGTGACCCCTGCATGTTTTAAAATGTGATGTTTTAAGTTTATTTAAAGCACTTATAAGAACGGTAGATCACAAACCCTAAGCCTTATTTGTTATTATAAAAGGTATGCCCACAGTTTAGTCTTTTTGTTTATTTTTTCCAATCTTATGATTGCAATAGTTATTTTATAGCCTAAACTTATTACATAATTTTTTTAAACAATTTCTCAAATACCTGTGTTCATAAGTTTTCGACTGCCATCTGGCAAACTCCCTCACCCCCTCAAAAAATTGCAAGAAATGACCTATTTGCAGTGTTAAAATTAGAAAAAAAATCTGCTACAGGCCTAGCGAACCACTCGAATTTCCAAATCACTGGTCCTCCAAAAAAAAAAAAAAAAAAAACAGTACACATTTACAGTATATGTAGAAAATAAGGTATCATTTTCATTGGAGTAGTATATCGCAAATTTAGAACAATGTGTGCGTGTACACATGAAGATATTTCTAATGAATAAAACAAAACATGGTACGCAGTGGGAGAAATTTGGAAAAAAAAATGTGACCAGTGTATACCAAAAGTTGGTAGTTCCCTTAATTTTATTGGTCCAGAAATTGCACAAAATATACTGATACATACTTGCCAAGTTTTACGGTTTATATGTAAAATTTATGGATTTCTGCTTGATTTTACTGATTTATGGATACAGGTCTTTTTTTTACGGATTTTTTAATATTTCGATTGCTCAATCAAAATGATTGCAATGAAATTATCAATGAAAACTCAATCAAAATTATGTGCAATGATTGCTCAATTGCTAATCATTGCACATATTGCAATAAGAAAGGTCACACTAAAAATGAATGCTGGCATACTTACACCTAAATATACCTATTTATTTTAAATATAATAGTATTTGATTTTATATTTGACAGTAGCTTACTTGCACCTAATAAATCATTTGATATGATCTTTATTTACAGCCCATTTTATATAAATAAGGATCAGTACATGTTGTGAGGTTGAACTGAACATGTACTGATCCTTATTTATATAAACTGTGCTGTAAATGAAGAGCATATCAAATGAAAAAATAAATTCGGCGTTAGGTTGAACCATAATTTGGTGTTAGGGTGAACCATAATTTTGTATTATGTTGAACCATAATTTGGTATTAAGTTGAACCATAATTTGGTTCAACCTAACGTCAAATTATGGTACAAGTTGAACCATAATTTGGCGTAAAGGTTGAACCATACTTTGGCGTAAAGGTTGAACCGTACCTTGGTATAAAGGTTGCCCCAAGTTATGGTTGCAGCAAATTTTTTCCTTACTTACTCCATATTTTGGTATAACCTTTCACCAAAATTTTAACAGTGTGCATCAAGTAACATTAAAAGTATAGTTAGAGCAGTGGCTGAATGTGACGGTGTGTATTTTGTCATCTAGGTCGAAATTAACAGCGAAGGTTTTACCAAAACCTCTGACAAACTTCGCAGTTAATTTCCCTTGTACATAAATATGTACCGCTAAAAGTGATATGCTTATTTTATCGTTTTGTTTGCACTTTTGTCAATTCATTTATCTGTGGAGACATATCTCTGCTTCTGGGAAATGGATTGGATAATCCAATTTAAATGGATAAAAATAAGCATGTCCAAAATTTATGCATTTCCGGTTTATTTATTGTTGCTTAATTTTTTCCATTAGATGGAGTAAGTGTGTGCATGGCCACAGTATGGAGTATGTCTATGCCTAAGCCATAGTACAGTATTTCCGTTTGTAAAATACGAATTTGAGAAAAGCAAATTTCGTTTTCGTTCAGATACATATAAGACTGACGGAGATTTTTCACATTCTCCTGGTTTGTAAGGAAGTGAATAAATGTATAATGTGTTCTTTTTTTCTCAAAGGGGGATTTATGACGCTCACAAATATTTAAAGCGATGTATCGCCCATCCCAAATTTAGTTCCACTAGTTCATGTGAAGGAGAGAGAATCAGATCAGAAAAAACAAACCCAACAACCATGTGTTACCCTTAGATTCGAACCCAAATCAAGCAGCACGAGCTCATGAGCTATGCGCAAGACTGCTGGGAAACATACTGGTAAGTGTCACAACGTCCATTTCGAGAGAACCAAGAAAAAAAGTAGAAAAGAAAAATCTTAGGGGAAGGAATAATATGGGTTCTGGAGATTTTCAGCTGGTTTTCCAAATTTTTTGAAACACTATATGCGTTCTTGCTTTAAAATTATTTACTTGTGTTTGACAGAATGCCAACGTTCCTAAAATGCTGTTCCAAGAAACACTTTTAGAATCGAATAGCGTAGCAACAATACGATAAATACACTAGTCACAAAAAGTTAGGGATATTGCGATTTCGAAGGGGAAACATGGTGATATTTAAATGTAGCGACTGCTGGAGTCGGTTATCAGCGTGACTACGTCATATGTAAATTAACACCATGACAACACAGCACGTGACGTGCGAGCTTCGATAAAAGTAGCCTGCGATAAGTAGAAAACGGGTCGTTTCACCGCTTGGTCTAAACGTTTCTGAATGTTTTACCTTCAGTATAGGATTAGCCTGAAATGTTGTCTAGACGACGTTTAAGCACTGACAACAAAAATAGAGATGTTGTCATATTACAGTCAGGTGTACGGCAGATCGATGTGGCTGCTGCTTTAGGAGTTTCGTCAAATGTAGTAAATCGTTTACACACAAGAATTCTACTGCATGGAAATGTTGCAGATCAACCCAGGAGCGGTCGCCTGAGGATAACCGCCAGGAGACAAGACCGCTACCTTTTAGTAAGTGCTCGGAGAAGGCCTAGTATCAGCAGTAGCCAACTCCGGGAATTACTTCAATCTACTTCTGGTGTCACAGTACGTACTCAAACGGTACGAAACCGCTTTCACGAGTACGGACTCGGAATAAGGAAGCCGCTGAGATGTATAGTGTTGATGTCAGCTCACCGTCGTCAAAGATGTACCTGGGTTCAACAGTATATGTCATGGAATACAGAGTGGCACCATGTAGTTTTTACAAACTAATCCCGTTTCGCTCTTTGTCCTGATAGTCGACGAGGACACGTGTGGAGGAGATCCGGCAGACGAATGCAACCACAATGTATACACTGCGTCCACTGTTACCAGCAGCAGTCAGTTCTGGTCTGGGCAGGGGCTTATTTTAATGCCCGCACTTCTTTGCATGTTTGTCAAGACAACATTAATACCTCAGTGTACCGAGATGAGACCATTGTGAATCAGTGTGACACTGTTTAACGCTGCTATTGGGCATGCATTCCGCTTTCTCCATGACAATGCAACCATCATCGTGCTTGGAGCGTGCTTCATGAGCTGGAAAATCATAAGATAAAATCATTACAGCTACCAACGAGGTCTTCTGACCTTAATCCTGTTAAGAACATTTGGGACTCTGTAGAGAAACGTCTGGATAACTACGTTCTATACGCCAGGACACTGGCAGACCTCCGTAACGTGTTGCCTATTATATGGGACGAGCTACCCCAGACACTCACCAATAAAGTCATTGCAAGTATGTCTTGTAGGTGTCAAGACGTTCTTCGACAGGAAGTGATGTTACCGGGTACTGAAATCCAGAGGCACGGGCATTCTTTGAATTTACCAGTTTGTCTATATTGCCATGCTACTTTGTTGTGTGCAGAAATTACACAATAAATAGTTTTTGTAAACGCACTTTTTATCGTTTGTGTTACGCAACCTTACTGATGTTATTTCAATGCGTTTTCGTTGAGCCAGATTCATACATCCTTCATTTCATGCAATATCCTTAACTTTTTGTGACCAGTGTATTTTACATCATTATCTGGCATAGGATTTTCTCGTCATATGGTTTTAATGTGTACCTAGTTATGCTGTATGTTCTATGAGCCATGTTATGCGTTCTATGAGACTTAACGAAGGAAAAATGCTGTTTAGATTAGACAGAACGTTAGGTTTTCTATATATGGCCACAAACATTCCCTGCGTATCCTGTAAGTTCGTATTCAAGTCTCTTTGATCGCTGTTTCTAGTAGACAGATTCCAAATTTCTGATTGAAGATACGTATGTCCTAATTTTTCCATCTTGTCCTGGCGCAGAATTTTCCAATCTAAATACTTGCATTTACATACTTGTGATGGCATTTTATATGTTTGTGAGCATGATATATCTGTTGTTAAGGTTGTGTAAGACTGTAGGATACGGTGTAATTGTTTATTTGAGTTCTCTTTGTTTATGTTTTCAATACACTCGAGTCTTCAGTAGAATTATAGCTTCCAAACCAATTTTTTTACAACTCAGCTATAGCCTGTTATATGTCGAATTTTTAAACTGTTCTTTAACTGATTAATTGCATCTTCTTAACAGATTTTTCGATTGGAATTACAAATGACAAAGTAATCATTCAAAACAAATCGGGAAAGGACTTGTTTGGAATACACAGATATCAAAATCCGTGTCATTAACTTGAACCACAATGTACCGGTTGCGTATACCACACGGGTAGGCCTAGCTATTAAGGACAACGGGGAAAAGTGTAATGTTTTACAATTCCTGTATAAGTGGAAAGGATAGATGTGGTGAGCCCGTGAATTACTTAAAATCTCGAAGAGGCAACGAAATCGTGTCTCGCAATGAAAACGGTTTTAGATCGTTTTATCTAGAAAGAGGTCATAAGAAAGGGAGACACACCTCTAGCGGTGTATCCATCACTGTGATGATTTTTATGTGAAGAAAAGCTAAATAATGCAATTGAGCACTTTTATGTTTGTTATGACGCTGGAAAGGAAACATTGTTAACCGAAATTCTGAAAGATGAAAAACGCAATTTGAAAATACCTTGCATTTAGAGTGGCATTGATTTATGAACGAATTTGTCTTTCATAGTCAATGAAATCAGCTAATATTACGCTTTAAGGAATTATACTCGTCTTATCATAAATACATTCTTTTTCTTTCCGAAACCGTATACATGAAGGCTTCCTTTTCAGCTAACTTACAGCTGCAATCTAGCGATATAGATGAGCATCAGTTCGGTAATTTACATTCTGCCTTATCTCTGTGGTAAGGCGGAATCTGAATTACCAAGAAGAATCATTTTAGTTTCCACCTGAAAGGGGTTAATTTTTTTATGAAATGTTGTGCATTCCCCAAATTTTCCGAATAAGTAATTTACGTTATACAAAGATGTTAAGGTTTCTGGTTCAAAATGTACGTATCTCCGTAAGATTTCTGTGAAAGCAAATGAAATCTTCACAACGTATTTTCATCGATGCGAAATGACGTTTGAAAGTGCTGCTGTGTTATATTGCTGTGTTTTGTTCAATAGGTGTTTTATAAGCTACGATTAGTGGCGAGGCCTGACCTCTTCGGTAACGTTACGAAAATTACAATAGGAAGTGTAAGAGGTAATGCATGATAATGAAATGTTATTAAAATGATACTTTATTATCATGTTACATTTTTCATTCACTACAGATGAGAGTTTCTTTATCTGCAGGATCTTTTATGTTGCTTATCTCAATGATTCTTTTTTTTTCTTTTTTTTTTTTTTTTTTGCGTTTTTACGCACAAATATTCTTTTTTTTTATTTTCAAGAACTGTATTATTCTCTAAAAAAGTATAAAATACAACCAACCACACAGGCACCTTAACTCACGACATGAATAGTCGAAGGGTCCAACGTAGATGAAGCACTATCGTTCATTCTGATTGTCCCAAACACAGCTTGAAGATAGAAATATTTTTTTTGATTGAGGGTTTAACGACCACCGTGAGCAACTCAATGGGCCATAAGAAGTCGCCCGTCCCTAATTTAGGGCCAATGACTCCAGAAGAGGGAGAGAGCCAGTGCCGTAAGACAAACTCAGCATCCATGCTCGGGATTCAAACCCTAACCCATCTCGGACGAATGATCAGAAGCCATCGCTTAGACCACTGCGCCACCCGAGGGGCGAAATAAAAAATAACCCGCTAAACAATAAAAAAGCAGTTGCCCACATTAAGTGGGTAACTCATGAAACAAATGTGAGAAAAGCAGTATTACAACCTGAAGGACGCTGTGTAACTAAATTCTGGGATGGTATCAGCGAAAGTATGCTTTGTTTCTTTGACTCTATCTGAGAGCTCATACATTTTCTACACTTTGAGCGCAAGCACAGTCAACAGAACTCGTAGTGTTTCATAACCGCTATCGGAAGTGTAAACATACATACCTGACTTTGAGAATGGCACCACCATCTGCTCATTCACATGACAAACCAGAGCACGATATCTTCCAACGGCAAATCTGAGATGAACGACATGACAGGTAATTCACATCGCAGTACTGTTTCATATTTGAATAAATTGCTTTAATTTATTGAAAACTGTTTGCAGTGGTAACACTGGATACTGGCACTCTTCCCTCCTGTCTATGATTATGCAGCATTCAACAAAAGAGTTTGTGTGAGTGTGTGTGTGTGTGGTAACTGCAAACCAATTGTCAGATAAATTCCTATGCAGAAATTTGGAAAAAGTGTATCTGAAGATATTCGAAGATTGAAAACCGCCAAATAATTTCCCCGTCAAACGTTTGTGTCATAAATTAAAGAAGTTTTGCTGTTCCTTGGATAGCCACGGAGAAGAGGGAGCAGCGATGTTTGAAGGAATGGGTAGTGGCATGGATCGAAATGCCACGATGGACTTCACCTCCCAAGTCGACTTGACCCTGACGACTTTTCTCGAAGCACCTAAAAAGAATCGTCTACGCACCCGTCCAAACAATAGGTGTTCATAAATGAGCATAGCCGATTGAGTCTGTCTGTAGTTAGAGGAAGTTTTGTGGTTCTCAGCACCAGTGCCCTAGAATACCGTTCTGGCTGAGCAGTTAGAAAACATCCGTGTCATTTGGAGATCCAGGTGTCTCAGTGAACTGGTTTCACTGGAGGTTGTTGTCTTACAAAAGATTGGCTGAATTTCCTTTTAGAATGCTGTAAATATGGGTATATACCGGTGTTTAACAAATTCTTCGGTTAGTCGAACTCCCATGGTCATTTTCAACAAGTCAGCATCCTGCCACACATCGTCAGTCCATATGACGGAAGAATGGCTACTTTTAGAAGACCGTGTTATTTTAAACAATCTAGGGCCATCCATACATCGATGATGTTTGTGAAGCGGCGTTCATACGGTCGAATACCCACGTGGTTTTTCGGCACGTGCGGAGCAGGTTTGTAACCCTAAGAGGACGGAAGGCCGGTGAAGTTGAACGTCTCTTATAAGTTCCAAAAGCCTCGGAGCAGTCCTGGAATCAATTTGAATTTTTTAAGTTGATCTTAGGTACATAAATAAATATTACGCAAATTTCGCTTGGTAGAGACATTCGTCACCAAGCCATTCTTGTGTTTTGCCACTCGCAATAATGTTGGATTTCCCTACAAATCTACAGGTAGTAGATAATTATATGGGCATCATCGGATGTGAAACTTTTGTGGACGAAGATTTCTTCGTTACCGTACTAAATCTCTCAGTTTCAGTTTCTTAGAAACACCGAAAAATAATCACATAATACAGATATAAATGCCACGTATCCATAGTAAATGTATGGCCAAAAGTGTACCTGAATTTTAGAAAGAGCAATGAGGTACCAAAACGATAAAGCCCACCATAAGACACCAACGAAAAGGATCCAAAAAATGAAAGATCACGTTTTCTCGCACTAACTAACGAAAGAAAGCTACCAAAAACTTGCACCTACGTTGCTTAAGGAAGTAGCCAGAGTAAATAGCATGAGTAGTGGAAAGAAAGGGAACGGAATTGGATAAAGGGATAAGTCAATCCGCTGGTAACGAGAACGCACTGACACGCCACGAACGGGTAATTAAAGTTGTTGTAACCCCTCGGGAATAGGAAGAGAACACTAACTGAAAAGAAAAAAATATATTACAACAAAAAAAACGCAGAGCGGATATGAATAATCATATTGATCAAACATCGTCAGGAATTTGTACCCAAAGCTGTACTCTTTTGTAAGTTCCTGTTAAATGCTGGGGTGGTATTTCTCATTGACATACACAAATTGCAGTAGTAAGTATGGGAAAGTTTCTTTCTCGAAAGGACCCGTAAAATAAGAAACAACAGACAAACACAAACCAGAGCAAAGTAGCAGAGAGAAGGAGGTTCTTTCTAAAAAGCCCAGGATGTGTTATTTCCATTTATTAAACTCTGTCGTGGGGAATTTGCGTTATTCATGATTTTGTGTCTGTCACGTTAATTTTGGGCACCAGTGTACTTTGTTTGTCGTGCATATTAGGAATCGAATGGAATGATTAATATTCCCAAAATAGCAAAACTTCGAGTTTGGATTATTAGAAAACACAGCGATCATTCTAAGTTTTGAAAAAAGGCTGTAAGGAAAACAATTAACATTCTAAGTTACGAAGACGCATCGATTGAAACAAATCGTTGCATCACAAATATGCCATCAGTGACAATATAATATTTCATGTGCGATATAAAGGAAAGTGTATATTGATCAGTCTGGGAAGAGTTTTTGCATCGCCAAAACTCAGGTTTTTCTCACTGTCTCCTGAAACCTCAAACTTGACCTACTACTTCACTTAATCACTGACAGTTCACCTCAATAGGCTCTTTCTTCAGAGAACTTGTTTAGCTTTTCTTGCAAGCAGTGAAAGAGCATCCATAAATTACAGAAACATTCATCAATTATTTCTGAAAAATCATCGTATTTTTTTAACTTTCTAATCTTTCCCCTTTGCTCGTAAGCTATGAAGGATGACTTGTGATGATCAGCTTGTTAAATTTGCACTTTTTGCTCTGTGATATACGTGCTTCGTTATGAAACTAATGGCTTCGAAATTTTCTTCTCAAATGACGCACGATGATTAGTGATCTTGTTGTACGAGGAGCCTTTGTCTCTTGTTGCTGAAAAGTAAAAGGCTCTGCGGTCGCCAAACGAACACTGCATACATACAATCAGCTAAAAATGGCAGATGTCGGCGTACTTATTAAGTAGAGGGATTAATGCTGAATTCTCCTTGTGACTGAAGAGATTGTTGCCCAAAAATTTGTCGTCGCCTGAGAAATGTGTACGGTGAGAGTACCGTCGATGTCATCACTGTGAGTTGTTACATTAGACTCTTCAAATCTAGTTAGTAAAACAGTCGTCGAAAACAAGCCAAGAAGCGGCAGTCACAAAAAAAGTAAGAGAGGGATTGATAAGCTGTTTAGACAAAAAAATTGCATTCCAGCCCGGGTAATGTGTGGTGTAGTTGGGATAGCAAAACCTGCAGTCAAAATCATAGTTCATTACATGGGATTCTCCAAAGTTTATACTCGATGGACACGTAAGATTCTGACGCAAGATCAAAAAGATGTCCGGAAATCTATTTGTGAGGAACTTCTTCAGTACTAATGCAATGACAATGGCGATTTTCTGTTTGTGTTAGGTGTCTATTGAGTCGCGCCACAGCATGTAATCTCGCAAGAAGTTCATGTAGCTGCCTCCTGTAGGCAAATTAATGGCATTCATTGTTTGAGTCGTGAAGAGTGTACACTTTGCAGATATCTTGGACAAGAGTGCGACCGTTAACTCAGAGCGGTATGTTAAAACACTGCGGAAGCTGAAAATGGATCCGGAGAACACGGCTTAACCAGAGAATGATTGGCGTCTTTCTCCTTCATGACAACACCATCGTGTGCACAAGAAAGCCTATCTCAAACCTCGGTTGTTCTGTTTTCCCTCATCTTATTCGCAGCCCGAATCTGACAACGCCAGATTGCCACTTATATAACAGTCTGACGGATAAACTAAGAGGATGTCTTTTACCAGATGGCATCGAACTGCAAAACTGAAAAAAATATATTCGTGGTGCTCTCCGAACAAATTTATGCATTGTTACCCCGAGCCTTGCAGAATGTTGGCAAAAAAGTCAGTTGAATTTAATACAGATTCTGGGGTAATGTATCGCCGTTAGTGGAAGGTACACGAAAGTTCCATGTAACGTTCGTTACTGACGTAGTTTTTTAATAAAACGAATCGGAGGCACTGATTTCGTTCTGACTCTCGCACAATTCATTGTGGTGATAATATACAGTGCAAATCACATTTTTTACTTTGATCCGTTACGCTCATTCCCTTTTTATCATTGATTTTTGCCACTATAACGAAGTAAATTTCTCCGTCATTTTTGGTCCACGCCGGGAATCGAGACCGAGACCACCTACCAACTGAGCTACGCAGACGTTCGTTCTTGCTACTATCTGCCTTTAGTCGTGTGCGTCCTGCGGGCAGGTATGTCACATCCCCTCCCCCGAAAGAAAGCCGGGGCATGGCCCACGTGTCAGCCGTGACCATGAATCGTTGCAGGCAGCCATCCACTGTAGAACGTGCACTTGAGAACTCCCAGTCAATCTGGTGTGTGGAATGCAACGTCACACATTTATTTTTCGAAGCGCTGGAGAAGAGATTCTCTTATTTTTCGTCTCTCGCGGTGTGGAAACAACATCACACCATTGCGAGATCTTGAACGGCCGGGTCATCCGGGAAGTTCGGGTGCCATTATAACGAAGTAAATTTCTCCGTCATTTTTGGTTCACGCCGGGAATCGAACTCGAGTCCACTTATTCCGGAACAAGTCGCTCTACCAACTGAGCTACGCAGACATTCGTTGTCGCTGCTATCTGCCTTTATGTCGTGTGCGTCCTGCGGGGCAGGCACGTCACACCACTTGTAATTATTCTTCCGGAAAACTGAAGTCTCTAGTCACTGAATTCTTGGTGAGAAGTGCAAGCTTCAGAACTCTTTATTAAGATAATTGAAGTCGTTCTGGTTTTGTTTTGCTTTTTTGCGCTGTTCAAGTAAATACATTGAACAAAGAATAAATATAATCAAATACCGTGTTAAGCATTGAGTCAAAATCTTTCATATTTTCTAGCTTATTATTTCATGGTCCATCACAACATTTGAATCAGTATCCCAGCTCATTTTTATTTTACGTGTTTCTGTATTACCTGTGAGAGAAATTCCTAAAATACCTTTGTAAAAGTTTTCAGATTCTATGGATTTGTAAGACGTTTTCTATACCATCAGTTGTAAAGAGAGTTTTCTACCGAATTCATGCAATCAAATTTCAGAAGGCATGACCGTTCACTTACGCTGGCTCACAGCTTTATGAGTTAGACAAAAAGGAGTTGAGTATGTGAAAGTGAACCCATCAGAAATGTTTGAATAGCATTTTTAGGTGGAGAATCATTTAGCGATTCCCAGAACATTGTGAGTCAAATAGGTAAGTTTCAGTGATAAGCCTTACCTGCGTAGTTCAGGTGGAAGAATATCCCGCTCCGGAGTAGGAAGAGGGGTCTTCGAAGACCACCACCGGCAAAAAGATAAAAACGCTGTACTGGTTTCAAGGACGGATAAAAAGCAGAACGAAACACAGAACTAATGTGTTATCCCGGATTTAAACAAAGGCGCAACGAGGAGATGGCTCTGGTAACCATTTAAATATGCCAGTGGCCCAAATCATTTTCACCGTATAATTTGCGCACATGCTGAAGGCGTAAATCTCTGCTTTTAACACCAGAATGGGATATTATGTTGACATTTTCACTTTCCAAATATTCTACGGTGGTTACGGGCTTACCATTTTTTAACAATTTTTTTGCATGCTCTCGAACTGCATAGTTCATAGATATTCAAAATAAATCAGTTCAATTTACTCATATCATCATCATCATCATTGTCAACCATTATCAATCCACTGCTGGACGAAGGTCTCCCCAAGTTTCCTCCACAATGGTCTGTCTTGTGCCAGTCTCCTCCATGTCACTCCCGCATACTTACGAATTTCATCCACCCATCTCCCATGTGGTCTTTTTCTGGGTCTTTTCCTGTCCCTTGGAATCCAATCTAAAATTTCGGCTGTCCATCTATGGTCTGTCCTTCTGGCAGTATGTCCAGCCCATTGCCATTTCAGGGATTTAACTCTGATCATGATGTCTTCCACTCTCGTCATTTTTCGGATCCACGAGTTCCTCTTCTTATCTCTCCTGGTTATACCAAGCATGCACCTCTCCATGTAACTTTGAGTTGTCTGCAGCCTTTGTATGTCTCTTTTAGTTAAGGTCCACGTCTCTGCACCATACGTAAGCACTGGAAGGATGCATTGATCAAACACTTTTCTTTTAAGACATAATGGCATATTGCTCTTGAAAATTATGCTGTTTCTTCCAAAAGCTCTCCAGGCAAGTTTTGTACGCCGATTAATTTCTTCATCAATGTGACCCTCACTTGATATCTGCTGTCCAAGATAAACATACGTATCTGTTATCTCCAGTTGTTCTCCATCAATCGATAAATCTTCATTTCTTGTAAAAGCATTGAACATCACTTTTGTCTTCTGAAAGTTCATTTTTAATCCCACTTCTTTACTCTTGTCAGCAAGTTCCTGGATCATACTCTGCAGCTCTGATGGGGTAGTTGCAAAAATGACTACGTCATCAGCAAAACGAAGGTGGGTTAGATAATCTCCATTAATCTTTATCCCTTTGTTTTCCCAGCTCAGCGACTGAAAGACACCCTCCTGTGTGGCATTAAAGAGCTTCGGAGATATGGTGTCACCTTGTCTCACTCCCTTTCCAATTTTTATGTGTGCTGTATTTTCAAACAGCCGAATCTTTGCACTTGCATTTTCATAGATGTTATTAATAATATTAATGTATGCATCTTCAATACCGCAGGATTTCAGAGCCGTGGTAACTGCTGATGGTTTCACCGAATCAAAGGCTTTTTCATAATCGATAAAAGCCATGCACAATGGAAGTTCATATTCCCTCGCTCTTTCAATTAGTTCTCTCAGTACGTGGATATGATCTATTGTGCTGTAGCCACTCCTGAATCCAGCTTGTTCTCTCGGTTGAGCCATGTCCAGTGTTACCTTCAAGCGGTGTGAAAGAACTTTAGTGAAGATTTTATAAACCACTGATAGGAGGCTGATAGGTCTGTAGTTCCTGAGATCCTCAATGTCACCTTTTTTATGTAGCAGGTTCATTGTAGCATTGTTCCAATCCTCAGGAATCTTCCCTTCATTAAGGCATCGAGTGAAAATTTGGGCGAGTACTGTTTCAATTTCTCCACTTGCTTCTTGTATGATGTCTATAGTAATTCCATCTTCTCCTGGAGCTTTCCCCCGCTTCATGTTCTTGATTGCATGAGCAACTTCTGCTTGGAGGACTGGAAGAACTCTGGTACCTTTCATGATGTCTGGAGTACATGTATCATCCCTTTCATATAATTTGGAGTAGAAATCTTTCACTCTTGTCAAAATTTCGCCTCTATTTCTTGTTATAGAACCATCTTCTTTTCTCAGAGCCATAATCTGTTTTCTTCCCTTACTGAGATGTCCCTTTGCTATCTTTAGGCTTTGGTTGTTTTCAATTGCTTTCCTCACTAGCTCACAGTTGAATTTCCTTACGTCTTCAGTGATACTTTTTCGTGCTGTCTTGCATAGCTCTATATATTCCACTTTGGAAGTCACATCTTCTTTAGTTGTCCTCATCTCTCTTCTTTTTTGCATCAACATTTTGGTTTTTCCTGATAATTTGTTTACATGCAACTTGTTCTTAGACCCAGCTAATTTTGTTGCTGTTTCCATAAGAGCTTTGGTTACTTTTCTGTTAACTTCCGAAATATCCACTTCTTCCGATGTTAGGCCTTCTAAAGCAGAGAATCTGTTCTTCAGTTCCAACTTGAAAGTATTATGGTGTTTTTTAAGGTTGGTTATGTCAATACATTCTGTTTGTCTTATGAGCTTGCCACGTTCCAGTTTAGTGTTGAGGTGCATCTTACATCTCACCAATCTATGGTCACTACCTGTGTTGAACTTGTTCAGCACACTGCAGTCTTCGATGACGAATTTTTTGTTACACATAATAAAATCAATTTCACTTGTCGTCCCAATTGGATGTCTCCATGTCCATTTCCTGTGTGGCTTTTTCTTGAAAAAGGAATTCAAGATGAAAAATCCTTCGGCCTCTGCAAACTCAACGAGAGTATTTCCACGCTGGTTTCTGTTGCCGTGACCGAATTTACCTACTGAAGTTTCATTCTGTTGCCGGTGCCCTATTTTGCATTGAAATCTCCCATAATTATCTTCAAGTGCTGCTTACCTTTATTATTTAGATGACGAATTTCCTCATAAAATTCTTCAATTTCTTCTTCAGGATGACTTGTGGTGGGTGCATAAGTTTGAATAATCTGAGCCTGGTATCTTCTCGATAGTTGGATAACGAGTCGTGCAGCTCTGTCAGAGGAACTTTCAACTTCTACCACTTTATCCTTCAGTTTCTTGTTTATTATAAATCCAACACCACTAGTTCTGCCAGTATCTGTCCCACGATAATAGAAGAGATGTCCACTTTTCAGTTCAATGAGATCTTCTCCTTTTCTCCTTACCTCACTTAGCCCGACGATGTCCCACTTGATCCTTTGTAGTTCCTCTTCCAATTCAAGAAGCCTTGAATCAGAAGATAGGGAGCGTCCGTTGTAGGTAGCCAAGGTCAGCATCAAATGGCAGCCTAGTCCGGTCCTCCGGGGATTCTTAGCACCCTCTGCCTTCATGTCGCACTGGCCGCTGCCTTGGCCAGGTACATTCCAGCTGCCGGAGACTGAGGGCCAAGATTTAAGTTGTAGAGTCATTTTGGAGGTGTTTGGCCATAACTCACCACGCTGGCCAAGCGGGTTGGTGAGTGTGGGATAGCATTTCCTCTGATCCCGATGGTATAGTTATACCGCTATTGGCGGTCGTCAGAGCCCCTTTAGTGGGAACAGGATGCACCACGAGAAGGCGGGGTTGACATTTGTCAAGGAGAGGCTGTGATGTTACGCATCACCTGACCTTAAATCCCATTTACTCATATATATATATATATACACAGTCGTGTCACATTATTGTGACCACCTCCTACTTTTGACGTCAACAGAGCGTAGCAAATGAAAGAAGGAACGTATCGTGAGCTGGCTTGGAGGGTGTATAAAGGTGTCCTGTAGGCATTCTGAAAACATGTCATGGATAAAAGGAGCAATTTATCAGATTTGCAAAAAGGAATGATTATCGGCTTTTAAGCCAAGGGTGGCAGTATTTTTGAAACAGTGAAGTTTGTGAACTGTTCACGTGCTGCTGTGGTTAAAGTGTATCGTGATTGGAGAAATGGCACCATTGCGAATAAGCAAAGTGGAAACTGCGGAGCACCAGGTGTCATGGATGTGAGAGGTGAACGTCGACTGCGAAGGTGCGTGAGGGCCGATAGACACGCTACAGTAGAGCAACTCACTGGCCGAATGAACCAAGGAGATACCGGAAGTGTGTCTAAAACGACAGTTCAGCGAACCTTGCTGCGTATGGGGCTCCGATGCAGACGGATGGGCACTACACATACGCTAACGAAAGTGCATCCGCAGAAAAGGCTTACATTTGCACGGCAGTATCGGAATTGGACCTCCGCAGATTGGCAAAGGATTGCCTTCTCCGATGAGTCACGTTTTCTGCTGCATCGAATAGATGGATGTTGGCGTATAAGGCAAGAAACATCGGAGAACAAACTGGTGGAACAGCGTTATGGTCTGAGGAATGTTATCGTGACATTCGCTGGGTCCACTCATACTTGTGGAAGGCACTATGGACAGCATTCGTTATGAATCCATCCTTGCAGACCACGTACACCCAGATATGCTGATTGTCCTCCCTGGGGCGGATGGGATTCCAGCACGACAATACGACGGGTCACACAGCTAGAAATGTCCGAAAGTGGTTGGAAGAGCACGATGAAGACTTCAAAGTACTTCCGTGGCCTCCTAATTCCCCAGACTTAAACCCAATTGAGCATAAGTGGGAACCACCTCGATCGTGTTGTTCGCTCTATGGATCCTCCACCACGCACCCTCCAGCAGCTGTCACATGCGCTGGAGTCAGTATGGCTCCATATACCTGTGAACACCTTCCAGCACCTCACTGAGTTACTCCCAGCCCGTCTAGGTGCTGTCTGCGCTGCACACGGCGGTTCCTCTGGATATTAGCTGGTGGTCACAATAATGTGACTCGACCGTGTATATGTTAATGATATTTTCCAGGATGTTGAGTGTGCGTGATCCATGACTGCCTTTGCCTTTGTAAGAGTCAGGTTAACAAAGTGCATATCTATAAAGCCTTTTTTGGCTTAATATGTTCGTGGCTTCAATTCTGAGTACAATCCAATTTACTCACAATCAGGCTATGTATTTGTTGCTTCGCTTCACGTGCAGCACTTTCCTGATTCCAAGTCTTTTTTAACATAAACTGCTTACCTGAAACAACTGTTAACTTGAGCAACTTGCTTCTATGTCAACATATTGCCTTTCTGTAGTACTACCCCATGATGCGATTATTTGTTTCCGTTACATGCGTATCTAGCTAGCTAAAGAAGGATTTACTGCGCATTTAGGGGTTTCCCTGTGCACGTTCTTCATTTCTTAGACTAGACATACTCCGTTTATGCATCCGAGAATGCACTCTCATGTTTGTGCCTCAATTGTCAACTTTTAGCTGTTTTCGAGGGAGATATTTTCCTAAATATATTATCAACGATTATCATACTTTAAATAATAAAAAAATTCAATGCAAAATCTTGTTTTCCCTCGAGTGGGAGTGTGACACTCAGTTTATATCTGCTTTAGGTAAAATATTTATCCATTGTTTTTCCCATGCATTCAAAAATAACTAAGACGCAAAGCTCAGTTGCATCTAAGGGTTAACTGAAAGTCAGAGTACTGCGCTATAGCGATTTTTGTTTCATTGCGAATGTCCTCAGTAGCAGAGACACATTTAAGATCTGTCTGCATTTTAAGTGCGAAATCCCAAACCCTAGCATTTTCTTCGTACTGAATAACTAGAAATTTGTGTGGAGGTTTTTATCACGTCAATGGTTGTCGGCAAGCTCTTCTCTGTCCCGTTTGTTTCAGACAGGCCTCGACGCTTTCCATCTGTTCATTCGACTTTGCTTGACCTTAAACCTCAGACCTCAGCGGCTGCAATGGGCCCAAGAAGGCAGACACTGGCGTGATGAATGGCAGCTCATAGTGTTTTCTGACGAGTCGCTGTTCAACTTAATGACCCATAATGGACGTATCTTTGTACCGCGAAACAGTGGTGAAGGGGCCGCTGCAGGCATGCATTATGCAGCGTCATACGGGCCCAACACCAGACGTTCGGTTCCATTCACATTCTAGCCACCTACGTATTACAAGAACCATGTCCAGCCAGCGGTACATCGTGGAGGTTCTGAAGGCTAAAATGCTGCCCTATCTGCAGACGGTTCCCGATACCATCTTTTAAGAGGACAATGCCCGATCACACGTGGCACGAAATGTTTTACAATTCTTGGATGCCTGTCATGTGCCACGTCTTCCTTGATCAGCTCGTTCAAAACTGTTGTACTGCTTTAAAATTAGAAAACAGAATGGAAACCATTGCATTTAAAAAAAAGAACAAAAAAACATACAGTTAGACTAGAATTATTCTTCCACTGCTTTTCTTCGGTATTGGGGCTTTCAACAGAATTTTGCCTTCAGGTAAAATAATTCTAAGTATCCTTTGTCAGAATTCAACTATACTTAGAATTCGGTCTTGAAGTCAATCACCATGTGATGTCTTCCACTGGACTACAGCTTCTCCATCAAACTAAATACTCTCTTACAATAAGTACTACTAGAAGGAATCGACAATGGGTATTTTATTTATTTACTGGTATGTTTTTGAGAAAGGGATTGAGCATCATATAAGGCCACTGATTCCAGGAGGGGATGCTCCTGGAACCAATCGTTCGAGTTGGGTCCGAGACTAGGGTCTGGGCCCAACTCGGACGATTAGCAAAAGCCTATGCTTGAGACCACACGGCGGAATTGACCTGGTACATGAGGTAAATTTCAATAGGTCAAGACTGTGTCTTTCAGTAACGTTTGGAACTAATTTCTGAGGCTCCTATGCGATGAAAAGAGTTTGTCAATACTCTGAGTTGGAATAATTCTCCGAGTAAGGAAATGTGATCCCATTTCAACCGAAATTATTCAGAAACTAAAAACTAAAAATTGAAAATAAATTTTAAAAACAAAACTGCATGTTATATAACTAACGAGTCTGCGTGATTTACAATAACTACTACGTTTCCTGCTTTAATGAAAATATTATTTTATATTTTTTATTTCAAGGAGCATAAATTCAAGGTTTTTGGTGTTTCGAGGAGTTTCCGGACTCTCCACCTGGGTGGGAACCATAAACACAAGGTTCTAAACCTGTAGCCCGCATGAACACAGAAAAATTCCCTGTCGTAACTTTTAGTTATCTTTTATAGAATTCCCAAAGTTTTAAATTGATTTAACTGTCAAAGATTTTTTTTTAAGATTACACACTTGTCAAAAAATTGTAATGAAGTCTTAATTACTCTGTATTCTTGAAACGTATTACAATGAATATTGCTCAGGAAGAAGCTGTATTTTGTTTTCTTTCGGGCTTAGCATTAGTTGTCCGAATCCTGCGTGTCAAGACGGCGAAATTGCGGAGATAAATTCCGTCGGTGTAGCTCAATTGGGAAATCATTGGGCTCCGGAGCAGAAGGATGCGTATTCTATCTGCGCCACCGGCAAATTTGGGTTTTCATGGCGCCTGTTTGTGGAAATCCTTCCACACATCGTCTGGAATGAATCAAAATTGCTTCTTCTACAGAGAGTTACTTCAATCATGGTTTGCCGGCTGACCCTGACACTAATGATTTGGTCCAAGCCCTTTCTCAAGGGGAGGGAGGATACAGGTGATGTACTACGGAGGTGAAGAATATGTCAAGACGGCAAAGTTACAGCGATAATGTTCGTCGGTGTAGCTTAATTGGGAAAGCATTCGGCTCCGGAGCAGAAGGATGTGGATTCCATCTTCGTCACTGGCAAATGTGTGTTTTCACACGTGTTTGCTATGAAACGGTATTTATCTAATTTTATAGCCAATGACATCTAAGAAAAGAACTGATGACTGTGACGAGTGGGAAGCAAACTACTTTTCTTACTAGTATAACTGAGAACTGTGTTGGTATACATTAACTAAGTGCTCCTTGAATTACGACCATCCCTATGAAAAGTGAATTAATCCCTATGTGAAGTGAGTCACACCGTATTCTGGAGTAACAAGGAAGAGGGCTTGTCTTGTAGCCTAAACGGCTTTCTGCAAGGGGTTGGTGGTTCAGTTGAGAGCTAAGTTACGGACGTGATGGGCAAAATCATGGCTTTATTTGAGTACAGGTAAACCTTAGTTTTATTGGAGGTTTATGTAAGAGGTTGGTGATTCAGTTGAGAGCTAAGTTACGAACGTGATGAGTAAAACTATGGTTTTATTAGTGTTTACGGAAAGCCAAACTGTGGGCGCACGAAGAGTTGGTACGTCCATTTCGGAAACGCTGGTCCTTTCGCAGTTAAAGTGTATCAGGAGTGGTGCCAAAGTGGTGAAACAACCAATCGGCTACTTAACTCTAAAGGATGGCAAAAAGTGAATGTCAAAGATGAACGACGTGTGTGTTGCCTTGTACGGGGCAATATGCGCAGCACAATTTCGCAGTAGACGGATTAATTTAATACTGATCAACCAGAAACAATGACCAGCACGACAACGTGTCGCACGTTGGCATATAGGCTACACATTACCCTTTCCTTACAACAGTCCAGCGGCGCAAACGATTCTACTGGTGCAAACGACTCGCGCATTGGACGATAAACAATTAGAAACAGGTGTTTTGGTCCGAGAATCACAACATATACTTCATTCTGCCGATGGTCGCGTCAGTACTTTGCTTCATCAGCATGAGGCTATGAATCCCTCAAGCATGGCATCCAGTATCCAGGCCGGTGGAAGAATTGTGTGCTACTGGGTATGTTTAGCTGGCATAAACTAGGAATCATGGTGCGTGTGAAGCAACGTATGGACTACGGCTGCTAACAAGGACGTTTTGCAGATCATGTACATACAACCCACAATGTTGTACCTCCACCGTAGGAAATGGATTCTTGCAGGACCATAGTGACGCATGTAATCGTGCCCACCACGTGCAGGAATGGTTCGTCGAACACAGTGCTATTATGAGACCCAAACTCGCTTGTTCTCTCCCCAACTGAACACCTGTGGGGTGTTGAGGAATGCCACGTGAGACAGCTGGGCACACAACCCCGCTCCACACCGGAACTGTAGACCCAAATACAAACAGCGTGATTGCATATCCCCACACAAGGGTAAGCACACTTACTGGAGTCGATACCACTCCGGGTGGCGGCCGTTCTCCCGGGAAAAAGGAGGGCCCACGAAGTATTAAATAGGTTCTCGTAATTTAGTGAGTACGCAGTGTGTACTGTAGATTATTGCGCATTTAGATAGTGGAAAAGAGTTTTAGTTGTCCTGGATTTTTGTAACATTGCATATACTGTGCATTTCATTTAACTTTTTGATAATGTATTTAAAACACTTAAAATTTAAGTTTTTCAAGAATGTAGACCCTGACCTGAAAAATGTTAGAGACCACATTTGAAATACCAATCTTAGAAGTGACGCATACACGGTCATATCAGTATAATATGACCACCCCGGAATCACAGTGTACGCACCCAGGCGTGTCACAGAGTGCATGTGACAAGGTCCACCAATCGGAGATACAGTATAAGCGGCCGGCCAGGGCAGATGAGCTATAGTACGTCACGTGAGCAGATTGGGCAGAGGTAGTGATTTGACAGACGTGCAAAAAGGAGTAATCACTGGCCACCGCGTCAAGGGTGGAATCACATCAGGAACAGCAAACTTCGTGGGGTGTTCGCGAGATGTTGTAGTAAGCGTGTACCAAGAATGGACCGCTGGCACACCGAGTACCCCCCGACGTCAATACTGTGGAACACCAAAGGCCATCAACCCCAGAGGAGAACGCCACCTTTGTCGACTGGCAAGAGGAAATCTAAGCGCAACATTGCAGCAATTGACCATGTAAATGAACGCCGGAGCACCCAGGAACGTGTTCCCGATAACAGTACAGCGAACTCTGTTACGCATGGGTCTGCGAAGTCCACGCTGCATCAAGGCACCCACGTTACCACAGGTCAATCGGCAACGACGCCTGCAGTTCGCATGGGACAACCGTCATTGGACAGTGGAAAAGTAGGAAAAGGTTGCCTTCTTCGACGAATCGAGGTTTCTACTCCACAAAAGTGACGGGCAGTGGCGGTTACAGCGTCAGACACACGAGAACCAACACCAGGACACGCTTGTCGGCCAAGTACAGCCCGGCGGTGGCAGAGTGCATGTCTGGGGAATATTTTCGGGGCATGACCTGGGACTGCTGGTACCACTGGATAGGTCCCTGAATGCCATGGGCTATTTGTCCGTCCTCGCTGACCACATGCATCCCTTCCTGTTGGACGTTTACTCCGTTGGGGATGGTGTCTACCAACAGAACAATGTACCGTGCCACGTCTCTAAGGGTATGTGTGACTATTTCCAGGAACAGGAAAACGATGTCTCCGTTCTCCCTTGGCAGGCGAAATTTCCCAACCTCAATCCCATAGAACATTTGTGGGACTATTTGCATCGACAGGTTCGACGTGTCTACATACAACCACGTCATCTCTGGGACCTTCGTGCTCTCCTGCATTCCGAATTGGCATGTGTGCTTCGAGAAACCTTCCAGGCCCTCCCTCACTGAGTCCATGCCACGTCGTCTCGCCGCTGTAGTCCGGGCCAAGGGTAGTAATTCCTTTTATTAGGTAGGTGGTCATATTATTCTTATACGACTGTGTATGTCAGAACGGTAAGTTGCAGCGATAAGCCTTCGTTGATGTAGTTCAAGTGTTAGAATATCCGGCGCCGGAAGAGAAAGGTATTAGTTCGCATGCTATCACCGGAAAAAAGAGTAAATTCGCTATATCGGCTCCTGAATGTAAAATAAATCTCCTGGCCGTGAGGTTCGAGAAACATGTGCGATGATTCTTCGACACATAGTCTGGAATTAATGAGAATTTCTTATTCTAGAGTGAGTTACTGTGGCTGCAACTGCAGTTCGAATTGCTGCCGCAGACTCGGTACGATGCGCCACGGCCATTCGCCGTACATGGCGGTCTTCCCTCTCAGTAGTGCCACGTGGCCGGCCGGAACCCGGTCTTCTTGAGACAGTACCTTCCCTTGACCACCGCTGCCAACAATCATGCACAGTGGCAACATTCCTGCCAAGTCGTTCTGCAATATTGCGGAAAGAAAATCCACCTTCTCGTAGCCCTATTACACGACCTCGTTCAAACTCCGTGAGCTGTTGATAATGGCTTCTTCGTCTTCTTAAAGGCATTCTTGACTAACATCAACACACTACGTTGAATCTCAACGATAACTAACGCTCACGAACGTTACAGCGCGTATTTACAGCAAACCTGCTTTGCATGTTCCGAGGGGCGCTACTAGCGCCACACGTATGCACCGAGCGCGAAATTCGCATAGACGTCATCTTACAGATGTACTCTCACCGCCTACCAACTGTCGTTTATCTAACACAACCCCTTCTTGGTGTTGGGATTTTTTTCCGTCAGTGTATATCACAGATTGGTAGACTGGCAGTTGTGGCGTATTTGGAGAAAAAAAAGTATTGATGAGGTTATATAAATCCACCTACAGGCGTAAGTCTTGCTTACCCTACAGGTCGATGGAAGTTGCCAGATCGGATATCATTCACATAGATACAAATACAGTGACATAAGAGTCGTTAATATTTGGTTGTGAGTTCGGAAGGCACATCCATGGGTTTTCTTATCAAACGCAGGCAGAGTTTTTCGTTAAAATGTCAATCGTTGTATACCTGCCCATCGAGGAGACTATTTCTAATAGTGTGAACAGTCATTGGCGCCCATATGGGGGGGGGGCACTTGCTATCCCCTTGAAAACTGACTGTGCTATTTCAGTGCCTGGAAGGTAGTACAAAACATTTCGTAATAACACTAGATCTGAGTACTAATTTTTCTGTTGAGTTACTGGGTTCATGTGTGCAGAAAAACTATAGTATCATTCTCTGCAGTAGTAATTCGCTGCTCTCCCGAAGTTTCTTCTTGAACTTTGTCTTGAATGTATTTGTTTCCCTTCTTGATGATCAACTGAGTGACCGCTGGATTTCGTCGTTCAAGGCAACAACAGAGAAATTTCTTTATTGTCCCAATAAGCTGTCAAATTTCATTTATTCCACATTTTTATGTAACTTTTGGGCCTTCTGGGTTTCAATTTCGGTGTTGTTTGTAGTAAAAACGGGTTACATAACAAGAAGGCACCATAGAAATTTTCATGGAGTGTTTGTGTTATACATTACACTTTGTAAAAATTCCAACACCAAGAAGGAACCATGTGATTCGAGTGAAATTTATACCACACATTACTGATATACTGTATATAAGTGATTTAATTTTCAGAACAATGCAACAATTTTTACCTGCAAAAATCACTATCTGGTGAAGCCTGTGCTAGCTGCAATGTGAGCTTCTTGATGGCGTGGCATAGAATCTAAAAGGTGCTGGATGGTATCCTGGGTAACTGCTTGCCTGACGGCAGGTATGCGAGTCCACAGGTCATTGGTACTGACCGCTGCAGGACTTTGATGGGCCAGTTGCCGAGTGACCATATCCCAGACATGTTCAATAGGCGACATGTCTGGTGAACGTGCAGACCAAGGAAGAAGCGGTATCTGCTGTGCTGCGAAGAGGGCTTGAACATTCCTGGCAACATGTGGTCGGGCATTGTCCTGCTGGAATATAGCGCTAGGGGTGCTCTGAAGGAAGGGTTTGAATTCTGCCTCTACAACTCCCCTGCTTTAGCGTTCGCTGTTGAGATTGACCTCAAGTCGTAGCAGCCGAGATCGCGAATGGTACCCAATGCCCCCCCCCACCCACACCATCACACTTGGCGTTCGGCCTGTATGCCGCTCGACAATACATGCTGAAGGCGCTCACCACAATACCGTCTAATATGTATGCGGCCATCATGTTAGTCCAAGTTGAATTGGGACGTCCAAAAACACGACATGTTGCCAATCAGAACGACATTGTCTGTATTGAAAACCCCATTCCAGCCTGAAGTGTCCCAGGTTCTGGGTCAAAGGAATCCGTCTCAAAGGAATCTGTCTCTGCAACCAGCCCTCTGTGCAGCAGAAGGCGTCGAACTGCGGAGGCAGACAGTGCCACACCGGTTGCAGTGTTCCACTGTTGTGCTAAGACTTGTGAAGATGCAGAACAGTTCATCACTGCCATGCGGATGAGGTGTCGGTCATCCCACGGTGTCATCACATTTCTCGGTCCACTGCCGCCACACGCGCATCACTGTCGTGGCGTTATGTCCCGTCCGAGCTACAATGTCGCGGTACGAAGATGCACCTTCACGCAAGCCAGTTATTCTTCCTCGTTCAAACTCTGTCGTATCAAGGTTAGTAGACTCCAAGGTTCTGCATATCCGACACTTCCGCTGAACACTGTCTCAGGGGTCGCCTTCGTGACGTCACAGTCCCGGAGATCTGCACACCCCATCCGCCTAAAGCTGCTTGCTCTCGTTTTTCTGGTTCAGGGTCTGAAAGCTGCATTGTCTCATTTGAAGCTAGGTATTTGTAGCAAACAAATTATCTTTTCCTTGGTCATACTGAACATGCCTGGTTCGTGCGCAATAGCAACGTGTCAAAATTATTATTCGAAAACCAGAAGGAATGGCATTCATTACCATAGGTTTCCGAAAAATGAAGTTTTGCGTAAAACATGGAAATTGAGATGCAAACGAGCTGACAGTTTCAACGAAATGAATTCAGCTATTTGTTCGGAACATTTTCCTGAGGAAGACTACGAACGCGATTTAAGGAATGAACTTCTAGGTTTGCCTATCCGCAAAATGCTAAAGGACACAGCTGTACCAAGTTTAAACCTCCCGGGAAACTTTAATGTAAATTCTAATTCAGAGAGAAAGAACAGACAGGAGAAAAGGAAACGAACTGATCTTGTTGGCGATTTGATAAACTCTGATAATGCAGAGGAAGTTTTGGAAGACATGTGGAGTGCCAATGATGAAAATACTGAAATTGAATGTATGACAGACCTGAAAACAGAAAATGAAATTCTATTGAAGGAAAATTATATTTTGATGAAGGAAAATGAAAAGCTGAAAAAACAAATATTATATTTGAGCTCTTCAAACCATAGTCTAACTTTACGTGTAAAAGTCCTCAAAGTAAAACAGAATCAAATGCAGAAAGAATTATTAGAATTGCGTAGGTTACAGAAAGATGAGAAAAAAAACAGAGAAATGTGCATAAAAAATTTGTTTTCTACAGTGTTTACTCCAGGACAGATAAGGGTTTTGTTAGGCCAAAAACGGATTGTTTGGAATTCTACTGATATTGCAGCTGCAATAACATTAAGAACTGTTTCCAGGAGAGCATATCACTACTTGAGAAATAAAGTTAATATTCCGCTTCCTGCTTTGTCAACGTTGCGCCGATGGGTAGCTACAATTAAATGTTCACCTGGTATTCAAGCCACAACTTTAAAACTGATGCAGAGCCAAGGAATGCAAATGACTGAAGCAGAAAGAACATGTGTAATTTCTATAGATGAAATGAAAGTTTCCAGCAAAATGTGCTATAATATTGAAACAGATGAAGTTATAGGACCGTGTAGGTACGTACTGGTATTCATGGCAAGAGGACTTGTTAATCCCTGGAAACAACAAGTATTTTACGATTTTGACGTTAGTGGTTCCAGTCTCAGAGAAATATTAATGAAAGTAATTTGTGCCGTAGAAAATATCATGTTTCCTGTATTTGCTCTTACTTCAGATCTGGGAGCTTTAAACCAGAAATTATGGAAAGAATTGGCTATATCGCCTGAGAGTCCGTTCTTTGAAAATCCTTTCGACAAAAACAGACATATAAATGTATTTGCTGACATTCCGCATATGGTAAAGTTATTGCGAAACCATATTTTGGACAGTGGCATAAAAATAAGAAATATAGTGATAAATTGCTCCCTATTTGAAAAGCTATTAGAGAAGGACAGTAAGGAATTAAAAATAGCGTATAATATGAGTGAAACACACATACGTGTTAAAGGAGCAAATAGGCAGATTGTACGTTATGCTGTACAGTTACTTTCGGAGCGTGTTGGAAATGCCATCAAATATTTATTTCCCGAAGATGATGAAGCAGCAAATTTTATTCTTCTTGTTGACAGATTTTTTGATACAATGAATTCGAGGCAACCATTCTCAGACAAAACCATTCCGATGTGCTTTAGGTAACAATCAACAGCAATTTCAACTTCTGAATGAGGCTTACAACACTTTTTCGCAGATGCGCGTTGTTGGAAGAAAAAACGCCCTACCATTTCAGCAAGGTCTTCTGGTCAGTATTACATCCGTAATGGCTGTCCACAAGATTCTAAGCGAAAAATATGAGCTAAAATATTTTTTAACTCACAGAGTTAATCAAGATGTCCTAGAAAATTTTTTCTCACAGATACGTGCAGCAGGGAATACCCATGATCACCCTTCAATACTGGAATTTCAAAATCGTCTCAGATTGCTGGTACTTGGGAAAGTAGTCTGGAACTGTCAGAAATCTAACGTTTTGCCTGAGTCAGAACAACATTATTTAACTGTCTCCATGCTCTCGTCTTCCTGTGTCTTACACAACAATGCATCCTGCAATGATGAAACAGCCCACACAAGTGAAAATGAAATTACGGCTGCACTTCGCGAAGAACCCACAACTGCAATTACGTCTTCTAGTGACAGCATATCGTACCAAGCTTTACGATACCTTGCTGGATATGTTGCATTTAAATGCCAAACAACGTGTCCTGGGCTGGGGGACAAAAATGCACCTATGGACCTAGTGCAAGAAAAAGGAATTCTTTGCGACTGGATTAGCGTCATAAGCAGAGGCTGCTTGCAACATCCAACAAATGAGTGGATGAGCATGGTTATCCAACTAGAAGAAATTTTTTTAAAACTACAATGGAAAAATAATTTAAGGAAAGTTAAAGGAATTGTTCACACCGCAGTGGAAGCTTCTGCCCATCAGTTCCCTCTAAATGTGCACCCTGCCATCAAACTATTCATGAAAACCCGAATTATGATCCGTATACGCCATATTAACGCTCAGCAAAAAATATATTGCCAACCCAAGAAGAGAAAACTGGTTAAAACAGTTACCTAAGGAACATGACAAAGGTTAGTGAAGAAATAATTTTTTTACGTTAAATAATGTCCCGATTCTTAAAGTTCTCAAAATTTAGCGAATAAAATATGACTAAAGAAACAAACAAACAAAAATTGCAAAGATCCATGATTTTAACTTTTCTGTTCAGCGATTAGTTACAAATAATAACAGAGCATTTAGTGAGATTAATTTCCAACTTTTTAATTAAGCAAGTTAGTGGAATGCTACTCAAGTTTTTATTTGTTCCGCATAAAAGGATTTCTTCATGAGGTTCTGACAGCATAATCTTATAAGTTTTTTTCCTTCTTTTGAATTTATTTAAAGACAGTATTACAGTTGCATATAAATAAATTAGAAAGTATAATCACTGTCCCTGCACTTTTCCTTAGTGTCATGTCAATATCCTATTTAGATATTTAGATTAAACAGATTTGAAAAAAAAAAAATGAAAGAAATGCATAATAAGTTTCTTCACATTCTCGGTTTACTCTAAATAAAATATTCACATGGATGTCCGTTTTTCCTGATTATATTGCAGATGTACTCTTGCATTACATCTTGGTTGCAAGCTTTCAGATTCAGAGCGTATTTGAGTAAAAAGTTGTTGACATTTCTCCCGCGAGTGCTTCAATTGTATTAACAATCTATCCGTCCTGCTGGCTGCGTCGTGTGGTACACTGACGTCACTACGTAAGGGACCGGCACTTCCGCTGCGAGGGAGGCAGGATGAGCAAACCTTACTGTCTATTAACCTTGCTGTCGTATGGGGATATTGCGGCCTTCGTCGTCGCCGAGGCATTATTGAACCCTGAAGACCCTTTTTACAACTCGTTGTCCGCGATGCACTACTGGTGTGTATCCTAAACAGCCCTCCCTCTCTTTATACCCCTCACTCGACCGTTCAGAGGGCGTTGCAGGGTTCAGACATGCGCAATGAATCTGCACTTCTAATCATTTGCATGTCCTACCCTGCTCTGCATATCCTGTAAGTTTGACGTGATTACCATCATTCCTTCATGGTGGCGTAATTTTTACAAAGAGTAGTTTATTATTTGAAATTAAAATTTCTGTTGCCCCCTCTTGAAAACTAAGCTATGAGCGCCCATGTGAACAAATTTACTGTTTTATCGTCAAATGCTAGAAGCTCTCCTCTACGTCATATCACGAAAGCTCGCCACAGTGTGATTGGTTGCTATAGTAAGCATTACCTGTTTTTTTAACGATCACTATGAGCATCTAAGGTTATAAGCAGTCACCCGTCCCTAATTTGGGCCGTAGGGCAGGTGCACCCTATGCTTGCTTCACGTGGGGTTCGGGTCCGGACGATTATCTTGAGGCCTGAGTTTTAGACCACTTAGCCACGGGGCGGAAAATTATGCATTATTGAGTAGTTGTTTCTGTCATATATACCTTAACCTTTTTCGCAGCTTCTGTGACGCTGGTGTCAAATTTGGCATAACTACTTAAGAAACAGTTTTTCGATTAACCTTCAATGAAATTGCATTTGCTACTTCCGTCGTACAGCATTACCCCAAAGCTATCAGAATAATAACTGAATAGAATTTGTTTTTGCTGAGATCATCATGTCATGTTTTTCTGCACCAACCAAATGCCAGATTTTTCTGCTCATAACAAATACTATGAAAAATGCAAAAATCGTATTTTTCTGTTTAGATTTGTTAGCAAAATATCAGTGTTGATGAACTTCTGCGCACTCAGGTGCCTCTACTGTTATCAAATTCCATAAGAAATCAGGAAAAAATCTGATACTGTTCACATCGGAATCGATAAGTGTATCCAGCCCTTTTATTATCTCTTATGGTGGACGAAATTACAACGATCAAATAGGAAAAAACCTTACTTATGGAAGCGGTCTTCAAGGTTCTGAGGAAATCTTTTCCGGAAATTAATTCCGGTTCTTAAATTTCGTATTAATAAAAATGCTCAAAAAGAGGACAAGCGTTTTTAACATGTTAATCCCCGTACAGTTTTTTTATTTTATCTTAAAATTTCAAACTTTCTCATCTACATAAGTAATCAAAATTTTTATAAATTATCTTATTTTTAATAATTCACCTTTACTTGCATTATAGGAATACGAACTTTTGTATTAAGTTTGAAAAAGGAAATGCTTACCTGCAGCCAAAGACTTGCTTCACAGACGAAACGCTTTGCCTTCCAAAAATATCTTCACCACTATTTCACAAATACTATATTTCAGAACAATCATGCCACAAGCCAGAAATGTTGTGTTCGGAACCTAACTCATGAAACTTCCGACTATTCCTTAAAAGGGTAGAAATTTTAGTGAATAATAATAGTTGATTACATACTACACTAAATCTCTTACACAACTACACATGACTACTGACATTTCAACAAGTACTTCAAAACATTTCGAAAGGAAATTTTGGTTATTCAGAAGTTTGGTATATTATCTGCAAAATACAAACAATAATTCAATTGCATCTCTTGTGTTATTCCTTGTTTCAACCAAGGAAAACGGAGTTGGTCATAGTTCTGTGCTATTGATTCCGGCTTTCATTTTCCTCACTCCACAATAATCTACTGATGATGAAAAAGAAGTTTCATGTTTGTGACAGCATAAAGCTGAACAGAATTTTCAATATTTTAACAAAGTTCTAACATTTCCATAGTTGTAACGTTCTCATAGTACTCGCAACCGAAAGTTGATAATGGTTAATGGTTTTCATTTGAACAAAAAAGTTCAGAACTAATTCCGATCATTCAAATAATTCCTGTGTACAAGTCGTAATATACTGACACCACGAGCTCTGTAGAAAAGTGTTTCACAAATCAGTTATACAAAAAGATAAAAGAAAGAAACAAAACTACTTCCGGAATGTACAAATGGTACTCTTGAGTAATAAACGAGTTACATAGAAGCGGAAAGTATCCAGATAACTGAATCGTAAAAAATAAGTAGATTTATTATAATTTATTGTGAGAAGCGAGAGGTTTGTGAAGGCAGTTTTTTCTGCAATATAGTCTGGATTCAATTTATTCTGTGTTAAGAGTGCCTATTTTATCAAATTGCTTTTTTACTTCTTTTTAAAAAAAATTGGAGATCAGTACTCAGAAGTGAATAAACATTAAATTTTAAATGAAATTAAGAGCATGTGATGTGCCTGCCGTGCAGGTCGCACACGACATAAAGGCAGATAGCAGCGACAATGAACGTCTGCGTAGCTCAATTGGTAGAGTGACTTATTCCGGAATGAGGGGACCTGGGTTCGAGTCCCAGCGTGGACAAAAATGACGGAGAAATTTACTTCGTTAAAAGCATTTGTTTGGATAGGTGTAAAATATTGAAGCTGGTTCATGGAAACAGACGTGCCTGCCGTGCAGGACGCACACGACATAAAGGCAGATAGCAGCGACAATAGACGTCTGCGTAGCTCAGTTGGTAGAGTGACTTATTCCGGAAAGAGGGGACCTGGGTTCGAGTCCCAGCGTGGACAAAAATGACGGAGAAATTTACTTCGTTATAATCATTTGTATGGATAGGTGTAAAATACTGAAGGTGGTTCATGGAAACAGAAAAAGTTCAGAGATCACAGCACTTTGCATGAGGTAAGGTTTTTTTTATTACTTTCTTAACAGATATTTCATGGGGATGGTCATGTGTTTCGACATGAATTTTGCGTCCCTTCTCAAGGAAGAGAGAGGAGGACTCATTGTATTTCACTTATGATATCCTTGAATATATCTGTGAACACCCCTTTCCCCCTGCTGTTTGTTTCCACTCATTATGTGAATCAATACCTCTAAAACATGCTAACTTGGCCCCTAAACGATTGAACAGGGCCCGGATGTTGAGGACCTAAAGATTCTCAAAAACGCCATTAAAAAGATGAAGAAATGTCCATGAAAATGAAAAGATGCCCTTAAAAATCGAAAAAATGCCCTTAAAAATCGAAAAAATGCCCTTAAATTTCGAAGAGAAAATTACCCTAATGGAGTTTGTACTATGTTTTTTTTTTTTCAAAATTATAAAATGGACATCTTCAATCTGAGACAATTCATAAACTAGAATTATGTCTTTTCTTTATAAAATGCACTATAAAGCCTCAGAAGAAAAGAAAAAGAGCAAGTAAATACCTACCAGGTATTACATATAGAGTTTAGAATGTCAGCAACAGTGCAAGATAAGAAGCTCTGAATTTGAATTCTTTTGTTCACTACCCTCCCCCACACAATCCCTTTGAAAAGTGGACGATGGGGATTCTCTATCTCTAAAACTGGATAGCACTAAACAGTGTCTTGAACAGAGTTGCAAAAATGAGCTACTTTTGATTGTTTTTTTTTGTTGTTGTTGTTTTTTTGCTTTGGTCATCTGGCAATCCTAGTTTTGAGTATTGCGATTTGTAAGCATAATCCTTATGATAAAAAAAATTGTTATTAAAAAATGACAGAAATGCAAAAAATTACCTAAAACAAAAACAAATGCTCCTAAACTATAAAAAATGCCTCAAACATCAAAAGATGCCCTAAAAACTCTAAAAAATTGCCCTAAAGGAGAAAAATAGCCCCAAAAATGAAAAAAATGCCAAAAAATGCAAATGTCATCAAAGTCCAGGCCCTGGTAATCACTAAGTGCATTTTGTAACGTTAGAAAACTGGACGTTTCTAAGCATAATATCTCTATATAGTTAAATACCAAAACATAGATTTGCAGTTATTTAATGGACACTGTTGTGTGCGCTTATAGCATCATCTCGAAGTTGGTAATGTAAGATGAATAATGGAAGTTGGTTTGATCACCGAAATAAACATAGGTATGAACATTAACCTTCCGAGCAAGGTTCTAGATATGCATTGCAAGGAAATAAAAGACCCAGCGATTACCAGGAAATATAGTGTGTCCAGTAAGAAGTTTTGCGTGTATTACTGAATTAGTGCAGTCGTCCGCGTGAAACCCTGAAAACATAAGAAAAACATAAAGAACGAGAGAAGGAGAGTGTCGGTAAGTAGAATTTTGATATTAAGCTGCCCATTTTGCCTCGCGAATTTCTAGTAGTACGTGTGGCTTCTATAAGCACCTGCTCTTTCCTGAAAATCTTAAGATTCTTCTGATAAATCGTGTCGTGATAAGAATGTGTGAGTGATGTATGCATGCATGTGCTTGTACTTGTGAGCGATGTATTTATGCATATATATTCGTTATGAGAGGATCGATAGGTACACTCATAAGTAAAAGCGTCAACAGAGATTCTTACTGCTATTTGGGCAACCCTGCTATATTAGAACAATGGGCCTTTCCGTCAAAGCCCGTGACTCATATCGGTACAATAGGAAGGTGTATGAGAAATATGGAAATTGGTTCCATGGAGTGATGAATAACACAACACTTTATTCCGAAAAGTGGGGTTGTGTGGGTGTGACACGGTCCTGTAGAATATCTTCTACAGAAGTGTTCTTTGACAACAGTGAAGTCTGAAGGTGCTGGTGTGATGGTGGGGTGATGTTTCTTACGGTATAGTCTCGGACCTTTAGTGAATGTGCCGGACAAAATGTACGTTGGAGCTTACCGTAAGATTCTGAAAAATCCCGCACTCCCTACGATGCGACAGTTCTTTGTAGCAAACCTGCGTGTTTTGCCAATATCTGTGTTGTTAAAGATTGGTTCATGGACATGCATATGCAGAAGTTGGGTTAACTAGTCTAAAGTCTGCCCTTGAACACTCTAGAACATTATAGAAAGAACTGGAACGTCGAGTGCGATCAGATCAACACCTCCGAGATAATTGCGGTACTAGTCAGTGATGTGCAGTAAGAATGGAAGACGACATCAGCAGCAATCCGCCTTCCGCCGGTGAAAGCCCACCCAAGAGAATGGAGTGAGTCATAGCAGCCAAACGGGAACTAACACGTAATAGCGGGGATTAGCAGGGGCGTCAGTGTGAAAATAACGCGTGCCGGTTGCTTTCTGGAGAGTGGTGTATGTGTGTGTGTGTAGTTTTACAAGCAAGTCCGCTTTCACACACACACATAAATATATATGAGTGTTAATGAGAGCATGCTGGAAACGTGTCTATATGTGTATGTTATGTTTTGGCATAGGCACGCCGTATTTAATTGTTTACCATGAAGCCACCTCCTCCAAAAATTTTATCTGCCTGATGCAAAAATCTAAACTTCACTTACCCCGAAATTTGTAAGTTTTCTGAGAAGATGGTTACACATGATAAACGCCTAATACGTCGTTTATGTGCCAAAAAAATAATCTGCCTCTATGGTTGTCATGTACACTAAATTGACAAAAGTCTCCGGACACCTAGAAGGGAAACACAACATAGCATTTATTGACATACATTAGTACGGTGTCGGTCCACCTTTGGCCTTAATGCATGCACTGACCCTTCGAGACATGCTTTCGACGAGGTTTTGGAACACAGCGATAGGTATGAACTTCTGTTCAGTACATAATGCTGCCGCTAACTGTTGCTTAATAGTAGGCCTTGGTTCCTAACTTCTTATGCGGCGATCTAATTCATCCCGTAGGTACTCTATGGGATTGAGATCAGGGATATGTGATGGCCAGTCCACACACAATACGGAATTATCGTCATACCACGCCGTAACAGTCCTTGCTTTATGGCTCGGTGCATTATCCTGCTGGTATCAACAACACTCTGTTCCATAGTATTGCCACAGAGTTGGTAGGGCATAATTGTCCAGAATATTGAGGCAGACGTGCTGGTTAACAGGTTTGTCCACAGTAACCAATGGGCCGGGACCATACCACGAAAAACACCCCCACACGAGTACACTGCCAACTCCAAACTTGATCGTAGGAACAGAACATTGTGGTAAATAGCGTTCCGCCGGCTGCCGCCATACTCACACACGGCCATCACACTTATGGATCGTGTATATGGATTCATCTTCACAGTGCGATATGATCGCGGTCGCTGCAGGCTTGATTTTATACCGTTTGCAGCTGTACCGCGGATCTTAACATCGCAGCGGATCCGTTCATTTGCTTTTGAAGAGTTGTACGGTGACTTTTGTCAGTATAGTGTATATACGAAGGTATTAATTATTCTTCAATCTGTGTGTATGTGTGTATTTTTGTGCGTTTTAGTTTGCTCCCAACTTCAAACCCAATATGTGCTCCTCCGTCTCGTTAAAACATCTTCCTAGGGTCATCGTTTCCGGCACTACCCCTTATGGCAACATTTGCCTCGGATTCCCTTTGTCTCTTCCAATGCGAAAGTTTATGCATAGTATTATGTAAAATCCTGTATATGGCTTAAGTTCTCGCGTTCATCTTAAATGTGACTTCCTTGCCTGCATCTGACTAGTCTTTTTTCTTATCATAATGAAATAAATGTCCGGTAAAAGCCTTATTTGGCAGCTTGGATGCCTTATAATATCATCTATATACGTTGCTCTACAACACTATTCCTGTGGACCTTTAATTTGCCAGCTACAAAGAACAATAAAAAAACTTTGCTTTACATTCTGCTTTGTTTTATGTCATTATAGAGTGACACCAGAGTTTTTTCACTACTTCGTTATCTGAAAACGTTAAAGTTGAATTTCTTCAATCTTTCTCGTTTTCATAGACGAGATCGGTATGGGACAAATAAACATTCTGTCAAAAAAATTCAGGCTGACATTATTGCATTCAGTGGGCATTTCGATAAAGTGATAAATACTTTTAATTCATGTGAAAGACAATAAAAATAAAAAGTGAACTTCGTTTATTAGGCGTATAAAATAAGGGATCAAAAGATGCTAGCTTTCATTACCTCCGGGTAGCTTCGTCAGGCATTTAGTAGCTAAAGATCGCAGAAGCAACTGCGATCTTAGAAATACATTTGTTCCAGTTGCTTCTGCGATCTTTAGCTACTAAATGCCTGACGAAGCTACCCGGAGGTAGTGAAAGCTAGCAACTTTTGATCCCTTATTTTATACGCCTAATAAACAGAGTTCACTTTCTTTTTTTATTGTCTTTCACATTAATTGGGAGTACAGAAACCCGTTTTTTCATCGATCGTATATATATTTGCTAACTTAGTTAATTCAATTCATCGGCGGAAGAAGCTCTTTCTTAATCATCCATAAAGCGCGCTGTGAAAGAGCAGTATTTTGCAATTTCAGTACAGTAGAGCGTCGAAAATCCGAACTAATTGGAACCACTGTTAGTTCGAATTTTTGATGTGTTCGGATTATCGAGCATGAAAAAAATACAAATACGCTAATATTTCTACATCATATTATCCAAATACATATACCAAAAATAAGCAACTGTAGACAAAAACAAATTACATAAGACAAATAATTTTTTGTTATTATGCAATACGGAACAAGTTGCCATTTTTACTACTGCTCTGAAATGTTTAAACATAAAGTATTATACACAATTCCAAAACTTATCAATCATAACACATTTGAAGAGCATATTTACACTGGATTAAAAAATAAGTGCTGAGAAAAAGTTCATGCAATTTTGTTTTATTTATTTTAGAAAAAATAATCACTAATTTTTTGTTGCACCATTTTCGAACTTCACTTTTTTGCCTCTAAATCCGTCACTCTTTTCAATTACAGAAGTTGAGTTGAACAGCACTCAGTTTGTTGTTCAAACCAAGCCATGGCAGTCTTCAATGTAGTGAATGCTTCAGCATGAGTAGTGCTGACGTTGACCTCAGATTCATCATCTTCATCACTTTCAGGAGCGGTGCTTTCCGTAACAGATTTTATGATTTCATCTTCATTTAAAACGGGATATCCTGTGTCATCTATATCGTTTTCTATCCACCCCTTTGTATCACTTTCATCACACATTCTTCAAACCCAGAAATTGATTTGAATAAATCGGATATTTCATTCCCATCGTCTTCATCTCGGCTTAACTCACCTCCTTCAATATTTTCTTCCAAAGGCCATAAATTTTCCCAAGCATTTTTTAAATTCTGCTGAGTGACTGATTGCCATGACTCAGCTAATATACAGCAACAGTCCTTAAGATGAAGTTTTTTGGAAAACTCAACAATATTAAGGGGTGGTACTGCCGTGCTAATGGGTCGTTAAATCTTAGCCCCGCAGGGAACAAGTGACTGGGGAAATTTTCGCCTTTTGTCTCTGAGTATCAGAAGTCACCTCCACCTTCGACATGTCGCCCCCAAAATGCTTGCATCCCCAAAATTAAGCGATCCCATTACGGTGAAGTGCCAAGTTAAAATGAACGGACTACACTTTAACTTTGCACCACCACACACACACAAAGAGATGGGAAATTTGTTCAGAAATTTCACGTTTTGGTTTTTTGATGTTCGGATTTTCGAATACTTCAAATACATTCTGAATAACTTTTTGGAGACAGGGCTAAATTGGGTTAGATCGTTGTAAACTTAAAAATATTTAATAGGCGTTAAAACTAAATTAAATGCTACATGTGCAACAAGTAATTATGGAAACAAGAGAATTTCAATATAAATCAACAAGAAAATGTATTAATCGGTTATTAGAATTGCTATAAACCGAATGTTCAAAAGAATAGAAATAAAATAACAGAGTGTCGTAATCTTTTATCGATACAAGGTGTGATCAAAAAGTATCCAGATTGGATTCATTAAAAAAAGTGCAATACTTACAGATTTGAAACTTAATCGCCTTCGAAGTTGTCCCCTTCCGAAGGCACACTTAGCCCATGGTTGTTTCCACTACTCGAAGCATTTTTGAAGTCATCTTCTGAGATAGCGAGCAGCTGCTTCGTCGTGTTCTCTGTTGTATCTCCTCAATAAATAAATGCATCGCTCTTTCCACGTTCCAGAAATACATAGCAACCGAAAAATTGTTTTCAGCCGCCGCCGGGAATTGAAACCACGGATCTCTCGATATCTAGCCGAGCGCGTTAGCTTTACACCAGGGTGGCCAACAATCCACGGTGCCATGTATATTTTTAAGTCAGCTTCTGACATCATAAATCCGTAAGATGAGCTCAGCTACGGAGACGTCTCCATCCGATGGGTATTAGCGGCACTGGCTATATACATTATAGCAATTAAGTCCAAAGGGCGAGATCCAAGGTGAAAGGGTTTTCACCTTGGATCTCGCCCTTTGGACTTAATTGCTATAATATATATAGCCAGTGCCGCTAATACCCATCGGATGGAGACGTCTCCGTAGCTGAGCTCATCTTACGGATTTATGATGTCAGAAGCTGACTTAAAAGTATACATGGCACCGTGGATTGTTGGCCACCCTGGTGTAAAGCTAACGCGCTCGGCTAGATATCGAGAGATCCGTGGTTTCAATTCCCCGGCGGCGGCTGAAAACAATTTTTCGGTTGCTATGTGTTTCTGGAACTTGGAAAGAGCGATGTATTTATTTATTTACTGACGTCACGTATTTGGAGGGTTTTCACCTTGGATCTCGTATCTCCTCAATATTTCGAAATCTTTTTCCTTTCGAATGGTATTTGAATTTTGGGAAAAGAAACATCTCAGTAAGCTCGCTGGCGAATAGTGGCTGTCGGACCTGTGCAATGCTGTGCTGAGCAAGAAATTGCTGCACATGTTGCGATGCATGGGCAGACGCGTTGTCATGGTGGAGTTGCCACTCTACTCTCTCGTACAACTCCGGCCTTTTGCGTCGAACTGCGTTCTTCAAACCAACAAAACTTGGCAGTAGTACTTCTTGTTGTTTGTTTGGCTTGATGGAGCGAATTCATGATGCACAATTCCCGCATGACTGAAAAAAAAAAAGAAAAAAACCTTTCTGCATCGTCTTGATATTGCTGCAGCTATGTTGTGCTTTTTTGGATCTGGGAGAGTTTGGAGTCTTCCACTATGAAGACTGGGCCTTAGTTTCGGAGTCATACCCATAAACTCACGATTCATCTGCAGCTATGATAGTTTTCAAAAAGTGTTCGTCGTTTTCGACGCACTCAAGCAGGTCACTAGCAGCTGAAACACAGGCGGGTTTTTGCTCAGCTGGAAGCAGTTTTGCCATAGATTTGGCTGAGACGCGTGTCGTACCCAAATAGTCCATTAGAATCGACTGAACTGAACCAAAACTGACCTTACGTCTTTAGATAACTACGAAAAGTCTGTAGACAAAACTTAAGTCTTTAGATAACTTACGAATAGTGATTCGGCGATCTTCCCGCACAGCTATGCGCGCAAGTTCGACAATGTTTTCAATTTTGCTGGTTACGGGCCTCATAGACTGTTCATCACTCTCAACATTTTCAGCACCATCTATAAAACGTTTATGCCACTCATAAACTTGTGCACGATTCATACAATCCTCCTCATAGACTTTATGTAACTCTATGTATGTGTCTCTGCAAGTTTCGATAGGTTTTTGACAAAATCTGACGCAAATTCGTTGATCATTTTTTTGCTAAATGACAAATGAGACGAACAGCCCCACACACGTAAGAACAAAGCACTACTGTAAAAAAAAAAAAAAACATACGAGTAGGGGACACGTGTCTCACAGCACATAGGTAGTAGGTTCCAAGGTCAACCTTTGCCAAACCAGTTCCTGCTGTGTTGCGCGATGTCGAACTTATGCAACTAGTCTGGATACTTTTTTATCACATCTCGTACTGTATATGAATGATCATTCTTATGTACAGTTGCATGGATCATTAGCACGTCTTTTTTACACTTTCCAACCGTAGGTTGAAGAAGCGTATATACTCCAGCTTTGTCCGTCCGTCTGTCTGTCTGTCCGCACGATAACTCGCGTAAAAATGGTTCGATTTCGATCAAATTTTAGTATGTGGTAGGGGACAACTGAGGACGAACTCTATTGAAAATGGACGAAATGGGGTCAACGGTCAGGACGTAGGAGCGGGATCCATTCCATCATCATTATGCGTCATAACTTACGCAAAAATGCTTCGATTGCGACAAAACTTTATCATGTTGTTCCGGAGGTATACCGAACTGGTTCTGTTGAATATCATTGAAATGGGATCAAAGGTCAGAGCACAGGAGCGAGATTTATTCCACAGCTATTATCCTCATAACTTGACTGAAAATGCTTCTATTGCGACAAAACTTAGTATGTTGTTCCGGAGATATATTGAACCAATTCTGTTTAATATCATCGAAATGGGGTCAGTAATGATTTCTGGTATGTTGGAAAGCGTATCATAATCAATGCATTGCATGATTTTACTAACTTGTGTAAAAGTAGATCGTGCTTATGTTATCGGTTTGTCCGTCCGTCTGCCTGTGGACACCATATCTTTAAAACTATTAGCCCAATTTAAAAAAATTGCACTGGGAAGCTTCAAATGTGCGAATGATGACCCTTCATTCCGTTGTTTTTTTATACGATGCACAATTTCACCGCTAGAAGGCGTAAATGCAGGTAATGTAGAATTCAAAATACATTTTATTCCATATATTTGCTTCCAAACATTCGATTGAAAAAATTCTTTTACCTTTCTATTCCATTTATGTCGAAGACTATTTTAGGTGTAGTCACTTTTCCAAGTTACGCATAGGTTTTCCGCTAGGAGGGGTAAACATAAAGTGTGTTCTCCCCGATATCTCTACTTCTAAAACTCCGATTTGAATTTTTTTTCTTCAGAGTATACAGCTCCTGATGAGAAATCTTTTTAATATAATTTCTAATTTTTGGTAAAGAATAGTTTGGTCACCAGGGGGAGTAAGTGTTAATTTCTGCTTCTAATGTACTTGCCACAAAATCTGAGCTCCTAAAATCTCAATTGAAAAAACTCGTTCGTAGACCGATGCCACTCACGTCGATAAACCTTTTCGGAATATCTTCTTCTTAAAATATTACATGGTTTCTCCGCCAGAGAGCGTAAATGTATATCTTATTTTGGTCAATATCTCTGCTTTCTAATGGTCCGACTTGAAGAATTCCTTCTTCATTGGATATAGTATCCGGTGCAACATGTTTTTCATGTAATTTCACAATTTTCAAGTAATTTATAAACTTTCCGCTAGGGGGCGTAAAAGTAAATTGCGTTTCCCCCGATATCTTTGCTTCTAAAACCCCGATTTAAAAAATTCTTTCTGGAGCGGACACAGCTCTTGTTGGGAAATCTTTTTGTATATAATTTCTAATTTTTGGTAAAAAATGGTTTGGCCGCCAGGGGCCGTAGGTGTTGATTTCTGCTTCTGATGTATTTGCTGCAAAATCTGAGCTTTTAAACTCTCGATTGAAGAAAATTCATTTGTGGACCGATACTATTCACGTCGATAAACCTTTCCGGAATATTTTCTTCTTAAAATAACGCACGGTTGGTTTCTCCACCAGGGGCGTAGATACATATCATATTTTTGTCAATATCTTTACTTCTAAGAGTCCGATTTGAAAAATTCTTTCTTTCTTGAATAGCGTTTCTAGTGCTAAATGTTTCTCAAATAGTTTCAAATTCTTCTTAGCTCACAAGTCTGCCACCAGGGGGCGTAAGTTCACGATTCCGTTTACAGCAATATCTGCGGAATTAAAAACCCGATTTAAAAACTTCTTTCTTCAGTCAGATACTACTTTTTTTCCATACCGGTTCCATTGACTTTGAATAGCTTTGATAAATTTAATTCGCGTCCAAACGGATTCAAAAGACGTGCTCATTTCACCCGAAAATTCGGTGTCATCTTTCTTGTTTTTAAATTGTTACTTAGTTTCATGCTTAATACATGAACTAAGTCATTATTTCATGTAATTTTATCTTTGAAAGCTTTTTAATGAACACTTGTAGTGTTTTCTAATTACTTGTCTAATATTTGTTCCCAGATTGTCGAAGTATGATGTAAGGTATGTTTCCTGATATTACCTTTGCAAGTGAAAGGTTTCATACACAAACCTTTTGAATATTGGCAATTTTTTTATGATATTGTTTCGAGTTCACGCCTCTGATGAACCCCTGTTTACTCTAGACGCAAGAATATTACAAAAGAAAGCAAACAAAAACTTAGTGGAATGTTAATTTTCATGTTTGAACTAGGAATCTCGGTTAGCGCTCTCGGTTATGGAAGTTATGAAAGAAATATTCTTAAATGGAACAATTTCAGGACTATTAACCTAAAAATCAGATAGCCTGAATTGCCTGGCTTTAGTGTTTACACGCATCATCACATGACATCAGAACTTGAAATGAAATCGGGATATGCGGGTTTGCTCCAGGGCGATGTTATTTTCAAGTTTTTTTATGTAATGTGATGTTACGTACTAGTATTTAACAGTACAACTCGGCAATTCATGTATTCTGATTACTGGATTCATAAACCTTTCGCGATTGTTTTCCTCCTGGGGCCACGAAACCATTTATCGTAAGACTGATGGATAAGTCTATAATTTCATTTCACGGAGAAAAGCTATGGATATAGATTATAACGGGAGACACATTGAAAGAATGAATGTTTCTTTGATTGAACTAAGATTTCATAAAGTATTTTTTCATATACCAATTAGGATATAAGTTTGCTAGGATGGTTAAACGGAAAATGTTCAGATTTCTGTAAGCATTTAAGTTCTTTTGAATAGTTTGAATAGCATTTAGGTTCCTTTTAAATAGTTTGTAAAATGCGTGATCGTTAAAATTTCTAAAATCGTAAACTTGAAGTATTTTACTGACGTAAGTTATATCTTCGCCAAAATACAATGCATGCAATATTCATCATTTTCAGCGTTATTTTCCACGACTCTAATTTTAACATGCTGTCGCTATGTAGATCTTGGCATCTCATCATATGACAGGCCATGATGAAAAAAACAACAACATTTTAATCCAGTTGTATCAAAGCTATCCACAACTGATGAAAACTGTTTTGATGCCTTACAGTAAAATGTTGTCCTCGGGTGGTGCTGTGCACAAATAAAATCACACAGCATCAAATATTTTTCATTTCGTGTGCATCTTTCCATGCATCTATATATAACAACAATCTTTTTCTTCTGTTATAATTTTTGTTCTCAAGTAATATCACTTCTGTACGCAACCAGAACCATCATCACTGGATTATTGTACTTGCGTGTCACGTGATACTTCTCTCTTGTTGTGTATCACGTGTTTAATCCGATAAACACCTGCTTTGGAAAGAAGGGACGCCATGGATAAGGGGATGTCATAGGGGAAAAGTTGAATTCAAAATATTTGCAGAACGCTTAAACTCACAAACTTCCAGTTTTTTCAACTTATACTACCGTATTTTATGATTCATGAACATTAGATATTCAAATTTTGCCTTTCTTGCAGATCAGGAAGCAGGCAATAATTTAAGCCGCGCAAGGATATTATGTAGTGTTGGAGCTGGCTTATAATGGAGCTTGACAAAAATACAATTTAGTGGATTTCACAATCAAACGTAGAAATGTCCACCCTTTACATTTTTTTCTTTTGCTCAAGATATGCACAATACTTTCAGCTTTCTAGTTCGTTTGTAAGTAGGTAAACAATTCGGATTTCGATATGTGTTCGACATACAAAGAAAAATAAGTTTATAGGCATGATGCGCTGTTATTCAGTTTTCAAAATTATCTTGCAACTGTCAACAGTTTTGAAACAAAAATAGAAATCTTATTAATCGTTTGAACCGAGACAAGTCGTAAAAGCTGTGGAAACTGACAGCATGTGTTAATCATAAAGACTATATACCGTCGATCACTAATACACTGGTGTGCAAAAATAAGGATGAAGAGGAAAAATTAGCATAACAGCGGAACGAGCAGCCAGAACGAATCGAAAGATCACTCAGGAGATAGACTAGGGTCCGGTACAGTAGGGCATGCGCAAATATGCAGCATGACGTAGGGGGGGTATCGGAAGGGTATAAAGCACACGGGCGGTGTACGCTCAGCAATTCGGTGAAAGCTATTGCACGGTGTACATCGGTTTGAACGACGTCGAGTTGCTTCCACCGTGTGATATGGCCAACAAGCAATCCAGTAGACGACATCTGGATGACTTTACCCGAGGTCGCGTCATTGGGAAGTTGGAAGAAGGTCGAAGTATGACTAGTGTGGCCAAGGAGTTCGGGATCGCTCACAGCATCGTTTCACGAGCTTGGAGAGCATTTCAAACGACAGGAACAGCTGTCCGAGAGTTTAGCAGTGGTTGTCCACGAGCAACCACGGCGGCGGACGACCGGTATATTGTCCTACAGGCGAGAAGAGACAGACGGCAGACAGCGGCAGAAATCGCAAGGCACATGCAACAGACAACTGGACGTCCGTTATCGCGTTTTACCGTGGACAGGAGGCTGCACAAAGGTGGTCTTTGCACGACGACCAGTATGGTGTGTGCCATTAACGCCTGCTCATCGGAGACGGCGGTTTCTGTAGTGCCAGGAACACAAGAACTGGACACATCAGCAATGGAGTCGAGTTCTCTTTACGGATGAGAGACGATTTATTCTGACGAGCTATTTTGGACGTATACACATCTGGAGAGAGCAGGGAACACGCAATCACACCTCCAACATCATCAAAAGGGACCGGTTTAGAGGTGGCGGAGTTCTCGTTTGGGGCGGTATCATGCTTGGTAGCCGTATTGACCTCCACATCTTCCAAGGAGGTTCAGTCACTGGTGTCCGCTATTGTACCGAGGTTCTCCTGCCTCACGTGCGTCTGTTTAGAGGTGCTGTGGGTCCTGAGTTCCACTTCATGCACGACAACGCTACACCTCATCGTACAGTGTCTGTCGCAGAGCTGTTGGAGAGTGAAGATATTCAACGCATAGATTGGCCCGCAAGGTCCCCGGACCTAAATCCAATCGAACACGTGTGGGACCTTCTTGGGAGACGCTTGGCAGCACGTCACCAGTCGCCAGCAACGATTCCGCAGCTGCGATTGGCGCTACAAGAGAAATGGGCCGCGATGCCTCAACAGCTCCATGACAACCTCGTACTCAGCATGGACAGACGTTGTAAATGCTGCAACGCAGTCAGGGGAGATCATATCCCCTACTAAAGACTGGATTTTTCTTGGCAGCCGCCTGTCACATGGACGTTCCTGTCTTCTATCCAGTTGTGCTTGAAGCTACCTTTTCAACAAAGTGCCTTTGTATCCTTTGGATTCCTTGTTTGGACGGTTTTGCTCACTTGTCCCATATTCTTATATCTTGAAAATCTTATGGTATCATTTGTGTCGATGTGAAGCACTCCTACATGGCGTTACATTCGAAAAACCGTCTCGTCCTTAATTTTTGCACGCCAGTGTATCTTGCGAAAACCAATCAGGTCATCTTCGCTAACTGGACAGCCTTACTTTGAAGAATTGGATTTTTTAATAACTAACATCTGTTTTCTACATTCTATTTCCAATTGGAAACACAATTCTATCGAATCAACTTTCAATCACGCACATAGTTATCCTTATGGTATATGGCGACGCTGTAGGTTTTAACAAGACCTTTAGTACCACCTTGGTAAGACCCTTTCGGTTTTGAATCACAGAAGGTCGAAAGTTTTGTGTTGTTACAGCTGCGAACTTGAAGCGCTTTTTACCATCCTAATTGTGTTGCAAACTTTGGAATAAAATATAGTTTAATATCGCAAAATTTGAAGAATATGGCGGGTGAGAATTTTTTTCCATGCAAGTTTCGCTTATCTTATATCCGAAATTCGATCGGTATAGATCATTCTTTGGCCGGATGAAACAACATACTCTTTCGAGTGACGAAAGCAATGCTTTGTGTGTGTGTGTGTGTGTGTGTGTGTGTGTGTGTGTCAATGAAGCACTCAGACGTTAAAGCTGTCGGCATAAAACATCAGGTGTGATTATTTTGTTCAGATTTTCCCCTTCAAAAGGGACAAATTTCTGCGTATCCCACCAAACACAGAGGAAAAACCTGAATGATATGTAGACTTCACCTAGGTTGTGGTGTGGCAGAATCGTCGAGAGTGGCCATTTTATTAGATACATCATTATGTTATTTCTATGGAAGATGGCGTTTATACGTGGTTTAACTGTTGAATAAAAATTTCATGTAATAGGTGTTATGGAATGTTGACCCAAAGACGATCAAAGTAAACACTTAACATTCATGACATTTGAAGAACATGAACTCTTAAACATGTTAAATCTATTATCCATCTCGCATGCTACGTTCCTAAATGTGATTCAAATGGTAAAAAGACGAGAAATAAAGCACTATACGTTACAATTCAGTGTACCGTATGTTTAGTCACTAGTGGTCAATTTCTTTTAGTTTTTCCTAAAATCAAAGGAAAAATCAGCAACCAGATCAAGCACCCTCTGACGTGCCTGCCTTGCAGGACGCACATGAGATAAAGGCAGATAGCAGCGAGAGCATACGTCCGCGTAGCTCTGTTGGGAGAGCGACTTATTCCGGAATGAGGGGACCCGGGTTCGATGACCGGCGTGGACAAAAAATGACGGAGAAATTTACCTCGTTATAACCCATATTGTTGCAAAACAGTCGATATTTCGGTGCTTTAGGAGTTATGGGAAGCTCATATTGTCGTCAGTGCAGTCCTTTTTGCGAAATTGGGATTTAAAATGTTACGCTGACTATGTGTGTTTCTTTCCATACACATGATGCGAAGATATACCTGACACAGTGACAACTCAGTATGCATAACCATATGCACAGTTTTCTGCCAAGCATCCCGTTCTGTACGTTTTTCGTTGTTATGTTGTCAAACAATAAGGAAACAATTTCCTTGAATGGTAAAGTAGTCCCTCGTTTATACAGTTTGAGAGAATAGATGAAAACCATAGAAAACGACGACGCATTTCCTGTACATACCTCGTACCGACCAGAGCGATATTTCACAAGACTACCTTCAGCAGTCACTACCTCTTCCACTTTTTATACAGTATTACATCGTTGCCCTCTTTTACGATGCTCTCGCTGCGTATGAGATCTTTTCTCTCCAGCTAACTGAGTGTGATCTTGTATGAGTGTGAGTGTCATATTCACGGAATTCTATGAACGTAGCGCAAGTGGAAAAGGACAGTGACAGCGCAAATATTTTAATGTTACATGGTAGTGCTAAAAATACAAGATAATAAAACCTACCGAAATATTTCGTGGGTGCGCTGCGCTGCGTAAAGAAGTCCCACACAGCACAGAATATTCCGTATATATTACAAGTACGTAGCACCGAAACATTGAGACTTTTCAGATACGTTGCGCAATGTAACAGTAATGTTTCAGAAACCTTATGGTTACGTCAAAATGTCCTCAAACGTTATATAACTTTGGAACATAACCGATGCGTTACAGCGAAAGGTCTTTGTAACTTCAACATACCAACTTCATGTTACTATTGCGTATTTGAAAGATATTTGTAACTTCGCTGCATTACTGTTAAGTATTTGAAAGATATTTGTGACATCATCATATTACTGTTACTTATTTACTACGTTGAACATTATAGTTTTCCTAAACTTTGTAAAGTAACAAAAACAAAATATTACACTCGACAGCTGTTTCAAAAGCAACAACAGTCGTATTACGAGTTGTTTACGTTTTCACAGGTTCAACGCAATTCGCTGTCCATTGGGAATAGTGGCGGCGTTTATACATTGATCACAAAAGAAATAAAAATCGGTCCCAAATGAGGGTGTCGAATTTCTATTATAAGTGTGGAATAGACTATATTTCAGCGAAAAAAAGAAATAAAATCAGATTCGTCATTTCTCTAAATACCTACCAATATGAAACTTCCCAGCTTCATGTAAAAAAACAAAAAAAACATGCCGGCATAGTATAGTAATACAACACAACCATCTACTTAGATTTTATAAAATGCTTTTTGGAATTTAAAAATTATAATGATCAAAACAATTACTTACTTTCAGATGATCTTGAATCACAAAAAAAAAAAAGGATGAAATATTAAATTAACTAATCAACTAACTACCTAACTCGAGTACGACAGTATCACCAAAGAATATCCCAGTAGCACATGGAAATACGACTGCGAGAGTGCTTCGATGAAATGGCATAAATGCGCATGCGCATCCACGCCGTTGCCAAATCAAAAATCTTAAATATCGCCTGAACGTAACATCAAGGTAGCAATTTATGTACAATGGAAACCATAAAACAGTCGTATTGGTGAATGTTTTTTTTAACGTAACCGTATTGTACAAAGTTTTATGTCCCAAACTAGATGTTGCTGAAACGTAATTGTAAGATATCTCTGAAAGTGTAACGAAAATGACAGATTGCAGCATTATTGACACATATCTGAAACGTTTTGTGCTGTATGGGGTGGTAAGCAGTCTGCTAGTGTTTGAGGGTGAAGAAGCGCAAACGCCAGTGACTTCGGGGAAGAGTAGCAATGATGAGATACGGGGACGACGCAGAACCTAACCCTTCTGTACTCACTGAATTTTACTCAACTACATCACACTGAGAATTAATTACACTTTTTACTTTGAAGAGAAATGTTGCTCGCTTTACGTGTTTAGCTTTACGTCATGTTTTTCTGGAACATCTCGGTGATATTAAGTAAAGATATTTAAACACCAAAAATTCCAATATATTAATTAATCATTTGCTTCACATGACAAGGCTTGTCTTAGATGCTTATAATTTATAAATAATTAAGTGTCTTGAATCACAGTTTTTAAAAACAACTGCCGTCAAAATGTTCTCTTTCTTTCGTAGTTTATTCGAATTGATGAACATCGAAGCTCAGCAAAATTCTAGAATAAGTGACCAATCTTCATTTATATTTATTGCACTGGCATAAAGTAATCACAGTTAAAGAACAAGCGCATCGTCTAGGTTTCATTTGAGACCGGAAAAATTTGCTTTTTGCACAATAATTTAAAACCATAACGATTTTTCGACTGCAACGACTTTTATTTCGTGTATCATTAGAATTATCACTGAAAGTAATTCTGTTTCATAGCATGGTATTTTATAATTTTAGTGTACTAAAATGGCCAAAGAAAGAGGACCTTTTTCGTCCACTATTTTAAGTGTTTACTTTATGAACGTCTGCGTAGCTCAGTTGGTAGAGCGACTTGTTCCGGAATAAGCGGACTCGGGTTCGAATCCCGGCGTAGACCAGAAATGACGGAGAAATTTACTTCGTTATAAGATATAATACTAGAATCTTTGAAACACACATTATTGCAATTCTGTATTGTAGCATAATTTTTTTACAGACACAAGTTTCTGTGAAATTAAAAATTTACACTTGTAGTTTTGCAGTGCAATTATTTAACCACTGACTGTATTCCACAGCTACACACTAACCGAAAATTACGTAATTTATATATTGCACACCTGGAAAAAAAGATCTTCATGTACACCGGTATTAAGTATCTTCATGCTTGCCTTTGCTATAACATTTCTTGCCATTATAAATGCATAGCTATAAAATCCTAGGGTCCCTTTACAAACTTATATACATGTCATTTCATTAAAATATGGTTGAACTTGGAACTTGAGCCGTCTGCGAAAACATAAATTCAGTAGCACCTTATTTTTTATATTATTTCATGCTTTACACACGGATTTGTGTATAAAACTAAGTGGCTCGCAATAATGCCTTTTTTGTTTGGAAATTTAACCACCACCGTGAGCAACTGGATAGGATATAAGCAGTCGTCCGGCCTCTAATTTAGGATTACTGGTTCCAGGAAAGGGAGAGAGCCAGTGCCGTAAGACAAACACAACATCCATGCCTCACTGGAATTTGAACCTGAACCTATAATGCTTCACACTTAATAAACGTTTAAGTTGTTGCTTGAGCTAATGCTATTGCACCACGCTGCAGAAAGCCTGTGAATAACATGAGGAGAAAGCTTTGCAAACAAAATCTACAGATATGATTTTTTAGCAATTTTGGGAAACTTAATAAACATTTCCCAGCGCTGCCCTGTGTGTAAAACGTTTTAAGCATATTGTCCCTTATCGTGGCTTAACGTTTTGATTTGGAACTTGTAAATTAAAGCAGAAACTTCCTTGGACGAAATTTAATAGGCCGCCCAAGCGTCACAGTGATCTAAGCGCTGGCTTCTGACCATTTGTCAGAGATGGGTCCGGGTTCAAATCCCGTGAGGCATGGATATTGTGTTTGTCTTAATGCACCGGCTGTCTCCCTTCCCTGGATCCAGTGGTCACAAATTATAGAGCGACGACTGCTTATAGCCCATTGAGGTGCTCACGGTGGTCGTTAAACCCCCAAACAAATAAACAAAAAGCAATTAGGTAGATTTTGATTTGATTCCCCCTCCTAGATGCTGCGAATTTTCTAAAGAGCTGGACACATGAATGGAAGTTATTCTGCATCTTTTTATGCCAATATCTGATCAGTACCTGAAAGTTTTAAGACTATATTTGAATGTAACTGTAAGTATACGTATTTTCAAAGTTAACATTGATTACGCATCAGGCATTACCTACATCAGCTCCATATAATGACAGGAAATTTGCTTCCAGTGTGAATGTTGAGTAAATGCATCATAGCACTAAACGTTCCGGAAGATTCACATTTTTGTAAATAATGTATACTTTTAATGCTTTAAATTATGAGGGGTATGTTTCCTGATCTGATTATTAACTTCAAATTTGTACATCATATGATGTGCGTAAACACCTGTTTTCGCGTGGTCAAATCCTGAAACGGATGTTTATTTTAATAGAACTGTGCTGATATAATAGTTCTCAGAATACTTATCTCTGTTTTAAATGAGCAACACCTCGACATTTTTAGATGGAAATAGTGCTATGCTCCAATTACAATGTAATACAATTTATAACAGAAAAAACAACTTTACAGTACTTTTTCCATCTTCAATAACATCACTTTACAAAGAAAACAAAAGCAGGATTCTACGGTGTGGGTGCCATCGTGTGATGCGCGGTAAATGCGATTTTTAACAGAATCATACTAGCTGAATTAGGTTGTGACATTTTATATAGAATTCAGGAGCTTACAGATTTCTCTTAACTTCAGAGCGCTTGCTATATGGTGATAGCTTCAAATTGTTAAGTTACAATATACACTGACGGAAAAGAAAATCCCAACACCAAGAAGGGGTTGTGTTAGATAAACGACAGTTGGTAGGCGGTGAGAGTACAAGCATGAAGATACTTAATACCGGTGTACATGAAGACCTTTTTTCTTTTTTCCAGGTGTGCAATATATAAATTACGTAATTTTTGGTTAATGTGTAGTTGTGGAATACAGTCAGTGGTTAAATAATTGTAAGATGACGTCTATGCAAATTTCGCGTTCGGCGCATACGTGTGGCGCTAGTAGCGCCCCTCGGAACATGCAAAGCAGGTATGCTGTAAATACGCGCTGTAACGTTCGTGAGAGTTAGTTATCGTTGAGATTCGACGTAGGGTGTTGATGTTAGTCAAGAATGCCTTTAAGAAGACGAAGAAGCCATTATCAACAGCTTACGGAGTTTGAACGAGGTCGTGTAATAGGGCTACGAGAAGGAGGATTTTCTTTCCGCAGTATTGCAGAACGACTTGGCAGGAATGTAGCCACTGTGGGTGATTGTTGGCAGCGGTGGTCAAGGGAAGGTACTGCCTCAAGAAGACCGGGTTCCGGCCGGCCACGTGGCACTACTGAGAGGGAAGACCGCCGTGTACGGCGTATGGCCGTGGCGCATCGTACCGCGTCTGCGGCAGCAATTCGAGCTGCAGTTGCCACCACAGTGACACAACGAACTCTTACAAATCGGTTACTTGATGGACAGCTCCGAGCCAGACGCCCTGTAGCATGCATTCCACTTTCTCCAAACCACTGCCGTTTGCGACGTCAGTGGTGTCAAGCTAGAGCTCATTGTAGGACGGAGTGGAGATCTGTTGTGTTTTCTGATGAAAGCCAGTTCTACCTGGGTGCCAGTGATGGCCGTGTGTTGGTTAGAAGGAGGCCAGGTGAGCGCCTGCAGTCAACCTGTCTGCGGCCGAGACACACTGGACCTACAGCTGGAGTTATGGTCTGGGGAGCAATTTCCTATCACAGCAGGAGCACTCTCGTGGTTATCCCACGGCACAGTTGTACGTCGGTCTGGTGATTCAACCTGTTGTGCTGCCATTAATGAACAGCATTCCAGGGGGTGTTTTCCAACAAGATAACGCTCGCCCGCATACCACTGTTGTAACCCAACATGACAGAGTGTCGACATGTTGCCGTGGCCTGCTAGAATACCAGATCTTTCACCAATCGAGCACGTATGGGACATCATTTGACGAAAACTCTAGCGTCACCCTCAACCAGCATTAACCGTCCCTGTATTGACCGACCAAGTGCAACAGGCATGGAACTCCATCCCACAAACTGACATCCAGCACCTGTACGACACAATGCATGAACGTTTGCGTGCTTGCATTCAACATTCTGGCGGTTACACCGGTTATTAGTGTACTAGCATTTCACATTTAAAATGTCTCTTCTCGCGCTTACAATAAGCTGTGATCTTGAAACCTTAATCGATTAAATATGTTACCTATGCAAATGTATTGCCGCCATTTCATTCCTCTACAACTATTTTTTCGTGGTGTTGGGATTTTTTTCCATCAGTGTAGTTATGTTTAGGATCGTGTTTAATAGCAAACCATTTTTCAAAGCACTGGCGTCATGGTATCAAAGAGTACACCGGTAAAATGATTTGCTCTGTAGGTACTAACAAGAAATGTGTGAAACTGAACTTGGTTGGGAAAATGAGCGCGCAATGTAAAATGTAATAAATAGTACAAAAGTTTTGTACTGGCACGCATGATGTTTATTCGCCCCATTGTTAGCTATATGCAAAATTATCCTTGTGGCAAAAATGATATCAATTTGATGCAAAAAATGCACGAAACTAATTTCAGTGCGTTTTAGTTTTAGCAGAAAATAATTATTTATATTAGATTGTAAAATGCCAAAACCTATAATACAGACAACCATTCCTTTTTCTTGCGTGTAGGTTAAGAATCACTATAAACAGACATTTGTAAGATTACTCTTTCGTTTATAAATGAATAAACAAATGAATGTGTAGAAACTCTCCAGTTAGAGTGCTGTTTTGTAAAGATCCGATTCGTTAGCAAGGTTGTCAAAACTGTGAATTGCTTTATTTGAATAGAACACAATTCTGTATCCTGTTTTTTTTGCCATCATATCGACACGCTTAACAGACAATAAATTAGATGACAAACTTAATACCCTTTGTAAGAGCGAACGTGTCGTCACGTGACTTAGCGCCGCCTCCTACTTAAGGATCCGAGGGGTCAGCGCTACGTGGGCTCTTACAACAAACAGAGAGTTGTTTACGCTCCCCAGAAACACACACACTCTCTCTCTCTCTCTCTCTCTCACTCTGTTCGAGCAAACAAACGAAGCCTCCCCCACTTTAATCCGTAAATCTGTGAACCGGGGAGGCGGAGCGAAAACAGCTGATCATACGGAAATATATTCACCTTCAGAAATAATAATTGGAAGAGAACTCTTGGTTAAAACACATACAAACATTTATTTCAGCATCAATTAGAATTTTGATGGCGGCGGATTACTCGCTCGTGAACGTTACGCCTCATTATGACTGACCCTGGCAAGGATCGTGGAACGCGCAAGCTAAGATAGTCGAATTTTGCAGAAATCTCACTCTGCGTTGAAGTCGTAACTTAGAGTCTCCTTGACACTAGGTAGACCTATATCTCGTCGACGCTTAAGGAATAGTCTTCTAGCTATATTTCTCTAATCGATGTTTCAGTAGACTGTACTAAGTCCGTAATTCAGTAGTATAACATCAACTACTCTACTGGAATCCCTGACACGGGCTGATTCCTTCTGTAGCGGCTACCTATATCTTCCAGGATAGGTGCTCGCTTGCTTCCCGTGGACTTCGGGAGTCCACCGCACAATCAAGGCAAACGCGTCGCGCTTCCTTTCTATTGGAGAACTATCCCCTTCGCTTTCTGAAGACAGACTGACGAACAGATCCTCCCGGAGTGACCTGTTCGTCTCCCCTTCACGCTGCACCTGTTTCAAGGTCGATGGCGCTGACCTTGACCTCCACTGACCGGTTCATACTGCTCTCCTCTCTGGTCACAAGGGTCACCTATGGCACCCTTCACCTGCCCCACCCCTAGACGTTTTATGGGTATCTGGCTACTGGACCTTTAATTCTACCTTGCGCGTTCTCGCCTCTCCTCAGGCGAATCTTTAGTGAGTGCCTCCTTCTGAGAAAGTAATCCTACCGCCGTAGTACATCCGTAGCAATACAATACACATTGTTATAATGATACAAAAGAGTATGTCTTCATTTCAGACTTGTAGGCGCCAGGTCGAAATGAGCAATGTATCTGTGAAAGTCAGTGTCCTTGACGATACTCTCATTTCGTAGAAAAAGGCCTCGCCCTTTCTAAGGCGTGAGAAACTGAAGTCTTTTGTTGTACATCTCGACTTCACACAAAAAAGGATTAAACAAATTTGCGAACTTTCTGTCGCCATTTTGGGAACTTGCGATGTTTCTTTCGTCAAAAAAACCCCCACATAATGTTTATCATTGAAATGAATAAACATCGTTAATGTGTCCGTTCTTACACCCTTCATCTGAAGTATTTATTTCCTGACTCTTTGCGCATTGGGCGTCAATAGAAATTCTTATTTCTTCTGACAAACGCACAGCTGAAACGTTTCTTGTAAGAGTTGAGTGAACTAAGTGTTAACTCTGCTCTAATTAAATGTTAAAGCAATTCTTGAAAGATGGTATAATCTAGTTTAGGAGATGCAAATTAACTATTATCATACACTCATCGTCAAAAAATGAGTTGCACCCAGAAGGACGTGTCGGATTGCAATGCTATTCGGGAGGAAGGTAAAGGTTACCAGGAACAATAAATGATTAAACATTAAGATTGACATAGGCAATATTTTTTGAGCTACACGCCAATAAGTAGTATCTCTCAGTATGGCGTCGGGCCACTATGTTTGCCCACACAGCATGCCACACGTCACGACATGGAGTTGTACAGGTTCCTAATAGTGTCCTACGATAAGCCATCCCATGCAGCTTGAATATTCTCACGCAGTTCCTGCAGTTTGTGCGGTAGGGGTGAAATGTGGATAACGCGCCCGATTGCATCCCACACAATCTCAATCGGCGATGGGTATGGCAATGAGGGTGGCCATGGCAGAGTGTCATTGCTTTGAAGGCAAGCTCTCGAGACAGCAGCAGTATGCGGATGAGCGTTGTCCTGTTGTAAAATCGCACCGGAGTGAGCGTTCAGAAAAGGTATGGCCACTGGTTGCAGGACCTCATTAACGTAACATTGGGCTGTCAGAGTGCCTGTAATGAACACCAAAAGTGATCTGCAATCGTAAGCAATTGCACCCTACACAATGACACCAGGCCTGCTAGACGTGTGACTCTCGACAGCAAACCGTTCATCTTGGCGCTGACCATCGTGCCTTCACATATGGATTCGTTAGGCGTCTCCTCCAAGAAAAAAGTGGGACTCGTCACTGAAGATCACCCGCTGCCATTTTGCGTGGCTATATGACAGTCTGGCACAACACCATTGCAGTCTTTGGTGGCGATGCACTGGTGTTAAGGGCAGTCTGTTCGCTGAATATCCTCAATTGTGGCTGTTGGGTCGCTCAGCTCATGTCGGACAACCCGTCGGTCCTCTCTCTCCGTGGTTCGTCTAGGTCTCCCAGACCCTTCCTGTCGCTGCTGCGTGCCCTATACTATCCACTGCCGCCAACAGCGGGCTATGGTGATATCCGCACGACCGGTATGGCACGCAATACGGCGATAAGACCATCCCTCTTCCCGTAGCCCGACGATGCGGCCCCTGTCGAACTCCTCCAACTGCTCGAATTGCTTCCGAACTTTTCTCCGAGGCATACTTCATTTGCAAAGGATGCAAGCAACACAACAGCACGAGTCAGAATGGCAAGCACGCGCAACGAGACAAACTTATATAGCCGGTCGAGCACAGCGCTACGACCACTCCTTGCTTGCGTCACACGCGCGGCTGAGCGTGATACTTGAATCATTTGCGTGTCTCACGATGTGAAACCTACCCCAAGTTTCATTCCTGTCTGTTGCTTCCTTCTGTGTGCAACTATTTTTTTGACGATGAGTGTATAAGCAACTGTACCATGATTTGAGGAGAAAAACAGTAATGTTAGCAGTTTCGGTAATCGTTATGTATCATGAAACTGTTATCCAGATGAATAAAGAAGTAAAAGTGTCATCAAGTTTAGGTACAATGTTCAAAAATTATATCTATTTGTTTTCATGCCACCTAATGGAAACCGAGTTGCACAAGATTTCTAAACCTTTGTTGCTTTCAATTATAAGCTTTTCATTGATCATCTTATTTGTCAGTCAATCCAGGAAGCTCTCTGGGAAATGTAAGACACGAAAAGTCAAAAACTTCTCATTAGGTTGGAGATACAAGAACTGTCTATCACAATTAGCGGGACGATCTACTGACATGCAGTGAAATGTCCACAAAGGTCATGATCTATTCACACACATTTTTTTGTCGCACAAACCTTAACGTTTCCAGTACGCATAGTTCAAGGAATTTCTTTTTGCGCTGATGACCTGCTATCAAATTAATTCACTGCTTTGGAACTAGCCGCCTGCTAACTTAAACTGTCAACCCTGTGACCACGCTTGCGTTAGAGCTGCAGCTAGGATTTTGAGCGCTTATGGCCATACGTTCAAAACTCGCCTTAATGAAAAAAAGTATATTAGGGGTATGCAAAGTTTCCGCCGCTCCCTCTAGCGGGAGCTGTAGTGGACTAACCGGCCGGCAACCTCTGTTCTCAGTTCATACATGAAGCCAAGCATGGCGGTCAAAAAAGTTCATTTGCGGCACTGTTGGTTATTCATGTTTAATTTAGGGAAAAGTGCGAGTGAAGCATATGGTTCAATATGTCAAGCGTATGGCGAAACGGTTATGGGTGAGCGGACGTGTCGAGAATGGATTTCTAGGTTTAAGAAAGGCGATCTAAGGTTGGAAGACAAGCCACGTGCAGGTAGGCCGCAGGAACACGAGGAGCTGGAATCGCTGTTGCAAGAGAATGCCTTCCAATCGACCACGCAATTGGCGAAGCATTTGAAGTGGCTCAATCGACTAAGGTTCGGCGTCTAAAGACCTTGGGGAAGTTCCAGGAGATTGGTAAGTGGGTTCCGCATACTTTAGCGGAGCGTAATATTGGTCAACGATTGAGCATCTGCGTGTCGTTGTTGAAGAGGTTTCAAGGGAAGAATTTTTGTGGAAGGTTGCCACCGAGGATGAAAAATGGGTTTATTGCGACAACCCCGTTGGCAAGCGATCCTGGGTCGACCCAGGCCAGCCATCAACATTCACTGCAAAACAGGATATCCATGGAGAAAAGGTGCCGTTGCGTGTGTTGTGGGATATGCATGGAGTGCTGTACTTCGAACTGTTGAAACCAAGCGAAACAATCACTGCACAACGATACAGAGATCAGTTGATGAAACTGTACGTCGCAATCGAGCAAAAACGCCCATGGACAGGTAAAGGATGCTGACCAGTCATCCTGTTAGAGGATAATGCCAGACCACATGTCGGTGCCACCACGAAATCAACCCTTGAACAGTTTCACTGGGAGGTTTAACCGCACCCGGCTTATTCCCCGGACATTGCACCCTTAGACTTTCATTTGTTTCGCTCAATGCAACATGGCCTAGCCCAACAGATCACATGCCTGTATCACCACGAAATCAACCCTTGAACAGTTTCACTGGGAGGTTTCACCGCACCCGGCTTATTCCCCGGACATTGCACCCTTAGACTTTCATTTGTTTCGCTCAATGCAACATGGCCTAGCCCAACAGATCACATGCCAGTATCACCACGAAATCAACCCTTGAACAGTTTCACTGGGAGGTTTCACCGCACCCGGCTTATTCCCCGGACATTGCACCCTCAGACTTTCATTTGTTTCACTCAATGCAACATGGACTAGCCCAACAGATCCCATGGCTGTGTCACCACGAAATCAACCCTTGAACAGTTTCACCGGGAGGTTTCACCGCACCCGGCTTATTCCCCGGACATTGCACCCTCAGACTTTCATTTGTTTCGCTCAATGCAACATGGCCTAGCCCAACAGATCACATGCCTGTGTCACCACGAAATCAACCCTTGAACAGTTTCACTGGGAGGTTTCACCGTACCCGGCTTATTCCCCGGACATTGCACCCTCAGACTTTCATTTGTTTCGCTCAATGCAACATGCCCTAGCCCAACAGCGGTTCGACACAGTTCCAGAGGTGGAAAATTTCGTCACTGCGTTCTTCAGATCAAGGGGCATTCATTTTTTGCCTGAAAAATGGAAAAGGTCATTGACGCTAACGACCAATTTTCATTGAATAAATGTACACTGGCTTTCTATTGTTCCTATCTCCTTTCTACTTAAAACGACGGAAACTTTTGCATACCCCTAATAGAAAGCAAATGCAATAAAATAATGAAACATTAACTATGAAAAGTAACATACAAAAAATTTAATTCATAATTTTCCCTTACATCCAACGTAGTCTTTGGTAGGGAAAATACTTCATTGCTATTTTCAGTGTACATTACAAAAACAAATAACTGTCTAACATATCTATAAATTATATTAGCCTGACTTTTCATGCCTTCAGTTTTACAAAGTGACCTGTAACATCATCAAAATCTGCTTGTATGCACAGATCAGACTGGGAACCATCCAAAAATGCTGCTTCTATCTAGTGTCATTTGCATAACTAATGCCCTGTCCACCAATCGTTTAGGTCACCACGGAACTTCATAACTCATTCATTCCCTCTCTCTCATTCAGTTTTCCCATTCATCAGTATTATCTTAATGCTTTCAAACATTTACATTCTTCTAAGAGAGTGAAGTTGCCCTCTTATTTTTGTCCTAGCCGTTAATTGCTCAAGCATACTAATAACCCGATCATAATTTGCAGTCTAAGAACTGACTTGTGGAGAAAAAACTGATTTGCGATATGGATGCTTTTTCAACTTTTCATTGTAAAGTTCCACACTAATTATTTAGTGACTGATTTATTCGCCAGTATCTCGAATTTAGGTAATTGAAGAAGCATTAATTTGCTTAAATTTATTTGCTTTGTTTAAATATCATCTCAGGTAAAACTTATAAATCTCGGAAGGTTAATTCATGCAATCACAAGATCTAGAAAACAAATATTTTACTCACGTATTGGGTAACAAAAATGTAACTGTCTTCCACGCACACTTGGTTCCGAAGTTACCACCAATTATGTGCCGTCTTAATATTTTTAGCAGAAATGAAAACTCATTTCACCATAAACAAGGGAAACATACTGTATAATCAAATGCTATCACCGGCACTTGTATGTAAAGTATTAAATGAGGACTTGCAAGAAGGAATTATCTCGTAGTGTTAGAATGTACATCTGCTTATCTGTAGCAACAATATTGGATAGCATACCTGTACTAGTGTTCCTATGATCTCAGCTAGCTGTTCTAATGATTGGTTATTTCATACTATTGCAGTACCTTTCAGCCGCCCCAGTGGCAAAGTGGTCTAAGCGCTGGTTTCTCACCATTCGTCCGAAATGGGTTCGAATCCCGATCAAGCATGGATGTTGTGTGTCTTACGGCGCTGGCTCTCTCCCTTCCCTGGAACCAGTGGCCCTAAATTAGGGATGGGTAACTGCTTATAGCCCACTAAGTTGCTCACGGTGGTCGTTAAACTTCCAATCAGAAAAGATAAAAAAAACTTTCAGTCTTATTTTAAGATGTGTAGGAAAATTCAAAATGAAGGTTGGTTGCCCCACAGATGATAAAAATGGAAACCATATTTTTGCCTATTTCGCCCATTGTTGTCATTCCATTTGTGATTATATTAAAAGTTAAAACACTAAAATTTGTAGGTGCTTAACATCATACTAAGGCACTTCAACACCCGTTCGGAAGTTTTATGTTGACATCTATCGGCTTTCGTTTGCATACTAACTAAACGTTTAGCAAAGAGCGTTATTTAAAAAGAAATATTTAGAAATAAATTTATACTATTTTAGTTACCCTCCTGCCTGCATGTAGCAAAACAAAATCCATGAGCCAATCCATACTTTTTGTGATCAGCAAAGCTGCATCTCAGTTATTGTATGTATTTCAGGAAGCAGGGATTTAGATAAGATAAATGAGATTTGTTTCAATTTTAGCAAGATATTAGATTCACTTTATTCTTAAAAGTACTTAGATACGGGCCTTCGCGCATTTGATCACTTGTTGCACATTATTTTGTCTTAATCAAGGTCAATCATAAAACATAATATTTTTATTTGGAATGTAATGGCGTTCTGCAAATAAAACTTTATTGCCAAAAAGGTGTCCTAAGTATTAATGCCCCAAACACTACCTTGTTAGTGAGTGTTCCTTATTAACGATCTTAGAATGTGTTAAATAATAGTGCTTTATTTTAACATTCCGAAAAACATCCGTCAAATTGTTTTCACATTTAAAACAAGATTGTGATAGTTTAACCTCATATGTGCCAAGTTTACAGAAACACCATAGAGTCTTACAGTTACCAATAAATCTTAGTCTTCCTCGTTAACAAGTGCCTGTTCATCAGGAAAGAAAAGCCGTGCACAGTTACTTAACTCTAGTTATGAAATGACATTGTAAGGAAATAAATATTATGCAGTATCGGTCCCATCATTGATGCTCAGATTCACAGCTGCAATTTATGTACATCGTAAAAACTGTAATTCTTTTACGAACGAAAAAAGGAAGGAAAGAAAGAAAGTATTCGAGTATGACGTTTTTGACGACTCGTGAAGAAAGCATCTCCGTGTTTTATGATCAGTCTTTGTTTCTGTTTTGCAGATATTATATAATCGGTATCAGTTGCTCTTTGTTTTTTTTTTTCTTTTGGGGAACACGAAATGGGTGAAACGCTGTATTATTCTTAGCGTTGGGAATAAATACTAAGTCTCTCAGCTGTTCAAAGGAGAGCGTTTGCCCTGCTTTCGATAACGTTGTGTAAGAGAGTCCTTCCTCCCTCGCTCTTTCATCAGTTTCCCTCATAAACAATGAAGCCATTCCCTTGAGGCTTAATAGCAACCCGAGTTGCCCCAGGATCCCTAAACTCGAGACCAGGATACTCGCTCACAACTAAACGCTATCTACTGAGGATATTTTTATCCCGTGTCTGGCGATTGGCCCAGAGTATGGTTGGATTTAGACGGCAGGAGGAGGAAGAAATCTTGTACCCCCTACCCTGGCAAAAGTACAGTTGCACCGTCACAAATGCCATTACACTGTATAGCTGACGTGAAGGGTAAGGGGGGAGGGGGGAGACTCTCTTCTACTTGATAATTTAGGACTACGATAGTGACTTCTCCTTTATTATATTTTTCAACTCACGAGACTGTTTTACAACTGTTCGCGAGGAATTCATTTCCTTAGCGCGTGTTTGTAAACTTCCTCAGAGAATATTGTGAAATAAAAAAAAAGCAAGACGATTCAGCACACACAAAATGAGCAATCTTAGCTTTCACCCTATTTTGTTTCTCCTTGTGTACTTGCTGTTTGTTTCAACTTTATCCCTTTTTTGTACAATAATAAGCATACATTTGGTGTTATTCGAGTGTAATGGATGTCAAATATAATCATGTTTGCGTGAAGTTATATGCATGTAAAGTGGGTCTTGAATAGAGGGAAAATAACTTTTGACGCATATTTATATAACGGTACTTGTCTAATTGATATTAAGGAAGTGGAGTGAAAATTTTGCTGGAAAAAATGAAATTGCCACTATGTAACTTGGTCAGGTTAGAATCGTTGCCTTTGTGGAAAACCCAAATCTTAGGCATGTACGCTTAAATAGTAAAGTGAGAGAAATCACACTCCTTTTGCATTCATGTGTGTGTGTGTCAAAAATGTTATTCTTGGGCTATTGCTTCGTCCTCCCGTCTGTGCGTTTTTGAAAATCATATGTTAAACTTTTTAAAGATCTTTTGCTTTTTCCGCCTAGCCGATATCAATATTTTCCGTGTATTCTGATACACAAGTTCCCCGTTAGTGTCGTAACAGTATAGCGGATTTGCGTCGAAGTGTTTCATTTTAAGCAAATGATTAAATCAACTTTAGGAGAAGCGAATTAATGGACTATAGCATGAATTGTACTTTTCACAGGTTTTCTTTTCTTAAGAACGGGTCTTTCCATAGAGTGGCATAAAAGTTTCAATTTTAATTTACCGTTTTTTTTTCTAGAAGGATGTATCAGTTTCACAGCAGACGTATTGTAAAATTTCTATTTCATGGAAGAAAAAAATCATGATCAAGATTTTTCAATTGTTCTTAGCGCAGTATTTTCCATTAAAGAAGAGTTATCATAAATTATATTAGGAAACCGAACGCGGTATTATTTCTCTATTAAGATGACACTTCCGTTGCTCAAAATTTCTTTGGTAGTCATATATAATTGCAGAACACTGAGAACACTTCATTAATAAATTTTAGTCAGTTATTTTTCGCCCATTCTTAAATACAATGAATGATTACTGTATCACTTTGTCTATCCGTATGTAAATACACTGTTAAAAATGTGTGGTAGGTTGTAACAAAAAGTGGGGTTACGCCGGCTACACCACCTTCTGAGAAAAGATACGCCATTGTAGAGTGCAAACAAAATCCAACAACATGATGAAACCTTGCACCATGACGTGGTGCAAATGGTGCAAAGACGGACTGTGTTGTTGGGTTTTATTTGCACCACACAATGACAATGGTGTATCTTTTCTTAGAAAGTGGTGCAACTGGCGTAGTACCACTTTTTGGTGCAACCTACCACAGAATTTTTAACATATGTACGGCATCTCCACTTCTATAAATCGAATTTTAAAAGTTCTCCGAATTTTTTAGCGTAGAATAAAAATAAAACTTTCCATCCTTTAGCACATCAACCAGGTGGCTTTTTCAAAGAAGATAGACAGCAAACTGTTAATTGGATAATAGAACGCTTAAACGGTTTGAACGCTGTGACTAGTCACCGGGCTCAAATTGTTGAAGTGCTGACAAATCACCGCGTTCACCGACTAGTCACCACGTTCAAATTGTTAAGCGTTCTGTTATCCAGTTCACAGTTTGTTGTCTACCTTCCTTGAAAAAACCATCTGGTCGAGGTGCGACAGCTTGGGAACTTTGATTTTTCTTCTACGCCAATAAATTCGGTGAACTAGTACAGTTAATAACCAGGATTTAAAGTACTTATCAGCCTGTTCTAATTGAATTTTAATAAGACGACTTTTTTCCTAGGCCCTGAAGCTCTTTCTTCAGCAACCAAGCTGGTTTCAGTGCCTTATTTTTCATTCTGATCGTAACGTCTAGTCGATGCAATATTTCAACATGAAAATAACTTTATTTTAATAGCATGAAATAAACCTTATTGTTGCCTCTCAGAAGTATTCCAAATAATAACCCTGTTCACTTTGAATCGGCTAATCACTTTGGAGACGCAAAGCGAAAAAACCATCCAGAGCAGATATGAAATATATGATTTCACTGTAAAAGTTGCATTCGTTTGTTTTTTTAAACATACCTCTGGAGCATTCGCTTGCAAAGTTTGCTGCTAAAAGCTATCTATATAAAATATACAATTGAAATTAACACACAGAATGTACACTAAAAGTACAATTTATTATACGCACCGCATCCATCCAAAAACCTACCCAACGATGCTGCAATAATGCGCCCAGCAGAAACCCCTGCGGGCTACAAGTAGATCATATGCCTACCTGCACTATAGCCTACCCGTGACTGTGATCAGGGGCGGATAGAGACGACTAAACCAGGCCGGGAATTTTAGACTTGCTGCCCATTACAAAAAAATCACTCACCTGCAGGGGAACATCTCTTCCCCATAAAATAAATAAATAAATAAATAAATTCTATTAGATCCCGGATGAAAGAAAACTGTCGAAACATGCATTTTAAAACGAATTCAGTGGTGAAAACATTTTAGCAACAATTTAATGGTGAAATAATTTTCTGAATCCGATCATGAATGAATGAATTTAGCACCAAACCACACTCAAAATGGGATGTTGTAACCGGACAACTTTTTCCTTAGAAAATTTGGTTTTGGCAAAACTAGGAGTCTCTTGGAGACTCCGGTTGCAACTTAATCACCACGAAGTTTATTCTAAGAGTTGAAATGTGCACATGACACATAACAATTTTCCTACGAAATTAAATTTTGGATTTATTTGGTCACTGGTCTCCTTCTGCGTGATCAATAGTCAAATAAATAGGTATTGGCACTTATATTTATAGCTTTAGTACCTCCTCCATCAGCAGACCCATTAGTTTGACCCATATGAACCAGTTCAATCGTTGTTGCTTCTAAGACAAATGCGAGAAGGACACTGATTTCGGAATATCTGTGTCGGAGAATCGCTTTGCCTCTATGTGGAGAAGGGTGTGGGGATGATGGGCCATCACAGTGGGTACTAGTGTATCCGTCAAATTTACAAAAGGATGGTAGGGCCTACCAATTATGCTGGGATCCAAGTCCAACGACCTACGTCCAACTGTAGGTAGCGTTTGCTTAATCAACTATAACAGTGTACTTGGTCCGGCTGCAGTTTTCTTGCATAAGTGCAGATAATTTTGCTATGCTTTTCAGAGCAAACGCCCTGAAAAAAGGAAACGCTTCTTTTCTTAAGGAAATAACTTTTCAGATAGATATGAAGCACAAATGAAGTTATCGATTGTTATTCATAAGTAGTAAAATAATTATTCGTTCGTTAAAAAAATCCACAATAAAAGATTATGAGAAAATAGGCCATTTCTTGAGTCGATTTACCACTGAAAAAATATTTCCCGGTGTCCCGGTGGGCCAATCCGCCTTTGACTGTGATGATGCGTAAACACAGCGACTTGAGTAAGTTATATCTTGAGTAGAAAGTCGATGGGAGGAAGATAGGGGGCTCCGTCTCCGCGACTGCAAAACATCAGCAATTCCGGCGTGTGACGGTCGCACATGTGTACCAGGAATACAACAAAACCAGCCAGACAGGGAATGTCTGGGGGAAATGACGCCTTGAACGTGTCATCGATGTTCGAAGTAAGTGCCGCCTCTCCCTTTCGTAATGTCTGAATGGAGTGTCATGGTGGTTAGTTTAACGTTTGTATTAAACTACGGCTAAGCTACGAATGCGTGTGCAAAGACCATTCGGCGAATGATGGCACTACTGGGAAATAGAAGCTAATACCTACATCGAGTACTCTATGAGTAAATAGTACGTCCTTGAGCTACGAGGCTGAAGTGGGCAAAGACACATCACCACTGAACCGACGAATCGAGGTTGTAACTATAACACGCCAACGTAAGGGTTGCTTGTGTGATGTAGACCACACGAAGTCTTGGATCCAAACTGTCGAGTCGGGGTGTTAGAGGCTGTTGGAGGCAGTGTAATTTTCTAGGGCGTGTATTCGTGGGCCATCTTGAGCCCTTTGTACTTCCTGAGAACACTATGACCGCACAAGCCTATGTTAAGGTCACCCGATCACCTATACCCATTCATGGCTATCCATGTACCCCGAAAGGAAGCCTTCTTTTAAAAAGTCAACGCCCCCTCTCGTTACTCCCGTTTGGCGAAGAACTGGTTAAAGAAGCATCTCACTTAGTTCTCAACATTGGAATTGCTCTCTGAGCATCGGCCCTTGAATGCAGTCATCACCTGTGGAACTAAGTGGAGTTATGCATACGAGGATGAAATTCAACACCGGCAACTGCCGGTGATTTACGAACGGCTGTTCCGGAATCATGGGTCATACTACCAGTCAATGTCACGACGTGTCATTTCTGTTGTGAGTTGCGAAGGCGAGACCACATATGATATTAGGTGGCTGTACATCAGAAATTATCTGTCGTGCCGGTGGCCGAGTGGTCAAAGTCGTAGGTTTCTAACAAATCGTCTGAGCTGGGCTTGAGTTCTAGTCATGGACGAGGTATCGGGGTGTATTTGTCTGAGGCGGTGGTTCCCCCTTTCCTGGAACCAATAGACCTAAATTAAAAACAAACGACTATTTATAGCCCTCAGAGGTTCCTATGACGGTTGTTTATTTATTTGGGAGTTCAACGACCACCGTGAGAAAATGGATGGTCTATAAGCAGTCACCCGTCCCTACTTTAAGGTCACTAGTTCCAGCGACGGGAGAGAGCTAGTGCCTTAAGTCAAACACTACACCCATGCCTCACCGGGATTCTAACTCAAACCCATTTCAGACGAATAGTCAAAAGCAGCGCTTAGACCACGGTGCCACCAGGGCAGCATGGTGGTCGTTAAAATCCGAGACAAATAATACACTACTGTTTGTGAAAATGGCAATGTTAAAAAAGAATCGCGCTATTCAAATCACAGTAAAATCAGAGATTCCTCGTACTACTGGAAATGAGTGATTAAATTTATAAATTTCCAAAATGATTTTTTCTCTTCAAAACTCAGTATCGTGTGAAACCGCCTCGAGCAAAAACAACATCCTCTACACGGCGTAGCATTGAATGGAACATGATTTTGATATCATCCTGGGGAATAGTCTGCCAGGCTGTCTCTATGCGAGACCAAATAACATCCTCTACATGGCGTAGCATTGAACCAAATAACATCCTCTACATGGCGTAGCATTGAATGGAACATGATTTTGATATCATCCAGGGGAATAGTCTGCTACGCTGCCTCTATGGGAGACCAAATAACATCCTCTACACGGCGTAGCATTGAATGGAACATGATTTTGATATCAACCTGGGGAATAGTCTGCTAGGCTGCCTCTATGCGAGACCAAATAACATCATCTACACCGCGTAGCATTGAATGGAACATAATTTTGATATCATCCTGGGGAATAGTCTGCCAGTCTGCCTCTATGCGAGACCAAATAACATCCTCTACACGACGTAGCATTGAATGGAACCGGATTTTGATATCATCCTGGGGAATAGTCTGCCAGGCTGCCTCTATGCGAGACAAAATAACATCCTCTACACGGCGTAGCATTGAATGGAACAGGATTTTAATATCATCCTGGGGAATTGTCTGTGAGGCTGCCTCTATGCGAGACCAAATGACATCCTCCACAAGGCGTAGCATTGAATGGAACATGATTTTGATATCATCCTGGGGAATAGTCTGCTAGGCTGCCTCTATGTGAGACCAAATAACATCCTCTACACGGCGTAGCTTTGAATGGAACATGATTTTGATATCATCCTGGGGAATAGTCTGCCAGGCTGCCTCTATGCGAGACCAAATAACATCCTCTACACGGCGTAGCATTGAATGGAACTGGATGTTGATATCTACCTGGGGAATAGTCTGCCAGGCTGCCTCTATGCGAGACCAAATAACATCCTCTACACGGCGTAGCATTGAATGGAACATGATTTTGATATCATCCTGGGGAATAGTCTGCCAGGCGGCCTCTATGCGAGACCAAATAACACCTTCTACACGGCGTAGCATTGAATGGAACATGATTTTGATATCACCCTGGGGAATAGTCTGCCAGGCTGCCTCTACGCGAGACCAAACAACATCATTTACACGGCGTAGCATTGAATGGAACATGATTTTGATATCATCCTATATAATAGTCTGCTAAGCTGCCTCTATGCGAGACCGAATAACATCCTCTGCACGGCGTAGCATTGAATGGAACATGATTTTGATATCATCCTGGGGAATAGTCTGCCAGGCTGCCTCTATGCGAGACCAAATAACATCCTCTACACAGCGTAGCATTGAATGGAACATGATTTTGATATCATCCTGGAGAATAGTCTGCGAGGCTGCCTTTATGTGAAACCAAATAACATCCTCTACACGGCGTAGCATTGAATGGAACATGATTTTGATATCATCCTGGGGAATAGTCTGCCAGGCTGCCTCTATGCGAGACCAAATAACATCCTCTACATAGTAGCATTGAATGGAACGTGATTTTGATATCATCCTGGGGAATAGTCTGCCAGGCTGCCTCTATGCGAGACCAAATAACATCCTCTACATAGTAGCATTGAATGGAACACGATTTTGATATCATCCTGGGGAATAGTCTGCTAGGCTGCCTCTATGCAAGACCAAATAACATCCTCTACACGGCGTAGCATTGAATGGAACATGATTTTGATATCATCCTTTGGAATAGTCTGCCAGGCTGCCACTATGTGAGACCAAATAACACCTTCTACACGGCGTAGCATTGAATGGAACAGGATTTTGATTTCATCCTGAGGAATAGTCTGCCAGGCTGCCTCTATGCGAGACCAAATAACATCCTCTACACGGCATAGCATTTAATGGAACATGATTTTGATATCATCCTATATAATAGTCTGCTAGGCTGCCTCTATGCGAGACCGAATAACATCCTCTGCACGGCGTAGCATTGAATGGAACATGATTTTGATATCATCCTGGGGAATAGTCTGCCAGGCTGCCTCTTTGTGAGACCAAATAACATCCTCTACACGGCGTAGCATTGAATGGAACAGGATGTTGATATCTACCTGGGGAATAGTCCGCGAGGCTGCCTCTATGCGAGACCAAATAACATCCTCTACACGGCGTAGCATTGAATGGAACAGGATTTTGATATCATCCTGGGGAATAGTCTGCTAGGCTGCCTCTATGCGAGACCGAATAACATCCTCTACACGGCGTAGCACTGAATGGAACATGATTTTGATATCATCCTGGGGAATAGTCTGCCAGGCGGCCTCTATGCGAGACCAAATAACACGTTCTACACGGCGTACCATTGAATGGAACATGATTTTGATATCATCCTGGGGAATAGTCTGCCAGGCTGCCTCTATGCGAGACCAAATAACATCATCTACACGGCGTAGCATTGAATGGAACAGGATGTTGATATCTACCTGGGGAATAGTCTGCCAGGCTGCCTCTATGCGAGACCAAATAACATCCTCTACACGGCGTAGCATTGAATGGAACATGATTTTGATATCATCCTGGGGAATAGTCTGCTAGGCTGCCTCAATGGGAGACCGAATAACTTCCTCTACACGGCGTAGCACTGAATGGAACATGAATTTGATATTATCCTGGGGAATAGTCTGCCAGGCTGCCTCTATGCGAGACCAAATAACATCCTCTACACAGTAGCATTGAATGGAACATGATTTTGATATCATCCTGGGGAATAGTCTGCCAGGCTGCCTCTATGCGAGACCAAATAACATCCTCTACACGGCGTAGCATTGAATGGAACATGATTTTGATATCATCCTGGGGAATAGTCTGCCAGGCTGCCTCTATGCGAGACCAAATAACATCCTCTACACGGCGTAGCATTGAATGGAACAGGAATTTGATATTATCCTGGGGAATAGTCTGCCAAGCGGCCTGTATACGAGACCAAATTTCATTTGTGGTGACTGGCGGACGCGCTTCACAGGCCAGTCGCTTAGCTACCATGACCCAGACTAGTTCGATCGGGTACATATCCGGCGAACGTGCAGGCCAGGGAAGAAACGATATCGGCCGTGCATGAGAGAGGTCTTGGACATTTCGGGCCACATGTGGCCGAGCTTTGTCCTGATGGAATATAGCGCCAGGACAACTCTGAAGGGAAAGTATTACCTCTGCCTCTTAAACTTCCCTGATGTATCGCTGGCTGTTGACGTTTCCCTCAATCTGTATTAGGTGAGATCGCGAATCAAACCCAATGGGGCCCCCAAACCATGACACTTTGCGTTGGGCCAGCATGACGCGGCAAGGTGCCGTTCACCCGATTTTCTCGAACACGTATGCGACCATCGTGATGCATCATGTTGAATCGTGATTCATCAGAAAAAACGACCTGTTGCCAATCAGCGCGCCAATGTCTGTGTTCAAGACTCCATTGCAACCTGAGGCGTCTGTGGTTGAGAGTCAAAGTAATGAGCAGCAATGGGCTGCTAGCAACCAGCCTTTTGTTAAGCAGATGACATCGAACTGTCTGGAGGAGAAAGCCTGACCTGTGACAGTGCTCCATCGCTGCACTAACACCGTGGATGTCACTGTGCGATCGGTCACTGCCATACGGTAGAGGTGTTTGTCATCCCGTGCAGTCGTGCGATTTTTCTGTCCAGTTCGCAGATATGTGTGCGTCAACGCCTCGTCTGTTCACCGAAGCCACGTTTGCATCACTGTACTAGACCTTTGTCTCGTACAAGGGCAATTTCACGGTAGGAAAATCCAGCTTCTCTCATCCCCAACAATCCTTTCTCGCTTGAAGTCCGTCAGGTGTTCATAACGCGACCTTCTTCTACGACGGAAAGTAATGAGACACAAGAAACACCCTTTCGACTCAATGTTGTCTCTCCACTGCTTGTAACATCTTGTTTGAGCTAGCTCTTTGTACCTAAGCCCGGATAGTTCGGAGGGCTGCTCCGAAACTGCATGCGCATTTCACTGACATTTTAATCATTTGCATGTCCCAACCTGTTGTGCATACCTTTTAAGTTTCAAGCTAATACCTGCAGTCCTCCATGGTGTTGCAATTTCCATATACAGTAGTGTAGTAACAATAAATTGACCTTTGAATGAATAGCACGAGAAATGACGCTCAATTCCTTGGTATGACGAACAACTATTTTAACCAACGTCTCAAAGTTACTGAGCTAAAGAAATTTGAAGATTTTTTATTCATTTCAGATTGTTCAGTTGGTAGTATACAAAAACAAAAAAAGACAAATTTTGTGCTTCCTAGTGAAAAAAAATTGGAACATACATGGAATATCTTCGTCGTGGTTACGGAATCGAATGGGCAAAGATTTTTATTGAAAGAAGAACTTTTGTAGCGCATAAAAGAAAAACCTAAACTGCAGTGTTACCCCAACTGGTGATAAAATAGTAGAATGAAGTGCCAAAAGTCATGCGATACGTGCCTAGTATCGTGTAGGCCCCTCTTCAGCCAGGCGAATTGCAGCTACTCGACTTGACATCGATTCCACAAGTGGCCGGAAGATTTCTGGAAAGATGTTGAGCCATGCCCTCTGAACAGCCGCCCACAGTCCCCTGGTATTTGTAGGGGAAGAATCTTGGGTGCGAATGGGCCTTTCCACCACGTCCGATAAGTGCTCTATTGGATTCATGTCGGGCAAACGTGGTGGCCACACCGTCCGTCGGAACTGTCCAGAATGCTCCTCGAACCAGTTTTGGACAACTTGGGCCTTATGACATGGTGCATTGTCCGCCTGGAAAATTCCATCATTGTTGGGGTACATGAAGTCCATGAAGGGCTGCAAATGGTCATCCAGCGGAGCAACAAAACGATTACCAGTTAAGGACGTGCTTACGAGGACCAGAGGACTCAAACCGTGCCACGTAAACACACCCCACAAATGCATGGAACCACCACCAGCTTGCACAGTGCCTTGTTAACAGCTTGGGTCCATGTTTTCATGGGGTCTGCGCCACACCGGAACCCTACAAACAGCTCGTAACAACTGATAGCGTGACTCATCGGACCGCGCCACATGTTTCCAGTCGTCTAGGGTCCAATTACCGTGCTCACGAGCCCAGGTCAGGCGCTGTGTCCAATGTCGGAGCGTTAACAAAGGTCCTCTGGTGGATATTCTGGCCTTATACCCCATGGACGCTAAATTACGCTGCATTGACCTGATGGATATGTCTGTGGTACCTCTTGCATTGAATGTGGGTATTATTTGAGCCATTGTCGCTTGTCTGTTAGCATGGACAATCATGGTCAGACGCCGTTGGTCACGGTCATTCAGCACCCGTGGTCGGCCATTGCGTTGTCCACGGTGGGTGGTAATGCCTTCCATGAGGTATTCTCGGTACACACGTGACATTGTGGATCGAGGAATGTTGAATGTTTGCTCAGCTTCGGAAACTGAATGCCCGATACGTCTGGCTCCCACTACCATGTCTCGTTCAAACTCCGACAATTTACGTCGGCTTGCCATAATCCTACTGGTGGTTGTTCAACCTGACTCACGAGGTTACACCTCGTAACTGATAAAAATCGTGGCATGCGTTGAAGCCTTTATACGACGGTATCGCCAGTTAAACATTTGCATACTGCTATCCCTTGACTTTTGGCACTTCAGTGTAGATTTCGAGAACCAGAAGACATGAATAATTTGGATTATGATTAAAACTACCCAATGCTGAAAGAAGTTTTTGCGTCTTATCTGTGGGAGATGAACTATCGTGGTACAGAAGTCCTAAACATACGGCAATTAACGAAATGTTTAATATTAGAAGAGCCAGGAAATGCACGAAAAACTGTGAACAGTGGGATGAAAAGAAAATTTTCAAATTGAGCTTTAAGAGAGAAGATGTGACCACTAATGCTAAATACACCACACCGGACCGTAAGAGAAAAGTAATGAGTCTAGGAAATGTGATAGATTCTGTGTTACAGCGATTATAGATAAAGTTAGCCTATAAAGAAAGAATTTTCCCGATCAAAGAGTTTAAAATGGAGATATCGTTGAACTACAAATGTAAATGTACGCCATTTGGCTGGAACATTTTGGATCAGATCAGAAAAGGTTCGGAGATGCAGTGAAATATTTTACTTGTGAGTTCTGACAGCAGCAGTAAAAGGAATTCTGAAATTGGACTTTTAGAAGCGCGGAGAGACAGAGTGCCTAGTGCGGATGTGCGTTTACCTAAAATTGTAGATATACGTATATATTTCGCCTCCTAAAAGCAAAATTCTGTATTGAAAAAAAAAACAGTTTGGTAAAAAAGATCGTTGAAAATTTTGTACATGGCTTCAGTCACTGAATGCAAAAACGAATGTTTTCAAATTGACTTTTAGAAACGTAGGTATCATCTGAAAATTGAAAAAAAATATTTTTATACAACTAGCGAAAAATCTCTGCCTCACAAAAATTTGAAAGTGCATGCATGACTCGTCACTCATGTGGTATTTAGTATTCCGTACAAGGAAAAAAATATCAAAAATTTGAAAGTGCATGCATGACTCGTCACTCATGTGGTATTTAGTATTCCGTACAAGGAAAAAAATATCAAAAATTTGAAAGTGCATGCATGACTCGTCACTCATGTGGTATTTATATTTAGTATTCCGTACAAGGAATAAAATTTCAAAAATTTGAAAGTGCATGCATGACTCGTCACTCATGTGGTATTTAGTATTCCGTACAAGGAAAAAATATCAAATTGGAATTATAATTATATATTAGTAGATATGAGGTCTAGAGACAGGCGGACAAAGTGTTCTGTATGCATATAACTTTTTAATTTTAAAAATTGCAAAATGCGATTTACTTACTCTTTCGTAAACAGTTATCGTTAAATCCAGGAAACAACCCCTCTAATACACCCTTTTTCCATGAGCAAATATTTTGCTACAGGTAAATTTTCAATTGACTTTAATTTCCGTAAAATCTTCAACATTCTACGACATCGTGGCCTTTCATCTACAAATGTGAAAAATAATAATTACTGTCAAGCTGTTCAAACAAGAAAAATATCTCCCTCCCGACGGAAACGACTTCTGTAACTAAATTCCTTTTGCAACAGAATGACAAAAAGTAGATGTAATTTTTAACTGAGAGGAGTAAATATATTTAGAAATGACCATCCACGTGAACGACATTTCCTAAAGCTTCAGTTCAAGGCATTGTGTGCATCTAGCCAGCACCAAAATGCCGGAACTCTGGGCCAAGTGATAGCACAGCGAACTTACTCCTGAAAGTATAACTGGGTGTAATTGAGCTGAAAGATGGTGAATGTACGTGGAGATAATGTAAATATACGATGTCATCTCTCTGTCCACGTTATTTTTATAAACAACGAATAGCAATTGAAAAATTGTACATCCGACATTAGCGGTGTCGGATGTACAATTTTTCAATTGCTATTCGTTGTTTATAAAAATAACGTGGACAGAACGAGGACATCGTATGTTTACTGAAAGATGGTGCTCTTACTAGAAAAGATAAAATATATTGGGTTGATGACCCTTTAAACAAGTTTTTTTTCACTTACTTCATCGGTTATCTTTTCTCCACTCCGTCTGACGATTGTTGAAAGCTGACCGTTCATTTGGTAGGTATTGGAACTCGAAGGAAAAAGTCTGTCGATTCAGTTTGAAAGCAGGAGAAAAACTTTTCTTACTTTGAATCGAGAAAAATCGTTGAGCACACATAACATCAAATGCAAAATAAAAAGGAAGAAAGACTTCTTCAGAAACATGTCAAGTACAATGTTTTTATGGGTAATATATTATCATTTTGGAAAAAGTATTGTATTGAATGGATTTTTCATGTCATTTAACGTAGAATTACTGCACCAAAAAATGAAAGGAAAACCTTGCAATTGTCTTCCATTTTATACCAAACGAAAAAGTAATAACTAATAATATTGTGTCTCCTAGTGTATCTTTACTTTAAAAAAATCCCTTTGATTTTACATTCAGGTCCCACAATTAGTACGGGAATTCCCCAAAACATGTAGACACCAATGAGTCACCACCGAGAATTCAAATTACAAAAGCACCTCAAAAGAGAAATACTGTAAGTAGCACAACATAATATATCTACAACGAACAAAATCAATAAAGTATATATCGTTGTCAATGTAAAATTTGCAACAGCATGCAAACATGTCATACAGTGCCAAAAAGCTGCGTCACAGAAAAGCTCATAAATATGTATTTATTTTAAAATATGTACAATCAAAACACTGTCACAACATAAATTTATAACAGTAAATATTATGCAAACTCTAGAACAATAGCCTATAATACTGCATCACACTGGTAAAATGATCTGTACGTTAATTTTGCGACTAACCAATAGTTTTCGAGATCAGCATCTAAAAAAAAACTTTTAAATATTTCCATGAAATACCAATTTTCCTCAGGTATCTGGCATTACTCGGATGCCGTTTCCACAAGCATCCTAAGCAGACGGCAAAATCTTTACTTCCTCATATTCTTTAACTTATAAACCAAAACAATAGCGTTATATTTCTCCACTTTTGTCCTATATGCCACTGTAAAGGATTCAAACGAAATGTCATATGGTGTTGTATGTGACGCACCGTGTACTATACATTATGATATACACTGATATACCAGTTTATCAGTTACACCTATACCCTCGTCCGGTGGCGTGCCGTGAACGTTATGTGTAGGCATGCAAAAAAAAAAAATACGTCCATTTGTTGCAGAATTCCATCCTGCGATTCTTTTTATTCTTCGGTTACTTTGTCTTACAATATAGGTTTCGACATTAAAATCTTCAATAGAACTTTTTCAATTGTTATTAAATTCTTTTAGATAATACGTCTTGTCCTTGCATATATTGCGTGAATAGATTTTTATTCTCAGAATTTATAGCACAACATATTAATTCCCATAAGCTTTTGTCCAAACCAAGTTCGTCCGAAGCTTTAAACAATTTACAGATTGTTAAACTGCTTAACTCAGGGGAATAGTAAAAAACGCTTAATTCACTTTTCCATCTAACGAAATCAAAACAAGTGGAATATTTTCTTTGAGTGAATTCAAGCTCACTTCGGGAAACCCGATGCTTTTTGTATCACAATTTTTTGAGCCCATAAGCTTTCCATATGGGATAGTTATGGGGTAATGGCTATGATTTAGAAGCTACCAGGTGGAAAGACTTTACCCTCTGGGAGTCTATCTTCGTGAAAAAGCCATCTGGTTGATATGCTATAGCTTGGAACCTTTGATGTTTGTTTGTTTTACTGTTTTAAATATGAATTTTGACAATTTTTGATTTTTCTTTAGGAAAGGGTGAACAGTTTCTAACAGTTTCATTACAAGACAATAAACACGGCCAACAAAACAGCTTGGGAGATTTGAAACACTACAAATCTTGTCTGTTTGATAAATAGAAGCGTTCAAATATTAATTAGTTTGCATGTTTGCATACTTAACGACGATGTTAAGCGACTCAAATTTGAGGTTGGTGTTCTATTGGTAACACATTCGGATTTTTCTATAAAACTTTAGAGAATCAAAAGGCTTACTAATTTTGCATTATCCATTTCCTTATTCCCTTTCCGCAGTTTGCTTAAATTATCCTGAAGCGTTTCAGTCCTTCAAAAGGCAAGGAATATACAAAAATGTAGCCGTACAATTTTCTAACTGAATAAGAAAGAATCGCTCTGAGTAGCAGATACGTATCTTCAAAAGAAAACGAGCTTTTCATTGGTTCATGCAACACTCTCTTTCGCATTTTGGTAAGTTTTTCAACGGCAGTTAATATACGCCCCAAACCTAGCAGAAATAAATAAACAGTGGGGACAGAGAGAACGGACCCCGGTCCTCTGATTGGTTTACTGCTAAAGCCCTGAATGCATCGGCCGATTTCGCATCAAATGTTATGTACCTGGCATGCACGGCACAATCTCACATGAGGTCCGGCATGATGATACGAAGTTAGTTTCGCATTCGCACTTTGTTTCAGTTCCTGATAAAAAACACAGAAACATGTGAATTTGGTTTTAAATAAAACTGTTCTAAACGAGGTACTTAGTTTAAATTTCTGATAAAAAAACGACAGCACAAAGATTTTCGTGTGTTTTTCTTTCTTTTTCCTTTTTTTATGGCAGAGAGCAAATTTTTGCACTTAATTAAGGTATGCGTTGCATACAACGATCGCACGCTACTGCTCTAGTCACATAAATGGCTGACTCTTTCACATAAGACGGCACGTGAGCTCGGTGTGCGGCAGATTAGCTCCTCGAGCGCATCATTTAGCGTTTGCTTGAGGGTCGGAATGAATGCAGCGATTGATCTGAGCTACTTTGAATGCTGCGTGATGGTTCATACCCAATGTGCCCGTTGGAGCTTCTAAACGGGAATCACCTTGCACTTTTCATGCACAACCGTAACAAGGGTTAACCGTTAATGTCGCGACAAGAAGAAAACTTCTAGCAATCAACAATCCTGTAGAAGAAATCAGCAGGTGGATCAGAAGAAGCAAATGAGACGGGCGACATCGTCGTTGGCTGTCGCAATCAATTCCCGTTCACGACATGATGCAATACGTGGTGCAATCCGAGATGATCCTCAGCACACCAACGTCGAATTCTTGCAGTGGTCTGTAGGATTGTGGTTGATCTGTTCACTCTCACGATTCTCACCAGTTTCCTTCCCCGGCCCCTCTGATCCACCAATTGTTTTTGTTCACAGGATTGTAGATGGCTTAAAGTGGTTCCACCTAAAATCTCTACCTTATGTTTTCAATGGTAACATTTCTTTACATATTTTCTTCGCAATTAATGTATTCCCAAGGATAAAAATTTGCACTTCGATAAAACTAACTTTAAGGTATAGCATGGGATACTTAATACTTGCTAAAACATAACCATAATTAAGCAATCCAACATCTGTTGGTCTACTGACGTCATCAATGTACAGGTCGTGCCATCTATTGACAAGTCTGAACATTACTCAAAGAAAAATGATTGATTTTTAATATAATTATGGTTATGTTTTAGCAAGTATTAAGAATCCCATGCTATAACTTTAAATTAGTTTTATCGATGTGCAAATTTTTATCCTTGGGAATACATTAATTGCGAAGAAAATATGTAAAGAAGTTTTACCATTTGAAACATAAGCCAGAGATTTTAGGTGGAACCACCTTAAAATGTTTTGGTGTCGCACCATCTACGGTAAACCATTGCTTCAGTTGTGCGGGAAAAGCCCAGGACGACGGCCGTTTGGGAGATGCTTAAATCGGTACGTTTGGCTCTAACTAACATGCCACGTTCAAAGTTGCTCAGATCACCCTTTTTGCCTATTCCAACCCTCAATCGAACGCTAACTGGTGCTCGACGAGTTGGTCTGACTTCTTGATAGTGCACATTGTGTTACATGTTGAAGTGAGTCACTTATGCAACAAGGGCATGTGTACATGAAAAACTGACATCTCGATGTACGGTACAGCATATGGTATACCAATTGTTATATAAGCTACATCTGTCACACGATATTAAATCTGTTACTGTTGACTTTTTCGGGTTACTCTAATAATTAAGGAATCAGTGCGACAGAAATCCACTAAAATGGGAGGTGCTAATAGAGTGATGAATCACGACTCCAAAGAGAATTTCGCCGAGATATTTATGAGATAGAGAGATATATAGAGAGAACAGAGGTCCATCTTTTTGCCTACATTTTTATCAATCCTCATGAACATCTAACAACAAGAGCCACTGTTTCCGAGGAAGGAGGAAAGCCAGCCCAGGAAGCGCAAGCATAGCATCTATGTCTGGTCCGGGAATTAGAAAACAGGTCTAGCACCTTCAGTATTGAAGAATTACTTTTGCTCTTTCGTTTCTTGTGAATTTTTCAACGCAAGCAATAAAAACTCGCGCATTGGGATGTTCGCGACACACTGTTCATTATCAAACTTTGTTTAACATATATAGGCCACCCCGATGGCCAAGTAGTCACAGGCATAGTTTTCTTAAAAGTCTTCCGAGCTAAGCCTGGGTTCGAGTCCCTGATGTGGCAACGGTGGTGCCTTTATCTTACGGCGATGGCTTCCTTCCTGAATTTCAAGTGACCGATTACTTGTAGCCCTTAGAGTTGCTCACGGGGATCGTTAAATTCCAAACAAACAAACACACACACACACACACATACAAATTAGAGACACCCAGATATTGTAAACAGGAGCTCATCTTAAAATGACATTCGCTACGATGAAGTATGGCGTTTAAGAAAAATAGACTATTTAAAATTCTAACACGTGGTCTCCCTACAAGAATGTGAACATCATCTTAACACAGACGGGAAAAGGACTCGTCGCTCAAGAACAGATGCTATCCTACCCTGGAAGTAGATAAAATCCGTCACTATTTCCTTCGCACTCAACGGTGCCAGGCTATCAGTCTCAAGTAATCCAGCTGAAGAGTTTATTAAGACCCCGTCTCAGCAGTGTGCCTGCTGTTGTTCCTTACTATGGGGGTATCTCGGTAGTATATAGCACTGCAGAGTAAGTCGTTGTAGACATCTACGATGTGTTTATGCTTACACTAATTCTAATGACACAAACTAAACCACTGATAATACGGGTGATGGTCATACAATATATGCATGCATCCGGCTTCCTGTATAATTGCTGTTCTGCGACTAGAAAATGGAGACTGACCCTGAGGATTTACATTGAAGAATCTGTTTCTCGGATTCAAATTCCTGTTACAGGGCAAAAGCCAGTGTTCAGCACAGATATAAGTTTCGGCCTTTATTTCATTCCGTTACGGAAGTTTTGAAATGTGTTCAAATGAATACTTCTTACGGTATTTCTCAAAATGGCGTTTCATATTTTTAGCACGGCTTTTGTAAAAAAGATCGTGCTTATGTTAACGGTTTGTCCATCCGTCCGTCTGTCTGTGGATATCATATCTTGGGAACTACGAATCCGATTTGAAAAATTATTTTTGTATTGGGAAGCTTGAAATGCACAAACGACGATACCTGCCTTCTTGTTTTTTCTGATGCAAAACTTCGCCGCTATAGGGCGTAAATGCAGATGATATAGAATCCAAAACATATTTTATTGCATATAGATATTTGCTTCTAAAAATCCGTCTTTCTTCTATTTGACGCCATTTATAACGAATACTATTTTGGGCACAGTTCCTTTTTCGAGTAATGCACAGATTTTCCGCTAGAGGGCATAAAGGCAGATTGCGATTTGTCCGATATCTCTGCTTCTAAATGTTCCATTTCAAAAATTCTTCCTGCATCGGATACAGCTCCTGATGGAAATGTTCCGCATACAATTTGTAATTTTTGGTAAAGAATGGCTTTGCTACCAGGGGGGGGGTTAAGTGTCTTTTTCTGCTTCTCATGTATTTGCAGCAAAATCTAAGCTTCCGAAAACTCGATTGAAAATATTCTTTGGTGGACTGATACCGCTCACCTCGGAAAACGTTTGAGAATACCTCCTGCTTAAAATAGCGCATAGTTTTCCCGCCAGGGGCGTAGATGTATGTCTTATTTTTGTCGATATCTGCTTCTAAGAATCCTATTTGAAAAATTCTTTCATTTTTGGAGAACGTTACCGGTGCGAAATGTTTCTCATACAGTTTCGATTTTTCAAGTGATTCATAGATCTTCCGCTAGGGGCGTAAAGGTAAATTGCGTTTCCCCCGATATCACTGCTTCTAAAACTCTGATTTGAAAAAGTCCTTTCTTTGCTAGAGAGAGTTCCCGATGCAAAATATTTCTCATACAATTTCAAACTTTTCAAGCAATTTCTAGATTTTCCGCTAGGGGCCGTAAAGATAAGTTGTGTTTCCCACGATATCTCTGCTCCTAAAACTTCGATTTCAAATTTTTTTTTCCTTTTGGAGAGCGTTTCTCGTGCGAAATATTTCTCATACAATTTCAAAATTTTCAACTAATTCATAGATTTTCCGTTAGGGGCGTAAATGTAAATGGCGTTTTCCCCGATATATCTGCTTCTAAAACTCCGATTTGAAAATTTTTCCTGCATAGGATACAGCTTCTAATGGGAAATGTTTGTTAGCATAATTTCTAATATTTGGTAAGGAACGGTTTGGCCACCATAGGTCGTAAGTGTTTTTATTTCTGCTTCTGATGTATTTGCACTAAAATCTGAGCTTCCGAAAACTCACTCGATTGAAAAAATTCGTTCGTGAACCGATACCGCTCCCCTCGAAAAAATCTTTTCACAGTACTTTGTTTTTAAAATAATGCATTGTTTTTCCGCCAGAGGGCGTTGGTGTATATCTAATTTTTGTCGACATCTCTGTTTGCAAGTGTCCGATTTGAAAAATTATTCCTTTGTTGTAAAGCGTTTCTGCTGTGAAATCTTTCTCACATGATTTCAAATGTTTCTTAAAGCACATGTTTGCCACTAGGGGGCGTAAGTTCATATTCCGGTTTACCGGAATACTTGTGGGACTAAAAATCCGATTGAAAAAATGTTTTTTCGGTCAGATACTACTGACTACGAAAACTTTTGCATATTTTCTTCCAAAAACAGTGCACAATTTCGCTGCTAGGGGGCGCCAACTTTAAATCTCTTTTTCTTAATACCTGTGTTGCTAAATGTGCGATTTAAAAAAATATTTCAACACTGGATGCCATTAACCTTGTGGAACACTTTAATGTCAGTATTTGAGCAGTTTTGCGGTTCACAGTTCTGTCGCCAGGTATCTCCGCTTCTAAAAACACTATAGAGAAATTTCTTTTTCACAGTATGCCATTCGATACAATAGAGATGTGTGGAGCATTATCTTCTTTAAACAATGCACAGGCTTCCCGCTAGAGGGAGTACAGTTCAATTCCTTTTTCACGCTATCTCCACTGAGAAGTTTATTCCCTTCGCATAGCTTTTTCCATGAAGAAAAGTTTTCGCCTATTTTTCAACTTTCCATTATGCAAAATTCTTCTGCTAGAAGACGTAGAGTTATATCATGTTTCCTTCTATATTTCTTCTTTTAACTATTCGATTTGAAAATCTGTTTGTCTCTGATACCTTCCTTTTTCTATGAGAAATTTTTTCCTGCGCCATTTGTTAATTTTCGTAACATTCTTTTTAGCCGCTGGTTCAAGTAAGTAGCTGGCTCTCTTTCTGGATGTTTTATCGATTGTAGAAATCCGGTTGTGATTTTTCCCAACCGATTCCATTGACTTCGCATAACTCTGATAAATTTAATTCGATCTGAAGGAATTCAAAAGACGTGCTCATTACAACCGAAAATTCGGTGTTATCTTTCTTGTTCACTTTATTCTAACAAATGAGCAGCGTTTTTAAATAACGCACACACACATACAAACACATACACGCACACACACGCACACGTATATACACTGAGTGATCACTAAAATATGACCACCTACATAATACTTCGGAGGCCCACCTTTCGTCCTCAATACAGCAGTTATCCGACGTGGCATCGATTCAATAAGATGCCATAAGCCGTTAGAAGGTAGGGCCAACCAAGATGTGTGTAATACGGCCTCCAATGCAGGTATGGAGGTGATTGGTGTATCCAAACGCCCTCATATGACGTTCCATAATATCCCACAAGTGCTCTATGCAGGGACGTCGCTAGACTTCCAAATCAGGATGTGCGACGGGTTGACAAGCATTATTTTTGATGGGGCAAGCTTAATAGCAACTTTTTTTTTGTACGTAACACTGAAAGAACGAATCTTTAACAGTTTTTTCTTTTGGTTGAAAGTTTAACAACCACCGTGAGCAACTCAATGGGCTATAAGCAATCGCCCGTCCCTAATTTAGGGTCACTGGTTCCAGGGAAGGGAGAGAGACGGTGCCGTAAGACAAACACAACATCCATGCCTCACCGGGATTCGAACCCGGACTCTTCTCGAACGAATGGTCATAAGCCAACGCTTAGATCACTGCGCCACCGGGGTACCCCACCAAAACTAAAGCTCGCCTACTCGTCACACATCCTGATTTGGAAGTCTAGCGACGTCCCTGCCGGGGCGGCTTTAATGCTTTTCACTACCGGCTACAAAAGAATTCGTGAAATGATGATCCCTCCCCCTGGACACACGTACATACACGGATCTGACCAGTTACACCACTGGTATAAGATGCAAGTGTTAGTAGAATGTCGCCTTCAACTTTTTACTTGCTCTGAATACGTTGTCTTAAATTGCTTTTCAAAAATTTTCATCTTTGTTTACGAAAATAGTACTGTGCTTGAACAACTTATTTAAAAGAAAAAGCCTTTTTTTACGCTTTCTAACCGTAAATTGAAAAAGGGTATATGCTCCAGTTTTGTCCGTCAGTCTGTCTGTCCGCACGATAGCTCGCGTAAAAGTGGTTCGATTTCGATCAAATTTTAGTATGTAGTAGGGGACAACCTGGGGACGAACTGTATTGAAAATGCGCGGAATGGGGTCAAAGGTCAGAACATAGGAACGGGATTCATTCCATCGCCCTTATGCGTCATAACTTACGTAAAAATACTTAGATTGCGATAAAACGTTATCATGTTGTTTCGGAGGTATACTGAACTGGTTCTGTTGAATATCACCAAAATAGGGTCAAAGGTCAGGGCACAGGAGCGAGATTTATTCCAGAGCCATTATTCTCATAACTTGGCTAAAAATGCTTTGATTGCTACGAAATACAATACGTTGTTCCGTAACGACTTTGGAAGCAGTTCCGCCAAAAATGCTTTTTGTCAGCAATTGCGGGCAGTGCGCATGCGTGAGATTCGTTAACCATTATTTTCGCACAATAACTTCCGTGGAAATTGCCCGATTTAGATGGGATTTTTAAATATAAAACGGTTTATGTGTGGCAGCTCTTGATAAAAGAAATAGGTAACACGGGCACAAAGAGATTTAATTTTGATATATGTGAACCTCAAACTTTATACCATAGTTAGTTTAGTCTCCTCAAAACCAAGGCATTTTCCTATGATTTCTGGTTTGTTGGAAAGCCTATCATAATCAATGCAATACATGATTTTACTAACTTGTTATTTATCTAAATCAAATTTTAACGTCGTGCCACGCAGACAGCATATCTCCTCCCTCCTTAACTTTCTTCCTTCCAGTCAGCAACTTTGCCTTACACTCCTTTCCTACAAAGCAATCGTCAGCCACTTTCTGCATTTTCACTGTCCCGGGGCGCTAGTGTAGTTTAAGACTCCACTTTCCGTGCTGGAATCCCATATTTTGTAAAGAAAACAAACAGAGAGATTCGTAGTGACCCCCTCAGTGAATTCCTATCCATCCCTCTCATTAACCCCTGGCCATACAAACATGAAAGAGGCTTAAACTAAAATCAACTGAATTTTAATGGCCCTTCGGATGCTATTTTGAGAACCTTTTTTGGAGACGTAAACAACGCACTTCCTAGGGGGAAATACGTGGGGCTACATAAAATAAAGCACAAGACTTACTACTTGGCAAATTCCAAATTATATTAGCTGTACAAATAGGTTTTAAAGCTTTTTTTTGTGTGTGACGTATACCGCTAATTTACCTATCCGACATTGCCCCGCGTTGTTGTCATGTGACCGTAACTGGTCCAGAGTATAAAATGTAACACAGAAGTTTGCCAAACAGTCAGATGCACTTGCACATCGGTAGGTAAAAGATGGCATGCGATACTGCATTCGTTACGAATTTCATCAAGAAATAAGTGCTACAAAAGCATGTGCATTGATCTGTTCTGGTGAGTATATGGTATCGAAAAGCACGTGTGAGTTTTGGTTTAGACGGTTTAAAGCAGGTAATTTTGATGTTAGAGATCGAGAACGTAGCGGCGCCACGCAGAAGGTTGCACATGAGGAACTGCAAGCATTGCTGGATGAAGATTCGTCTCAAACGCAAAAAAAAACTAGCTGAACAACTTATGGTAACTCAACAAACCATTTCCAATCGTTTACGCGCAATGGGAAAGATTCAGAAGGAAGGAAAATGAGTGCCACATGACCTGAGCCAGAGGAACAGGGGCGTGTCATGAAGTGTTTGAATTTATTTATTGAATGAACAACACAGTAAGTCTTTCCTGTGGAAAATCGTTACGGGTGATGAAAAGTGAATATGGTACGACAATCCTAAACGCAAAAAAACACTGGGTAGACCCCGGTGAAAGACCGACTTCGACACCGAAACGCAATATTCACTCCAAGAAAGTTCTGCTGTGCATCTGGTGGGATATGAAGGGTGTGCTCTATTATGAACTATTGTAACAGGGTCAAACTGTTATTGCTGATCGATACAAGCAACAATTGTTGCGATTGAACCAGAAAATCTGTCGGAAACGTCCATTCACAGGCAAAGGATTGCGTCCCGTGAAATTACTGGAAACGTTATTCACGCTTGGCTGGGAAGTTTTGGAGCACCCGGCGTATAGCCCTGACACAGCCCCTTCAGACTATCATTTGTTCCGATCGATGCAACCAGGTTTGTCTGCTGTACGGTTCCGGACATGTGACGAAGTGCAAAAATGGGTTGACGACTTCATCGCGTCACACGACGAAGTATTCTTTATGGCTGGAATCCTTCAGCTGCCCGACCGATAGCGGAAGGTGATAGAAAATGACGGCGCATTTTTTGATTCGTAAATGTATTGTTGTTTTCTCTCAAATTACATGCTGCGTTGTCTTAAACCGCTTTAAAACTTTTTTGTATACCTAATATTTTAAAGTTAAATATACTGAAAAATGGCCCATTTTGAACTGGGTGGGCTGCAGGGTGGGCTCAAGCCCACACTCGCACCCCTTGGCGACGTCCCTGGTTCTATGAGATTGATATCGGGGGAGTTGCGAAGCCAATCGATATGTTGGAAGTCTGAATTGTGTTCCTCAAACATTCCTGCACAACATTGGACCTGTGGCTCGGCACATTGTCATCTTGGAAGACAGCGTCGCCAGTCGGGAAAAAGTGCAACATTGCTGAGTGTACAAAGCCAGAAATCGATTCACGATAGTGGGCACCAGTCATACGTTGTTCCTCATGCACCACCAGGGGTCCACGTTTCTACCAGATAAACACCCCTCCACATCGACAAACACAAACGGGCGCGCGCGCGCGATACAACAGCCCCCATCGTCTTGCACCGTGGGAACCATGCAGGATGGATCGAGTGCCTCATGTTGTTTGCACCAAATACGTATACAATCATCCACGGAGTGGATTAAAAAACGTGGCTCGCCAGACCAGCACACTTGTTTCAAGTCATCCGATGTCCATTTACATGACCTTTGCACCAAGCGAATCTTTTGCGCCGATGAACCGTGATTAGGAGAGGATGTTGTCGGGATCGTTCGCTGTTATTGCCCACACGTGCGGGTGTGTGACGCATGGTCATGACAGATACTGTTGTGTTGGGTAGTCAACGTTGAACAGTTCTACGTCTGTTGGCCTGTACGAGTTGTGGGACCCGACGCTCACCTCTCACATCAACCTTTGGCTGCCCTGTGCAGTTTTGCCTCCGGGTAGGTGTTTGATCGTTTTCACGCCAGTCCTGAAACACTTTAACTACGGCGACTCGTTAACAAGCCATCAGTTCAGCCGTTTGGGAACCGAGGCACCCACTCCCCGAGCTCCCACACTCTGTCGTTTCTTAGAGTCCGATAAATCCTTCCCTTTGCCCATCACGCTCCGAATTTTACTACCTACTGCTCCTCTCACACCTTATATATGCTACGTCGGTTGACCAATCGTGGCCTAATAAAAATTACGTGGTCAACGGGTCGCATCCACTTTTGACAGGGGTGGTCATAAATCAGTGATCACCCGGTGCATACTTCACCTCTCATGGTAAAATACAAATAAATGTCTCATTTGGAATTAGAATTCAGTTTTCTAGTTCCAAAGTTTGTTTTCAGTAAATATAAAAGTATACCTCACATTAGCTTGAGGTCATATTTGAAATGAATTTAAATTACATGCCATATTAGCTTACCCGTTTGTAATTGCAGTAAACAGGACCGGCGCACGACACTGCATATATATAGTCTATACTTGACAGGATCTCTGCATTACATTTCATATTTGTATTGTCATTGTCGCAGACTCAGACTGGAACGTTAGCAAATTTACGCCTCATTTTCGTTCAGGTTTATCTCCAAGAAGAATCAGCCAAGTAAAGAGCAGTCCACTCGGAGTCCCAATTTCAGGCGCTATATTTGCATGATCATGCTTGCAAGTTGCTTTGTAACGTTTGTTTTTCTTTATTGAGAAATAAGATAAAACTGCTAAGGGCAACAGACATTGTAATACAGAAATCAACGAAACGTCCACGTTGCTGTTGTAAGTTTTGTTTTTACAGAGGATGTTCACACATTTTTAGGAGGATTTTTCAGCAATATAATTAGTGTTTAAAATAAAATGATTTCTTTTTTAATTGTTCTATCTGATAGAGCTTTCTCTGGAATGAACCTACATCTAGATTTCCAAGATAACAGGGCATTTCTTAAAATTGGTTGTGGTATTTTATTCCACTCCTCTTCCACTGCTTCCCATTGTTCAATCATTGTTTAGGTGTGTGTTTAGAAATCGCTCTTTGTAGCAGTCCGAAGGCACAATAGTCCATTGGTGACACATCAGGAGACTTTGAAGGAATATGAGCAAAAGGTAAGGACTTAATACCCGTCTGTTTTTCATTTTTCCCAGAAATAGAGTGATAGATTTGGATGTATGACTGGTAGACTTGGCTGATGTAGTACAACTCTTTGATAAATAAATGGTATTTTCTCTTTAAATATAGGAGTTAAACATTATTTTGGTAACACGTAGAATTGATTTTATCATTCTTTTTAACTTTTCTTAACTTTAATTTCCCATTGTACGAGAAAGCAGCAATAATCCTGAATCCTTTACTGAAACTTTCTTGGATTCTTAGAACCAAGTTTGTAAGTCTTTTTTCTGCTCTTTTGCGATAGCAAATCGACCTTTTTTGTTACAGTCGTTTAAATAGATCCAAGCTTCATCAATACCCACAATAAATTTCCATCTGTCTCCGGCTAAGGGATTTTCATAAAGAAGCCTACACCGTGTTCTGCGCTCAGCCACGTGCCTATACAAAAGGCGGTGAACATTATGTTTTTTGGATTTTTCAGATTCAAATTTTTGTTTATTACCTTGTTAACAGTTGATACAGTGATTTTTAACGACTTAGCGATTGTTTTTTTGGGTTGGTAGATTTTATTTTGAGACTAGAGACCTTACTTTTGAAATAGTCGCGAAAGTACAAGGGTCATCCTGAAACCTGAAAGTAATGCCTCCTCCTTAATAACTTTTGAAATTTTGTACGTACCTTCCTTGGATATTCGTTTGGTCTTCTTTTTTCTGTTAAAGCCAATGCTCGACGATTCCCCCTCTCCCCTTATTATTAATAATGTTGTTTATTTTGCATTTAGAAATGCTAATTCCATGATTTTCACAACATTTTTTTAAATTACGGAATACAAATATTTCTCTTCGTAAAGAGCAAAAATACCAACTTCTATCCACAGTATGTTTACGTGCGCCATTTTCTTAGCAGACGATATTTAAGTGCAGCAGATGTTTCTTTCGTGTTCATCTAACACGCTGTTGCCAGTTTCAATTCTTTGAACTTCTTTTATTTTGTGTAATTTCTTGTCAAAAACGTTTTTAAAATGTGTGGACATCCTCTGTCGTTTGGAAATGTTTGGAAATATAACACTTTAAAAGAAATTATCTCACCTCTGTAATTCAGAAACAATTAATTTTTAGTCAGCCTTGATGTATTTCGTGGAGCGTACTACTATAATTTCTGCTTAAAATGTTCACCTCATTTCCATCCACAGTTTCACATAATAAACATATATAATAAATAGCATATCAAATTTTTGGGGCCCTTTACCTAGGATTCTGTGGTAGCAGATTTCCACTTCTCACTTGAAACCTCTGAACGAAGGGAAGACTGCGTAAGGAACAGACGCACATTTTAATTCGATTATACATAATCCTGAACTGCTCAGACTGTCATATTTCTAGTATACACGCTCTTTGAAACTTGTGTATCCTCTTCTCACTACTTAGAAAATATTTCCAATTTGTTTTGTTCCTTCAAAGTTATTGTCACGCTTCAAAACATTTTTAGGATTAATTATACGATGTTATTCTTAATAAAGACGAGAAAAGCAGAGAATGATAGTTTTATTGACTGTCAGCTCCAGAATTCCTTTAAGTTACTTGTATTATCAACACCTTCCTCAACCATCTGCTTTCAAAAAAAATGTGGTTATTAAACATGATAAGAAATTATGTGGAAAGCTAAAGTAAATCAGGACCAGTGAATTGGAATTTATTTACACAGCACTTTATGCTATGGTCTCATGAAGTCTGATAAAACTGGGGGTGATAAAGTTATTGGACGTCGTCGCCAGAAACAATGGAAGACTTAGAGATTTTTGGTTTTGATCAACTAAATCGAAGAGGGTAGCATTTGATTATCTCAAGCGAAACAGAAGTTGGACCTCCTCTTTTGTTTCAAAAAATATGTGGGTTAGAAACGCTTTTTGACCGCAACAATTGTCTAAAAATGCGGTTGAAAGCAATGTTCAAATGTTCTTTATGAAGTTATGCCGAAATTGTTGAGTCACGGGGTGAGAAAGGTGCAGTAAAATTCAAGTCAAACATTGAAGTATCCAATATTTGATTAGACGTACGTATCGGTTCTCATGATGTCTAATTAAGGTGACAGCAAAGTACACATGAAAGAATTATAACTTTTAAGTACACCCTGGCGATCATTGCATAAACCTACCAAACCGGCCACTAGCACGACTCTCAATTCAAAACCCCTTGATAACATAACGTTAAATACCTCAAACAAAATAATGATAAAACAATACTTCCAAAGTTCCTAAATTACAACAATCCATTGAATTATGAGATGAAACATAAACGGGAGTAATGAGGCAATGTGTTGTCTGGTTGAAAGAAGGCATCCTGCTGTTGGAAATGGATAGCCACGAACGGGTGTAGGTGGTCTGCAAGTACGTCAACATAACTTTGTGCGGTGATGGCGATCTCAGTAGTCAACAGATACAAAGAACCCCAACGTGTGTCACGTAAACACGCCCTAGAACATTGTTCAGCCTCCAACAGTCAATAATACTCCGAATCCATAGTTAGGGTCCATAGCACCCTCCCCCGCCGTCCCGTCAGCCAGTTGTAGTTGGTACCTCTATTCGTCTGACCTCGCTATCTGTTTCAAGTCTTCCACGGTTCAGTGACGATGTTGCTTCAAACACTGCACCTTCATAGCCAGGAGACGTGCTTTTAACAAAAGTACTCGAAGTGGGCGTTGGTTGCCATTGCACATTCATGCCACTTTACCTCGAATGGCATTTGCGCAAACCTTCCTGGGTATCCGTCGTTGAATAACTTTACCCTCTCCACTATGGCACTCCGTTCCCGCTTTATGATACGGAAGAGGCGGGGCTTCTCTGTAAAACAAACGGTCCGTTTACAGCCACATTTTTCCTGGCGACTGGTGGATTTTTCGGTTTTTGTGTAGTTCGGGTATACGCCCGTGACTGTCGCACGCGGAAATCCCAGACGTTCTGAAGTCGCTGAGTTGGACTACGCTACCGTTCTTGAACAGACTATATGCTCAGGATTGCAATAGCTTACGTCGCTGTGTTTACCCATCATCAGAGTCGCAGATATGCTATAAAGCCAGTGATGTAGAAGAGCCTTAGCGTGGCTTAACGACGCTAAGGCACTTTTTCTCTAGGCTTAGCGGAAGAAAAACAAGACAAAGGATTCTTTTAGATAATCATGTAAAAACAACAGTTTTATACGAAAGCATACTCGTGCCTTAACAGAAAGTTGGTGTTGCAAGGACGACACCAAACTATCCATGTAGACAGAGCAAAAAATGCTCGCTACGTTAGCGTCGGCTGCTCACCTTTTATCTGAGTGGTCCTGGGTTAGAGTTTCAGTCGATGCATAGGCAGTGAGTGTGGTGTTACAGCAGTAATTTTTCCCTTCCCTGGAGCAGTGATCCAAATTAGGGACGAACGGCTGCTTATATCCCTTAGAGTTCCTCATAGTGGGCGTTACCACCTCCCCCACCGCCCCAAGGTGACGGGTGTTTTATGGTCCAGAAGAGCATTTCAGCTCAACTCGCCATTGGCTCCAGCAAAAGTAATCGCCTGAGCCTATTCTGCGATTCCTTATGAGTAACGCAAAAAGACGCTCTCGCCCGTAGCTCGAGTGATTGGCCAGAAGCCAGTGCCTCCGAGTGGTCAGAGGCACTGGCTTCTGGCCAATCACTCGAGCTACGAGCGAGGCATGGGCGGTGCACCCTCCCCACGGCGATGGCCATTCCTGGATCTAAGGGCTCCAAATCAGGGATCGGCAAGTATGGCTCTAGATGATCGCGGTGCACATGATATGCGGAAATAAATAAAAAGCAACGCAGAAGATATCTGCCACACATGTATGCAGTGCAACATGTATTCATGTATTTTGCCATAAAAGAAAAAAATAAAACATACGAAGCATCTCGAGAAAGTCAATCGATCCTGATGAAACTTCGGATTCAAGTAATTCAGGGTAGAATATCCAAATATTAAAAAAATAACGACTAATGACTAAAGAGTGGCCCGCCACAGAGCATGGGAACCGCGCATCGAGGAGAACAAAGCTAGCCCGCAGGGACAATTCTGACAGCAGATTGTAGTTGTATTACCCTCTAGGGACTGTGAGGATGCCTCAACTTCGCATCCGTGCCCAACACGAGCAGTTGAGCGAATTTGAGACAGGACATATAATTGGGCTGAGAGAAGGCGCTTGGTCAAGTCGCCGTATCGCCAGGTATTTGAGTCGGAGGCACGCGGCAGTCGGACGATGTTGACGCCAATGCGTCGAGGAGGGCACAACCCAGCTGCACGCGGGCAGTGGATGGCCGAGGGTAAAGACAGAACGCAAGTATCGAGCGATTGTGAAAGCCGCACGAACAGAACGAATTCGTCGCTCGCAATCATCCGTGGTTATGTAGCGTCATCTAAAGGTAGGGAAGTGGCCATCCGGATCGTTGCCAGACGACTTGCGGCACGGGGACTACATTCGAGAAGGACACTCCGCCGCCTACCACTGACCAGAAAACACCACTGGCACCAGTTGCAGTAGTGTCGGGCACGATCAACGTGGTATCGTGGCCAGTGGGGTCCTGTTCTCTTCCGTGATGAGTCACGGTTTTCACTTGGCGCCGATGATCAGCGTATACGTGTCTGGAGACGAGCAGGCCAGCGCATGCATCTAGCCTTTACCGTGGAATGGCATACGGCTCGCACACCGGGAATGACTGTCTGGGGAGTCATTTCCTACGATAGCCGGACAACCTTGGTAGTCTTCCGTACCATCCTCACGGCTGAACGGTACGTCGACAATATCCTACCACCTGTTGTGTTGTCATTCTGTCGCAGCATCACCGAGCAATTTTTCAACAGGATAATGGCCAGCCTCACTTTGCACTGCGCTTCCAGGCCTGCCTCTGTAATATCGGTCGACACGCCTCTACGGCCAGCCCGATCCCCCGACCTCTCACCTATGGAACATGATGGGACGACATGTACGCCCATCCCGGAATGTCGGCGAACTGGCCCGTAATTTGGACACCATCTGGAATGCTATACCTCAGGACAGTATCCGTGAGCGATACGAGTCTATACCACGACAGATAACCACTTGTATCCGAACCAGAGGTGGCGCTACAACGTACTGACTTTTCCACTCGTGTAGCTCTTTTATCCGCATAAATGGCCCAATTGCTCTGGAAGTGCAATCATTTCCTTCCTTATACATGTACATACCAATTGTGATCTTCATTGGAAAATTGCTCTTAGGTGTTTTTTTTTGTTTTGTTTTTGGAGGGGGAGGGTCAGAGAGTATATATATATGTTTTGTACACTACTTCTGGAGAAAGCCCCAGAAAAGAAATTAAAAAAAAGTTCTGTGATCTCGGCAGACACAATGTTTTAGAAACGCGGTGATGGTCAAGAGTTATGATGTACCGTTATTTCTTTTTTCTTCACCATTTGGTATAATCGGGAAAAAAAAAAAATGAAAGTGACGATGAACCAAATTTAGACGGAACTGAGCAAATACCATAAACGAATGTTTTGCTAATGCAATAATTTCTCACATGAAACATATGGATTATAGCTTGACTAGATCTTACGGTGTCAGTTGTTTACGTAGACTTCATGGTGAAACTATGTGTGCCGTCCAGGTGGCTGAGTGTTCAGAGGCGCTGGTTTCTGGCTAGTCTCCCTAGCTGGGTCTGGGCGTGAGGCATGGATGATGCGTTCGTCCTGTGGCGCTGGTCCTGCTCTTACCCTGGAATCAGTGACCCCAAATTAGAGATGGGTGAGTGCGTACAGTAAGAATTATTCGTGGTCGTCATTAAACCCCAAAGCAAAACACAAGGTGTCACGTATAGTCAATAAGAAAAATCAGTATCAAATACGCTTATTCCATTTTCCTCGAGGGATAGTTGAAATCATGTGCAGTACTGTAAAAGTTTTGCTCTGTCTGCATTGTTCGGTTCGTGGACAGACTGCACGAACGTACTAAGGCAGCAGTTGAAAGTTCGTTATAGCTATTCGTGCATTAGTGTACGAAATTTTAGTCTATGATAAAAGTTTCTTCACAAATGTTCATCTTCATTTATGAAACCGTGCTCAGACATGGTCAAGTGTTTTTCTTCTATTTTGCGGGCCTTTTGCTCCATTTTTTGTTGGATACACTTCTAGTTTTACGAAACCGGTAAATTGCTTATGAGAGTCATATCACATTTAGGGAAGAAACGTGAGGAAATCTCTGATGAAAAGCTTTTATACGTTTGCATTAGGCCGTGTTGAGGAACATTTTCAATAAATGAGTACCTTGTGCTCTGGAAAAATTATATGTTGTTCACTTACTAACGAACTGTCACTGTTAATAGACTGGCGACATGGCACTTCAGATTCTGAGGCGGCGGCATCACTACGACACACAGGTGACACTAATTGTAATTATAAAAAGAAATTGCATACGTATTTTTTTATATGTTGCTAAACTATAGCTGATGTGATTTTTGAAACACCTTGTCGCACTCTTTCACGTGCAGCGAGTGTGACGTTTAACTAAATCGACTACTCTCTAAAATATTTTACTTTACAGACCGTCTGTTATGATTGCGAAGTCTCTTCGAGGTCTCCTTTCAGAATTCAGTGGTGCTTATCAAACTACTGATTATTTAAACCACGTGACTTTCACATTCCCAACCTTCTGTCCAATTTCGAATGTTTGGCATTAGCCATGTATGTATAAACTCGAAAGCAAACTTATATAAAGTTGTTTCAAAATCAAAATAAGTTACATCATACAATATGAGTCAACCTGAATGTGGGCTTTAAGTGTTATTTGTTTAAGGCAGTTTTAAAATGGGAACTGCATGAAAAATCGCAGTTTTTATGTTAATGAGTTACACTGTCGGACAATGAAATTTGCGCATCTAGAAGAAAATGTGCTACAACCGCAAAACTTCGCAAATTGCTAGAGTGCGTGCTGGTATGAAAATGATCCACGTTTGGTGTGAGTGCGCATGACCGCACACCCTGTGGTGGCGCTGCAAGCACGAACCGGAAGCCTTATAAACCGGCGTGTGGTCGATGTCCCATGAAGGCGAAAAGCACAGGACACCGCAAGCAAGAGTACAGAATGACAAGAATGCCGGGTAGACGCCAGAGACGTCGATTTCGCAACTTACAGATTTTGAGAGAGGCCTGCTCATCGGGCTTAAACCCGCCGGATGGTCGACGCACCGTCTAGCCCGCCACGTGAATCGTTCTGACCGTACCGCCCAACTGTGTTGGGCGCAGTGGACACGTGATGGCACTGCCACATGGACGAGCGACTCCGGACGGCCCAGGAGGACTACCGGTAGAGAAGATCGACAGGTCGTGCGCCAGGCACGAACGGATCCCACGGGGACCCGGTTCACTATATGGGCAGATGTTGGAACTTCTATGTGCCCACGAACCTTTTCCCGAAGCCTCGCAGAAGCGAATCTGCGATCCCAGCGCCCCTTACGTGTGCTGCCATTAACACCGGAACATCGCCGGCACCGTGTGCAGTGGTGCTAGGCTAGAGCAAAGTGAAACGCCACAGACTGGTGACGTGTGGTGTTTAGCGATGAGTGCCGCTTAGTTTTTGGGACAGATGATCATCGTGTCCGGGTGTGGAGGTCCCCGGGTTAACGGCACAATCCCAACCTCGCTATCGAGCGATCTCTCCTATTGCAGGCATTATTGTCTGGGGAGCCATTGCGCATTGCCCACGATAGCCGATCAGCTCTAGTAGTGATATGTAGATCATTGACGGGCCAGAGGTATGTGGACCAGTTGAAACGCCCGCTGCCTCCGTGCCGTACTATCCTGGATTTGGAGCACACCGTCCAACACGTAAAGGCTAGTCTGCCGCAGGACAACGTCAGGCATTTGTTCACCTCCATGCCGGACCGTATTGCAGCATGTATCGCCGCACTAGGCGGTGCGACGCGCTGTTGAAGATGACCGGACTACGTGCCACAGATGCCTCTGTTATTGTTCTGAAGCTCTGTTTTTGCCATCATGTGTATCATTACGTCCATAAAATTTCAGTTCAATCCAATGCTTCCTTCTTGGTGCGGAAATCTCATTTTCCGTGAGCGTAGTATTCCTAAATTATCTTTCTGATAACTTAACGCATTTGACACTCACTGGTCAAGTGAGTTTTAAAATAATGAAACTGATGTCTGGGTTCTGTGAAATTGCTGTCATAACCATTATTGGGCTTAATAACATGGAATTGTTTCCTCAAATGAGAGCTAAATGGATTCATATGTGCCTCCTTTCCTTTATACTAGTCTTCTAGGGAAGCTCACACATAGGCGGATCAGCAATTGGTCACCAACGGCTTATGTGGTTGTCTTGACAACCGAAAGTATGATCGATTTCGAAATCGGTGGCAACCACCGCCTGCACTTGACGACATAAAGCGAGCAAATATTTCATCACCGACCTTCTGGTGACTGATTAAAGAAATCCTGTTACATCCCAGATAAAAATTCTGAAATTAATTTGCCAGAAACAGTCGCTACTGCTGTGCATTATTTCCTGTGGACGCGGATTTCCCGAAGTTAAGCAACCCTAAGAGTATTTTAATTAAAAGTGAAAGCAATAGTGCGCGTGTGGATTTCTTCGCAGATGTATTTTATTTTATTTTTGAGTGTAAGAGTCTTCTGACTCACAGGACTCTAATTCTAGGAAGAGTATCCAATTCTTAATTTAAGATCACTGGATTCAGGGAGAATCTGAACTGTTATGAAAAATCTCCCATATCTCATTCGGATCTATAGTCCTCAAATTAGGTTGCACGACTGGAGGTGTTGAAGATTCTTGCTCCTCGTTTGCGAATCTTATTCACATCATAAAGTTTTGTTCGAGTTAATACTTACTGAGTTACTAAGAAGAACATTAAGAATAAAATTACTTTAAGTGTATAGATATAGTTTGTTGACATAACTGCAGCTACTCAGCAAGCGATCACTTAGTTCATCAGCCAGAGGATGGGATGTAACATGTCAGCTTTTAGAGAAGTGCCTGGATTATTTTTTTACGTTTATCCTGTATTTATTTATTTACACATCTCAATAGCCTGTGTAATCCAATTATAGAGTGATTGAAAAAACTGAGAAAAAATAAAGTGGAAAGAAATGAAAAATATGCTAAAACTTGCGAACAGCTATAAAAAGTTCATAGCAATCAGCCACATAGTGAGTTCATGAGAACAAGCAACTTCAGAAAATTTTATTTTCACCGCCAAAATGCCCATACCCTTCGGGAAAACGAGCTGGTGATTACTTCCACGAAAGTAAAATAACAGAAGCTTCACTATTGTGCATTGGTGCGTGGAAACTGCGTGAGCACTAAGAGCAACAGAAGAGGCAGTCTGAGCCCAAAGCAAGATTGATGACGTCTGTCTCATTATTTGGGACTAATAATGACTAGTAAAGAAAACGTTAATAAAGTGCTATCTCGTCCGTTTTGAGATTATTGAAGGCAACTGGGTTTTGTTTTTTGTTTACTTTAAATTAAAACAAGAGGTAGAAATGTTTCTTCTGCACTTATCATTAGCCAGGAAATAGAAGTATCTGAGGAAATAATTCAGTTTACTTCACTTGCACAGCATGTCATGGATTCCAAATAAAAACACTGTATTCTAAACAAGTCATGCGTAATTAAGGTAGAGTTTTCGCCTTAGATATAAAACCCTCTCTACTAAAAAACAAAAAGAGAAAATAATTTGTTTTCGGTGATATTTGGGGTCTTTCATTTGGGCTCGCAATATTGTACAAGTTTCAGTTAAGACATGCAATGATCTTACTAATCCTGTGCAGAAAAGATTTCTCCTGATTAACAACCAGGAATTCATTTATTGTCTTCAGCACTTCTCCTGTTACTGAGATGAGTGTTGCTCCCAAGACTTATCAGCCCTTGTTCTACATCCTGCAACTCTTCCTACCATTACAAGAAATGTGTACGCCCAGAGTTCAGTTTTGTATTCAGCTTTACAGGTTCTTTAGCAATCGCTTTGCCATCTCATTAAGACATGAATTCGAATTCTATACGCGAAAATTAGGTTTCTCTTCAGCTGGAAAAAGATTCTGTCGTTACCAAAGTGTCAGACCATTTGTACAGCGTTACTTTTAGGTTAAATAATACGATTTCATCAAGTCACTATTAAATAGACAGTCAAAACTGGAAGACCATTGAAATCTCTGAATTACAGTACAATATACACGGTCGAGTCACATTATTGTGACCACCAGCTAATATCCAGAGTAACCGCTGTGTGCAGCGCGGACAGCAGTTAGACGAGCTGGGAGTGACTCAATAAGGTGCTGGAAGGTGTTCACAGATATGTGGAGCCATGCTGACTTCGGTGCATCTGACAGCTGTTGGAGGGTGCGTGGTGGAAGATCCATAGTGCGAACAACACGATCGAGGTGGTCCCACAGATGCTCAACTGATCTTAAGTCTGGGAAATTAGGGGGACAGAGAAGTACTTTGAAGTCTTCATCGTGCTCCTCCAACTACTCTCGGACATTTCTAGCTGTGTGACACGTTGCACTGTCGTGCTGGAACATCCCATCCGCCCCAGCAGAGACAATCAGTATGTATGGGTGTACGTGATCTGCAAGGATGAATTCATAACGAATTCGGTCCATAGTGCCTTCCACAGGTATGAGGGGACCCAGGGAATACCACGAAAACATTACCCAGACCATAACGCTGCCCCCACCATCTTGTGTTCTTCCAGAAATGGTTGAAAAGTGTTTGTTCTCCGTAGTTTCTCGCCTTATGCGCTAACCTCCATCTATTCGATAAAGAAGAAAACGTGACTCATCGGAGAAGACAATCCTTTGCCAATCAGCAGAGGTCCAATTCCGATACTGCTGTGCAAATGTAAGCTTTTTTGCCGATGCAACTTTTAGCATATGTGCAGTGACCATCTGTCTGCATCGGAACTCCATACGCTCCGGGGCTTGCTGAACTGTCGTTTTAGGCAGACTTCCGGTATCTCCCTGGTTCATTCGGCCAGTGAGTTGCTCCACTGCAGCGTGCCGATCGGTCCTCTAGCACCTTCGCAGCCGACGTTCACCTCTCACATCAATGGCACGTGGTGCTCCGCAGTTTCCACGTCGCTTATTTGCAATGGTGCCATTTCTCCAATCACGATACCCGTTATTCACAGCAGCACGCGAACAGTTCTCAAACTGCGCTGTTTCAGAAATACTGCCTCCCTTGGCCAGAAAGCCGATAGTCATGCATTTTTGCAAATCTGATAAATCGCTCCTTTTATCCATGACAGCAACGAGTGATATGTTTTCAGAATGTCTACACCACACCTTATATACCCTCCAAGCCAGCTCACGAATCGTGCCTTCTTTAATTGGCTACGCGCTGTTGACGTCAAAAGTAGGAGGTGGTCACAATAATGTGACTCGACTGTGTAATTCACCTACCATTGTTTACATTAAGTGGATGTTTAGTATTAATAAAATATGCCTCAATAATTACTTCTTTGGGAGTCAGAAAGTAAAAATAAAATACATCATGAATATTGTTCCATCATGTCAGCTAAGAATGCGACTGTAATAATGCCACCACGTCTTAGGTGTACTGGAACGTCTTTTGACCGAAGTCTCAAATTTAGTAAACAAAAGTATTTCAAGAATTTTTTTTTTTTTGCTCAATTTGAAATTGCGCAAATAGTCGTTTTCTAAAAATACTAAACATTACTCAACCTAATGTGATTTTTTTTCATCCGAAAGGCTGGAAAATTGATGGTGAATTGTGTCGCTGTTACAGCAGCGTCGAATAGAAAAATAATTTTAAAAAAGGATTTATCGTTAGCATAGATATTGCGTCGAATGCAATTATACTGTTCTGTGCCCTAGTGAAAAAATATTGGATGTGGAAAATAAGAAAGCATACAGAAAATATTAATCGCTATAGAACAAGCCTCTGTTAAAAAAATTTTATCCAATCAAGCTGTAGAAGCTGGGGTACTATCTAACAAAAGTTTTAATTTGCATTCCTTGAGTGATAGTTTCACTTTAGAAAAGCTGGAAAAGACGTGGAAAGTTATTGTTGCGGCTAGAAAAAACTAATGTTAAAAGAACGTTTTTTTTAATTTGATGTTTAGAAGAGCAGGTGAAGTTTCTGACGTAAATACATCAAGGCACTCCGTAGAAAACTGCATTTAGAAAACCAAATAACGCATGCATCATTTTGATCGTGGCGAAATAAAGTTAGCCTATGTGGTCCAAGCAGTGTGTTGGCGAGCTATTAGTTATGGAAATGCTTGTCAGTGATTGCGTTCGTTATTTTATGTGTGTTGGCGACCAGGGGCTGTTTCTTAATTACAGGTGATCAAATTTTCTTCAGAAGACACTTTTGTACGCTTACTTAAAGCGTTGAGAAAAGGATAACAAAATAATATGCTTCAAGTACAGCGCATATGATATACTTTCTCGTAATTGGTATTTGTGGATCTTACGTGATGATTTCATAGTAGGAAAATCTGAACTGGTGGAAAGGAATTGGGGGAAGAAGAAAAGCAAGCTCTGTGGGAGCTCCAAAATTCCCGATAAACATTCACTTTTTAATCAAAATATGTAAAACTTAAAAACAATTTCAGATGAGTGAGATCACAAGAGTCTGGCACTCTCATCCCATACACCATGCGCAACAATTTCTTATAGTTTTCTGAAAGAAAATTTCAGATACTAGACGCATCAATGCCAGAACAGTATCCTCGTTTCCGAAATAAGGCACAAACTTCGTTTATTATTTTTCAGGTGTCGATTCGGTATAAATGAAGTAATGTTTATGATTAATGTGAGAGGATGCAAAATAAATTTATGAGTACGATTGAAATATTGGTATAAATGTGGGAACGATATTTAAGTAAAGTAATGCCGTACTCTGAAAACTGAATACAAGTCTTGAAAAGGAATTTAAACTTTCAGATTGATCCCACAATAAGAAAAAGTAGGCCTATTCGTTGTTCTATTAATTTATAAAGTGTTCGAAATGTGACTAAAAAGGAAACGTTGATGCATTTCAATGAACCCTTAAAATGAAAGATAGATTATGAAAAACTGAATATCTCCGAGCTGTCAATGGAGAAATGAAAAAAGTCGTGTATCACGATTGCATTTCATGGTTATAAAAATGAAGTAGTATAAACCAAAACCGCAATAGTGTTTCAGTTCGATTACAAAATAAGAGTCTGTAACACAACACACATTAATTACACATATGGGTTTTTCGTCTTCATCATTTGCGCACAACTTTTATTATTTCTCGTTTTAAGAAATTGTGAGAGTCGATCTTAGAACGTCGTGGATCTAATTTTAGTTTTCCCTACAGAGAACTCGCTGAAAGTTCATTCTCCACCAGCAGTTGAAACAAGCAAAGTTAGAAGCACCTTAAAAGTAGACCTCGTCTTATCACCGCCATGTGTGTGTGTGTGTGTAGACACCTCAAAAACCAAAAAGAAACAATATATGAAATATTTTCCACAAAACTTTGTTTCTGTTGCATTCGTACAGAGAGCGTGACATTAAAATCAGTGCGTTAGTATTCGTTGATATTTTTATAAGTTACATATGGATGTTAATAATACATATACCTATCTCTAACAAAAACTTTATATGAATTATTCACCCAGTAGGATAAGCATTTTGTTTGAAAAGCACATTCCCTTTTGGTTTCGCAAAAATATTATGTTACGTAATTGTCAATACTCAATGACTTTGCTTGTCTAGTACATCTCAGAAAGCTTTTCGAAAATATGATATTAGCGTATTCATTAATTATGAATATTTTACGTATCAAATATTTTTAGTATATATTCAAAAATAAGATATTCAGAAATGTGAATAACTTTGCCTGTAAGTCATAATAAGTTTTTTAAATATTTTGCTGCACGATGATATGAGACGTACTTTCTCGAAAAATTAGGCCAACGAACTACGAAACGTCGTCGACAAATCGCCAGACGTTCATGTTTTCTGTTAGATGCACCAGAGGAAAGCTACTGCGGTACCTTATGGATCTTGAAGAAAAGCATCCGGCGATGGAGTCGAATGCATTCGGGGAGTAAATGCATGGACTTTATATCATTGATATATATGTGAACAGAACATCATCTCACATCTTTCCCACATGTGGATACTTTACAATTCGCAAACACAATCTGGGCTTGTGGCTGTTTCCATTCCACGACTTTTTCTTGACACCGAAGCTGTAGCTTGACACGCCGTCGTGCGAAATCTCTTTAATACGTACAGTTCATCTTAAGCCTTCATGCTAGGAGTTAATTGGTATTAGTTCTGTGCTTGAGGAAGTGTTTCAAAGCAGAAGTAGCATTTAGACGAATTATGGTTAACTTTGTGCTGGGCTGTTGCTCCTTTTACAGTATTAAATCAGGCGATTATACTTTACCGATACCAGTTAGATTTCATCGGATCACTCGTGACGAATGTCAATTCCCACCTGAACTAATTCGTATCAACAATCCATGGAATCAGGTAACTTTTTTATACCTGCACTCAGTGAAAGATCGTTGAAACGTTTGAAATCTTTGGTTCAGCCTCCCAGAGCTCATTTTATTACTTTCTTGTCTCCTGCAGTCACCATGTGTTTTTCTTGGAATTGTGATTTTTGCGTGTACAGTTTCGCTGCACTTATATACTGATTTGCATGAACATCCATTGAATTTATATAGCCCAAATTTTGTGTCACGGAACGCAGTATTGATTTATATTGCATTTTTTACGGTCAAACTTTTTACCAGAATTCTTCCTTAGCAATAAAAATGTAAGAAAGAAATCAATAGATTGATCTGTTTGAAAGCAGAAGCCAGTGAAAAAATTATCCCCCCCCTCCAAGATGAAACTTGGTAGTAGAATAAAGGGTAAGTCAAGTCAAAACACGACGATGATGTCCAAAGTACTCAGAGGAAGACAGAAAGATCTGAGAGACTTGTGATGTTCTCTTTCCGATTCCCAACACGCAGCAAAAAACACCCACCAAGCATCCGCATTGTGTACACCACGGAAAGTATCATATAAATTGATTTGTTAACTGATTTATTTCCGTTGCATCGAAGCTCTGAATTTTTTTCGTGGGGGGGGATTCGTGGTTTAACGACCACCATCAGCAACTCAGTGTGCTATGAGCAGTCGCCCGTCTCTGATTTGATGTTACTGGTTCGTTCCATGCAAAGGAGAGAGCCAGTGCCGTAAGACGCGCACAAAATCCATGCCTCACCGTGATTCGAACCCGGACCTAACTCCGGCGAAAGATCAGAATTCAAATGGTATTTATTGAGAAACAAATATATACAATTATTTACAAGTATTTACAATCACCGGGTTGTCGTCGCGCGTTGGCGATCCCACCACGCTTTTCACCTGACAAAGCAACTAACAAAAATAACAAAAAGTGACGCATATATAGGACTGTTCATAAAAGTCAGTGAAAGTCAGTCAGGGAATGTTCAAATTTCGGAGGAACAAAACCCAAAGTGATCAATTGTTGAAGAAATGTAGGAAAATCACTGATTAAGAAGGAGAAAAAGCCAGCCTGATGTTGGGTGCCGGCTTCGCAGAAAAAGTCCGTCGTAGGAAAGCGCTATGATTTACTGTGAAGGAAGAAGCTCATCAGAGGAAGACGCAAAAAGTTCAGCGATGACTACGCACAACACAATGCGACACTGTTTAATTCGAGAAGCAATGTTGATGAGAAGGTGAAGGAAGGTTGGGAAACATCAAGCAGTCAGGACGAGATGATGACCAAATAGGATGGTGCAGTCACAGACCTTACTCACGGTGATCACTGGAGAGAATGGAACACAAATCCAGCAAACCGGGCAAGGACAGAAGAATGAACAAAGACCAGGAGATCTCAGGAACTATCGAGGTCAAGGACTCATTCATAGGTGAGCACAAGAAAGTGAAGCTTCACGGAAAACATCATGAAAAAGACCAGTCTCATCTTCCCGGAAGACATAACACAACATGCGGCATTCTCATCTCGAGAAAGAAACACTAGTCACACTTCCTGGTGCTGAAAGAAAAAAAACACAATAAGCACATACTGCAAAAAGACGTTCTTAACAAAAACGAAAACCTTGGTCCTCCCCCCCCACCTAAAAAAAAAAGAAAAAAATCGTGTGACCGTCCATTTGTATCCACAAAAGAAGCGCGTTGAAACGTTGCTACAGGCGTATTATGCCTGTAGCAGCTAAACAAAAAAATAATTGATTTGTATAAAACGGAGCATAATTGGGGTGGTTGAAGATGGTCTGCAAGTTTAGGCATGAAAACCTTAAGCATTTATTTTGTCCTTCTACCATATTGGATGGCCCAAGACGGCAGAGAAACATTACTAAAGACTTCCTCGAGGGCTGAGAGTTGTTGAACCATTTTGGGAAGGCGCTGTAAAATACTCCGCACACATGGTATATGCATTATGTTGCTCTTTTTTGGACACTGATAGAGAGATATTAATTCAGGGAGAGTAAATGGCGAATTGGGGACAGTGCTATCCTGGAAAACTTCTGGAAAATCAAGAAGGGTATGGGGAGGGGGCATTCACCTTCTGAAGAAGCAGATTGCGATTCACTATCAAGGGCAGTTTCCGTGCATTCTTCTGCCGAATCGGTAAAGATGCAATAAGTGTTGGATGTGGAAACAAGATATTGACTGTCCTGGCTAGGTGCAGCAGAAGAACGTCGAGAGTGCGGGGTTAAAGAGCGTATTTTTTGTCGTAAACTGGAACGAGAAGACGCACGAGTACGTCGTGGTGAAGTCAGAAAAATAGAGCGTTTATTAGCTGCCTGAGACTGGGTGGCCTGTTGAAGTGGTAACAGATGTGGAACATTTGCAGTGTCCATATCAAGGGGATTATGTAAACCCACTGCAGTAGAGGTCAAAGTCGGACATGGTTGAACATTATCAAATTGTCGAGATCCAGGATCTGAAGCAACAGGGTTACCAGTAGAAGTAGAGTCTATAGAAGGTATTACAGGTGGTTTTCCTGCGGTTCCTGGTTGATCAGCAAATAAAGCAGATGAAGGTTCCTGTAGGCTGCAAATAGAAGTAGCAGCGGCAGCAGAACTGTCCTGTAGAACATGATGTAGACATTCAGACACGACGTGCCCTTCAGCCTTGCACTTAAAGCACTGGACACCCGCAAATACATTAAAAACTAATGTGCGGGTGCCAATGCTGAGTTCCATGCATGTGGGACGTTTAACAATAGCTTCATCACTAGGGAATATGATACGGTACTGTCGACGTTTTTCTTGCACTGAACTGTAGTGCGAGTAGCGACCTAAAGCTGGAAGAATTTTCGTTTTACCAATCACTTATCCAAAAGACCCTAGATCTTTAATTAGTACTGAATCCGGGATGGCTGTCGGCACCGTCGTAGGGTAACAGTAATAGGCCTATGTGAAGCAGGAATAGGTTGTAAATGGAAATGTCTAATATCAATTCCTGACTGAAGAATTTTATCAACAGTAGTGGGGTCTGTAAATTGCACTATAATTCCCCCTCCCATACGAATAATAGACACTATCTGTTTTTCGGGAACAACTTTATAAACAGCATCTAGATAAAGTGAATTGGGGTGTCGGGCAACGATTGAAAAAAGACACTAAGAAGTAATGCAGAGTTATACTGCTTACCTTCATGAGATTCTTCAGGAACCAAAATCTTCAATACCTTATTCACTCTGGTTAGTTCAATGTTATCGCAAAATGAATTCGTAATCCGTTGAGATGAGCCACCAGCAACAGTTGCAAACGCAAGCGAGGGTGGGCACATATCTCCAGCCCTCACACTAGAGTTGGTTCCATCGGTATATCGGACGTTACTGGTAGAAGACATAGTAGAGATATCAGAAAGCGCAGGTGAAGATGTAGGCACATTCAATGCTGATGAATACGATATTGTAGAAACTGAAGACGAAGAAGAATCACGTGAAGCGGTAGAGACGATAGCACAGGTTGCGGCCATCTCGGCCACGAACCCCAACGTGAGCGAGTGCTGCACTTCGCAACACTCAAAAAGAAAGAAACCACAAACCTGTGGCTGTCCACAATCACTGCTTGTGAAGTGGAAAAGAGTGTAGAAAACAACAAAACAATCAAACACAAAAATATCCAAGGTCAAGCAAGAACCGACTATCACTCGGGAGCTCTACAAATATGCGACTTGTCCTTATCAGAATTCAAACGGTATTTATTGAGAAACAAATATATACAAGTATTTGCAATCACCGGGTTGTCGTCGTGCGTTGGCGATCCCATCATGCTTTTCACCAGACAAAGTAATTAACAGAAGTAACAGAAAAGTGACGCACATATAGGACTGTTCATAAAAGTCAGTGAAAGTCAGTCAGGGAATGTTCAAATTTCGGAGAAACAAAACCCAAAGTGATCAATTGTTGAAGAAATGTAGGAAAATCACTGATGAAGAAGGAGAAAAAGGACAGCTTGATGTTGGGTGCCGGCTTCGCAGAAAAAGTCCGTCGTGGAAAGTGCTATGATTCACTGTGAAGGAAGGAGCTCATCAGAGGAAGACGCAAAAATTTCAGGGATGACAACGCACAACACCATGCGACACTATTAACACAACATGCGGCACTCTCATCACGAGAAAGAAACACTAGTCACACTTCCATGTGATGAAAAAAAACCACAATAAGCACATACTACAAAAAACATTCTTAACAAGAAAAAAAACCTTGGTTCCCTCCAAAAAATAAAAAATTCGTGTGCCCCTCCATTTGTATGGACAAATGAAGAGCGCTGAAACGTTGCTACAGGCGTATTTTGCCTGTAGCAGCTAAAAAAATAAGTGATTTGTACAAAACGGAGCATCATTGGGGTGGTTGAAGATGGTCTGCAAGTTTAGGCATGAGAACCTTAAGCATATATTTTGTCCTTCTACCATATTGGGTGGCCCAAGACGGCAGAGAAACATTACTAAAGACTTCCTCGAGCGCTGAGAGTTGTTGACCCATTTCGAGAAGGCGCTGTAAATTCTTCTGCACACATGGTATTTGCATAATGTTGCTCTTTTTCGGACACTGATAGAGATATTAATTCAGGGAGAGTAAATGGAGAATTGGGGACAGTGCTGTCCTGGAAAACTTCTGGAAAGTCAAGAAGGGTGTGGGGAGGGGGACATTCACCTTCTGAAGAAGCAGATTGCGATTCACTATCAAGGGCAGTTTCCATGCTTTCTTCTGCCGAATCGGTAAGGATGCCATAATTGTTGGATGTGGAAACAGCGAATTGACTGTCCTGGCTAGGTGAAGCAGAAGAACGTCGAAAGTGCGGGGTTAAAGTGAGTTTTTTTTTTGTAAACTGGAACGATAGAGACACACGAGTACATCGTGGTGAACCTGGAGAAATAGAGCGTTTATTAGCTGTCCGAGACTGGGTTGCCTGTTGAGGTGGTAGCAGATGTGGAACATTTGAAGTGTCCATATCAAGGGGATTATGTAAACCCACTGCAGTAGAGGTTAAAGTCAGACATGGTCGAACATTATCAAATTGACGAGAACCAGGATCTGAAGCAACAGGGTTACCAGTAGAAGTAGAGTCTATAGAAGGTATTACAGGTGGTTTTCCTGCGGTTCCTGGTTGATCAGCAAATAAAGCCGATGAAGGTTCCTGTAGGCTGCAAATAGAAGTAGCAGCGGCAGCAGAACTGTACTGTAGAACACGATGTGGGCATTCAGACACAATGTGCCCTTCAGCCTAGCACTTAAAGCACTGGACACCCGCAAACACATTAAAAACGAATGTGCGGGTGCCAATGCTGAGTTCCATGGATGTGGGACGTTCAACAATAGCTTCATCACTAGGGAATATGATACGGTACTGTTGACGTCCTCCTTTCACTGAACTGTAGTGCGAGTCGCGACCTAAAGCTGGAAGAATTTTCGTTTTACCAACCACTTATCCAAAAGACCCTAACGCTTTAATTAGTATTGAATCCGGGATGGCTGTCGGCACCGTCGAGAGTTTACCAGTAATAGTCCTATGTGAAGCAGGAATAGGTTGTAAATGGAAATGTCTAATATCAATTCCTGACTGAAGAATTTTATCAACAGTAGTGGGGTCTGTAAATTGCACTATAATTCCTCCTCCCCTCCCATACGAATAATAGACACTATCTGCTTTTCGGGAACAACTTTATAAATAACATCTAGATAAAGTGAGAGGAAGGGGGTGTCGGGCAACGATTGAAAAAAGACACTAAGAAGTAATGCAGAGTTATACTGCTTGCCTTCATGAGATTCTTCAGAAACCAAAATCTTCAATATTTTATCTACTCTGGTAAGTTCAATGTTAACAGAAAGTGAAGTAATCCGCTGAGATGAGTCACCAACAACAGTCGCAAATGCAAGCGGGGGTGGGGGTGGGCACACATCGTTAGCCCTAACTCTAGAGTTGGTTCCATCAGTATATCGTTGCTTGTAGAAGATATAGTAGAGATAGCAAGAAGCACAGGTGAGCAAGCAGGCACATTCAAAACTGATGAATGCAAAGTAGTAGAACTAGAAGACGATGAAGCAGCATGTGAAGCGGTAGAGACGATAGTAGAGGTTACGGCCATCTCCACCACAAACCCTAACGTCAGCAAGTGCTGCACCTCGCAACACTCAAAAATATTAAACCACAAACCTGTGGCTGTCCACAGTCACTGCTTGTGAATTGGAAATGAGTGTAGAATACAACAAAATGATACCAAGAACGCTTAAACCAACACACAAAATACAAGGTCAAGCAAGAGCCGACTATCACTCGGGAGCTCAATGAATATGCGACTTGTCCTTATCAGAAGCCATCGCTTAGACCAATGCGTCACCGTGACGTTTATGAAATTTCATATCAAGTAACATTTTCTGTGAAGACTTCAGTCTCTTAGCAAAAAAACTATTTTTGAAGTATGATATGCTTTTAAAAACATGGTTAAACTAGTGTGTCATATAGGTCATTAAGAAACGAAAAAATAAAAAAAAATAAAAATCATACCGCAGGGCACAAACATTATAAACCTAACTTCATACTGCCTATAAACAGAAATAACGGAAAGGAATAACATTTAGGAATTACATTGGGCGACCGCACGGACAAAAAATCACGGAATCAACCGCTCGAGAAAAAAAAAGCATGTTATTGTTTGGGGTTTAACGACCACCGTGAGCAACTCGAAAGGCTATAAACACCTGTCCCACATTTGGGGTTCCGGGGAAGGGAGAAAGCCATACTGTAAAACACACACGCACACACCATCCATACCTCACCCGGGATTCGAACCCATGCCCACCTCGGACAAAAGATCAGAATCCAGTGCTCTGACCACTGCGCCACCAAGAAAGCAGTTGTAAGGACACACCAAAACGTCATATTCAATCAACTTAAATCTCGGTGGGATGCCGAACCTTCCACATCGTTAAGTGACACAAAATCATAGCTTTCAAAATCATGAGGAACAGGTTAATAACAAGGAACTGTACACCAATTAAACCTTAAATACTACTAGTAATCCGAATTTCTTGGCGTACAAAATAAATTGAAGTTTCCAAGCCTTCGCACATCAACCAGATGGCTTTTTCAAGGAAGGTAGACAGCCAACAACAAACTGGATAATAGAACACTTCAACAATTTCAACGCGGTGACTTTACTAGGAAGTAAATTAATAGGCGCAAATGTAATCGAAAAAATGAGGTCACGTTTGTTGGCACGAATCAATTCTTCAATAATGCCGTGTTTTCCACCACGGGTACCGTGGTAGAAAACACAGCATTATTTGAAGAATTGATTCCAAATGCCTGGCAACGAGAGAGAGGCGCTATCATTGCAACCCTCGCTACAGGTCAAGATTTCCAAGGTTTCGCGAATAGCAGTAGATTTGGGTGGGGAGTATGAAGCTAATTTCTTTATATCATTCCACATAGGATTAGCGGACTTGAACTTGACCTCTCTTGATAAGGCACTGGTTATTTTACCGTCTTTTGTATCCCTTTTATGTTCGTTGATTCTAATTCCAAACGAACGTTTGGTCATTCCGATGTAATATCACCAGGAGCCGTCCGGATATTGTATAGGGATGGCATAAACACCTGCCTCATTAAGAAGAGGGGGCTTGTCAATATTTCTCTTAACCATCGTATATAAAGATGCCGGAGATTTTATGCCGACACCGAAGCTCATCCTTATGAGCACATTTTTGAGTTGATAGGAAACATTTGGTATGTAGGGAATAGAGCCCAGTTAGCGAAGTTGCGGCATAGAAATATTAGCACGGCTGGTTCTGGCTTTCTCGATAAAGTTATGCATCTGGTTCGAGGTATATCCTGCCTGAGTAGCCAATTCGACGATATGTTTTAGTTTTGATTCTCTAGAATGAACATCGGAGGAGACGGCGAAGCTCTTCTAATTCGAGAACGGAAGAAAACTGTCTTGTAATCATCAGGACAGAATAAACTGCGGAGCATCAGGTTGGGAGCGGAGGTGGGTTTATAATAGACTTCCGTATGAAGGTGGTTGTCATGCGATTTTCTCGCTAAGACAGTGAGGTAAGATAAGGTGTCACTGCGCTCAAGCTCCATAGTGAAATTGATCGTAGGGTGTATATAATTGACTTTATCGAAGAAAGATGGGAGAGTCTCTTTTCCGTGAGGCCATATGAAAAATACGTCGTCCGCATATCGCAGCCAGGTGGTAGTCTTTGGGGTGATGTTGGTAAAAATATGTTGCTGAATGGGACAAAGTATTGCTTCCGCGAGGACGGCTGAAAGCGAAGATCCCATTGAAGCGCCGTTTACTTGCTTATAAACTTGCCCTTGGAAACTGAAGTAGCTGGAATTTGAGACTAAGTCCATTAATTTGAAGATGCTGAGGCAAGACTCTTGCGAATAAACTGATGAAATAGAAATAGCCTCTTTCAATGTACTGAAGGTTTCCGGCAAGGGGACCGATGGGTACAGGGATAGCACGTCGAAACTGCCGATAATATCATGTTGTTGAACAGTGAGTTGCTTGGGTTTAGTGATAAAATCTAAAGTAAATGTTAAAACAAAGCCCGATTCAGGTAGATGGCTGGTAAGGAATCTGGATAATGCCTTCTCAAAATGGTAGGTCGGGGCTGACCTTCTGGACACAATCAGTCTCAGTGGATTGCCGGACTTGTGGTGTTTAAGTATTCCAAAGAATTTTGGGATCTGAGGGCCAGGTGGTAATTTGGCAGCTTTCCTGAGATCTTAAAACTTAGATTACTACCTGACCATCAGATCCCAAAACTCTTTGGAAAACTTAAACATCACAAGACCGGCAATCCACTGAGACCGATTGTGTTCAGAAGCCATCTACCTGAATCGGGCTTTGTTTTAACTTCTACTTTAGATTTTATCACGAAAATCAAGCAACTCATTGTTCAACAACATGATATTATCGGCAGTTTCGCGTTATAACGAAGTAAATTTCTCCGTCATTTTTGTCCACGCCGGGGCTTGAACCCGGGTCCCCTCACTCTGGAATAAGTTGCTCTACCAATTCAGCTACGCGGACGTTCGTTATCACTGCTATCTGCCTTTATATCGTGTGCGTCCTGCTGGGCAGGCACGTCACAACGTGGTATCCCTTTACCCATCGGTCCCCGTGCCGGAAGCCATCAGAATATTGAAAGAGGCTATTTCTAATTCATCAGTTTATTTGCAAAGAGTCTTGCCTCAGCATCTTCAAATTAATGGATTTGGTCTCAGATTCCAGCTACTTCAGTTTCCAAGGGCAAGTTTATAAGCAAGTAAATGGCGCTCCGATGCGATCATCGCTTTCAGCCGTCGTGGAAGCAATACTTCGTCCCATTGTGCAACATATATTCACCAACATCACTCCAAGGCCTACCACCTGGCTGCGATATGCGGACGACGTACTTTTCACATGGCCTCACGGAAAAAAGACTCTCCCATCTTTCTTCGATAAAGTCAATTATATACACCCTACGATCAATTTCACTATGGAGCTTGAGCGGAGTGGAACCTTACCTTACCTCGAAGTCTTAGTGAAAAAATCGCATGACAACCGCTTTCATACGGAAGTCTATTATAAACCCACCTCCGTTCCCAACCTGGTGCTCCGGAGTTTATTCTGCCCTGACAATTACAAGACAGCCTTCTTCCGTTCTCGAATCAGAAGAGCTTCGCCGTCTCCTCCGATGTTAATTCTAGAGAATCAGAACTAAAAACATCGTCGAATTGGCTATTCAGGCAGGATATACGTTGTCCCAGATGCATAACTTTATCGGAAAATCCAGAACCAGCCGTGTCAATCTTTCTATGCATCAATTTCGCTACCTAGGCTCTATTCCCTACATACCAAACGTTTCCTAACAACTCAAACATGTGCTCAAGAGGATGAGCTTCGGTGTCGGCATAAAGTCTCCGGCATCTTCATATAAGATGCTTAAGAAAAATATTGACAAGCCACCTCTTCCCAATGAGGCAGGTGTTTATAGCATCCCTGAACAATATCCCGACGGCTCCTGGCGATATTACATCGGAATGACTAAACGTTCGTTTGGAATTAGAATCAACGAACATAAAAGGGATACAAAAGACGGTAAAATAACCTCTGCCATATCAAGAGATTTCAAGTTCAAGCCCGCTAATCCTATGTGTAATGATATAAAGAAATTAGCTTCATACTCCCCACCCAAATCTACTGCCATTCGCGAAACCTTGGAAATCTTGACCTGCAGCGAGGCTTGCAATGATAGCGTCTCTCTTTCGTTGCCAGCCATTTGGAATTAATTCTTCAAATAATGCTATATTTTATACCACGGTACCCCGTGCCAACCAACGTGCCCTTGTTTCTTCGAATGACTGATCACAATTGCGCCTATTCATTTATGACTAGTCAAGTCACCGCGTTCAAATTGTTGAAGTGCTTTATTATCCAGTTTGTTATTTGCTGTCTACCTTTCTAGAAAAAGGCACCTGGTTGATGTGCGAAGGCTTGGAAACTTCAATTTATATTCTACGCCAAGAAATTCGGATTACTAGTAGTATTTTAGAGGAACAGGTTTTTTGGGAAAGGAGACCTAGATGTCGGTTTGTGAAGCCGAATCGTTGGACTAACGAGCTCATATTGGAGCTTACTACTTTGACTGTACAATTTGTACTACATTACAAGTTGCCAGTTCTGTTTTCCATTATTAAAGCATATAACTCTTTAAAATTAGCTAAATTTGTTCTTCATTTAAATTTTTTCAAAAGCCAAAATATAAAATAACCGATATACAAAGGAGGTGAGTCCTTCACTATCTGTGATATACAAACTGTCACGTTGTCCAGGGGAAAAGGTAATACCAAGTGGAAACATTTCAATTGATAACAAAGGGAGTTTTATTTTGTAAATAACTCCACAGAGTGAACACAACAGCGTTCTTGATTAATTTCCGAGCATTGTGAAAAATACGCGTTCACTTAAATATGTTTTACGTGTGAAACGTTAAAATGTCTTACGATTAAAGATGATGCTCTCAAATAATGGTATTTGACTAACGAAGGTCTTCAGTTTTCAAAAAGCCGAAAGCCAGCTGTCGCTCCTCAGAGCAGAGCAAAAAATTTCAGTCCGTCGAGGAACTCTTTTGATAAAAATAGACTCCCTGTTAGCGACTTCCGGGTACACCCGGACATTTCCGTGTAGTCACATATCACAGGGTGAAAGTCATTTTAAGCGTACATCATTTTATTGAAAATATTTGAACTAGGCAAAAATGCTGTCCTGGTACTTACTCCCAAAATGTATTTTTGTTCTATGCCCCAAGTCTGTCTTTTAATCCTTACTTGATAAGAAGTAGAAATCTTTGCTTCCTAAGCAGTTTTCTTAAGACGTGCTTGTTCCAACGCAAAATCCAGTCAAACCTGAGAGGAGATTGGAAGAGGCGCTTCCGTACTTCAACTGCTAAGTACATTTCTAACTATTTTGTCAGTTTTCTTCTTAATTTTCACAGAACAATCTTTTTCAATTTTTTAAAATCAATTTGTGCAAATATATGTCTAAATTAACACAATGCATCTGGATGGGAATATATATATATATACACATGTATGTTACTATCCAGATATAATGTGTTTATTTGAAAGTACTCGTACATGTGTTTAAACATTTCCTGTTTTTTGGTCTATGACAAGAAGTACGGAAAACGAGCAAAATGTTGTACAGATGGGATCGCTGAATTAAATGTGCGGTGAAACCACAGGAGATAGATTTAGAAATGAGAGGATCGGAGCAGCAGAGAAAATAACAGAGATGCAAAGAAGGCCGGAGAAAAGACTAGGGCATGGTTATGTATTGAGAAGATGCAAAGACACCTAACTCCGAAGCGGCGCTAAAATTTCTCAGGCGCCTACTCTGAATGATGCTGACGTTTCCCATGTATTTACCCAGAATGATATTTCTAATTTGTACTAAAGACTCTGATAATTACCCAGAATCGCATTGCTTTATTATAAACAATTTCTTATGCATCTACTCCACTACGCAATTTTAAAGTTTATCTGGTACTTTATTCAGGGTATGTTTCCATATTCAAAAGTTCTTGCATCTTCACTCCTGAGAATATTGTTTCATTAGTTATTATTTTTGAGCTCCATAGCCACTGGGCATTTTTTGTGTGTTATATTCTGTCGTAGTTGATTTTCCGAAAATTTGGAAATTTGTTGAAAAGCTGTAGGCATGCTATTATGGGTATAATGAGAACTTTGTATTGGAAAAAATTCTATGCCTCAACGTATGAAACAGGGTCATAGTAAAATAGTTTTGTTTTGCTTCTGGGATTCCATAGGAAGCAAAAAGAAAAAAACATAACCACTCAATAATTATGGAAGAATATATCTGCGCTATGGTAAAACTCTTTGTGAGGAAATAAAGAAAAGCGAAAAGCACTGGACTTCGGGAATCAGAAATTGTATAACCTGTTTCTTCTGGGCAAACCTGAAAAATTAAAGATAATCTAAGTTAGATGATGCTATTTCAATGCATCATACAAGACGTAATTGAAGAGCGATAAAAACGGTAAATAAAAAAATCAGGAAAGTAGTAGCAATGAGAATAGCAGTGAGAAAAGTAGCATTAGCTTTGAGACTTCTATCATGTTTTCGGAATTAAAATCCGCATATGTTTCAATATTCTTGATGGAAGAGGAGAAAAAGTCAACCGATAAGTAAAAAACTTTCACTTTAAATAAAACAAAACTGAACTGAACAAAATATTACCCTATTACTGATATTTTAATTCATTCTTAATTTTATCATAACATTATTTTTCAGAAACTTACCTTTAATTTATTGCATAAATCTTTTTTCATTTAACGACAAACGGTTATACATTATTTTATAACCTTTATGCTCTAATAATGTTATTTCACTGAATTTCTGATTTTTCTTGCTCCCATTGATTTGCCTTCATATCACTATTATTTTTGACAGAAGAGAACGCATTACTTTTCCACCTGAAACAACTATTAATACAGGGTGTTCCCAAATTCGCGCGATAAACAAAGAGGGGTGATAGTACACATCAAGATGAATAACTTTTGGAATGGAACGTAGGGTGGCACTCCGCTCCTAGTGCCCGAAAAATGTTAAGTTCCATGTCCAGGATGATCCTCCAACAGTGGAAAAAAACACAACTTACCTTAAATGTCGGTTGAAAACTTGCGTTAGTGAACGTAGTGGCATGCATGATGGGCCCCTTGCACGTGTTTCCACCGCGGTCCTGGACTTTCTGAATGCGACGTATCCCAGTAGGTGGATTGGACGAGGCGGACCCGTAGCTTGGCCTCCACGCTCCCCGGACCCGTAGCTTGGCCTCCACGCTCTCCGGACCCGTAGCTTGGCCTCCACGCTCCCCGGACCCGTAGCTTGGCCTCCACGCTCTCCGGACCCGTAGCTTGGCCTCCACGCTCCCCGGACCCGTAGCTTGGCCTCCACGCTCCCCGGACCCGTAGCTTGGCCTCCACGCTCCCCGGACCCGTAGCTTGGCCTCCACGCTCCCCGGACCCGTAGCTTGGCCTCCACGCTCTCCGGACCCGTAGCTTGGCCTCCACGCTCTCCGGACCTGAATCCACTGGACTTCTTCTTCTGGGGACACCGGAAAACACTGGTGCACGAAACGCCTGTGAAGTCACCGGAAGATCGCGTCGCGAGGATCGTTGTCGCTGCGGACCAGATCAACCCTACACCGGGAGTCTACGAGAAAGTGCGCTAGTCCTTCATCCGTCGGTGTGGGCTGCTCAATGACGCCCTTGGCGCCACTTCGAGCACCTCCTTTGAGTCCTAATTTGCCTCTACGTTCGCTAACGCAAGTGTGCAACCCATAATTTAGGTAAGTTGTGTTTCTTTCCACTGTTGGAGGATCAACGTGGATATGGAACTTACCGGTTTTCGGGCACTAGAAGCGGAGTGCCACCCTACGTTCCATTGCAAAAGTTATTCGTCTTCATATTTACTATCACCCCTCTTTGGAAATCTGGAAACACCACGAATTTGGAAACACCCTGTATACAATGTTTGCATTATATTCGAGACCTTAAAAATATTATATATGTTCGTACGTAATAAGCATTTATGTAAACAAAAAGTTTAAAAATGAAATTAAATGCAGTAAAAATCTACTTACTGTTCATGAAATTAAATTCAGTAATAATGTCGATTTCAAAACTTGTATTTGCAAGACAAATTTTGAAGTTATGAATCCGTTTAGTGCTGTAAATATGACATGAATGGTAAGACAGATAGTATCCAAAAACTTTAACATTTTCAAGTTTTGGTAGTCTGAGTGGTGTAGTGGTTAGCATACTCTGGCGCTAGCCGGGTGACACGTGTTCGATTCCCGCTGCAGGGCGACGGAATTTTCAAGTCTTTGGATATCATCTGACTTACCATTCATGTCATTTTTACACCAATAAACGGATAGACAACTTCATTTTTTTTTTAATTGGAGGTTTAACGACCACCGTGAGCAACTCAATGGGCTATAAGCAGTCCCTAATTTAGGGCCACTGGATCCGGGGAAGAGAGAGACCCGGCGCCGTAAGTAAAATACAACATCCATGCCTCACAGGGATTCGAACCTGGACCCCTCTCGGACGCTTCAAAATTTGTATTGCTCAATACTGGTATACCGTATTTCATTCAATGATGTATTTGCAAGATTTCTGTGACAATAAATTGCCATTCCAAAAATTGTTGCATTTTCAAAGTTTCTTAAAGCCGCCTTAAAAGTGTTGAAAGCTGTCTTCGTTATATTCGCGATATTATGGTAATTAATATACCATCTGTAAGTTGTGTTGTCCATATGTAATGCGGCCTCCCGATATTGAAGGGGCAGCATTTTCGTCTCATTACCTACCCATATCGTGAGTGCATTGTATGTTATGCGGGAATACTACTTTGTATCAATTTCTGTGTCAAAATACTGTTGGCGTGTCGTGTAAAAAATCTGCGTTTCGTCACTGTGTTCATGTGTATCACTAATTTTCATAGTTTCATCGAGCTAAATAGATTGTCCATGTTGCAGATGGTAAAAAAAAGGCTCGTTGCGGGGAGAACTGGTTAATGTACACTGCTGGCCACCTAAAATGCAACACCAGGAAGGACACGAGATAGCAAAGCCAGATTTACTGGACACATAACAACAGCTACAAAGATGAAACGATGAAGCTTACAGGCCCGTGCGACTTGCGGAACACGCAGACATCAATAGTTCGTGTGGCCCCCATGGCTGGCAATAACGGCCGCTACACGCCATGGCATCGAACGAAAGAGGCTTTGGATGTGGGTTTGGGGTATGTCGGTCCAGGCTGCTTCCACACGTTGCCACAGTTCATCACGCGTAGCCGCGGGTGGTGCTTGCCGGGTCACTCGGTTGCCGATCAACGACCAGACGTGTTCGATGGGCGACATATCGGAAGAACAGGCGAGCCACGGCAGTAGTGACACCTGGTGAGCCGTGAAGAATTGTTGCGCGATGCGTGCCACGTGCGGGCGCGCATTGTCTGTTGAAGCGTGGCCGCTAGCAGGTCCTGCAGTTAAGGGAGGACTACAGGCTCCAAAACGTCGGAGATGTAGCGGTGGCTGTTGAGTGCACCGGCAATGCGTACCAGAGGGGTGCGAGTATCATATACAATTGCGCCCCAAACCATAACGCCAGGCGACGAATCGGTATGGAGATGCATAATGCAGGCGTCATACAGTCTCTCGTCGCGGTACCGCCAAACACGGATGCGACCATCGTGGTGTTGCAGGCAGAAGCGGGATTCGTCGGAGAAGACAATGTCGTACCATTCCGTAGTCCAGGTACGGCGTTCAACGGGCCCACTGCCGCCGCACTCGCCGGTGGTGTAACGTCAATGGTAATCGGAGCAACACGCGCCGTGCGACAAGTCCCCGCTCCTGCAAACGACGTCGAACGGTACGTGCTGACAGAGGTTGTTGCGCAACACACCCTAATTCCTGCGCTAACGTTCGTGATGTGGCGGTGCGAGCCGTCAATGTCCGCCGCACAACATGCCGGTCCTCTCGTTCGGTGGTGTGCCGCGGCTGTGGCAATCGCTCACGTCGGTCCGTCCGTCCCTTCCTGCACCCACCGAATCCATACTCGCCTCACTGTGGCTGGATGTCGTCCCACACGGGCGCTGATGTCTCGGTACGATAAACTGCTGTCGCGATAAGCTACTATTCGTTCTCTGTCGAACTCCAAAACGTGCTGGAATGACTGCCGTATTCTGCGACGAGGCATCAGGAAGCTTCCCACGCACAGGTCCGGCAGCACAACACACTACCACTACTTACCACAGAGAAGCACCATAAGAAGAGTGCCTTATGTGCACTCTTCTTATAGTGCTTCTCTGTGGCGTGCCGGGCGCACATGATTTGCATATGTCCTGCAATGCTAATCGTTTGCATGTCCTATCGCGGGCGACGCATGCTGTGAATTTCAGGCTAATCGGATGCTTCCTTCTTGGTGTTGCATTTTGGGTGGCCAGTAGTGTATATTATACGTGTTTCAAAAACGTACTTTGAAGGTTTATCGCACTCTACAAAATGGCCACGAAGTTTTATATCTTGGTTCTGTTGCGCCATTAACGGAAGCAAGGTTTTAAAAAGGAAATCGAAGGCGAAGCTGTTGCGTTCACTCGGACAGCACAGATATTGTTGAAGTTTGCGGCAGGAGAAATGAGCATTCAGAGAAAGAAAGGCTCGGGAAGGCTCCCTGCTGTGGATTTGGACGACCTGATCGTGGCTGTTAAAGTAAATCCAACAAGCAGCCTCCTCCTCGTAAAAGTTGCCAGCCAAACAGAGAGTTTTGAAATCAACGGTGCTGTCCACCTGCGCAAGGAACTGCTCAAAAATCCGCGAGACTCTCGAGTCATCAAGTGGACGCTTAACTGAAAATAAGAAATGGATCTACCTGCTTAATTCAAACACCGCCTACAAATAGCTGGACCCAGGCGAACTAGTTCTACCTGTCTCCAAAAGCAGATATTTTGAAAAAAGGTCGGGTGTGCCTGTTGGAATTTTGACGGTGTTTTCCACTTTCAGTTGTTTCCCGATGGCTGAGATATCAACGCCGAACTATGTATATTCCAAGCAGCTGGATCCCCTAAACCAACGGTACCCTGCTTTAGTAAACCGAAAGTGGACACTACTTGAACAGGACAATGCCAAGCCTCATACCCCAATTCTGATCTTGGAAAATAGTTCTTACCATACTCAGCGTATAGTACCAACCTTGTGATCTTGGAAAATAGCTCTTGCCACACCCAGCGTACAGTACGATCATTCTGATCTAGTAAAAACCTCTTGCCGCACCCAGCGTACAGTACCAACCTTCTGATCTTGGAAAAGAGCTCTTGCCACACCCAGCATACAGTACCAACCTTTCCGCCTTCTGATTATCACCCGTTTTGGAGCTATGGTTTATTTTCTCCGTGGTCGGCACTTCGCTGATTCGGACGACTTCGAACGGTAGTGTCAAGGGTTCTTCGCCTCTGAAACAAAGTCATGGTACCTTGCAGAAACAGGGGTACAATCTCTTTATAATGAAGTCGGGTACTTTAAGATATAAACACTGATTGTTACAAGGTTCTTAGTAAGTACATTTCTGTATCAGAAACGCAGTTTCTTCTGGACACCCTAAAACTATTTTGTTGTTATCTCAAGCCATTCATAGAAGTACAAAAGTTAGCTAATCCCTTAGCAGGTCCCTATTTTTCTAGTTCTCTCATTAGTGACTAAGAGAGGAATCCAGTCAATATTTGTGATTTCCGTGTACTATGGAGATTAGTTCCGATAGATTCTGGCTTCACAAAGTATAGACAGGAGAAAATGAAAAAAATATCGACTAGAAAACAAGGTGCTTTATAACTTCAAATACACTGCCTGACAGAGAAAATGCTACACCCCAAAGACGTGAACGCAGCACCATGCAAATTGCAGGGTGGGTGCACACGTACAATTTATGCAAATGATTACATTTGCACGCTAATCGCACGACCGGCGCGCGGGATATAAGCTGACAACCAGCCCGTGAGGCCATCAGTCGAGACGTCGTTACGGCCGCGAGAAGTGAGTAGTTCTACTGTAACCGTGTCTGCAGAACGAACATGGGGTGCCAATGCCGTTAAGACGCCGTCGTACGCGATTTCGTCAAACCGATGAGTTCACGAGAGGTGTCATCGTAGGCCTTCGTACCGCCGGATGGTCCTTGGGTTGTATTGCGGAAGAAACGCAACGTGATGCCACAACCGTCGGTTACATTTGGAGACAGTGGTCCCAGGAAGGATCTGTGCAACGTCGTAGGGGTCCGGAGGACGGAGACGGACGTTCGAGCGCATCGATCGTCGCATCCGACGTCATGCCGTAGCGGACCCACATGCCAAAACGGGCGACATTTTGCGGAGTGTACAGGGAGGCTTGGATGCTCCGATATCGACGCAGACAGTGTCGTGCCGATTGGCGGCGTCAATTTTGCTGTCGAGCCGTCCGTTGTGAAGGCTACCCTTAACAGCGAGCCATGGTCATCACCGCTTGGCGTGGTGTCGCTCTAGAGCTGCGTGGGGTGTCAAATGGAACATTGTGGTGTTCAGCGACTAATCGCGGCTCTGTCTCACCACGGATGATTGCCGTGTGAGAGTCTGGAGGTGACGTGGCCAACAGGTGGATTCCTCCGCCATTGTGGAGAGCCACACGGCCCGGCAACGTGGAATCATGGTGTGGGGTGCTATCAGCGCCAACAGCCGCTCATCGCTGGTACGCATTACGGGCACATTGACGGCATGCCGCCATGCTGACGAGGTGCAGCTGCCCGTGGCACTACCGTATCTGCATGGCATCCTAAACGCCGTTTTTCACAGGATAACGTCCAGCCGCATAACGCTCGAATCAGCCTGAATGCTGATTCGAGTGGTGGGTGGCTGCTTCCGTGGCCAGCGCGATCCCCCCACGTCTCACTCATCGAGCATCTGTGGCACACGATTGGACGTCGGTTGAGTACCCTCTCATCCCCGCACAATGAATATGAACTGTGGACTCGGAACACCACCACATGGTCCACGATACCCCAGGACTCTATTCGGACTCTTATTGCCTCGATGCCACGTCGGATTCAACGCTGTATCGCCCAAAATGGAGGTCACACTCCTTATTTATCTTCCTGTATATTCGGCTACTGGAGCCTAGTCTGTATGTGACAATTAAATCATTTGTTCAGGACCTATTTGGCTATCTGTGTGTGCAGTTTGGTGTGGCGTTTTCTCTGTCAGACAGTGTGCATGGCAAAATTGTAATAGAACTTTAAATTTTTCTGGGTCGTATTGCGCCCGTTTTATCAATACTTGGATTTATAATGGGTAAACGGATAACACATACTACATGATAAAACAAATGTAACTAAGAAACACGCGGAGGTATTTTGCGGAGGTTTAATGCACGAGTTCCTCTTAATTTCATGTTCTGCAAATTAACGTGGGTAATGTCCTGGCCGAAAGCAGAGATACCGAAACAAATCGTAAAGATAAAAGGAATCTTATTACTCAAGAAAGAATGTTACTAAGGAATTATTAAAGTGCATTTTATACAATTAGTAGTGTGATTTCGGTGAAAATTTAGCATAATATCCCATGACCTGAAGTCGGTATTGGGCAACAGGTTCTAACGAAAATGAAACAAATCGCAATGGTATCAAACAATAGAAACAAACAAAATGCATTGCAATTGAGCAGTGAAACTAAACAAAACTCATTAAAATCATGCTCAGAAACTAAACAAAATGTATGGAAAATGAGTGTCTCAGGATGGAAGCTTATGTTACAAAGTTTGTGACCTCAACTTTTACCTATCTGTGGAAAATTTGAACTTGAATATTCCCAGCGCATATAATAAAACAAATTTCACCAGAAACAAAAAGTCGCACTTTTCAATGTAGAATATTCTTAATGATTTCTGTGAAACTTTCGTGCAATCTCAAAATTTACATCTTCTTGCATATTACTAGTACCAGATTACAGTGGGCGATAACCTAAAAGAGGAGTATGACCTTAATGAAATTTCATAAATACTTCAAGAAAAACTTTAATTTGTGCAATTTTTATTGAACCAGGATTGGCGCTGGAAGCATACCGTACGGAAAAGCAGGCAGCACTGAAAATGGAGTAAAATGCATCGTAAATTAATAATTAAATAATACTATCCCTTCCCATCATAATTTACGCCCATCTGGAAGTGCTGGTATTTTCTTAACTGAATAGTCAGCGTTTTGTAACTGACATTGATTAACCAAAATTTCCCGTATGTACGCAGTTATCAATATTTGGGATTTTTAGGACATTACCTTTAGTGAGTCAAATGATCTGACTGTTGAAAAGTCAACATAACTGACCACGACAAAACAAAGTACGAGTAAAGGTTTATTTTATCAAACGTCTAACATTGTTGACTTTGGATTACAATTGAAAAAGAGAGTCGTATGGGATGCTGTTTTTTTTTTTTAAGTGAATGGTGAATTAGAGTTAATGGATGGTACTCTTACTTGGAATAAACATACTTCATAAGATTTCTCCACAGATAACTTTTGATTCACTTGTGTTTGCGAGCATTCGTGTAAGTTCGTACCACGACACATTTTCTGTTTCCGTTTGGGTTTCATGGGTTTCATCGTTGGTTCTCTTCCTATACAGTGTGTCTGCTACATATAACATTGTGGCCTGTTTCGAAATACAGCTATCACTCTGCAAAATTCCATAAAGAATCGACCAGCTGCAAAATAGAAAAAGAGAAATCCGTATCTGAGATAAAAGGAATGTCCAGATTAAGACTGCGGCTTACTTTAGATGATTTCCCACATAATCGAGCTCCTGTCATTTTCGTAAACCATCTGACTAAAACTGTTATAGACATCCTAAGCGCATTACAATACAAAGGATTTTAATGTAATTTTAATTAGTTGCATTAAAATTGTTCTACCCATAAGAAATTGGAGTCATTTTCTGAAAATCACCCGATTGTCATATTGGCATGAAGTGATCATTTATTTGCTGCAGATAAATAAAGGGTCGGACTTCTAACGGTGTTGGTAATACGTTAATTTTCACACCTCAGCATAAAGTCGTATTAAAAGCATCAAATTTCTTACTACATCATAGCTTACCATGCATTTTGTAGTTACCTCTTCAGAAGGTTATTCTTCGCTTGTTGTTCAGACTTTTAGAGAGCGTTCTACTCTTAGAACGAGTTAAACTTTGTTCTTCATTCAGAATCAGGTGACATACTTAGCAAGTAACTGAGTTTAATTCCTATAGACGCTGTTTTAGATGGCAATAGCTTGTTACGGAGCATGTTTCCTACCAAAATACAGGTAGTCATGCAATTTTATGACTTACACTAGAGATTATTCGATTCTCTTTCCTAAGTAATAGCACCTGTTATAGCAAAACTGCTGCATTATGTTATTTCCATTTGTGATAGTATGATGGATGAGATTACGTCCACGTAATCTCCGTGCATGAATACATTACGATGATGGTCTTCACGTAGACAGCGGCGAGTTGAAATTTCACATTCAGCGGTTTCTTCGCGTTTTTTTCGCCGCTCATTTATCACGTAGCGATTTTCGTTACATTCCGATATATGAAAAGCCACAAAGTGCCGGTAAAAATTAGCTGTCATGAAAGAAGCCTAACACGTGTATAGAAAAAATGAGGGAATATATACTGTCATAATTTAATTCTTACATCCTGAATAATCGAAAGTCCTAAGTTTCTGAAAGTTTTGAGATCATGTAGTTTCCTCGCATTCCAGTTTTTTTTTAAATTGTAAGTCTTTGTTGATTTAAGTCTACTGTCCTTATCTAATGAATATTGTTCTGAATTATATTTCCGGTGGAAAGACTGTGGAGATTGTGGAGGTCACCGGAAAAAGGAAGGAAGAACGGGAAAGGGAGAGAGGCAGAGGAAACGGAAAGGAGGCCAGAGGAATCGACTAGGGAAGGAAAAGTGATTGAAGAGCATGTTTAAGTTGGAGGAAATTAACAGAGAGTTTGGGCGAGGGTGGGAGGTTGGGAAAAATGTCGGAAACGGGTTTCCATGAAAAATCGGGGAGGACCAGTTGGGAAACGGAGACTACACCAGTGTGTAGCCATGCAGGGGAAAAAGAAAAAGTTGGCAGTAGGGGATGGAGGACAGAGGAGAAAAAAAGAGGCTCGGAAAGAAGATCAAGAGTGGAAGAGGGGGGTGACGAATGAGCGGTAAAGAACGAAGGAACTGAACAGCTTCATGGTAGACTAGAGGAAAACGGGGGGGATGACAGTGTGAATATCCATCTTGAGAAGAAGATGGACGGTGAGGCAGAGATTAAGGGGGAAGTCAGAACATTAAGCAGAAGAATGGAAGCGGAAGAGTCTGGTTGAATTGTCAAACGGAGGAAATTGAAAATTCTTACAGCTTTATAACGTATGGTAATCTCTGGCATATTGAGGCCACCACAAGTCGAAGGTAGAGATAATACTGAGGAAGATAAACAATGAGTGGATGACCAAACAATGCTGAGCATTGCTGATGTTGTTGCAGTTTGAACGTAGGCTGGTGGCGGTTGTGCAATCCAGGAATGATAAACTAATGAGAGGATGTGGGTGCCAGCAAGCCGTGCACGACTGTGGTAGGTCAGACAACACTTGAGCGTGGACCAGTAAGCAGCGGTGTGACGTAGTTTCCTGATGAGGGGTCTCCAAGTGGCAGCCGCTGCTGAGACCGGGCTGCCAATGTGCTGAATGGTGGAGGGGGAGGTTGTAGAAGAGAACGGATAGAGCAAAGAAAAGGCTCAAAGACTAGAGAGAAAAGTTGTCCGGAAAGAGGACATCCTTGACGGATGCCCTTACGAAACGGAATGGGGCTGTAAGGAAGGAGGCCGTCCGGATATGGACAACTGAGTCCTGGTACAGGGCAAGGAGGGCTGTGATGAAGACAGATGGGAAACCGAAGGCAGAGAGCACAGAGGCAAGCCACTGATAACTCGCGTTATCAAAGGCCTGCCTCTGATCAAGATTGAGGAAGGCTAAAGGTTCGGAGGAAAGGTGGGCCAGGCAATATGAGTCACGGAGGAGATTAATATTAGTATGAATGCTTCGGCCAGGGATGGTGTACGTTTGGTCAGGATGTATGACGGTGGGAAGGACAGGGTTCAATCGAAGAGAGAGTGTTTTAGTATAAATCTTGTAGTCAACATTAAGGATGGATATAGGACGCCAGTTATCCAACTCCAGCAGACACCCCTTCTTTGGAAGAAGAATGATGTGAGCTAGAGTAAAAGCTGGAGGAAGAACAGATAAAGAAAAAGCAGCGGTAAAGCAAGGCAATAGGAGAGGGTGTAGGAAAGAAGAAAACGTACGAAAGAAATTAACTGTCAACCCGTCAGGACCAGGTGACGAGTGACAGTTAAGTAAGGCAAATGACTGTACTACTTCTGCTGGTGTGATAGGCATAGAAAGAGATGTAGCAAGATGCGATTTAATATGTGGTAAGGCACGAAGAATCGAATCAGCATGCGGAGAACGTGACTGGAACTGAGCAAAACGTGAGTGGAAATATGTTCTAACACCGGAGCAAATGAGAGTGGGGTCATTAGTAACAGTTCCATCGGATAACTTCAGATTACGGAGGTGATGAGCAGAACGTTTGTGGAATTCCAGTTGTTAAACCTCTTCACATAGATAGTCATTTGGCTGGAGATAAAGGAGCTTGAGGCGGTGAAGAGCTTGTTGTGAGACAGGAAGTAGCAAGGCACGAAGTTCAGCTTGGTAATGAGAAAACAGCGGAGAATCAAGATCTAGGGTGGAAAAAATCGAGCGTGCAGCATCAATCTTCATAGAGGCGGTAGTACGTTTTTCGTGGGAATATTGTTTGGTATAAAGAAGAATTTGGGATTTGACATTTAACCAGTGTTGCAAGGGACAAGAAGCAAAAGGGAGCATATATAAGGCTTGTTGGAGCTGCGATTGGATGGAATTTACGTTGGTTGAATCAAGTAAAAGATCATCATCAAGGGTCCAAGTTCGGTAGTATTGCCGAGGCGATGGACCGGTGTGAAGACACATTACGACACAGTTGTGGTCGGAAGAAACTGTCGGTGTGTGAGAAAGGGAGATAACTGAAGGAAGAAGAATTGAAGAAACATAAAACCGGTCAAGTCGGGCAGTTGTAGGGGAGGAAGTGGAGTAGGAGCGCCAGGTGTACGAACGAAGAAATGGGTGCAGGTGTCGAAAAGAATCTTGGAGTTGTAGCTGGTTGATGGCTGTAGAAAGTGCTCGGGTAAGAAAATACCTGGTATCCGTGGAACCGTCCGATCTGTCGAGGGATGGGTCAAGGGTGCAGTTAAAATCACCATTAAGATGACAATATCAGTGGCTGGAATACCTTGAACACAGGAAACAAAATGCTCAAAAAGACAGTCTGCATACTGTTGATTGCCGGAAACATAGATGTTGAAGATATGGTATCGGAAGTTGTGAAGTCGGAAGGACAGAAGCTGCAAGAGGTCACGATAAATCGGTTTGACCGTGATATCAGTAATGAAGGATCGAAGACGAAAATGGATGGTCACCGCAAGTCCTGCGTGAAGACTAAGTCGATGGATATGGTAGAATTGAAATGGCCAGGTTCGCCACCGGTGGTATGGGGTGTTGGGATGACAGTTAGTCTCCTGTAGCAATAATATATCCGCATCATGCGGTGTAATGTCTTCAAACACTAACGCATAAGTAGAAGGGACGGAGCATCCCTTACAGTTGAAAGAAAGTAATTTTATCTTGAAAGAGGTTGTAGTGGTTGAATATTACTATCAGCACTTCTGTGAAGACTGGTTACACGTTTCTTTAAGTTAGATGTCTGCGAATTAGTGACTGTGTCAATTTTCGGCAAAAGAGCAAGTAGATTCTGAAGTTGGGTGATAATAGTAGGAAGCTGAGCATTACGTGATTGAACGCAGTCTAGCTGCTTGAGAGGACGTGACGGTTGATTGAGTATGATTAGAGCAAGATCAGACGGCGCCAGCGGTCCTTCTAATGCAGGGAAGGTTTCGAGATATTCTGCGAAAGCTTTTTGATCCAACAATTTTGGAACAGCTGGGGACTTAAGAGATGAAGAAACTGCAGTTGGAGAGAAAGACTGTCGAATTGGCGAATGGGAACGAGAGCAGCGTGGAGAAGACGTCACCGGCGAGATTGAACTCTCTCTAGTACGTTTCAACGTGGGAACGCCGGGAGAAGCTGGTGGGTGTAGGACAGTTAGATCTGACTCCACATCAGGGGATCCAAATGAAGAAGATGAAGCAACACGACGGAGGGGTTGCCATTCCTTTTCGGAGATAATACCCTCCGAAGAACGTAGAGGTACCACAGCAGCAAGTGGGTCCAACGATGGAGAGGTGGCCAAGGTTCCCGTAGAAGAAATCGAAGACTTGGAGATTGCTGACGATCATCATCTGCTGGGGGAAAAGCCTCTGGAACAACAGTAGCAGGGATCAAGGACGTCTGTGGAGCCGAACTTGGTATAGCCAGAGAAACTGATGTTGAGGGTGGGGTGCTGACTTCTGGCGGTATGGAAATAGGTGGCTTGGCAGATACATGTGGACAACGTGATTAGATGTGGCCATATGCCTTGCATTTAAAACAATGCAAGGCAGTAACGATATCGATCCGGAAAATCTGCTTCCCTACAACCACAGTGAGGTCAGTAGGGCAGTCAGCAATGGCATCTTCAGTAGGGAACAGGATCTTTGCTTGGCGACGCAGACCTAAGATGTTCCTGCCATCTGGGTCTGTTGGTGCGGAAGACAGAGTGGAAATGGAACCAACTACTTTTCCACAAAGGGAAAGGGCCGCCATTAAGTAATGGTCCTTGATTTCTGGTGGTACGGGGTAGCACGTAACAAGTACGGGGCGGTGTGTGAGCAGGATTCCCAGTATGGTATGATCCCCAACATGCAGACCGTCAGATAAGACACGCTCCACAAACTCTGGCTTCGCAAAATAGATGAGAACAGTCCTAGGTTTCCTCGCCATATGGGTGATCGCTCCCTTAGGGAGGATTTGGCGGACGGCTAAGAAGTATTTCTTAAGGCTGGTGTCCGGAAGAGCATCAAAACATATGCCAAGTTTCTGTGTGCGTAAAACCTCTTGCCCAGCAGCTGAAGTTTCCGGAATTTCGATGCGTAATTTCTTGTTGTCTCTAGTGACAATCATATCAAGAGGCATTATACATGGATTCTTCGCTGTAGAGGAAGATGAACTGGTACCCTTCACAAGGGAAGCATAAGGTAGAGTTGCCGTACGAATGGGCGGAGATGGGGAAGGTCGAGACGCTGTGCTCGCAGCAGCAAATGAAGTACCAGAGGTAACGGATACCGAAGAAGTTAATGACGTCACTGTGGTGGACAATGTCGGAAATCAACATCCATAGAGTTGGAAGAAGAGGTGGTAACATCAGATAACGTGGCTTGGAAACCAGCTGCGTGTGGTAGTGACGATGACCGAACGTGGTCAGGCGGGGGCGGAGCTTTGCTATCAAGCTTCATACCTGGCCTATCAGATGCGGTCGCCGCCATTTGCAATGGCTGGCCTGCTAAACCTGACCCGGGGCAAAGCCAGGACGGAAAAAGAGTTAGTACAAGTAAAGTTTTCCTTACAGGACGTCAAGGTCGGACTCAATCGACACAGGAGACGTTCACAACACAGGAGACGTTCACAACACAGGAGATACACAAAATGACGGCACACACACAAAAGAACACCAATAAACGCAGGTCACACACGGAGCACAGGTCAACACAACCTTTACAAAGCCAGCGCGTAGACCACTGCGCTACCGGGACGGCGGAAATTGAACGTCCGCCGTGAGCTACTCAATGAGCCACAAGCAGTGGCCTGTCCCGAATTTAGGCCCACTGGTTCCAGGGAATGGAGAGAGCCAGTGCCATAAGGCAAACGCATCAACCGAACTCGAACCCTTCCGGAAGAACGGGCAGAAGCCATCGCTTAGATTACTGAACTGCCAGGGTGACACTTCAAACTTTCTATCTTGAGGTTCTAAAAATCCACTGCAAGGGTAAGATGGTGCATTTTCTACAACGAACAATACGTTTCTACACTTTCCAATGTTTTCTTGGTATTTTTTCACTTCAGGAATAATAGTTTTATCATAACACTCCATACATAAATTGTCATCCATACCTTGGTCTGATATACATAATACACTGGTGAATTTTCCACATTCTTTAGGTCTTGGGCATTTTGGCTTGACAATTAGCAGCAAATTACTTGCTGCTATTATACTTGCTTAGGGAAGAAGGTGGGAATATGGACCACTTTTTGTTTTAGACGAAACACTCAATTTTAAATGTAATAGCTGCATAAAAATAAGTCAAAAGTGTTAGCACATATATTTCTCATAATGTATGTATAGTTTTTAGGAAAATAAATATCACTGTTTAAAGAGCACAACATTTTTTAAACACATTGCAAAAAGTGAGCCTTGGAAAATGAGGGTGGTAATATGAAACAGCATGAAAATAAAACAAAAAACCTCAGTGTTTTGATTATAAAGTTATTGATATTACAACAACTTTTTTATTGAATGCCACTTTCATTGTGAAACAATTAATGATATTTTAAAAATAAAAATAAAAGCAATTCCTGTAGAAAGTATGAGTCCTTTAGGCTGATGAACAGAAGTCGCAAACAAAAACGTCTCTTTTACATCCACTGCATAAGATGTGAGCTTATTCCTGGCATGCTATACAATTGAACCCACAATTCTCCGGATTTGGACGTACTGAATGTCTCGCAACAAAATATACACTGCGCATCATCTTTGCCAGGTAACAGGTTGTTAACGGTTTGAGGAGAAATACTGCAGTGTCGTGCAGCTTCATTCAACATCAGCGTTTTTGTTTTGTTACGCACTGCCCTTACAGCATTTAACATGTTTTCCGCCCTCCATGTCTGTCTTAGTACCTTTTTTTCAGGTCCTAATTTTATTCTTGGCATAGCGCCACCTAAGAAACAGAAAGAAAAATAATAGTTGTAATATGAAACACCTAGTTCCATATTACCACCCATCGCCATTTTCCAAACGACCCAACGAATCTCAACGAAGAAAAAATATTTTCAAATAACTAACCCTGCCGTTTTAAAGTTTCATCTTCTGACTAATCGGCACACTATAGCTAATATGCTAGATTTGTCAATAAAGACAGCAAAAAAATCTGGAATCTTACCTTACGAAAAATGTTGACCAGGAAGAAAACAACGCACCTTCTATATACCATTTACACAATGATCCACTAACACCTGAGCCCTCTGGTGGCCTGTACGGGCCGTAATGATTATGTTTATTTAAGTTATCGACAAATGACAGCATTTGCTTGAGAAATAAGCCCCATTTCATAATACCACCCTGTTTCATATTCCCACCTTCTTCCCTATATATTAACATTAACTTGCTTATTCCACTAAAAATCAGCACAAACCGTAACTGTCACTCTATCTGTACTCAGTTTGAAGCCATTTTGAAACTTAGGTTTTTTGAAGAAGTGGTGTTCAGTTTAAACCTGTTTCGTCAGCATTGTAGATAAAATGTGGGTTGTATTTCTCAGTTTCAGCGAACGAGGAGATTTCAGCGATAAAGGTTTCATAATTTTCCTTGTTTGCAGACGATTTTTCATCGTGTATCCCAAGGTCTGGCATTCCATGTCGAGATTTAAAAACTACGAAAACATCTATTACGTCGCTATTGCCTCTTAACTCTTTATTAAACATTAAATCCTTTTCACATAAAATAAGTCCTGAAATAGGTTGTCCATCTGATATTTTTTTCATAAATCATTTGTACATTGCTTCTTCTACTTTGACGTTGTCAGCCTTTTGCGTTATCTTTCTGCTAAAGTTAGCATTCTCAATTTCATTTAGGATACGAGCAGATGAATTTACTCACTATTAATTTTAATGTCAGAAATTGTGGCCTCCTTTCCACGATATATTTCGGGGATTTTTTAACCTCCTTGTCTTTTTTCAAAAGCCTTATTATTTCCACTTTGTCCACCACTATCAGAATAGCATGTTGCCGTTTACTTGGCATTGCGAATTTCTTAGTTTCCACAAAAATTACAAAATGAGTTTGAAGACAAAACAGAAAGCTAAACAGAGGAGGCATGTGACAATGACGATGGCTGGGAACCGACAGGAATAAACCGGAATAACCACCATGTGGGCTGACTCAGAGATTGGCGAGGGGCTTACGTCACAAACAGAGTCTGCTTTCCCCTGTTGCGATGATTTAGTTAACCGCCAAAGAGGATAATAAGGATTCGGATACTTGGTGTTCAATTGTAATTTTAAACTGCGAAATCTGACAGAAAATTTGTTTAACTTTAGGGCACCTTGCTGTAAAATTTGGCTTAAAAACAGAAAAGTTTGGTAGTGCACCAGTCGGTTGAGAAATGAATTTTAAAAATAGAAATTTCAGAAGCGCAGATATGTTGTCAAATGTAAATATATTATTGGACTCCTTACAAGCAAAACAGCGTATCCAAAACGCGAATACAGTATGACATCATCAGAGGAGGAAAATAGGGTATGTGGTAATCAGATCGTACATGTGTTGTAATAACCTTGAGTAAAGCTAGCCAGTATTAAAACACATTTTGGCAGTCTGACACATAGAAAACGGAGCTATCGTTGAAATAGAAGTACAAAGTTACAGTATATCAGAAAAGAAAATTCAAAAAGCCTGAGAAAGTTTGTTATTAATTACAACCATACGATGCAAAAAAAGTGTTTTTACATCGGATTTTTATAAGGAGAAATGCAGGAAGAGAATACAGTGAAACCTGCTTAAACTAGATCCTGTTTCAAACGCAAAAGTGTTCAAGACGGACATTTTTTTCGACCCCGGAAAATGTACAGAAAGTTTAATGTTTTGTAACCTTTATGAGACGAAATCTTTATAAATCGGAAACGAAGTCCTTATTTCATATCTTTTACGGAGGGAAGAGCTTGTACCTGAAAGTTCTCGGCTTTGTTTTTCAAGCTGCTCTCTGATCAGCGGGAACATAAAGAAAAAGATTCTACTTTTTACGTTGCCCAGCAGACCACTTTTCTTCTCCTTCGAGCGCATGCACATGACGCAGAGGTTGTATGAAAGAAAAAATCACCCATAAGGAAAGCGCAGGAAATTTGCCTTCTGATCTTTTTTCTGAGCTCAGAAAGGTACGATAACCCACGCTGCACATACGTAACTATTCTATCTTTTTAGTTTGGAGTCAACAAGAAGAGAGAAGACCAGGTTACCAAAGTGCAGGAAGAGAGCTGACCTTCGTACTCGTCCAGTCGTACGCTGAAGTGACATTACTCAATCATAATGCAGCCTGATCTTTGCCTCTACAATGCTTCCATGCAGCATGTGCATTGGAAACGGTTTTGTTCATTACTTCTAGAAGCTGTTCAAAAATAATATTCCATGCATATACGTGCCCAGGAACTGTAATTCTATTCAGTTTGCGATACATTTTGACACAGCCTGCGGATCGTCTAATAAAGCTCACACATTCATGGTTGAAATACACCGTTTTAGAATCGTAGGCTGCACTCCCCTAGCTTTTTATTTCAGCTGATATTGCACTACAGTATATTCTGCTTCAACTTTAGTGTTCCTTTACTTTTGTGTTCGAGATAGTTCCGTGATTTTTCTACGATGGCATTACTCGCAAAGTACGTAACAGAATTAGTCATTAAAATTAAGTCACCGAAGAAAACGAAATATTAATTTTAATATGAAATAAAATGCGGACAACTTTAAAATCAGAAAACTACTGTTTCATGAGAATATGAAAAATAAAATCGAAATTGAATGCTTGGTTGAATAGAAATAGTGCAACTTGAAGAAAAATGTGCAAGACTGGTAATAAGCAGACAAATGAAAATGTTTGATAATGGCTTGTTGACTCAAAGTCTCAAAATTTGCTTTCTACTGACCCTAGGTTACAAGCTCATACCAAATCTATCTCCGAGAAACCTGGAAAGGATGATTATCACCTTATGGCTTGAGAGTTCCAAGAACAGACAAGGGATTAATTTCTAAGAAATTTGCGGTAAGGCCATAGATGTATCCATCCGAACAGCGAATAAATAAAAACTTCAAAACCTGACTGAAAAATGAGCCCCAAACTATAGCGAATGGCCATGAAACTGGTTTATTTTTTCCTTCAACTACCTAGCAAAACTCTCTAAGTAAAGTAAAAAAGCGTACCGGAAGAAAACAGTTGAAAAATCTACAAACTTTCTTCAAGTATGATTTATAACTGGTTAGATTGAAAAAACCTTGATTATTGATACTTCTGAAATACCGAGTTATTTTTTAAATAGACATGGAAAATCTACCAAAAGTACGCAAAGCAGCTCATAAATCCTGGACGACTATAAACTTTATGGAGGAATGGTTGATAACATTTAACACAAGAATGGAACAACGAAAGGGGCATGTTTTGTTTCTTGATAATGCTACTTGCTGTCAGCTTATTGAACTACCAAATGTTAGACTATTGTTAATAACTAATGTTCTGCCAGTGGTTCAAGGAATCATTCTCAACGTGAGAATAAATTATCCAAAATTAGTTATGCAGTCATGCCTGGAAAATGAGAAAAGTGCTTAAAATGCTACCGAATTAACAAAATCTGTAACCGTTCTTGATGCAGTGATGTGGCTCTCAAGAACATGTGACCAACGGTGCTTCCAAAAAGCCCAAATCCCTAAAGGTAGCAGTTCTGGTAAATCCCCAGATGGGTACGAAACAAACAGCTGAAAAACAGCATTGGAACTAGTTAAATTGAACGCCATAAGGGCGGATCAGTGTGTGGATGCAGACTCACATAGAGCAACTGAAGCTACTACTGAAGTTTTAGACGATATTATTAAAAGGCATCAAAGTACTGACAGTAGCAGCGAAGTTGATGAAAATGCCAGGCAACGTACAACTTTGGTTGTGTATTGTGCTACTAACAAGTCGTTTGTACAGAGAACTGTGCTTGGTTATTTTAAAAATTCTTCTCTCTAAAGGAGAAAGAATAATAATCATTTCAAAAACTGCTACGTTTTGTGAAAATTAAACTTTTCATTTAAAATGTATACTGTACATTTGAAATGCAATCTTGCGCTTTTGTTGTGAAAATTAAACTTTTCATTTAAAATGTATACTGTACATTTGAAATGCAATCTTACGCTTTTGTTGTGAAAATGAAATACATTTTTAATGTGAAAAATAGACATGCTGAATTTCTTTCTTTCGTGATTACTAACGCAATTTATTTTGTCTTTAAGACAATTAAGTCTTTATGCTTAAAGTTTTAATGATATACTGAAGACAAAAAGATAACATGTAGCAAAATTTAAATGTTTCTGAAATAATTTTACCCAAACTTTTGTCTACATTGCTTGCAACTTCTGAAGTTGAATACTATAAATCTACATTTAAAGCAAAATGTTAATCAATCAGTATCGAATTACCATTTAGAATTTATTGTAATCACATTTGTTGTAGCTAGACAAAAGACTGGCTCTGTCTGGGGAGCCCTAATATTTCGTTATTTTGAAAGAACCTGTGTAAAACCACACCCTGTGTAAGGCGCTAATTGTTTTCTGTCCCTTGAATTTCCGTTTAACAGGTTTCACTATATATATTTATGTCACCTAGCAGATACACGTAGTCGCGCGAACTAGCCACGAATCTCTGCATCATACAAAAGAAGAAATGTTGTGAACAGTATTGCGCACAGTTCCAACTATCGAAGGCCAAAAGAAGTTTCAAAGTTCAACTTTAGGAAGCCTATATAATAGTGCTAAACATAAAAATGATTTCTGCTTCCTATGCCCAAAGCTCTGCCCCGGAGAAATGCATAGTGCATTAATAATTATTGTTACCTCCATCTCCAGTGCGAAAAGAATTTTTCGAATCCGACTTACATATGCAGAGATACCGTCCCTGCAGAAGGACGGGAAGAAGGACAAGCTGATATTGTAAGCAAATAGTGTTCTAAAAAAAGTGTTTAAAATGGAAGGAACTGCGAGTTACCCCTATGTCATATTCTGTATATCTATTAAGCTTATATGCTAAAGCATTCGATTGCACGCAACATGATGAACTATGGGAAACAGTAACAGATGTGCATATTTCTATAAAGAACTTAAATGTCTGTACCATAAATAGAAAGCAACTGAAAGAATCAGTTTTGAAAACAAATTGGCAAGCCCGTATTTTATAACCACATCCTATGAATTTGGGTGATGTGGATACTATGCGTCAGTCTTTGGCGAGTGTTAACGCAGATGTCAAAAAGAATATAGAAATAAAAATTACCTTATCGTTAAATATGCTAATGATACAACGGTAAACGCAGTTTTAGCCTACTGTTCTAAATATGTATTTTAGATAACAAGATGAGTTCATTTTAAATTTAACCAAAGTAGTGGTTAAATTTAAAATTAAACCATCTCATGCATTCTCTTTTGTAAAAGTTGCAGTTTCGCTGTTTCGGAAGAAAGATCAGTTAAAGGTAGTTTCCCGATTATTCTAAAGAGGAAATGTTTTTCTGGTGGAACCACACTGGTGCCGGAATGGTCTGAGATGCTGGCTTCGGATCATTCGTCCGAGATGAGCAGGGGCTCATACTGCATAAGACATTGGTAGTGCGCTTATCTGCTCTGGTTCTGTCCCTTCCCTGGAACTCGTAGCCCTGAATTAGAGACGGTGGACTACTTATAGCCCTGAGGGTTGCTCTTGGTAGTCACTAAACCCCGAAACAAAAAACAAATATGATAGCTCTTGTTTCAGATTTAGCTACAATAAACAAAGACATCGCTCTTTCCCCGTTCAGCAAAGAACAGCAACCGAAAAATTGTTATTCGGCCGCCGCCGGGGAATCGAATCCCGGATCTCTCGATATCTAGCCGAGCGCGTTAACTTTACACCACGGTGGCCAACAATCCACGGCGCTATGTGCGTCTTTTGGTCAGCATCTGACATTATAAATCCGCAAGATAAACTCAGCTACTGAGACGTCTCCATCTGGTGAGCCAGTGCCGTTAATTCACTTTGGATCTCGCTATAATTAATATATAGCCAGTGTCGTTAATGCCCACCAGATGGACACGTCTCAGTAGCTGAGCACATCTTACGGATTTATAATGTCAGATGCTGACAGAAAAACGCACATAGCGCCGTGAATTGTTGGCCACCGTGGTGTAAGGTTAACGCGCTCGGCTAGATATCGAGAGATCCGGGATTCGATTCCCCGGCGGGGGCCGAATAACAATTTTTCGGTTGCTGAACGTGAAAAGAGCGATGTCTTTGTTTATTCAATGACGCCACGTATTTGGAGGATTTTCACTTTTAGCTACAATGGTACAAGATTTTGATCTATATTTATTCCATAGAGGTAAACTGAGTATGTTAACCTCAGTTATTTTCCCAGTAGGTGATCATGGGAGCTAAGAAAGGAACATCAAAGAAACTATGAAGTGAGGTGTTGCGGAATAATATTAGAGACTTCGTATCTTGACAAATAGGTTTGATTTGTGAAAAACTGTCCGATCAAAATTTCACATTTGAGTCAATGAGAGTAGGAAACTTGTAGTTTGGACATACAGCAATGAGGTACACATTTTTGTAAAAAATCGCACGGTGAAGAGAAAACAATAAAAATTCGGTAGGAAATCAGTTGAAAGAATGGCATTCTGTTGTCTTAAACATGAGAATTTTAGTGCCTGTTGAAAAATTAAGCACTACATTATAGCAGAAACAGAAATTTTGTTAATGCTACTACAGCTCTTCATGGAAATGTGAACGCAAAATATATACACCGATGAGCCATTACATTATGACCACCCATGAGCCAATAAATTAGGACCACCGATGAGCCAATAAATTATGACCACCGATGAGCCAATAAATTATGACCACCGATGAGCCAATAAATTATGACCACCGATGAGCCATTACATTACGACCACCTACCTAATAAGCTGTAGGACCCTTTTAGCCCACCAAACAGCGACTAGGCGAGTGCCAGGGCATCGATACGATGAGGTGGCGATCGGAATCCTGGGATATCTGGTACCGTAATGTCAACAGCGGGTCCTCCATTTCACGTACATTTTGGGGTGGTGGTGATTTAGCGCAAACTTGCTTTTCCAAGTCGAACCACAAATGTTCGATTGAGCTGATGTCAGGTGAATTTGGAGGCCAGGACATTAACAGAAAGTCACCTGCATGTTCCTCGAACCACTCCTTGACGATTCTGGCAATGTGGCATGGCGCATTATTCTGTTGGTAATGGCCATCACCAGCAGGCAACACAGTTGTCATGAATGGCTGAACTTGGTCCGCAACGATGTTCAGATACCTTACAGCTGTCAGAGATTGTGCTATTGGGATAATGGGATTTAAAGTGTGGCAAGAAAACATCATCCACAGCATAATACCGCCGCCGCCGGCGTGTTTCCGCCATACGGTGCATCCAGGTGCCATAGCCTCCGTTGGTAATAGGCGTATAAGCGCTTGCCCGTATACGTAATGCACCAGGAATCTTGATTTGTCAGGCCAGTCCACTTTCTTCCAATCATCCACGGTCCAATCTCGATGATCTTGGGCCCATTTCATGCGTTGTTGGCGATGACATGCAGTGAGCCATGGGGACTCGCCTGGGTTTTCGGCTGCGCAGGCCCATGCGTAGAAGGTTGCGATGAACTGTGTGCTGTGACACATTGCCCTGATCACCACTGTTGTAGCTGTGGGGGATTTGTCGCACTGTGGCTCTGCGGTCGTGGTGAACAATGCGCAATAGTTTCCCTCTGGTATCAATGAGCTGGGGACGATGGTCAAACGACGGTTCGTCGTTAGGCCATATGCGCATAACTTTTGATACATACTCATAACAGCGGCACGTGAACAACCCACACGCCGCACCGTTTCCGAGTCGCCGTGCCATCACAATTTGTCCTGTACCAAACTCCAATAAATCGGCAGCTTTACATATTCTGACTCCGAACATTCTACTAACCGAGAGCCTGTCCTCGGGTTGTATATATACTGTTCTGTGAACTTCACCAGCACCACCGTTCCGTCTTTCAGCCTAAATATTTGCTGATAACTCATTTTGTAATAAAATTGAGCTGCATTTATGGATTTCGCTTTTCTTTAATTATTTTATACCTCAAGAAAATTGCGAAAATTTCATCCCGTACCAAAAACAATAAAGGAAAAATGCAACTTATTTTGTTAATGGCGATTGTATCATTCACTGGTCGAGTGATGTAGAGCTGGGCTTCTAACTTCTCGTGTTTCTGGGTCCGAATCCCAGGGAAGACATGGTGCTGTGTTAGTCTTTTTAAAGCTACACTGTTAAGAGTTTTGTGATAGGTTGCACCAAAAAGTGGTGCTACACCAACTTCATCACTTTCTGAGAAAAAAAAATAAACACCATTGTGGGATGCAAAAGAAACCTAACAACAAAATGCAACTTTGCTCAACGCTGTGGAACAAGCTTGTACCACATCTTGCACCATGTTTTTCGGTTTTGTTTGCACCACACAATGGTGTATTTTTTCTCAAAATGTGGTGCAGTTGGTGTAGCACCACTTTTTGGTGCAGCCTACCTCAAAGGTTTTAACAGTGTAGTTGTTTTTGTTCTCTGGAACCATCGACTCTGAATTAGGGGACGCTTCCTTATAGCTTTAGATTATGACGGGGGCAGTTAAGTTCCCTCAAAAGAGAGAAAAAGACGCTTGGGAGTTACACCAAATCACCACTTAGTCCCAAGCACTATTTCATAGAATGAAACAAAGCAATACTCGCCTGAGTTTTCTAAATTTGATTTCGGGGTAATCATTGTTGTTCTGTTCGTAGTGAATATCTGCTGTTTCTTTCGAAATCGTAGAACATATTTCAAATCAGAATATATTGCAGCATTAACAAAATAAATTAGAGATCGCACAAAGCTGATGTGGGTGCTGAAATGATTAAACCCACAATTATGAGATTAACAGACTACGTTGCTCATGTTATCGCATATACAAATTCCGAAAGCAACATTTCTTATAAACAGAAACTTTTAAGATAATTTTCCTGTTTCTTCTTACCATTTTCCACTTTTTCATGATGTTTTGGAAAGTCTTCTGGGATTACGACACGATCATTCAACCATTTCTCATCATGTCATACTTCAGAAAGAACTACAAGAACTACCTTTTGGTTAAAAAATATTTTTGAGATAAAGACCTGCATTATTTTTCATGAATTGTTTCATTCCAGAAATGAAATTTCCTCATAAAAACTAACGATTCGGAACCCCACGATCTCTAGAATTACAATATTATGAAAAATATAAAGCTGAGGAAAATCCAGCTCAGGGAATATTGTTAGTGAAATTATTCTACTACGCTAATTTTAGTATTAACATTAATAAAACAACTAAACAAAATATGTGAGAAGGTAGATTCAGGGTTCAAATATGTCAGAGAGAGAGAGAGAGAGAGAGAAGGGAAGGGGGGGGGGATATAGCTATAACGAGCATGTGGAGGCATAACCTACAGAGCCCGTACTTAATATGCTATACAAAATAGGAGAAAATATCATAAAACTAAAAAAGACAAAAAGTTTTGCGAGCGCTGAGTACTTTAAATACGACAGCATTCGCAAAAAGCATCCGCAGGTTAGAAAAATCTCAAACAAATAACGTGAAATAGAGAATGTAGGGCGTCTAAATTAAATGTCACAAGACGTTTTTTTAATGCATACGGGAAGCAAGAATAATGCAATTATAAGATAAAAAAATCACAATGAGAAATTATTTTGGTAAAAAAAAAGGGAATCAAAATTTAAAAAATAAAAATTTGACATTACATTTTCAAAAAATATAATTTAAAATAATTTTAGTAGTACTATTTAGCACTGAAATCTTTTGAATAAACTCCAATCATGGGGTGCTGAACCTGCATTTGTTGCTCTGTAGCTTTCTATTTGGCAGTAGCACGCATGTAGGTATTGAATGAATATGCTATGCACTTTTTACTTCATATAGAGAACTTCAACAACATTTTGGCCACCTCCACCCTTTCCCTTTCTTTTATACATCAGTGACCTGATTGCAATTACAGATCTAATTCAAGTTTGGCTTATAGTACTTATAACGAAGTAAATTTCTCCGTCATTTTTGTCCACGCCGGGGCTCGAACCCGGGTTCCCTCATTCCGGAATAAGTCACTCTTCCAATTGAGCTACGCGGACGTTCGTTCTGACTGCTATCTGCCTTTATGCCGTGTGCGTCCTGCTGGGAAGGCACGTCACATACTCTTCCTAGAACTTCTCTTCTCAGTTAAGATGTATGCCATTAGCTCACGCGAATCCACTGGGTTGTTACGGCTGCTCTCAGGCAACCGCGATATTTTCAAGTTTGCTCACATATTCTTACTAACGAAACCGTGTTGAAGGTTATTAGTGAAGTGACAGATGCACGTAATACTTCGTATTTAGTACAGAGTAAAACTGGAATAACTTTTGACTTTACTGTCGTGTACAAGAAGTTCGGGTATTGCGTTGAAAAATCTGCAGAAGGCTTCCAATGTCTCCGTCCTCTGTGATCTGTGGATCTGAGGTAATTTGCTTTTGCGGTGACGAAGTATCGTGGATGTTTTCCCTCAAAACTGGGGCCTTTTTGTAAACAGCAAGAAGTGAATTTTCCTTCTATTTCCATAGCAAGTAACATTTTAATCAGGCATACATTTCTTTATGTCGTAGAAAACTGCATTTGCTCCACTTGTCTTGACATGGATACATTTCTTCCATTGTAAATTTTGCTTCGTAAAATTTAGAATTTTTCTTTCCACAAGTTCCATTTCTGGTACCATATATGCGAATTTATACATTCTAAGATTATTATTCTCACATTTGGGGTTTTACAACCAAATGAACTGTGACGTGCCTGCTCCGCAGGACGAACATGAGATAAAGGCAGATAGCAGAGAGAGCATATGTCCACGTAGCTCAGTTGGGGGAGCGAATTACTCCGGGGGAGAGGACCTGGTTTCGATGCCCGGCGTGGACAAAGATGATGGAAAAAATTGCTTCGTCATATTGGTGCCCGAACTTCCCGGATGACCAGGCTGTTAGATTTTTCGCAAGGGTGTGATGTTCTTTCCACACCACGAGATAGAAAAAATGAGAATCCCTTCTTCAGGGCTTCGAAAAATAAATGTGTGGGATGTTACGTTCCACACACCAAATTTACTGGGATTTCTCAAATGTATGTTCTTCATGGGATGACTGCCTACAGCGACACATGGTCCCGGCTGATCCGTGGGCCATGCCTCCGGCCCTCTTTCGAGGGAAGTGGGGCGGGGAAGATGTGACGTGCCTGCACCTCAGGATGCATATGAAATAAAGGCAGATAGCAGCGAGGGCATATATCAGCGTAGCTCAGTTGGGAGAGCGACTTACTCCGGAGTGAGGGAACTCGGATTCGATGCCCGGCGTGGACAAAGATGATGGAGAAATTTACTTCGTCATAGAACCTAAAATGTCTTGATGCTGTGAAGAAAACAGCAGTTCACCTGACTACTAAGCTGTAACTCCCTGATCCTATTCGGTCCATTTCTTACAGATGGGTAGGGTCAGCTTTTTTTTTACTTGTACTACCATGAGATTTTCTTTATGGAGTTTTTACACATTGTCCCACCTCATGCGATTTTCGACGTGCCCCTTGAAGCGGAGTCAGTGAATAAATATTTTGTGTCCAATTCAGTATCGAAAGAGCAGCTTTACGAACTCCTTGATTCCTGACTTTGCTATTGAAATCAAGAAAAAGTAAACTACTGTTTTGTAGTTTTGCATTTTAAAACAGAATAAGCATATGTGAGCATAATTATGCTGCGTTTTTGTCTTCCATGATCAATTCTCCACAAAAAATAAAAAGAACATTATGATTTCGTTGCATTGAACAAAGTTTAGTGAAATCAAAATTTCAGTTTTTTTGTTTGTGTAGAGCGATAGAATTGCATAGTTCTTTGATACATACACTAAAAATCGTGCAAGTACATACTTTTTGTTGTATATATAAAAAAAACTACGGAGTTCTTACTTATATGCTCAGCTTTTGCAATCACTACTAAGAATCGGAGATCACAGCTATTGTACTTAAATACATTTTCTGTACGCACCACAAAACAGCATTGATTTATTTAGTGTTTTCACCTAAATCTCCCCAACGAAATGTAAATGGGTGATTTTGTTCTCATTTCAGCAGCTTTCGAGTACAATACACGTGCTTCCTTTAATAAGTCAATCTAGACGACATTATCTGGTTTTTTCCTTCAAGCGTAGAAGCCCACAAACTTGGATTGTATATATATATTATTCTGCTTTGACAAGTGGATCATTTTCAATAGAAGCAGAAAACTTAGATCACCGTTCTGTTTTATTTAAAAATTCCTTTGCTCTTCAGTTCACTGGAGTGCATAGTCATGTGGTCTATATTCAAATATGAGCGAACGCATCTACTGTTTTTACTGTAACGCTCACCTTACCAAACGTGTAATACCAACTTATGTCTTTGGGCAAATGGAAGTGAATGATCGGGCTCGCGCTTTCTAACACTTGGGTAGATATCATTTCAAACACGGTATGTCGAAGAAAGTATTAAGATTTTGAACCCTACAATAAGGCGGAGACGCAGAAAAATTCAGGATATCTACTGAAACGTGTTAAGGAGCCTGTTTGTTTTGTCCCTCCATCACATCATAGAGTCCTAACTAGAGGTCTGCGTAGGCCTTAATTTAAAAGGCCCCGCCCGGCCTGTTTCACACTTTCGTCTAGCGTTCTACGCCACTTATTGGAAATAATGCAGGGCTTCCTCTCGAGAAAAAAACCGCCTTATTGGACTGAGCTACCTCAGTAGTAAACGGAATGTAACGCAGAGGAACGTGCCATTTCTCGTAGGAACTCTTCCTACACATGAGGTTTAGACCTGACTACCTACTTCTATTACAAATATAAGCGCATTTTCTCTTCCATACTTAAGTATAAATGAGGTGTCCACGATCCCCAAGTATGTAAACAAATACTTCGAACTTCTTCATCGGTTACATGTCAAATTAACCCGGAAAAAATAACCCGCGTCAAAATCTCCCAGTCAAAATAACCCGGCGTCAAAATAACTCAGCGTCAAAATAACCCGGCGTCAAAATAACCCAACGTCAATAACCCGTTAGCAAAATAAACCGGGGCAAAAATAACCCGACGTCAAAATAACCCATAGTTAAAATCTGGAAAAACTCGTTTTTTTCTTCTAATAGCAACGAAAAGCAAAATGAATTTATTTTCCACTTGAGACGTTTGTTTTCCACTTTAGTATTGCACTAAATTCCAAATCTTCAGGAAAAAATGTCTTACCTACCCAAGGAGAGAATACCGGTAAAAATAGTTACTTAAGGAACATGACAAAGTGAGTGAGGAAGCATTTATTTGCATTAAATAAGGTGCCGATTTTTAAAGTTCTCAAAATTTAGCGATTAAAATATGACGAAAAAGAAAGAAAAAGAATTTGAAAATATATAATTTTAACTTTTCTATTAAGCGATTAATTACAAATAACAACGGAGCATTTAATAGAATTAATTTCTAGCTTTTTAATTAAGCGAGTTCCTTTAATGTTGCTGAAGTTTTGATTTGTTCGGCATAAAGGGATTTGTTTATGAGGTGCTACTAACATAACGTTATGGCGTTTTTTCTTTTTCTCGAATTTATTTAAAGAAGACATTGATACAGTTGCATATAATTAAATTTAAAAGCTATGATCGCAATCCTTGCACTTTTCCTTAAGCCAGTAAATATCCTGTTTAGATTAAACAGATTTGAAAAAAATTATACTTATTTTCTTTAAAATCTTGGTTTACAATAAATAAAATATTCACATGGATGTCAGTTTTTCCTGCGTGTATTGTTCACGCTGCTTTTTTTTGCATTCCATCTTGGCTGTAAGTTTTCAAATTCAAAACGAATTTGAATTTAAAATTATTCAGAACACTTCTCCCGCAAGTGCTTCAGTTGTCTCGACCAAGTATCGACGGTCTACCCGTCCTTTACAGTGACGTCACTACGTAAGTGACCGATAATTCCGCTGCGAGGTAGGTGGGGTGAGCAAACATTTCTGTCTATTAACCTTGCTTGTGCGGTGGCGGTCATAATGTCGACGGTTACAATGTCGACAGGGTCATAATGACGACAGTCAAAATGTCGACAGTTCAAAATGTCGACACGGTCATAATGTCGACACGGTCATAATGTCGACAGTCAAAATGTCGACACGGTCATAATGTCGATATGGTCCAGAAAATGTCCTCATGGTACTCCCATTTAGACCGTAGACAGCTTTTGGAAGGGGTCGTATCCCCACCCCCGCATACACAATTTTCGTAAAATCTACGGTTTTCAATTTAGAACCACCAAATTTGGTATACTATCTCATGAAACTCTATCTCAGACTGTAGAGGGATTTTGGAAGGGGTTCGGGGTCAACTGGCCCACATACAAAATTTTCGTAAAATCTACAGTTTTCAATTTAGAGCAACCAAATTTGGTATACTAACTCATGAAACCCTAACTTAGTCAGTAGACGGTTTTGGAAGGAGTCGGGGTCCAGGATCAAGCGGCCCCCCACACAAAATGTTCGTAAAATCTACAGTTTTCAATTTAGAACAACCAAATTTGGTATACTATCTCATGAAACCCTAACTTACACCTTTTGCGGTTTTTGGAAGGCGTTGGAGCCCAGAGCCAAGGGGCCCCCATAAAAAAATTTCGTAAAATCCGCAGTTTTCAATTTAGAACTGCCAAATTTGGTATACTATCTCATGGTACTTTAACTTAGACGGTAGACGTTTTTTGGAAGGGGTCGGGGCCCGGGGTCAAGTGGGCTACATACTAAATTTTCGTGAAAAATTCCATTTTTCACTGTTAAGATCTGCAACACAATTCAGCACTCCAATACCCTATCTACGGTCTAAAGCGCTCTTTGGCCCTTTGAGGCCCTTACGATATAAACCACCAACTAAACAACCAGCCAACTAACCAACCTACGGTCTAAGTTAGAGACCGTAGATAACTATAATGTGCAAAAATATGCGGTTAATGGTGTATTAAAAACACAAATTAATATAGTTTAGCTTTCACTACCAACGGGCGGCTTATCAGGCAGAAATATAATGTAATGTAAATAGAGAGTTCCAGATATTCAAAATTCAAAACGGTAAGAAAAAGATGATCAATGCCAATGTCAAGTCGTATGCATGCGACATCACATAGGTACATTGCATTTCTGTGTGGCGGGTTTCTCAGAAGCACATGCCAGATGTACAGCAATTCTATAGATGTCTCCTCGAAGGTAAGTATTTCCATTCCTTTACCTTTCTTTTTCGTTTCGTAAAATTAAATTAACTAAATCCAAACATTTAAAATAAGTTTACAGGAAAATTACAGGAATATCTTTTTCATTCATTAACTTTCACCCGCTGAACTTGGTGATTCCACAAATAGTAATATGTACCTGGCGTATACCTGGTATCCCTGCTAGTACAAATTATATTAATGATTTCTTTGCGTCCAGTTCAATCTAGTATGTCCATAAGAGCGGTTGGGGCCGTATGAAGAATACATTTCAACGTGGCGCAGTGGTCTAAGCCATAGCTTCTGACCACTTGTCAAGAAGGATCCTGGTTCGAATCCCTGTGAGTCATGGACATTGTGACTGACTTCTGGCACTGGCTGTCCCTCTTTCCAGGAATCAGTGGCCCAAAATTAGGAATGGCCGACTGCTTATAGCTCACTGAATTGATCACGGTGGTCGTTCAACCCCCAACTAAAAAAAAAAAAAAAGATTGCGACGTGTTTATTGCTATTTGTTATGGAGCCGTATGAAAAAAAGTTTTTGATATCAACGTGTCCACTTACATGTAGGCTGGCCATAAAATGTTAGGGGACCGTACAAAATTGCACTTTTGTTTTCACCTTGTCAGCGCTTCGGTATATGGTTGAAGTATACGTATACTTAGTTGGGCCATTTCAGCATGTAGTTTGGTTTATATAGAAAATAAACATAATGTTACACTTTTACTCAGTTACAACACATTCATCCCAAATGCTATTTCTTGAAATCTTTAATCAGCCGTGCTCATGTTCACAACGTTAACACAACATGTCAAGTTATCAATGTTGCAGTTTTACTCTGTCACAAAACCTTAATTACAAGACCTTAGGTGTAACCTTTTTTTAGGAATTTTTAGTCCGACGTATTCATAAGGTTTCGATAACATGTCAAGGTTATGGTACTGCGTTTTGATCAGTTTTCAATCAACCGTGCTCATATACATAAAATTTTCATTGAAAATCAAGTTTATTTTGTTGCGCTTTTACTCTAGTACAAAACTATAAACAGTCATTAGGCTTAGGCACAAGTCTTTTAAGTAATTGTATGACATGGTCATATTGATTATCTGTGATGACAAGTCAGGTTAATAATGTTGCGCTTATTAAAGATTTTTAAAAAGGGACAGAAGCTAATAATTGTTGTTTGAAGCCTAAGTAAAAGCTCATTATTAACTTGACTTGTCATGCAATCCTTATGAATACGACATTTTTTTTGTACATTTTACATAGCGTGTGCATTTTTTTTTATGATTTGGCATTTGTTTTATTTTGTGTTGTGCTTGTTACATAGCGTTTCGCATTATCGTTATGCTTGTGACTTGTGATTGCATTTTGAATTTTTATTTGTTTCACATTTTGGATTACTTTTTGACATTTTATGTTTTTGACATGCTATTTTGAAAATTTTGTCTTTTTAAATTTTGCGTTGTGTTTTACATTCTTGCATCTTCGGCAGAATTACATTCTTGAAAAATTTAAATACAAGTCAGTAAAAAATATAATTCAATTAGTGAAAAATACCAGCACATTTTAGGAAAGGGTAGAATTATAAGAAATTCCTCTTAAAAAGTCTAGCACATTAACATTGTCTCTGTGCGCCAAAGAAGTTCGAATTCCTTTTTACCTTGCCAGCGTTTCTCTTCTAGGTGGATTTGTTGGAATCTGTGATATCACTCTTTCGATTTTAGCCGTAGTTGTTGTCTGCTCTTTCGCAATTTCAGTGATTATTTTATACAGTCCTAGTTTTTTCTCTCCCAGAATTGTATTCCAGCGTCTGTCTCATCCTTCAAGTTTGTTTTATGTTCTGGGAAAGCCAAGTAAATTGTTTTCACTTACTGACAAAAATTGTTGGTGGGAAAAGCGGAGGGCTTCTGCTCGGATTCACTTCTTCAGAAGCAGCTGGGGTTTCATCAGATGAAAGAAATGCGAGTGCTTGCGAATGTCTCACTTTGAGAGCAAACTCACTGTTTTCCCCATATTCCGAGGCTATGACAGAGGATGGATATTCCTCCGCACATTTTTTCCGAGATGAAACCAACAACATTTTTGTGTCCTGCTTTCAAATTCCTTTTTGGCAGCATTATAATGATAGCTAGTTCAACATCTATCATTATACATACACTGGCGTGCAAAAATTAAGGAAGAGACGGTTTTTCGAATGTAACGTCGTGCAAAAATGCTCCACAACGACTCAAATCATACCATAAGATCCTCAAGATGTAAGAATATGGGAGAAGTGAGCAAAACCGTCCAAACAAGGAATCCAAAGGATACAAAGGCACTTTATTGAAAAGGTAGCTTCGAGCACAACTGGACAAAAGACAGAGACGTTCATGTGACAGGTGGCTGGTAAGAAAAATCCAGTCTTTAGTAGGGGATATGATCACCCCTGACTGCGTTGCAGGATTTACAACGTCTGTCCATGCTGAGGACGAGGTTGTCAAGAAGCTGTTGAGGCATCGCGGCCCATTCCTCTTTTAGAGCCAATCGCAGCTGCGGAATCGTTGCTGGCGGCTGGTGACGTGCTGCCAAGCGTCTCCCGAGAAGGTCCCACACGTGTTTGATTGGATTTAGGTCCGGGGTCCTTGCGGGCCAATCCATGTGTTGAATATCTTCACTCTCCCATAGCTCTTCGACAGCCACTGTACGATGAAGTGTAGCGTTGTCGTCCATGAAGAGGAACTCAGGACCCACAGCACCTCTAAACAGACGCACGTGAGGCAGGAGAACCTCGGTACAATAGCGGACACCAGTGACTGAACCCCCTTGGAAGATGTGGAGGTCAGTACGGCTACCAAGCATGATACCGCCCCAAACGAGAACTCCACCACCTCCAAACCGGTCCCTTTCGATGATGTTGGAGGTGTGATTTCGTGTTCCCTGCTCTCTCCAGATGTGTATACGTCCAGAATCGCTCGTCAGATTAAATCGGCTCTCATCCGTAAAGAGAACTCGACCCTATTGCTGATGTTTCCAGTTCTTGTGTTCCTGGCACCACAGAAACCACCGTCTCCGATGAGCAGGCGTTAATGGCACACACCGTACTGGTCGTCGTGCAAATAGACCACATTTGTGCAGCCTCCTGCCCACGGTAAAACGCGATAACGGACGTCCAGTTGTCTGTTGCATGTGCCTTGCGATTTCTGCCGCTGTCTTCCGTCTGTCTCTTCTCGCCTGTAGGACAATATACCGGTCGTCCGCCGCCGTGGTTGCTCGTGGACGACCATTGCTTAATTCTCGGACAGCTGTTCCTGTCGTCTAAAATGCTCTCCAAGCTCGTGAAACGATGCTGTGAGCGGTCCCGGACTCCTCGGCCACACTGGTCACACTTCGACCTTCTTCCAACTTCCCAATGACACGACCTCTGTTAAAGTCGTCCAGATGTAGTCTACTGGATTTCCTGTTGGACATATGACACGGTGGCAGCAACTCGACGTTGTTCAAACCGATGTACACCGTGCAATAGCTTTCACCAAATTGCTGAGCGTACACCGGCTGTGTGCTTTATACCCTTCCGACACTCTCCCCCCCCCCCGTCATGCTGCATATATGCGCATGCCCTACTGTACCGGACCCTAGTCTATCTCCTGAGTAGTCTTTAGGTCCGTTCTGCCTCCTCGTTCCGCTGTTTTGCTAATTTCTCGTCTTTGTCCTTAATTTTTGCACACCAGTGTATATTGTGGTGCAAGCTGAATATCACAAATGATGCATTGTGTAAATCCTGCAAAAATCTTTTATAATATAATATTCTTCATTCTTGTTGGAAGGTAAACTGTAAGCTAGTGGGAGAAATCTTTGCATCTCTGGATTCGTTCCAACCATAGCATGAATGGTATCATCATCATCATCATCATTGTCAACCATTATCAATCCACTGCTGGACAAAGGTCTCCCCAAGTTTCCTCCACAACGGTCTGTCTTGTGCCAGTCTCCTCCATGTCACCCCTGCATACTTTCGAATTTCATCCACCCATCTCCCATGTGGTCTTCTTCTGGGTCTTTTCCTGTCCCTTGGAATCCAATCTAAAATTTCGGCTGTCCATCGATGATCTGTCCTTCTGGCAGTATGTCCAGCCCATTGCCATTTCAGGGATTTAACTCTGATCATGATGTCTTCCACTCTTGTCATTTTTCGGATCCACGAGTTCCTCTTCTTATCTCTCCTGGTTACACCAAGCATGCACCTCTCCATGATTATTTGAGTTGTCTGCAGCCTTTGTATGTCTCTTTTAGTTAAGGTCCACGTCTCTGCACCATACGTAAGCACTGGAAGGATGCATTGATCAAACACTTTTCTTTTAAGACTTAATGGCATATTGCTCTTGAAAATAATGCTGTTTCTTCCAAAAGCTCTCCAGGCAAGTTTTGTACGCCGATTAATTTCTTCATCAATGTGACCCTTACTTGATATCTGCTGTCCAAGATAAACGTACGTGTCTGTTATCTCCAGCTTTTCTCCATCAATCGATAAATCTTCATTTCTTGTAAAAGCATTGAACATCACTTTTGTCTTCTGAAAGTTCATTTTTAATCCCACTTCTTTACTCTTGTCAGCAAGTTCCTGGATCATACTCTGCAGCTCTGATGGGGTAGTTGCAAAAATGACTACGTCATCAGCAAAACGAAGGTGGGTTAGATAATCTCCATTAATCTTTATCCCCTTGTTTTCCCAGCTCAGCGACTGAAAAACACCCTCTAATGTGGCATTAAAGAGCTTCGGAGATATGGTGTCACCTTGTCTCACTCCCTTTCCAATTTTTACGTGTGTTGTATTTTCAAACAGCCTAATCTTTGCACTTGCATTTTCATAGATGTTATTAATAATATTAATGTATGCATCTTCAATACCGCAGGTTTTCAGAGCCATTGTAACTGCTGATGGTTTCACCGAATCAAAGGCTTTTTCATAATCGATAAAAGCCATGCACAATGGAAGTTCATATTCCCTCGCTCTTTCAATTAGTTCTCTCAGCACGTGGATATGATCTATTGTGCTGTAGCCACTCCTGAATCCAGCTTGTTCTCTCGGTTGAGCCATGTCCAGTGTTACCTTCAAGCGGTGTGAAAGAACTTTAGTGAAGATTTTATAAACTATTGATAGGAGGCTGATAGGTCTGTAGTTTCCGAGATCCTCAATGTCACCTTTCTTATGTAGCAGGATCATTGTAGCGGTGTTCCAATCCTCAGGAATCTTTCCTTCATTAAGGCATCGAGTGAAAATTTGGGCGAGTACTGTTTCGATTTCTCCACTTGCTTCTTGTATGATGTCTACAGTAATTCCATCTTCTCCTGGAGCTTTTCCTCGCTTCATGTTCTTGATTGCATGTGCAACTTCTGCTGGAAGGACTGGAGGAACTCTGGTACTGGTATCTTTCATGATGTCTGGAGTGCATGTATCATCCCTTTCATATAATTTGGAGTAGAAATCTTTCACTCTTGTCAAAATTTCGCCTCTATTTCTTGTTACAGAACCATCTTCTTTTCTCAGTGCCATAATCTGTTTTCTTCCTTTACTGAGATGTCCCTTTGCTATCTTTAGGCTTTGGTTGTTTTCAATTGCTTTCCTCACTAGTTCACAGTTGAATTTCCTTACGTCTTCAGTGATACTTTTTCTTACTGTCTTGCATAGCTCTATATATTCCACTTTGGAAGTCACATCTTCTTTAGTTGTCCTCATCTCTCTTCTTTTTTGCATCAACATTTTGGTTTTTCCTGATAATTTGTTCACATGCAACTTGTTCTTAGACCCAACTAATTTTGTTGCTGTTTCCATAAGAGCTTTGGTTACTTTTCTGTTAACTTCAGAGATGTCCACTTCTTCCGATGTTAGGCCTTCTAAAGCAGAGAACCTGTTCTTCAGTTCTAACTTGAAGGTATTATGGTGTTTTTTAAGGTTGGTTATGTCAATAGATTTTGTTTGTCTTATGAGCTTGCCACGTTCAAGTTTAGTGTTGAGGTGCATCTTACATCTCACCAATCTATGGTCACTACCTGTGTTGAACTTGTTTAGCACACTGCAGTCTTCTATGACGAATTTTTTGTTACACATAATAAAATTAATTTCACTTGTCGTCCCATTTCGATGTCTCCATGTCCATTTCCTGTGTGGCTTTTTCTTGAAGAAGGAGTTCAAGATGAAAAACCCTTCTGCCTCAGCAAACTCAACCAGAGTATTTCCACGCTGGTTTCTGTTGCCATGACCGAATTTACCTACTGAAGTTTCATTCTGTTGCCGTTGCCCTATTTTTGCATTGAAATCTTCCATAATTATTTTCAAGTGCTGCTTACCTTTATTATTTAGATGACAAATTTCCTCATAAAATTCTTCAATTTCTTCTTCAGGATGACTTGTGGTGGGTGCATAAGTTTGAATAATCTGAGCCTGGTATCCTTTCGAGATTTGGATAACAAGTCGTGCAGCTCTGTCAGAGGAACTTTCAACTTCTACAACTTTATCCTTCAGTTTCTTGTTTATTATAAATCCAACACCACTAGTTCTGCCAGTATCTGTCCCACGATAGTAGAAGAGATGTCCACTTTTCAGTTCGATGAGATCTTCTCCTTTTCTCCTTACCTCACTTAGCCCCACGATGTCCCACTTGATCCTTTGTAGTTCCTCTTCCAATTCAAGAAGCCTTGAATCAGAAGACAGGGAGCGTCCATTGTAAGTAGCCAAGGTCAGCATCAGATGGCAGCCTAGTCCGGTCCTCCGGGGATTCTTAGCACCCTCTGCCTTCATGTCGCACTGGCCGCTGCCTTGGCCAGGTACATTCCAGCTGCCGGAGACTGAGGGCCAAGATTTAAGTTGTGGAATCATTTTGGAGGGGTTTGGCCATAACTCACCACGCTGGCCAAGCGGGTTGGTGAGTGTGGGATAGAATTTTCCTCTAATTCCGATGGTATAGTTATACCGCTATGGGCGGTCGTCAGAGCCCCTTTAGTGGGAACAGGATGCACCACGAGAAGGCGGGGTTGACATTTGTCAACCCCGCCTTGCCTAAATAGGGTTGGAAAAGTTTCAAAAATCCAGAAGGGGGCTTCTTTAAGCTTTCGTAAATTATTTTCTGTTAAAAATAAAATAATTATTTAATCTCCAAATGCGCTGTCTCTGCCAAGAAATTTTGCACCATCACTTTCCTGTAAATCTCTTGGGTCATCGATCCCTTCTAAAGTCGTAGGGTCCGCAAGCATGTCTTCTCATCGTATTCGTTTTACAACTTGCCTCAGTGCATGAATATTAGGCATGTAAGCTGCATTTACTGTAGCGGAAGCATATCCGGCGCGTAACTGGAAGACCCTGGGTTCGACTCCCGGTGGCGGCCAATGAGAATTTTTCCGTAACTCAATTATAAACGTGGAAAGAGCGAAGTTCTTTGTTTGATCTTCCTGGTCCACGTTAAATGCCTGTATTAATTATTCATTCGCCTTCTAATTATTTCTTCAGTTGCTGCTTATCATCTCTTTTTTTTTATTGAAGATTTAACGACCGCCGTGAGTAACTCAATGGGCTATAAGCAGTCGCCCGTCCCTAATTCAAGGTCACTGGCTCCAGGGAAGGGAAAGAGCCAGTGCCGTAAGACAAACACAACATCCATTCCTCACCGGGATTCGAACCCGTACCCCATTCGGACGAATGATCAGAAGCCATCGCTTAGACCACTGCGCCACCGGGCCGGCCCATCTTTGGTGAATCCCCAGCATTGTGCGGGGCTTCAAGAAGCAACCTGTCAAATTGGTTTGGCAGTTAGCGTGTTTGAGTCTGGAGGAATTCGAGGCCGCTGTGGTGTAGCGGAAGCATATCCGGCGCGTAACTGGAAGACCCTGGGTTCGACTCCTGGTGGCGGCCAATGAGAATTTTTCCGTGACTCAATTATAAACGTGGAAAGAGCGAAGTTCTTTGTTTGATGTTCCTGGTCCACGTTAACTGTCTGTATTAATTATTCATTCGCTTTCTAATTATTTCTTCAGTTGCTGCTTACCATCTTTGGTGAATCCCCAGCATTGTGCGGGGCTCCAAGAAGCAACCTGTCAAATTGGTTTGGCAGTTAGCGTGTTTGAGTCTGGAGGAATTCGAGGCCGCTGTGGTGTAGCGGTAGCATATCCGGCGCGTAACTGGAAGACCCTGGGTTCGACTCCCGGGGGCGGCCAATGAGAATTTTTCCGTGACTCAATTATAAACGTGGAAAGAGCGAAGTTCTTTGTTTTGATGTTTACTGTAGCCATTGACGTTGTCACTGTTTGAATAATTTGTGCAGGGGCTTCGTCCATATTTCTACCTTGTTCTTTTACTGGCGCTCTTGCAACAGCAACATCACGTTTCTCCGGTCTTGGAGCATGATTATGTGGTTTCTCATTGCGCACTCTGTGTTAATCTCCAATAAGAAAAGTACTAGCAAAGTCATTACAGTTTCCATATTTTCTTTCCATACAGTGCCAATACCATAAATCACATCGCACTCTGTTATGGCAAAATAAATACCCTTTCCATTTCATCAAATCATTTCCGTTTTGTGAGTTAACTATGTTGCATACTACGCCTGCATAGTGCTTTCGGAAAACAATGCACTTTCTCTTTCCAAAATATTTAGAATGATATATTTCCAATATTATCACTTGACAACACGCAACAAAGGTTTCAACAAGCAAGTTCTCTGTTCGCCAGTCAACTACGAACTGATGAGCAACCATTCAATAAAAACTCAGAATACAGACGATCGCGTGAGGCCTGTTCCTCCAGTTAGGGTTTAGGCGAAGTTCAAGATTTTGGTACCTGCGGTCACAAAAAGAGTTTAAGTTTAGGGATCGGCATCTTACCTTTTGTATTTCCAAAACGCAGAGGTATATGTATTTTACAGCAAAGGACGCTCCAAGCGGGGGATCAACGTATGCGAAGCACCCAGGCGCCAGGTACCAGCAGGCGCGGACTGGGCCGCTGTACTATGGGCCGGTAAGCGCCATGCTAATTCTCAAAAATAAATTCAAATTGTTTTCTGTGCTGCACCACGCGTATTAAAGGAAACTGTTATACTGAAAAGACAGTTTGTTTACCTCGTAAGTATTAAAAAGGAAGACCTACGTCCCTACGTGCCAAATGGTCTGTAAGCCAAACACAGTTTTTCATGCAACACCTTCCCCCGACTTTCTAAGTTCAGATCCGTCTCGCTTGACTTATTTCCTGTACCGCACCTTGCTTTCGCTAATTGTTGTTAATTGCTGTGAAACGGGTATTTTACGTTGGGGCGTATTCCCGTGTGTCCTGAAGACTATACTGAAAGCGGTGAACCCCAGAGGAAAGGTGTTGCATGAAAAGCAACAGAACTTCAACGCCAGAGCAAAACTTTTTCGCTGGCATTACCATCCAAGTCATTTAAGCGAAGTAGGAAGTCTGTTTTTTTACTATGACACCTGGAGATTGTCACGGATTCTCAGGCAATTACGATACAGATGTGTCCTTAGGACTTCTCTTTCAAGACGTCCAAAGGCCGGCACTAGGGAATGGGGGAGGGATAAAGTGCGGATATTCTTTTTTGTTGACGTTAGAAATTCCTAAGCTCATTCTTCCTCAAAACTTTGCCTGGTTACTAGTAAGTACTGTCTGATGCCTCAACCATTGCCCAGATTTGTTGTTTTTGTTTTCATTCTTTGAGTTAACAGCGGGAAAATATCTGAACTGCGCTGTTTCAGTTGGAAATATTGTTTAACTTCAGCAACAGGGCTTCATATATAATTGCAAAATCCTTCGATACAATAAACATATCTTACATAAAGAATTTACATGAGAAAACAGAGTAATAATAAGGAAAATATTCTCAAACCAAGAAAAAAAATTGCGGAGCCGAAAAAGCTAGGTAGAGGAAACAGAAGGCTCTGAGAAAAAGTTCATATTTAAAGAAACCTGTAGTCGCTTAAGGAGTAAGTGGTATAAATCAATACAAAAGCATGTGCTGTATTTAAAAAAATGTAAGCAAGTAGGCATCGTAAGTGTCCACAGTTTTCCCTTTTCATGCTGTGGAAATTACAGTCACCATAGAAAATAAAATAACCAAAACATAACAAAAATACCCATACAAAGTAAAATGCCCAAAACATAAAAACAAGCAACCACACAAAATAAAATGCCCAAAACATTGGTAAGGAATTCTTTTAAAAGCACAGTGAAGATAAAAAATAGGTAAAATACATATGTTTTCAGAACTTAATACAAGTGTCAAATCTGAAATAAAAAGAAAGAAAACAGAAATATTCCAAATTTCATTGTTACTTTAGATATTTTGACCTGTCGACATTTCGTAAATTGCACTTGCACTCCGTCAAAAAATATTACTTACAAGGACTCTTTAGTAACTTTTAATCGCCGTGCTCATATTTATAAGGTTTAATGTTGCGCTTTCACTTAGGCACCAAATGTTAATTATTGGCCGCTAGACATAGGCTTTTTGAATAATTTTTAATAAGCGTAACACTCTTAAATTGATTTGTCGTGAAAAGCTCATATGATCACTGCATTATAAAAATTACTAAAAATGCATATGCCTAAGCCTCGGGCGTATCTATTAATGTCTTGTGCTCGAGTAAAATTTCAACAGAATTAATTTGATTTTCTATGAAAACTATATAAATGTCAGCTCGGAGGACTGAAAACTATCAAAAAACCCTAAGCCTAGGGTCTGCTTAATAGTTTCAACCTCAGTAAAGCGCATTGCTAAAATCTTGGAGATTTCTATGCAAACCTTATGAAAATTAGCACGGCGGACTGAAAATTGCTAATAAGGCCCAGGCCTAGGGCTTTATAATTATTGTCTTGTACCTGACTAAAAGTGTAACATTATCTTTAGTTCCTATTAGCAGGAGTACCCGGTTTTTCACGGGTAAATATTACTATTTGTAGAATCACCAAGTAAAGGGGTGAAAGTTAATGAATGAAAAAATATTTCCGTAAATTTCCAGTAAACTTATTTAAATTTTTGATTCAGTTAATTTAATTATACGAAACAAAAAAAATGTACATTATTTACATTACATTGTATTTCTGCCTGATAAGGCACCCGTTGGTGGTGAAAGCTAACGTTTATTAATTTGTGTTTTTAATACATCATCAACCGGATATTTTTGCAATTTATTGTTATCTACGGTCTCTAACTTAGACCGTAGGTGGGGTATTGAAGTGCTGAATTGGGTTGCAGTCCTTAAGAGTAAAAAATTTAATTTTTGGACTCATTTTCACCCCGGCACCCGACCCTTTCCTTCTGCGGTCTAAGATAGAATACAATGAGGTAGTATACCAAAATTTGGTCGTTCTAAATTGGAAACTATAGATTTTACGAAAATGTGTATGCGGGCCCATAGACCCCGGGCAACGACCCCTTTCTTCTGCGGTCTAAGATAGAATACAATGAGGTAGTACCACAAAATTTGGTCGTTCTAAATTGGAAACTATAGATTTTACGAAAATGTGTATGCGGGCCCATAGACCCCGGGCACCGACCCCTTCCAAAAAAATCTACCGTCTAAGTTAAAGTACCATGAGGCAGTACACCAAATTTGGAGGTTCTAAATTGAAAACTGTAGATTTTACGAGAAAGACTTGACCCCGACCCGTACCAAAAACTATCTACCGTCTAAGTTGTAGTACCTTGAGATTGTATACCAAATTTGGTGGCTCTAGATCGAAAACTGTAGATTTACGAAAATTTTGTGTCGGAGACCCCTTAACCCCGGGCCCCGACTGGTTCCAAAAACCATCTACCGTCTAAGTTAGAGTTCCATGAGATAGCATACCAAATTTGGTAGTTCTAAATTGAAAACTGTAGATTTTACGAAAATTTTGTATGGGCGGGGGTGACCCCGACCCGTACCAAAAACTATCTACCGTCTAAGGTATAGTACCATGAGATTGTATACCAAATTTGGTAGTTCTAAATTGAAAACTGTAGATTTTACTAAAATTTTGTAGTAGGGGTGGCTTGACCCCGACCCGTACCAAAACCTATCTACCGTCTAAGTTATAGTACCATGAGATTGTATACCAAATTTGGTGGTTCTAAGTTGAAAACTGTAGATTTTACGAAAATTTTGTATGGGGCCCTCTTGACCCCGGGCCCCTACTTGTTACAAAATCCATCTACCGTCTCAGTTAGAGTACCATGAGACAGTATACTAAATTTGGTGGTTCCAAATTGAAAACTAAAGATTTTACGAAAATTTTGTATGGGGGAGGCTTGACCCCGACCCGTTCTAAAAACTATCTACCGTCTAAGTTATAGTACCATGAGGTTGTATACCAAATTTGGTGGTTCTAAATTGAAAACTGTAGATTTTACGAAAATTTTGTATCGGGTGCTCCTTGACCCCGGACCCCGACCGGTTCCAAAAACCATCTACCGTCTAAGTTAGAGTTCCATGAGATGTATACCAAATTTGAAGGTTCTAAATTGAAAACTGTAGATTTTACGAAAATTTTGTATGGGGGGCGCTTGACCCCGACCCGTACCAAAAACTATCTACCGTCTAAGTTATAGTGCCATGAGATTGTATAAAAAATTTGGTAGTTCTAAATTAAAAACTGTAGATTTTACGAAAATTTTGTATGGGGCCCCCTTGACCCCGGGCCCCTACTTGTTCCAAAATCCATCTACCGTCAACGTTAGAGCATCATGAGATGGTATACCAAATTTGGTGGTTCTAAATTGAATACTGTAGATTTTACGAAAATTTTGCATGGGCCTTTCTTAACCCCTGGTCCCGACACGTTCCCAAAACCATCTACCGTCTAAGTTAGAGTACCATGGGATTGTATACCAAATTTGGTGGTTCTAAATTGAATACTGTAGATTTTACGAAAATTTTGCATGGGGGCTTTCTTAACCCCAGGTCCCGACACGTTCCCAAAACCATCTACCGTCTAAGTTAGAGTACCATGGGATTGTATACCAAATTTGGTGGTTCTAAGTTGAAAACTGTAGATTTTACGAAAATTTTGTATGGGGCCCTCTTGACCCCGGGCCCCTACTTGTTACAAAATCCATCTACCGTCTCAGTTAGAGTACCATGAGACAGTATACTAAATTTGGTGGTTCCAAATTGAAAACTAAAGATTTTACGAAAATTTTGTATGGGGGAGGCTTGACCTCGACCCGTTCTAAAAACTATCTACCGTCTAAGTTATAGTACCATGAGGTTGTATACCAAATTTGGTGGTTCTAAATTGAAAACTGTAGATTTTACGAAAATTTTGTATCGGGTGCTTCTTGACCCCGGACCCCGACCGGTTCCAAAAACCATCTACCGTCTAAGTTAGAGTTCCATGAGATGTATACCAAATTTGAAGGTTCTAAATTGAAAACTGTAGATTTTACGAAAATTTTGTATGGGGGGCGCTTGACCCCGACCCGTACCAAAAACTATCTACCGTCTAAGTTATAGTGCCATGAGATTGTATAAAAAATTTGGTAGTTCTAAATTAAAAACTGTAGATTTTACGAAAATTTTGTATGGGGCCCCCTTGACCCCGGGCCCCTACTTGTTCCAAAATCCATCTACCGTCAACGTTAGAGCATCATGAGATGGTATACCAAATTTGGTGGTTCTAAATTGAATACTGTAGATTTTACGAAAATTTTGCATGGGCCTTTCTTAACCCCTGGTCCCGACACGTTCCCGAAACCATCTACCGTCTAAGTTAGAGTACCATGGGATTGTATACCAAATTTGGTGGTTCTAAATTGAATACTGTAGATTTTACGAAAATTTTGCATGGGGGCTTTCTTAACCCCAGGTCCCGACACGTTCCCAAAACCATCTACCGTCTAAGTTAGAGTACCATGGGATTGTATACCAAATTTGGTGGTTCTAAATTGAATACTGTAGATTTTACGAAAATTTTGTATGGGTCCCCCCTTAACACCGGGCCCCGATTCGTTCCTGCAACCATCTAACCATCTACCGTCTAAGTTAGAGTACCATGAGATTGTATACCAAATTTGGTGGCTCTAGATTGAAAACTGTAAATTTTACGAAAATTTTGTAAGGGGGGGGGGTGCTTGACCACGACCCATTCCAAAAACTATCTACCATCTAAGTTTGAGTACCATGAGATAGTATTTGACGCTGGTTATTAATTCGTGGTGGGTTATTATGACGCGGGTTATTCTGACGTACAATAATTGTGACCTGGGGTTATTGTGACGCAGGGTTATTTTGTAACGGATTTTTTTCACGCTGGGTTATTGTGACGTTGGGTTATTTTGTAACGTTTTTTTTAACGCGGGGTTATTGTGACGCTAGGTTATTTAGACGCCGGGTTGTTTTGACTGGGTTATTACGACGCGGGTTATTTTTTCCGGGTTATTTTGACGGTACACCTCTTCATCTCTGTTGTAGCAACGAATTGCGCAGTTGCTCCGTCATCTGTTTTCGTCAAGGTGAAAAGTCTGTCTATGTAAACATATCTCGGAAAAAATAAGGTGCCACGTGTTTTAGTCGCTAACTCTGAGTTTATAAACATCGCTCAGGAAAGACAGTCCTGTGTTTTATGACACCGAAAGATATATCCAGTAATTTTTGCATTGTATATGAAACCTTTAAAGCAACCACATTACCGTTGCCTTTGTTCTAAAGGTCATAACTGAATTTCCTTTCGATATATGAATTTTAAAAAAATCCCATAAGGTCATAAAGTGACTGCATCGTGTGAAAAACATTGTAAATAGGGTAGTTACTCAAATTTCGGCAGCTGCCACGATCATAGATAGTGTTAAAGGAAATTGAAGCCACCGAAGTGAAAGCGGAGTTTGATTTCAACCTATAAGCAAATATACCGGCCCATTTAAGATTTTCGTTTTACAGTCCGGCATGTCGCTTTCTGCTGTCATTAATCAACTCATCCAGTGGAGGATGCACTTCTATGTCCTTCGTTTCACTTAGTGATCTTCGCCATTTGGTTATTTAGCAAGTCAGTCCTCGTTTTGTGAATAGAAACGTTTTCCTTTGATTCATGAGCAAAATGTTAGACCTCCAGTACAGAGCCGGGACGGGCCAGGCCTGTGCAGACCTCTAGTTCTAACTACCTGGATCAATCATATCACTTAAATAAACTGCTGCTGTCATAATACTCTAAGAAATATATTTAACATAATTTCGGCATTTTTTGTAATTAATAGTCTGAACCTAAAAAAAAGAAGTTTTTTGATGATTTTGGTAGCTAGACCAAAGAAACAATTTTCTCTGAACAAGCCACAAATTTGCTCTGACATTAAAGGCATTAATTAACAAAACATGTACGCCACTGTTTATCTAGGACAAAAGCAATAAATACAGATCGTAACCGGTTAACTGGTCTCTTGAGCCTGTAATTCAAATGGCAGCTTATATTCTATTCTGTGTTTGCGGTGGCGTGATGGTGAAATAAGTGGTGAAACGGTCAGAGACAGCGCAATCCACTGCGTAACGTCATGGCCAAACAATGCACTCGTCATCCAAAAAATGCATATTCCTTTGAGATGAGTATGCGGCAGCTGTCCACGCCGTATTGGCCAAAATTTGCTTCTAATGGGATAAGGTTATCAGCGGTTCTGGTTAAGATAGTATCGTCGTTTGGAAAATTTAATGATGACCGTAGCTGATGATAATCGAAGACTGTGGTTTAATAAGGAGAACGTAGCAATTCTGAGAAGGAAATTTCTCATTGGAGCATCAGCACGTCCACCACGCCGAGATGTCAAGCAACAAGTGCTTGCCTGTTGTCATGACGACGAAAGTTGCCTTCGATTAATTGTGTTTGTCATGGGAAAAAGAAGAGAATACGGCAGATAAAATATTTAGTCGGTCCGGAGCTCGTGTAGCTAACGTGCGGTAATCTCTTGCGTTACTCACATAAGCTTCATTTTTATTTATTCCTACTTCCTTCTTGACGGCACAGACACAAAAAATGAAATAAAAGGCACGTGTCTTCATAATATGGAAGCGTCCCCCTCCACACACACACACAGTGATGGCATAGAGCCTGGAGGGTATATTGGCCTGAACCATCTTTTACTGCACAGAACACGAGAGAGCTATGATTACCACGCAATTAATTTTCGTTGCTGTCTTAAACAGCGGAACATGGCGCTCTTTGGCCCATCGAGGTCCTTGTGCCAATAAACGCGAACCAAACAACTAAACACACAACTGAACTCTTTATAATCTTGAATCATTCATGCATGCCCTTTTTTTAAAGTTGATCACAAAGCTGGCTCTGCAGTGTAAGCTCCAGGATCAATATTGTTTTTCTTTGTTAAAAAATAGAACTACTAAATAGAAATTTGTTTATCCTACCTTGACAAAACTGGTCGTTCTAATGCTCAAGAAAATGTATCCATGTAATAGAATCGAACTAGCTAGAAAAGTTGTTGATGCAGCACTTACGAAAGTGAACAAAAATGCTTTTAAGATGAAAAACTCCCATACAGAGAACTTACAGGATGTTTGCTGGTCAAACGCTGATACCTCTCCAACTGTGAGAAAAGGAGTGAAGATAGGAAAAGTGGAGACCGGACTGTTTTTCATGCAAACTGCTCTTTTCTATACAACATCAAAAAGTTGTAGGTGTTTTATTTAGTGATCCTAGATGTCAGTGCAGTATTTCTGAGGTTGGACGAACTTGTCTTTTGTGGTGAAAAAAAGTTTTCAAATATAAACTATCGTCTAGCTCGAAACAGAAATCCTTGCAAGAGTATTTGATTTCTCTTTCGAGCTTACGTATTTGATTTCCTCTTCGATATAGGATATTTAGATGTGAAAGAAATTTGGCCGTACCTATAAATAAGCTGTAAGATATATTCGCGAAAGAATAGGCACAGAAGTCTTCACTTCAAAAGTATACCTTACATGGAACTAACAGGAAATATTTTGTCACTTTATCTGCTTTTAACAAAGAAGTATTTTACAGACAAACTCTGCATACATAGTTATCAAATCTTTGTCATACAGTTGTGACCTTACTTTATGTGCCTATCTAACTTCCTAGGAAGCCACTGACACGAAGGAGAATTAAGATTATGAAAATGGAGCTTGTTTGATAAACTTTGATGCCACATCCCGTCAAAAGCTTAGAGAATGCCACGTACCACAGCCTGAGCTTCACCAAACAAGTCTATAGTTGTAATCCATGCTTAAAAAGAATGATATATACTCTATTAAATTATTTTAGCGAAAATCATACTGACAATCAATAATAAGTTTTGGAGATTTCTCACGCGACAGTAAGTTCTCAATATTTGCCTTTTCATTACTTTGGTAAAAGCTATAGAGCATGGTTTCAACATTAAAATAATGACCCTTGTTTGAAAGAGGTTGAACATGATCAAATATCCATCCAGTTGGAAATGACGGTTGAAACAGGATACGGTACTAAACCTTCCGTCACAGGCCCGACGCTGCCCAAGCCTGGAATTTTTCACTTAACTGATGGAAAAAAAAGGGTGGGGAACTCGTGCAGACCTATAAAGTCGACGTCGTATGAGCAGCAAAATTTTGTTCGTTTTTGACGTCCAGAGGCCAAAATTCTGTTAATAACCATGATAATATAGTGGAATAGTACGGCGGGAACAGTATGTCGCTAAGAAATATACAGGGTGCATAGGGAAGTCCCTTTAGCCTAGAATAACTTGCGAACGGAGAGAGGTACAGTTATGCAAGTGAAATAACGGTATAGTAAAGCGACTACGCCCGATCGAATGCAACCGACAGCAGCGCCCCCAGTGACGAAATGCGGAAGTTAGCCACTGCAAATCGAAAACGAAAAGAGATAGAGCAAACTTTACAATGACAAAGTTGTAGAGCATCAATTAATTAGTTAGTACAAAATGACGTTTGTTTCACACGAATAAGATAAGTTGTCGCCTGAATACCCTACAGTGTCCGAAATCGATGCGCGACAATTCGAATCTGCATATTCACATTTCGCAAATGTAGCCGTATGCAAATGCAGATTGTGATGTTGTACCGTACCTACGATATAAAAACCAGTAGCAGGATGTACCCTCATCAGAAGTTTAGGTCTACGTACGCTGTGTGAGAATGGCGAGCTTGGATTTCTGGGGTTACGTAAAAATTCAGGTGTATGCAACAGCGCCTACAAGTCTGCTGGATCTACGTCGTCGTGTTACAGATGCTTGGAATAGTAATATGTGGCACCTTCCATGCTGAGGAATGTGCATGCAGAGTTACTTTCACGAATACAAATGCAGAGTTACTTTCACGAATACAAATGCAGAGTTACTTTCACGAATACAAATGCAGAGTTACTTTCACGAATACAAATGCAGAGTTACTTTCACGAATACAAATGCAGAGTTACTTTCACGAATACCACAGCCATCGTGGGCAATGGTGAACTCTTCGAATATACTCGACATTAACTTTTTTATCGCTGTGCGCCAGTTTGCCTTTTTTTACGCTTTCCAACCGTAGGTTGAAGAAGCGTATATGCTCCAGCTTTGTCCGTCAGTCCGTCCGTCCGCCTGTCCGCACGATAACTGGCGTAAAAATGGTTCGATTTCGATGAAATTTTAGTATGTGGTAGGGGACCACCTGGGGACGAATCCTATTGAAAATGGGACAAATGGGATCAAAGGTCACGACGTAGGAGCGGGATCCTTCCATTGCCCTTATGCGTCATAACTGGCGTAAATATGGTTCGATTTCAATGAAAGTTTACTATGTGGTAGGGGACCACCTATGGACGAACCCTATTGAAGATGGGACAATTGGGGTCAAAGGTCACGACGTAGGAGCGGGATCATTCCATTGCCCTTATGCGTAATACCTTGCGTAAATATGGTTCGATTTCAATGACATTTTACTATGTGGTAGGGACCACCTGGGGATGAATCTTATTCAAAATGGGTGAAGTGGGGTCAAAGGTCAGGACATAAGAGCGGGATGCATTCCATTGCCCTTATGCGTCATAACGTGCGTAAAAATGGTTCGATTTCGATGAAATTTCAGTATGTGGTAGGGGACCACCTGGGGACGAACCCTGTTGAATGTGGACGAAATGGGGTCAAAGGTCAGGACATAGGATTGCGATCCATTCCATCGCTCTTATCCCATATTATTAAGGTGGACGTCAAGTAATTTTGCTTCCTATATTTCCAACGGAAAAACTTTTGTACACATTTCCTTCACAATTAATGTGTTCCCAAGGATGAAAATTTTAACATCGATTAAAATAACTTTATTATAACTTGGAATACTTAATATTTTCTAAAACATAACCATAATTATATTAAAAATCAATAACTTTTCCTTTGGTGGTGTTGAAACCAGAAAAAGGATGGCGCGACCTGTACTTTGATGACGTCAGTTGACAAACAAATGTTGGATTGCATAATTCTGGTTATGTTTTAAAATATATTAAGTTTTCCAAGTTATAAAATCAAGCTATTTTAATCGATGTTCAAATTTTCATCCTTGTGAACGCATTAATTGTCCAGAAAAAAGATGGCGCGACCTGTATTTTCATGACGTCAGCAGACAAAAAATGTTGGATTGCATAATTATGGTTATGTTTTAGAGAATATTAAGCATTCCAAGTTATAAAATGAAGATATGTTAATCAATGTTCAAATTTTCATCCTTGGGAACGCATTAATTGGGAAGAAAATGTGTACAAAATTTTTTTCTTTCGAAGTACAGGAAGCAAAATTACATGACGTTCACTTTAAAGGAGCAATTCTTGTATGTATGTTAATTTTATTTTGAAAACGGCTCTGAGGATTTTGATGAAAGTAGTTTACCTAACGTTTTCTGGTACTAGAAATCGATTTAGCTTGATCTCGACTTTAAGAAAATATGTTTAGTGGATTAAATAACCACCCCGAATTACCAAGTTTGTAGTGTGGTGCCATGACGTTGCCCCATTAGATGTTGGCGCGCGGTCATGCCATCTATCTAATTACGTCACGCGTTGTTTGTGGATCCTATTAAAGTTTTATGACGTCACACCTTGCTAGCAGGTGGTCGCGATTCCCATCTGCCTCATTACGTCACGCGTTGTGTGCCTATGCTCGTCCGCACGATAACTTGAGTAAAAATCGTTCGATTTCAATGAAATTTTATTATGTGGTAGGGGAACACCTGGAAAAGAATCCTATTGAAACTGAACGAAATGGAGTCAAAGGTCAGGACATAAGAACGGGATCCACTCCACTGCTCTTATGCGTCATAACTACAGTAAAAAGGGTTTGATTTCGATTAAATTTTAGTATGTGGTAGGAGACCACCTGGGGACAAACCCTATTGAAAATTGGCGAAATGGGGGTCAAAGGTGAGGACATAGGAGCGGAATCACTTCCACCGTCATTATGAGTCATAACTTACGTAAAAATGTTTCGATTTGGATTAAATGTTGGTATGTTGTAGGGACCTGTCTGGAGACGAATCCTATTGAAAATGGGCGAAATGGGGTGAAAGGTTAGGACACAGGAGCGGGATCTATTCCATAGCGCTTATGCATTATAACTTACGTAAAATTGCTTCGATTGCGACAAAACTTTATCATGTTATTTCGGAGATATACTGAACCAGTTCTGTTTAATATCATCCAAATGGATCAAAGGTCAGGGCACACGGGTGAGATTTATTCCACAGCCATTTTCCTCATAACTTGAGTAATAGCTTGAGTAACGATTTCTAGTATATTGGAAACCGTATCATAATCAATGCATTGCATGATTTTACTAACTTGTTGTTTTTGTTTTGTCTGACGTCACCAAACTGCTTTGACATAAATACGCATTTATGCAATAAATTGGGTGTATTTTCTCATACATATACCTGTTCCCTTCAAACGTTCACACAAAAGGCCGCGCATCGATTTCGGACATTTTAGGGTATTCAGGCGACAATTTATCTTATCCGTGTAAAACAAATGTCGTTTTGTACTAAATAATTTATACTCTACAACTTTGTAATTGAAAATTTTGCTCTATCTCTCTCTTTTTTTTTTCAAGGGCTAACTTCCGCATTTCGCCACTAGGGGCGCTGCTATTGGTTGCAATCGATCGGGCACAGTCGCTGTACTATACCGTTATATCAATTGCAAAACTGTACCTCTCTCGGTTCGCAAGTTATTCCAGGCCAAAGGGGCTTTCCTGTGCATCCTGTATAGTGGTGGTGCAAATACACTGGCGGAAAGTGAAGAAAGAACACCAAGAAGGAGACGTCTGATACCAACGAAATTTATACAGCATAATAACGGAATACAGAGGATAACGTGATCAAAACATTATGGCAAAATACAGCTGTATTTGCTGGTAAACTGAAAAATAACGTTTCCATGTAACATGGTTAGTACGAGGTTGAACCGCCATGAACTGCGTCACACTGTGCAATTCTGGCATGGAGTCTGTCGTACAGATGTTGAATGTAAGTTTGGGGTATTGAGTTCCAAGCATCCTCAACCTGTACGCGTAAATCGGGGATAGTCGTGGCTGGCCGTGGAGACCGGATAAGTCGTTGTCCCATAAAATCCCACTCGTGCTCAATGGGGGACTAATCCGGGGAACGTGCTGGCCATGGAAGTTGTCTCACACCCTGAAGTGCATGTTGCGTTGCACGTGCCGTGTATGGGCATGCGTGATCTTGCTGGAAAACACCACGATGGACTGACCTTACAAATGGCACAACAACGGGCTGAATGATGTTGTTGATGTAGGAGGTGCTGTTTAACGTACCCTGTACAAAGACTAGTTGTGTACGGGAGTGATAGCTGATCGCTCCCCACACTAGGAGGCCCAGTGTAAGCAATGTGTGTCGCTGGCGGATGCAAGAAGGGTGGAGACGCTCCCCTGTGCGTCTGCGAACACGCATACGGCCATCGGAGGCTCTCAAGCAGAATCTGCTTTCATCGCTGAACATGACAGATCGCCATTGCGTTCTCCAGTGCAGACGTTGGCAACACCCCTGCAGCCGTTCCTGACGGTGGGCTGGAGTCAGAGGTACACATGCCAGAGGCACACGTGCACGTAGTCCTGCATCCAGTAGACGGTTGCGGATTGTTCGCACAGTCACCTCAGGTGCAACGGCAGCTCGGACTTGCGTCACAATGGATGTTCTGCTTAACAAAGCCACTCTTCTTATGCGTCGATCGGTCCGCTCATCAGTCCGTCTGTGACTCCCGGTTCCACGTCTTCTCGTGTGGGAATGTTCCTCGGACCATCTACGCCACCATCGTACCACCACCGATACTTCCCGTCCAATTCGCTCCGCAATACAACGATACGACCACCAGGTCTCACGGAGTCTGACTAGACGACCTCGCTGAAAGTCCGATAACTCATGAAATCGTACACGTCTTCCATGTCCAGGCATTGCAGTTTTTTCAGGGTCTTTGCACGTGTCCGTACGCCGACGACTGATTGCATTCACTTCGCCGTACTCCTTAAATACCACCGACGATAATTTGCATATTATGCCGTGCTGTGGCGTAAGCGCTCACCGGTTGGTCCCGAAATTAACATCACACCTACGTAAACTCGACCCCATTAACATATGTAAATTTCATGATCGACCGCTAATTCCTTCTTGGTGTTCTTTTTTCACTTTCCGCCAGTGTAATTCACTGATGGGCGTACAAGTTTGAAAGATGATCTTCGAAGTGATCGACACATTCGTCCCATTACCCAGATAGCATTGTGTGTTTTAGCCATGGTGCACATGTATCACCTTGTTCATCTCCATGATTTATCACATCGCAACGTGGATTTTCGTATGACACAGGGTTCGACATCATGCACGTTTAATTAGACTGTTGGAAAGTTTCTGCTTTTTGCGTACCGAAATAGCTGCTAATTGACGACCAAGAACAGCAAATGATGATGTCTTAAGACAACATGGAGCGCTTTTTTATGAAGGCGGGGATTTCCTTGAAGACATCATGACAGGAGACGAGTCACGGTAGGTCAGTTTAAAGTATATGCGATATGAAAACACTGAGATTCCTCTCCTCCAAAAAGTTCCGTTCAGTACATTCAGCAAAGAAGTTTATGGTTGCCGTTTTTTTAATCGCTAAGGTCCACTGCTTGCGGATTTCCTTATACTCGGGCTCACAGTTAGTGGTATTGTGAAACTCTTTCTTCTGCTTCTATTCGAATGAAAAATAAAGTCCAAATAACTTTATTCAAAAACACCTAACTATTGAGTGGATCCATTCCAACAAGAAACGCGCTGTTCGTTTCTGGTCAAACCAAAATTTTAGATACAGGCATAAGATGTGAAACAGATCTGGAAACTTAAATATAAATAATTTATGTTATATATTTGTGCTTTATAAAGGTTTTTCTTCCTTTAACTCGTCTTAAAAGCATGTTTTTACAAACAGTTATTCTAAAATGTACTTCAATTCGAACGTGTTTTACAATGTGCTACTAACATTTCCAATAAAATTTCATACTTTGTGTAATATGTCCAGAATGTTTTAGCAGCTATTGTCAAACATTTGAACGAATGGCTAATTGATGTCGGCGAATGTCTTAACATTTGTTTGAACCATCACAGAATTTATGTCCCTGTAGCAGTTTCTTCATCAAATTGCATGCTAAGCAAATGTTGTTTCACAATTTTTGAAATATTTTTTTTCACAGTTCATGCAGTTGTACCTATTTCTTAACCGAAGAGGTTTTTGTGTGAATCCCTGTTTTCTTTGTTTCAGAAAATCTCACAATCCTACAGCTTGCGTTCCGTGCCTTGTATCTAAACTTCGCTCATATAAACGGCTTAATGGTCTTCTAATAAGCCGCATTACAATTCTATTCACCATCTGTTTACAGAATCAACTTATCCTCCTGCATTCTATTATGTCACAACAGCCATATCAACGCCTTCGCAATACTGTATAAATGCCAGCCCATATCAAACTGCTGTTCAATCTTCCCAAGCTGTACCACAGTTCTGGAGCAACATGATGAACACCCTAAATTACTCAAGAGCTCAAAACATCCATTGACTCTTCCTGCATCGCAGACTACCAAGAGCACTCTTTTATTTTCAACGTTTAACAACCATAAACTGCACATATTGCGAAGTTACTGGAGAACATCAATTTTAGACTATGTCTAACTGGACTGTGCAGACTACTTCCATCACTTTTCAAATGTTTAGAATTCGTTGCCAAAAAAATAATAATACCCCCCCTCCCCCATCAGCATATCAGTATCTGTGTTTCACTCATGATCATCCTGCAGCATACAAATAGCGTCAAGTTTTGGCGAAATGCGGCATCTGTATATACTATCAAACCACCGACACCGAACAGCATGCTCTTTCATTACATGAAGCTCTCAGCAAAATCATCCGAATTTTCCGAAGCGGACTCTGCTCAAGATTACAGTTGGGAGTAAACGCGGTACGTAATCAAACTGCTATTAGAACGTTACACTGAAGATGGGCACCGCACATCCTGTGGTATGCGGTAGAAAACAGTCGAGTAACCCTATCTTTTAGGGCTTACTGGAAACCATCTCGAACTCAACAACATTCTATGTGGAACTTCCACGTCCGAACTTAAAATGGTAACTTATCATTAAAAATAATTCTATTTTAACTACTAATGTTCCTTTAACCACAAATTTGAGCAAATATAATGGAAATTTTGACATTTTTCACTTGAACAAAAAGAACATCGTTAATAATTTTGTAATAACATTCTTAGAATTGATATAACAGACATTCATAATTATTTTTTTCAGAACAGAGTGAGCCTCGCGTAACTGTATTTATTGAGGCACAATTATGAACATTTCAAATGGGCATTTTGTTTTATTTTATTTAGACAGAAAGTAAAACTATGATGATTTTTTTAAAAAACATTTTTAGCACAGTATCATCATCATCATCATCATCATCATTGTCAACCATTATCAATCCACTGCTGGACGAAGGTCTCCCCAAGTTTCCTCCACAACGGTCTGTCTTGTGCCAGTCTCTATGTCAGTCCCGCATACTTTCGAATTTCATCCACCCATCTCCCATGTGGTCTTCTTCTGGGTCTTTTCCTGTCCCTTGGAATCCAATCTAAAATTTCGGCTGTCCATCGATGGTCTGTCCTCCTGGCAGTATGTCCAGCCCATTGCCATTTCAGAGATTTAACTCTGATCATGTGTCTTCCACTGTTGTCATTTTTCGGATCCACGAGTTTTTCTTCTTATCTCTCCTGGTTACACCAATCATGCACCTCTCCATTTTGCTTTGAGTTGTCTGCAGCCTTTGTGTGTCTCTTTTAGTTAAGGTCCACATCTCTGCACCATACGTAAGCACTGGAATAATGCATCGATCAAACACTTCTCTTTTAAGACATAATGGCACATTGCTCTTGAAAATTATGCTGTTTCTTCGAAAAGCTCTACAGGCAAGTTTTGTACGCCGATTAATTTCTTCATCAATGTGACCCACACTTGATATCTGCTGTCCAAGATAAACGTACGTGTCTGTTATCTCCAGCTCTTCTCCATCAATCGATAAATCTTCATTTCTTGTAAAAGCATTGAACATCACTTTTGTCTTCTGAAAGTTCATTTTTAATCCCACTTCTTTACTCTAGTCAGCAAGTTACTGGATCATACTCAGCAGTCATACTCTGATGGGGTAGTTGCAAAAATAATTACGTCATCAGCAAAACGAAGGTGGGTTAGATAATCTCCATTAATCTTTATCCCTTTGCTTTCCCAGTTCAGTGATTGAAAGACATTTTCCAATTGGCATTAAAAAGCTTCGGAGATATGGTGCCACCTTGTCTCACTCCCTTTCCAATTTTTAGGTGTGTTGTATTTTCAAACAGCTGAATCTTTGCACTTGCATTTTCATAGATGTTATTAATAATATTAATGTATGATTCTTCGATACCGCAGGATTTCAGAGCCATTGTAACTGCTGATGGTTTCACCGAATCAAAGGCTTTTTCATAATCGATAAAAGCCATGCACAATGGAAGTTCATATTCCCTCGCTCTTTCAATTAGATCTCTCAGTACGTGGATATGATCTATTGTGCTGTAGCCACTCCTGAATCCAGCTTGTTCTCTCGGTTGAGCCGTGTCCAGTGTTACCTTCAAACTGTGTGAAAGAACTTTAGTGAAGACTTTATAAACCACTGATAGGAGGCTGATAGGTATGTAGTTCCTGAGATCCTCAATGTCACCTTTTTTGTGTAGTAGGGTCATTGTAGCGTTGTTCCAATCCTCAGGAATCTTTCCTTCATTAAGGCATCGAGTGAAAATTTGGGCGAGTACTGTTTCGATTTCTCCACTTGCTTCTTGTATGATGTCTACAATAATTTCATCTTCTCCTGGAGCTTTTCCCCGCTTCATGTTCTTGATTGCATGTGCAACTTCTGCTGTAAGGACTGGAAAAACTCTGGTACTGGTACCTTTCATGATGTCTGGAGTACATGCATCATCCCTATCATATAATTTGGAGTAGAATTCTTTCACTCTTGTCAAAATTTCGCCTCTATTTCTTGTTACAGAACCATCTTCTTTCCTCAGTGCCATAATCTGTTTTCTTCCCTTACTGAGATGTCCCTTTGCTATCTTTACTGAGATGTCCCTTTGCTATCTTTACTGAGATGTCCCTTTGCTATCTTTACTGAGATGTCCCTTTGCTATCTTTACTGAGATGTCCCTTTGCTATCTTTAGGCTTTGGTTGTTTTCAATTGCTTTCCTTACTGTATAATGAATTAGCTTTGTTTATCTTTTCGCTAAGCTAATTATTATGAATGAATAATGCTCTAAGCTTCAAAATGATGAATTCCCAAAAGGGTGTTGTTACTCGTTAATTATGAACTTAAACAAAGTCTCAACGCTGGTTATTTATATTAAGTAATCAAAGTCATAAACCTAACAGCCAGACAGAGGTCTGACAAAACTAAGAATTGAAAAAGACTGAACTTACAGAACAACTTGTTTATTATGATGACTCCTGGTCAACTAAGGCACTCATATATCACTACTACATAACAACACACTGCAACGCAACACCAACAACACCAACCACCCTCAACTCCAACGCAACAACACAACTACAACGCAACAACACACCTACAACGCAACAACACAACACCACCACTCGATGAACGCGCCTATATACGAGCTACCACCACGTCATGACTTACACTCATTGCCAGATCTCATTCAGCGGGTGAAATAATATTCCGTTCAGTAGGAAGATAATTTACATAGTAAAATAAAATAACCAGAGATAGTAAAATCAAAAGGAAAGTGAATATAGAGTATACGTTACAACTGGTTCACAGTTGAATTTCCTTACGTCTTCAGTGATACTTTTTCGTACTGTCTTGCACAGCTCTATATATTTCACTTTGAAAGTCACATCTTCTTTAGTTGTTCTCATCTCTCTTCGTTTTTGCATCAACATTTTGTTTTTTTCTGATAATTTGCTCACATGCAACTTGTTCTTAGACCCAGCTAATTTAGTTGCTGTTTCCATAAGAGCTTTGGTTAGTGTTCTGTTAACTTCAGAAATATCCACTTCTTCCGATGTTAGGCCTTCTAAAGCAGGGAATCTGTTCTTCAGTTCCAACTTGAAGGTGTTATGGTGTTTTTTAAGACTGGTTATGTCAATACATTTTGTTTGTCTTATGAGCTTGCCACGTTCGAGTTTAGTGTTGAGGTGCATCTTACATCTCCCCAATCTATGGTCACTAGCTGTGTTGAACTTGTTGAGCACACTGCAGTCTTCTATGACGAATTTTTTGTTACACATAATAAAATCAATTTCATTTGTCATCCCATTTGGATGTCTCCATGTTCATTTCCTGTGTGGCTTTTTCTTGAAAAAGGAGCTCAAGATGAAAAACCCTTCTGCCTCTGAAAACTCAACGAGAGTATTTGCACGCTGGTTTCTGTTGCCGTGACCGAATTTACCTACTGAAGTTTCATTCTATTGCCGTTGCCCTATTTTTGCATTGAAATTTCCCATAATTATCTTCAAGTGCTGCTTACCTTAATTATTTAGATGACGAATTTCCTCATAAAATTCTTCAATTTCTTCTTCAGGATGACTTGTGGTGGGTGCATAAGTTTGAATAATCTGAGCCTGGTACCTTCTCGAGAGTTGGATAACGAGTCGTGCAGCTCTGTCAGAGGAACTTTCAACTTCTACAACTTTATCCTTCAGTTTCTTGTTTATTATAAATCCAACACCACTAGTTCTTCCAGTATCTGTCCCACGATAGTAGAAGAGATGTTCACTTTTCAGTTCAATGAGATCTTCTCCTTTTCTCCTTACCTCACTTAGCCCGACGATGTCCCACGTGATCCTTTGTAGTTCCTCTTCCAATTCAAGAAGCCTTGAATCAGAAGATAGGGAGTGTCCATTATACGTAGCCAAGGTCAGCATAAGATGGCAGCCTAGTCCGGTCCTCCAGGGATTCTTAGCACCCTCTGCCTTCATGTCGCACTGGCCGCTGCCTTGGCCAGGTACATTCCAGCTGCCGGAGACTGAGGGCCAAGATTTAAGTTGTGGAGTCATTTTGGAGGGGTTTGGCCATAACTCACCACGCTGGCCAAGCGAGTTGATGAGTGTGGGATAGCATTTCCTCTAATCCCGATGGTATAGTTATACTGCTATTGGCGGTCGTCAGAGCCCCTTTAGTGGGAACAGGATGCACCACGAGAAGGCGGGGTTGACATTTTTCAAGGAGAGGCTGTGATGTTACGCATCCCCTGACCTTACATCCCAGATATAACGAACATTAATTATGGTTTCCTTTCGAAAAAAAGGACCAATGTTAAGTCATGAAATATGATTCAATATTGATGCTGGAATTTTATAATTTCTGTTCAATTTATGCATCAAATTAGTAGGGACAATTTGCAGAAATCTTTTTAAATACCAATAGTTTGGCACGTTTTGACTCAGCTTGGAATATTCGTCACTAATCTCTCATCGAAGCGATGCTGTGAGATAGCTTTGTCTGATACCCAGTTCTTTTGCTTCTACTTTTTTGACATTCCACTCATGTACTTTTTACGTTGAACAAATAATGGTGTGAAATACTAAAATAATCTGTCTTTGCAGGCAATATTTTTATCAGTTTTGCCATCTCTTTAATAGTGATTCCCGATACGTCCTCTATCTGTCCAATGGCAGTAACGTGGCTACTTTTCCTCTCCCTTAGACCGTTGCACATATTTTTGTGATTCCTCTTGTGATTTGTTTTTCTCCAATTAGTGAAGTACAGTACTATACTCTTTGCACTGGAATTCTAACTTTTTTGGCGTTCTCCTTGTTTTCGTACTAACAGATTTCTGAGTCTGTCGGCTCCTTTACTACTGGACAGCTTTCTTTCGCCTCCTTTTCCGTCATTATCGCTTTCATTTTCTCTGCGCATTTAGTTCTACACTAGCAAGGGAACACATGGGTTAGGCCACGCCGAGTTTGTGAATATATCATAAATGGTTTCTTCGTTTCACATGGGTGATGCAGAAGTTTTATGGCTGATTACCGTCCTCTTGTCAACAGTCTCCTTTCTCCTGGCTTGGGATTAGCTAGAATGGACTAGCTTGTCTTCTCCCAGGAAAGAGTGTACATAGCATTTCCTCATATCGCTATATTATAGTGATATCGCTAATACTTCGTCGTCAGGGCATCTTTTGTAAGAACAGCTGTAGTTAACAATTGACCAGGAGAGGCTATGTTTTATTCATCTGTATGCCATTAACAGCCTGACTAGAAGAGTTAGCTGTGAACTAGTGGAAGACCCAAGGTTAGATGGGAGGTATGTCAACGATAACATGGGAGCGGAGAAACTGAAGAATAACTTGACGTTGACTGCCACCACAAAAAGCCTACACTATTCAACTTATCATAATGATGGACCCTACATTATATTTATATATTTCGTAGCGAGCGCAGAAGTTTGAGCCAAGCCCCAGTTAACATAAAATTCGTCTTTCAACGAAGTCATTGCACAGAAACAAAAACTGTGAAGTCTTGAACTAACCTGTTGATTTTGGTGAGAAATGAGAACTGCCTGCAGTTTATCACATAAGAGAGCAAATCTTTTCCTAGTTTTTCAAAAACACGAAAATGTTCTGTGTAAAATTTGTTGAAACATTGAAAATTGTTCTATGGTATCACGGGCCCAACTGCTTTTTTCTTTGAATGGATGTCGTAGTTTGATTTGTTTTGAGCTAGATGCAGATGATTATTAACTTGCGCTAAGATTCCAAGGTTGATAACAGTTAAAGTAGCTGAGCACTGCATAGTAAATCGCTAGCATAAAAATTCTCAGCGGATAATGAGCCGACCCAGGGATAGGAGAACGGATCATCTCGGGTGAAGAAATATATGTAATTGTCTTTAAGAAATCTGAAATTCCCAGGAAATCACTAGATGTGAGATAAGCAGATTAAATTTAGGAGCATGTCGGGACAGTAAGGAAAAAGACTACGGTTAAAAACGAAGAGTTACCCAAAAGCAAATTTACACAGCAAAGTGAACTTCCCTTGAAAATTAAGTAATTTTTAAAATATAATTATTCGCAAACCTTTAGTTTTAATTCACTTATGATGAAATTAACCCAAACGTTCGCCAGTTGGAGAAAAGTTCGGATATCGACAGCTCATTCTTGGCCTTCTTAAGATGTACATAAATTTAACAAGAAACAAATGTAATTAATTAAAAGCCTGCATAACCACTTCATACACTGACATGGCAAAGAAGTTATGAATAAACAAGAATATAAATGAATAAATAATCTTGTAAAAACTAAAAGTAAATATCTAAATTATGTTTAACTGAAAATCAACTAAGTTGAGTAAACGTTTAGCAATTAAGAAATTATATATCAAGTTCCTTATAGTTAGAACACCTATTGGAAATCTTGTTTCTTTTGAGTCATTCTGTTTAAATTTGGCCATTTTTTACCTCGAATGCATTTTTCAGGTTTTTCTTTATTGCAGATAAAAGTTATTGTTTGGTTCTTAGCATAGAAAAGACATATCTTGCGTACAATGCTGTATTTTGATCACTTTCAAAGTTGCGTATCTTTAGTTAATCATGAACACTAATTTAACTTTCAAACAGCTGGTTTTTCCCTTTAGTACACCAAATAACATTTTCTACGTCAAGAATCTACCACTACCCTTGGATGTTATATGAAAAATTTTCGCTATTTGTTTTTGATGTGGATAGGTATTCCTTTGATCTGTTGAATAAATCTATGATGTAAAACGTTTCTTAGAATTTAAATAAAAATTCATTTTTAAAGAAACATTTTTTTGCAACATTTTCTTGAGAAACCAAACAAATTCCGTCTTTTATTAAATTTCAAGAGAAAATTTGATGCAAAAAGAAAATCCTTTCTCAAGTAAAAATTATGTTAGCGGACAGCACAATGTGGCCACATGGACAAATTCCTGACTGCGGACAGGGAAATAATTACGTTGGCTTGAAGTTGAGAAGCTGAAGCTTGAAGTTGAGAAGTTGATGATTTTCAAAGCAAACGATGTGATAGTGGCACCGTCACGTCAGTGATTGTTTGCTATTCCCTTCTTATAAAAAGCGCATGTCACTTGCACAAACCTTACCTTTCCTACACTTTCTCTCTCTTTCCTTTCAGAAAAGGAATTTCATCTGTTGCTGAGTTTAGATTAAGGATGTGTTTCCCTCGTCTATATTTCCAGCGCACAAGAGTCAATAATAATTTTCTGTTTGTTTCTCTCTTCTCTTATTTCTGTATAAAAGGAGGAAATCTCTTTTTCTTGCATTGAGCTTATATTTTTTTGTTTTTTGGAACAGTTTTAAAGTTTACTAGTAGACCTGAATAATTAACAATCCTCTCACATAAAGATCACTGATAATAAAATAATGAAATCTACAGCTACAATTAATATTTTTATTTACAATGCCATTTGCCTTTTGTATTAATTTTGTTGTAATGCGCAGCTTGAGCATTTAAACTTATATACGTATATACAATATATATATGGTAGGCGGTGAGAGTACATCTGTAAGATGACGTCTATGCAAATTTTGCTCTCGGCGCATATGTGGGGCGCTAGTAGCGCCTCTCGGAACATGCAAAGCAGGTTTGCTGTAAATACGCGCTGTAACGTTTGTGAGCGTTAGTTATCGTTGAGATTCGACGTAGTGTGTTGTTGTTAGTCAAGAATGCCTTTAAGAAGACGAAGAAGCCATTATCAACAGCTCACGGAGCTTGAACGAGGTCGTGTAATAGGGCTACGAGAAGGTGGATTTTCTTTCCACAATAATGCAGAACGACTTGGCAGGAATATAGCCACTGTGCATGATTGTTGGCAGCGGTGGTCAAGGGAAGGTACTGCCTCAAGAAAACCGGGTTCCGGCTGGCCACGTGGCACTACTGAGAGGGAAGACCGCCGTGTACGGTGTATGCCGGTGGCGCATCGTACCGCGTCTGCGGCAGCAATTCGAGCTGCAGTTGCCACCACAGTGACATAACGAACTGTTACAAATCGGTTACTTGAAGGACAGATCCGAGTCAGTAAGTGGAATGCCGTGTAGCGTGCATTCCACTTACTCCAAACCACTGCCGTTTGCGACGTCAGTGGTGTCAAGCTAGAGCTCATTGGAGGACGGAGTGGAGATCTGTTGTGTTTTCTGATGAAAGCCGGTTCTGCCCGGGTGCCAGTGATGGCCGTGTGTTGGTTAGAAGAAGGCCAGGTGAGCGCCTGCAACCAACCTGTCTGCGGCCGAGACACACTGGACGTACACCTGCAGTTATGGTCTGGGGAGCAATTTCCTATGACAGCAGGAGCACTCTCGTGGTTATCCCACGCACCCTGACGGCACAGTTGTACGTCGGTCTGGTGATTCAACCTGTTGTGCTGCCATTCATGAACAGCATTTCAGGGGGTATTTTCCAACAGGATAACGCTCGCCCGCATACCGCTGTTGTAACCCAACATGCTCTACAGAGTGTCGACATGTTTCCGTGGCCTGCTAGATCACCAGATCTTTCTCCAATCGAGCACGTATGGGACATCATTGGACGACAACTCCAGCGTCACCCCCAACCAGCATTAACCGTCCCTGTATTGACCGACCAATTGCAACAGGAATGGAACTCCATCCCGCAAACTGACATCCAGCACCTGTACGACACAATGCATGAACGTTTGCGTGCTTGCATTCAACATTCTGGCGGTTACACCGGCTATTAATGTACCAGCATTTCACATTTAAAATGGCTCTTCTCGCGCTTACAATAAACTGTGATCTTGAAATCTTAATCGATTAAATATGTTACCTATACAAATGTATTGTCGTCATTTCATTCCTCTACAACTATTTTTTCGTGGTGTTGGGACTTTTTTCCGTCAGTGTATATTGTTTTACGTTTGTGTGCTGGTTCGAGATCAAAGCAGCGTCCGGGATGGTTTGGTCATATTTAGCTCCGGCGAGCTCTAAACGCTTTGCTTAATTTTGTTTAACTAATCTTCTAAGTTTTTTTTTCTCAACTGGTAGTGAGAATTTGTACTTGTTTTGTTGTACACACGTCCTCACACACAGCGCGTGAATGCTTTATTGGGTACCCCTCATATGGTGTGTGGAGAGTAGAACATTACAACAGGCCCAACCATTGACATGCATTTGTTAAGTAGGATTCTATGCCATCAGAATTCTATGCCATCTGAACTGAAAATTTAGGAATGAATTGCGTCGCATTCAAGATCGATTCTTTCCTTCGTATGTGAATTCTACCTTCTATAGTGTGAAGAAACTGATGGTATCTACTTGCACATGTCTATCATTATGATGAAACTAAGCTACATGATAATAGTATATTAGAGGATAATGGCTAGAAACCACCTCACAGAAGACTGCAAAATATGTTCAAGAAAACCTATTGAAAATACATATAAGCGCGCAAAAGCTGCAGAGAATAATTCTCACGAAAATTTGTTTTAAAAGACCGCGTGGAAAAAGCAGAAATAAAATGTGGCCTCATGACCAGTTGGTCAAGTACATATCAGACACAAACTGCCGTTTTGTAACTTCGAAAGAAAATTCAAAGACTTAGTGATGCTAAAATAAAATATGATGTTTTTACCAGTCCAGATACCCGTTCATTGCTATATAATGAGTTATTTGATCTAATCATCACTGCTAATGAACGGAAAGTATGCCATGCCTTCCGATAGGTGGCGAAGGGCGTCTTAGGGAATAAAACATCAGAAAATTACAAGGATCTTGGAGAAGAATTGCTGTCTTCAATCACAAACGGAGATGTACAGTGTCTTCGGTTCTCATTTGGATTTCTTAGGTTCTCATTTGAATTTCTCTCCAGAAAACTCTGACACTGTGAGTGATAAACACGGGGAACATTTTCAACAAATGGCGGAATTGAAAAACTGATATCGGGGATGACGCCCATCATCAATATTATCAAATAACAGGTAAAATGTGATGCCAGATTATCCTGATTTGGTATATCAGCCTTAGGTCTGCAGATATAATTAGCTATAACTGAGAAATTGTGTACAAATCTTTCACATGGCAGGCGAAAAGGCAGTGATTCCTGTAGACTGCTAAGCAACCTTCAGCAAATGATGTAATACAGGTAAGCGACTGTATCTTGAAATCCGTAGCCAATCAAATATTATTGTTGTCGTTTTCGTCTTCAGAACCTCGATTTTAGAAATGATTATGTTTTTTATTTGCATTTCCGGAACACTGGAAAGATCGAAATTTATTTTTATTTTTTTGTTTGGAGGTTTAACGACCACCGTGAGCAACTTATAACGAAGTAAATTTCTCCGTCATTTCTGTCCACGCCAGGATTCGAACCCGGATCCCCTCATTCCGGAATAAGTCACTCTACCAATTGAGCTACGCGGACGTTTGTTCTGACTACTATCTGCCTTTATGTCGTGTGCGTCCTGCTGGCAGGTACGTCACATCTCCCCCCCCAAAAGGGCCGGGGGCATGGCCCACGGGTCAGCCGTGACCATGAATCGTCGCAGGCAGCCATCCACTGTAGAACGTGCACTTGAGAACTCCCAGTATTTTTTTTTTCGAAGCGCTGGAGAAGGGATTCTCTGATTTTTTTCTCTCGCGGTGTGGAAATAACATCACACCATTGCGAGATTTTGAACGGTCGGGTCATCCGGATAGTTCGGGCGCCATTATAACGAAGTTAATTTCTCCGTCATTTCTGTCCACGCCAGGATTCGAACCCGGATCCCCTCATTCCGGAATAAGTCACTCTACCAATTGAGCTACGCGAACGCTCATTCTGACTACTATCTGCCTTTATGTCATGTGCGTCCTGCTGGCAGGTACGTCACATCTAGATGTGAGCTCAATTGGTAGAGTGACTTATTCCGGAATGAGGGGATCCGGGTTCGAATCCTGGCGTGGACAGAAATGACGGAGAAATTTACTTCGTTATAAACTCAATGGGCTACAAGCAGTCGCCCGTCCTTAATTTAGGGTCACTGGTTCCAGGGAAGGGAGAGAGCCAGTGCCGTAAGTCAAACACAACACCCATGCCTCACTGGGATTCGAACCCGGACCCCTTTCGGACGAATGATCAGAGCCTTGGCTTAGACCACTGCGCCACCTGGGCGGCATTTATTGTTCAATGTTATAGTTAACATGAACTATATAAGAAATGTTAATTTATGCAAAAAGCTCTCTAAAAATAAAAATAAGTTATTCATGTGAAAGATTTGTACACAATTTCTCAGTCATAGCAATTTACGAGTATATCTGTGGGCCTAAATCTGAGGATACCTTAAATCACCTCTGAATTATTATTTATAATCTAAAAATCCCTGAACAAACTATCGGTGCTATTTTTAATGTGCTGCTGAATTGTTTTTAAGACTGCCTCAAAAATCTTGATCAATCTTCTTTTTATGACTTCGTACGCAATTATCTATTAACCTAAATTTCATCGGATTTTTATGAAACTTTGTAGTAGAAAATAAGAATGTTTAACATTGTTGCCACTTGGAAAATTCGAACGAAGCCTATGTAACATTATCTTCATATTTCTTGCAAATAACGTTTTCAGTATTTTGTAAATTCTCTCTCTCTCTCTCTCTCGGAGAATATGGATATGAGTTTTGGGAGACTCATTAATGTTATGATTTTACTTCTTCTCTGGCACTTTCCCTTCTCTACAATTAGTTTTCCGTGTATTGAAGTGCCAAAACATTATCTTTATATATTTGTTTTTGTCTGCTGCTTCGCGTAACAAATTCCAGGCTTCAATCTTAAATGGTGAGTACACATATTGTGGAAAAGATGTTTCTTTTCTGCTTCCATTTCCGATTTTGTTGTATAAATGGCACATTGTTTTTTTCTTTTTTAAACTTTCACCTTCCAAAGTGTTGTAAGCTGTTTGTTTGTGTCAATACTGGGTATTCCAGTACTGACACAGACAAAACGAGAATGAAGAATTTGCATTTTGCAAGCATGTCCGTTGCTCAAATGTGCTAGCTCTGATTACGTATTGGCAGCCCCAATGGCGTAGTGGTCTAAGCGCTGGTTTCTGACTATTTGCCCGAAGCGCGCCTTACCTCGAGTCCCAGGGCGACTCATTGCCGCCGAGGACATGCAAATGATTAAAATGGCAGTGAAAATGCGCATGCGGGTTCGGAACAATGCCTTCTGAACTGTCTGGTCTTGGGTATAAGGAGCTGGCTCAAATGAGATCTTGCAATCAGAGAAGAGCCGACATTGAGTTGAAAGGATGTTTCTTGTGTCTCCCTATGCCCGGTCGCCGAAGAAGGTCGCATTATAAACACCTGACGGACTTTGTGCGACGAAGGATTGTTGGAATGAGAGAAGTTGGATTTTCCCATCGCGACATTGGCGCTCGTACAGGACAAAACGCCAACACAGTGCTGCGCACTTGGCGTCAATGGACAGACGACGCTCGGACACACAGAAATCCGGGAAATGGGCCGCAAAAACGCACAGCCGCCAGGGATGGCAGACAGGTCTACCGCATGGGCAGTGACCGATCATACAGTGACATCCACGGTATTAGCGCAGCAGTTCAGAGGTCAGACTTTGTCTTTCATCATAGTTTGACGTTGTCTGCTTAACAGAGGACTGGTCGCTAGCATCCCATTGCTGCGCATTCCTTTGGCCCTCAAACACAGACGCCTCAGGCTGCAATGGGGTCTCGAACACAAACGTTGGCGTGCTGATTGGCAACAGTTCGTGTTTTGTGACGAGTCACGATTCCACTTGATGCACCATGATGTCGCATACGTGTTCTATCATATCGTGGTGAACGGCACCCTGCAGCGTCATGGTTTGGAGAGTCATGGGGCTCAATTCGTGATCTTGCCTAATACAGACTGAGGGAACCATCAACAGCCAGCTAGCTATACACCAATCAACGATGCTTTAGGGTCAGAGGTGATACCGTTCCTTCAGAGTTGTCCTGGCGCTATATTCCAGCGGGATAATGCTCAGCCACATGTGGCCCGGAATGTCCAAGCAGGCTGTTCCCTAGAACAATATCAAAAACTTTCCTTTCAATGTCACGCCGTGTAGAGATTCTTGTTGTTGCACGAGGTGGCTTCACACGATACTGAGTTTTGAAATGAAACATTTTTGTATAGCTCTACAAATATCCCGAGTTATCTCCTGTAAGATGAGAAATCTGTGATATAAATTTTGTTTGAATAGAGCGATTCTTTCTTGGTGTTGCAATTTTCGCAAACAGTAGTGTGGTTTTACTAGTTGAAATTTTGCGCTTGATTAGGTGCATAATCATATCATGTGACTCTCTGAAAGGTGTGCAGTCTAAAGGAAATGTGTCAACTTGTACTGTTAAACAAAGTCAAAAATAGTAAAAGTATTATTTCTTCCATGAAAATATATCGAATGAAGAATAAAATTTCATATGGTACGTATATTCCTGATACATTTAGTCTTATTTCGTTTTCTATTCTAGGTACTTTCCAGGGTCAGTGGATGCGCGGTATGAGGCATGGTTATGGAGTCCGAACAAGTGCCCCGTTTGGACTCGCTACTCATTCCAAGCCGAAGAACATCAGATCATCGCTTAGTTCATTGAGAAGCGAGAACGTCGTAGGAGGTGGATCAGAGAGGGACCGACGCGTGGACGACTGCAGAGGGGGATTCGTCTTAAAGGCCACTGTCAACGAAACTCTCCAGCGCCGAAGATCACTCACTGACAAATCAGGGACCCTCAAGGGAACTTTCCTAAAAGTGAAGTATTATATTGTTGCGCTTAGAAATATGTCTGACAAAATGCCAAAACACTCCTTAAATAAAGCTCTTACTGTTAACTGGAAAAGAAATCTAAAACTCTATGTCAGCAGGTAAGGCAGCTTCTTATTCAGCCAGGTGCTTCAACAGACGCTGCCTTACCAGGATTGCCAGATGTCAACACCAAAATCAATCTGATTGGGTTATGCCTATAATATATTTTACATATGCATCCCGGAAATACTCAGCTGAATATTCACCTTGCACACGTCTTTTTAAAGTCTGTCGCATATATATCAGAACGAATTCTATTGTAACAGTTCGATCAGCAAGGATTTGCGTGGTTAACGAGTTAGATAGGTTCAATTTAGTTTAACATACGTTAGCAATACTTGGTAACAAAATCAACGCTAATCTTCTGAGACAGCTGAGTCCATAACTATGTTTGCAACGTAACTGCCACCTTTTGACTTTATCACCTCACAAAATCAAGACGCCATCAAATATTCAAGAATACCTGGTATCGTAAGTGAAGTAGGTACTTAGTACACTTTTTTTCTCGTATGCCACAAGATTTATTGTTGGGCTAACTCAGTGATTAAATTTCATTTTCATGAGTTTCATTCGTTAAATTAAAACTGAAAAGCTCAGCTTCTTTAGACTTAATTTACATATCTGATACGCTAAGATATCGAAGCTTTTTAAATATATGAAGTCCATGAACAAGAAAATTTCTGCTTCTTATTTGATCAATATTATATAATTATTTTGAACAGAATTAAAGAATAATTATCGTGTCATGGCCTGTTTTAAAGAAAGAACCAAGTACCATTAGTGTTTGTTCTGCTTACAAGAAATTCCCTTAATTTCCAGTCTCACGCCATCATATTTACATTACCTCACATCCTAAAAAATAGTTGCTTTCCGTTACTCTATTCAAAGAACATTTGGTAGCACTGGATGAAGAAAACCATTTAAAATGTGCTGATGCAAAAACATCAACCTGATGATCAAAACAAAATATTCTTACTGCTCTCCTCAAGGTTGATCCTTAGAGAACATACGTTAGAACCTTTTCATATGTATTGAACTGCATCCAGTATATGTTAAAAATATGAGATAATCGAGATACAAGTTTTAGCATGTGAACTGAAAATATTATAAGCTCAATTACAAATGAAAAGAGCTTTCGCACCTGCGACGTAAAGGAGAAGGATATTTCATCATTCGAACATGTCATAGTCAACAAACAACCATATACCTTGGAAATGTAAATTTGTTTGCTTCGGAGTTTAATGACCATCATGAATAACGTTAACTTGAAGCCACTGGTTCCAGGAAGGGCAGAACAAGCGCGGTAGGACAAGCACACCTCCCATACATCGTCAGGGACTCAGAGCCGGAGCAGAGATAGAAACGAGTCACGGGTCAACGGGCTGACAATTTATTGCCAAACGGGTAGGGTTAAGGTGTTCCTGACCCGACTTCAATCCGGTTTTATTTCAGTTTTATTTCAGAAAAGAAAAAAGATGTCAAAGAAAAATCCGTACTGTGGAACATTGTGCTCAATGATGGTGCAAGCGGAGTGAAAAATGATTTGTCATACAAAAATATGGTCGTGTCTTTCTTAAAACAAAGAAAATGTCTACAGACCTATTATACCATATCGTAAAACGATACTTCCTTTGCGTTTGTTTTCAGTGCGATTGTCCGGAGCAAGATCCAGGCAAACGCCTGTCGCCGGCGATGGGCGTTTGCCTGTATCTTGTATGTTTTAGTGCGATTGTCCGGAGCAAGATCTCACACCCCACGTGTCACATATTAAGACTGAGAGTTGCTTTTCACATCGCATCTTTTGCATTGAGTATTCAGAGGTTTTCGTTTGACGAGCTAACCCCCCTCCATTGCATGTCGTGTCGGAATTAATGCCTTATTTGTTAATATGGATGCATTTAATATTAAGGAGATTGAAACAGGCGTCGAGGCCAACAAACACGTTCTTGTTGAAAACAAAAAAAGGAAGAGTGTATGTAATCAAGAAAACAGCAAAAAAAGAAATAAAACACGCGACAAGTTACTTAATTCAAACATTTTGACTGTAGCACCAACAAAATCAAGTGGAAGAGCATTACCAGGACATCAAGGAATGGTAGGCATCCGTTATTTTTTTATGCCTACTATTCTTTGATGCCCTGGTAACTCGCTCAAATGGATCTCTCGCAACCACAATTTATCGGAAGCCTTTCGCTGTTTCCTCACCTCCACATGCCAAGTCCAATCACCCTTGGCAACAAAAACTCAGCGCCTTTTACAGTTGTGTATATTGCGCGTTACACATATGTTCAGAAAAAGACAGTTTAGAAAAAGAACTTTATTTTCTTAAACGTGTTGCAGTACAGCATGGATACAACCCTTCCATTATAGACAAGGCTCTAACAAAATTCCAGAAACCGAAGCCTATCTCCACGTTAACTCCTGTGATGCTACCATTGCGAGAGAATTTTGCCATTATTCCATTTTCCCGTGACATTGCTTTCAAAATTTCAAAAATAAATTCTCAAAACCTTTAATTTTAAGGTGATTTTGAAACCCATAAACAAAATGAGATTTTTAGGATCAAAGGACTATGCTGAAGACAAAAACTCGTGGGGAATTCATCAAATTCCATGTGAATGTGGCGCTTCATATATAGGACAGACACGTAGAGCCTTGCGTTTTCGATTGAAGGAGCACAAGATCTATATTCGGAACTGTGACCTAAAGAAGTCATCGATGGCTAAACACTGTTACGAAAAGGACCATAAATTTCTCTTTGAAGAAGCAAAACTAATTGACAAGCCAGATTCAACCACCAAACTTGATATTTTGGAAGCTTTCCATGTACACTGACGGAAAAAAATCTTAACACCAAGAAGGGGTTGTATTAGATAAATGACAGTTGGTAGGCGGTGAGAGTACATCTGTATGATGAATTCTATGCAGATTTCGCGCTCGGTGCATACGTATGGCGCTAGTAGCGCCCCTCGGAACATGCAAAGCAGGTTTGCTGTAAATACGCGCTGTAACGTTCGTGAGCGTTAGTTATCGTTCAGATTCGACGTAGTGTGTTGTTGTTAGTCAAGAATGCCTTTAAGAAGACGAAGAAGCCATTATCAACAGCTCACGGAGTTTGAACGAGGCCGTGTAATAGGGCTACGAGAAGGTGGATTTTCTTTCCACAATATTGCAGAACGACTTGGCAGGAATGTAGCCACCGTGCATGATTGTTGGCAGCGGTGGTCAAGGGAAGGTACTGCCTCAAGAAGATCGGGTTCCGGCCGGCCACGTGGCACTACTGAGAGGGAAGACCGCCGTGTACGGCGTATGGCAGTGGCGCATCGTACCGCGTCTGCAGCAGCAATTCGAGCTGCAGTTGCCACCAGAGTAACACAACGAACTGTTGCAAATCGGTTACTTGAAGGACAGCTCCGAGCCAGACGCCCTGTAGCGTGCATTCCACTTACTCCAAACCACTTCCCTTTGCGACGTCAGTGGTGTCAAGCTAGAGCGCATTGGAGGACGGAGTGGAGATCTGCTGTGTTTTCTGATGAAAGCCGGTTCTGCCTGGGTGCCAGTGATGGCCGTGTGTTGGTTAGAAGGAGGCCAGGTGAGCGCCTGCAACCAACCTGTCTGCGGCCGAGACACACTGGACCTACACCTGCAGTTATGGTCTGGGGAGCAATTTCCTATGACAGCAGGAGCACGCTCGTGGTTATCCCACGCACCCTGACGGCACAGTTGTACGTCGGTCTGGTGATTCAACCTGTTGTGCTGCCATTCATGAACAGCATTCTAGGGGGTATTTTCCAACAGGATAACGCTCGCCCGCATACCGCTAATGTAACCCAACATGCTCTACAGAGTGTCGACATGTTGCCGTGGCCTGATAGATCACCAGATCTTTCACCAATCGATCACGTATGGGCCATTATTGGACGACAACTGCAGCGTCACCCCAACCAGCATTAACCGTCCCTGTATTGACCGACCAAGTGCAACAGGCATGGAACTCCATCCCACAAACTGACATCCAGCACCTGTACGACACAATGCATGAACATTTGCGTGCTTGCATTCAACATTCTGGCGGTTACACCGGTTATTAATGTACCAGCATTTCACATTTAAAATGGCTCTTCTCGCGCTTACAATAAGCTGTGATCTTGTACATGTGAGTTCTGCGAAGGTTCCACGATTCTGCTCGTATCCCTCCCAAATCGGTCAGTGATCATTTAGTTAAGTTATTTTCGTTTTATTTTCTTGTCCGAGTCGGCCAAGACGTGAATTCTGCTTCACTATTGAGGATGGCTACATCGGGCGAGGGCGACGTCCCAGCTCTTGCTTCTGATAACGATTTTTCTCCTCTTCCAACATCTACAATTGGCGAGCCTGCTCCGACAAGCCCTTCCTCTCCTAAGCGTAGTTCAGCTGCCCAATTAGCTGATCCTACTTTTACGTCACTGAGTGGTGACCAGCAACCTTCCAGTAGGTGACAGAAGAGGAGACAGACGTTTCACTTTCGTCAGTGTTCTCTACGTTATCACACTGCTCAGCCACTCCATATGCAGCCGGCCTTTCAAAGAAATCTTCTCCACCTTCTGCGTCGGCTTCTATCAAAGGCCCTTATCAGATGAAGTGTGATGCAAACTCCAACTTCTTCGTCGATCTTCCAGCAACTTCGCCAGCTGGTCAACACTTTTTTAGTAAAGTTGACCTCGGTGTTGCCTTCCCTGCTCTTGCCAATACTAAGCTCACTGCGTACAGCGCAGCACTTCGTTTACTCTTCCCGAAGTCAGCCGTCACACACTAAGGCCGGAAAGATGGCAAAGTAACCGCATATTTCTATGATCCCAAATTTACTCTTCAAGTTATAAATGATGGACTTGCTATTGGTGACCGCCATATTAATGTTGATCCTATCTCCCACATGCCTACTGTTCTGAGTTTTTCCCCAGTTCCGCCAAAAATTTCTGACGAGCTTTTACTGTCCATTGCGCATACCTTTGGACGTAAAGTTGGCGCAATCAGCACCTTCTCCTCTTTCCCAACTCAGCTGGAAGATCGTTATCTTCTTCGCCTACGGCGAAATATAAGAGTGGTTTTTCCGTCTGATGAAGCGAAACTACGAGTTCCACCCAAGTTCAGTACTCGTTGTGATAGGCACATTCGTGACATCAACATTACTGTCGGCACTATGTGTTCTATTTATAAAGGTTATGGACACCCTGGTGCCTTATGTCCACATCGCACTTCTAATTCAACTTCGACAGCCCAAGCACCGTCTGCTTCAGCGGTACCCTCAACGACTTCAGCACAAGCCAAAAGCAAAAGTAGCACTATAGCCGTTGGTCAGCGCGTGACTTCAGACAGAATTTCTACAGCCATTGGTCAATGCGCTACTTCAGACAAAAGTAGCACTACAGCCGTTGGTCAACGCGCTACTTCAGACAAAAGTAGCACTACAGCCGTTGGTGAACGCGCGACTTCGCAACGACCTGCAGAATCCGGACCTGTGTATCCTTTTCCGTCACATCTTCCATCAGACACACCTTCGCTTGTTAGTTCACTCCCCTCACCCCTCACCCCTCACTTGGGGGATGCTCAAGTACAATAGTCTGTTTCTCCTAGTTGGTCCACTACGCCTAGCCATTTCAAAGTACCTGACAACCCTGATGCTACCCCCCCCCCTCGGTGTAGAGGAAAGCGTCCAAGGACCCACAATGCTCGTGCCAAGAAAACCCGAACAACGACTGACCGCTCTGACCGTAGAGATCACTGAGTCGACTACGCTGCATCAGATGCTTCTGTTGAGCTTGATACTGATACCGATACTGGTTCTGCAGACCCAGTTCTCTCACGTGAATTTCTTCAATTTCTAAAAGCTTTTTCTCTTCCTCAAATTCCTGTCACTGGAGATGTTCTATATAATTTCCTTTCAGGTCCCCGTCAAAACAAACAGTCGAAAAACTTTTTCTCGTCTTATACTGCAATTCTACCTGATGTTCTTCTACAATTGCAAATCACCCGTTCTCATCTTCAAGCGGTGCCTCGTGAGACCTTTGGTGATCCGCGCTGGATAACGAAATTCGTCCGTCGTTTAGACCTCCTTTGCATAGCAGCCGATGACACAATCCAGCTATCATCTGACATATCCGTTCAAGATAGTGAACTTGAATTGTAGGATGCCATGTGTTGTATCCTTCGCAACAGGCTTCTGTCGTGATATCGCCTCGCATACGCGTCTGCCTCAACTGACTCTCAGAAACGTCGCTTTTTCCAGGTTTGGTCACCAAATCGAACCAGGTTTACTGATACCTCAGTACATGTACAACTCCTTCTTTGAGAATTTTTCTCCATTACTATGCCATTTGTAGTGTTACTTGTAACACTTGCACCTTGTAAAGTTCTTACCTGTGACATTCGCCACAAATGTTTTACCATTGTACTCTACTTATTCATGTTATCACTTTGTCTTTTACACCTTCTATTTGAAATCAACCATTTTATTACCTTACATGTTGTACATACACTGACGGAAAAAAATCCCAACACCAAGAAGGTGTTGTGTTAGATAAACGACAGTTGGTAGGCGGTGCGAGTACATCTGTAAGATGAAGTCTATGAAAATTTCGCGCTCGGCGTATACGTGTGGCGCTGGTAGCGCCCTTCGGAACATGCAAAGCAGGTTTGCTGTAAATACGCGCTGTAACGTTCGTGAGCGTTAGTTATCGTTGAGATTCGACGTAGTGTGTTGATGTTAGCCAAGAATGCCTCTAAGAAGACGAAGAAGCAATTATCAACAGCTCACGGAGTTTGAACGAGGTCGTGTAATAGGGCTACGAGAAGGTGGATTTTCTTTCCGCAATAATGCAGAACGACTTGGCAGGAATGTAGCCACTGTGCATGATTGTTAGCAGCGGTGGTCAAGGGAAGGTACTGCCTCAAGAAGACCGGGTTCCGGCCGGCCACGTGGCACTACCGAGAGGGATGGACGCCGTGCACGGTGTATGGCCGTGGCGCATCGTACCGCGTCTGCGGCAGCAATTCGAGCTGCAGTTGCCACTACAGTGACACAACGAACTGTTACAAATCGGTTACTTGAAGGACAGATCCGAGTCAGTAAGTGGAATGCCCTGTAGCGTGCATTCCACTTACTCCAAACCACTGCCGTTTGCGACGTCAGTAGTGTCAAGCTAGAGCTCATTGGAGGACGGAGTGGAGATCTGTTGTGTTTTCTGATGAAAGCCGGTTCTGCCGGGGTGCCAGTGATGGCCGTGTGTTGGTTAGAAGGAGGCCACGTGAGCGCCTGCAACCAACCTGTCTGCGGCCGAGACACACTGGACCTACACCTGCAGTTATGGTCTGGGGAGCAATTTCCTATGACAGAAGGAGCACTCTCGTGGTTATCCCACGCACCCTGACGGCACAGTTGTACGTCGGTCTGGTGATTCAACCTGTTGTGCTGCCATTCATGAACAGCATTCCAGGGGTGCTTTCTAACAGGATAACGCTCGCCCGCATACCGCTGTTTTAACCCAACATGCTCTACAGAGTGCCGACATGTTGCTGTGGCCTGCTAGATCACCAGATCTTTCTCCAATCGAGCACGTATGGGACATTATTGGACTACAACTGCAGCGTCACCCACAACCAGCATTAACCGTCCCTGTATTGACCGACCAAATGCAACAGGCATGGAACTCCATCCCACAAACTGACATCCAGCACCTGTACGACACAATGCATGAACGTTTGTGTTCTTGCATTCAACATTCTGGCGGTTACACCGGTTATTAATGTACCAGCATTTCACATTTAAAATGGCTCTTCTCGTGCTTACAATAAGCTGTGATCTTGAAACCTTAATCGATTAAATATGTTACCTATACAAATGTATTGCCGCCATTTCATTCCTCTACAACTATTTTTTCGTGGTGTTGGGATTTTTTTTCCGTCAGTGTATTATTTATATTTCTTGCTGATTTGATATTAGCCTCTCATAGGCACCTACCCAGTGCACCACTACATTGTACATAGTATTATAACTGTACCTTTATCTTTGTTACACATTTCAACTGGAATTGTTCATATTGATTCTTCACTGTGTATCTCTCGTGCATTTCTCATGCACCGTTGTTGTCGGTCATTTCTGTAGCTCAACTTATATCTGTGAAGATACTCATCTGCTATGTTTTTATTGCCATTGTATACAGCACATCAGCATCTGTACATTTCTCATATACACTGTACATATATCGTCAATTATGTTTTTGTTGGCACTGTAAATACAGGCCCTCTGTACCTTCATCTTAGGTTTTCTCAATAAACAATATTGAAAACCACAGAGTTGCTGGGGCACAATTGTTCAGAATATCGAGGTAGACGTGCTGGTTAACAAGTTTGTCCACGATAACCAATGGGCCGGGACCATACCACGAAAAACACCTCCACACGAGAACACTGTCAGCTCCAAACTTGACAGTAGGAGCAGTACACTGTGGTAAATAGTGTTCCCCCGGCCGCCGCCATACGCACATACGGCCATCAGATTTATGGATCGTGTATCGGGATTCATCAGTCTATAGGACCCTTTTCCATTGATCTACGGTCCACGATAAATGTTCTTTACACCATGCTAAACGACGAGTAGTATTCCGAGTGGAGATAAAAGGCTTATGAATAGCCGAACGACCACGGTAACTCATGGAATAAAGTTATCTGCGAATGGTACGTGTGCATACCGAGGTTCCAGCATTTTTACTCACCTGTACCTTGAGGTTTTGTGCAGTACTCCGTTGAACAGCTGTAACGACTCTCCTGAGGCTTGGACGTCCTCTACCACTGATTTTCTTCGCTCTGCCGGTACGTTTTGCTGCTCCAGGCACGCCATGTGTCTTCCACTTATTCAGTACATCCAAAACAGTTGACTTGGGTATGTTTAAACGCCTCTTGGTTTCTCTTATGGACAACCCACTGATATAACACCCAACAATGGCGCAGTGGTCCAAGCGCTGGCTTATGCCCATTTGTTCGAGATGTGTCAGGGTTCGAATCCCCTTAGTAAAATTACTGTCATTTTTAGCTACTAGATGTCAGTAATTTTACCAAGTAATTAGTTGTTGTTTATTAATAATAATTGAAACCTTTTTTAAAAAATACAGAGCTCTGTCAAAACAAAAAAACATTCTATCCAATTTGCTTTGAGGCATCGTCTTAAGTATAAATCTAAACAATCTTTGTTTCAAACTGCAGAACAGAAAATCTCCATCTAGGAAAACATTTGGAGCGAATCAAAACTATGAAGTCTATTTCATAAATGTATTCGAGAATGCATGACACTTCAATGGTTCTTTAGTAAAACACAAACTTTTCGATAAACTGGCCCTTTGTTCATTCCGGTGAAATCAACTTTTAGATAAAGTAACCCATCGATGAAACGAATAATTTGATAACATTACCTGTTGGTTAAATACACAATTCCGTACATAAAACTTTTTGATGAAACAATTCTTTGGTAAAATTATCATTTTGATGTAACGAACTGTTGGCGAAGTTGTTGGCCGCGGGCATACAAACTACACCCGTTGATGAAGAGTGCAAAGAACGACGGAGATTAATACTTCTGGAAGTCGCTTTTCGTTTTCTTTGATCAGAATAATTGCGTTTTGTTTGATCAGAATAATTGTGTTTTCTTTGATCAGAATAATATATGTTTTCTTTCTCGTTTTCTTTAATACAGAATAATTTGCAATGACTAGATAATAATTTGCAATGACTTTGATACAGAATAATTTTCATTGACTAGGAACGAAGAATAATTTAAATATTAATTGATTGAATCACAAAATTAAAAACTGCCATGTTTTGTATTGACAACAGCGAAATTTGTAATAATAGTTGAATGGTTTATTTTCTTTAGATTTAGATGTAGAAACCCATGAAAGTCAACAAAGTCGTTCCACTGTTATTACATTACCTCATGCCTTTCTTTATACTTCCACTGTTATTACATTACCTCAGGCATTTCTTTATACTTCCACTGTTATTACATTACCTCAGGCATTTCTTTATACTTCCACTGTTATTACATTACCTCAGGCCTTTTCATCCATTTCCTTTTTTCTTCCGAAAAGTTGAGACTTGAAAAGTTTCTTTCAGCTGAGGCTAATGTTACTGGTGTGTTTAACAAAATCATGATTGCAATGTTCGTTTCTAGGTAGGCCTATGTAATCTAGAAATATGAGCATATTCCAATACTTGATAAGCTGTTATTATGCTTTAAGTGAAACTTTAATGGAATTTTGTGCATTTCTTGCAATTCCAGTGAGCCCGATTTGTGATTCGATTCGGTTTCTAAAATATTTTGAAGATCTGAGAAACACTTTTGTTAACTCTTCGTGTTATTTTTTTTATTTTAAAAATTTGACATGGAAAGCCAAAGGAAGTGGTTTCTCATGTGCATAATTTGAATACCTGGTCAATAAGTTTGATTGTTTGATCAAATCATCCATTTCCTTTTTTCTTTCGAAACGTTGAGATAATGTCTGCATCGCGTGCATCATTTCGTAATACGCATCGTGTGCATCAATTAACACTGACAGAAAGCTCTTCTCTGAAATAATGTCTGATATTTTTTGTACATCGATCAAAAGATTTTGTACATCGGTCTGTGTCTCGTTAGAATACAACACAGTTTTTTTCCCTAGGCTGTTCTCTGAGATTCAAAGGTTAGCTGTCAAAGAAAGATAGTCCAACAAATTTATAAATTGCTATTGATAAATTTGACTAACTGTTGATATATCAGACGTTTTCGTTTACCTGGAGCATCACACACATCGATCACGTCTCACACAAGACCTTTTGTGCTTCGTACTTATTACCTTTTTCTTCAGAATACCTAGATGTGATCATTCCATGACTACCCTGGCCTTCTTTAACTTGTTTTCCTGACGCTCGGATTGAACAAATTCTCTTATCGACGAAATAAACCGAAAGCAATGAATCCCTATCGGGAAATAATCAGATTCATATGCAGATTACTTCAGATGAAATAATGAGATTCATATGCAGATTTCTTCAGATGTTTTTTACATTGGCCACCTAACATCCTTAAAGGTTTCAACACAACAGTCGTAATGAGTTTTCTATAAAGGTTTGGTGTGACGACTGAAAGCCATATTTTCGTAATATCCTAAACTGCTTTTGAAAACTATAAAAACGTGTATATGCTCTGCATGGCATCAAACATTTTTAAACGACTCGGTGAAACATTTGCTTCATCTCCAAGTATACGACTGACATTTTAAGATCCACAAGTTGTATAAGTGTACCTGAATTTTTTCAAAAAAAAACAAAAAAACAATGAAACTCTTCACCCGACTGACAGCCTTTTTTCTCTTTCTATAGTAGAAATTATGTACATTAAAAACACAATGTGTTCTCTATTTCGTGTTCTTTAAATCAGAAGTGGCTTTTAGTAATCGTCAATTACATTTTTAACTTTCATACTGTAAAAGGATTGAAACTGTATGCAACACTTTGAGGATGAGTCCTATTAAATTGTTTTATCTGATTAGTTTACATGACTAGAAAACATGCACGTTAATAATTCACAGCGCATTGAGGCAAATACAACGGCGGTTCCATAAATACTGAGAGTAAAATCACACAAAATGTAGAAATATAGGTACAGCAAAATATATGTTATTCTTTCTCAAAGTATCTTCTTTAGGATTATATCCAACGGTCCCATCGCTCAGTCTACTTTTCAAAGCATGTGGTTAAGGCATTTTGTGGAAGCTGCTTTAGTGACCCCCTGTACAGCTTGAATAACGTCAGCATCTGTACTGAATGTTGCGCCACGGAACTTCTCCTTCATCGTTGGAAACAACCAGAAATCGCACGGGGTGAGGTCAGGACTGTTAGCAGGCTGTGGCATGATTTCATACTGCATTTCGTAAGAAACTGTTGAACACAAGCAGCCACATGTGAGCGGGCGTTGTCGTGGTGTAGGGTCCATTTGCCCACCAGTTCCGGTCGCTTAAACGCTTCAAGACTGAAATGTAATACTCAGCATTGACAGTAATTTGTGGAGGAACGGCATGCTAGTAGACTACATCTTTATGATCAAAGACAATTATAATCATTACGTTCCCAGCTGATTTGGTTTATGGTACTTTTTTCGGAGGAGGCGAGCCTGTGTATTTTCAGACACTCGTTGCGCGTTTCGTGAGGGGTCGAAATAATGGATCCATGTTTCATCAGCAGTTATTACTGTGTTTAGAAAATTTGGAGTCTTTGCAATCATTTGTTTCCACTCATGACACACCTGAACTCTGGCTAACAGTTGTTCTCTCCCCAGGTGATGAGGTACCCATCTGGAACACATACGATGCAGCAATAATTTTTCTCGTAGAATGCAGAATGCCGATGTTTTTGAAATATTAGTTGACACCGTTATGTCTTCAAACGTCATTCGTCGATCTTCTTGCAGGATTTCCCAAACAGTATTGACAATACGCTCCGTAACAATTCTTTCAGGTCGACCAGGCCTAGGAGCGAGTTCTGCCGACAAAAACGCCCTTTTTTTTTAATCATGGTGCCATCTAAAAATCGTTGACTCACTCAAACCTTTATCTTTGTAAGTTGTTTTCATTAAACTAACTGTTTCTGGAGCCGTTTTACCAAATATAGCAAAATTTTATCGCACAACGCATTTCACTTTTTAACCCTGAATTACTCCCCTCCATAGCTGTATGACGAAATGCAAACGAACCTTAAATAACTGCGCAATAACAAAACCAGATTGCCTGCCACGGTCAATAAATGTTGCCATAGATACTTCCTTAATTCAGTTAATCGTCAGCGTGGTTATTTTTCCCCTTCGCATTGTTATGAACTCAAAAAAATTACCCTCAGTTTTTATGGAACGGCCTTTGCATATAATTGTTTCCATCAAAATAGTTTTAAGTGCGCGGGCGTGTGCAGCACAACTTTTTCATTTGCCTAAAACCGGATCCCGTACCACTAGCCACTGAGATGGAGATACCGTGAGTAGGAAAGAGCATCCATTGAGGTAAAATAATGAATAGAGACCAGGCTTCGCGAAAACGTGTTCGAAAGAATGCTATAAGTTTCAAATTTTTTTAACAAATATTCTGGAAGAAGAGCAATCGGTAGAATTAGAAATGTGAATCAGAAAGCTTCAACGAACGCTCATCTAAAGAGACGTTATGGGACAAAGTGCTGAAACGTTGACAGTATTTATTCCTAAAGGAATACTACTGGCTGATCTATGCTTCAACATCGATGAACTTTACACTTGAAGTAGCATTAAGAAACGAACGGTGCTTTAATGTCGTCAAAATTAAAGTGAAGTCCGTTTCTTGCTTAGTAAGAAAATGCGCAAGTGCATGGCCTAAGAGATAACTTCTGGACGGATACAAATGATAAAAATATTAAAACTTTGTGTTATGTTTTGGAGAAGTAATGGGACAAATCTTGAAACCTGTTGCACGTACGTTTCTCCTCACTAATGAGGTTTCAAACGCCGAGTTGGCCAGCTAGATGTGAGCATAGTGTGCGAGCAACGAAGCGCTTATTCACCAATGAGCCATTCCGTTATGACCACCCCCAGCCTAGGGAAATGAGACCGCCTGGAAACCGAACGGTAGCGCACATGAAATTCACAGAGCAGTATATATACAACCCGAGGACCGGCTTTCCGGTAGTAGAGTTTTCGGAGTCAGAAATTCCCTCTCTCCACAGTATTTGTCATTTTCTTGTAGGACTTCCGTCCACAGTGAGTAGAGTTTAGGTCCCAGCCACCTACAGCGAGATCGCCTTTTGGGCAGGACACAGAAACGGAAGGAATGAGAGCAAGTCTAGCGACTTTGACAGAGCGGTTTGTAGTGAGATTAGAGTACAGTAGATGGCGCCACCGCACAAGTATGATGTTGCACATAGAAGGGTGAGAGAATTTCAGGGAGGGGGCATAGGAAAGGAGACACATTTAACCAGTGGGTCCAGCCTGGGGGCCGTCACTTAACATGCTCGTCCGATATTCGCGATTGTTAGTAAATCACACCATCTCTAAAGATCAGCCCAGGATCGAAACTGAGAACCTTGCATCGATAGTCTGACTCGCTAAACACTAAGCCATCCGCGGCTCTTTCGGAGTCAGAATGGGAAAGCTGCCTATTTACCAGAGTTTGATAAAGGACAAATTGTGACGACACGGGCGGCGCCTCAGAACTACCATCTCGGAAACGGTGCGGCTTGTAGGTTGTTCGCGTGCCGCTCTAATCAGTACGTATCGAAAGTGGGGCGCAGATGGCCAAACGAAGAACCGTCTGATCGTCCAGCCGTGTGTCATCCACAGCTCATTGATGCCAGAGGGAAGCTGAGACTGTCACGCATTGTTCACAACGACCGCAGGGCCACAGTGTGACAAATCACCCGCAGCTACAAGAGTGGTGAGCAGGGCAATGTGTCACAGCACACAGTTCATCGCAGCCTTCTGCTAATGGGACTGCGTAGCCGAAAACCCACCCGGGTCCCCATGCTTACTGCACGTCATCGCCAGCAACGCATGAAATTGGCCCAAGATCATCGAGATTGGACCGGGGATGATTGGAAGAAAATGGCCTGGTCTCACGAATCAAGATTACTGGTGTATCACGTAGACGACCGAGCGCGGATTCGCCGATTACCAACGGAGGCTATGGCACCTGGATGCAGTGTTGGGCGGAAACACGCCGGCGGCGGCGGCGGTGTTATGCCGTGGGCGATTTTTTTTGGGGGGGGGACACTTTAAGGCCTATGATCCCAATAGCATTATCCCTTACAGCTGTTAGTTATCAGAACATCTTTGCGGATCAAGTTCACCCATTCATGGCAACTGTGCTCCCTACTGGTAATGGCCATTACCAACAGGATAATGCGCCATGCCACACTGACAGAACCTTCAAGGAGTGGTTCCAGGAACATGCTGGTGACCTTCTGCTAATGTCATGACCTCCAAATTCACCTGACATGAACCCAATCGAACATTTGTGGATCGACTTCGAAATGCAGGTTCGCGCTAAATCACCACCACCCCGAAATGTACGACGGGAACAGTACGATATTTGCACCTGTTATACCTATGGCCACCTCATCGAATCGATCCCTCGCCGATTAGCCGCTGTGTTGTGGGCTAAAGGGGTCCTACAGGTTATTAGGTAGTGGTCATAATGTAATGGCTCATGGGTGTATAATTGATATTTACACCCGTTACCCGTTATATTTATTCTTTCGGGCTGAATTAGGACAACGTTCAAGCAATATAATTCATATCCCAGGTCTAAACGATCCTAGTTCAGGAGTCAGTTTAGTACAACATATGGTCCATTTTTCGTGTCCAAGTTGCTCAACGAAGAATTTTTTGCCCTTTGCTCTAAAATTGTGATCTTTTTTTTTTTTACTCCCGAAGTGATATTTTCCAACCATGGTTTAGGGTTTGTGGCATAATACCCCTTTTAGATCAGCTTCCAGAAAAAAATCGTGAATGCTTCTTATCTTATTAATAACCGTGAGAATCCGTCTTTCCAATAAAAGCAAAAGAAGTATTTCATTGTGACCTACATAAGAAAAAAGGAAAGAAAAATATGGATTGACAAATTATCCATCCTCGATGGGAACATTATGATATTTGCAGCTTTAGGGATCCCGTGTGTGTTCTTCAAGTTTTTGTTCTAAATCACTTTCAGTCCACGGACAACCAGGCCAATCCAGAAATGTTCGCAGACGCATAGTTAAAAAGATTCAAATTTGAAATTTATTAATTTATAACAAATTTATTAAATAATGTAACAATATATTAATGAATGATAATCAACTTATGTTGAATACACTCACTGTATTCCTTTTGCATTATAATTTTTTATTAAAATCAAAAAGACATGAACATTTGAACATGTTGATGCTAAACAGAATATGCCTGACATGAATAAGTTAATTGTAGCTACATTCGTGCGACAAGTTCTGCTCCTACCATGTGACTGTGGGTTATGTTACTGTGACCACCGATAAAATGACTACGGCTCACCAGTGTGGTCCATGTACCACTGGTTGAGAACTTCTCTTTATAACGGAAAATACGTACGGTACATCATTCAGCGACTTACACGTATTGGAACCAAATTTTGTGGATACCCTCCCAAGTCACGTAATGAGTGGGTCAGTCATAAGGTTCTGTGCTCCGTATTCTCTAATTTACTTTCCAGTAAACTTGCATATCGCAGCTATTGAAGATAGAACTAAAACAATTAAGCCATTGAAAGCATATGAGTTACCGGTAGATACGAACTGTTATATTTTTAATTTTAAGGTTGATCATAAGGTGATGAATTTGAAGGTAAAACGAAGTTTTTAGTTCATTTTTAAATAAAACAAATTTATCTTTAATTTGACTGATTTGTGTTTTCATAAAGGTTCCTTTAATAATAACGAAACTTTCCACAAAAAAATATTAGAAAACTATAGAAGGCTTTGATGAACATTTGTATCGTGAAATAAACTGCCGCAGTTTCAGCACACCTGTGACTAAAAGTGAATCTGACATTATTTTCATTATCGTCATCATCAACCATTATCGATCCATTACCGGATGAAGATCTCCTCAAGTCTCTATTACAATTATTCCCTATCTTGAGCAATCCTTTTCCCTGTCACTTCGGCAGGCTTTCGAATTCCATCCACCCATCTCCTGCGTGTTTTTCTTCTGGGTCTTTTCCTGTCCCTTTTCATTTAGTCTTGTATTTCAGTTGTCCATCGATGGTGAGTTCATCTAGCAATATATGCAGATAATTACCACTGAAGAGTCTTGACTTGAATATGATGTAATTTGTCCTTTTCCTGATCCATGAGTTCCTTTTCTTATCTTTCCTGATCCATGAGTTCCTTTTCTTATCTTTCCTGATCCATGAGTTCCTTTTCTTATTATTCGTTCATGCTTTTTGAGTTGTATGGAGCCTCTGCATACCATCTTTGCTCAAGGTCCATGTCTTTGATTCATGAGTAAGAACCGGAAGGATTAGTAATTATACACTTTTCTTTTAAAACATAACGGTAAATTGCTTTTGAAAAAAAAATGTTCTGTTTTTTTCAAATGCATTCCAGCCAAGTTTTATATGTCTACTAATCTCTCCTTCGATGTGGCTCTCCCTCGGCATATGCTGTGTGTGGATGCATGTAGCAGTTGCTTCTAAATTTACCCCATGGATTTCTAAATCTTCAATTCTTGAAAGCATTGTACATCAGTTTTGTTTTGTATACGTTCATTCTTAAACCCACTTCTTTAATCTTGTCAATAAGTTTCTGCATCATACTCTGTAGGTCTGAGAAAGTACTTACAAAAATGACTATGCTGTCAGTAAAACAAAGGTGGATAAAAGAATCTGTATTAGTCTTTATGCCCTTGTTTACCCAGTTCAATGATTGAAAAACATTTTGCAATGTGGCAATGAAGAAATTGAGAAATGTCGTCCACCTTGTCTCACTCCCTTTCCAGTTTTTATAAGTGCCGTATCCTAGAACAGTCGAACATCTACACTTACATTTTCATAGATGTTATTGATAACATTAACGTATGCAACCTCCTTACCGTAGGATTTGAAGAACATTATAACTGCTGATGGTTGCATGGAGTCAAAAACCTTTTCATAATGAATAAAAGCCATACATAACGGTAGTTCATAGTCATTCACTCTTTAAATTAGTTCTCTCAGTACATGTATGTGATCCATAGTGCTATTGCCGCTCCTGAATCCAGCTTGTTCTCTTGGCCGAACCAAACCCATGTTTACTTCAAACGATGCGACGGTACTTTAGTGAAGATTTTGTAAACAACTGATAGGAATCTGTTGGGTCTGTAGTTCGTCAGATACTCGAGGTTCCCTCTTTCGTGTTGCAGAATCACTGTAACATTGTTCCAGTCATCAGGAATCTTCCCTTCGTTAAGGTATGATATGAAAACTTGGGCGAGTGTAGTAATTATATCTTTCCCTCGAGCTCTTCCCCGTTTCATGTTTTTAATTGCAAATTCTGCCGGGAAAAGTGAAGGCAGTTTAGACCCAATATATTTCTTTATATCTGTACTAGCGGTATCATCTCTTTAATATAGTTTTTCCAAGGTTATTTTATGATCATATACAACGATTTTTTTAGCAGTTTTCTAGACATGCCACGTTGCAGCACAGTTAGTCACTAATGTTCATGTGTAAATGCTTTCTGCTAGAATAAACTGTCAAAAAGACTGCAAGCTCTTTCTAATATCCCTGTTGTTTCTTAATGCAGAGTTTCTTAATATTGTTACGACATTTGGTCTTCAGATATTAGGATGTCAAATTATTTCCGGACTGCGATTCGATCACTGGATCCGCAAATATACCTCCTTAGCCAATTAGCCTACACAGTACACCAAGAAACCAATGGAGGCACAGTATAACAATTAAAAGAGGGATTTAATAGATACAGGCATAAGTTACACCGGATTCTTCATGCAATAGTAAAAGCTATAATTTCCGGCCATCCTTGGCCCTCTTCGGTGTTTCAGAAAAATATGTCCTAACGAAAAGTCTGTACGTTCACAATGGGCCGCAAAGAAAATACTGATAAAAGTACTTACATATGTCCTCGAGTATCCAAAGTATTGATGACACCAACAAACACAAACACTCACACGGGTAGTTTGATCTTAACTAGTCTTTCCATGCTGTGGCCAAAACGACATCGTCCTAGTCGCTGGACGTGCGCACTCAGACACACACACAAAAGTTTTCTCCCCTACTTAAACACGAAGAGGCCAACGGTGACTTCAGACGCTCTCTCTCTCTCTCTCTCTCTCTCTTTGCAGAGGGTTCCTCCGTGGTTCCTGGTGCTGGTTATTCCTCCTCCTCTCTCTCTGGGTGAGCGAGGCGATGTCGTGATTATTTTCTCTCTCCCTCTGCAGGTCACCTGTAATGGCTCATTTTTTCCGGCAGGTATCGGTGGTCCGGCTGGGTGATGAAAGTTTTCAGGCAAAGTTCGTGCTGGTTATTCATCAGCTTATGTTTTTATCTGGCTTCCCTTCTTATGCTCAGAGTTGCAAGAGCAACAGACGGCAACATTTGTTCTAGCGCGAGGAAATCCCCTTCCTCGTTCTCTCGGCTATCAAACGTATTCTGCTACTCAACAACCATCTCCCGTCTCCAAAAAGTGGTAGGCGGTGAATTTAACCGCTTGAAATCGCGATATATTTGTTAGTAAACGCTCTTCAAGTCCAAGAGCTTTCCCATTGTTTCGCGCGCGGCACAGACAAAAGCTTCAAAAGCGCTTGCCGTTTAAACAAATTTTGAGCTATGGGAAATAGCTTTTAAACTCTGACCTATCCCATTTCCGTTTATGGGCTCTTTGTTCTCGTCGCAAACACCTGCAACTCGTCACTTGAATTCAAAGTGCTAGATCGTTTCTTTATATATCGCCCCTCGCAAGTGTTTAAATTATAACTCTCTCTTAATTAAAAACCCCCAATCAAGTTTCAATTACCATTAATTAGCCACGCCTCTCGCCAATTAATTATGTAAGGGGGTCGTCACAATATGTTTCTTAATGTTATCAGACAAGTTGAAATATACACCCATAATAACATTTTGATTACCTGTGCATAATAAATCAAAACCTATTCCAAAAAACTGCTTTCGTGTCAAAGAGCAGCAGAAAAGTATGACAGAAAAAATAACGTTTTGCACATTTTAAAAACAAAATTAAAAAGAAATGCGTTAAATTATTGGATATCGCACATATGTTAGGTTTACCTTTAGTCAAGAATACTTTATGAAGTGTAAAGAAATTAAGCTTGAGGGAGACAGATGTATAAAAAGGCAAACTTTGATGTATTAAGCAGTCAAATTTAACACAGAAATTCGATGGCAGAAATTGTCAAAAAGATGTTGTCTATAACATCATTGGACAGTTAAAAGCAAACTTCCGTTTTAAATTGTGGTTTTCCCAGATATTTCCTTTTGTGTTTCTTGTCGATAACTCGAATGCATTTTTAAAAACGGAAAAACTTTTCTTTAGTTTTCGTTTTCCAAAACTAATTTTGTGTTACTGACAACAACCATAAAAGAGAAATAGTATGAAGAATGTTAACAATGTAAAAGGGAAAATATATTTTATTTTAATATACAATAGCCGGATTCTTTTATTTAACAACTTCATTAAATGCAGCAAAAATACCGTGTAGTCCAGCGGCATAGCAAAAGAATTGTGTACTTTTGTATAAAAGCATGAACTTTGGAATGATGAATAGGCATATCCTAAGGGTCATCTTAAAATATTGGGCCACTTCAAAATTTACCCAGAAGCCCCTGAATTTCAAGATGGCGGCTAAAATTTCAATTTTATATAATTATCATCTGATTTGATTGATTTTCATTTTATACATGTATTTTCTGGTGCTGAATACGAATTCGAAGTTACACTTTTCATTTTTCAATCGAAACTCCATAAAGTTCCAAGATGGTGGCCAACATTTCAATTTTCCATAATTATCGTCTGATTTGATTGATTTTCAGTTTAGACATGTATTTTCTGGTTCTGAATACGAATTCGAAGTTACACTTGACATTTTTAAATCGAAAGCTCATAAATTTCCAAGATGGTGGCCAAAAATCCCATTTGTTAATTTTTGGTATGATTTGATTGATTGTTTTATACACTTATATTAAGTGTATAAAATGTTTTATACTTTTGATAACATTGTTTTAAAGGGTTTTACAAAAAAATCATTGCATTTTCAATGAGTTTATTTAATTGTCAATGGCAGCCATGCCTAATACAAATGATACTATATTTTATTAACACACTAGTTTTAAAATAATGGACTTCAAAGTTTTACAAGTAATGTTTAACAGTCCCCGCCACACACACACACAGTCCAGTGCATGGAAGTTTGGCTTTTTGCATTTGCATCTATTTTTTTAACAGTTCTTGGTGCATTTGCGTGATATGAGCTCAAAGCATGATGAAAGTGCTTCTGGTAGATATGTCCAGTGGAGTTCATGCATCCCATCATCCATTTTCTTCCATACCCAGCTGGTTGGTGAAGTTAGATCAGGATCTGCAATGACACTCTGGCCCCACACATGGCCTCCCTGGTACACTGCTCTTTTTACGTGCTGTGTAAAAGCTGCTTTTGAAGGAGGAATGTTTTGTACATTACAGTTTCTTGCGAACAGCTTCTTCCTTACTTTGTTGATGTCATCGTTGGTACTGGTTCTGTCGTACAACAAAATTACGAATCTCTCAATGGTTTTCAATTAATCTTCGGGAATATCTTTAGGGGCATTAGAAATTCCTAGAAGAGCATCAGTCAATTCAGGCAGAACCTTCCATGTGGCCCAGGCCTTCTTCTTACCATGGCCAGCAAAGCTAGACACCGTATCGCATCCAGTTAGCGCATGAAACATAGGAAGAGCACATGCCTTTGAATGTCCAAGACTCTGAGTTATTTTGTGAGCTGCCAAATATCGCAGGTTTTTGCCCGTACCGAACTCAACCCAAAGTTCGTCTGGTTGGGGGAGTTTCTGTGATACAAATACAGCCAGCACCACTACGTCAGTGTCCACAGTACGTATTAGTATCTGGTGGTGGCCATCATTGGATGCATGAGCAGTATGCAATATGATATGTGTATCTGCCTCCTTATGAGAACATGGAGCGATTTTATCGAGATCCTTCAGAGGCAGGTTGCTAAGCACGAACTTTCCATTGGTAATAACAAGCTGTTTATTTCCATCACATAATGGATGCTGCATCAGTTCTTGGGACAGTAATGAGGAAAGCTCCTTCTTATTGTCATTGACATGGAGGAAGTTTTTCCAGTTGCCAGGAATTGTTGCTTCCGCTACCACGCGACTTCTTACGCCTTTTCTACGTTTCAGTCTTGCTATTCCTTTCAAAGAGTTTTGAAAGTATGTGTCCCAAACCAGATTCAAGCGTGTTACATTTCGAAGCTTTGAAGCTATGTAAGGAACGAATACTTCTTTAGCAAAGTGACTAAAGGTTTTTTATTGGCATGGCAACATCTGTACCCCAGTTGCTCTGTCAAGAATTAAACAGGTTACTTCAGGAGCAGTAGACTGTTTGGAGTGATGTTCTTCCAAACATGTAAGAATATCACTCTTGATACCAAAACGAAGTTTTACCCCATCAGAAAGTGATGGAGGAAAGGCTTGATTATCATGCTGGAAGAATGAATCCAAGTCACCACGTCTTGTTTGGCAACCAATATAGAGACGGCAAAATAGTTCCACATTGTTTTTCATTGATATAATCTGTTACTTGCCTTTTGTTGGCAGTACTGGTTTTGGTGTGCTAAACAGTCCCAATTTGTTGCGTTTGATAGAATCATCAAGCGGCTTACTTCTTTCTATCCGACGTTCCTTAACAAATGCATCAAATTATTCTTTACCTATCGTTTCTACTTTGGCAAGTGACTCCATGACTTCAGGATCCACAACATCTTGTGTATCTAAAACAAGTAGATCGTTGCTTTCCTCCATAAAGGGACTGCCAAACTCCTCAATGGTTTGAACTAGTGAATTCAAATCCTTAAAGAATGACGCCTGAGCACTTGTGGTTTGTTCGTGATAGGGTGCATAACTATGACGTAGTATTTCATCTTGGAATACGTGAATGATGCTGGCCACTTCAGGTCCTGCCATCATCCAGCGCCTCAGGGCACTTCGGTTGTCTGTAAGTCCAACAGCACCTCCATCCCCTTTAATGTAAGCATTATTTTGCTCATGAGCTTGATCAAGAGGCATCGCAGATATGACACTATTTATCTTTTTCACTGTGAACTTGCCATCATTGAACGCTCTGTGAATGTTAGGATGTTTTGATACCAATTCAGCCATGTTTCTGAGATGCACTGGTGCCCAACGAGCGTTGTTGGGGTAGTCCAATTCAAAGAACCAGGGTGTCAGCTCTGTCAAGGCTGCTAGATACAAGGTAAAGTCTGCTTGTCGCAAAGAACGGACGTAGGCTAACAAGCGGATTTCTAGTTTCATCACAATGTCCCAGTATTAAAATTGAGGGAAGGATTCAATCTGTTGATCATGCCATTCTGAAAATTCCAAAGAATCGTTACCTCTACCCTGCTGCAGCTGTTGGTAATGTTGGCATGCACGATTCTGAAGAATATACAGTGCAAAAGCTGTTATTTCATGTGCTTTCCCGTACGTTTAATGCGTGCCGTCCTCAAAAAGGAGTCACATACTCCAGCTGTTGCAATACCAGCTTGTACCAGGACCTCAACCCAGCCACTACTTCTAAGCCAGTCACCAATTGTTTTCAAGAAAGCCATTTCACAGCGTAAACCACCCATCATTACTACAACTTGTCCTACATATCCATACATTGTTCCATACATTTCGGACCATTTCCACTGAATTTGTTTCGCCTATGTAAATAATGGCTAATCAAAAGTGATCACTGGTGTTTGGCCCACATTCAGACATTCAACAGCGTTCTTCACTATGTCCATTGAGTGTTTGGCCATTGCTGCAGTATGAGCATTTTCAAGGAAAAGAGGCAGAACCTCAGTGGAACACGTAACACATTCCTCTACAGGAGGTAGCTGGCTGGCACGGTGAGCTTCCCAGGACACATTTTCCATCGTCCTGCTGGCAATAGACTTCTTTGTACACGCTAGCCACTTGTATTCGGCTATTTCGTGTTGTGAAAAGTTTTCCTTGCTAAGAGTTGTGACATTAGTTGCTGGGACAGAAGACCCTTTAATACTGCACGTGACTGGTTGCACTTCTGTGTAGTAGTTTGGTAGAAAGTCCATGGTCTTTGAGATATAAGAACCTACAATAGAAGGAATATTTCGGTCAAGCCCATCACCAATGAAATTGGGGTGTTTTAAGATAGAGATTGAAGTGCCATGAAATGATTCTTTCGAAGTCGTTGAGCTAGAGTTATGATCTATGTTATCTACCGCTGCTGTTGTAAACACACAGTTTCTCATTTTAGGAGGATAGACGACTTCTTCCGTGAGGTATTGTTGGCAGACAGCATTTCCTATTTCTGCAGAAATACGAATAACTCCATCATAAGATATGCTCAATCCTAGACTAGAAAGACGGTCAACAATCTCTTTTTTACGTGTTTGGGCATTTACCTTACCTTTAGTCCTATGTAAATAGGTACAGGAGTCTCCTGTACTCTGCAATGTTTAACATGTGTCGTATCATTTGATCTTGAATGGTTAATGCTGTTAAACTTTAGAAGTTGAGCTATGGTTAGAGCTACTGGAGACATTGAAACTTCCTTCTTGTTTTGAAATGCAGGACCCTCCAGAATCATGCTGACAAGTTGGAGCAATAATGGGTGTATAGATTGTATTTGTGATTCTTGTGAAAAACCTTTTCTGAAGCTATTGTGTTTTTCAAACATGTGGCGGCAAACGATCTGTGCTGCTAATTGAAGGGAGTAATTCTCTATGTCCAACTCGCAAACTTGGGTCAAAGCAACACCAATATCTTGATCAAATGCCAGGTAGACATCCCTTCCTTTATTTTGTGGACGCATATCTAGAAACTGGACCAAAAGACGTTTCTTTAGTCGTGTCGTATGAACTTTTGTATCGCTGTATCCTCCAAGTTGTTCTATTCTTGATCTGTAAAGGCTTGAAAGATTGGCCAGTTTGAAAACAGTTGCTGTGTTTTGGTCTATTCGCACTTTTTTAATGAACATGGCAAGCTCTGCAAAAACTCTTCCTGACAACAATCTGTCGTCTTCGGAGGTAGGTATTTCCTCCGTCGCAGCCTTCCTGGCACGATAGTACAATGAATTTATACAACTTGTATGATACATTGCATCCTGCGCCACCATATATCCTGAGCTAAGACGACCCAATAGTTCAGTGTCCTCCAACAGAACTGCACAAGATCGCACCCGGCTATAAATTTGGAGTGTACTCGCTGCATGTAGTCCTTCTTTGCCAGCTTGTTCTTCACAGAAAAAACAGAGTGCTTGTATTTGTTGACATGATTCTTGACTCGACCTCTTTTCGCTTCAGCGATGAATCTATGTCTTGAGTGGTATCATTTTTAAGCGTTATTTTTTGTGTGCTCTTTCTAACTTCGTTTTATTATATTTTAACTTGCGTGATTGATGGTATTTAGCAGTATTGGCTACCATGGACGCTTCAATACCCTGTCCTTCATTTAGTCTTACCAGTGTTTTATCTGCAAGTTCTTCAAGCTCGTGAAACATGAGAAAGTCTTCAGCCAATACAGAGTAGGTAATTTGTTTTATATCTCTTCCTTTGGAATTTTCTGGGCATGTTAACTTTTCATTGGTGATATTTTGGCATATTATACATAAATTCCAATTTGTCCTGGTCTCATTCTGGGCTGATGTTGATGGCTGCCTTGGGTCAACCAGTTTGAAACTTTTTGACATCACTGCGGAAATGGGTGGCAGCCTTTTTCTATTCAACAGCAACTAATTATGCACCTCCAAAAATCTGAAACAAAATACAATAATTAGTTGAAATATGAAACTCACATATATAAATCAAAAATTAATCGAATCAGACCAAAAATTTAAAAATGTGAGTTTTTGGCCGCCATCTTGGAATTTTATTGGCTTTCGATTGAAAAAATCAAGTGTGACTTCGAATTCGTGTTCAGCACCAGAAAGTTCATGTATAAACTGAAAATCAATCAAATCAGACGGTAGTTATAGAAAATTAAAATTTTGGCCGCCATCTTGGAATTTAGGGGCTTCTGTATAAACTTTAAAGTGGCCCAATATCTCAAAATGACCCTTAGGATATGCCTATTCATCATGCCAAAGTTAATGCTTTTATACAAAAGTGCACAATTGGTCGAATATTCCGAGCTATGTCGCTGCGCTACTGTACTTTAAAATACCAAAGCTCTGACTTACGGTGGACAGTTCTGGTGTAATCCACATCTGTTGTGAGGATAATTCATGTCCAAGAATCAACTGGATTTACGGTTTTTTTGTTGTTGTTTTTTCGTTTTTTCGTAGGTTTTTTTTTTTTTTTTTTTGCTGCAAGTCACGGTGTACTTACTTTACAACGCTCTCTTGGGGGACGAATTCGCGTCAAAAAACGGAGTGCGTCTGTACTTGGAAAACATGGTTCTTTCATTTTTTAACTGCGCTCATATTCCCATGTGTTTTGCTTGCACTCTGTAGTAACGTTTTACAGATCGATGAGTCAAAGCGCTTCCTCTGCTTGGAGGAAGGATAGTATTTCCGCTGTGAGCTGCGTACATTATACAGTACAAATAAGAGCTGCCAACTTGCTTGAAATACATTCCAGTCTTCAAAACTGTGATATAACAAATAATAGTGCTTTTCTTGCTTTAACATTTTATCAATTCGAGGCTTAACTATTCTTGAATATATCGAAACCTTTTTTACCCTTTTAGGGGCTGAAAGGAAAGAAACAGAGAAGTGTTGGAGACGTCGAAGGAAAAGGGACTGTATGGTCAGTTCGAAGCACGGGTTCCAACCTAAGTTCTGCGAGTTCAGAGTCCAACCAGTCCGGGAATACCCATGAGTCAGGTCACACGGACAGCAGCTTTGTCAGCCAGGATGAAATAACTGATACCAATGTGATCGAAACTTATATGGGAGAGTGGAAAAACGACAAAAGGAGCGGCTTCGGCATTGCAGAGAGGTCCGATGGTCTCAAATACGAAGGTGAATGGTACAATAACAAAAAGTTTGGATACGGAGTCACAACATTTAAAGTAAGTTCATTCTCCCTTTTGCTATACTATGATTATGCACCTAATATTACAGAATGTGTCATGCAATCTCTTAACGTTCCTCTCATTGAGAGACTTGCAATGAGTATTTGAAGCTTGCAATCCTATTTTAACTTAAATATGATAATTCCTAATTTTCGATTTAAGCTCAAGCGATTTTTAGGCAAACAGTAAAACGTTAGCAGATTCAACAGAATGGATGCCTTTCAGTAACAAAAAGCAACATCTGAAATGCGGATTACCCACATACTGTAGCTTGAGTGTAAAAATCCAAATAATAGATCGTTTCCGAAATAGAAACTGGAAAGGCGTTTAGTGCTAACGACATGGGACATTAATGGTCTATTTATCAGTAAAATCATCTCTTTCTTCTGTAATCTTTCTCTGAAGTATAGATACACTTTTCCTAATTGTAGTGACGGACATCCAAAGGGTATTACGAAAGCAACCTGTAGATCTGTTTTTACAAACAAAGCAAAATCTCCTACTACGGAATCTTAATGTTAGTACTGTACAACTAAAATGAAAATAAAACAAGAAAGATGACACAGAATATTCGGTTGTAATGAGCACGACTTTTGAATACTCTTCGTAATGAAAAGTATAAAAAAAGAATTGTTTAGGGGATTTCTAGAATCGAATAAAGTCTTTCACATAGAAAAAAAACGCTGACGTTCCCTAGCTGCAGATTTTGCAATAATAAAAAAGTAGAAAATTTGCGAAAATTATTTTTCATAGCAAAAGCGAGAAAAAAAGTTTTGGCATTTACACCCCTAGCGGGAAAACTGCATTGTTTAAAAAGAAAAATGTTCGTAATATTTACTGTAGCAAATGCCATGCATTAAAAAATAAATTTTTCAATAGTATTCTTATAAACGGAGATACATTTGCAAACCTAAATACACTCCAACACTACCTAGCACCAGAACTGTGAAACGACAACCAACTCGCGAGTACATGAAACACATTCCATAAGGTGAATAGTAGGATTTTTTTAAATCGGACTTTCAGAAGCAGACATATCCAGAAAAACAGATTGAACACTTGCGCCGACTAGCGGGAAAATTGTGTATTATTTTGCGCAGGAAATACTCATACAATGCTTCCATTCTTGGCTATATCTGACCGAAGACGAATTTTTTTGACTAGGTATTTAGACGCATAGATATTGCTGCAAATATGTTGTAAACGGGAAAATGCCATGTGCCTTGTAGTGGCAAACCTGTGCGCCAATAAGAAAAACTTGAAATTATATGTAAAACATTCCGCATGGGATATGCTGTCTAACTGAGAAATATTTTTTTTAATTGGACTGTTAGAAGCTTAGATATCAAGAAAAATAAGATATGGATCTATGTACCTTGGCGGGAAAATTGTGCATTATTTTAAACAGAATATATGCGCAAACGCGTTTCTTTGGTAAGCCGTATCTGACACCGAAGGAACTTTTCTTTCAATCGACTTTTTACAAGCGCAGATATTGCTGCAAATACATCGAAAACATAAACATACATTAAGCGCCCTAGTGTCAAAACAATTCTTCACCAAATTTAGAAACGATAAGCAGAACGTTTCGCATCAGAAACTCTATCCGACGCAAAAAAGATATTTCAAATCGCACTTTTAAAAGCAGAGATATGGGAGAAATCACAATTTACCTTTACGCCGCCTAGCTGAAATGTTATGCATTACTTTGAAACGAAACTCTACCCAGAATAGTCTTTGTAATAAGTGGTATCGAAAGGAAAAACGGAAAAAATATTTTTTTCAATGGATATTTAAAACCAAAGTACGGAATAAAATATATTTTGAATTCAATAGCATCTGCATTTACCCCCCTCTAGCGGCAACGTTATGCGTCGGAAAAGGGCCGGAAAACAAAGATCACCGTCCTCACCTTTCGGGCTTCTCAATGCAAAAATAATTTTTTAAATCGGATTAATGTTTGCTAAGATAAGTTGTCCACAGACGGACAAATGGACGGACGGACAAAGTGCTATTACACAGTCGAGTCACATTATTGTGACCACCTCCTACTTTTGATGTCAACAGCGCGTAGCCAACGAAAGAAGGCACGTGTCGTGAGCTGGCTTGGAGGGTTCATAAGGTGTGCTATACGCATTCTGAAAACATATCACTCGTTATACTGTCATGGATAAAAGGAGCATTTATCAGATTTGCAAAAAAGGATGATTATTGGCTTTTGGGCCAAGGGTGGCAGTATTTCTGAAACAGCGCAGTTTGTGAACTGTTCGCGTGCTGCTGTGGTTAAAGTGTATCGTGATTGGAGAAATGGCACCATTGCGAATAAATGACGTGGAAACTGCGGAGCACCACGTGCCGTTGATGTGAGAGGTGAATGTTGACTTCGAAGGTGCCTGAGGGCCGATCGACACACTACAGTGAAGCAACTCACTAGCCGAATGAACCAGGGGGCTACCGGAAGTGTATCCAAAACGACAGTTCAGCGAATCCTGGTGCGAATGGGGCTCCGATGCAGACGGATGATCACTGCACCTATGCTTACGTAGGTGCATCGGCAGAAAAGGCTTACATTTGCACGGCAGTATCGGAATTGGACCTCTGCTGATTGGCAAAGGATATCCTTCTGCGATGAGTCACGTTTTCTGCTTCATCGAAAGGATGGACTTTGGCGTATAAGTCGAGAAACGTCTGAGAACAAACACTCTTCAACCATTGCTGGAAGAACACAAACTGGGGAGGGGGGCAGCATTATGGTCTGGGCAATGTTTTCGCGGCATTCTCTTGGTTCACTCATACCTGTGGGACGCACTATGGACCGAATTCGTTATGAATTCATCCTTGCAGACCACGTACACCCATACATGCTGATTGTCTTCCCTGGGGCGGATGGGATCTTCCAGCACGACAATGCATCGTGTCACACAGCTAGAAATGTCGGAGAGTGGTTGGAAGAGCATGATGAAGACTTCAAAGTACTTCCGTGGCCCCTTAATTCCCCAGACGTAAACTCAATTGAGCATCTGTGGGACCACCTCGATCGTGTTGTTCGCTCTATGGATCCTCCACCACGCACCCTCCAGCAGCTGTCAGATGCACCGCAGTTGGCATGGCTCCACATACCTGTGAACACCTTCCAGCACCTTATTGAGTCAATCCCAGTCCGTCTAGCTGTTGTTGGCGCTGCACACCGCGGTTACTCTGGATATTGGCTGGTGGTCACAATAATGCGACTCGACCGTGTATAAACACGTATTTTTTGTCCAAAAACACGAGCTAAAAAGCTGTTTTGTGCATTAGAGTATCAAAAGAAGCCTGTGGATTCTTCCAAAACACTTTCCTTTTGGTGTAGCCCTTAGATATCAAAGACTAGGAAAAATCACTTATGCTTAACTTATTTCCACAGGTTTCAGAGAAGAAAGGATAGTCATCGCCTTAGAAACGAAAACACCACTTATATCTTACCTGGAATCCGAACCCGGCAACTGGAGGAAGAAGATGCTCGGGCACTAGACTATTCTACTATTTGGGGGAAAGGGGGAAGGGGAGCGAGAAAATAATCGAACACGCTAAACTGTAGTCATATACACTATATACTACACAACGTTCAATCATATTGCAACAATAATACTTCAAAATTCTTGAAATACAATCCTTTAAAAAACGGAAAGTTCCTATGATTTGAAAAAAATGGACTACACATATAACAATTTATTGTATTGACCTATCCGGCTACAATAGTGGTATCAGCCGAAACACCTGTGAGCTCTAAATGAATCAGATACCTATCTGCTGTATAGCTTGCTCATGATCATGATGCTGGGTAAACACGATGAACTGCGCGAATTTGACTAAGAGCAGAAAGTCTCCGCTACCGCAGTATTTATGGGATTTGAGCGTGCGACCAGCGAATGTGTGTACCGGGACTATATCAAACCCGGCAACTGTCGGGGGAGATGTGCCTGTTAACGAGCTTCTCGTGATCGAGGTGAACTCCGCTTCTCCCGTATCGTAATGTCGGAACGCAGAAACACAGAGGAGAGAGAACGTCGGCATTCAACAACGGGGAACCTAACGATGGTTGGTGCAAAGGCCTTTTGACATACGACGGCATGACTGTGATATGGTAGCCGACACCCACATCGAGTGCCCTTGACATCACTGAGCTCATTATGAGGCTCCAGTGGATGAAAGAACATCGCCACTGGACCGTGGGAGATTGAAATCGGGTAGCTTGGTACGATTAATCGAGGTTCAACTACAAACCGCAGACGAGAGGGAGGTACGTGTATAACGTAGATCACACGAGGTTATGGACTCAAACTGTCAAGTCTTGGTGGTGAAAAAGGTGTGATGTTTCGCGACGTGTTTACGTGGTCCAACTAGGAGTCCCATACACCCACTGAGACCACCATCACTGAACAAGACTATGTTGACGTATTCGCCGATCACCTGCACTCCCGTTCAAGGCTATCCGTTTACCACAACAGGATACCTTCTTTCAGTAAGACAGTGCCTCGTCTCATCTGTCCAGCTTGGAGAAGAACTAGCTGGAGGAGCATTCCAGTGAGTTCACAACCTCTGAATGGCTCTTTGGATTTGAACCCAATTCAGCATCTATGGGACAAAGCGAAGCGATACATTCTAGTCGGAAACCGGCGATTTACGGACGGTTGTACTTCAAACATGGGCCGCAATACTACCGCAATGTTTCCAACACCTGGAAGAAGCCATGCCACGACATACAGCTGCTGTTGTGCGTGCAAAGGATAGGACTAAAAATTACTTGGTATGTATGTATAATATAAAATGACCTTTAAGTGTACTTCATATATAAAATCTCATACGCTGTTAATAAGCTATTTCTGTATTACATTAGGGCGTTTGGCACAATGTTACACAGAATTTAGGATGCGGCAGCGTTGTGCAGTAAGCATCAATGTTGGGCTGCACAAATTGCAAATATAATTTACAATTATTTTATTGCATGCATACATTTAAAATTTACAGTCATATGAAAATGCAATATACCAGGAGGAATCTGAACATATTGGTTGTAAGGCGATTCCATTATCAGACGTAAGAAAAAAGGAATAAATTATATAAAATATATACAGAGGTGGCAAAACTTGTGGACACTTTTTGAAATTTTCATGTTTTGCAACTTTGCAGGCTTATAGGAAATGTTATTTCGCACCAAATGCAAATATTTATATGTCAATTTAGAGAAAATGCAATGCCGAATTCAATACAAAAAATGCAAATATATGCAGTACGAAAAAGGTTATGCTTACTTTAGTCTGAAAAAGAAACACAATTGTGATTCAGTTAAGAAGCGGATTGTAAGTTCAAACCCTAATGACCAATCACAGTCCTTGTTCTGGGGACCAATCAAATGGCAGTGGCTGCAATACATCTTGTGAGAAGTTGAGAAAAGTCAGTTTTGCTGTTTGTTCTGTAGAAGAAAGACTGTTAGCGGTGTAAGTGAAGCGTAATTGTAAATTGTGTGAATATTTTTAGCATTTCTTTAAATTTAACGTGTAGATAATAAGTACAGTGTTGGCACCAAAGAAAAGAGTTGATTGGTCACCAATGAAAAGGACCAGGATTGTTTCCTTACGTGAATCGGGTCTTTTTTAGACTGAAATTGCAAGGCAAGTACGTGGGTCAGGGACAACATCTGGTGCACGAAAAGTGCTGTTTACTTATCATGAAACAAAGCCACTGAAAAACAAACCAAGAAAAGGCCGAAAAAGGTGCACAAAAGCTGTTGATGACAGAAAAAAAAAGACTGTGTCTGAAAAACAGAAAATTTTCATCTGATGCTATCAGAGCTAAACTGTGTTCAACTGGTGTTTCTGTCAGTTCAAGAACGATAACGAGCAGACTATCAGATATGGTACTAAGGGGTCTGGTACGATTCGTCCAACGACGATTGGTCCAATGCCGATTCGTCCAATGGACAATTGGTCCAAAGGTACGATTCGTCCAATGGTACGATTGGTCCAATTCCGTCCTATCTGTCCGAAGTGCTACTCGTGAGTAGTATAAAAGGACCGATTCTGCGTCAAGGAGCAGCTCCTTCTACAGAAGGAGCAAGGGGCGTGGCCTGATGCAGAAGGATGTGGGCGTGGCGTGTGACCGAAGGATGTGGGGGCGTGGCAGATGACGCTAGTGTGTTGGGTCGATGTGCTGCCCCCTAGCGGTGCTTCTTGGAACTTTCGATGAATCTTTGAGGGATGGCAACGACCGAGTGGAAACGAGATGTGCTGCCCCCTGGCGGTGCTTTTTGGAACTTTTAATGAATCTTTGAGAGATGGCAACGACCGAGTCGGGGAAAGGAGATGTGCTGCCCCCTAGCGGTGCTTTTTGGAACTTTTAATGGATCTTTGTTTTTGAGGGATGGCAACGACCGAGTGGGGGAAAGGGGATGTGTACGTTGCCCCCCTAGCGGTGCTTTTTGGAACATTCCTCGGGAGATTTATTGGACGTTGACAAATGTTTGGGAAGTCTTTCCAATATTTATTTATTTTTTTATTTTCTCGGGAGATTTACTGGACTTTGTCAAATTTTTGAAGGAAGTTTTTTAGTCGTTTCCAATATGTTTTTTTTTTTATTAAACTTATATTTTTAGAACTTCCGTGAGGTGTTATAATTTTTATAGACGTTCCTTTTTTTTTATTATCTCGGGAGATTTATTAGACTTTGTCAAATTTTTGAAGGAAGTTTTTTTGTCGTTTCCAATATTTTTTGTTTTCTCGAATTTGTTTTTATTAAACTTATATTTTTAGAACTCCGTGAGGTGTAATAATTTTTATAGACATTGCATTATTTTTTTAATTCTTATATTTGTCCTCCCTCCAATTTTAATTTAGGCGAAGAAAGGCTTTGTTTGAAGAGATTTCGCTCCCGTTGATTCATGTTCCGCTATCTTTTGTCCACCATGTGTTTTGGGATGAGTCATTATGATGGGTGACGCATGTCGTGATAGCAGACATGACATCAGCCAACGCCATTTCCTCAGCGGGGTCGGCGGTTGACGTCATTTGAGATTCTGTAGACACATTAAGTTCCAAGACTGATTTTTTTCAATAACTTGATCATTTTGCAACGAATTTATTCCTTCTTTTTTCCTCATAATTTCCCATTTTATATTCATAATTTTTCAACGTAACGATTTTTTTATTTTCTTTGAGGAGACTTCACGCATTTTCAACGGACGTTCCAACATAAAAACATTTTCCAAAGTTTTGTGCTGCAGACATAATCTTAAAACACGATTGTTTATTAACGTATTTACGTGTTCATGACATTTTCTGTTACATTTTTTAACGTTGTACCTTTTTCCAACGTACAAAGCCACAATTTTTTATGCATAGTTAAAATGTTTATTTTTTCGTATTTTTTTATTTCTTCATGATTAATCAGTGAAATGTACCTTTTAATGCATTATCTTAATCTTTTTTTTTCTAAATGCTTGCATACTCGTTAAACTTCTCGATGTACCAACATTATTTTATTTTCTAACTTTTCAAACTAACAACTACTTTTATCGAGACTTTATTTTTTCTGTCTATGAAGAATTTTTTAGTTTATTCTCTCAAGATATGAAAATTAATTATAACGAAATCCTTTCACTTTTCTATCGCTAAGAATTTACCTTAAAATAAGTCCTGAGCTATAGTTCGCTTTGTCTGGTTAGAGGTGATTCATCAGTAGCATGTTTGTGACCAGATGAGGTCTCCGTGCAGTTACTGCCTGAAGCGATGACGCATGGTGACGGGTACGTCGATGTCATCCTTGTGAACTTATAATTTGTTTCCTCGAATTTGTTTTTATTAAACTTATATTTTTAGAACTCCGTGAGGTGTTATAATTTTTATAGACGTAGCATTATTTTTTTAATTCTTATATTTTTCTTCCCTACAATTTTAATTTAGACGAGGAAAGGGTTTGTTTGAAAAGATTTCGTTCCTGTTGATTCATGTTCCGCTATCTTTTGTCCGCCATGTGTTTTGGGATGACTCACAATTTTCTCTTTGCCTCAGACCATACCATTTTGTATGACACGTGTTTTGGGACGAGTGACTATGATGGGTGACGCATGTCGTGAAAGCAGACAAAACCATGACATCAGCCAACGCCATTTCCTCCGCGGGGTCGGCGGTTGACGTCATTTGAGATTCTGTAGACACATTAAGTTCCAAGACTGATTTTTTTCAATAACTTGATCATTTTGCAACGAATTTATTCCTTGTTTTCCCCCCTAATTTCCCATTTTATATTCATAATTTTTCAACGTAACGATTTTTTTATTTTCTTTGAGGAGACCACGCATTTTCAACGGACGTTCCAACATAAAGACGTTCACCAAAGTTTTGTGCTGCAGACATAATCTTAAAACACGATTGTTTATTAACGTATTTACGTGTTCATGACATTTTCTGTTACATTTTTTAACGTTGTACCTTTTTCCAACGTACAAAGCCACAATTTTTTATGCATAGTTAAAATGTTTATTTTTTTATTTGTTCGTATTTTTTTATTTCTTCATGATTATTCAGTGAAATGTACCTTTTAATGCATTATCTTAATCTACTTTTTATTTCTAAATGCTTGCATACTCGTTAAACTTCTCGATGTACCATCATTATTTTATTTTCTTACTTTTCAATCTAACAACTACTTTTATCGAGGCTTTATTTTTTTCTGATTTAAACAAGCAAACGTTTCTTCATTATTATTTCTTTTTCCTACGCAAAGAACTTTTCTTACTTGCTTTTAATGTATAACTTAATCTGGTTTTCTATATAGCTGTTTCATGTTTGCGCAAGAAATATACAGATCTATAGCAGATATACATAAAATTCGTTCGTAACAGTATCTTTTTTTTCAGATTTAAACCAACGTACGTTTCTTAACGACTTGATATCTGTTCCACAAGATGTGACAAAATTTCAGATTTTTAATTTTTTCTCCTCTTAAACTATTTTTTTCTTACTTGCTCTAAATGTGACTTAATTTATTTTTACATCGCTGTTTCGTGTATGTACGAGAAATATACAGATCTATAGCAGTTAAAAATTCGATTGAAACAGTATTTTCTTTAGTTTTACATTTCTTTCTGACAAACATTTTTTTTTCGCATTTTCCCCTATTTAACTTAATTTTGTGTTTTTGAATATCATTCTATGTTCACGATCACGATTCAGACTTTATTTTTTCATTTCATTTCAACCAACGTTTCTTAACGACTTGATATCACAAGATGTAGCAAAACTTCAGATATTTTTTTTGTTTTTTCATGTAACGTAATATTTTTTCAAAACTCACTTTTAACTATTCCTAAAAGCTTACATTTATGAGAAATATACAGATCTGTAGTGGTAAAAATTGGACTGCAACAGTATTTTCCTTATTCCAATTTTACTTTTCTATTTCTTTTCAACAGGCGTTTCTTCATTATTATTTCTTTTTTATATGTAAGCAACTTTTCTTTCTTTCTTTTAATGTATAACTTAATAAATTTTTCTATCTTTCCTTTTCGTGGGTATACGAGAAATATACAGATCTATAACAGTTAAAATTCGATTCTATTAGTATTTTCTTTACTATGACTTTATTTTTCATTTCATTTGAGTAAACGTTTCTTACAACTTGATATCACAAGATGTACCAAACACTTCAGAATTTTTGTTTCCCTCACTTTCCAACTCACTTTTAAGTATTCCTAAAAACCTGCATGTATGTGAAATATTCATATTTTTTCATTGTATCCTAATTTGCTATACTTTTCTTTAACTGACCCAACAGGAAAAGCATTCATTGTCAAGACATTCATTCTAAAGCATTCTTTCTTACGATAAAATTTATATTCTTTGCAATATATTTTCAGTATATTTTTTCTAAATCAACAGAAATAACATTCATTCTGAAGAACCAGCGACCAAGTCCGTATTTCCACTAAACATCATGTTCTTAGCAAACATTTTTTCCCCTACATAATAATTTCCTAACTCGCCAGAAAAGCAGCTATTTTCAACATGTAGCTAAAATATTGAATTTCGCCAAAAAAATGTAATAATTTTTTAAAGAAAGACTTAGTTCTTTTCTCTGTATAACGACCTAATCTATTTTTCGAAAAACTGTTCTACGTTTACGTATTTTGTTTAACTTTGCTTTACACTGTACTTCGATTTTTTTCTTCGTAGCACTTTTTTCCTGTTTCATTCCAACAAACTTGTTTCTTTTCGACTCGATCACTCTCACATTTCCATACAAACTTTCCTAGCATCAGAAATGTAACAAAAACTTCAAATATATTTTATAACTTTAGAATCAGTCTCACCGATATTTATTATCATGACATAAACTAAAATTTCATACTTTCCCCCCAAAAATTTTCTTAATGAGTTGTTTTTACACTTTTTTCATGTATACCCAAATGTTAATTGCTAATTCACCTAGTCAAAGTCAGTATGAACACACTTAACCACATTCTTTTTTTTCCAATTTATTTCGCTTTACATCGAAATGCGTCAAAACTTTGCGTTTACTTCATTCACTCAATAATCACTTTTAACTTACCAGACATTACATGCGAAACATCTGTGTTTGCTGCATTTCCCTTCATACGTTAACTTTTGTTTCCCCTTACATTCATTTTTAAATAGGTTATCTCCATCGCATCTGTTTTTCTGATACAAAATCACACACCATTTTATAATTACTTCAAGAACATATTAATCTTGAACATAAAGAACAGCCGATCGTATTCTAAGTATGTTTTGATTCTCATAAAGGAACAGACAGCAAGAAGTATCACACACGGAAACAAAAATCGCCAATTTGTTGCTTTCATTGAGAGGGCAATTTTTTAAATTTTAGTTTTTTATATAGTCGCAAAAATCCCATAGAATAACATGAGAAAATCATTAACCTTACAGGAGCGTTTTCAGACATGTTAGAAATCTTAAAAGAGCAAAATATTTCACTTGAAAAGTTAAGGGGTACGTTTTTCAAAAGTTCATAATTGAGGAGGATTGCTTTTTTACAACTTCATTTTAGATAAGGTTTGTTTCGAGAAAGTTAAGTTCCGTCTAGGTTAAAAATGTTTTATTTCATTTTACTTAGAGGATGGTTTTGGGAAAACAGAGATTTGAAAAGCAGGAGAAAATCCCATAGAATAACATGGAGAAATCACTTGCCTTAAAGGAGCGTTTTCAGACATGTTTGAAATCTTAAAAGAGCGAAATATTTTCATTTGAAAAGTGACAGGGTGAGTTTTCTAAAAAGTTCATAATTGACAAGGACTGATTCTATTTTTATTTATTTTTTTAAACTTCATTTTAGATGTCTAGTTTTGAGAAAGTTAAATTTCGTCTAGTGATAATCGAACGGAAGAAATATACATCAAGGAAAGAAAACTGAAATTCCACACATGCAAAGAATTATGTACGGCTGAAGGTCCCCCGAGCGAGGAGTTGTTAAACCAATGCTCGTATTAGCCATTCAAAGATGGAGGTATCAGGACGACCAAATCCCTCGTTGTTGCCTTCTTGTAGCAAAAGAGGTGGTGAACTTCACCAATCATGGTTCCATAGTATTGGAGAAACACATTAAGGTTTACGGAGCAATTAAGCCCACGTCAGTGACCTTCTTCGTTCACATACACTCACATTCAAACAGAAAAAATATATATATAAATGAATGAAAATGAAATTGACTACGTGTGTGAAAAAAAAAATGGCGGTAATCGTGAAATGTCAAGCCCCTCTCCCACACAAAATTTAAATGGCTGCGACCACTAGCAGGATGGCAATATCCAACATGGTGACTCACCCACACACATGGCGTACAAATCACATCTCAAAGACCAATCGCGTTGCCTTTTCCTCGGCAACATATTCTTTATTAATAGGTCATGTACATTAAATTTGCTGAACTACTTCATTTTCTCCCCTTCGGGAAATTGTACTTTTTGACTGCTTATTTGACACTGGTTTTAAAGCGACGTGCTTAATTCTTGATCATTTGCACCTGTCCGTAATGTACTCGTGCTTGCATCATCGATGACTCACGCATTCGTTAGTCGTACGTCTTATCTCAAGTCTGTCTGTTTCATTCTCGCTTCGTTGCTCGGTGTGAAGATACTGCTTTTTTCAATTACTGCTACATTTTCTTTCGTCTGAAGAAATGCATTCTTCTAAGATATGTCATAAGGATGGCCTCCATTTTTCATATGTGAAATTATTTTCTGATTCTGAAGCTACAGATTACCTTAACCGCCTTGAAAATGAAGTTGAATATTTTGGTGATGATCTCAGCAAAATTAAGATTTATGGAAAAACATATAAAATTCCTAGACAACATGTGGCCTACGGTGATAATCATGTCCGTTACTCATTTAGTGGATCACCACACTGCAAGAATGCTCCCAATATTCGTCTAAACTTAACCTTTAGATATTCCGTGACGTCACCCCAAGCGTTTTGCGAGCTGATATATGTTGGAGCACGTGGCGATCCAAGATTGTGTCTGTCAGGGAGACGTTGGGTGTATCTGACGTCATGATTTTTCCACATGGAGGACTGACGTCATCAAGCAGACACACATGCTCAAGTCTCTTATCGCCTGAGGTCAAATCAGCTCCTTCCCGTCATTCTGCTGTGCTGGAGCACGTGGTGATTCAAGATGGCGTCGGTCAGGGAGACGTTGGGTGTATCTGACTTCATGATTTTTTCACGTGGAGGACTGACGTCATCAAGCAGACGCACATGCGCAAATCTCTTATCAGTTTTGCTTGAGGATAAATCAGCTCACTATTCTGTTCTCAATCATCGAACTGCTCACACGTTGTGTTATCGTACGGAATATCATCGCTACAACCTACCGCTCCAATCTACCGTGAACTGTGTTACTCATCGAACTGCCTTGAACATGAAGCGATCTGCCGAAGTTTCCTCTGCTACTGCTACAAAGAAGGTGTGTGTTCCTACAAAGCCTGAGTATCATGATGAATCAGGCATCTCATTAGAAAGCCTTCCTTCACATCATGTTTCCTTGGGTGGAAATAAGTTAGCAAAAGTGTCTGATTTCACAGGCACTGTGAGAGTACACATTCGAAGTTATGTTGTGAAAAAGGAAAAACTGTTTCCTTCCAAGTACGGAGTCACCATGTCAGCTAAAACATTTAAGGAATTTATGGAAAACTGCTATATGTATGATGGAAGTAATGAAATCGCGGTTTTCAACAAGGAATTGATGATGAACTGTTTCCCTTCCCCTCGTGAAATTGCTTACCGTTTTCAACAACTTCACGTTCTGACTGATGATTCGTTTATGTTGAATCGAGCATCAGTGTCATTAACATGTGACCAATTTGAAACTCTGAAAGATGCATGCAAAAAGCTTTGGATCAGTGTAAAAAAATTACAGTTTGGATCCACCTTCCAAAATGCCGTGTTACAACATCAAGGAACTTTGGCTACTTTTTCCGTAGACATTCAAAAACTGAAAGACGTTCTCGTGGAAGTGGTAAGAGCTACCATTATGGAAAATGTAGAAAAAGTTTTCTACTGTAGAGAGTGTCATCTTCCAGTGCTTCTTATGCCAAATAATCAGCTAGGTCATGACTGTATGAATTCCACAGCAAGCGATCGGTGGTATAGATGCTTTGATAAGGCATTTGCACTTATCGAACCCAAAGTACTTGGGATTGCTTACGCCAATGCCTGCTCAGTTGCAAAAGTTTCAGTTCCCAGATTTATTCTTGAAGATCTTGATGTTTGCGAAATTCTCAAGACTGTTCAAAATATGGAGTGTGATGATGATTTCGAGGTTTAAAGAAAACCAAGTCCTTTTTAGGACTACAAAACAGTCCTTTTCAAGACTACAAAACAGTCCTTTTCAAGACTACAAAACAGTCCTTTTTAGGACTATTTTATTTCAATATTTTTTCATTCATTTATATATATTTTTTTTTGTTTGAATGTGAGTGTATGTGAACGAAGAAGGTCACTGACGTGGGCTTAATTGCTCCGTAAACCTTAATGTGTTTCTCCAATACTATGGAACCATGATTGGTGAAGTTCACCACCTCTTTTGCTACAAGAAGGCAACAACGAGGGATTTGGTCGTCCTGATACCTCCATCTTTGAATGGCTAATACGAGCATTTGTTTAACAACTCCTCGCTCGGGGGACTTTCAGCCGTACATAATTCTTTGCATGTGTGGAATTTCAGTTTTCTTTCCTTGATGTATATTTCTTCCGTTCGATTATCACTAGACGAAATTTAACTTTCTCAAAACTAGACATCTAAAATGAAGTTTAAAAAAATAAATAAAAATAGAAGTAGTCCTTGTCAATTATGAACTTTATAGAAAACTCACCTTGTCACTTTTCAAAGGAAAATATTTCGCTCTTTTAAGATTTCAAACATGTCTGAAAACGCTCCTTTAAGGCAAGTGATTTCTCCATGTTATTCTATGGGATTTTCTCCTGCTTTTCAAATCTCTGTTTTCCCAAAACCATCCTCTAAGTAAAATGAAATAAAACATTTTTAACCTAGACGGAACTTAACTTTCTCGAAACAAACCTTATCTAAAATGAAGTTGTAAAAAAGCAATCCTCCTCAATTATGAACTTTTAAAAAACGTACCCCTTAACTTTTCAAGTGAAATATTTTGCTCTTTTAAGATTTCTAACATGTCTGAAAACGCTCCTGTAAGGTTGATGATTTTCTCATGTTATTCTATAAGATTTTTGCGACTATATAAAAAACTAAAATTTAAAAAATTGCCCTCTCAATGAAAGCAACAAATTGGCAATTTTTGTTTCAGTGTGTGATACTTCTTGCTGTCTGTTCCTTTATGAGAATCAAGAGAAAACATACTTAGAATACGATCGGCTGTTCTTTATGTTCAAGATTAATATGTTCTTGAAGTAATTATATAAACGGTCTGTGATTTTGTATCAGAAAAACAGATGCGATGGAGATAACCTATTTAAAAATGAATGTAAGGGGAAACAAAAGTTAACTTATGAAGGGAAATGCCGCAAACACAGATGTTTCGCATGTAATGTCTGGTAAGTTAAAAGTGATCATTGAGTGAATGAAGTAAACGCAAAGTTTTGACGCATTTCGATGTAAAGCGAAATAAATTGGAAAAAAAAAAAGAATGTGGTTAGGTGTGTTCATACTGACTTTGACTAAATGAATTAGCAATTAGCATTTGGGTATACATGAAAAAAGTGTAAAAACAACTCATTAAGAAAATTTTGGGGGGAAAGTATGAAATTTTAGTTTATGTCATGATAATAAATGTCGGTAAGACTTATTCTAAAGTTATAAAATATATTTGAAGTTTTTGTTACATTTCTGATGCTAGGAAAGTTTGTATGGAAATGTGAGAGTGATCGAGTCGAAAAGAAACAAGTTTGTTGGAATGAAACAGGAAAAAAGTACTACGAAGAAAAAATCGAAGTACAGTGTAAAGCAAAGTTAAACAAAATACGTAAACGTAGAACAGTTTTTCGAAAAATAGATTAAGTCGTTATACAGAGAAAAGAACTAAGTCTTTCTTTAAAAAAATTATTACATTTTTTTGGAGAAATTCAATATTTTAGCTACATGTTGAAAATAGCTGCTTTTCTGGCGAGTTAGGAAATTGTTATGCAGGGGAAAAAATGTTTGCTAAGAACATGATGTTTAGTGGAAATACGGACTTGGTCGCTAATTTTTCAGAATGAATGTTATTTCTGTTGATTTAGAAAAAATATACTGAAAATATATTGCAAAGAATATAAATTTTATCGTAAGAAAGAATGCTTTAGAATGAATGTCTTGACAATGAATGCTTTTCCTGTTGGGTCAGTTAAAGAAAAGTATAGCAAATTAGGATAGAATGAAAAAATATGAATATTTCACATACATGCAGGTTTTTAGGAATACTTAAAAGTGAGTTGGAAAGTAAGGGAAACAAAAATTCTCAAGTGTTTGGTACATCTTGTGATATCAAGTTGTAAGAAACGTTTACTCAAATGAAATAAAAAATAAAGTCATAGTAAAGAAAATACTAATAGAATCGAATTTTAACTGTTATAGATCTGTATATTTCTCGTATGCCCACGAAAAGGAAAGATAGAAAAATTTATTAAGTTATACATTAAAAGAAAGAAAGAAAAGTTGCTTACATATAAAAAAGAAATAATAATGAAGAGACGCCTGTTGAAAAGAAATAGAAAAGTAAAATTGGAATAAGGAAAATACTGTTGCAGTCCAATTTTTACCACTACAGATCTGTATATTTCTCATAAATGTAAGCTTTTAGGAATAGTTAAAAGTGAGTTTTGAAAAAATATTACGTTACATGAAGAAACAAAAAATATCTGAAGTTTTGCTACATCTTGTGATATCAAGTCGTTAAGAAACGTTGGTTGAAATGAAATGAAAAAGTAAAGTCTGAATCGTGATCGTGAACATAGAATGATATTCAAAAACACAAAATTAAGTTAAATAGGGGAAAATGCGAAAAAAAAATGTTTGTCAGAAAGAAATGTAAACTAAAGAAAATACTGTTTCAATCGAATTTTTAACTGCTATAGATCTGTATATTTCTCGTACATACACGAAACAGCGATGTAAAAATAAATTAAGTCACATTTAGAGCAAGTAAGAAAAAATAGTTTAAGAGGAGAAAAAATTAAAAATCTGAAGTTTTGTCACATCTTGTGGAACAGATATCAAGTCGTTAAGAAACGTATGTTGGTTTAAATCTGAAAAAAAGATACTCTTACGAACGAATTTTATGTATATCTGCTATAGATCTGTATATTTCTTGCGCAAACATGAAACAGCTATATAGAAAACCAGATTAAGTTATACATTAAAAGCAAGTAAGAAAAGTTCTTTGCGTAGGAAAAAGAAATAATAATGAAGAAACGTTTGCTTGTTTAAATCAGAAAAAAATAAAGCCTCGATAAAAGTAGTTGTTAGATTGAAAAGTAAGAAAATAAAATAATGATGGTACATCGAGAAGTTTAACGAGTATGCAAGCATTTAGAAATAAAAAGTAGATTAAGATAATGCATTAAAAGGTACATTTCACTGAATAATCATGAAGAAATAAAAAAATACGAACAAATAAAAAAATAAACATTTTAACTATGCATAAAAAATTGTGGCTTTGTACGTTGGAAAAAGGTACAACGTTAAAAAATGTAACAGAAAATGTCATGAACACGTAAATACGTTAATAAACAATCGTGTTTTAAGATTATGTCTGCAGCACAAAACTTTGGTGAACGTCTTTATGTTGGAACGTCCGTTGAAAATGCGTGGTCTCCTCAAAGAAAATAAAAAAATCGTTACGTTGAAAAATTATGAATATAAAATGGGAAATTAGGGGGAAAACAAGGAATAAATTCGTTGCAAAATGATCAAGTTATTGAAAAAAATCAGTCTTGGAACTTAATGTGTCTACAGAATCTCAAATGACGTCAACCGCCGACCCCGCGGAGGAAATGGCGTTGGCTGATGTCATGGTTTTGTCTGCTTTCACGACATGCGTCACCCATCATAGTCACTCGTCCCAAAACACGTGTCATACAAAATGGTATGGTCTGAGGCAAAGAGAAAATTGTGAGTCATCCCAAAACACATGGCGGACAAAAGATAGCGGAACATGAATCAACAGGAACGAAATCTTTTCAAACAAACCCTTTCCTCGTCTAAATTAAAATTGTAGGGAAGAAAAATATAAGAATTAAAAAAATAATGCTACGTCTATAAAAATTATAACACCTCACGGAGTTCTAAAAATATAAGTTTAATAAAAACAAATTCGAGGAAACAAATTATAAGTTCACAAGGATGACATCGACGTACCCGTCACCATGCGTCATCGCTTCAGGCAGTAACTGCACGGAGACCTTATCTGGTCACAAACATGCTACTGATGAATCACCTCTAACCAGACAAAGCGAACTATAGCTCAGGACTTATTTTAAGGTAAATTCTTAGCGATAGAAAAGTGAAAGGATTTCGTTATAATTAATTTTCATATCTTGAGAGAATAAACTAAAAAATTCTTCATAGACAGAAAAAATAAAGTCTCGATAAAAGTAGTTGTTAGTTTGAAAAGTTAGAAAATAAAATAATGTTGGTACATCGAGAAGTTTAACGAGTATGCAAGCATTTAGAAAAAAAAAGATTAAGATAATGCATTAAAAGGTACATTTCACTGATTAATCATGAAGAAATAAAAAAATACGAAAAAATAAACATTTTAACTATGCATAAAAAATTGTGGCTTTGTACGTTGGAAAAAGGTACAACGTTAAAAAATGTAACAGAAAATGTCATGAACACGTAAATACGTTAATAAACAATCGTGTTTTAAGATTATGTCTGCAGCACAAAACTTTGGAAAACGTTTTTATGTTGGAACGTCCGTTGAAAATGCGTGAAGTCTCCTCAAATAAAATAAAAAAATCGTTACGTTGAAAAATTATGAATATAAAATGGGAAATTATGAGGAAAAAATAAGGAATAAATTCGTTGCAAAATGATCAAGTTATTGAAAAAAATCAGTCTTGGAACTTAATGTGTCTACAGAATCTCAAATGACGTCAACCGCCGACCCCGCTGAGGAAATGGCGTTGGCTGATGTCATGTCTGCTATCACGACATGCGTCACCCATCATAATGACTCATCCCAAAACACGTGTCATACAAAATTTTCTGAGTCAAAGAGAAAATGGTGACTCATCCCAAAACACATGGTGGACAAAAGACAGCGGAACATGAATCAACGGGAGCGAAATCTCTTCAAACAAAGCCTTTCTTCGCCTAAATTAAAATTGGAGGGTGGACAAACATAAGAATTAAAAAAATAATGCAACGTCTATAAAAATTATAACACCTCACGGAGTTCTAAAAATATAAGTTTAATAAAAACAAATTCGTGGAAACAAAAAATATTGGAAACGACAAAAAAAAACTTCCTTCAAAAATTTGACAAAGTCCTAATAAATCTCCCGAGAAAATAAAAAAATACAACGTCTATAAAAATTATAACACCTCACGGAAGTTCTAAAAATATAAGTTTAATAAAAAAAAACATATTGGAAACGACTAAAAAACTTCCTTCAAACATTTGACAAAGTCCAGTAAATCTCCCAAGAAAATAAAAAAATAAATAAATATTGGAAAGACTTCCCAAACATTTGTCAACGTCCAATAAATCTCCCGAGAAAAGTTCCAAAAAGCACCGCTAGGGGGCGCAACGTACACATCCCCTTTCCCCCACTCGGTCGTTGCCATCCCTCAAAAACAAAGGTCCATTAAAAGTTCCAAAAAGCACCGCTAGGGGGGCAGCACATCTCCTTTCCCCGACTCGGTCGTTGCCATCTCTCAAAGATTCATTAAAAGTTCCAAAAAGCACCGCCAGGGGGCAGCACATCTCGTTTCCCCACTCGGTCGTTGCCATCCCTCAAAGATTCATCGAAAGTTCCAAGAAGCACCGCTAGGGGCCAGCACATCGACCCAACACACTAGCGTCATCTGCCACGCCCCCACATCCTTCGGTCACATGTCACGCCCCCATCCTTCTGCGTCAGGCTACGCCCCTTGCTCCTTCTGTAGAAGGAGCTGCTCCTTGACGCAGAATCGGTCCTTTTATACTACTCTCGTGCTATAAAAGTCTCATCTGTTCTGATTCTATCGCCGATGTTATACGAAAGTACCGGTAGTCCAAAGAATGTAAAATAATGTTACATTTCATACGTAATATTGTGGTTACAGATTTCTTTCTTTTTTTTTTTTTTTTTTGGAATCGCGTTTTTTTTTTGTTATATTCTCCTTACTGCCGTATGAAGTTACTGATGTACGAGCCGTTCAATCAACATCAATGTTTCTCTTTTGCATGAAATAATAAAAAATACTAGTTCTCCGTTTCTGTTTGTAGAATGCAGTGGGGTTCCGCCAACTGCCCAATGGAAACAACTGGTCGGGGTTTGGACAGAGGCATTTTCAACAGTTTTTATTCCAGCGATGTCATATTCATAACGTTTACATATCAAATCAAGTTAATAATATTGCGTTTTTACTTAAACACGAAATATTAATTCATAGGCCATAGGCCTAGGCCTTTTTAACAGTTTATATTCTACCGATGTCATATTCATAACATTTACATATTAAATCAAGTTAATAATATTGCGCTTTTACTTAAGCACGAAATATTAATTCATAGACCCTAGGCCTAGGCCTTTTCAACAGTTTTTATTCCAGCGATGTCATATTCATAATGTTTACATATCAAATCAAGTTAATAATATTGAGCTTTTACTTAGGCACGAAATATTAATTCATAGGCTCTAGGCCTAGGCCTTTTTAGGACTTTTTATTCTACCGATGTCATATTCATAACGTTTACATATTAAATCAAGTTAATAATATTGCGCATTTACTTAAGCACGAAATATTAATTCATAGGCCTGCGGCCTAGGTGCCTTGCAAAGATCTCAGAAATGATACGATGAGTGCCTTTTATAAAGTTTTATAAAATGTTTACAAATACCAAATATTTAGGTTGTAACTTAAAATCTTCTAAAAAGGCCCGCGACCTAGGTGCCTGTTAGATAGCTGAGAAATGATACGATGAGTGCCTTCTATTAGGTTTTATAAAATGTTTGCACATACCAAATATCTAGGTTGTAACTTAAAATCTTCTAGAACGGTCCGCGGCCTAGGTGCCTTGTAAAGACCTGAGAAATGATTCGATGAGTGCCTTTTATAAGGTTTTATAGAATGTTTACAAATACCAAATATCTAGGTTGTAACTCAAAATCTTCTAAAAAGGCCCGCGCCTAGGTGCTTTGCAAACAGCTGAGAAATACTCCACTGAGTGCCTTTTACCAGGTTCATGTAAAATGTTTACAATTACCAAATATACAGAAATTATCTTTCAAAAGGATATAAAGAGGAGAATAATTTAAATTATTATTCCTTTCTGGAAAATAAAAAAGTTTACCGTTGGTAAGATGATACCATTGGACGAATCGGCGTTGGACCAATCGTACCATTGGACGAATCGGACATTGGACCAATCGGCATTGGACCAATCGTCCCTTTGGACGAATCGGCATTGGACCAATCGTCACTTTGGACGAATCGGCATTGGACCAATCGTCGTTGGACGAATCGTCCGGGACCGGGTACTAAGAGGTAGAATTCCGAAAAAAAAGCCATATCTGAATCTACAGCAGCGCAAGAAATGACTACAATGGGCAAAGGAACACATTGGTTGGACAGATGATCAGTGGAAGCAAGTTATTTGGAGTGACAAATTAAAATATCATTATTTGGTAGTGATGTCTGATAAGGATATTTTAATTTCGTCACTCCAAATAACTGTTTCCACTGATCATCACAAACTACGTAAGACGCAGATTAGGAGAAGAGCTACATCCTGACTGCATGGAGACCAATGTAAAGCAATCAACAAGCGTTATGATTTGGGCATGTATGGCAGCAAATGGTGTTGGCCCCTTCATGTAATCGACGGCACGCTGAACGCAGGAAAACACATTGACACCATCCTGCAACCAAAACTGCTACCTTCCATCACGGATCGCTTTCCCAACAATGCACCATTTATTTTTCAGTAGGATTCAACTCCCTGCCACACAGCAAAAATGTGCAATCAGTGGTTCACAACAAAGTCCATTCCATTGTTGATCTGGCCAGGAAACAGCCCTGACCTGAACCCGATAAGAAATTTGTGCCACCGTTTGAAAAACTTTGTACGAATGAATAGTCCATCAAATAAAAGGCAATTAATTAAGGTTTTATTGCTTCCTGGCACCATGTAATAACGAAGGCAGAGCTTCAAACACTTGTTATTTCAATGAGACGTCACTGTGATGCGGTTTTAAAGAATAAAGGCTACCTACTAAATACTGATAGTACATTGAAATCGTAAGCGCATTACAGTATATTCAGCATGATTGCAGCATTCCCTGCATAACGTTTTTTGTACTGCACCTATATTTGCATTCTGTTTTTTGTATTGAATTCAGCATCAAATTTTCTTTAAATTGACATATAACCATTTGCATTTGGTGCAAAACAACATTTCCCATAAGCCTGCAAAGTTGCAAAACATGAAAATTTCAAAAAGTGTCCACAATTTTGGCCACTACTGTAAAAGCAAGTAAGATGGTTAGAACAGAAGCGCCACTGTTAGCAGCATAGCTTGGTACTACAATTTAATAATAAGATTCAGATTCATTGTGGAGATCAAGATGATTTATAATATAATTTCGCAGAGACAAGGAAAACCTTTTGATATTTTCCAGAGATCTGATGCTCTCTGGGAGATTATTCCATAGGGTGATGACTTTATACATCATGCTATCGTATTTAAACCATAATTAAGTCTAACAGACAGTAGACATAATTTCTTGTTAGCAACAGATCTGGTGAAGACAGCATAATCCAGATATCTGACGTCGGATTGAAAAATAGGCAGTTTGAAATGCATTATTTAAAAAAAAACATGATACCTAGTTTCAAGGTAAAAATTTCATGAATTTTTGGAATATTTAGGTTTAGAAATAATGATTTTGAATAAGACATGTAATCTGTGTTCAGCATACAGCGAACAGATTTCTTCTGTAATTTGAGCAAGCATAACTTATTGTTTGCACTTATATTTGAATACCAGGATTCCAGACAACAGGAGAGATGGGTATAAAATATTAAGTAAATTAAAGTTTATATTATTTACAGAGACATACTTTTTGCGGTTAGAGAGGTAGATAAAAACATAATAAAATGTTTTTAGGACATTGGTAGGGAAGAGATGCTTAATTTTACTAAGTAGGCCAACCTGTAAGGAAACTGTTTTTAAACCAAACTGAACATGAGTATTTCAGTTAAAGATTTCATCAAACCAAAAGCCTAGATACTGAACTTTGTCTACAATTTTAAGTGAGAGATTATTAATCCTGACTGGAAAGTTATTTACGTCATGTTTTTTGTATACAGAGTTGGTTTTTAAAATATTAAGTGATCATTTGTTAGAGCATAACTAATCAGATAAATTTGATAAGTTATTGTTGACCATTACCTGTACTAGCTTATGCAAATTATGATATTTCTGAAAAATGACAGTGTCATTGGCGCATAACAAAGCATGAGGTGATTGTAGGCACATAGGAAGATGATTAATATACAATATAACGGGAACAGCAACGGCCCCGATACCGAACATTGAGGCACTCCACATGAAATATTAAGTAAATTAAAGTTTATATTATTTACAGAGACATACTTTTTGCGATTAGAGAGGTAGCTCATTAAGACGGAAAGTATTTTCCCACGAAAACCGTATTTGGTTGATTTATGTAACAGAATGTCATGATTTACCGTGACGAAAGCTTTTTGGAAATCAATAAAAACACAAATAGTATAACAACTCTCATCTAGTGCTTCGGAAATGAAGTCTGACAACTTAGCAACAGCCATTTCAGTAGATCTGTTTCTTTCGAAACCGAACTGATCCAAAACGCGCATACCATGGTTTTGCAAAAAATCAAACAATCTGCTATGAATAGCCTTTTCAAAAAGTTTACTCAAAATAGTTATTAAATAACAAAGATATCGGTATCTTATTACAGGTAGATTCTCTATCTCCTTTTTCAAAAAGAGCAATAACCTTAGAGATTTTTAGACTGTCAGGAAAAGGACATGAATGAAAGCTCAGATGATTAATAATATACACTATATTGACAAAAGTCACCGGACACCTAAAAGAGAAATACAACTTAGCATTTATTTACATACATTAGTACGGTGTCTGTCCACCTTTGGCCTTAATGCATGCTCTGACCCTTCGAGACATGCTTTCGACAAGGTTTGGGAACACAGCGATAGGTATGCGCTTCCATTCAGTACATAATGCTGCCGCTAACTGTTGCTTAGTAGTAGGCTTTGGCTCCAAACTTCTTATGCGGCGCTCCAATGTATCCCATAGGTGCTCTATGGGATTATATCAGGGCTCTGTGCTGGCCAGTCCACACACGATACGGAATAATCATCAAACCACGCCGTAACAGTCCTTGCTTAATGGCTCGGTGCAATATCCTGCTCGTACCAACAAGGCTCTGTTCCATAGTATTGCCACAGAGTTGGTAAGACATAATTGTCCAGAATATCGCGGTAGACGTGCTGATTGACAGGTTTGTCCACGATAGCCAATGAGCCGGGACCATACCACGAAAAACACCCCCACACGAGTACACTGTCAGCTCCAAACTTGACAGTAGGAACAGTACATTGTGGTAAATACCGTTTTCCCGGTTGCCGCCATACGGACACACGGCCATAAGACTAATGGATCGTGTATCTGGATTCATCAGTCCATAGGACCCTTTTCCATTGATCTGCGGTCCACGATAAATGTTCTTTACACCATGCTAAAGGAGGAGTAGCATTCCGAGTGGAGATGAAAGGCTTATGATCAGCCGCACGACCGCCGTAACCCATGGAATGAGACTCTCTGCGAATGGTACGTGCACATACCGAGGTTCCCGCATTTTTACTCACTTGTACAATGAGGTCTTGTGCAGTACTCAGTAGATTAGCTGTAACGATATAAAAAAAAATAAAAAAATATATTTATAAAAGAATATGTAAAATATTTTAAACTCCCCAGAACTACCCTTTGTCCGTCAGCGATTGCAGAGTTTTAGTATAATGAAATGCATTTTCTCATGTAGATGTTCTAACTACACATCACGACAAGAGCACCACATATGTTTACTTTCTTAGCCTGTACGTCCGCACCATATTTCGCCGTGACGCATATTTTAAATAACTATAGGTCGCCAGGTGCGTGAACGGTTTAGGTGCTAACTTTCACGCTGAATTTATAAGTCAGAAATAAAACTATCTTTGTTCATCGATGCTTGCTTTCTAATCATGCTGTATAAATCTTGATTAGGTGTAGACTGCATCCTTAACTTAGCAAGTAATGGCAGTAGGTAACATGAACCCCTTAAAAAGGTATCATTAAAGTCAATTTCTCCTTGAGCGAGCTACACTGTTGGCCACCTAAAATGCAACACCAAGAAGGACACGAGATAGCAAAGCCAGATTTACTGGACACATAACAACAGATACAAAGATGAAACGATTGAGCTTATAGGCCAGAGCGACTTGCGGAACACGCAGACATCAATAGTTCGTGTGGCCCCCATGGCTGGCAATAACGGCCGCTACACGCCACGGCATCGAACGAAAGAGGCTTTGGATGTGGGTTTGGGGTATGTCGGTCCAGGCTGCTTCCACATGTTGCCACCGTTCATCAGGCGTAGCTGCGGGTGGTGCTTTCCGGGTTACTCGGTTGCCGATCAGCGACCAGACGTGTTCGATGGGCGACATACAGGGAGAACAGGCGGGTCACGGCAGCAGTGACACCTATTGGGTCGTGAAGAATTATTGCAAGGTGCGTGCCACGTGCGGGCGCGCATTGTCCTGTTGAAACGTGGCCTCTGCCAGGTCCTGCAGGTAAGGGAGGACTACAGGCTCCAAAACTTCGCAGATGTAGCGGTGGCTATTGAGTGTACCGGCGATGCGTACCAGAGGGGTGTGGGTGTCATATCCAATTGCGCCCCAAACCATAACGCCAGGCAACGGACAGGTATGGCGATTCATAATGCAGGCGTCATGCAGTCTCTTGCCGCGGTGCCGCCACACGCGGATCCGACCATCGTGGTGTTTCAGGCAGAAGCGGGATTCGTCGGAGAAGACAATGCCGTGCCATTCTGTAGTCCAAGTGCGGCGCTCAACGGCCCACTGCCGCCGCACTTGCCGGCGGTGTAACGTCAATGGAAATCGGAGCAATGGGCACCGTGCGACAAGCCCCCGCTCCTACAGACGACGCGAACGGTACGTGCGTACACAGGTTGTTGCGCAACACACCCTATTTCTTGCGCTAACGATCGTGATGTGGCGGTGCGAGCCGTCAAAGCCCGCCGCATAACGTGCCGGTCCTCTCGTTTGGTGGTGTGCCGTGGCTGCGGCAATCGCTCACGTCGGTCCTTCCGTCCTTCCTGCACCCACCGAATCCATACTCGCCTCACTGTGGCTGGATGTCGTCCCCCACGGGCACCGATGTCTCGGTACGATAAAATGCTGTCGCAATAAACCACTATTCGTCCTCTGTCGAACTCCTAAACGTGCTGGAATGACTACCGTATTCTGCGACGAGGCATCAGGAAGCTTCCCACGCACAGGTCCGACAGCACAACACACTTCCACTACTTACACCCCGCCTTCTGTGCACCTTTCTTATAGTGCTTCTCGGTGGCGTGCCAGGCGCACATGATTTGCATATGCCCTGCAATGCTAATAGTTTGCATGCACTCTCGCGGGCGACGCGTGCTGCGAATTTCAGGCCGATCGGATGCTTCCTTCTTGGTGTTGCATTTTGGGTGGCCAGCAGTGTATGATCTCAGTTACCAGTCTCAGTCCGACATGGTGGTTATTCGTAGCAGGATAAAATCGTATCCATAATACTGAGGAAACTGTCTGATCAAAAGTATCCAGACATATGACTATCCACAAACTCCCAGTAATTAAAAATGAACTAATATCGAGCTAGTCCACTCTTTGCTGCTATTTCAGCCTCTATTCTATTGGTAAAGCTTTCAACTAGATCTTGGCAGGAATCGCATACCATTCTGCCACAAGAGAATTAGTCAGGTCGGTCACCGATGTCATACGGTTCGGTTTGGTTCACGGTGGGCGTTCCAATTCATCCCAAAGAGGGTCCATGGGGTTGAGATCGGGGCTCTGTGCTGGCCAGTTAAGACATTCCACCCATATCTCATCAAACCATTCCTGCACGAACCTCGCTTTGTGGACAGGAACATTGTTTCATTGATGAAAGAAATTGGCTGCACCCAACTGTTGTCATAATGTTGGGAGCACAGATTTGTTGAGAATGCCATGATACGCCGCAGCGTTAAGAATCCTGAGCACTGTAATTGGGAGAGGCTGATCCCAAACCATGAAGCATAATGCCACCTGCACCAAACTTCATAGTTGGCGCAACACAGTCGGACAGGTATTATTATTTCTTGACTTAATGATGTAATCAGTATCTTCTACACCCAGACTCGTCTGTCGGACTGCCGGGTGGTGAAGCGGAATGCATCTCTCCAGATAACGCGTTTCCGCTGCCCTAGAGTCCACTGGCGCCGATCTTTACACCATTCCAACCGACACTTGGCGTTGAAATTGTTGATGTGAGGCTTGTGTGCAGCTGTTCGGTCCAGGAATCCCTTTCCTTTCAGCTGTCGACAAATCGATATGGAGCTGGCGTTCTTCCAGAGGCACTTTGGAACTCAGTGGTGAGTGTAGCAACCGAGGACAAGCGATTTTGTAGCACCACCCGCTTCAAAACTCAAGGTCCGGCTCTGGCGTTTTACGTTGTCTACCAGCGCGTAAATTGCGCGTTGGTGGACAACATGCTGTTTCTGTTCCTAGGCGTTTTCACTTCACAATAACGTCACTTACAGTTGAACGAGGTATCTGTGGCGGGGCAGAAATTTCCCAAAATGGTTAGTTGCTAAGATGGCTTCCTCCGACTGCGCCACTTTAAAGGTCATTGAGTTCTGCTAGTCCAAACCATCGGCCTAGCTCAAAGTCAATCAGCTGTACGTACGGATCTGGTCTGCTGCTGCGGGGTATATCCTATTACTACCACTACCTTACTGCTACAATTCCCGCGAATCGACTGTGGCAACTTGCCCTGTGCGTCTTGCTTTTATAGCTCCTGTGGGACAGCTATGAGGGCGCGGTGGGCACAAATCATTTGCATGTGCGCTGTGGTTGTAATCATTTGCACCTCCTCACATAACCTACCCATCCTGCGAGTTTCAGTTCGACACGTTTTTCCTGGTGTTGCATTTTCAGTAAACAGCAGTGAAGAAAATTACTTCTGAACCAGAGCTCGTGTTTGTACAAATGTTTAGTTAGACTTTAAACAAGTTTTGTTGCGTTTCGCTTCATTTCCATACATTTAGTTAAAATTGCCTAGTACGACATGTTTAGGTAATTCCAGCCATTTCAAATACTTCACGAACAGCCAGTTATCTTTCATGTCCTAAATACACCGATGAGCCATTACGTTATGACCACATACCAAATAAGCTGTAGGACACCATTTAGTCCGCAAAACAGCTGCCACTCGGCGAGGCATCGATGCGATGAGGTGGCGATAGGTATCCTGGGGTATCTGGTATCATAATGTCAACAGCAGGTTCTCCCGTGCTCGGCATCAGCTCCGATATTTTCGAGTCTAAAGTTCCGTTTATAGTGTCCTCCCAGTTCTAATTTTGTGTTTTTCGTGTATCTAAAGGTCTAGTGCATTGTTTTGTTCTACTTTCCAATTCGTAAGTACGATATTTTCTTCATTCCAAGCTTTATTTACCTTCTGGTCGACCTCGCCAGAAGACCTGCTGGGCGCCGCCATTAGTAATGACGGCTTCCGGTAGAGATGTCATGTTCGGTATCCCTACTTCCACTCTTGCTGTAACCGGCGACGCTTCTGCTGGCGCCGCTACGCTGATTTCTCCTCATGGCGCTGTTCAACTACCCTCTTCCGGTGCGTCATTCGTCACCTCTTCTCCTGCTCTTGCCCAGTCAGACAGCTCCTCTGATTCAGCTTCTACTGTGACTTTTACTGATGCATTGCATACTCACGATGACGTCACTCCACTTTCCACAGCAGCTCGCTTGCTATCGTCTTATTATGCTGCAGCGACCTCTGCATCTGATCGCCAATCCTCGATTGTGTTACAGCAAGTCGCTGCTTTGAAACCTCGTGTTCGTCGCACCGGCAACTCTATTCATCTTCATATTCCGGCGTCATCTGTTCAAGTTCAAAAGTTCTCCTCGCATACGGCTTTAGGAGTTTTTTATAAAGCCCTTCCCGATACCAAGTTGAAAGTTTATGCTACGGCAACTAAGCAGCTTTTTTCTCCGTCTGCTATTACTCATCTCTATCGTCGGGCTCGGACTATTGTTGTTTATCTTTCTCAACCTGACCATGTGACCTCTCTTTTGCAGAAAGGTATTACTATTAATAATAACCTCTTGATGCCAAAACCTGTGATACAGCGCCCGGTTAACGTGTCGTTTTACCCGGTGCCACCTCAAGTCACAAATGTCATGCTCTTCTCAGTTATCTCATTTCTTGGTCGCGTTGCCGGGGAAGTCGTAACCTACTCGGCAGCGCCCAAAGACTTTGCGGATCGCCATATTTATGGTGCTCGTCGCATGGTGCCTGTCATTTTTTCTTCTCAGGACGATATTGCAACTTTACCTACACAACTTACTGTCCATTCTCACGGTCAACGGAGACACATCGATCTCTTAACTGAGTTCCACTGCAGCAAGTGTGAAGGCCTAGGGCATTTTTATAAAGAGTGTCCTGGACCTTCCTCTTCTTCTGGACCCTCTTCTGGATTGTTGTCTACATCAGTGCCTGTTGATACGCCCCCGTCCGGTTCTCGTGCAGAGCCTGACTTGCGTGCTCCTGATTTTAGTGAAGCTCACTTTCCTCCTCTCCTTGGTTCTTCAACTTCACATGAACCGTTTTCACCTCCTTGCTCGATTTCTGAGCAGTACGCTTCTGCTCAGGTGGTGCTTTCTACTTCTCCTGGTGAGGCTCCCTCTACGGAGGTGACCATGGTTACCACTGATTCATCGGCAACTGATCTTGATGATTACCGCGATGATTTAATGACTGCTCCGGACACTCCTGGACTGTTTCATATTCCTATTACTCCTACTGCAGATCCCACCAGTGTGGATGACTTGGCCATTACTGATGCTACTGTTGTTGATTCCAGTGGCCGATACGCAAAACACACCGTCTTCAACGCTCCTAGTGCTCCAGCTAAACGTGGATTTCCACGAGTGTATCGCTCTCGCCCATCTTCTAGCACTCGTTCTCCTCCAGCGTCCCCCAGGTGCTGTAGCCTTACGGGCAATCCAGAGGAACTCGCAGAGGTTGCGCTCCAAGCGCAATTTGAACAGTTTTGTCACGATACCGTTGTGCTCACTCGACCCCTTACCCATAGACAACTGTTTCGCCTCGTTTCGCTCTTCCGGGATCCATCGTTTGATATGGCCTCTTACCTTTCTCACACCACATTTCCTCCGGATGATGTTCATCGTCGGCTGACGTGTATGAGAGCTGACCTTGAGGCTCTTTGCAAGACTGACTGTACGTTCCTTTCTTGTTATCAACGGCTCTGTCAAATGGAGGACACCGCTCAACTTTCTGCTTCATTTCTTCGTCATTCCCCTGCTGATGAGTAGGACTTTTCCTGACTTATTACTTGCTCGTGGACTAGTCCTGCGTTTTTACAGCTTCTCTGGACTTTCCTTTCCTTCCTTATCGGACTTTACAGTATTTTTTTTTGATTGGAGGTTTAACGACCACCGTGAGCAACTCAATGGGCTATAAGCAGTCGCCCGTCCCTAATTTAGGGTAACTGGTTCCAGGGAAGGGAGAGTGCCAGTGCCGTAAGACAAACACAACATCCATGCCTCACCGGGATTCGAACCCGGACCCCTTACGGACGAATGATCAGAGGCCAGCGCCTTAGACCACTGCGCCACCGGGGCGGCGACTTTATAGTATGTCATTGTCTGTAATTTATCCCGGATCGTTTTCGGGCCATTTTTGTACGTATGTCATTTTCTGTTCTATATCTGCATCAGTGGTTTTATCTTGTTATATGCATTCATCTGTAGATATTGTCATTCTTTGTTCTTTTTTATGTTTTCATCGCCCGAGGTGCGCTTGTATCATCATTTTATGAATAAATTGTTGAACTCCTCCAGTTCCCCTAAATTTTGGGGTGGTGGTGATTTAGCGGGAACTCGCTTTTCTAAGTCGAACCGCAAATGTTGGATTGGGTTCATGTCAAGTGAATTTGGAGGCTAGGATATTAACAGAAAGTCACCAGCATGTTCCTCGAACCTCTCCTTGACGATTCTGGCAGTGTGGCATGGCGCATTATCCTGTTGGTAATAGCTATCACCAGCAGGGAACACAGTTGCCACGAATGGGTGAACTTTTTTTTTTTTTGATTGGAGGTTTAACGACCACCGTGAGCAACTCAATGGGCTATAAGCAGTCGCCCGTCCCTGATTTAGGGTCACTGGTTCCAGGGAAGGGAGAGAGCCAGTGCCGTAAGACAAACACAACATCCATGCCTGACCGAGATTCGAACCCGGACCCCTTACGGACGAATGATCAGAGGCCAGCGCCTTAGACCACTGCGCCACCGGGGCGGCTGGGTGAACTTTGTCCGCAACGATGTTCAGATACCTGACAGCTGTCAGGGATTGTGCTATTAGGATAATGGGGCCTAAGTGTCCCAAGAAAACATCGCCCACAGCATAACACTGCCGCCGCCGGCCTGTTTCTGCCCAACAGTGCATACAGAGGCCATACCCTCCGTTGGTAATCGGCGTATCCGCGCTCGGCCGTCTACGGGATGCACCAGGAATCTTGATTCATCAGACCAGGCCACTTTCTTCCAATCATCCATGGTCCAATCTCAATGATCTTGGGCCAATTTCATGCGTTGTTGGCGATGACGTGCAGTAAGCATGGGAACCCGGCTGAGGCTTCAGCTACGCAGGCCCATGCGCAGAAGGCTGCGAAGAACTGTGTGCTGTGACATATTGCCCTGATCACCACTGTTGCAGCTGTGGGTGATTTGTCTTACTATGGCCCTGCGGTCGCTGTGAACAATGCGCGACAGTCTCCATTTTCCTCTGGCATCAATGAGCTGCGGACGACACAAGGCTGAACGACAGTACGTCGTTTGGCCATCTGTGCACCACTTTTGATACGTACTCACTACAGTGGCACCTGAACAACCCATAAGCCGCGCCGTTTCCGGGATCGTAGTTCCGAGGTGTCGGCCATCACAATTTGTTCTTTTTCAAACTGCGATAAATCGGCAGCTTTTCCCATTCTGACTCCGAACACTCTACTAACTGAAAGCCATTCTTCACGTTGTGTATACAGGATGCATAGGAAAGTCCCTTTAGCCTGAAATAACTTGCGAACGGAGAGAGGTACAGTTATGCAGGTCAGATAACGGTATAGTAAAGCGACTACGCTCGATCGAATTAATCCACGAAAAAAGATAGAGCAAAATTTCTAATTTCAACGTTGTAGAGCATCAATTAATTAGTACAAAACGGCATTTGGTTTACACGGATAAGATACGTTGTCGCCTGAATACCCTAAAATGTCCGAAATCGATGCGCGACCTTTTGTGTGAACGTTTAAAGGGAACAGGCATGGGTATGAGCAAATACACACAAAGCGGTTCTTCCAAATACCGCAGCACACGTTAATAGACCAACGCACTTGATGTCTGGTGGGTCGTCCCCACTAAGGATTTTCAATCGCCCAGTAGTTGGCTTTGTGTCGATTTAGTAATCCGGTCCGGTGGAACACTGCCTCGTCCGACCAAAGAATGTTTAATAAAAAGTCTGAGTCATCTTCAACATTCATCAACGCCCAGTTGCACCAATCGAATCGGCGCTCATTGTCCCGTGGTAACAGTTCTTGCTGTGGAGTGACACGATAGGGATGTGCACCTTGAGCATGCAGTATTTGGCATACACGGCCCCGTATTAAGCCGCTCGCCCTGCTGATATTTCTTGTACTGCTTTGTGGATGGGCTAGTGCATATTCCAAAATATCCTCTGCCATTATACGCATACCTGCACCCACTGGTCTGCCAGAACGAGAACGACTTTTAGTGCTTCCTGTCTCCCTGAGCCGCCTCACTACACTTGCGATGGTAACCGCACTTGGATGTGGCCCAGATGGAAAACGAACGGCATATTCCCGTGCAGCTAGCGCCGGGTTTCGTCGGCATTCGCCGTAAATAAGCACCATCACGCAATATTGGGAGTGAGTGAAGCTCGCCATTCTCACACAGCGTACGTAGACCTAAACTTCTGATCAGGGTACATCCTGCTACTGGTTTTTATATCGTAGGTACGGTACAACGTCACAAACTGCATTTGCATACGGCTACATTTATGAAATGTGAATATGCAGATTCGAATCGTCGCGCATCGATTTCGGACGTTTTAGGGTATTCAGGCGACAATTTATCTTATCCGTGTAAAGCAAATGTCGTTTTGTACTAATTAATAGATGTTCTACAACTTTGTAATTGGAAATTTCGCTCTATCTCTTTTCGTTTTCGATTTGCAATGGCTAACTTCCGCATTTCGTCACTAGGGGCGCTGCTATTGGTTGCATTCGATCTGGTGTAGTCGCTTTACTATACCGCTATCACACTTGCATAACTGTACCTCTCTCCGTTCGCAAGTTATTTCAGGCTAAAGGGACTTTCCTGTGAGCCCTGTATACTTCTCTGTGAACTTCACCTGCGCCAGCGTTCGGTCTCAAGTCGCGCTTATTTCTATATGGGGTGGTCACAATGTAACGGCTTATCGGTGTATATTGCGGTCTTGAGGTGCCGATCAATTGTTTTCACAAATAATGAATATTATCTACCGATGTTAGATAACTGACTCAATAGTTTCACCATAGTCATTTGCTTGGCAGATCGTCGTCTTTTATCATAGAAATTTCATTTCTTATCACAAAAAGATCTGAAAGTCTCTCCCACCAAAATGTATTGTCTTTAGTTTTACTGCATGTCATCCCCTTTATAGGAGCTTACTGATTTTTTCCAATTTTCCACTGCTGGGTAAGGTTGATGTAAATCGTTAGCTAGGGGTTCTCTCTGTGCCTCTGATTTATTTATTTAATATCTTCACATGATCGTGTGTCGCCCACGGTGAACGAACGCAAGCAATCCTTTATTTCTGGAAGTCTGCAGGAAGCAGTTCCTCGTTTATTCTGCAGCTTTGCTTATTTAGCATAGCTATTTACCACGGTCGTACTGTCACAGAACTTGACTCAAGCAGTAGAATCACACGAACTTCTTCCCTATATTTTCCTTCAGTCTAAAAGCTAACATTAACACTGGCTAAAACCACAAACACAATAAATAGTCCACGAAGTAAAACCGAGTGAATATTGTATAACAGCATATGAATTGAAATTATCAACACCTTCGGGATTTTAAAAATAAATAAAAATCAGTAGCACGTGCAATATCCGGTCATTTGTCTTGCCACAATCTAGTACCTATTTCTGTCTTACAACAGGGCACCTGATCCATAATTTCAATGTCTTTGCAGGACGGTACGCGAGAAGAAGGAAAATATAAGCACAACGTTCTGATAACATCAGGAAAAAAGAAGCACCTTTTCTTGCTTCGATCAGCAAAATTCCGGGAAAGAGTGCAAGCTGCTGTAAATGCTGCCATTCGATCATCGCAGATCGCACTACAGAAAGCAGATATCGCCATATCCAGGTAAGACAATGACACCTGATTTTAGAGCGGCTCGTTTTTCAGAATGTTTAAAAGAGTGTAGTTGCAGCTATTCATTCTTTTTATACGTACAATTAAGTTGTTGAAAAATAATCTTTTGAAGAGAGGTATATTATACATCTAATGCCAGCTTTCTAGAGCCCTCAGCATCTAAGTAATTTCAAGTTCTGTCCCATTTCTTCAGACCACAATTTGGAAAATAACGTTTTCACGGTTAAATTATACAGAAGAAAACGTGATTTTGGTAAAATTGTCTTAAGCACTGAAGTTCAAATGCTTTTTTTGAATTTCAAGACCATATAAGATACAATCTATTATATCCTTCATGAATCTTGCAAATTCTTTCTCTTATTTTGAGCTTGTCTGTCTCTTTCATTTTCTGTCTCTTATTCTGTGCTTGTCTGTCTCTTTCATTTTCTGTCTCTGTGCTTGTCTGTCTTTCATTTTCTGCCTCTCGATCCTTTTCAGTGGTTACCTGTGTCTGTTTTAAATTCTCTTTGCTTTTCCCTGCCTTGTTCACTTATCTCCCTATGTAAATACATGTCTGTCTCTCCCATCTCATTCGTTCCCTTGTATCTGTCTCTCCATCAGCGTATAGTGAAAAGCGTTATGTGTAAGCGCATAGTGAAAAGCAATATGTACTTAATTTTTGCTTCAAGAATACAAAATTATAATTTCCTTGCGAATCTGCTATTACAAGGGTTGTTCAATAAGCAGTGAGACTCTTTGACTGGAGTGCGTTTGCGCTTCCTAATTTTGTCAGTGGGTGGCGGTACGGTACAGGCGATTTAAAGGCTATGCAACTGCGAAGCTTGCGATGTTTGTTACGGAAGACGTGTAACGTGTTGGACTAATTTTATTGTTCTCTCGTAGGAGATGGGTACGTCTAAAGTTGCTCAACGTGCTGCAATTCAGTTTTTGAAATCGGAGACAACGACACCAAGCAAAATTCACAGATTAATGAAGGCGGTGTATGGGCCTGCTTGTCTTCCACGCAGTATTGTAATGCGGTGATACCAGCTCTTTAGTGGTGGGCGAACAAGCACTATAGACCAGCTAAGTTTAGGAGCATCACGTTGTGCTATTTCAGTGAAGACGATGGCACGTGTGGATGCTGCAGTAAATGCCAACTGAAGAATCACGATCCGAGAACTGGCGAACAGTGCGGGTGTGAGCATCGGAAAGTCAACTTGATCATGCATTCGCACCTTGAATATCGTAATGCCTGCGCCACGTGGATACCGAAGTATCTGTCCGAGAAACAGATGAGTCAAACGAATGGGACTATGGTTACAGCATCTGTTCTGCTACCGTTAAGATTTCCTGCTATTCATCACTGCTGGCACCAAACGCGGATGGCATCTGTAGATAAATGGTTGAAACAGCAGCCTGCCTCCTTCTATGCCGCAGGAATACAAGGACTTGTGCAACGATGTGACCGCTGTCTAAATGCTAGCGGCGATATTTTTCGGTATGCCATGTTTTGACTCTTTCAGGCAGAAAGTCTCATTACTTATTGAATAGCTCTTATAGAAACTGTTTGCAATACGTAAAAAATGACAAAATTTTACATGAAAAAACACTATGGAAAATTTCTGACTGCACGACTAAGGGATGGCTAAAATGTGCTGAAGATTGAATAACGGATCCTATTATTTCCTGTAAAAGCTATAAAGCTTTCTCAGAAATACTTTTTTTCTAAATTATGATAAGAAAGAGATTTGTGTAGATAGATTTCTAAATTTCAGAACAATGTGAAACAAAGCAACTAATAAAGATTTATTTGGAATGCGGAGAAAGACATTATATAAGTAGTGGTCACCACCTGCTTTCCACCGCTGGATGATGCGCATCTACTGGAATTCTCGGAACTTCATGTAAGTGCACCGCGCACGCACGGTAACAATTTTTCGCTCTCGAAAATAGCTACACCCATCCTGTTTTACTTCCGATAACTAGTGTTCAATCAAGTTTCCAGCATGAATGCTGCTCACAGAAGTGCTACATGAAAATCTATATCTCTAGTGTCATTCTGCATCTTCCATTAAAAATTTAACCTCGGAAAATAGAATGTTCAAAACATAGGTATAGTTACGGAATTGTCCGTATATCCAGTGCCGTATCCAGAGATTTGGTTTCCCGATAAAGAACCTCATTACTTCTCATTAACCAGTTTCGTCGCGACTTTTGTTACAAAACCTATTCTCTCACCAAAGATCAATGTACATTTAGCTCCTGCCCTAAAGCTATGTAAAAAAATAAGGGTTTAAAATTAGGCTGTTGCATTTGTATTTTTTGCAAATTTTAAAGGATTCTCGCCCTCCCTATTTACATCTTGCCGTAGCTACAGGAAAGTAGCTCGACTATACAAGAAAGGATATCTTGCCGTAGCTACAGGAAGTTAACTCTCATTATACAAGAAAGGATATCTTGCCGTAGCTACAGGAAGTTAACTCTCATTATACAAGAAAGGATACTCGTAAATGACCAACAGCAGGAACTGAATTCAACGATTCTCCTTTAAAAACAAAACACAAAACACCTAAATCTAAACCTGAGCGTTTCGGGGACTGACCTCATTGGTACTAACATTGGAAGCCCTGTCCTTTAAGTTTTTCAGGGGAAACTTGTGACATACAGAACAAAAATTAAGCGAAGCCGTTTTACCCGACCATTGACCAAATGAGTCCAGCGATATCAGCAAAGGAAAGAAATAGCCATTTTACCTAACTGACTTCGCCGTTGCTCAGAGACAAAGTGTAATCGAGTATAGATATATGAATAAAATCATATGACACTGCCAGCAATAGACAAGCGGAGTTTGCATTTCTCAAGAAGAGCGGTAGTATGCACTTAATTATTTCGGATATGAATTAGATTTTTCAAAATGTAAAGAAAACCCAAAAGTGAAATAAGAAATATTTTAATGAAATGAGAAAACTCTTTTTGCATGAAAAATCAGTTTTAAAGGTCAAAGAAGAGGGCCCTTTAATAGGCCTGAGCCCCGGGCAGCTGCTCGGACTGTCGTATCTGGCACAGCATTTGTCCTGCAATTCTTTTCATGTACAAACGAGCGCGTCAGCTCTTACCTGGTAAAGCATTTCATAAACAAGTAATGGATACTGTACTAGTAAAATAATTTTCGTTATTTTTGCCGTTGAAACTGATGCCTTTTTCATTGCGACTGTAACGTACCAGGAGATGTGACGTACCTGCCAGAAGGACGCACACGACATAAAGGCAGATAGGAATCAGAATAAAACGTCCGCGTAGCTCAATTGGTAGAGCAACTTATTCCGGAATGAGGGGACCCGGGTTTTTCTATCCTGGCGCGGATAGAAATGACGGAGAAATTCACTTCGTTATAATGGCGCCCGAACTATCCGGATGACCCGACCGTTCAAAATCTCGCATTGGTGTGATGTTATTTCCACACCGCGAGATAGGAAAAATAAGAGAATCCCTTCTCCAGCACTTCGAAAAAAAAATAAGGGGGAGATGATGTAACGTACCAGGAGATGTGACGTACCTGCCAGAAGGACGCACACGACATAAAGGCAGATAGGAATCAGAATAAAACGTCCGCGTAGCTCAATTGGTAGAGCAACTTATTCCGGAATGAGGGGGACCCGGGTTTTTCTATCCTGGCGCGGATAGAAATGACGGAGAAATTCACTTCGTTATAATGGCGCCCGAACTATCCGGATGACCCGACCGTTCAAAATCTCGCATTGGTGTGATGTTATTTCCACACCGCGAGATAGGAAAAATAAGAGAATCCCTTCTCCAGCACTTCGAAAAAAAAAATAAGGGGGAGATGATGTAACGTACCAGGAGATGTGACGTACCTGCCAGAAGGACGCACACGACATAAAGGCAGATAGGAATCAGAATAAAACGTCCGCGTAGCTCAGTTAGTAGAGCAACTTATTCCGGAATGAGGGGACCCGGGTTCGAATCCTGGCGCGGATAAAGATGACGGAGAAATTTACTTCGTTATACGACGACAACAACAGTATGAGTGGGGCTAAGGGTAGTTGCTGCACCAGGTAAACTGTATTTTACTGCTCCCGTTAATATCAAACCTTAGCGCCCAGTATAGAACAAAACAACATTCATAAAACAACCTTAGTATGTCATTTATATATGCTACAATGATATTTCGAATAAAACGCTAGCATGAATGGTAAAACGTTGTATTCTTTGTTTTTCTTAGGATTCACTTACACCAAATTTTAAAACACAAATGAAATATACACACTCGTATCAGAATAATATGACCACCTACCTAACAATGGGAATAACCACCCTTGGCCCGGATAACAGCGGCGAGATGGCGTCGCATGGGCGCAATGAGGCCCTGGAAGGTTGTCCGAGGCACATGTGCGTATTCGGACTGCAGCAAAGCACGGAGGTTCTAGAGATGGCGTCGGCACGTCGAACCTGTCGATCCAAATAGTCCCACAAGTACTCTATGGAATTGAGGTCGGACGATTTCGCCGGCCAAGGAAGAACAAAGACATCGCTGTCGTGTTCCTGGAACCAGTCACGAACCCCTTAGCGACGTAGCACGGCACATTGTCCTGTTGGTAGGCACCATCAACACCAGGGAAAACGTCCAACATGAAGGGATGCATGTGATCAGCGAGGATGGACAGGTAGCCATTGGCGCTCAGGGACCCATCCAGTGGTACCAGCGGTCCCAGGTCATACTAAGAAAACATCCCCCAGACATGCACCCTGCCACCGCCAGCCTGTACTTGACCGACAAGCGTATCAGGGTGCCGTGTGTCTGACGTCGTATCCGCCACCACTCGTCACATTTGTGGGCTAAATACCTCGATTCGTCGGAGAAGGAACTCTTTTTCTCTTCCACTGTTCAATGACGGTACTCCAAGGCGAACCATAGGCATCGTTAGACCTGGGTTAATATGGGCGTCTAGACGTAGCGTCGACTCCGGAGACCCATGCGTAACAGGGTTCGCACTACTGTTACCGGGGGCACGTACCTGGGTGCCCCAGCGTTCATTTGCGTGGTCAATTGATGCACTCTTGCGCGTCGATTGCCCTTTACCAGTCGACGGAGATGGCTTTCTGTTCTGAGGTCAATGGCTAGCTCTTCTGGGGTCGATGGTCTTTGGAGCTCCACAGTTATGACGTCGGGAGGTACTCGATGTGCCAGTGGTCCATTCTTGCTACACCCTTACTACAGCACCTCGCGAGCAGCGCACGAAGTCTGCTGTTTTTAAAATGCTTCCAACCTTGGTGCAGTAGCCGATTATCATTTTTTTAACGTCTTTCAAATAACTACCTCTGCCTATTGTGCTCACGTTGTGCACTATCGCTCACCTGTCCTGGCCGGCTGCTTATATCTCCGTGTGGTCGACCTTGTCACATGCACTCTGTGACGCACTTGGGCGGGTACACTGTGCTTCCGGGGGTGGTCATATTATTTTTATACGACCGTGTATGTGCCTTCAAGTTTCAATAAACGTGACAACACAACTTGATGACTCATATTAATATGCACTCTTGCGCGTCGATTTTATTAATCAAACTGAGAATCGGAAATGTCGCACTTCATCGAGCAAAAATTCGTGAAGAGAACTCAACTGAATTTAGTTTATCCATGTTTTCTCCAACACATCTGGAAAGCCTGATTTTCTGGACTGCCTATTGCGTGGGAAGGTAAATCTGAAAGCGAATGAAATCACTTTTGGAAATAAATTCTAGTTCGGCTGATTTCGCAGCTGTGGTAGCAATTCCATTTTTATCTTGTGATGAGAAGGAACACGAAATCTGTTGAGAAGATTTATTTCCCTCCAGATAAGTGGATGCTACTGGTGCTTCGAATTTCAGGTTATCTAAACTTTCGGCTCGCATAATTGCCGCATATTTTCCCTAATAAGCTGTTCGGACATGGCAATACTACTTCTTGAGTAGTTGTTTATCTGAGTTAAGCTTGTTTCTGTGTTTGTTACAAATGAGGTTCCTCGCCCCGGGGGCCAAGTGTGTAGAGGAGCGGACTTCTTGACAATCATACGCAAGCAGAGCGCAGGTTCGAGTCTCAGACGAGGCATGAGTGGTGTGCTTGCCCAATGGTGCTGGATCTGTCCCTTCCCTGGAATCAGTACCCCTAAATTAAAGACGGGCAGCCGTCTACAGCCTTAGACTCTAACGGGGGTCGTTAATCGTTAAACCCCGAAATAACATAAAAAATATTCTCCGTGTGGAATGCGGAACATGAAGGCGTGTTGACATAAAATAAGCAGATGTGCCCGAACTTGAGTGATCAACACTTTAAGGCTTATTTAAAACACACTGGTTGTCAGAAGTTCGGCACGAAAAATAAATGGACGTAGTTCAAAAACTTCATTTAACGGTACAATTACGTTGTATAGGGTAGAACGGTACAGTTACAAGTTATGTTATACAAGAATGAGACAAACAGACACATATGAATCGACCAACACAGAGAAGTGCCAAGACTTTAGGACCAGTGCGTCTTTATGCAAATTGAGCAACTGCAGGTAAATGACGGCGCGTGTGAAGGTCATGAAATGGTATTAAAAACACCTGATACTAAGCTCTCTTAATCAGTGTTATTCTTGTTTTTGAGATTAGAAATGCAGCGGAATTAAGCGAGTTTGACAAAGACCAAATTGTAATGGCCAGACGACTGGGTTGGAACATTTTCGAGACTACAAGGCTTGTGGGATGCTCCCAATTAGCCGTGCTTCGTACCTTCAAAAAGTGGTCCGAGAAGGGCAAAAAAACCCCACGAACCGCCGACAAGATGTGGGCCGACCACGGTTCATGCTAGAGGTCAGCGAAGAGAAGGTTCATCGATGCTAGAGGTGAGAGATGATATACGAGCCAACAGAAGGGATACTGTGGTGCAGCTCGCCGGTAAATTGGATACTGGTGACGGGAGTAATGTATCACAACACACAGTGCATCGAACTCTGCAAAACATGAGGCTGCGTAGTCGCAGGCCGCTCCGAGTACCCATGCTAACCTCTATTCACCGTCGAAATCGCCTACAACGAGTGCGCGAGCATCAAAACTAGATCTTGAATGATTGGAAGAATGTCGTCTAGTCCGATGAATCTCATTCTCGTTGCACCACGTGGACGGCTAGATACATATGCGTCATTTACCTGGGGAGGTGTTGTCACTAGGATGCATTGTAAGACGAAACCAAGCCGGTGGAGAAAGTTTATTGCTTTAGCCAATGTTCTGCTGGAAATCCCCGGGTCCAGTCATTCATGTGCGGGAAACTATGGCATCTATCACTTACCTAAATATCATTGCAGACCAGGTACATCCTTTCATGGCAACGGTGTGTCCCTCTAGTAGTGCCTTCTTTCATCACAGTAATGCGCCATGCCACACTGCCCGGATTGTTCGAGAATGGTTTGTGGAACATGAGGAAGACTTCCAGGTATTGCATTGGCCTGGAAATTCTCCAGACAGCAATGCAATCGAGCATTTGTTGTTTTTGTTGGAACAGCAAATCCTATCTGCGGCAGCTGAACCACGTAACTTACAAGAGTTAAAGTGTCTGCTGGTAACGTTTTGGGACCACAAGACATTTTAGAAGTTTGTCTGCCGAGTAATAGCTGTTTTGGTCGCACGTGGAGGACCATAATAATAGGCAGATGGTCAAAATGTTCTGGCTCTTTGGAGTACATGCCTCGAAAATTGCAACCCTCAAACGGGGTGAGCTTTCGGTGCAACAAAGCGTATAGTCAACGTAGATTGTGACCCCTTCTGGAAGTAATCTAGGCTTGGCACTGACAATTGATACCCTGAATAAGACTATCCACCAACTGGGAAGGGTATAATCGGTACTGGAGAATCAGAACTGTATTGAGGTCTCGCAGTGGGTTTGGGGAAATAACTGTGACATATAACAACACTTCTCCGTAAGGCGTCTCGCAGTTTCTGAATGGGATTGAAGTCCGAAGAAAATGCAAGCTACTTCATTCGCTGAATATATAGTTTTTCAAGATTTACGTTGACGACGTTAGCTCGGTAGGGAAGTGAATTGTCGTCCAATATCACAAAGTCTACGCTCTGCATGCGGCCTCACACAAACACCAAAACGTTCATCCGGGTGTTTACGAAAGTCACGGGACCTCTGGAGGAAACAGAGGTCCGTACGGATACCAAGTGAAAAACTCGACTACAGTAAGATCACACTGCTCTCACGAAAATCGTTCCTTTCGATGATGTTACAAAACATGTGGTGGATTCCAAACTCTCGCCAGATTTCATACGTGTCTGCTCTTCGATTCCACAGATAAACGCGACTCAACCCAGGACAAAAAAACTACTGTACTGTTCTGAGGTTTGGTCGATATGATCATGACACTATCGAAGCTGCCCCAGTGGTTGGCGCTTAATGAATCATATGCAGCGGGACTATGGGCATAGGGTACACAGTTTTAGAGCCGTCTAGTCACAAGAGAGCTGCATGCCTGAATCCCGGGGGCTAAGATGATGTCCGAATGCACAGAAAGTGTTTTCCGATTCTATGGGCCCAATAAAGCAATATACGATCATCTTGAGGAGTTCCCGAACGAGCAACTGTTCCATTTGTCAGGAATTGTTTCCAGGCCTTAGAGTCACAGGATAGTTGGCACCAAAAAACAAAGCTACCTTCGCGCTTGATTGGAAGGCCTCCAACCTGCTAATAGCTCTCCATTGTTCTGAATTTTCTAGAACTTCGCAAGCCGCTCGGGTATCACAATGCTTTAAACGCTGGCTTATGACCCTTCATCCTAGTTGTCCTTCGTTCGAATCACGGATGAGAAATGGGCGGGGTGCTTGTCTTACGGTACTGGCTCCCTTCCTTTACTGGAACCAGTGGCCATAAAATAAGGATGATCGACTGCTTTTAGCCCAGAGAGTTGCTCACGGTGGTCTTTACCTCTCCCCTTCTATTCCCGAAAAAGAAACTTTGCGACATGGCGAGGAAAATAATTATTTCACATTTAAACTGGGACATTCCGCATTGTACAGATAGCCTCCGATGGAAGGCATTCTTTTTATCGGGCGTTCTAGTTTGAATATTACTTGATGAAAGAATAGCAATCGAACATGTACGCTGCTCGACATATTAGATTCCACACCATGAGGGAATGCAGGAAATGAAACGAAACTTACCACACATGCAGACATGTATGTTGAAAAGACGTGATTTAATTTCTGAGGGATTACATGAAGGTACGGTGGGCGAGGAGGAGACAACATAATGTGGTCTAAGTCAGTAGTTAGTATGACGACCATGCTGGGGCTAAACATTCGACAACACGGTGTGGCATGGAGTGAAAAAATCCCAGGATGGTGTCCTGAGGTATTGCTTACCATGCCTCGTTTAACGCTGTCCACAATTCATTAACATTGCGAGGGGGTCATGCAGAGGCGTCAGGTCGTCTGCCAATGACATTCCACACGTTCTTTATTGAGGAAAAATCTGAGGATCACGCTGGCTAGGGCAGCACCTGGACACTTTATAGGCAGTGTGCGGACGGGTGTTATTTTGTTGAAACTTGGCATCAGCAATACCACGGCGATACAGTAACAAAACTGGCTGCAGAACCTCATTGACGTAGCATCGTGCTGCCATACTATACGTACGATCGGTCAACGTTTGTTGAAACGGAAAAAGTCGCAAACATAACACCAGGCTAAGAAGCCGTTTTGCGCTCACGGACGTCAGCAAGATAATCCCGGTAACCACATTGTCCCCAGACTCTCAATTGGCGATCGTCAGCTCTGCGGTAGAAGCAAGAATTGTTGCTGAATACGACGTGGTTCCATTTCTCTAGGCACGCATGTTTGACACGGCACAACTGCAACCTTGCGTGACGATGTGCTGTGGTGAGTATCAAATCTGCCTCACCCAATCTACGATTTACAGACAACGTCGATAAGGGTATGTCCATAGGTACTTAGGTGTCTGTACACCAAGTCGCATGTCGCCCGCTGTGGATCGTGGGGCTGCTGTCGTTAAGTGCGGAAATCTAGGCGGTCAGACGTCCGCCTAAATGCACCAGTTCCACTACGGCGACGCACTTTACATTCCTTCAACCTTTACCGCCAAAATCGGTTGACAGTTGTTGCATCCAGATGCGTTTCCGCAGCAATGTGACGCGGAGACCATGAGTCCGTGTAATGGTCTGATTCCGCATGGCGTCGCCCAGGTATTCTCACTATTTACACACACTTTCGTCACCGAAATCACTCCAAACTGTGGTCCATACGTCCAGATGAGGACGACCAAGCTTAGTAACACCGAGCAGTTTGTTTCGCTTTATCTCCAACAGCTGTCACGTGATTAGTTCACAACTACAATTATTTACATAACCAAACTGTCGACACATATACACCAATTTGCATGACACTCCGACCTATACTAGCCGTTGTGAATGTGGACTTTAATACATAGGACAGACCCACCGGGCTTTGTGTTTCTATGTGAAGAAACATTACTTACGTGCCGCCCCGGTGGCGCAGTGGTCTAAGCGATGGCTTCTGATCATTCGTCCGAGATGGGGTACGGGTTTGAATCCCGGTGAAGCATGGATGTTGTATTTGTCTTACGGCGCTGGCTCTCTCCCTTCCCTGGAACCAGTGGCCCTAAATTAGGGACGGGCGACTGCTTATAGCGTATTGAGTTGCTCATGGTGGTCGTTAAACCACCAATTAAAGAAAAATAAGACTTGCGTACGGAGCTGGGAACTGAAAAAGTCGTCGATAGCTCAACTTTGTCACAAAAATAACTACAAATTTTAATTTGAAAATGCTAAACTTATTGATAAACCTCATTTCACTATAACATTGATATTTTTTGAAGCTTTCCACATATTTCGCAACTTTTCACGTCTTGTCAACGACATGGAATCGGCTCCATTTCTTTCAAACTGGTGGAAACAAGTCACCAAAATCCGCGACAGTCATAACGCTGATGATATTTAAGCTCCATTAGACCTGATAACGCAGAGGAAAACTTTCAGCGAAACTAAAATAGGCCTTAAAATGAAAATTTTAATTGTGAATAAACGTTATTGATTTGATCTGTTTATCTGTTTTATCACAACAATGCCGTGAAAATTTTGCCTAAGTCTTTAGTGATACATCGTACGGCTGTTCACTCACTGGTGCAAATTGAGTCATCTCGCTCCGGAAGTTAGAAAGGAAACGAAATCGAGGGACCAACGGTTAATTTTCTCTGATACATGGTTCCAGTTCAGTCATCAAGATGGAATGAAATATGACATACTGCACTTTTTGTTATAGTCACAGTGAGAGCAGATATGCGCACACAATTTGTCAACGCCATGCATTTGCTGCTACATTTATTTATTTTTTATTTATTTTAATTTTTTTATTTATTACATATTGCGGAATGCTACAAATAAAAAAGCACAAATCCAATGCATGTGGGCATTCAGCATGAAACGAGGTGAACAGTAAAATATAAAAATTTGGCAAAAAGGTTGCCATAAGATAACCAAAATAAGCTTAACGTCTGATATTATGCTATCATATGAACAGCGAAGGACATCAACAGAACAGGTTCGTCTAGTATGAGAGAACAGAATGCAACGTGTTTTACTTCCCTTTGTTTTGTTTCGGCGTTTAACGACCACCATAAGCAACTCTAAGAGCTAAACGCAGTCGCTTGTCCATAATTTAGAGGCACTGGTTCCCGCAAAGGGAAAAAATAGCGCCCTAAGAAAAACACTCTACCCACGCCTAATCCGGTGTTGGAACCCGGGCCCAGTCGGATGACTAGCCACCAAACGACCCTTCCAGCATCACGTGAGTTATGATTAGCAGTTGTACTTCTGATATCATAGCGTCACCTAATTGATTTTTCATGCATTTTTATCTGTGATTAAAAGAACAGTATTTCGCATCTGTATTTCAGAGGCGCTAAATTCATCTAAAAATACAGTGAAAGTTGGAATGTGCAGTCCTAGCAGGGAGTTGATGTGAGTATACGAACCTCTTTTGCTTAAAAGTTGTAACGCCAAATTCCTGCAGTGCTTTTTTTTCTTCAATAAGTTCGCGAACCCAATTTTTAGGGAAGTGAAACCTCTTTATGTTGTCCATATCTGGTATCTCGCTTAAATAGCATCATATCTAAAAGGATGAACATGTATATAATGTAAAATTGCACTTTGCACTTTTACTTCCACATGTATCACGCTAATCAATCATGAACGAATTATTAGTCACGAATAATACTTGTTTTTAATACTTGTACTTAATATACTTTTTAAAATACTTGGTTTTTTTTACTTTTCTGTGAGGAAGTTTAAACAATACAATTACAAGCTTAATAATAAATATATCCATATTCGTATATGCATGTATGTACTCTATATCATCATCATCATCATTGTCAAACATTATCAATCCACTGCTAGACGAAGATCTCCCCAAGTTTCTTCCACAACGGTCTATCTTGTGCCAGTCTCCTCCATGTTACTCCCGCATACTTTCAAATTTCATCCACCCATCTCCCATGTGGTCTTTTTCTGGGTCTTTTCCTGTCCCTCGGAATACAGTCTAAACATTTTCAGCTGTCCATCGATAGTCTCTCCTTCTGGCAGTATGTCCAGGCCATTGCCATTTCAGGGATGTTACTCTAATCATGATGTCTTCCACTCTTGTCATTTTTCTGATCCCAGAGTTCCTCTTCTTAGCTCTCCTGGTTACACCGAGCATACATCTCTTCGTGCTTCTTTGAGTTGTATGCAGTCTTCGTATGTCTCTTTTAGTTAAGGTCGACGTCTCTGCATCATATGTAAGCACTGAAAGGAGGCATTTATCAAACACTTTTCTTTTAAGACAAAATAGCATATTGCTCTTGAAAATTATACTGTTTCTTCCAAACGCTCTCCGGGCAAATTTTATACGCTGATTAATTTCTCCATCAATGTGACCCTCACTTGATATCTGCTGTTCAAGATATATGTTATCGCCAGCTTTTCCCCATCAATCGATAAATCTTCATTTCTTGTAAAAGTATTGTACATCACTTTTGTCTTCTGAAAGTTTATTTTTAATCCCACTTCTTTACTCTTGTCAGCAAGTTCCTGGATCATACTCTGCAGTTCTGTTGGGGTAGTTGCAAAAATTACTACGTCATCAGCAAAACGAAGGTGAGTTAGATAATCTCCATGAATCTTTATTCCTTTCTTTTCCCAGTTCAGTGATTGAAAGACATTTTCCAATGTGGCATTAAAGAGTTTGGAAGATATAGTGTCACCTTGTCTTACTCCCTCAAATTTTTTTGGGTGCAGTATTCTCAAATAACCGAATCTTTGCACTTGCATTTTCATAGATATTATGAATAATATTAATGTATGCATCTTCAATACCGCAGGATTTCAAAGCCATTGTAACTGCTGATGGTTTCACCGAATCAAAGGTCTTTTCATAATCGATAAAAGCCATGCATAATGAAAGTTCATATTCCCTCGCTCTTTGAATTAGTTCTCTCAGTACGTGGATATGATCTATAGTGCTGTAGCCACTCCTGAATCCAGCTTGTTCTCTTGGTTGAGCCATAGCCATTGTCACCTTCAAGCGGTGTGAAAAAACTTTAGTAAAGATTTTATGAACCAATAGGAGGCTGATAGGTCTGTAGTTCCCGAGATCCTCAATGTCACATTTTTTTATGTAGCAGGATCATTGTAGCACTGATCCAATCCTCAGGAATCTTCCCTTAATTAAGGCATCGAGTGAAAACTTGAGCGAGTTCTGTTTCAATTTCTCCACTTGCTTCTTGTATGATGCCTACGGTAATTCCATCTTTTCCTGGAGCTTTTCCCAGTTTCATGTTCTTGATTGCATGTGCAACTTCTGCTGGGGGGACTGGAAGAACTCTGGTACCTTTTGTAATGTCTGGAGTACATGTATCATCCCTTTCATGCAGTTTTGAGTACAATGCTTTCACTCGTATCAAAATTCCACCTCTATTTCTTGTTGCAAAACCATCTTCTTTTCTCAGAGCCATAATCTGTTTTCTTCCCTTACTCAGATGTCCCTTTGCTCTCTTCAGGCTTTGGTTGTTTTCAATTGTTTTCCTCACTAGTTCACAGTTGAATTTCCGTACATCTTTAGTGATACTTTTTCGTACCGTCTTGCAAAGCTCTCTTTGGAAGCCACATCTCCTTGAGTTGTCCTCATATCTCTTCTTTTTTGCATCATAATTTTGGGTTTTCTGATAATTTGTCCGTATGCAACCTGTTCTTAGTACCACATATTTTTGTTGCTGCTCCCATAAGAGCCTTGGTTAGGTTTCTGTTAACTTCAGAGATGTCCAATTCTTCCGACGTTAGACCTACAAGAGCAGAGAATCTGTTCCTCAGTTCCAATTTGAAGGTATTATAATGTTCTTTAAGGTTGGTCGTGTCAATACACTTTGTTTATTTTATGAGCTTGCCACGCTCGAGTTTAGCATTGAGATGCATCTTGCATCTTACTATTCTATGGTCACTACCTGTGTTGAACTTGTTTAGCACACTGCAGTCTTCCATGACAAATTTCTTGTTACACATAATAAATTCTATTTCACTTGTCAATCCATTGGGATGCCATCATGTCCATTTCATTTGCAACTTTTTCTTAAAAAGGGAGTTCATGATGAAAACCCTTCTGCCTCTGAAAACTCAACGAGAGTATTTCCACGCTGGTTTATGTTGCCGTGACCGAATTTATCTACTGAAGTTTCATTCTGTTGCCGTGACCGAATTTATCTACTGAAGTTTCATTCTGTTGCCGTTACCCTATTTTCCCATTGAAATCTACCATAATGATCATCAAGTGCTGTTTTCCTTTATTATTTAGATGACGAATTTCCTCATAAAATTCTTCAATTCCTTCTTCAGGAGGATTTGTAGTGGGCGCATAAGCTTGAATAATCTGAGCCTGGTATCTTCTCGAGAGTTGGATAGCAAGTCATGCAGCTCTGTCAGAGGAACTTTCAACTTCTACAACTTTATCCTTCAGTTTCTTGTTTATTATAAATCCAACAGCACTAGTTTTGTCAGTATCTGTCCCACGATAATAGAAGAGATGTCCACTTCTCAGTTCAATGAGATCTTCTTCTTTTCTCCTTACCTCACTTATCCCGACGATGTCCCACTTGATCCTTTGTAGTTCTTCTTGCAATTCAAGGAGCCTTGAATCAGAAGATAGGGAGCGTCCGTTATACGTAGCCAAGGTAAGCATCAGATGATAGCCTAGTCCGGTCCGCCGGGGATTTTTAGCACCCTCTGCCGTCATGTCGCGCTGGCCGTTGCCTTGGCCAAGTACAATCCAGCTACCGGAGTCTGAGGGCCAAGATTTAAGTTGTGGAGTCATTTTGAAGGTTTGGTCATAACTCACCAAGCTGGCCAAGCGGGTTTGTGTGTGTGGGATAACATTTCCTCTAATCCCGATGGTATAGTTATACCGCTATTTGGCGGTTGTACTCTATATATACATATGTATGTACACAAAGATTTATTTATTTGTGGACTAAGAATGGTTGATGATGATGATACACATTTATATGCGTCTGTTTGTGTGTGTGTGTATGTGTTTAAAAATTTTACTATTATGGGTGTATGTACGCTTATTTTAATATTGAAAAAGGATGTGATTATGCACTTTTGCCGTGCATTATGTCAGAGCATAACGTACTTAAAAATACACCTCAAGCATACATTCCAAGACTTAAAATTTTACGATGCACCAATGATATTATTACGAGACCGCAGGCATCTACCATTCCTCCGAATTATCCTTGAAGTAGGCTGCAGTAAGATAAAATCCTCACTCACAGAGCACACGTCTCCTGCCACTATTTACGTGGTGTGTGCACCATCTCAAGATATTCGTGATTGTCGGACTTCTCCTGAGTAGGTTGTGGATCCGATGAGATCACCAGATATCAATCTTTTAATCTGACTGCTGTCGACCTTTGGAAATTTTCTATTAAATTTTGTGAAACAATTATGACCACGTTTACGGACGGAAAATATGTCAAGTTAGCATGTCTGACCCAAACAGTATAATATGCCTTTGACGGTTTCATGAAAATATGAGAAGCATGAAATCGTTCGTTTTATTAATATGGTGATCGTAAGAGGCATCATTTCTCTCATCTGAGAAACAGTTGCTCATAAAAAACAAAGTTACGCAAAAAGGTTTAACATTTTGGGGAGTAAAATACGTATGGTTTGCCAAAGTTTCCAATTTTTCTCGTAGTCTTTATACTATGTGAAACAACACCCGTTTCTCTCCAGTTCGATGTACACATGTAACAAAGACCTCAGTAAAGTCCTTTTTCAAAATGACCCCTGCTTCTGAAGTAGGGCACGAATAGCTTTCTGGGACTGCAAAACTAACTTCATTATAACATCGAGGAACTTCACTGCAGTTGTTAAAAGTAAAATGGCTTTTGTGCTGATTATTGCAATTAACTGTGAAGTCCTGTTTACTGCAATTAATTTACCGACCTGACCTTCGATATTTCTTGTTTGGTTCAAAAGGAGATTTTAAAACCGCTTGCATGCGTTCGTCGACTGCGAGGCGAACAGGTTTCACTCTGAAAACAGTAGAAACAATTTGAGCAACTTTTTTAGTGTTTGCCATCGATTCAGGAGACAAACTGAAATATTATACATGTGCTTAACGCCATATTGTTTGTTTCAGTTCAAAAGTTTGTGATTGTTAAGATTTGTTCTGTGATTATTAAGATTTGTACTGTGATTGTTAAGATTTGGGGATTTCAAAAGTTTGTGTTGTTTGTGATTACAAAAGTTTGTGATTGTTTGTGATTACAAAAGTTTTTGATAGTTTGTGATTACAAAAGTTTTTGATAGTTTGCGATTTCAAAAGTTTTTGATTGTTTGTGATTACAAAAGATTTTGATTGTTTGTGATTACAAAAGTTTTTGATTGTTTGTGATTACAAAAGTTTGTGATGTTTGCCATTTTAACGCATGACTTTTTATCTCCATTCTTGAAGAACGGCGACTGCCAGGGGCAAAGCAGAACAAGCAGACGTCGGCGCCAAGCATGCCCTGGAAGATTCTGACATTGCGCGACTGGTGGCAAAGCAGCATGCTCCTGAATTTCATCAGCCAGGTAAGTTTTATCTTTAATGAAACCATTAAAAGTCAAGTACCGAACAGAAAATCCATAAAACGTCGTGAGTCAGAGAGGTGTGATTTCGAATTATTTTTTTGTTCATCAAGTGCATCTCCAACTGTTTATTCATTTATGAAGGCGGAAAATCTTTTTATTTTTAGTATTTTCAAATTTTTCCTCAGTGTCTTGAATGTAGAACGAGAACACTTAAATTTATAGGAAAGTAACGAGTTATTTTTCTGCATGTCAAGTAAACAAATCGAGGTAGTTTCATGTAAAAGGATCAAAATATGATTACAAAAATATAAGTGAAACTTGAAGAATGAAGTTAATCTCATGTACAAGAATGAGTTCCTAAATACTGAGTTGTTTTACTCGCAGGGATAACAAAGTTAAGCTCTTCTGAGTAGTTTCTTCCTTCTTCACTAAAAACGCTTAATTCACAGTTCCTGACTAAGGTTACCACAAATGCCTTTCTAACACAAAATTTCTGAATCAAAAAGGGCTGTTCCATTGATATTTTGCTTAATCGTCTTTACTTTATTTTTTTTTACTCTTTCAACTTTAGAAAATCTCATGATGGCAAATCATCAGCTTTTAGTAAAGCATTAAAGAAGCGTTTATCGGTTTCTGCACATCAAACTACTCAGAACTATAATACCTTGTTTTGTTTCTGGCAGTAGTCCTGAAATGGGCTTGACTGGAATAAACTTCACTCCTGAATATTTTTGGTGAAACGTTTCGGCATGAGCTAAAGAAATTCCACCAAGCCCAAACATTTCATTAATAAAATCACTAGCGAACAATGGTTCTGCGGTAAACACGGAAGTAGGTGATTCTTGTGGAAATCTGTATCCTGGATCCGAAAATAACGTTAGTTTTGGTCTATCACATCTAGTTGTTTCGCATTATTGTTTTTTCCGTATACGTGAATTGACGTATCCACATTGTATGTAATGTAGAGCCATCTCCTCACAATTGCACTTAAATATCGACAAAGAACTTGACTTAAACCTAGGAAATGCTATATTACTATGAGAAATGCCCCTTGTCAACGAATGTTCCTGCGTACTTCTGCGTTTCGTTATTGTTCATGTTTTCAGACGCCGCTGCGTCGCATCAGAGCCGTCAGCGCGACAGTAGGCGGCGCGGCGCCGCTTGTTTATTGTACCCCAGGTAGTTTCTGTTTAAAGAACCCTATAACGAAGTAAATTTCTCCGTCATTTCTGTCCACGCCAGGATTCGAACCCGGATCCCCTCATTCCGTAATAAGTCACTCTACCAATTGAGTTACGCGGACGTTCATTCTGACTGCTATCTGCCTTTATGTCGTGTGCGTCCTGCTGGCAGGTACGTCACATCTCCCCCCCGAAAGAGGGTCCCTGTTCGGGCGCCGTTATAACGAAGTAAATTTCTCCGCCATGTTTATCCACGCCGGGGTTCGAACCCGGGTCCCCTCATTCCGGAATAAGTCACTCTACCAACTGAGCTACGCGGGCGTTCGTTCTGACTGCTATCTGCCTTTATGTCGTGTGCGTCCTGCTGGCAGGTACGTCACAACCCTCACATTCCCTCACTGAATAACCTATCAGTTGAGTAGAGGGTAGGTATCCTTGTGCATGTGCCCATCCTATATTAGAAGTGTGAAAATAAGGCGTGAGTTTGTTAGTATGGCTAGTGAGTGCGTCGGGATTGTGTAAAAGGCAGTGTACGCGAAGCCCTCAGCAATTCTGTTACATTTGTGGATGTTATGTGTTTGATGGTAAGGTACGTAAACTAGATTCATTCGTGAAGAAATTATACTTTGCGTCCAAAGTGAAAGTCAGCGACCAAGATAAGTCGTTTGCGCCTCACGTTGCTTGTAACAGTTGTGTCGAAGAACTGCGGTATTGGTACGAAGGAAAACGGAAGGCAATGCAATTCCAATGATACGGCGTGAACAGAAGAACCACCAAGATGACTGTTATTTCTGTATGTGCAATGTTGCTGGTTATAACAAAAAGAATAAGAAAGGAATTAAATACCTAAATCTGCCATCAGCCATAAGGCCTGTTCCTCTTGGACTTGACTTACCAGTATAACCCACCAGCTAACTTGAGTGATGAATCTGAAAACAGTTCTCTACATTCGGACACTGAGGACATAAGTTTCGAACCAGAAGAATTTGGCCATTCACCAAAAATGTTTACTCAGCCCAAGTTGAATGACTTGATAAGAGAACTGGGGCTCGCGAAGGAAAAGAGTGAATTACTAGGCTCAAGACTTTATGAGAAAGACCTGCTGACACCTGGAGTTACATTTTCTTGGTACAGGAATCGTGACAAGTGTTTTCGGAAGTACTACTCAAAGGAAGATGATCTGGTTTTTTGTATGGACATCCGTAATCTCTTTCATCAGTTGGGAGAGGAAATCTATCAACCTAGTTCCTGGTACTTTTTCATTGACTCTTCGAAAAGAAGCCTCAAAGGGGGTTTACTTCATAACGACAACAAATTCGCTTCTCTACCACTTGCTCATTCCACAAAATTGTCAGATTCATACGAAACATTAAAGTTAGTGCTTGAAAAAATTAAATTCCATGAACATGAATGGCAAATTCAGTATGTGGTGACTTGAAAGTCATTGGAATATTGTTAGGACAGCAGATAGGATACACAAAATTTCTCTGTTTCCTTCGCGAGTGGAATAGCAGAGCCAATGACAAACATTGGGATACTGCACATTGGCCTGAGAGGAAGCAACTGACAACAGGTTCCAAGAATGTCATTAATGAAAGTCTAGTTGATAGTAAGAAAATTCTACTCCCTCTGTTAAACATAAAACTTGGCATTATGAAACAGTTTGTAAAGGCACTAGACAAAAGTCGTCCATGCTTCCATACTTATGAACAACATTTCCTTCATTGTCACAAGCTAAAATCCGAGAGGGAATATTTCATGGCCCGCAAATTCATAAACTGATGATGGATAACAATTTCAGCTGTACAATGATCGAGACTGAAGAAGAGGCGTGGAACGCTTTCAAAGAAGTGGTGAAAATTTTTCTTGGAAACATAAAGGACCCGTCGTACAAGACAATTGTACAAAATATGTTTGACAAATTCAAATTGCTTGGTTGTAATATGAGCCTAAAACTTCATTTCTTAAGTGCACATCTCGATTACTTCCCTCCAAATTTGGGAGCTTTGAGTGAAGAGCAAGCTGAAAGGTTCCACCAGAACTTAAAAGAGGCAGAATGACGTTATCAGGGACGTTGGGATGAGCGTATGATGGCTGATTACTGTTGGCCTATTGCACGTGAGGATCCTTCCAGAGAACACTCAAGGGCATCGCGAACACTGAGCTTCCATGGCAAGAGAAGAAAAAGAACTGCCAACTAACATTAAGGAATGTAATTAGGTAAGTTTTCAACTCTTGTACACTTTTTATTTTATTTCTATGTAGTTTTTTTTTAATTATTCCCTTTAACTTTTAAAGGTTGTTCTTGCTTATGTTTAGTTTTAAAAATGGTTAAATATGCATGCTATATATGCAAAGACATGAAATGTATCGCTTCGGTCAACAGAAATTGGTGAACTTACATTATACCATATTGCCAAGGAACCCGATGTGATACAGCAGAACGGAATGCATTTTTGAATTCAGCTTACAAAGATTAGTAAAAGTCACATATTCAAGTTCATACCGCAGAAAAAAGTTTTCATTTGCAGGCTGGTGCATCAGTCTTCTGTCCTTTTGAACTAAATTACCCACCTGATTCGCTGTTTGTATTTCTTTACAAGCATACAGAATGCTGTTTACTACTATCAGATGTTTACCTTTCTTTAAAACATTGGAACTCTTCAAAAATTTATACAAGGCTCATTGTTTTATTTTCGAATGTTCTTTGCTCAGTCGGTTCCTTTCAGTTCGGGACTTTAGAAAGTCTTAATTGAATTCAATGAAGTGTGCCTTGTTTTGTACTTAAAGACGTGGCTGAATTCCATGGATGGTGAAAACACTCTGAAGTTTTAAGAGCCGACACCGAACGACTGAAAAATTCTATATATATGTCTGCAAAGTTTCATTTATTGTACACATAAACTATCGATTTACTTGATTAATGCTCATGCTTTGGTGTACTTCTAAAGAACTTTCTTCTCCGAAAACGGAGGCATGTAGCCTAAGTTTGAAACCTGACTTTTTTTTTTTTTTTTTTTTTTTTGATTGGAGGTTTAACGACCACCGTGAGCAACTCAATGGGCTATAAGCAGTCGCCCGTCCCTAATTTAGGGTCACTGGCTCCAGGGAAGGGAGAGAGCCAGTGCCATAAGACAAACACAACATCCATGCCTCACCGGGATTCGAACCCGGACCCCGTTCGGACGAATGATCAGAGGCCATCGCTTAGACCACTGCGCCACCAGGGCGGCGAAACCTGACTTTCAAATTGCATTTAGATTATTAATTGTCATTTGAGATCTTTATTTGGCTAATAGCTGTTGACAAGATTTTCTTTATTTTGTCTTTCTTACAATAACGTTAACACGTTAACTGCAGAAGAGTGAATCAGCGATTTTTCTCCCGTTTTCTTTATTAGCGATTAGTGTTTACCGTCATGGTCAATTTTGTTTGCCTCTTTTCACAGCATGGAGCTTCTCAATACTGGTTTAGTTTTCTTTGATTTAAAACACTAAAAGTCGTAATGTGTCTTAAAAGCGTTATGAGGCAGGGAATTCTGAATCATCTTTAGCAGGAAAGATTGCAAACGATCAGTGCGATACTTAATCAGCTACACACGATATAGCTGTCAGGTAACTGTGTTTTTTTTTTTTCGTAATTGATGTATTCATAAAATAGCCGGTAATGAAACCAAACAGTACTGTTACAGGCAGGAAGCCATACCTCTGACAATATCTATAAACGACACCCAGAATTACCACTACACACATATGTTAAAGGAACTGAAAGGAATAAGTAGTGAATTCAGTGTTTTTATCAGGTGTGCGGCGTTTTTTTTTTTTTTTTTTTTTTTTTTGTTGTTGTTGTTTGTTTGCGGGTTTAACGACTATCGTGAGCAACTCAATGGCATGTAAGCAGCCGCCCGGCCCTAATTTGTGGCCAGTGGCTTCAGGGAAAGGAGAGAGCCAGTACCGTAAGACAAACACGACATCCATGCCTCACAGGGATTCGAACCCAGACCCATCTCGGGAAAATGGTCAGTCTTATGCCAACGGTCAGACCACTGTGCCACCGGCAAGGCGTACGTTTTTCCGACGCAGTATCAGTGATGAACGGAAGTCGGGAGTAAGGCCAAAGGTATCATACCCCTTATTGTAATTTGAAATAATTTAGAAAACAGAAAACATTACAGAGATTTTAGCGCGCATGCGCCTACCCCATATTATTTAAGTCATGTTATGTCTTCTGTGAACTCTTCTCGTAAGACCTTTCTGTGTTTTACCTAAGTGCACGGCATAAAAGTTTTTTCGGTTTAATCTGTACACCATTTGAAACATGGGGACATTAAACAGGCTTGAGAGAACTAGCTATTCAAACAATTTTCAAAAACTGTTTAGAGGAATTGCCTATTTACAGTAACTGACATGCTAACAGGGGGGATATTTCGATCTCTTTCGTTACTTAGAAAAACAGAGTGCACTTTTCAATAATTAAACCTCTAAAAGTTGGTAACAGAAGGTCTTACGATCACGTTCGAACTGCAGGAAAGACAGCAGTTGATTGTTAAAGTTTTAAACTGTCAGGGATTTCGTCTGTCAATTCTGACAAAACATATATGTACTATACCTGCGCACTTCTTGAGATAACAGGCAATAAATGCTTTTTGCTATTAAAAGAACTACAGTGCCATCATTAATTAATTTAAAGGTTTGCATTTTTACCCATGCGATCAAATTATCTTAAGGCCGCAACTATTTTATTTTAACTCCCCTATATAACATTTATTTCCGCTGACTTTAGTAACCATTTTTTACATCAGATTCATTAATTTTACACTTAAATGTCAGCTTTCTTAGATACATTTCTCCAAGACTAACGTCCTCTCTCAAAATAAGTATTAATTTTTAGTTTCCTCAAATTTTTGACTAAGCAGAAATAATCTTCATTTCATAGCATTAGATTTATGCGTCTGAGAAAAACATTTTGGGGGAATATTTCCTGATTATCTTGCTTTCACTTACATTATGCTTTTCAAATACTATTCCCTCTTTCTATGGATAAATTTTGCATAATTTTATTTTCGTAGCAATTTTTCTGTCTTACTATTTCTCTTTCCCCTTGTATAAAGAGAGGGATAGTATTGATAGTTATCACTTGTTCTTAAAATCAGCCGTATTATCGAATCACGAAATTCAAAAATTAAATTACATTTTATTTCTCTTGTAGGTTGTAATCGCTTTAATCCTCATCAGAGACAACACAGCATCAACTATCATTTCGAAACAATGTCAGTATTTGGAAAAATATCCTTTTCTTTCAGCATGCTGAATGAAATTTAAAGTTATTAGTAATGCAAGACGCAACTGACATTATCGCTGGTGCTATCTTGCATTTCTTTGGGCAAGTTGTAGGTAAAAGAAAGGGATCACATGAAATTACGTTCTTTTTTTCACCTCAATATAACCGCGAAAAATTGGTTGAAATTATATCAAGCCCTCACTAATTCAGTATAAATTCCGACAGTGTAGCTGTCAGTTTTCTATTTCCTTCATTCAGATCACTTTGATAAGTGTACCCAGTTATTTTTGACAGGTGAATAGTTTTTAGTGAATAAGAACAGAATAGGTTTGATAGTTTTGTTGTTAAAATACATGAAACCATTTATGTAAAAATATCAATTATTAAAAACAGATTTGAGTTTTGAATTTCTTAGAGTATTGTAACAAGTTAAAATTAAATACCTTGTTTTACTTAAAAGTAACTATTAAGTTAGTAATTCCACAGTTATCTTTTCGGAAATTATTGAAATCTCACAACACATTAACTTCAGAGATTTTAGTGGGAACAGAAAGTAAGAACAAAGGGAGAAGTAATTTTCTAAATTAAGAGCTTTTGAATTAATTTAAGCAGACCAGCACGTTTAACGCTCTTTTATCGTACAGAATTATTTTACAAAAATTCAATGATTTTGGTAAACATTGAAAAAGTACTTCGTCTTAAGTGCTAAATCAATTGTAGAAAGTTGAAAGTTCATAAACGCATAATTAAATGTTCAAGGCAACCTATGGAAGAAAACCGTGGCATTGTTGATAAGAAACTCCGGGGAGAAAACTAGATTACGATCGTTGTCCTGCTTAAAGAGTGTTAAGAGCAACTTGGAAACCATTGTTTAGCACTTGGAAGCCACTGGTAAGCACTTGGAAACCACTGTTTAGCACTTGGAAACCACTGTTTAGCACTTCGAAACTACTGTTAAGCACTTTAAGTCCAGATACGTAGTAGCTTTAATATCAAGAACTTGGATATTCTGCAAGGACACCCTCGGCCAATGAAGGATTTTTAATACATTACCTTCCGTTGTGAAAAATTTCAAATATAAAATCACTGCCCGCTTAACTTTCAACATGACGGAAATAATCAAGACGAATCCGTTAAATCATAGGCAAGAGAGGATCCGCTTAATATTTTAACTGATTAAGAAATATAAGATGTAATACTACTAATGCTTGAATCAGAACTTCTACATTGGAAGATTACGATCAGAGATGGTATAGGAAACAAGAGAAGGGAGAACATTGCACTAATACAAACTTGCGAGCACTAAATTAATATTTCTACCTCCAAATATAGCATGGAAAATTTAGCATGTTTACTAGCTCTTATAAAACATGTGTAACGTATAACGCTAATTTAACCTTCTTTTTGAGTTCATACGTTTTTACGTAAATTTCGTTTCTTTTCTTTAAATGTTTTCTGACTTAACGCCATAGATTTCCGTTCGATGAATTTTATGTTGGCAATCCTGACAGCAAGTCAAAAGGCAAGCAACGCAGTTAAACACTCCTGAGAAAAAGCTCAGTATGCAATCTTAGAGGAGCTGTTGAGCGAACAGTATTCTGAGAGCAATGTTTGTTATTGAATTTACGAAACGATTTGTGTTTATACAATGTGCCAATAGCGAGCGAAAGTCTGTGAGCTCATAATATGTTGAAAGCAGAGAGAGTTAACGATAATTGTATTTTGGATTGAGCGATAAGATGTTGTGATTGAGTTGAAGCCAACAAGTGTTTTCTAGGTAGTGTGCTCAACTTGGAATGACGTGCCATAACAGCCAATAAAATGGATTTAAAGTAAATCTGTGTTGATTCGTTTAGTTTCCTTATCCGTTATAGTGTGTTCTATATTTACCAGTTCCAATATTATGTTTACTAGTTCTTAAGCAACGTGACATTTATGCTAGTTAGTTATGCAGCTTACAGTTAATGCTGAAGCCTTAAAACTTTTACAGTGAAACTTAAGTCTCAAACTTACTTTCTGAAGCTCTAAACTTTCTTTGTTTTGCAGTGAAGTTAACGGTAAAGACACAAATCAACACAGGCATGTAAACTATTTCAACATCAGAGACAGGATTATATGCACTAAAAAAACGGCAAAATATACATGCAAATACGCTGTTAAAACGGGAGATATGCATTTAAAGAGGATATGTATTTATATGCATGTATATTTATTTTCAAATAAATTCTGAGAATCCAGAAATGACTTTTCGAATATGAATTTTAGAAATGCAGAACAATTAATATATTATTCTCAAACATAATGACTAATCATAATTTATAACTGATGTCATTGATAAGCAAAAAGCTCCTTTTTTAAATGATATAATTTCGTATACCATAATTTTTGTTACAATAGACCACAATATATTTTTCTAAGTGTTGAACTCTTAGGTTTCGTCTTATTTTATCCAATACCATTGTAATGGCAGAAAATATTCTTTCTACGTCTGCAGATGTTATTGGGCAGCATTTATAGTGTTTTTCTTTTATTACTGAATCTTGTGATAGCAATTTATAACCGTCACTGTTAATAAAATCAGTTGCTGAATTCCAGAGTTTTTCTTTAAAACAGCCTTCAGTTTCCCTTTAATTTTTTCTCCAATGTCACCGGGAACTATATAAATTACATTTTTAACCTTGTTTATTTCTTCTGTTGCATCACTTAAGAAAATCCAGCGAGATTCCAGCTTTGTAATGCTTGCTGCAAGGAAAATATCCCTTGATCATTGATGTATTTTTTGTAGCGATTAGTCAGAAAGCACCTCCTGAATAGGAAAAGAACCAGACGCATCTGCACTGTCTAACGAATGTACATTATCTATTGATTCCAATTTTTTCTTGTAGAACAGAGTTGTATTTATCTATGTTCCGCGCTTAGTCAAAATGGGCTGCGGAGGAAGAGGAAGACAGGGATACATTGTTTATAAATTTTGATTCGCATCGGGAGCTTTCAAGAATAACATTTTCACGCGAGAGATATATTTGTTAACTGAAGTGAAAATTTCCTGAATCTGTTCTGCAAATTGATTCAACCCATGTACTAAGCAAAGTACAGGCAAAATGATGGAATAAAATAAATTTAAAGCTGCCGCCACTTTTGCCATGTATGATGCACAATCAATGATAAAAAATAAAACATGTTTGCAAGATGAATCTGTTCCTGACCATAAAAGCCGCAAGGAATCATTTAGGAATCTGGCTATTATCGAATGATAAATTCTTCAGAATGCTTCACAAGCCAAGCAGATGTGGGCGAGATGAATCTGTGACCCGTTTTCCACAAATTAAGTGTGCAATATACATTATTGTTTATGAAAATGCAGCACTCAGAAAGAATCATACATAAATACATACATATCGCTAAGCTGTTCTCTGAGATTCAGAGGTTAGCTCCACAAAGAAATACAATTTCAAAATCGGTTTATTGTAAAACTAGGAGTGTATAATAAATCAGGGCACAAAACATGAGCACAGGACAAAGGAAGCGCGGACATGTCATGGTGTATACATGAAGAGTGCAAACAATATTTTGAAAACATTGGCACTTACAAATTGAAGCATTAAAGGAATTCATGAGCACTAATGCAGAATCACAAGAGCAAATGCTACAACGAGCATGGACAAATATACGTAAGTACAGGAAACATGCGTGGGAAAAGAATACCATACATAGTGAACGGGGGCTCTTAGGCCGCACGTATGTTGCGAAGGCGAAACAAGAAAAAAAGCGCAAGAAAAAAATACAAAATGGTACATAGAAACAGGGCAACAACAAGAAAAACGTGCAAAATTGGACAAATACATGAAGAACAACATGGCACTACACTAGAAAAATATTAGTACAGAACAAAAGGCATGGAAGAATGACACTAATGTAAAGTAAAACGAGAACATGAGCTGAAATCGTGAAATCTTACATAACACATACAATCACGGGCTTGACAGGTAATCACATGGAAAAACGTAATGCAAGAACGATGCGTAAAACTGTGGGCACGCAGGCCACACTCAGAGAGCGGGACTGTATATTACAACAAGTGCATGATAATCTAGGACTCAAGAGCAGTGAAACTGGGAATATACATAAGGTAAGGATAATACAGAGAGGCCGTGGGCACGCAGGCCGCACTCATAAAACAGGGGCGGTACAAGACAATGGGACGATAAGCATGATGAATAATACATAAAGAGTTCAAGTGACAAGAGCAGAGTTCACCTAATAATAAAGACCGGAGGAATGAAGTTCTTCCCAAAGAGTGAAGGCATCCATGAAGTTAGCATTGTTGGCAAAGCCTTGTGGACGTGGTTGCGCTGGAAGTGGAGAGCATGGAACAGACAGAACAGGAGCTGCAGAAGGATCTTTGGTTTTGGCGCGATGTTTCCGTTTGCGCTGAGAGGAGCGAGGACTACGTTTTTAGGAACGGCTCCTAATAAGTCCGCAGTAATAGGAGGTGGAATAGAAGACGACTGGTCAAGGAACGGTTGCGGATGTTGCACTGAAGAATCCTCAATGGATGTAGTAGAGCAGGTGGCAGCAGAAGACGTAACAGACAATCCAGATGTGTCGTGAAGCAAAACATCTGACACAGAAGACGAAACACAGTCAGAAGGATGGTGCAGCAAAGGGATGGACGGGAAGGACTGGGCGATCACTGCGGGGGAAGCTGGAGGGCTTGTGAGTTCACGCAGCTGTGGTAGAACAGAAGGATTAGGGATCGGTGTTGTGGGAGCAGAAACGGATGTCCGGACAACAGGAGGCACAGACGATGATGTAACAGCATCAATAGGCTGGAAAGGGGAAACACATACAGACGGAGTGGAACAAATAACAAGAGTAACATCCGAGGTAGTGCTAGAAGATGACGAAGAGGAGCACGAGAGAACGAAGTCGGAAGACTCGAGTTCGAAAAGTTCGAGAGCGTCGATCCTTTCAAGCTGAGAAGCTCGAAATTCCTCCCCGGAACTGAAGTCTCGTCTACGAGGTGGAGGATACTGGAGAAAATCAAGATATCGAAGGACGGTATCCACCCCCCAATCCAGAATCTCTTCGCGAGATATTGTAGCAAAAAGGCGGCGTTGTGAGGAGGAGAGCTGTGCAAATGTATCCGAGGGAGTTGGCAGGGTATCTGGCGGGATAAAGGGTATATGGAAGTAATGTTTGTGGAAGAAATACTGTAGAGTCCTCAATGGATGTAGTGGAGCAGGAGACAACAGTAGAGGAACCAGGCAATCCAGAAGACGCTGGGAACAACACAGGAGAATGACCCGTCTGAGAAGGCAGGCTACTTAACGAAGAAGAAGGGATCAAAGGCTGCGAAAGCTATGTGACAAGGGAGACTGGAATCTCCGCAGGGGAGATATAATCGAAATAGGTAGTTGAACACAAACTTATGTCAGCAGGCTGAGCTAATGAAGAAATGGACAAAAATGTAGGTAAAGAAGAAGAACCCAGTGATGTGCAAGGAGCTGAAACGGCGATGAGAGGAGGATGTGATCCAGTAGGTGGAAATAACCCACCTGCCAGAGAATATGGAGTAAAAGCAGACGGAGGAAACGGCTGTGGTGCAGACTGAAATGGCTGTACAAATGATGTAATAGAAGTCGAAGGGCCAGTAGATATAGACATCGAGGCAGTGCCCTTCACTGGACATGCAGCAGAAAGGAGGGTAGGCGATTTACAGTTGAAGCAGTGATGAGCGGTACAAATATGTATGGTGCGGATGTGTCTACCACAAACCACTTTGAATGTGGTCGGACAGGTAAGAATAAAGGTCTCATCAGGAAATACAATGAAAGCCTGTCGGTGAAAACTTAGGTACGGACGAGCGCCTTGCTCGTCCATCGCAGCAGGTAGCGTGCGGATTGGACCAACAACTTGGCCACAGTGAGAAAGAAAACTAAGGAGAACATCATCAGAAATCTCTAGTGGAACGGGAGACATACTGACTAGGATAGGGCACTGTGCGAGAGGAACGGCGAACAAACTTTGATCACCAACACTAAAGACAAAACCCGCACGACTTGAGCGGGAGAGGAAAAATAAATAAGCACAGATTTTGGTTTGCGGGCTACATGAGCAATGGCATCCGGAGAAACAATTTCGTGAAGAGCTGATATGTACACATTAAGTTTGGTATTGGGGAGGGCAACATATTTCACCCCTAGAGCTAAAGAGGCAAGTAATGACTTACTTCTGGGTGAAGATTAGGGAAGATAAAGAGTAAGCACAGAATCCTGACGAGTAACAAGGAAATCTAGGCATGAAGGCAAAAGCGGGGACTGTGTGGCGGTGAAGACAGACGAAGATAGCTGAGATTTGTCTTGAAGCAATACATCAGGTGGAGGTGTCAGTGGTGGAAGATATTCCGTTGATACGGCACAGGCCATGAGCGGCGGAAGAGAGCACAATCACGTGGAAGATAAACGGTGAAGGTGGGGAAGGCACAGTACACAGGTGAACGAAGGCGAGATGACGAACAATGATGTCACACGGAGATCCGCTGGAGTGATGGCACAACAAAGAGCAAATGACGTCACCCGAGGACCACTAATGGAAGATGACGTAATACGGAAGACGGGTAGAAGAGCACAAGGAGACGAACATGGCAGGGCCGCCCCGGTAGCGCAGTGGTCTAAGGCGTTGGCCTCTGATCATTCGTCCGTAAGGGGTCCGGGTTCGAATCCCGGTCAGGCATGGATGTTATGTTTGTCTTACGGCACTGGCTCTCTCCCTTTCCTGGAACCAGTGACCCTAAATTAGGGACGGGGGACTGCTTATAGCCCATTGAGTTGCTCACGGTGGTCGTTAAACCTCCAATAAAAAAAAACAAAAAAAAAACATGGCAGGCAACGTAAAGGAACGCTGATGAGAACACAGAAGACAGTCAAGGCGAGTCACGATGGGCATATGGTAAACATACCCACCAAGATGAAAAAGGAAGGAATATCGGTGTAAAAGTCACTTACTCGTGCTGAAAAGCAGCTGGGAAGAATGCTGGCAGCTTATTGCTGGAACGAGGTGCGCAGGTAAGGAACAGCAGGCTCTGGAACACGGACACAGGAAACACACTGCAGAACGCGGTAGGGCGTGGTCATCAGGTAATATTATTAAGAGATTTCTAGGAAATATGTACCCTCCTACTCGGAAAAGTAGCAAGAAAGGTAGCACATACCCTTATGCACACGTAGAACACAAAATGCAGGAGCAGCAGGCACTTTGGCGAGAAAACTGGGCAAAAACCTAAGGAGCTCGAAAGGGCAGCTTCCACTCCAAAGAAATACAAGCTACCAAGTAAGTTTCTAACTGATTATTTACTTACTGTTACGTTATTAAGCTTCTACATTTACAGCGATCTTGATACACAACTCCGGCTTCACTGACATCCATCAAACGACGTACACAAGACCTTCTATACTTCACACTCATAATCTTTTTCTCATGCAGACACTCCTGAATCTGATCCTACCATGACGTCCTTGGCCTCCCTCTGCCTCTCCTTCTTGCCACTCGGGCTAAGAAAAATATCTTAGTAAGCATCTCATCACTCATTCTTTCAGCATGACCAAACCACCGAAGCATATTAGTCTCCACCTGGCTAACAACGTTTTGCTTCACATTACACAACTACAACACTTCTTCATTCCTTGCACAATTAGAACGTGTCTTGCCACAAACCCTCCGTAAGTAACGCATTTTTCCAGCACACAAACGACTCCTATGTTTTTTTCTGTAATACCCAGGTTTCACTGCCATACATCACAGTAGGAACAATTACACTTTCATACATAGCCATGCGGGGCTCTCTTGAGAACCCATCATTCCTGTGAAAACCTCCCAAGGCAGCTATGACTTTCAATGAAGAATTCACTCGCCTACTAATTTCACCATACAATTTGTTCTCTATATCAAATATCCAAGAAAGAATCGCGCTATTCAAATGAAATTTATATCACGGATTCCCCGTGTTACAGGAGATAACAGATTACATTTGTAGAGCTGTGGAAGATTTTTGCGCTTCAAAATTCAGTATAATGTGAAGCTACTTCGAGCAACAATAACAGCCTCTACATGGGTGGCATTGAATGGAAGAGGTTTTTGATATTGTCCTTCGGAATATCCTACCAGGTTGCTTCTGTGTGAGACCAGAGTTCATTTGTAGTGACTGGCGAAGACTCTTGACGGACCAGTCGCTAAGCTACCATGTCCCAGACATGTTCGATCGTGAAGATATATTTGGCGGTCGGTAGGCCAGAGAAGAAATGATATCTGCAGTGCATCGAAGAGATCTTGGACATTCCGCGGCACATGTAGTCGGGCGTTGTCTGCTGCAGGAATATAGCGCTCGGACAACACTGAATTCAGGGTATCACCTTTGCCTCTAAAACATTCCTCATGTCACGCGAGATCGCGAATCGAACAAAACGGCGACCCAATCCATGACGCTTGGCTTTAGGCCAGTATGACGCTGAAAAATTCATGCTGCAAGGTACCGTTCACCACGATGTCTTTGAATACGTATGCGACCTTCATGGTGCATCAAGTGGAATAGTGGCTCGTCAGAAAAGACAACCTGCTGCCAATCAGCGTGCCAATACTTGTGTTCGAAGCCCCATTGCAACCTGAGGCGTCTGTTATTGAGGGTCAGAGGAATGCGCAGTAATAGGCTTCTAGCGACCAGTCTTCTGTTAAGCAGGTGACGCTAAACTGTGCTGGAGGACAAAGCCTGACATGGGACAGTACTGCACTGCTGTGATAACACCGTGGATGTCGCTGTGCGATTGGTCACTGCCCATGCGGTAGAGCTGTTTGTCATTCCAGGCAGTTGTGCGATTTTGCGGCCCGTTTCCCGAATTTCTGTGTGTCCGAGCATCGTCTGTCCACTGACGCTACGTTTGCATAACTGTGCTGGCGTTTCGTCCTGTACGAGCGGCAATGTCGTGATGGGAAAATCCAGCTTCTCTCATCCCAACAATTCTTCCTTGCTCAAAGTCCATCAGGTGTTCGTAATGCGACCTTCGTCGACGACGGGGCATAGTGAGACACAAGAACATGTTATGTCGGCTCTTCAGTGATTGCAACATCTTGTTTGTGCCAGCTCTTTATACCCAAGACTGAAAAGTTCAGAGGACTCTGCTCTGAAACTACATGCGCATTTTCACTGACATTTTAATTGTTTGCCTGTCTCAACCTAATATATATATCCTGTAAGTTAATATCAGCAGTCTTTCATGGTGTTGAAACTTTCACAAACAATAGTGTAACTGCTACATTTGTCTGTTTTTTCATTGGTGCATACTTAAATGTAGTTGTGTTCAATATCTTGTCGAATTTCATTGAGAACCTTATTGTAAATAATATCAAGGCACTTTTTCCTGACAGTTGATTCCTCTGGTACATTTTGATTTACATAATATATTTTTAAAAGGGTTTCAAAGATTTCGTAGTTAAATTTGTTGAGTGGAATATTGTTACTTAACAATATATAAATCAATGCAAATGATTGCCTTAGCACGACGAAAATGACGCTGTTGTTAACAATGTTTGCATTACGGTATGGTCTTATTTTTCTTTTGTTTTATCGCAGAGCGAATGGCAGTGTTTACTTGCTGATCGATTTGATACTTTTTCTGGCAAGCGATGTGTTTTTTTTTTTGTTTTTTTTTTCACAAATCGCGCGATGCATTTTACTATCAGTAGTTAATCTTTACCGTTGTCAGAAATCTGTACCTTGATTAAATCTTCCTTACTTCTACTAAAACTTCCTAAAATAAAATATTTTAGGCATTTCAGTCGCTGACTCTCACTATCTGAGCTTCCCAAAAAAACTCCATTATTCACAGATAAAAAGGACGGAGACCTATTATGTGGATATGAGATAGCTAAAATTTGATATGATGAGATCCTTTGTTTTGAAAACCAGTTCAAAAAGTTAAGTATCGCATGCTGTGTATGTGGGCACATCTGTATGAATTCCACCTTAGCTTTTGTGGGAACAGGAAGCAAATTTCATCAGGAAGGTGAAACATCAAAACACTCGGACCTTTTCTGGAGACTGGCAAAGTAGATTTCTTGCGCCGCGTTTCTTGCTGCCATGTTTGGTTGAAGGTAGTTTTTATTGTTTTTCTTTTACTTATCTGCGGGTTTAACAACCACGGCGAACAACTCAGTGGGCTATAAGTAGGAATTTAGGACCACTGCTTCCAGGGAAGGGAGAGAGCCAGTGTTGTAAAACAGACACACCATTCATGCCTCACCGGGTTCCAAAGCCACCTCCATCTCGGATGAATGATCAGAAGCCTGTGCTTAAACCACTACGCCACCGGGCGGCTTTATTATTTCCATTCGCTTTGTTTCAGTGGGCTGCTGATCTCTTGATTTATTGCCGAGCTTAGACGTTTCTTGAGTTTTGGCTATTGCTTGCTTTACCAGGTCTCGAAAAAACTAAATGCTTCCTTCTATAAAAAACAAAGAAAAACGGAAAGGAAACGGGATAAGTAAGCGTATGTTAAAAGATCAAATAAAGTATACGCAATTTTTGGTTGAAATATGCATTTTTACGGGTAATTTGCCCATTTTATGCATTTATATGTACTGACGTGAAAAATGGCTAAAATTTTCGATTGCATATCTCCGGACTCTAATCATTATACATGCCAAAATCTTTTACACGTCGTCCATGAGACAAAATATCAGTGTCTATGGATTATGGTCTTGTAACTTCTGACTTCGTAAAGTACACATCGCTTCTATTCTCACTTCTTGTGATCACGAACGGCTGTCGGCGACTTTCCGTAGGCATCATTATTAGGATGAAGTTCAAAACTTCAGAGAACTGATAATACGGAGAAGACTTACGAGCAGATATGCTGTGATTAAGTGGAGTTCCATGGTGATCTAAAATATTCTGTGCAGTCTTATCAGATGATGTCCAACCTGCTAATCACAATCACTCTTTGGAAGAAAAACAACAACAATGAAATTGAACGAATTCGTATTAACAAAAGACATTCTTATGTCATGTAAAGTTAATGCCACATGTAATTTTTGTTCTTTAATCCTGTCCGCTGCTGTTTAACAGCACTCTCTGAAAGTTAAAATGTGTGTTGTACAGTGAGTGCAGTTTCCTCAGCGTGCTGTTCTTAGAATTCTTTCCCCTGAGTCAAAATGTAATTTATCCTCGTTCTCACTCACATATGTAATTTCTTCCTTGTCATCCACTTTTTTTCTTTATGTATACAGTATCATACCCTAAATTCTTCCCCTTCTATATGTTGCACACTTTTGAAAACATCAATAAGGTTTGAATAGGAAACATCAATTGCTATATTGAACTTGAATTTCGTGGCATCCCTTCTTCCTTATTTTCTAGGATCTCGTGAAGTTTTGTAAACTCAAGAATAGTCATGAAATTCACTGATTCCACTGTAAAAAAATCTATCAAGTTTCGTTTTAAACCTGTAAAATTAAATTTATAAATTTCGCTTGGTGTGATTCCAGCTATGTTCCCCATCAGATAAAGATGTGATGTAGCTGTGAAGATGAATTGAAAGTAAATGCAAGTCTTTGTGGTGACCACAGCGAACAACTACAGCCAGTGAAAGGAATAGGACATCTAAAAGAGTAGCAGTAAGGAAGAAGCCCTAGAAATACGTTAGTTCAATTTTTGCAATGAAAGCCTGATAAAGAGATTTTATTAATCACAAACTAATGCCAACTTGAAAACGTTGTATTTCATTTATGTATGTTTGTGCACAGTACAATTTGTAATTCAACATAGTATCATCTTCTTCAATAAATAGGCGATTCCCAAAGTAAAAAACATTAGTGCACAAATGTTTTTGCTAATATATGAAAGCTGTAAAATGATTGCCCATTTATGCGTTCATTACTGAAATACATATATATATATACAGTATATCAACCAAGAGAACAAGCTGGATTCAGGAGTGGCTACAGCACTATAGATCATATCTATGTACTGAGAGAACTAATTGAAAGAACAAGAGAATATGGACTCCCATTATGCATGGCTTTTATTGACTATGAAAAGGCCTTCGATTCCGTGAAAGCATCAGCAGTAACAATGGCTTTGAAATCATGCGGTATTGAAGATGCATACATTTAGGTATGTTTGTGCACAGTACAAGTGTTAATAACATCTATGAAAATGCAAGTGCAAAGGTTCGGATATTTGAGGATACACCACAAATAAGAGTTGGAAAAGGAGTGAGACAAGGTGACACGATATCTCCCAAGCTCTTTAACGCAACATTGCAAAATGTCTTTCAATCATTGAACTGGGAAAACAAAGGGATAAAGAATAATGGAAATTACTTAACTCACCTTCGTTTTGCTGATGACGTAGTCATCTTTGCAACTACCCCTTCAGAGCTGCAGAGAATGATCCAAGAACTTACTGACAAGAGTAAAGAAGTGGGATTAAAAATGAACTTTCAGAAGACAAAAGTGATGTACAATGCTTTTACAAGAAACGAAGATTTATCGATTGATGGAGAAAAGCTTCAGACAACCGATTCCTACATTTATCTTGGGCAGCAGATATCGAGTGAGGGTCACATTGATGAAGAAATTAATCGGCATATAAAACTTGGATGAAGAGCTTTTGGAAGAAAGAGTACAATTTTTCAGAGCAGTATGCCAGTATGTCTCAAAAGAAAAGTGTTTAATCAATGCATCCTGCCAGTGCTTACGTATGGAGCCTAGACATGGACCTTAATTAAAAAAGACATACAAAGGCTGCAGACAACTCAAAGAAGCATGGAGAGATGCATGCTTGGTGCAACCAGGAAAGATAAGAAGAAGAAGAACTTGTGGATAAGGAAAAGGACAGGAGTGGACGACATCATGGCCAGAGTGAAATCACTGAAATGACAATGGGCTGGACATGTTGCCAGAAGAATGGACCACCGATGGACAACCGAAGTTTTAGACTGGATTCCGATGGGCAGGAAAAGACCTAGAAGAAGACCCCGTGGGAGATGGAAGGATGAAATTCGAAAGTATGCTGGAGTGACGTGGAGGAGACAGGCCCAAGACAGACAATTGTGGAAGAAATTTAGGGAAACCTTCATCCAGCAGTGGATTGATAATGGTCGATGATGATACAGTATATATATATATATATATATATATATATATATATATCCAAAAATAGAGTTAAAGACAAAATTTAGGAAAAACATTTTTTTTTTAACTTACATTCTGAAGATCATGACGCGCAACGCAGCAGTGACGAAAAATCAGAACAAATAAACTACAAAGCAGAGACTGAAACAAAAAAGTCTTTTAACGATGACAAAAATTATAAATTGAAACTCAAAACCCAACAGGCAAGAGAAAAAAATAATAAAAATAAAAAATAAGAAAAAAAAATTAACAAATCCAGAATGCGAAAAGTGTGGAGAATGCCGAGCCTTGGCTTTATCAAGGACAAGGAAAATTTTCTCACTTCCACAAAGACCTAGTTGAAAATGGGTTTCGGCAAAGCCATAGATGCAAGTACACTGCCGGACAATTGCTAAGGACGGATGACAATAGCAACGATAGCAACCATAAAATGGAAGGCAGGAAAATGTGGAAATTAGCATAAGTGCGGGATACAGTAAGACGTGTTGTGCGTATGCAAACTTTGGATCGCCGAACTTGTTCGTGACGTCATAGCGCTGATAAGAGATATAAAGGATTTGACGCGTATTGACCGTTGTTGTTCAAACGCAAAGTTGAAAGGGAAAGAACCAATTGACGAACTTGCAATTTTCAGTATGTCTTCCCGACATCACCAGAATGATTTTACACGTGGCCGTATTATTGGCAAGATTGAAGAAGGGCGAAAAATAACAGATGTTACCAGGGAGTTCGACGTCAGCCACAGTGTTGTTTCAAGGCTTTGGAAATCATTTGAAACAAATGGAGAGTGCAGCAAACGTCACGGTGGAGGTCGTGTTCGCAGTACGACACCTGCAGAAGGTCGTTACATAGTGCTATCAACAAAAAGACACCGGCGCAGCACAGCTAGTGAGGTAGCAAATCAGTTTATGGCTGCTACTGGCAAGCGGATCTCCCGAAAAACTGTCGCCAGACGTTTGCATGAAGGAGGACTATACGCCCGCCATCCTGTTGTGTGCATCCCATTGTCCAGACGTCACCGTACCGCCCGTTTGCAATAGTGCCATCAACATCGCAATTGGACTGATAACGACTGGTCTGCTGTCCTCTTCTCAGATGAGAGTAGATACAGTCTATCGTCTGATTGTCGACAACTGATCTGGCGTGATAGTGGTCCAGCAAACATACAGGAAAGGGACCGATATCCGACATGTAGTGTCATGGTATGGGCTGGAATCATGATCAATGGCCGTACGTCCCTCTATGTGCTTCCAACTGGGACTATGACTGGCCAACGATACATTAATGATGTTCTGCTACCTCATGTTCGCATGTTCCGTGTTGCTGTCGGTGATAGATTCATTTTCATGGACGACAACGCAACATGTCATCGAAAAGTCGCTGTCCAGGAGTGTCTTGAGAGCGAGGATATTCAACGCCTCGTATGGCCAGCACGTTCTCCAGATCTGAATCCCATTGAAAATGTGTGGGATGCTTTGGGGAGGAGTCTTGCTGGTCGCCAATGCCCTCCAATAAACAAGGACACCCTCATCCGTGCACTGACAGAGGAATGGGATAAATTACCCCAATAGCTGCTTGATAATTTGTGCAAAGCATGACACGACGTGTGGAATCTTGCATCGCCCTCCATGGTGGCCATATCCCGTATTGACATCTTACGCCAGAACGCCTGCGGACGGTAATTGCATTTTTTTCACGTTTACGTATTCTGCACAAAATGGCCTGTTTGTCAATTGAACACGTTCCAAAGCCTTCTGGATTTCAGAGCACTATAAATTGTCTTTCTTGTAATGTCCTGGCATTCTGACATTATTTTATTTCACTTGGCATCCAACCACACTTACTTTTTTATGCGCTATATAGCCGTTTATGATCAGTCCTTAGCAATTGTCCAGCATTGTATAAGCCCCCCCCCCCCCCAATTTTTTTTTATTTTACATAACCGCCCTCATATGTGCGAAAAAAATAATTTAGCAAAAGTTTTAGCATACATCTATCACTTTCCTGGCCCAACCCATACTCATCATCTCCCCCAAAAACCTGAAAAACGTTGTCAATAAACTCATGAAAAATGAGAGAAGGCTTGAACCAACCAGATAGAAATACATAGAGTGCTTCTGTGATTGGTTATCCGCTGAGGCAGCTGAAGCCAACGAGAGGAGAGGCCGCCATCTTCGATGAGGTACAACTTGAACTTCTGTGTGTGTCAGGAAGTCACCTCAGTTCTTTCAGCTGTTTGGCGATCGTGTTATGTTCCATCACAGAGTGTTAAGGCTACAGTTATGTAAATATTCAAGTATCAGCACATTTTGGATAAATATGATCAACATTAAAATTCATTAATTGTAAGAATAAAAGAAACAAGTATTGTGGAACTACAGTTTACAAGTAAGCTTCGTTTTTAAATGAGGTTGAGCTGTAAATGCCCAGTTAATCAAACACAAGAAATAAAACATCTAATCTGTTTTGGTGGTGATTAAAGCAGGAGATAAACCTTTTTAATATCTGCGTAATTTTAAGACTTTTTATTCCTTATATTTTGTAAACAAAGTCGTACTCAGTGCGGACACTGAATTATGATTACTACTTACTATGGGGAGCTGACGTAAACTGCATGGGTTACTAACTTGGAGTGGGTTTTTTTGGGGAACAATATTTACTTATGTAAGTGTTTTTTTTTTTTTTACATATGCTGAGCATGTCTTGAAACTAATATTTGCATACGTATTCTAGAATCTGTAGAGTGTACATGTAACGTCTTTCAGGGGCAACAAAATTTCAAAATCTTAGGAGCCTACAATTTCTTTTTATGCGACAAAAATCATGTACCCATGGCGAATAATCATTAGATAGCAAATATTGGTACAGAAGTCAATTTATAGTTACTTAAATTGCAGAAGTAATAATTGTGATTGGTAATATAAATTTATTGTTTGCTGACACCTGTCAGGAAACAATCTAGTATTCTATGTGAAAGCATAGTGTCACCCAGCTTGTGTTCTGGGCATTTGTCTCTGATTAGTGATTAATCTGTAGTATTACTGCAACAAAGTGAGAATGGGGAGCTTGAAAATTTCTTGACAGAATACTCTTTATTTATGAATGTGTAAGTACAATGTGTGTGATCTTTCTCAGCAAAAAAACTACAGGCAATATTGATTTAAAACTGAAAATAGGAAACGGAGTACAATGGTACCTCAAAAATTCAAACAAAGTATTTATGAAAATGCGCAAAAAATTATGAAATGATAATTGAAAAAAAAGTATAATACTCAGCAAATGGAATAATACAAAAGAAAGGGACTAGCAACTTTTTGTATAAACTACTTGCACTCAAAATAGTATAGCTATACGAAATTTCTTGGCGTAGAATACAAATAAAACTTTCCAAGCTTTCGCACATCAACCAGATGGCTTTCTCAAGGAAAGAAGTGGTCTACCTTCCTTGAAAAAGCCATCTGGTTGATGTGCGAAAGCTTGGAAAGTTTTATTTCTATTCTACGCCAAGAAATTTCGGATTTTAGTATAATTTGGTGTACATATCCTACTTATTAAACTACTTGCATTTAGTTTTTGTGTGATAGGTGTTTTTTTTTATTTTTTTTTTTTTGGAAGAATGTGACCTCTGCTTCATGATCGATAAACAGTCAGTATGTCCATGCAACAAATGGCCAGTTATTGCTTTTGCAGCAACCATATGATAGGTTACTATTAAACAAATATCACTCACATAAATCAATCTTTCTTTGAATTGAACAAGTTGTTCCTGTATTTCTCTAAAATACAAATCAGTCACACTTGCAGTGTTTCCAGCAAGACTGCTGAAGGAACCCACAAAATAACAACATAAAACATAAACATTTGCTCACCAAACTTTTTTCACACCATGAATGCAAATCAGTGGTTGTTAATCTTTCACTTCATATTAATAAGAGGCTGTGCCCTTAAAATTGAAAAAAAAAACTATGTGCAGCACATCTTAACAATTGCCAAAATGTGTACAAATATCAGGTGAAAACCACCAAATTTCAACTGTGGGAATACAAAAAACTAGGCTTCTTAAAAAAAGTAAAATATGAAAGTGCAAGTAAAAAACATTAAATACTTAATTTACTGAAATAAAAAAGACAATTTTTTGTTTCATAAAAAATTTAAGTCCATAATCTGAATTTTATAGACATTGAGCCTAAGACTTGAAAAATATCTAAAATAATACATGCCCAGAGAAAATTTACCTGCCCAGGTATTAAAAGCAGGATGTGTAGAAAGATTTTTCTTTTGATGCCAAAAATTAGAAGTCTTTTTAGGTTCAAAAAGTACATAAAACTATTTTTAGCTACTCAGTATTGGTATTACTAACTGTAAATAGCATTTGGAGGGAAATATCGTTTGGAGTATCATATTGCCCCAATGTCTGTCTATACCTAGGTCACAGGGAAGTTAACAGAAGTGAGATATACATATATATCTTTGACCACAACAGAAATTAGGCCACCAAGTTTATTCAAACTGCACTTGAGAATAATTATTTTGAGTTCTTTTTCTTACGGATAAACCTTGGAAGATAATTAAATAAAACATAGCAAATAAACATATATAGATACATAAATGAAATAGTTTTCATAAATAAATAATTTTCAATAAATAAAATAAGAAATTAGGCCACCAAGTTTATTTAAACTGCACTTGAGAATAATTTTTTTCAATTCTTTTTCTTACGCATAGGCCTTGGAATATAGTTAAATAAAACACAGCAAATAAACACATATAGATACATAAATAAAATAATTTTCATCAAAAAAGGATTGACCTATTCCTGCTGTTAAAATACATCAAAAATAAACCGACAGAATAAAAAATACAGGAAAAGGTAAGTAATATTTATACGTAATGTTTTATATATATACATATATATACAGTATATATATAGAGAGGGTGGGCGACATCATGACCATTTATGTATATATATACTGTATGTATGACCTTAACTAAAAAAGACATGCAAAGAATGCAGACAACTCAAAGAATATGTATAGAGAGAGTGAAATCACTGAAATGGCAATGGGCTGGACATGTTGCCAAAAGAGCAGACCATCGATGGACAACCGAAATTTTTGATTGGATTCCGAAGGACAGAAAACGACCCAGAAGACCCCGTGGGAGATGGGTGGACGAAATTCGAAAGCATGCCTGAGTAACATGGAGGAGACAGGCTAGAGACAGACAATAGTGGAAGAAATTTGAGGAGACCTTCATTCAGCAGTGGATTGATAATGGTATATATATCATCATTGACAACCATTGTCATTACGATATATATCATCATCATCATCATTGTCAACCATTATCAATCCACTGCTGGACGAAGGTCTCCCCAAGTTTCCTCCACAACGGTCTGTCTTGTGCCAGTCTCCTCCATGTCACTCCCGCATATTTACGAATTTCATCCACCCATCTCCCATGTGGTCTTTTTCTGGGTCTTTTCCTGTCCCTTGGAATCCAATCTAAAATTTCGGCTGTCCATCTATGGTCTGTCCTTCTGGCAGTATGTCCAGCCCATTGCCATTTCAGGGATTTAACTCTGATCATGATGTCTTCTACTCTCGTCATTTTTCGGATCCACGAGTTCCTCTTCTTATCTCTCCTGGTTATACCAAGCATGCACCTCTCCATGCTTCTTTGAGTTGTCTGCAGCCTTTGTATGTCTCTTTTAGTTAAGGTCCACGTCTCTGCACCATACGTAAGCACTGGAAGGATGCATTGATCAAACACTTTTCTTTTAAGACATAATGGCATATTGCTCTTGAAAATTATGCTGTTTCTTCCAAAAGCTCTCCAGGCAAGTTTTGTACGCCGATTAATTTCTTCATCAATGTGACCCTCACTTGATATCTGCTGTCCAAGATAAACATACGTATCTGTTATCTCCAGTTGTTCTCCATCAATCGATAAATCTTCATTTCTTGTAAAAGCATTGAACATCACTTTTGTCTTCTGAAAGTTCATTTTTAATCCCACTTCTTTACTCTTGTCAGCAAGTTCCTGGATCATACTCTGCAGCTCTGATGGGGTAGTTGCAAAAATGACTACGTCATCAGCAAAACGAAGGTGGGTTAGATAATCTCCATTAATCTTTATCCCTTTGTTTTCCCAGTTCAGTGATTGAAAGACATTTTCCAATGAGGCATTAAAGAGCTTCGGAGATATGGTGTCACCTTGTCTCACTCCCTTTCCAATTTTTATGTGTGTTGTATTTTCAAACAGCCGAATCTTTGCACTTGCATTTTCATAGATGTTATTAATAATATTAATGTATGCATCTTCAATACCGCAGGATTTCAGAGCCGTGGTAACTGCTGATGGTTTCACCGAATCAAAGGCTTTTTCATAATCGATAAAAGCCATGCACAATGGAAGTTCATATTCCCTCGCTCTCTCAATTAGTTCTCTCAGTACGTGGATATGATCTATTGTGCTGTAGCCACTCCTGAATCCAGCTTGTTCTCTCGGTTGAGCCATGTCCAGTGTTACCTTCAAGCGGTGTGAAAGAACTTTAGTGAAGATTTTATAAACCACTGATAGGAGGCTGATAGGTCTGTAGTTCCTGAGATCCTCAATGTCACCTTTTTTATGTAGCAGGATCATTGTAGCATTGTTCCAATCCTCAGGAATCTTCCCTTCATTAAGGCATCGAGTGAAAATTTGGGCGAGTACTGTTTCAATTTCTCCACTTGCTTCTTGTATGATGTCTATAGTAATTCCATCTTCTCCTGGAGCTTTCCCCCGCTTCATGTTCTTGATTGCATGAGCAACTTCTGCTGGGAGGACTGGAAGAACTCTGGTACCTTTCATGATGTCTGGAGTACATGTATCATCCCTTTCATATAATTTGGAGTAGAAATCTTTCACTCTTGTCAAAATTTCGCCTCTATTTCTTGTTATAGAACCATCTTCTTTTCTCAGAGCCATAATCTGTTTTCTTCCCTTACTGAGATGTCCCTTTGCTATCTTTAGGCTTTGGTTGTTTTCAATTGCTTTCCTCACTAGCTCACAGTTGAATTTCCTTACGTCTTCAGTGATACTTTTTCGTGCTGTCTTGCATAGCTCTATATATTCCACTTTGGAAGTCACATCTTCTTTAGTTGTCCTCATCTCTCTTCTTTTTTGCATCAACATTTTGGTTTTTCCTGATAATTTGTTTACATGCAACTTGTTCTTAGACCCAGCTAGTTTTGTTGCTGTTTCCATAAGAGCTTTGGTTACTTTTCTGTTAACTTCCGAAATATCCACTTCTTCCGATGTTAGGCCTTCTAAAGCAGAGAATCTGTTCTTCAGTTCCAACTTGAAAGTATTATGGTGTTTTTTAAGGTTGGTTATGTCAGTACATTCTGTTTGTCTTATGAGCTTGCCACGTTCCAGTTTAGTGTTGAGGTGCATCTTACATCTCACCAATCTATGGTCACTACCTGTGTTGAACTTGTTCAGCACACTGCAGTCTTCGATGACGAATTTTTTGTTACACATAATAAAATCAATTTCACTTGTCGTCCCAATTGGATGTCTCCATGTCCATTTCCTGTGTGGCTTTTTCTTGAAAAAGGAATTCAAGATGAAAAATCCTTCTGCCTCTGCAAACTCAACGAGAGTATTTCCACGCTGGTTTCTGTTGCCGTGACCGAATTTACCTACTGAAGTTTCATTCTGTTGCCGGTGCCCTATTTTTGCATTGAAATCTCCCATAATTATCTTCAAGTGCTGCTTACCTTTATTATTTAGATGACGAATTTCCTCATAAAATTCTTCAATTTCTTCTTCAGGATGACTTGTGGTGGGTGCATAAGTTTGAATAATCTGAGCCTGGTATCTTCTCGATAGTTGGATAACGAGTCGTGCAGCTCTGTCAGAGGAACTTTCAACTTCTACCACTTTATCCTTCAGTTTCTTGTTTATTATAAATCCAACACCACTAGTTCTGCCAGTATCTGTCCCACGATAATAGAAGAGATGTCCACTTTTCAGTTCAATGAGATCTTCTCCTTTTCTCCTTACCTCACTTAGCCCGACGATGTCCCACTTGATCCTTTGTAGTTCCTCTTCCAATTCAAGAAGCCTTGAATCAGAAGATAGGGAGCGTCCGTTGTAGGTAGCCAAGGTCAGCATCAAATGGCAGCCTAGTCCGGTCCTCCGGGGATTCTTAGCACCCTCTGCCTTCATGTCGCACTGGCCGCTGCCTTGGCCAGGTACATTCCAGCTGCCGGAGACTGAGGGCCAAGATTTAAGTTGTAGAGTCATTTTGGAGGTGTTTGGCCATAACTCACCACGCTGGCCAAGCGGGTTGGTGAGTGTGGGATAGCATTTCCTCTGATCCCGATGGTATAGTTATACCGCTATTTGCGGTCGTCAGAGCCCCTTTAGTGGGAACAGGATGCACCACGAGAAGGCGGGGTTGACATTTGTCAAGGAGAGGCTGTGATGTTACGCATCACCTGACCTTACATCCTACGATATATATATATATATATATATATACACTGTATATAATCATTATATATATAAGGTCTCTCCAACTTTCTTCCACAATTGTCTGTTTTGAGCCTATCTCCTCCATGTTATTCCGCTATGCTTTCGAATTTCATCCACCCATCTCCCATGGGGTCTTCTGGTTTATTTTCTGTAACATCTAAGCTATAATTTAACTCCGGGGCTCCAGATGCCTTTCCCTGAAAAGTGGTTTGGGGTTCCTGAGTTGTTTTATTCTATGTCATTTTTGTTTAGAATCATGAAAGTGGGTTACTTCTGGTTAATTCTATGTTTATTTCTACTACGTCTAATTCCTGCAGCAAGGTGCAGTGTTGATGTGGTCTAATTACTACATGAGTGTGCTTTACTTCTTTTTACTGATATATGTATAACATCAACCATTATCAATCCACTGCTGGATGAAGGCCTCCCCAAGTTTCTTCCACAGTTGTGTCTTGAGCCTGTCTCCTCCGTGTTACTCCTGCATGAATTCGAATTTCATCCATTCATCTCCCATGGGGTCTTCTTCTGGGTCTTATATATATATATACATATATAGAAAGAGAGAGAATTATATTGTGTGAAGTATTTAGTGTATGTGCTGGGGGATACCTTTATTATGGTCAAGTTACCACAATTGCCTTGCCTACCCACGAATAAGGCTTACAGATCTGTGTTGTCGAATGTTAAGGCTAACAAACAGATTAGAAACATGCCCAGTGCTAAGGACTTTTAATTTTTATTAAATGAAAACCAGTTAAGTAGTAGTTTTCTTCTGATTATATAAGATAGGGGCCGTTGGTAAAAGTGTTTTAATATTGTTACCTCTTGGCTGTGTAAACTCATTGTTTGTTTTCCGTTTTTCTTTGAACTTTTTTTTCATTTAAAACTCTCATAAAATGTTTGGCGTCTATGTATTTGGAGTGATAAGCTGTGGGATGATTCAGCATTCTCATGGTAATGACCGACGAATATCTAAGATTTTTACCGAAATTGCGGATTGACTGCAACTGTAGTTTTTCTTTTTTTCTTTCTTTTTTTTTTTCATTTACTCTATTACCGCTGACTTATATTTCACTGAAAATTTGTTTAAAAAAGTTTGTGAAATGCCAAAAAATTACGGCATGAGATTTTATTCAACGAGAGCAAGCTGCATCCATTAAAATATCATTTTCTTTTTAAAACACTATTGCCGCCAACTAACAACGAAAAGCGTTATTTGATACGTTAAAGTTTTAGTCTCACCCCCCCCCTAGGTGTTTATAACAACATTTCTGAGTTATATCCTTATTTAACATCAAACCATATATTACGAAAACTCCCTTTCTTAACACGGAACGGAAATCGTTCTGTACCTCATCAAACATGGCTGCCACTTGTTTCCGGTGGCTTCACCCGTTCCCCGACGTAAGCGCTCTACGTACTTCTATCTCGTTGGCTTAAACAACCAACAGAATAATACAGTTTTAGCACGTAGTTAAGCAACAAGACCGCCCAAGTGAAGTCCCAAACGTGAACCAAAGAATAAAAAAAAACACTTAAAAAATGTCATTCCCTGGGGAAAAAAGCACTACCAAAAATAAAATAAAATAAAAATAAAATGGAGGAATTTCGTGTGCAGCATAATTTTGTGCGGGACAGTCATGGGAACTTTCCCATCCTCCTTGGCTGCTGTTGTGAGGTTGGCCATTTTGTGTCAGTGGAGTGAAGTGGTAGCAGCATGTGAGTAAGCTCTTGCCTTTGTTCGTGTGCAGGTTCTTTCTCTTGTTTTATTTGTTTTCAGTAAATGCTTAAAATATATTATTTTTCATTTTTGGCATTGGTGCAAATTGTATTCTAACTATTTGAGTATTTTCTTTCGGCCATGAGCTCGTTTTTGTGCACTTTATTAAAGCTGTTAACTGGGCACTCGACCTCGTGGTTGAAGTCGTTTTTCGGAGTTGGTTGGAACAAATTTTCTATTTTTGTAATCTTAAAGCATTCCTAAAATACTTTGTAAATATTGCAACTTTTATTTTTAACTTTAAGTACCTTTTCCAAAGCATTTTCGAGTTGTTTTTTTTTTTGTTCTTCTGGCTTCCGTTTTTTCGTGGGAAATGTAAGAAAAAAGTTCCTATTTACTACCGTGGTCTCTGTTATAATTTTTTATTCTTTTATTTGTATTCTATTTTATTTTTGGTAGTGCTTTTTTCCCTAGAGAATGACATTTTTTTAAGTGTTTTTTTTATTCTTTGGTTCACGTTTGAAACTTCATTTGGGCGGTCTTGTAGCTTAACCACGTCCTAAAACTGTATTGTTCTGTTGGTTGTTTAAGCCTTCTCTCATTTTTTGTGAGTTTATTGACAACTTTTTTCTGTTTTTTGTGGGAGATGATGAGTATGGGTTGGGCCAGGAAACTGATAGATGTATGCCAAAACTTTTGCTAAATTATTTTTTTCCGCACCTTTGAGGGCGGTTATGTAAAATAAAAAAATTGGGGGGGGGGGGCTTATACTTGCATCTATGGCTTTGCCGAAACCCATTTTCAACTAGGTCTTGGTGGAAGTGAGAAAATGCAGAGTTTTCCTTGTCCTTGATAAAGCCAAGGCTCGGCATTCTCGACACTCGACACGGCATTCTCGACACCTTGGCTACGTATAATGGACGCTCCCTATCTTCTGATTCAAGGCTTCTTGAATTGGAACAGGAACTACAAAGGATCAAGTGGGACATCGTCGGGCTAAATGAGGTAAGGAGAAAAGGAGAAGATCTCATTGAACTGAAAAGTGGACATCTCTTTTACTATCGTGGGACAGATACTGGCAGAACTAGTGGTGTTGGATTTATAATAAACAAGAAACTGAAGGATAAAGTTGTAGAAGTTGAAAGTTCCTCTGACAGAGCTGCAAGACTCGTTATCCAACTCTCTAGAAGATACCAGGCTCAGATTATTCAACCTTATGCACCCACCACAAGTCATCCTGAAGAAGAAATTGAAGAATTTTATGAGGAAATTCGTCATCTAAATAATAAAGGTAAGCAGCACTTAAAAATAATTATGGGAGATTTCAATGCAAAAATAGGGCAACGACAACAGAATGAAACTTCAGTAGGTAAATTCGGTCACGGCAACAGAAACCAGCGTGGAACTACTCTCGTAGAGTTTGCAGAGGCAGAAGGGTTTTTCATCTTGAACTCCTTTTTCATGAAAAAGCCACACAGGAAATGGACATGGAGACATCCAAATGGGACGACAAGTGAAATTAATTTTATTATGTGTAACAAAAAATTCGTCATAGAAGACTGCAGTGTGCTAAACAAGTTCAACACAGGTAGTGACTATAGATTGGTGAGATGTAAGATGCACCTTTAACACTAAACTCGAACGTAGCAAGCTCATAAGACAAACAAAATGTATTGATATAACCAACCTTAAAAAACACCATAAAACCTTCAAGTTGGAACTGAAGAACAGATTCTCTGCTTTAGAAGGCCTAACATCGGAAGAAGTGGATATTTCTGAAGTTAACAGAAAAGTAACCAAAGCTCTTATGGAAACAACAACAAAATTAGCTGGGTCTAAGAACAAGTTGCATGTGAACAAATTGTCGGGAAACACCAAAATGTTGATGCAAAAAAGAAGAGTGATGAGGACAACTAAAGAAGATGTGACTTCCAAAGTGGAATATATAGAGCTATGCAAGACAGTACGAAAAAGTATCTCTGAAGACGTAAGGAAATTCAAATGTGAACTAGTAAGGAAAGCAATTGAAATCAACCAAAGCCTAAAGATAGCAAAGAGACATCTCAGTAAGGGAAGAAAACAGATTATGGCACTGAGAAAAGAAGATCGTTCTGTAACAAGAAATAGAGGCGAAATTTTGACAAGAGTAAAAGATTTCTACTCCAAATTATATGAAAGGGATGATACATGTACTCCAGACATCATGAAAGGTACCAGTACCAGAGTTCTTCCAGTCATCCCAGCAGAAGTTTCACATGCAATCAAGAACATGAAGCTGGGAAAAGCTCCAGGAGAAAATGGAATTACTGTAGACATCCTACAAGAAGCAAGTGGTGAAATCGAAACAGTACTCGACCAAATTTTCACTCGATGCCTTAATGAAGGAAAGATTCCAGAGGATTGGAACAACGCTACAATGATCTTGCTACATAAAAAAGGTGACATTGAGGATCTCAGGAACTACAGACCTATCAGCCTCCTATCAGTGGTTTATAAAATCTTCACTAAAGTTCTTTCACACCGCTTAAAGGTGACACTAGACATGGCTCAACCTAGAGAACAAACTGGACTCAGGAGTGGCTACAGCACAATAGATCATATCCACGTACTGAGAGAACTAATTGAAAGAGCGAGGGAATATGAACTTCCATTGTGCATGGCTTTTATCGATTATGAAAAAGCCTTTGATTCGGTGAAACCATCAGCAGTTACAATGACCCTGAAATCCTGCAGTATTGAAGATGCGTACATTAATATTATTAATAACATCTATGAAAATGCAGGAGCAAAGATTCGGCTGTTTGAAAACACAACACACATAAAAATTGGAAAAGGAGTGAGACAAGGTGACACCATATCTCCCAAGCTCTTTAATGCCACCTTGGAAAATGTCTTTCAATCACTGAACTGGGAAAACAAAGGGATAAAGATTAATGGAGATTATCTAACCCACCTTCGTTTTGCTGATGACGTAGTCATTTTTGCAACTACCCCATCAGAGCTGCAGAGTATGATCCAGGAACTTGCTGACAAGAGTAAAGAAGTGGGATTAAAAGTGAACTTTCAAAAGACAAAAGTGATGTTCAATGCTTTTACAAGAAATGAAGATTTATCGATTGATGGAGAAAAGCTGGAGATAATAGACACGTACATTTATCTTGGACAGCAGATATCAAGTAAGGGTCACATTGATGAAGAAATTAATCGGCGTACAAAACTTGCCTGGATAGAAACAGCATAATTATTAAGAGCAATATGCTATTATGTCTTAAAAGAAAAGTGTTTGATCAATGCATCCTTCCAGTGCTTACGTATGGTGCAGAGACGTGGACCTTAACTAAAAGAGACATACAAAGGCTGCAGACAACGCAAAGCAACATGGAGAGGTGCATGCTTTGTGTAACCAGGAGAGATAAGAAGAGGAACTCGTGGATCCGAAAAATGACAAGAGTGGAAGACATCATGATCAGAGTTAAATCCCTGAAATGGCAATGGGCTGGACATACTGCCAGAAGGACAGACCATCGATGGACAACCGAAATTTTAGATTGGATTCCAAGGGACAGGAAAAGACCCAGAAAAAGACCACGTGGAAGACGGGTGGATGAAATTCGAAAGTATGCGAGAGTGACATGGAGGACTGGCACAAGACAAACCGTTGTGGAGGAAACTTGGGGTGACCTTCGTCCAGCAGTGTATTGATAATGGTTGACAATGATGATGATAATATATATATATATATATATATATATATATATATATATATATATATATACTTAAGAGCAAAACTGAAGACTAAGGAAAAAATTTTAGAATTTAACACGAAGGGTGCAAAATAACCTGAAAATCAAAACGCGCAACGCAGCAGTTTTGAAAATTCAGAATTCACATTCTATAAAGAAGATACCTAAGCAAAAAAATACAAATATAATTTTGACTCACACCTAGTACAACATAGAAAAGGTTATGTATCTACCTGTGTGAGTAAAAGGAGAAAAGATAAAAAAATAAAATAAAACAACTGAATGTAGAAGGTGTCGAGAATACTGAGCCTTGGTTTTGCTGGTCCTTGATAAAGCCAAGGCTCAGTATTCTCGACACCTTCTACATTCAGTTGTTTTATTTTATTTTTTTATCTTTTCTCCTTTTACTCACACAGGTAGATACATAACCTTTTCTATGTTGTACTAGGTGTGAGTCAAAATTATATTTGTATTTTTTTGCTTAGGTATCTTCTTTATAGAATATATATATATATATATATATATATATAAGTTTTTTTTTTCTACTATCTTTGTTTTAAAATTCAGAATATATCCCACGTGAGTAGCTGATAAAACTTCAGACAAATTCTCCAGTTATATGAAATGATTAGTAACATGTGTATGTTCTTTTATTTCATTGATTATATAGTAGTATATGCATTTTTATTTTGCTATGTCGCACCCTATCATGTCCCTTCCTTACAAACTTTGTCTTCTTTTCTTTCTTAAGTTCTGTCATCATCTTTTATGCTTACATTTTAACGCTTTCTTAAAGGTTCTGAAAATCAAACACTGGACTCTAATGATGTTGATATGTACTTCTTAGGTAAGACAAGGATTTTTTTCAATAGAGCTCCCACGTGTGGTCTTACCCTCAGAATATTGACAATTACGCATCACTATTAATTTCTTAATGCCAAAATCCTGGTTTTTCCTGTCCCTGTAGTTATGTCACTACTTTGACTGAAAATATTTTCGACTGCCTTGTTCTTTGTGCATTTGGTAAAAGTAAAGCTTTTATAGTATTGCTTGCATTGAAACCAATGTAACTGATCAAGAAACAGCTTGTATCGTAAAAGAAGTGGGAACGTTATGAACAAAACAAAATGACCCACACACATCAATGTAAACTATTTATTCAGTTTTGCACCTCATCTGCTTTTAAAATGCATCTCCTGCTGATTAAGAAAAAATGCATTGCAGTTAGATATTTTGTTAAGACCGTCTTCAAAGCTTTTTACAACACATTCAAAAGTTTCGGTAACAACCTCAGAGGTGCGAGTTTAAAATTTGTCTTTTCTAGTAGTGGAAGTATATGTATGCAAACATTCCGGTTCATTTGCACAATCTATTTTCATAAGCTTTAGACCAACGTGCTTTCCTAAAGCATTTATGAAAACGCGATACAAAATGCAATACTACCTCTTATAGAAGTTTTATGTTTTCTTGAAGACTATGATTTTTATAAGAGACGAGGGCATCGTATTATAGGCACAAGATTCGCGTTTACCATAAGCATTTCTGCTGTAATATCATATGCGTTTGGAAATCGATAGCGTGCGTATCAAACTTTCAATTTAAAATAGAGATCACCAGTTTTTTATAAAAGCAATTTTTTTTAATAATTAGAATACATAATTTTTCCATGCCTTAAAAACTGCACTTGATTTTCATCAATAAACTCCAGGTACAACGTTTGAGTATACCTGTAAAATGAATACTTCATGCAACTGCCTTTAGAATTTGAATGATTTACGTATTCAGCAAGTACTGTATAAAACAAATTTTCACTCAGCACTGTTTTATAGCCTTTAACTTGGTTGGGTATGTATATTTTTGTTTCGGTGACGAGTCAGTTGTTTCCTGAATTTCTAGTATATGAAAGCTTTTGCAAAGCAAATTATTTCGTACCAGCATTTTTAGAATGTAACTACGTTCTCTAACTTACTACCGAAAACATTTTATGTGGATCGTATGATAACACGTTTTTCGTGTTATTCTCGTGTTAATTTGCTGTAATCACTAAATCTGCATTTGAAACACACATAGCAAAACGTGAAATGCATGAGTCAATCATGTAGTCGGCATATCAGCACTTCAGTATCGTTTGATAGGTTTGCATATAGTAAATGTTGGTTCATTTATTCAGTAGACACACAGTGGCACAGTTGTAGCAGAAACGCATTCTTATGAATTCCAGCGAGTCATTAGTAATTCTTCCGAAAAGTCACGCTGTCTGAAAATGGTTAGAAGTTATCTAATTTAGATCTTCTGAAATATGCACGTGGTTATAATTTTTTATTTAGAATTTAATGCTTAGTTTTTCATGTGCTTAACAATGTTTTTATTCTAACCTTAAAATATCTACTGTAAAATCAGTCACTTTGCAGAAAACATGTGTTTTTTAAGCATGTAGTATCATTTTATTACATCCTCACTAACCCTAGATTAAAGGAAATATGCAGAAACCTCATTTTATTCAACACATGCTAAAAATTCATAAGCCAAATTAGCATTGCCTCCCCCGGTGGCAGTGAGATTAGAGGCGCAGCCCTTGGGATTATTGTCCGAGTTGGCACTGACTTTGAACAGAGAATAAAGCATGGGTGGTATGTTTTTTCCATGGCGCTGGTGCTGTCCCTTTCATGGAACCAGTAGAGGGACCTTATAGCCTTTGATACTGAGTGTGTCAAGTTGGCCGAACCATATATCGAAAAAATTGAATTTTCACTCTCACTATTTAGTGCTCATTTAGTACTAATTAGTGCCCGAATCGCTGAATTAGTACTGCAAAATTAAGCAAGTTATTAAGATTTTAATGTGGCTGGCCAGAGGCACTAATTGCGTACGCAGAGAAATTCTGGAAATATTCATTTTTTTTCATATGTGACGGGCCAGCTTGACGCCACATTAAATTCTTAATAACTTGCTTAATTTTGCAGCAGAAATTTAACGATTCGGGCTCTAAGTAGCACAAATTGAGCACTAAATAGTGATAGTGGAAATTAAAATTTTCGATATATGGTTCGGCCATATATCGAAATATCAAAATGAATAAATTCACATAAACAAGATGTTATTATGAGAACAAAAGCGAGACATAGTTTCGTAGCAACGCAATGCAAGAGGTGTTCTTAGGTTATCAACTGCACAGAAGAGGGTAAATGATAATCGGCACGACGTTTGCTGTGGGGTTTAATGATCACCGTGAACAAACTCTGCGTGGCAGTGATGCAAACATTAAAAAAACCCAATAAACTGCAAAAAAAAAACTTACATTCAACGAAGAGAGAAAAAGGGAGTCCAAACAAATAAGCCAGGAAATTCTTTATATCCAAAATCATACTAATTAACGGAAGAAAGTCCTGGAAAACGAGCTATCACGTAAATGTCTTTTCGTACTGCTACGTTATTTTAAAACATTACCATACGATGAAAGAGTTCCTAAATTAAACCTTAACGGCCGGACGAAACATTTAAAAACAGAAGTCAAACTTACGGAAATTATGCTTTATTCAAGATGTTTTCTCCAACACATCGTAACATAACATAGCACTCCACATTAAACGCACCACACACCAACAACGCTACGTTCCACAACGCTCTACAACACAACGCTTCACATTAATCGCTCCACAAGCAACAGTTTACTCGTAGTTTATATCTCTTGTTCTTATCTAATAACAGGCATACGTCACGTTCATTCTACCTCAATTATGTTGCCAACAGTATTCATTTGAGAGAAAAGATATCACGTTAAGTGTGAAGTATAACTGGGAACAAACTCATGATTTACATAGGGAAAGAAACTGAAAAGGAAAGTTAATTTATAATATACATCACATCATCTCCCTCGTATTTTTTTTTTTTTTTTTTGCCAAGAACCTATCAATTTTGTGAGGTATCCTTTCAAAATAATCTGATCATTCATTCATCTCTTACAGATAAGAACTTACAAAATTGATGAAGAGATTTGTTGACCAGTTGCTGTAGTTGACTTTATATCAGTACACAGTCTCTAAACATCAATAGTTCAATATCACCAACATTCATTGAAAAAAGAAACTTTCTGTACGATATGAAATCTTCATATTATAAGTCGTGATAAATATTTTGTCACAATACGTGCGGAGAACACTCATCAATATACATGTAAGAAGTAGCACAGTAGTAAAAAAAAACTGCGTAATGCAGGAAAAAAAACTACAACATTTTTAACGTGGAGTTAATTTACACATTCGTCCACACCTGATAACTTCTCAGGGAAGGCAAAACATTCACAAAATTGAAGTGACAAGCATTTTAGTAAGTTGAACATTTTAGCACAGGCAACAGGTGTAAATTTAGTTAGTTGAAAAAAAGACTGCACTTGCAGAAAAAAATTCAACACAAAACACAACAAGTGTCAAGCACACAAAAAAAGGTTAATTATAGAACAACAACCCAAAAACCTTTAACTGAACACTTGTCGGCCAGGGCCGACTTCGAACTACCCCCATGCATTCACACATCCAATTTTTAGATGGGATAGGGAAACCCTGGAAAACCCTACCCTGGGGGTGAAACATCTATAGATATAAACAAAGGCAATGGCTGATATTCATGTTATGCCGAAAAGGCAACATTTACAAAATTGAAGTGACAAGCATTTTAGTACTAAAAAATAATTAATGTGGCGCCACACCAAAAGAAAAAAAAATATTACATACTGACAAGGAGATAATGTATGCGATATTTTGTCCTCAAGTCTGTCATAAAAGTTCTGTGATACTTTGAGTACAGAGAAAAGTTCAAATAAATAGTCTTTTTATAGAGCAAAGCTCTGTGATACATTTTGAGTATAGAGAAAGATTCAAATAGTCTTTTTAGAGCAAAGCTCTATGTAGCAAAAACTTCCTATTGAACTTGAAGGTCAATTGTAATAACAAAAAAAAATGTTTTAACCATACCTTTTCCTGGCAAAGAAAACCCGTGTGCGGACATGCTTACTTTGCTGTCGGGGCGACAGCGGCATTATCGAAGCTTCACAGGCTTAGGTTGCAGGACACTGGATCGCCGGGATGTCTCAGGATTTCTCGTGGACAAGGTAAGTTGACCAGAAGAAGCAGGGTCATCAGGCTGTCGCAAGGAAGGTCCAGGCTGAAGCAAGGAGGTCCCAGGCTGAAGCAAGGAGGCCCCAGGATGACTTGGAAACGAACCCGGAATCTGAGAAGAGTGTAGATCCGGTCGTTTCTTTGGCGGTCGAAGAAGCGGCGTGAAGGTAGAAGGGCGCTTCCGTGGACGACGAGGAATAGTGGAGGAAGGTATAGGCTCCGTCCGTCCGGAGCGAAGATTCCAAGGACAAAATCCAGGCGGATGCAAATGCTGGACTCTACGTCTGGATTGTAGCCCAACACTAGAAGTTGCACTAGGAGACTGTGGAACAGGAGGGGAAAATTCAGGCGGTGGACGCTTGGTAGGTTTAGATGGCCCAGATGGCAAAAGAGGACGTTTTTTTTCCTACTGCAGATTGATTAAATGTTCCTAAAGTAGGCAACTCTCAGTAAAAACAGAAGGAGGGATTTTTTTACTTGGAGACTGAAGAACCTCAACAATATTGTCCGATGATTCAGATTCAGCAAGAGGTGTGACTCTTTTAGGCACATGAGAGATAGAAACACCTGAAGATGAAATGTCTGTTCTTGTCCTTTTTAACTTTTTAGATTTAGAACCAAACGGAGGCACCGTGCGTGAAGAAGTAAATGGAGCGATTGGATTATGAGAAGCAGATGAAAATGAACCTCGTTGCACATGACAAGGATATCCAGAGGAACTGGAAGTACTTGAACTCTCGTCTTTTGCGAAGGCAGGAGACGGAGGAGTTGAATTAATTGCAGAACCCCGAGTAAATGGAATAATGTCAGAATGAGAATCGTGGAACGTGGAAGCAAAGACCCGCTCAGATTTAGGTAGAGAATCGGACAGGACAGGGGTGTGGTTAATAATTTCATCATTAACTATACATACTTGTGAAGAGTCCCACCCTCTGCCTGAGGATTCCTACTAGATTTAGGGTCAATAATTGCATCATTGCTTCTAATAACCCATTTCCTACATTGCTGCACATGGGCAGAATGTAGGGAGCCATCTGGCTTCTTTAATACGACATTATTATTGTACAATTCCACCAATTCAAAATGGCCTTCATATAAGGGTGCAAAGTTTTTTACGAACGTATGTGTAACGGAATATTGAAAATGAGTTTCTAACAATACCAGATCTCCAGCTGCGAGATCTAGTTCTCTTCTTTTTGCATTATAGTGCCTAGCTTGGCTTAATTGAGCTCGACTGATAGCAGCCCGTGCCTTTTGCGCAAGTAGTTTTACAGATTCAAGTGTCGGTCTTTGGTTGATTTCATCGACAATGCCAGTTAAATTCTCAAAAGGGGTGCGGATTTTGCGCCATAGAAAAAGTTCAGCGAGCGTAAGCCGCGTTGATTCATGAAATGATGAGCGAAGGGCGAAGCAAAACATTTCAACGTGTTCGTCCCAACGCTCATGATTATTGCCAATGAAAGTTGTGATCATCTTTAGTAAGGTTCGATTAACACGCTTAGCCGGATTGGCTTGAGGATGATATGGACTGATAAATTTGTGTTTGATTTGAAGCCTCGCACACATTCGCTCGAATAACTCCGAAATGAACTGAATCCCGTGGTCAGAGACTACGGTGAGGGGACAGCCAAAACGAGTAAAAACATTATGTATAAGAGTATCACATATTATATCAGCCGTAGCTGCTTTAATGGGGAATGCTTCCACCCTTTTAGAAAAGTTATCTGTAAAAACTAAAATATAACATGACTTAGTTTTAGTTGATAATGGATAAGGGCCTAATAAATCTGTAGATATATTTTTTTTTAATTGAAGGTTTAACGACCACCGTTAGCAACTCAATGGGCTATAAGCAGTCGCCCGTCCCTAATTTAAGGTCACTGGTTCCAGGGAAGGGAGAGAGCCAGTGCCGTAAGACAAACACAACATCCATGCCTCACGGGATTCGAACCCGGACCCCTTTCGGACGAATGATCAGAGGCCATCGCTTAGACCACTGCGCCACCAAGGCGGAAGATATGGTTTCAAATACATAATTATTTGAATTACAAATAAGGTGACCGGCCGGTCGTTTATTATCATAATTGTACTTTTGATGAGTACTACATGAGCGAATGTATGCGAGTATACTATTGTACATGCCCGGCCAGTAGGCAACGTCTCGAAGTTTAGTACGAGTTTTTCGTATGCCTAAGTGACCGGCAAGAGGAATATCATGAAATTCATATAGTAAGGCCATGCGAAGAGACTGAGGTATCGCAGGGCGGTACTCAGCTCTCGAATTCACAATTTTTTTATAATACAAAATACCATCGATGATCTCACAATTTTGACTACGACCCGCTAAAGAAGGTTTACTAGGAGCAGAAGAACCAGCGAGTAAGAAATTATAGATTTCCCCAAAATCTGGATCATTCGGCAGTTCAGAAATTATCTGCTCCCTTGAAGTGATTTCCGAAATTAGAAATAGGGAGGGAGGTCCAGTATACGCCTGGCCACCAGAACTGACCGGACAGCAAGACAGTATGTCAGGCAGTCGGTTTGACTTACCAGAGCGATACTGAATTCGAGCATTAAATTCTTGAAGTCGAAGTGTCCATTTTAACAATCTTCGAGACAGATTCTTAGCAGTCGTTAAATATTGTAATGCCGAATGATCCGTAATGACATTGACAGTTAAGTGATTGAGATAGCATTTAAATTTGGTAACTGCAAACAAAATATCTAAGCATTCTCGCTCAGTAGCAGAATAATTACGTTCTGCTTTGTTAAGAATTCGAAAGGCATATGCAATAGGGTGCCCTCGTTGAGATAAAACAGCTCCTAGACCAACACCTGATGCATCAGCAAAAATATTAAACATTTCTGCATGGTTAGAAAAGGCCAACACAGGTGGCGAAACCAAGGCATGTTTAAGAGCATTAAAAGCAGTTTCTGCCTCCGTGGACCAAACAAAGTGTCTATACTTTCGTTTTAATGTAAATAAAGGTTCGCATAAAGTAGCGTACCCCGGAACAAACTGTTGATACCACCCGGTCATGCTTAAGAATCTAGACAATTCTTTTGCCGACTTAGGCCTAGGAAAGTCAGAAATTGGCTTGAGCTTTGAGTCGTGAGTTAGAAGACCATTAGGGGTAATTTTTAATCCAGATATACAAGTTCGTCCCGTCCAATTTGACATTTGGCAGCCTTTAAAGTCAAACCCGCATTATGTAACAGTTTGAAAATTTAGTCCATCAGAGACAGATGCTCCTCAAAAGTTTCAGAAGAGACAATTAATGAAGATGTTGTGCATATACAATACATTTAAAGAACTTACACCGTCTTTGCACGATATGTTTAATTAAACATATCGTGCAAAGACGGTGTAAGTTCTTTAAATGCAGAGACAATTATATCATCCAGATAGACATGGACATTAGGTCCGAGCACAGGACGTAAGACTGAGTCCATTAGGCGCTGAAACGTTGCAGGAGCATATGCCAATCCAAAGGGCATTTGCAGGAACTCATATGCTCCAAATGGGGTAATAAATCCAGTTTTTTTTCTACAGAATTTGGGTGGACAGCAACCTGCCAATAGCCGCTAGCTAAATCCAAAGTTGACAGCCAGTTTGTTGACGATAAAAACTGGCCGCCCCGGTGGCGCAGTGGTCTAAGGCGCTGGCCTCTGATCATTCGTCCGTAAGGGGTCCGGGTTCGAATCCCGGTCAGGCATGGATGTTGTGTTTGTCTTACGGCACTGGCTCTCTCCCTTCCCTGGAACCAGTTACCCTAAATTAGGGACGGGCGACTGCTTATAGCCCATTGAGTTGCTCACGGTGGTCGTTAAACCTCCAATCAAAAAAAAAATAAGAACTGGAGAATATCGCTAATTATAGGCAACGGATAATTGATAGCTTTAGTCACCGCATTCAGTTTACGATAATCTATCACAAAGCGATACTCTCCAGATTGTTTTTTACGAACAAGAAAAGCAGGCGCTGCCCAAGGACTAAGTGATTCCTTAATAATTCCCGAATGGAGCATGTCCTGAATTTTTTTGGAACTCAGCTTTTTTCTGGTTCGGACATGGATAAGGCTTAAATGCTATGGGATTAGCCCTTTCCGTATCAATGGTATGATACACCACCTGTGTAAACCCTGGCTTGTCAGAAAATAACCCTGGTCTGCTGTTTAAAACCTGACCAAGTTGGATCTTGTGCTCAGGCAATAATCTGTCACACGCAAGAACTGCAGAAAAATCAACAGGCTCTTCTGTGGTGGAAGGACTAACCTCAGGCATTAAGATTAGGCCATGCTCGAAATCAAGTGTAAGCTTAAACATGTTAATGAAATCCACCCCGAGAAGGCAATCCACGGGTAACTCTTAGATCAAGAAGAAAGTATAAGAAACTTGTACTTTGCCAATCTTGACAGGTAAATGAACTGAACCCGAGATGGAAAAGACATTATTGTCGGCACCTCACAGACATTGCTGGGAGGGCTCGACACAAGCATTTGGAAAGGTAGCAGCACAGAAATCAAAGTTTAATGCAGAAATGTCAGATCCAGAATCAATTTTAGTCGACACCACTACTTTACCCAAGGTGACAAGAATATCAGGCAATTGCGGAGCTTGAATAGTTAAAAAAGGGGGATTTGAGGTCTTCAGAAAAACGAGGAGATAGACTCGACCCATCTACCTCCTGCTGAAGTTTAAATTGTCGTGAAACTGAGTAGTATGTCTTAATTGATTTTGGAAATTTGCCGAAGCACCAGAACGTGCGGAGTTGTAGTAACGTGCAGGAGAGGCAGCATTAATTTCATTAGGCTTGCCTTGCCCCCCAGCACGGTGTTTTGGATATGTCTTGTCAACTGGGTAGCAATTATCCCGGGGACGAGAAACTTGGTTGTTATCCTGGTTCCCATAATAGTAAGGATGTCGCACCCCTGGTGCCCGACGATGAGGCGGCACGTATCAAGACTGCTGATAGACGTTCTTCACCCTTGACTGATAAGCAGCCTGCCGAGGCTGATTGAAAAATTGTCCTTGACGAAAGTTCTGTTTCGGCTGCTGATATCTATTAGTCTGAATAGGAGGTTCGTGGTACTGCGTACGTTGGCGGTACTCTTGGACCTGTGAAGATTGCCTTTTGCTGTGTCGTTCTTCAAACACTCGAATGAGTTTTAGGTACTTGTGAATGGAGAAAGGACGTCGAACTTCCAAAAAATCCTGCAGGTAGGGATCCAGCTGCTGTAGCAAAGTATCACAAATATCAGACTCGACTGCAGCGGGATCCCATAATTTATAAAGTCGAACTGTTTCTAGAGCGAACGAGACTGGACTATCTGACGCTCGCTGTCGCCTGTAAAACAGTTGTTTTAAGGCAAGGCGGGCCTTATTGGTGCCAAAAGGAAAGACATCCAAAACGTCAGCTCGAAATTGCTGATAGGAGCCCTCTGGATTTATCCGACGCCATTGTCTGTACCAGACCTTTGCAGTGTTTTGCAAACATGTGCCTGCAATAGGTATTTGACAGTCTTCAAGAACATTATATAAATCAAAATGATCGTTGAGATCCTCCTAAAACCTAAGCGATCCGCCGTTTCCCCTGAATACAATAGAACCCGCATGGGGTACGTAATGAGCAAGAATTTTGCTCCTTCTGACGGGAGGTGGTGGGGTAAATTGCTGTTGAGGCACTGCAGTCGAAGTACGCGGTACATACGTTTCGTACCTCGCGTATTCGCTGTCTGGTAAGTCGGAACCGCAGGCCTCGTACAGAGCACTTGGGGAGTTATTTGTTACTCTATAACGCTGAGTGCGTAGATTGTCTGTGGTAGAATTATGAGCCTCATGATCGTGTCTATAACTGTCATAGAAGAGACTGGTAGGATCCGTGAGGTTTGCCATTTTCCGTGACTTCTACTATGAATCTGTTCGGCTATAGTTCGGGTGCCAATATCCCGTAAATGTCGTTTCGTACTGCTACGTTATTTTAAAACATCACCATATGATGAAAGAGTTCCTAAATTAAACCTTAACGGCCGGACGAAACATTTAAAAACAGAAGTCAAACTTACGGAAATTATGCTTTATTCAAGATGTTTTCTCCAACACATCGTAACATAACATAGCACTCCACATAAAACGCACCACACACCAACAACGCTACGTCCCACAACGCTCTACAACACAATGCTCCACATTAATCGCTCCGCAAGCAACAGTTTACTCGTAGTTTATATCTCTTGTTCTTATCTAATAACAGGCATACGTCACGTTCATTCCACCTCAATCATGTTGCCAACAGTATTCATTTGAGAGAAAGATATCACGTTAAGTGTGAAGTATAACTGAGAACAAACTCAAGATTTACATAGAGAAATAAACTAAAAAGGAAAGTTCATTTAGAATATACGTCACAGAGCCCTCCGTGTTTTGCAAAGAAAAAACTAAACGAAAAAGTTGGTAAACACTGAATACACGAATGAGACTAAGGGAATAAAAGAGGAATGAAATAACATAATCGGAAAAATTAAAACCCTGCGATGAATTTAATTTACATAATTCTTGAAATAAGTACTCCAATAAATCACGCTGACTATGCGCAGAAAAGCGTCTCTCATTTTTCCTCAGAAATAGCTGCATCCATTGTCTAGTCTAGCGATTGTAATACCAGTATTTCGTAATCGGACTACTGACACACCGTACTACTCTTACCCACAGAAGTACCGGTATTTTCATTTGGAAAATGCTGATATTCAGGCATTTATTGAAAATTTGATTTGCTCACACTTATTCCTTAGAGAACGGGTCTCCAACACGTGGCCCTGCATTCTATTTTGCGCGGCCCTTGATCTCGCATAAACTAACGTTTCTTTCAACGCCTTAAATACGTTCCATAGTTTCAGCTATAGCTACTTCTTTCATCACTAAGAGCGTTTGTATTATATACCCTGGAAACTGTCCTATCGTCAAGTCGTTTACGGTTTAAACGTTAAAGTAAAACATTGTATTCACCGCTTATATTTACAAAGATGTGCATGAAATAATAGCAAGATTAAAATTCCTCTGCCCCAGTCAATGCTCATAAGTACTACTGTTGCCTATCATTGTTGAAAATTATATTAAAAATGCTTGAAAACCCATTTTGATGCAACACCCAGGACGAGATCATAGGGAGGCCGTAACACAAGATCAAGCATATTAAGTAGGCAACTACACTCAAATACTTTCTCAATTTTCAGCTCATTAACGTATTTGCGATTAAAAAATACTTGCATTTTTTTATAAATAATATTTGCTTAATAGACACTGTAACATAAATCAGGCCTGAAAACCCATTGTTTCTGTACTAAGAATTTTGTCACAATTTCCAGTTCACAGACATGACACACGATTACATTTCATTTCCGATTCGCTAATTGTAGAACAACAGTTCTGCTGCATTTTTTTATTATAATCTAATAAAAAGATTATGTGCAAAGTTTAACATTCTTGCAGCTCAAACCGTAGTAGGAAAACCCTTGCGGCTACCTTCTGTGGACCGGATTATACATAAATATCCCAGGAGCCGAAACAGGCTCTCGAAATTATCCTCCATTAGTGTGTAATAGTCTACACAGTGTACTTTTGTCAAACATTCTCAGGTGCCGGAAGCAGGATGGTTGCTCTTCATATATGGATTCCGTGGAAGAAATACTCTTCACTAGTTACGTGGAACAAGGTTAGGATTTTGGGAATCAGATATGCTTGAATGGCTAGTTTTTATTGTTCAGTTTCAAGTTTTCTGATGCGATTATGTCATACATTGAACAGTAAAACTAGCAATCCAGGCATATCTGATTACTAAATTCCTGGCGGTTTATCACCCCTAACTGGCGGCTAATTCAATAACTGTTCTTTTTCCTTTAAATGAAATACTTGGCTTCTTAACTTTCCTTCGATGGGCCTATGCGCAATCAAAACAACTCTGATACTCTTTGTTTTGTTTTGTTTACTTTCTAGTACTCCAAAAGGGAAAAACAGACGAGTCGAGGTTACATTTCTCTCTCTCTGGCTGTCTCTTTCTCTGTCTCGCTGCCTCTTTCTCTGTCTGTCTCTCTCTCTCTCGCTGTCTCTTTCTCTGTCTCGCTGTCTCGTTCTCTCTCTCTATCGCTGTCTCTTTCTCTGTCTCGCTGTCTCTTTCTCTGTCTGTCTGTCTCTCTCTCTCTCTCGCTGTCTCTTTCTCTCTCTCTATCGCTGTCTCTCTCTCTCTCTCTCTCTCTCTCTCTCTCTCTCTGTATAGTAACCTTCTACTTCCGTGCTCTTATTTTACCGAAACCAAGCTCTAAGAAGTCTTAGAGCTATTCCGTTGAGGCTTGGTCTTGCTGTGAGAGATTTGTCGAACGTTTGTTGCTTCAGTTACTTTTACCAGTTCATTCCGAGGTATACATATATTTGATGATCACTGGTATATTTTTCAAGTGCTGTATGGTACGTCCATCCTCGTTGCTGGGATGGGCAAATTGTGACGAAATTGTCTCAGATAAAATTAACAGATTTTCATTGCTGCCCACAAGAACTCCTAAATTGCCAATGGATCTCAAGAGTTGAACACTATCTTTGAGGTAAGATCAGCCGCACTTGCGTAGACGTGCACAAATTCTCAATTTCGGTGTCTCAATTTTGCCTTAGACTACTTTTGTATTTATGTTACCTATAAATACTGTCCACAATGAATGTTATTACTTTAAATGGTCACAAAAAGCGAGTGGTAAGAGTTCAATATGGTTCTATTATTTATACTCGGAAAATAAAATGTTAGCCAAATGCAAGTGATGTTCAAAAGTCAATACATTTGCTGATGTGTCAAGTAATTTTCGTAGACTTCTCAGATCACACTACATTTATTTATTAAAATGAAAGTAACTAGAAGCTGCCTCATGTTTCACAACACAGCGTGTTGGTTCTCTAGAGCGTAAAACAGATAAATCTAAAATTTTAAGCTCTGTTGCTACTAATAACAATGATTTTTTGCCGCTAGTTTTAGCACGTACCTGCGCTCGATAGGTTTAGTGAATTTTGCACTTCAAATGATATAAGAAAAGCATCCGTGTATCGATGTTTTGCGAATTAGCTGACGTAAATCTTCTAACTGCAAGGGAAACTATACAGTTCCTGATAGAAACACTTGTCAAACAGAATATTTCTCTGATCAAAGATTTGTACTCTGCTTTGAAATTTCGAATCAAGGACAGACGTACAGATTCAGAAAGCGTTTTTCTGTTCCTACATAGTCATCAGGACGAGGAAGAAGATGACTAAACAAAATGAAACTATGGCAGGATTTTTTTTTCTAATTTAAAGGCTCTAAAACTGTAGAATAAGAAAATAAGAAGACGGAACTGAAATTGAGACTGCTTACTCTGCCTCTACGTCTTCATCTACAGTATGTATGAGCAAGAAAGAAAACAGATTAACTAGAAATGCTTTCCATGAAACACAAACTAAAGCTTGCCATTAATTAAAGGTCATAGCTACCCTGCAAAAAAACTATCCTCAAAAAGTCTCCTTAAGTTCATTAAACATGAGATGATATTATTTAACGATGAATCTGGAAGAAAGTATTTGATACAGCTTATAGTTACCTCCTTACTATTCCATCTGCAATTGAAATAGCGGTGAAAAGAATTTTTTCTGCGGATGGAAAACTTTGTACAAAAATATGTTCGCGATTTAGTGATGTCATCATTAACGTACTTTTTTAATCGCATTTTTAAGAACAGTTAATTACGTTTTTTTTAGTTTCTATCAGATCCATGTGTTTACTTCGTCCTTGTTTTGTAAAATGTTGTAATTTTTTCTTAAAATTTATGTTTTCTTCTGAAAATTGTTAAGAAATTCTCCTTGTCAATGCATTGTTCATGCTAGAATCTTAGGAATTTCTGTATTTGCAAGAAATTAAATATTTATTGTCGTTTATTTTATTTATTTTTTCATTTTTGTCTGTTATGCAAACTTGTTTATACCGATATCCCGTGGAATAAATACACGGATATTTCAATCACAACCCTAATATAAATACTGATATTTCAATCACAACCCTAGTCGCAATGTTTGATTAGTTCAGACTTTTTGTCATCTTTATTGTATAGTCCTACCTTTCCGAAAAATGCAACCACTACTGCTCTCTGCTAAGGTACAGCTACAAAAACAGGATGAATAACGGGAATGGCATTTTTAATTTATGAATAATTAATTGCATTTTGTACACCTCTCCATGGCCATAGAAGTTCAGTTCTTTGAAAAATATTTCCTGTGATACAAAATCATCAACGCCTGTATGTACTTCAATTTGGCAAATTCAAGGTAATTTTATGAAAACATTTAATAGCATGATTCATTTCGTATTTTCAAATGTCTGATTACATTCATAGCATTTCATCTAAAATTCTAAAACTTCAAGTTTGGAAAAGGTTTATTGTTGGTTTACATCAACATAATTATAATAATGTTTTTTCTTTTGTCACGTGAATCTTGCTCTACTAAAGTCTGAAACTTATTTTTTTACTTTGGGAATAAACGAGGAGCAAGCCATCGTTGCACGATATACTGTATGAAGACAAATGGTCAGAGATGGATAATTTAAAAACATTTATTTACAATTAAAATAAATGAAATAAAATGACCACATGAGATCTTTCGACTACCACTTTGGCGTCATCATCAGATGGTTGACAAAGGGTGGAACGGAAACCGGCATTAAATAAAGTAAATACGTAGCATGTGACCAGTATAATTGCATAAAGTGATTTACATAAAGAGTCATACATTCATAACATCCAGAACTGAGTTTTTTCCATGAGGGATCAGTGATCTCCAAGTCTGTGATATATAACTAGACAAATTATCATTACAGCAAAAGGTAGTGTTAGCTATAATATGTAAGCTTTCGCACAACAGACAGTAAGGAATTATTATTAGATGCTTTTTTCAGTATAGCTGCTTCCTTCCATTGTGGATAATGCTGTCCTTCCTGAACACAACGGGCTAAAGCCGTAGTTAACTTACCATTTTTGAGATCATACTTGTGTTCATTCATTCTAGTCTTTAATGTCCTCCTGGTAGAACCAATATATAATTTTTTTGTTTGCGATGGGTCATGGGGAAATAGAGGAATACAATAAATTCCATGCATGTTTTCCAAACTCACTTTGTCACGATTACTCCTGATTAGATGCAAGAGATTAAGAGTCTTTGAGCCAAAGTCAATGTCATGATGTCTGCACAGGTTCTTTAGCACCGGATTTAAACTTGGGTGGTAGACGAGTGAACCCACGTACCTCCTTTTTGGGGTATCACGAATTAAGGAACATTCCTGTGAGAACAGGTTTTTATTGTAGAGTCTGTCTACAGTAGTATTATTGAAACCAAAAAAAAAATCCATCTCTGACCATTTGTCTTTATATATCGTGCAACGATGGCTTGCTCCTCATTTATTCCCAAAGTATCAAATGCACGAATATTCTTCAAGTCACCGACTTATTTTTTACGTCATATTTGCACTAAAATTTTAAGAACTATTTATAATTAGAAGGCTAATTGAAGCGCAACTGCATTATAAATCAAATACAAAGTTTTTCTTTTTTTCAGTTCCTCTAAATGCTAAATTTTTAAGTGCTTTTATTAAGATTCCGAATTATTCACTGGATATGTAAACAGGACTTTCGCATACAAATAACTTTGTTTGCTAATAAACAAGAAAAATAATGAAGGTTAACCCCAATGCTTCCGGGAGTTTGATTAATGTTTAATTTGATAGTAGCTTTCCTTTTTGAAGTTGTTCAATAAAATAATAAACATACTAACATTTGCTCTGCTTTGGATCTTTTTTTCAGTATCCAAACTTTTGTTTGGAAAATGGCAATTACAAAAATTACAATGAACTTCTTCGTGTATATTAAAAATGCATTTTGGCTTTTATCACTGCGTGATCTATGCCCATTATAAGTCCCTCGCTATTTTTCTTGCAGAATGCCTTCCAGAAACTGTTTCACTAATACCGCAATTTTGCAAAACCATGTATATTCGGGTTTATTTTTATTTTTATTTTTTTTGAAAATGTGCTTAACGTTGAACGCGGTAACATAACTTAATATATCTCTGAACCAGCAATGGTCCGTGTCAGAAAATCACATCAAAAATTATATCAAGCACATGAATTTCGATCTCTCATTCCTTTTTCTTCAAGCTGCACTTAACTTCTTTGTGCTCGACCAATAGTTAAAATGTGTATGCATAACTGCCTTTTAACTAGTTCTTCATAACGAGACAAAACAGACTCCTGTTTAAAATGATCCTTATGTGTCTAAGAAAATGTTGTTCTAGAAATGTAATTGGACGTTTTGATCGAACTAAAATGGAGAGAAGCAGTGGCCTGTCGCATAATTCTGATTCGACCTTGAATTCAGCAAGGAAATTCTATGTTCTATATAAATTCATGCGCAAACTACGCCAAAGGGTAAAGAAAATTTTTCTTTTCGTCAGAGTTTAGGCTTAGATCATTTGTGTGGTCTGCGCGATCAGAAATTGAAAGGTGACTTAGACGTACATTTTCTAACTACGCAGCCCACATGCATGAACTGAACCTGAAACTTTAGAGAATAAAAACAAACAGATTTGTCGCAATTCACGCGTGAATTTCTTCAACTTCGGTTACGATCTTAAAACATTTGTGTCATACCTTTCATGTTAAAGTATTCTCGGGCTATGTATCCAAAGAATAAACCTTTCTATTCTTCTTCCTATGTCTTGTCCACTATATACACCGAGTGATCACTGAATTATGACCACACCTATCAAAAGTGCATTTTGCCCGTTGACCACGTGATTTCTATTAGGGCGCAATTAATCGTCCAACGTAACATATACATTGAAACCTCCATTAACGGACACTCCCGAATAACGGTAACCTCCGAGCAATGGCAACTTTTGATTGGTACAGAACAGCTGTCGTAGGATTAACGATAACCTCCAAATAGCAAAACCTCTTAACAGCGGCCAACGGACACCTTGTCCTTTAGTATTTTTAGCATTTCCATCGGTGCTTCGGCGAAAGGGATAAGATAGAAATAAGAATGCTGCTATTAATTAGGAATGTTGCTGTACCTCGAGCTCGATGGGTTGGACTACAGCAAGTACAATCGTGTGCTTAAATGAAAAGAAAGGATTTAAAAGTTTATTTCTGCGTGGGCTAATTTCAGCTCTTGTGTACATTTCAGTCGCAACCACGGGAGGTGGGGTGGGGATGGAGGGGTTGCTGGTGCTTGAAATGTTTTCGGTTGGTGCCGTATATCTTTGATTGATCACAGTGAGTTCTGTTCCCATTTTTCGTCCAACTGTGCAGTTCAATTTCCCTGTCTAGCATTTTTTTTTCTTTTCCTTCGCGTACCCTAAACCTAAACTTAACCTCCTAGCTTAATATTTCTGAAGGGGAAGTTTGAGACAACGGGTCAGATAATACTTTCCTAAAATCCCCTACACCATGATTTTATTTTAAGTTGTTACATTGAGCTTCATTCAATGTAACAACGGTTTCTACCTTTGGAGAAAGATCTGAAACCGTTTTCTTTGTGCCCGGAGAAAAATGACCGTTGTTGAGAGGTTCCACTGTTCGTCGGCGCAAAAGCTTTGTACAATTATTTTCTTTTTGCACCAAAACAGCGGACTAACAATGTTAACCTAGACCAATCCTCCGAACAATGGAACCTCTCAACAACGGTCACTTTTCTCCGGTCGCAGCAGCGACCGTTATTCGGAGATTACACTGCATAATGTGTGAGTAGAGCAGTAGGTAATAAAATTCGGAGCATGGTGGATAAATGGAAGGATTAACCGGACTTTGGAGAAGGACAGGTCGTTGGAGCTCGGAGCGCGGGTGCCAGGATTTCCAAAACGGCTGAACTGGTGGGTTGTTCGCGAGTCGCCATAATTTAAAATGTATTAGGACTGGCGTGAAAATGATCAAATAGCAACCCGGAAGCGAAACTGCACAAGACATCGAAAGGTTCATATGAGAGGTGAGTTCTGGGTCCGGCGACTCGTACATGTCAACAGACGCAGCACTGTTCAACAGTTGACTACCCAATACAACAGAGGTCAACACGGAACAGTATCGTTTATGACCATGCGCCCCACGCTCGCACGTATGGGCTATAATAGCAGACGACCCCGACTATATCCTCTCCTAACCACTGTTCGTCGGCGCAAAAGAATCGCGTGGTGTAAAGATCATGCAATTTGGACGTCGGACGACTAAAAAAAGTGTTCTGGTCTGATGAGTCGCGCTTTTTACTCTACTCCATGGATGGTCATGTACGTATTTCGCGCAAACAACATGATGCACTCGATCCATCTTGCATCGACTTCACAGTGCAAGCCGGTGGAAGTGGTTGTACGGTTTGGGCATGTTTACCTGGCAGGAACTCAATATCTATGGTGCATATGGAACATCGTATGACTGGTGCCCCTTATTGTGAATTGCTTGCTGACTCTCTACACCCAGGAATGTTGCATTTTCTCCCAAATGGCGACGGTGTCTTTCCAGATGACAGTGCACCGAGCCACAGGTCCAATGTTGTGCAGGAGTGGTTTGAAGAACACAGTTCAGACTTCCAGCTTATCGATTGGCCCTCGATATCAGTGCCATAGAGTATTTGTGGGACACTATGGGACGGCATATCAGGCGTCTGGATACACCAATCACCTCCATACCTGCATCGAAGGCCGCATTACACACAGCTTGGTTGGTTATACCTCACAACTGCTTCCGGCATCTTATTGAATCGATGCCATGTCGGGTAGCTGCTGTACTGAGTGTTAAAGGAGGGTCTACGAAGTATTAGGTTGGTGTTCATAATTCAGTGATCACTCGGTGTATTTAGGAAATGACGTCGTTGAAATTTGATTTTCAATGTCTACTGTTTTTTATTACTTTCGACTTCACACAAGTAAATTCGTCTCCTTTGTTTTACCTTGCTTTTGTGTTCAGATTCTTTCTTTTTTCGTTCTTCGCCCAATGACAACAATTGAGTTTTTTGTGTACCATCGTTATGTGCTGTGCGTCCAGCAGATTTTTCTTCAGTATTATCGCTTCGTTTGTTTTAGAGATGTTTGCTTTACACAAGTACGGTAAATTCCTTGTAACAGGGGTTTCAGGAGACATGGTGTATATTAACGTTATTGGCAACCGACAGATTTTCGGAAAATTCTGTGGGAAACGATTAGAATCCAGAAAATAGGTGTTTTTAAAATAGCCCGATATTTTTATTTTGCGCTACGGTAATGGCGTTTCGCTGCTATATTTGTTTTAATATTTTCTAAATGTAAACGATGAAGAGGATCACACTACTGAGAGTTTGGCTTTCTATCCAGTTCATCATTTCATTGATATTATCCAATACTTCTATCATATGAAGGTATCAAGGTGGAAAAACAACTCTTCATTCCCCCCTCATACTTTACGATGAATTTCCTGTTCTGCTGATTTGATCTAGAGTCGCAACTTCTTTATTTTTTATGGACACAGAGAGAGAGAGAGAGAGAGAGAGACGGGATTTTCATCATCTTCACCATGTAAGCCTCAAGATAATTTACACGTAGTTTATGATCAAGAGCACTGAGATATTCACGCTTATTTCTCTTCGTGAAACTCAAAAACTCTTCTTGGTCTTCAATACTATCACTTGCTATAATAATGCACTTTAACATCATTTTTTAAATATCACATAATTTAGGCTCTTCCATGCAAATCCAGTGTTACAGGTTATAGTTTTCAGTGTAAATGATTTTAGGTACTGTGGTACTTTCGCTATGGCTCCAGACAGTAGGTCTTAAAGTTTCTAGTGCTGCCTTTATTCAAGAGCAGGACGTGTGAGGTAGCATTTTGTGGCAAAATATCGTTACTATTTCTTGATTCCAGATAATCCGGAGATGGATGTGCAGTTATTCAACAGAAGGATAACTTTTTGACAACATTTTCGTGAACATAAATAACTTTTTATCGTGAATACCATGAATTATTACGGCATTACACCAGTAGACGGAATCACAACTTTAAACTTTTTACTGCTTTTTACCGATGGCATTTTAGTAGAAAAGTAAAGTTACCCTTTTTTTTTTATTTCCATACCTAAATATTCGCTTAGTTCTTAATATTCAGAAACCTATTTAAATTAATTCAGTAATGGAGTGCCATTTCTTTGCAATTGTACAGTTGGTTCTTCATTGTAATCATACTCATTTATTATCTTACAACAAGTATGACAGAAATTCCTGGCTGCTACGCTGTCATTGGAAAGAAATTTGCTGGTGCTAACTTGCGTGACGAGTTTTCTATTTCAGTTGCCGATTATTAAATGCACTGAAAACACCAGCACCGCCAAATTATGCATAAAATTGATTCTGTTATAATGGCACATCTTCACTGCATTATGTGTGAACCAATGTAAAGATTCGTCAATATAACCTATACACTATCTACCAACAAGTAATTGGACACCCCTGCAATCGACGATATCTGCGGTCCTGGTACACGTCACGGCCGCCGCCGTTAAATATCGTGTGTGAAACAACAACGCAACCAGTCGCATGCAAGATGCCACGCAGTTCGGAGCTCTCTGATTTCAAGAAAGGTGTAATCGTCGGGTATCACAGAAATGGCCTATTCATACGTGACATATTCAGCGAGTTGAAGTACCCAAAATCGACAGTGGCCTACGTGATTGGCAAGTGTAAGATGAGAGGTGACTGTCGGAATGCGCCCGGACCCGGCAGACCCACAGAACTGGGAGTTAGAGACCGACGGGTGCTGGCCAGAGAAATTCTGAAGAACCGCACCAAATCGATGGGCCCCATCTGCCAGGAGTTTCAACAGGCATCCGGGAGTGTTCTTTCGATGAATACCATCCGTAAGGAAGCCCATCTGCTTGGTTATCATGGACGTGCTGCCCCCCACAAGCCTTTGATCACCAAGTCCAATAGCGCTACTCGGCTAACGTGGTGCAAAGAACTTCGACAGTGGACCGTTGAATAGTGGAAACAGGTTCTCTGGAGCGACGAATCAAGGTTCATCCTCTACCGTTCGGATGGCAGAGTCTGGGTTTAGCATCTGCCTGGAGAACGCCTCCTGCCGGAATGTATTGTGCCAACTGTGAAGTTCGGCGGCGGTGGAATTATGCTCTGGGGGTGTTTCTCCTGGTATGGCACGGGACCCTTGGTCGCAATTCCTGGTAGACTCAACGCCGAGACCTACTGCACCACTTTGGATGACCATGCGCTTCCTACGTTGTGGCAGTTCTACGGGGTGGACCCATGTTACTTTCAGGATGACAATGCCACCTGTCATGTTGCGAGGTCCACCATGGCTTGGTATTGTGAAAATGGGGTTAATCGAATGGACTGGCCTGCGCTGAGCTCGGAGCTTAACCCTATCGAGCACCTCTGGGGCGAGTTGGAACGTCGACTTAAGGGGTGCCCCCACCGTCCGAAATCGGTGAATTAATTGACATGTCTTCTCCAAGCCGAGTGGAAGAAAATACCGCTGACGTCGTACAACGCCTGGTTGAAAGTATGCCCCGGAGGATCGCAGCTGTAATCGCCGCTCGTGGAGGTTCCACCAACTGTTGAAGGTGAATAAACTTCGTTTTCCTTTGCTGTCACAGGTGTCCAATTACTTGTTGATAGATAGTGTAACTCCGAATCTGTGTTTTTTCTGCCAATAATTGATTTATCTTTCGCTTGAATTGCAAATAATCGCATTTGCAGACCCGATGGGCAGATGGTCTGAGACACGAACTTTGGGTCAGCTTTTCTAGACTGGCCTAGGTTTGAGTCCTAAATGAGGGATGGGTGGCTCGATTGTCGAATGGCTCTGGCTCTGTCCCTTCTTTGGAGCCAGTGACCTCAAATGACGGATGACTGCTAATAAATAGTTCTTAAAACTGCTCCCCCCCCCAAATCGCAGTTTAGTTTTTTCTTTCTTCCAACAGTATGCCTCCGGAATAAAATAGTTTTCGAATTTCTACGTTTCATTCTGTCGATTATATGAAACATAGAATACTAAAATGGAAAAATAAATAAATATAAAGGAGTTGTATAAGATCAACAAATGGAACGATATTGAAATCTAATGTCAGCTAATGGCGCACTTATTCGATCTCTGACTTCATCTGTGAGTATCGCCGGGGAATTATTTGTAGCTGGCCCTTCTGTCGAAATGAATCTTGAGAAACCAGAAATAACTGTTTTTACCAGGGAATTGTAAAATTAGAGACACCGGAGAGTAGGCAGACTTGTTCAGTCCAACGGGCCGGCAACACTTCGTCAAATTAGAAATAATTTGGATCAGAGACCAAGTCCAATGGCCTCACAACTTACAGTTCGCAGCACATTACATCGTATGTGCTACAGAAGCAGATAGCCTGTCCTGTTTGTGAGCCATTGCTATCTGCAGTGAACAAGAAGAAACGCCATCAGTTTGCTCTGCAACATAAGAATTGGACGGTAAATGAGTGGAAAATGGTAATCTAATCCGACGAATCACGTTTTCAACTGCATCATGCAGATGGAAGGGTGAGGATATGGAGACAGCTACACGAAAGTATGGACCCATATTGCCTCGTCACTATTCTTCAAACTGGCGGAGGCAACGTTATTTTCTGGGGCATGTTTTCGTGGTAGCGTTTGGGCACTTTGATTCGTGAGGAACAATGTTTGACCCTCCAAAGGTATTTGAGTATCGTAACCGACCAAGTCCTTCCCAGCCATGTGGATGGTTTATCCTAATGGAGATGGATACTTCCAACAGGACAATGCTCCGAGTAATAGTGCTCATATATTAAGCGGATGGTTTGAGGAACATCATGGAGATTTTTCCCAGTTACATTGGCCTCCTCAATCACCGGATCTCTGTCCAATGGAGCATTTTTGGGATGAAGGCAAAAGGGACATCAGCAGTTGGATCCGCTACCTCCTAACAATGTACTAAGTAGGTGGTCATAATAATTTGGCCACTCAGTGTATGTATATACGTATGTATACCACTGTTTGTGAAAATGGCAACACCAAGAAAGAATCGCGTTATTGAAATGAAATTTATATCACAGATTATTCATGTTACAGGGAAAAACCGATTGCATTTGTTGACCTAAACAAGGTTTTTTCGTTTCAAAACTCAGTATCGTGTGAAGCCACCTCGAGCAAAAATAATACACTACACGGCTTGGAATTAAATGGAAGAGGTTTGGGACAACGTCCTGGAAAATAGCCTGTCAGGCTGCTTCTATGCGATACAGAGTTCATTTGTAGTGACTGGCGGTGGTTTTTGACGAGCCAGTGGCTTAGGTACCGTGTCCGAGACATGTTCAATCAGGGACATACCCGGTGAACATGCAGACCTAGTAAGAAGTGGTTTTGCTGTGCATGGAAGAGTTCTTTGACATTCCGTGCCACATATGACCGAGCATTATCCCTCTGAAATATAGCGCCAGGACACTTCTGCCTCTAAAACATCCCTGATGTATCGCTGACTGTTGAGGGATCCCTCAATCTGTATTAGGCGAGGTACCGTGTCCGAGACAAATTCGTTTCGCGAAATCGCGAATTGAATCCAATGGCGCCTGAAACTATGACGATTGGCGTTGGGCCGATATGACGCTGCAAGGTGGCGCTCACCACGATGTCTTCGAACACGTATGCGACCATCATGGTGTATCAAGCTGAATAGCGACTCTTCGGAAAACACGACTTGTTGCCAATCAACACGCCAGTGTCTGTGTTCGAAGCCGCATTGCAGCCTGAGGCGTCTGTGGTTGATTGACAAAGGAATATGCCGTAATGGGCTGCTAGCGACTAGTCCTCTGTTAAGCAGATGACGTCGAGCTATACTGGAGGACAAAGCCTGACATGTGACAGTGATTGAGTGCTGCGCTAACACCGTGGATGTCTCTGTGCGATCGGTCACTGCCGTGCAGGAGTGTGATTTTGCGGTCCGTTTCCAGGATGTCTGTGTATCCGAGCCTCATGTGTCCAGTGACGTCACGTTCGCACCGCTTTGCTGGCATTTCGTCCCCTACGAGTGGCATTTTTTTCTGTAGGAAAATCCAGCTTCTCTCATCCCGACAGTCAGTCCTTCCTCGCTCAAAGTCCGCCAGGTGTCGTAAAACGAGCTTCTTCAGCGACGGGGCAGAATGAGATAGATTTATCTCCCTTTCGGCTCAATGTCGTCTCTTCACTGATTGCAACGTCTCGTTTGAGCCAGCTCTTTATACCCAAAACCGAACAGTTCAGAGAGCGCTGCTCTGAAACTTCATGCGCATTTGAACTGACATTTTAATCATTTGCGTGTCCCAGTCTGTTGTACATATCCTGTAAGTTTCAAGCTGATACCAGCAGTTCTTCGTGATTCTGTAATTTTCACAAACAGTTGTGTATTTGTTTTTGTTTGGACATTTAACGACCACGGTGAGTGACTCATTAAGCTATAAGCAGTCGCCCGTCCCTAATTTAGGACCACCACTGATTCCAGGGAAAAGTCAGAGCCAGTGCGTTATGACAAACACAACATCAATGCCTCACTGGTATTCGAACCCGGACCCATTTCGGACGAATAGTCAGAAGCTAACGCTTAGACCACTGCGCCGCCGGGGTCTATATACACTATATTGACAAAAGTCATAGGACACCCCTTCAAAAGCAAATGAACGGATCCGCTGCATTGTTAAGATGCGCGGTATAGCTGCAAACAGTATAAATACAAGCCTGCAGCTGACCGCGATCATATTGCACTGCGAGGTTGAGTGCAAATGTCGCGGCGGGAGAGAACTGACTTTGAAAAAAGAAAGACTGTTGGGTGTTATATTAGTGGGTTGTCCATAAGAGAAACCGAGAGCCGTTTAAACATACCCAAGTCAACTGCTTTGGATGTACTGAATACGTGGAAGACACATGGCGTGCCTGAAGCAGCAAAACGTACTGGCAGACCAAAGAAAATCGGTGGTAGAGGACGTCGAAGCCTCAGGAGAGTCGTTAAAGCTAATCTACTGAGTACTGCACAAGACCTCAGCGTCAATGTGAGTAAAAATGCAGGAACCTCAGTATCTACACGTACCATTCACAGATAACTTGATTCCATGGGTTACCGCGGTCGTGCGGCTGGTCATAAGCCTTTCATCTCCACTCGGAATGCTACTCGTCGTTTAGCATGGTGAAAAGAACATTTATCGTGGACTATAGATCAAAGGAAACGGGTCCTATGGACTGATGAATCCAGATACACGATCCATCAGTCTGATGGCCGTGTGTGGGTATGGAGGCAGACGGAGGAACGCTATTTATCACAGTGTACTGTTCCTACGTTCACGTTTGGAGCTGGCAGTGTACTCGTGTGGGGGTGTTTTTCGTGGTATGGTTCCAACCCATTTGTTATCGTGGACAAACCTGTTAACCAACACGTCTACCTTGATATTCTGGACAATTACGCCTTACTAACTCTGTGGCAATACTATGGAACCAAGCCTTGTTGGTACCAGCAGGATAATGCACTGAACCATGAAGCAAGGACTGTTTCGGAGTGGTTTGACGATAATTCCGTATCGTGTGTGGACTGGCAAGCACAGATCCATGATCTTAATCCCATAGAGCACCTATGGGATGAATTAGAGCGCCTCATAAGAAGTTTGGAAGCAAGGCCTACTACTAAGCAACAGTTAGCGGCAGCATTATTTACTGAATGGAAGCGCATACCTATCGCTGTGTTCCAAAACCTTGTCGAAAGCATGTCTCGAAGGGTCCGCGCATGCATTAAGGCCAAAAGTGGACCGACGCCGTTAATATATGTCAATAAATGCTATGTTGTGTTTCTCTTTGAGGTGTCCGGTGACTTTTGTCAATATAGTGTATATTGCTATCTTGATGACTAATTGAGTTTCTTGAAAGCCTATGAAGATTTCCGCCATCGAAATCGGATCTTTTTCTAACGATCATTTACCACTTAGGTATTTTGGTGCATTAACTTTTTCTGAAATAATTCAGTTCTTCGACGTTTTTATTACTTTTTCAGAATTCTATACATTTCTTCAGATTTCTCTGGTTACTAGTTTATTATATTACACTTCCCGTCATTCGAAGTTAGTGTCATTACTTTATTTTTACAGCAGATGAAAACAAAACGAAAAGACACTCCACAGTCGCTTGAGATGCAAATCAAATATTTTTAGTTGAATATTTTGACCGAGTGTATATAAATAGAAACACTCAGGTCTTTTTTATGGGGTTTCTCTTCTTTTGTTTTAGGAGCATACCCTTTGCACAGGTTGTCGCCCCACTGTTTACAGAATATTTCATTCTGACTGAAATCTAAAGTTCACGTCCTGATTCTATATCCATTTTTATATTTAGATGTGAAAAGTTATTGCCTAAAGAATCATAGAAACATCTAGCTAAAACATATTTCTAGAAAAATGAAAAAAGAAATGGAACACATAACTTCAAAACTGGATTATAGGCTCGCTGTGTAATGTTTGTCGCTAATTTCAAAGATTAATTCGTTATTAACTGTGACTTAATTTGAAAGATTAATTCGTTATTAACTGTGACTTAATTTGAAAGATTAATTCGTTATTAACTGTGACTTAATTTGAAAGATTAATTCGTTATTAACAAAAGCCATTAAACAGAGCCAAAAATCAAATAACATTACATGCGGCATCAGTAAATTTCTAGCACGTCTTTTGCATGAAAAGTAGGCGATTTTACTATTACTTCGCTCTGCTGTATGTACTCGTATATTTTCTAATCCAAGGGTCGGATGTGAAAAAATTATATTTTCTTTTGGTTGCTAAAACCATGAGAAAGATGCTTCTGGTAATTTCTCTTTGTTGTACCTATGCACAGTATTCCGCTAGGTGGTGTAGCTGTGCATTCAGATTTTCAACGATATTTCCATGTCGAAACGAAAAAAATTACTTTCCTCATTGGAAAGCTGGAGCTATGCAAACATTTCCCTCTATATTTCTGCTCTACATAGTGCATACATTTTAATCTAGATAACTCAACTGTACCTTTGCCCTTAATAATATATCAATATCTTAATATATATGAATATCCTCTTTAATAAAAACTAGTATTTAAAATTATTCTTTTCATGTCGCATAGCTGCAGTAATGGCCAACCCTTTACACGAATTTTCGAGCTCTTTAATGAAAACCTTTTCTACTCGATAGCTCATATGCACTGAAGAGCAATTAAATTAGAGACAGCTGGCGTTATGGGCGGCCCTGTAAACAGAAATGACATGACGTATGCAGCGATCAAACAATATAAGGAGTGATGCGACGGCAATCAGTAAGAGTCGGACGCAGTATGGGTACGACGAAGGATCTAAGCGCATTTGATCGTGAGAAAATTGTCGGGGCCGACGAATGTGTCACTCCATCTCGGAAGTCGTGCAGGCACTGGGATTTTCACGAACCACTGTGTCACGGATGCACCTGAGTACATTGAATCCGGTAAAACCATCCCTGCAAGGACCAACTGCTGTGGACAACAGCGTGTAGATGAGCGGGGTCATCGTCGGCTAGCTCGCATTGTAACAGCGAATGCTACAAATCATTGAATTGCTACAAATCGTAATGTATTCCAGTTCTTTCACAACTGCGAGTTTTCCTTATTTCGCAATCTTACTAGGAAAGCACAAATGGAAATTTCGTAGTTGTTAAACGCCTTTGGTCCTCGAAAAAACACGGCTTACATTTTGGGTTCTTACAAAACCGGCCACTGACACCATCCTTCGGGATCGATGGAGATCCTTTCTCTTCGACTGACTGTAAGCTTTCTTCTGCACACGAGGATATGAAACACCAGTAAAGTCGATAACTTTTGCACCAAATTCGAAACAACTGAATTTTCGCTTGAATGATCTCACCTACATGATGGCACCAGCAAAACACACTGTTTTTCATAACATAAAAGTTATTTTGATGAGAGATTTGTAGATTTGACTTTTTCGTTACGTTTAACTTTAAGGTTTTACGGCAATTCTAAATTAACTTAAAGATTAGAGCTTTTCGTTGAACTCGGATTACTTTTCAGTCGTTTGTAGCAGCTTAAAATCTTAACTAAACACACACACACACATGCATGCATGCATATATATATATATATATATATATATATACCCAGTGATCACTGAATTATGATCACCTTTATCAAAAGTGGATGCGGCTCATTGACCACGTGATTTCCGAAAAGGCGCGATTAGTCGACCGACGCGACGTAGCATATATGTAGAACTCGTTGCGTCTAGGGGAATTTAATTTTGCACTACTAATACAATCAGCCATCGTATCCATAACATCTTTATTAGAACATATAACACAATTAACACAAGACAATAATTAATAACTTAAACGAATTCATTCCATAACGAACAACTGCGACCAACAACCTTCTTCTGCGCTGTTTTGCGCGCGCGTCGTCTCATCTGTGAAGCGCTCGTTAGACGGTGCTCTGCGCGCGCGTCGTCTCATCTGTGAGGTACAATTGTCGTTACAAGTAGTTAGTCCATTTGAATAAGCAGACATCCTACAAACTCGGCCATCCTGCAAGTCACTGCCCCCAGGGACATGTCGGATGAGAAATTAAAATCACAAAGCATATTACATAGCACAAAAATACAAAATGAACATCAGATATGACCATACCATGCCTTATTGCATGATTCCACATTACAAAAAGAAGTATTGCACAAAATATAAATTTAATAAAAAGGATCGAACAAGTACTTAGGAATGCATTATGAATAATGAAAACATTTCGTAATATGGAAAAAAAATCACAACATCACAACATTGAACTGTTACACTTTTATATGTAAATGGGTTTCATTAGATCAGCCGAGGTGGTGGTCACAATAGGACCTGAATGATCACCGACTCTTTTGACTTCATACTGCATCTGTCTTTGGGATTCGCTCTGGTCACCTTATATGGACCGAGAAACTTGGGTCTTAACTTCAGACCAGCACCGAATTGAGTTCTTTGGATGGTTACTAAGTCACGAACTGGATATTTGGGTGCCTTCTTCCTCATCTTGTTCTCAGCTTGAATCCTTTGAATATCCTTCTTTGCCTCTTGCCTGATAAAACTTCTTTGGTCTTGAAACTATTCTATCGTCTTTTCTGCTAGGAGATTCCTGATGTCCTCTTTGTTCCTCATTTTCACACCAGCCATAAGTTCAAATGGTGCCCACCTTGTACTACAACTCGTCGTGTTATTAATAACTCTTTGCAATTTATAAAAATGTCTGAACCACTTCGTCTTATCATCTAGAGTTAACTTGGTCAGGACCGGTATAAGGGTACGGTGGACTCTTTCAACTTGCCCATTCTCACGTGGGACACCTGTAGCTATTTGTAAATGCTGGATTCCTTCTTCAATGCAACAATTACTAAAAGCTTTCGAAGTAAAAGCCGGACCTCTATCGGTTACAATTCGGAAAGGATTTCCAAAGGTTCGCTGCTGTAGCTTCAATTTATCTAATGCATCTTCTGCCGAAGTTGGTTTAACTGGGTATAACCAAGTGAATTTCGTGAATGCATCAACTATTGTTAAGATATGTTGACAGTTTTTGGTTGTGGAAGGCAGCGCAGCGGGCCGATAAAATCGACATGATATGTAAACAAGGTGTAACGTACCAGGAGATGTGACGTACCTGCCAGAAGGACGCACACGACATAAAGGCAGATAGGAATCAGAATAAAACGTCCGCGTAGCTCAATTGGTAGAGCAACTTATTCCGGAATGAGGGGACCCGGGTTCGAATCCTGGCGCGGATAAAAATGACGGAGAAATTTACTTCGTTATAATGGCGCCCGAACTATCCGGATGACCCGACCGTTCAAAATCTCTCAATGGTGTGATGTTCTTTCCACACCGCGAGATAGGAAAAATAAGAGAAGCACTTCGAAAACGAAAAAAAAAAAAAAAAAAAAGGGGGGAGATGATGTAACGTATCAGGAGATGTGACGTACCTGCCAGAAGGACGCACACGACATAAAGGCAGATAGGAATCAGAATAAAACGTCCGCGTAGCTCAATTGGTAGAGCAACTTATTCCGGAATGAGGGGACCCGGGTTCGAATCCTGGCGCGGATAAAAATGACGGAGAAATTTACTTCGTTATAATGGCGCCCGAACTATCCGGATGACCCGACCGTTCAAAATCTCTCAATGGTGTGATGTTCTTTCCACACCGCGAGATAGGAAAAATAAGAGAAGCACTTCGAAAACGAAAAAAAAAAAAAAAAAGGGGGAGATGATGTAACGTATCAGGAGATGTGACGTACCTGCCAGAAGGACGCACACGACATAAAGGCAGATAGGAATCAGAATAAAATGTCCGCGTAGCTCAATTGGTAGAGCAACTTATTCCGGAATGAGGGGACCCGGGTTCGAATCCTGGCGCGGATAAAAATGACGGAGAAATTTACTTCGTTATAAAGGGTATGGCTTCTTTTGGGATGGGGTTCAGAAACACTTCTTTCTTCCCACATTTCTTATTGGATAATCTGCAAGGGACGCAGTTGATGATTATGCTATGGGTTAACTTACTCAGATTAGGGATACAAAATTTTTGTTTGACGACTTCTTCTGTTTTAACGGTTGAAAAAGGGCCCCTTTCATGTGATAATTTAATTAATTCAGCTTGCTTGTCTCTTGGCACTGCAGTAAGCTCACGACCGTTGGCAAACTTATGAGACTCATTATTCATTCCGCACGAAATACTCTTGAGACTCATTATCGGAATATATAAGTGCTTTGAGGGCGCAAACATGTTCTTCTTCCAACTGGGCATTTCTCAGCTTTGCAGTCAGAGTATCATTTCCTATAATAATGACTGCGTGCCTACTCAAGGCATCGACGTGCTGCATCCTCTGACTCGGTCTATGTACTATCTCGTAGTCGAATTCATCCAGTAACAGGGCCCATCTTGCGATTCGTGTGACAAGGTCTCTCTTGTCCATGGTCTTCTGGAATGCTGAACAATCAGTGATGATTCTGAATTGATTGCCCAACAGATAAACACGGAACTCTTTCAGGGCTCCGACGATGGCCAGGACCTCTAGCTCGTAGCTGCTGTACTTCTCTTCAGCTAAACTCGTTTTCTTAGGCATATAATAAACAGGGTGCAATTTTCCATCTTCAGCTTCCTGCAGCAGTATAGCTCCATAGCCGTGTTTGCTAGCGTCTGTATGTAGTTCCGTCCTCCGTCCTTGTTTGAAAATGCTTAGCACAGGACTCTCAGCTAGTAATTTCTTAAGCTGTTCAAATGCTTCTCTCTGCTCGTGACCAAAAACAAACTTCCCACTTTTCCTCAGTAAGTTACTCAATGGCTTCGCAACTTTGGAATATTCTGGAATAAATTTCTAAAATAGCCTGTTAGTCCCAAAACGCTTTGCACACGTTTCACGTTTCTTGGGACAGGAAACTTTTTGACTGCCATTGTCTTCACCGGGATGGACGAATAGTGCTGTCTTCTACCACGTGACCCAGAAACTCTACTTTCTTCTTCAAGAACTGGCACTTTTTCATCTTTATTTCGAGTCAATATTTAGATGCGACTTCAAGCAGAGTTTCTAATTTCTTTAAACCTTTCTCTTCATCTACCGATGGAATGATTAAGTCGTCCATATAAATGATCACAATACCTTTGGACATGAGGTCTCTAAAATACTATAAACATACCTCTGAAAGACACTGGGGCTAATGCTTAACCCAAAGGGAACTTTTTAGAATTCGAATTGCCCACCTGGAATGACAAAGGAAATATGCTTTCGACTGTCTTCATCGATATTTGCATGAAAAAAAAAACATTCTTCAAGTCCAGTGTGGTGCACACTTTGGCTCCTTGTAGTCTGTCCAAAACATCTTCTATTAAGGGCAGAGGGAACTTATCTTAGACTAGCTTTCTATTTAGATTTCTGTAATCTACACATTACCTGGTTGTGTTATCTTTTTTTTCACCAACACGTCAGAGCTGGAAAAGTCAGAAGAGCTAGGCCTATCTATCCCCTGCTCCAACCATTCGTGGATCTGTCTATCAACCTCTTGTTGTTTCTCCAGGAACGACAGGCGACGAGCTCTCTGGTATATCAACGTTTCATCATTTAATATGATTCTCATAGAGACACCGGTTGTTTCAGTTTTCTCTGGCTTGTGAGCCGAAACCATCTTTCTTAACCTTGTCTTCACCTGTGTGTCACGAACGTGGCTCAGTTCGATTTCATCCTCTGGGGTCAATTCGGATATCTGTATTAGCCACGTCTTCGCCTCGTACTTACAAAATTCAGTGTCACACTTGCTGAAATTTATCGAAGCTTGGTCCAGAATATCGGCACCAATTACCCCCTGAAAACTTAGCTGCGGTGTGGCACAACATGCCACGTAAGTGAAAAATGATGTCCATCTATGGCAACCTCCCGATCAAAAGATCTTTTAGTCCAAACCTGCGACGCTCCAATTCTGGATAAAAGCAAGCGTTTGTTCGCCAGCTTCGGAAAACCAGCAACTTGTCTATATACATCTTCACGTAGAAGGGATACTGAACTACCTGCGTCGATAAGTGCAACTATAGTCAAATTATTCAATATCATCTCTTTGGTTCGAACTTTCTCCTTCACAATCTCGTTACACGCTCGTGTGATGTGGGTATCCAATGCCTTCTCCTTCACACTGCCTCGTTTCGCTGGCGGACCACTGTCGTTTCTGGTGAATTCAGGGCATTGAGACCTCAAATGCCTGCTGCTCCCACACTCAAAGCATCTTATTGGACCTCGTCTCTGGAACTTCTCAGCCTGTCTGCCTCCAGACATCCCTCTTCCAACAACTTTGTTTTTGTTGAATATCTCTGGAAAACCATGAAAGGGCGGCCATGGAAACTTTAGTCGTTCATGCCGGACACCAAATGCTGTTTTCGCGGGCCTTTTAGCAATTTTCATAATCATCAAGCTTTTTTTGATAATTCTACGGGAGAGACAATGTTGCTCCATTCATTCAAATAATATCTCTAAAATCCACTGGAGTTCGTTTTTTTAATTTCATCAGTTATGATCAAATCCCTCAATTGCTCAAAGGTTGTTATTTTTAAGGCCGAAATCTAACCATCAAAATACGTAAATAATTCATGATAAAAGTCCCGCCAGGTACTGGTCTGTCTCTTCTGATGCGAAGCAAATAACTGACGAAACCTTTCAAGAGTTAACTTGAACCTCTTTAGTAACAACTCTTTCACATGGTCATAACTGTCAACTTTTTCCTCTGGCTCACGAGCAATCAGCTGATTTATTTCGTGGGGAAGAAGTCCCAAAAGATGAGTGACCCATTCCTCCTGCGGTAACGACAAACGACGGGCCTGCTGCTCAAAAAGCACTAGGAACAGGCTTATATCGTCTCCCATATTAAATTTCTGAATTACGTTTTTAAACACTTTACTTGGAGTTCTGGTATTTTCAACCTGAACCCTCTCATCTTTTCTAGATTCAACCTCGACTCTTATTTTCGCAAGTTCAAGTTCCATTTCGTCTCTCCTTCGTTTTTCTTCAATGGCATCTTTCCTTGCATTTATGATCGTGCTCAACATCTCCCAGCAAAACATCTTCATTATAATTTTCTTTTTCAAGAATGACTCTCTTGAAATCTATAATTCGGCAATCTGCTGACGTTTCTAACCCCAACTCATAAGCCAATATTTTTAAGTCTTCTTTAAGACCTTTTGCTAAATACGCCGTCCTTAGTTATGTACTAAGTTTACAAATCACAGGACTGGAAAATTCATATATTCAAATTTACCCCATACCAAAGGGCAGTGTAGGTCATATTCAGTGAATTAGGCACTTGCGCAGATAAATTCTTACACCAACGTTGCGAAACAGATAATTCAACGCGAACAATTTATTAAACACTGTCATTCGTTAAAGTCAATATCCACAAGAAAATTTCAATAAAAAATAAAGAAATCGAAAGTTATTTTCACCATTGTTAATACAAAAAACTTACGGTCTTGAACGAAGATCGAAAGTATCCACGCACAACACTAGTCTTCCGGGCATTTTTGCCCCACCAAAACTTGAATCTTTCGGGCAAAACTGCCCAACTAAAATATTATACTAGCACTCAAGCAGAACGCGCATTATAACCATCGAGCCTGGGTGGTTCTTCGGAATACGGGAACGGATCCACACGTGCCAGGGTGACAGTAACACTGTCTTAAACAACAGGAACAAATCGAAATATTTGCACTAGAGCAGAACGCTCACTATGACCGTCGAGCTTGGGCGACTCCTCTGGAAAAAAAGATCGAATTCATACGTACCAGGGTGACACTCAGCAACACTTCGAGCCAAGATGACTCTTCAAAGAAAAGCACAGAAGATAGGAATAAATCTGTTCGTGCCAGGGTGACACAGAACAACATGGCTGCTTTAGAACTCCATACGTGTCAGGGCGACACAGAACAACATAGCCGACTGAGAACTTTTTATTTCTCCTTGCAATCAAATCCCGACGAGCCCCCTCTTTGAATTTGTGGGATGCTCGCGAGCTGCCATAGTGAAAGTGTATCAGGACTGGCGTGAAAACGGTCAAACAGGACTCTGAGGCAAAACTGCACAGCACAGCGAAAGGTTGATGTGAGAGGTGAGCGCCGGTTCCGACGACTCTCACAAGTCAACAGACGCAGCAATGTTCAACAGTTGACTACCCAATACAACAGAGGTCAACTACGAACAGTATCTGTCATGACCATGCGCCGCAAGCTTGCACATATGGGCTGTAACAGCAGACAACCACGACGGCATCCTCTTCTAACCACAGTTCATCGGGGCAAAAGACTCGCTTTCAAGTTCACGCAAGCTGGACGTTGGTTGACTGGAAAAAAGCGTCTTGGTTTGACGAGTCGCGTTTTTTAGTCCACTTTGCTGATGGTCGTGTACGTATTTGGTGTAAACAACATGATGCCTTCGATCCATCCTGCATGGTTTTCACAGTGGAAGCCGGTTGAGGCGGTTGTATGGTGCGTGTGTGTTGAGGGGAGTATGTTTACCTGGCAGAAATTTGGACCCCTGGTGCATGCGGAACAATGTATGACTGGTGTCCACTATCGTGAATTGCTTGCTGACTCTGTACACCCAGTAATGTTGCACTTCTTCCCGAATGGCGACGGTGTCTTCCAAGATCACAATACGCCGAGCCACAGGTCTAATGTAGTGCAGGAATTTTTTGAGAAACACAGTTCAATCTACCAGCATATCGATTGGCCTTCGAACTCCCCCGATATCAATCCTATAGAGCACTTGTGGGACACCATGGAACGGCATATCAGGCGTCTGGATACATCAATCACCTCCATACCAGCATCGAAAGCCGCATTACACACAGCTTGCTTGGCCATACTCCCCAACTACTTCCGGCATCTTATTGAATCGATGCCACGTTGGATAGCTGCTGCACTGAGGGCGAAAGGAGAACCTACGAAGTATTAGGTAGGCTGTCATAATTCAATTATTGCTCAGTGTACATGCTTCTTTTATTAGGTAGTCAAGGACGTCAAATATCAACAAGTCGTCGTAATACAATACGCTAGATAGACTTCAATCATAATATACGTTTTAGCACGTCCTTTGTAAGAAAAAAGGTTGTGCTTATCTTATCACTTGGTGCGTCCGTCCGCCTGCGGACACTTTATCTCTGCAACTGTTATTAGTCAGTTTAAAAAAATCTTTTTGTATTGGAAAGCTTCAAATGTGACAATGATGATTCTTGCGTTTCGTTTTTATTCCGATGCACAAATTCGCCGCTAGAGCGCGTAAATGCAGATAATACGAATTCAAAATATGTTTCATTCCATACATTTGCTTCTAAATTTCGGACTGAAAAAATTCTTTTTTTCTTTCTATGCCATTTATAACGAAGACTATTTTAGGTACAGTTTCTTTTCCAAGTAATGCATAGATTTTTCGCTAAGTGGCGTAAAAGTAAATTGCGTTTCCCGCGATATCTTTGTTTCTAAAAGTCCTATTTGAAAAATTCTTCCTGCAACTGATACAGCACCTCATGAAAAATACTTTACATACAGTTTGTAAATTTTCGTAAGGAATCGTTTGACCACCAGGGGGCGTAAGTGCTTATTTCTGCTTCTGGTGTATTTGCGGGAAAAATATGATTTCCTGAAAACTCGACAAAAAATTCTTACGCGGACCGATACCGCTCCCCTCGGACAACCCTTTGAGAATACCTCTTGCTTAAAATAGTGCATAGTTTTCCCCAACAGGGAGCGGGGCGTAGATGTATATCTTATTTTTGTCGATATCTCTGCTTCTAAGAATCCGATTTGAAAAACTATTTTTATTTGGAGAGTTTCCGGTGCGAAAAGTTTCTCATATAATTTCAAATGTTTCTTGACCCACAAGTCTGCCTCTAGAGGGCGTAGGTTCACAATTTCGTTTACAGTAATATATGCGGGACCAAAAACCCGACATAAAAAATTATTTTTTAGTCATATACTACTATCTATGAAAACTCTTTGTGCATATTTTCTTCCTAAAATAATGCACACTTTCGCCGCTAGGGGACGCTAATGTCTAATCTGGTTTTCTCATTATCTCTGCTTCTACATGTGCCATTTAAAAAATTCATTCAACACCGGATGCCGTTTGCCTTGTGGAACGCTTTAAGTTAGTATTTGAGGAGTTTATAGTTCGCCGTTCTGTCGCTAGGTGGTATTTGTGTACTTTTGTTTGCTGCCGTATCTCCACTTCTAAACCCCTATTGAGAAATTTATTTTTTACTATATGTCATTCGCTTTAATAGAGATGTGGAGCGTTATCTTCTTTAAACAATGCGCAGATCTAGGGAGCGTAAAGGTCTAAACCTCTTTCTCAGCATCTCTGCTTCCAGAAGACGTATTTATAAAGTTCTATTTCCTTAACATAGCTTATTTCATGAAAAATATTTTTCGCCTATTTTCAACTATTCCATTATGCAAAATTATTCAGCTAAAAGGCATAGAGTTATATCATATGTGACGTGCCTGCCCCGCAGGAGGCACATAAGATAAAGGTAGATATCAGGGAGAGCACATGCCAGTGTAGTATCGTGGATAACACTCGGAGGTGAGAGTTGGGGGTTCGAATCCCTCAACTGGCATAAAAATGATGGAGAAATTCACTTCGTCATACATGTTTTCTTCTATATTACTTTTAACTTTTCGATTTGAAAATCTCTCTGATACTTTCCTTCTGCTATGAGAAACTATTTGTGCGCCATTTGTTAATTTTCGTAACATACTTTTTAGCTGCTGGTGAAACTAAGTAGCAGTCTCTATTTCTGGATGTTTTGTTTGATCGATTGTAGAAATCGGTTAAATATTTTTCAAACCGGGTCCTTTGACTTTTAACAAATTTGATAAATTTATTTGGCGTCAGAAAGAATTCAAAAGACATGCTCATTACAACTCAAAATTCAGTGTCATCTTTCTTGTTTTTTTTTTTTTTGTGTGTGTTGTTGTCGTTTTGTTTGGAGGTTCTACGACCGCCGTTAGCAACTCGATAGGATATGAGCAGTGGCTCATCCCTAATGTAGGGCCACTGGTTCCAGGGAAGGGAGAGAGAGCCAGGGTCGTAAGATAAACACAGCATCCATGTCTGACGGGATTTGAACCCGAACCCATCTCGGACAAGGGTGTCTAGACCACTGCGCCACCGGGGTGGCACACAATATATACGTGACACTCAGCGAATAAGAACCTAGCTACTCAATACAAACTGCTTTTACAAGAATAAGAAATGCTTGCTCATATCAACATTAATCATCTGAATAATCATCGTTTATCTCACGATGAATGGCTGCACTAATATTGCATATTGAATATCCTCTAGCATTGAATATCGTCTGACATTGCACTCTCTCTGAGCTGTTATCTCAAAGTCTTATTAATAAATTTGAAGTTGGCATTCCTGCTGTCAGGAATGCCAACTTCAAATTTATTGAGGGATACTCTGTGGTATTAAGTCAGGAAATGTTTAACGAGAAGAAATCAAATTTACATAAGAACACAGAAACTCAAAAGAAAGGTTAAATGAGCGGTATACATCACAGAGTACTACTTACTCTCGAATTGGCAAGGAAACCGAAATGTTGCATACCGACTGTTCGTAAAGACTAAAAAACAACAAAAGACAAAACGAGACCTCTTTCAAAGTGTTTAACCTAAAGCATTTCAAAAGGTTACATCATATCGTGCTGATGCTAATACGTATACAGCGAAGAAAAAAATATGGGAAATAGGAATGCGTTTTATAAAAACTGTAACCTCAGAAGGTTATCGCATAATCTTAGTCAGCTGAGTATGACATAGAAACTTTGGGATGAAGATCAGTATAGGAAAAATTCCAAATCAGTGGTTTTAGATCAAATTCCAAAATTAATTGTGTAGTGCAGGGGAAGAGTCTAGAACAGGAAACACATCTTAATTGCCTAGTTGTAGTTATTGATAAGACTTAGAAGGCGTGATAAGAAACGAGAAAATAGAACTGGCAAAGCTAGGATATTTTGTTTTCATCTGTATAAGAACGTTTTCCCAAGAGGACCTAACTTGCAGCATACATACAGTATTTAGGCCTAAATTATTTCATGGCAGGGAGACTTAAATAAAGATCTCTGTAGGAGGTTAGGAACTACAAACGTGAGAATGGTAAAAGATCTAGAAAAAGTAGGTGCCTACAGGAACAGACATTATTAGTAATGTAGTCATTAGAAAAGAGGTGGGCACTTGTGCAGTAGAAGAAAACGTTAAAGAGAACAAATTAAGGTAGTACTGTACAGACATGTGTGTCGAATAGGAGATGAAATGTTGTGTAAATTACATTGTACCAGCACGCATACCTAGAAGAAGGTGGATTGAAAGTGTGAAATCAGCTATTAGTGATCAAAGAAGCAATATAGTTGGAAACGAAAACTTTGCAGCATATAGGAAGAAATTGAGAAAGCTCCCTGCGAAGAGAATTAATAGTTTTCTTTTATTTGTGGTCTGCACCAAGAACATTTCTCAACGCCGTACAGGTACACAGGCGTGAGATGTTTATAATAATAAATTCAACTTTAGTCTAAGTGAAAAAAAGTAGTGGGCGATAAGAATTGCCTCTCTTGTACTTCGCTATTTCTTTTTCCTTTCCTTCTGCGGGGGCGGGGGGGGCATGAAACAATATTCTTCTTTAAGGCCAGTGACGGTTCACCGTAGAGATGTATATAATTATTCTGCTTCTGGCCACATATTATACGGATATCGTATCTCGTGGCTTATTTAAAACATTTGATTACTGACGACATGTTGTAAAACACCAATGTATGAATGTCGGAGTGCGTAAGGTATTATGTGCCTGAAAATCAGTGAAAAAAGAAGTTGCATATCTATAATGGCTCATTTTTGAAACGAAAACGATAATGGATGTGATCTAAAACTTCGAAAGCTGTGTTAAAATAAACTGAACATTACAGGCACACCAGCAAAATAAAAATAAAAATACAGAACGAAGGTCACAAAGCAAAGACTCCTGATTACATACACAGCAAGTAAAGTACAGGCAAAAAAGAAAAAGCGAAAAAAGAAATATTCGCACTTTCTGCCGCAGTGAGAGCAACCCTAATTGAAGAAGAGGCAATTTCACTGTGTTCTGGAACTGTAGGAGCTGAATCAGCCAAATGCTGCATAACAGAAGCTCTTCACAGTGCGAGTCGCTCTCTCCTTCGAGCCATTTATCTTTGGACTAACCCTGATTCACACGAAACGTCACCCGTTACACAAGTAAACGCCTTAAAATATTGACGAAGAAAACCATAAGAACGCTTACATTCCGAATAGTCCGAGTGGTACACAGTAACAACTTTTGATACCAGTATTCCAATAACAAAAACCAAAATGTGTCCGTCAATTTTGAAAAATGTAAGGAATCCTTTTTGTGAACGAGCCAACAGCAAAACTTAATACAATTTAAATGACAAAGCTCTATTATGTCCATTGGCTTTCAGCGCCCTTTCGACAAACGTTGTATCTAGCAAAGGGAAATCATGTTTCACGAGTTTAATGAATCCCTCGTGTTTCTAAGGCTGAGATATGTCGCCAGCCCTGAATTTAGAGCTGCACTTTCCACAGACGTAAAAACGAAAACAACGTCCTGTCACAGCCGGGCCTCAACTTCTTCTCCAGTACCGCATACCAAATATTGTACTTACGACTTGTGCCCACCAAAAGCCTTGTCATGATGGCTAGGCTAAGGAAATTTATTTTATAAGAGACTGTGGTCCAGATGAAAAGTGATATTTCTGTGTATTACAAAAATATATATGCAGTTGGCCGCGCTTATACGCGAACGTATACGCGAGGATTTTAAGTTAATTCTGTCGGAATATGAATAACGCAATTAAACGAGGCTATCGTAGGCACATTTAGCTTATATATGTATTGTTATTGCTGCGCGATTCTAAAACGGAGAAATGTTTCATTTTAGGTTAGATTACCAATATATTTAGTACGTGTGCATACAATTATCATAAATAACTTTAGGTGCATATTAACTGTTACATACAGGCATATGAAAGTCCTTTGAAGTTGCCTGCCTTGCAAAAGTATTTGATATTCACATATCCATTTCTTTTGTGCTGTGGGAAATAATTCATAGTTTACCCCTTGAAATATACTGAAGGGCCAGAAAAACTGGTACAGCTGAGCTTATGCAAAATACATAGCAACGTTTCCTATGCGCGTACTTGGTTGCGTCTGCCAGTGCTTATATAAAGCGATATACATCCTTGGCAGCTGTCAGAGCTGTTTTCGTCATGAGAATGACCAGTAATAACGATTTAAGCGATTTTCAAAGCGGTGTCATAGTTGGCACTCGTGAGATGGGCCATAGTATTTCGGAGATAGAAACGAAGTTCGGATTTTCACGGACGACCATTGCAAAGGTGTACTGTGACTACAAGAATTGCGGCAAAACCTCCAACCTACGATACCAGTGTGGCCGTAAAAAGACATTGGGTGAACGTGACCATCGTCGGCTGTCAAGAATCGTTTCACGCGATAGGCGTGCAACACTCTCGAAGGTATCATCGGAATTCAATGCTGGAGCCTCAACAAGCATCAGCGTCCGGACTGTGCAACGTACCCTGCACGATATGGGCTTTGGGAGTCGACGCCCAACTAGACTCCTCTTGTGGGTGCACGACACTGAGCTATGCGCCTCGCTTGGGCACGGGAACACCGCCACTGGACACTTGATGACTGGAAACCAGTAGCCTGGTCTGATGAGTCGCGTTTCCAACTGTATCGGGCAGATGAAAGGATTCGTGTGTGGCGCAAAACCCGTGAAGCCATGGATCCCGCCTGTCAACAGGGAACTGTGCCGGCTGATGAGGGATCCGTAATGGTATGGGGTGAGTTTAGCTGGACTTCACTGGGAACCCTGGTACGTCTACAAACGTCTGTGACCGGCCAATGCTATGTGCGCATCCTTTCTGACGAGGTACACCCGTTCATGTCCTGCATTCATGCTGATGGGTTGGGCCTGTTCCAACAGGACAATGCACCTCCACATAAGTATCGGGACGCCACATTATGGTTAGAGGAGCATTCATCTGAGTTTGCGGTGTTGCCATTCACATCCAAGTCCCCAGATCTGAACGTGATAGAACACATTTGGGATGTCATGCAACGCGCTATCGTACACAGGAATCCAAGACCTCGGAACACACCCGAATTTTAGAACGCTCTGCAGGAAGTATGGTGTGCATTGCCTACAGCATATTTCCAGAAGCTAGTGAAGTCTATGCCCCGTCGTATTTCTGCAGTCCTGTGCTCCCGCGGGGGACCTACCAAGTATTAGACTCGTGTACCAGTTTTTCTGGCACTTCAGTGTATATTAGAATGAGATGCAGCGATTTGTTTATGTCTGACACCAATGAAGGGGGAGAAGTATCAAAATTTTGTGTCCGATTTCATTACCGAATTTGATTTTCTTTCAAAAGCAGCTATATTTTCGTAGTTGGTTGGTTTTTTCTCCGTCGGTAATTTCTTGTTATATTTCTGTCAATTCGGAAAACGTTTAAGCAATAGCTGATAAAAGTAAATCAGTCGCATTCTTCGAAATCGTAAATCACTGTTCCGTCATCCGATGCGTCAATGTGTTCAAGTAACATATTTTGAAGCAGAAATCTAAAACTGTTTAAACAGCTCCTAAACACCTGCAAGTCTCACACTGTTAGAAGCCTAGGGTCTCATTCTTTGAAGCCCGCCGCTAGCACCAGTGCAAACCTGTTAGGTTTACAAATAGAGATCAGGATCTTCACTTCCGTTTTTATGAAAAAAAAAGTAGAAAAGGAGATATGTTGTGGGGACACACACTCACATAAGTTATGCGGTTTTGGGGGAAGTCTATTCAATGAAACGCGGACTTTTAACCTTAACGTAATGGGGAAAATTTTTGCTTTTCAAATTTTTATCTATAAAAGCAGAATAAAGGATTATCCTTCACTTGATTTAGCGGAGTTGACTGTAATTTAAAAAAAAAACGTACTATTCTGATCTCTGCATGAATGGCGATACATATTTTTTCTGATAAATTCCCTATGATAAGCATTTTAGCTTTTTAATGTGGCAGGTGAAGCTGGAAATCAAATAGTTCTTTTTAATTTGCTTTGAAGTTTTATAAGAGCCGAAATTATTAAACAATGGCAAACTTTTTTTTTTTTTTGGTATGATAACATTTGAAAGCAGAAAACTAATGATAAATATAAAGCTTTCTTGAATCTGTGATCTCACAGCATACGAAAAATAATGAACTCCTAATTAAATAGTTAGATCTGCGAACGGGTGTTTCATACCTGCACACTGTTGTATTCTTTTGTATTTTTTCATATTCTTTTGTATTTTTTCATATTCTTTTGTATTTAATACAAAAACAAAGATAAGAAAAGAAGCATGTGCTTGGGGATTTAAGGAAAGAAAGAATTTTAATAGATGCCAAAAGAAAGGAAAACGTAAACGTGGGAGATAAATAAGTTGAGTAAAGAAGAAAAGTATGTGTGCATTAATGACCAGATAACCTTGTTAGCGTCTCCTCCTGGTCTTGTCTATGCGATATAAATAATGTGCAATACAGACATGTATCACCTGAGCCAGAAAGCCAAGCTGAAGCTAGAAAAAACGTGAAAGCCCAGAGTACAGTAATGTGACTAGGTGGCGCTGCAGAAATGGATTCTAGCCAATTGGACCCAGGTCAGGTACCTTAAATGTCTGGCATTGATTCCTTGGAATTCTCGTTTCTCCCCCGTTGCCTTTCTGTTTTCTCCTCCAATAGCGTGCTCCTGTTTGGTTTGTTCTGAATGCGCCGCCGGAAGAAACAAACTTCATTTACAGCTTTGAAAGCGAAGAAGAAAGGGTTCTCCGTAAAGGATTTCGTTGCAGGATACGTCGGTGACTGACTCTTTTGAGATAACTTTAAATAAACGGCTGCTACGATTATTTTTGCCGACAGAACGAATGGGATTTTTGTTCAAGGAACGAGAGTAATCTGTGTTCTGTAAGTATTCATGTATTTATTCGATGCATCAGTAATATTCCAATATTTTTGACTTCATTAAAGAGAGTACTACTTGCATCTCATCCAGCATCACCAGTCCTCAAACCAACGCATTTGGTTCACATATGCATATCTATGCTTTATAGGTTCTCCAGTTCTCTTGCTAAACACAGAGTAATTTTAGAGATCACCTTTTCATTATTGAAGTATGGCCCTAACTCACTTAATTTCAAGCTCGAATGTTTTATTCAAAAAGACAGTCTTAAATTAAGTTTTATTGGTATATGGGCATGCTACATGTAAAAATTTTCTTAACGCGAAAAACGCTCACTGCTTTTGTCACATATCTAACATAATTAGTAATCATGGGTTCTCTGTCATTTTGTCCGTGTTCATTTCGTTCACGTTCACTTGGTCCAGTTCATTTCGTTCACCGTTCATTTTGTTCGCTGTTCATTTAATATACTGTTCACTTTGTCCTCTATTCATTTTTTCCGCATACATGTCGTCCTCAGAATAAATGCAATACCGTGGAAGTTTTCTGTTTTGATGTATTTTTTGTTACTAGGCAAAAGAAGAAAAGCCATTGCTTACATGTGATTGTTTTTCTTGTTTAAGTTTTGCAATTAAAACATAACGATTTTAAATGTTATTTAAAGTAAAACGAGGAACTGAACTTGAAGAGCTTATAACGAAATAAATTTCTCCGTCATTTTTGCCCACGCCGGAGCTCCAACCCGGGTCCCCTCATTCCGGAATAAGTCACTCTACCAATTGAGCTACGCGGACGTTCGTTATGACTGCAATATGCCTTTATGTCGTGTGCGTCCTGCTGGCAGGTACGACATCAATAGAGAGAACATCAAAGAGCCGCCCCGGTGGCGCAGTGGTTTAAGCGATGGCCTCTGATCATTCGTCCGAAAGGGGTCCGGGCTCGAATCCCGGTGAGGCATGGATGTTGTGTTTGTCTTACGGCACTGGCTCTCTCCCTTCTCTGGAACCAGTGGCCCTAAATTAGGGACGGCGACTGCTTATAACCCATTGAGTTGCTCACGGTGCTCGTTAAACCTCCAATCCAAAAAAGAAAAAGAACCCACCAAAGATACGTCGTAAATGATACACATGTACCTTTAGTGTCCTGCCTATTAGTTACGCGTAAAACATTTGCGATTTTTGTTAGTGTATAAATTGTGTCGTTGACGTTCAGGTTGAGAATAAACAAATACCGCCGAAGTTTTAAGCCTTACAAAAGTGTGTTGGGCACAGTATTCTAGTTTAATGTCCAAAGCTTTCCCCACTGGAAGATATATTTTCCATATGACTAATGGCATTATTTCAGCATTTTGGTCCATTCTCTCCAGCTTCGTGTTAATGGCTCTCATAAATGGGAAAATATATTTATGTTTATACGCTGGTTAATAGTAAGCAAAATACTTCCACAAGAAACGAAAAATCTGATTGTGATGCTAGTTTCAGTTTCAGCTTTAAATGAAATCAACAAGTTACACATATTTAAAAGTACTGTTGCTTACAACATGTGAGTAATTCCCAGGAATTCCTCGCATTTGTTTAAAATATTCTTTACCCGTATAGCCTGAAAATTGGAAATTGTTTTATTAATATTTATTTACTGTTTCGGGGTTTAACGGCCAGCACGTGCAACTCTTAGGGCTATAACAAGCTGCCCTTCCCTAGTCTGGGGCCACTGGTTTCACGGAAGGGACATAGACAGCGCCATCACACGAACACACCACCCGTGCCTCATTATGGAATCGAAATAGTGCCGCATATCATACGAATGGTCAAATGCCACTGCCTCAGACCCTTCGGGTACCGGGGCGACTAAATTATTTTGGTTATATACGGTGGGATAATTAGGCTGAATGTGCACACAAAGGAAAAATGCTTATAGAAACTAAAATTTTATTGAAGATCAAGACATGAATCATGCAGCCAAATTCCGCGGTTTTGTCAATGCGGGAAGAAATGTGCACTTTACTTTTATCGCTCCCTCCCCATCATAAAAAAACTAATTGCAAAAATTCGAAAAAAGAAAAGTACAATTTTTAGACGCAAGGTGTTATCCAATAGAGGAATTGCGAAATACAAAACTTAACGTTGCACCTTCAAACATTGGTAAATAAACACTCCTGACAGACTGAAGTCAAAACATAGATGTCTAGCTTGAGGGTGACGCTTACGATTAACTTGATTTGTTCTTTTTTTCAATCGCTGTAAGATTAGCTCTTAACGAGTCTTTTGGCACCACTCTTGCGAATTTGACAGTATGTCTAGTACAGAGTTCACGAATATTTTATTCTTAAGCTGCTTTTAGCATTCCCTGTAATCGATTGGTTATATTTAATAAAAAAGTTAATTGTAACACGGAAATCGAACACACTGATGATCCGATTTTGGCAGAGCTTCTTTCATTTGTTTGACTTACTAATATTATTATTTTGGGTTAACAATACCCCATCCCAAAGCAGAATTATTTTCAAGTGGGGGAATATGAGCCCATTGGGGTTCGTGCCGTGACGAATGTGGCGAGTTCTTACCACGAAAAAGGAGCTCATAGACTAGCGAAAGTATTCCTCGACCTTGAAAATCTTGGTCTAAAGTGATATACATGTAATATCAGTGGCGTTTGTAAGGAGTTCTCTTTTTCTAAACAAGTTTTTAGTATTTTACTTAAGCACCCTATTTTACTTTTACATATGCACAGTATCGTGAAATTCATCTAATCTCTGTTAAGTAAATAAAATCAATTTACGGTAATTAATAGGATTGGATAGGGAAACACAGATAAACACTATGAATCAATGTTCGTAAACTTAACAAAGTGACACGCCTACTATTTTTCTTGCGTAGCCGGGCACTACTGAAGTCGGAGAAAAGAGATCCAAACGGGAAACACGGCACATATGTGTCACCGGACTCGAACCCAAGGTTACAGCAATCGAAGTTAATATCGCTTATCCTGGGCTACTAGGCGACATGCCAAAGGCCCTAACCTATGTATGGCTAAATGCAGCTACCTTTGTTATTCACAATGTAAAATACGTCATCTACTTAATGGGAATGATACATCTTCATTCTGTTATTTTTCTCTCGATCTGTGAAATTCGTCTGGCGTGTTTTACAAGAAATTTGAAAAAGTTTAAAATTTAAAAAAGACACGGAAACTGCAAATAATTACATAGTAATTTATTGTGCGTTATTACAGGTTATGACAGTTGGAAGCTTTTTGTATACGGAATAGTCAAGCAGAAGCGAATGTTTAAAACAGTTATGGAACCCATGACAAGGTCTTTTACACTTGTCAATAAAAAAAGGTTCAGTCGTTTCAATTACATTCATCAGAAGTTCTGCGTATATCAAAATTGCACACCGTAGTCCATTTGAATTATTTGTATAGTTTAATCAGTTTAACAATCATTAGCATTCATTTTAACATGAATAACTTAGATGTGCTTGCAACAGCGTTCCGCTCAGCACAATAGAATATACCTTAGAAAATAAGGGTTTTGGTATTTTTCACTGCATGCTCATATTTGCATACATAGTACGTACGTGCCTATGTGTTTTTTTATCGATCGATTAACGACCATCGTGGGCAACTCTATGGGCTATAAGCAGTCACACTTCCCTGATTTGGGGCTACTAGCACCAGGGAAGGGAGAGACCCAGTGCTGTAAGACTAGCACGCCACCCATGCCTCACTCGGGGCAAAGCTATCCTGGCAATGAGGCCGAAGCTACGGTGACCTTTTCACTCCCAGTATTACTCCGCACTAATGGTGTGTAATTAACCTTCACTCGGAAAACTTCTTCCACAAGCCCTCAGGGCTGGCTGTCTGTCACCGTGATCCCTTACCAAACCCCTCTATTTTAATACCCTCCCCACCGCCGCGCGCTTTGCAGACCGGTAGACAAGCAGTTTATTTCTCCTCTCTTACCTTTTTTTTTTTTGAGATGTTACAGAACGTGTAACGTTTCTTTCTTTCTTACTTTTAAAATGAAATTATCTTTGCTAAACACGGGAAAGAAGTCTTAAGTGGCCTAATTTTGTTTTCACATATTTTTCCATTTTTTTTTATATATTTCATATATTTATACTTACTGCTTGAAGATTACCAACTGCGGGATTTAATTAAAAGTATTTTTACCATGTCATCAGTTATGCGTAAAATTTCGTTCTTCCCAAAATTTTGCCTTGATTAGATTTTTTTTTTTTTATAACAGACATCCGTTAAATGTGTATGCATTTTTAACTACCCTGTGTTGCCATAAGTACTGGACAAGAGCCCGTCTCTGTGGTAAATGATATTTTAGGGTTCACTGTAAACTGACACACATCTTTCAGCAAATTGGAAAATTGCCACATGTTTTTCATTGAGGGGCCGGGCACAAATTGCTGTTCCTCCGAGGAACACTTTGAATGTGTGGCAGTTTTCCAAGTTTCTAAATTATGTGTGGCAGTGGAAGGAACTCTTTCATTTGTCTGAATTTTCACGCCGGTACATACGCGTTTAAGGCATCTGCGCACAAAAGTTCAAAAGGAAAAGATGGCCGTTTCTTGGCCTATATTGAGAACTCCAAACTAATTTCGAGAAAACGTTCTATGTAAGCCAAGCGAGAATTGTATTTTAATTTGAAGAAATAAATTGCCGATGGATCTGAGGTACTTCAATACTAAATTCAACCTTCATTCTCGCAATGGTGCGACTTGAAACACCAGTGAGTTTTTTTGTTTTTTTTTTATTGGAGGTTTAACGACCACCGTGAGCAACTCAATGGGCTATAAGCAGCCGCCCGTCCCTAATTTAGGGTCACTGTTTCCAGGGAAGGGAGAGAGCCAGTGCCGTAAGACAAACACAACATCCATTGACAGATTGGAGGTTTAACGACCACCGTGAGCAACTCAATGGGCTATAAGCAGTCGCCCGTCCCTAATTTAGGATCACTGGTTCCAGGGAAGGGAGAGAGCCAGTGCCGTAAGACAAACACAACATCCATGCCTCACCGGGATTCGAACCCGGACCCCGTTCGGACGAATGATCATAAGCCATCGCTTAGACCACTGCGCCACCGGGGCGGCCCAGTGAGTTCTGCCGTAAGAACTGTTATTTCATTTTCCAATTTATTCGGCGAGTGTTTTTCCATCAATTTAGTGAAAACATTCATAACGATCACCTTAGCAGAGCTTCGTAATGGTTTCCCAGTTTTATGCGGCTGAAATACACTCGAGTGACCGGCAGATGCCATTCGAAAAAACGAAAAGACGGAAGAGTGTTTTAAAACAACAATCAAGAAGGAGAAACCAGGGAGAAACGCGAAATGCCCTCGGAAACACTTTTTTCGCCTCATCCTTCCGCTAATGACCCCCCACCCCCCACAGCAATAAATATCCCCTGGGTTGACAGCTTAACTCTGACCGAAACAAGAATGCTGTGACAGAGAACCATAAGTGACGTCACCAAAGCACGAATATCTCTATTTTTTAGAAATGCCGCTGAAACTGAGATTTGAATATTTTAAATGCACACACACACAACGTATTGAACATCTGTGTCCTTTTTATGTGCCAGTTGAAGCTGGAGTACGAGCTTTTAGACCGGAACTATTTTATGCAGTGGAAGTATACACTCTGTAGCCTTCCTTCCAATGACAGGTTAAGTTTGCCCCGAGTATAGGACTCGGACCAGGGTCAGTTTCGGACAAGTGATCAGTAGACAGCGCTTATACCATTGTGCCACTGGAGTGGCGCGTCTGTGTGTGATGTCCGTATATTGACTCTAAGCATCCACTTTTTAGTTGCTGACTTATTCATCACAGCATTATTAATATGTAACAAACACCTTGGTAACGCATTGGAAAAGCTGAAGACACGGTAATTCGGCATTTCTTTTAGTGTTCGAATCAAGAGTAATTCAAGGTTATTCCAAGCTTTAGTAATCCCAATTTTTAATTATGATGTTAAACTGATACAGAGATACAGTGTTACTGGAATTATCACCGTAGTGTTAGCCAGCTGTGATATAAAGATTATTTTGCAAGAAGTAAAACATCCGGACAACTGCAGTAATTGCTATCAGGAATCAATTATTTTGTGCTTTGCAAATGTTTCGTATCACTCATTTTGGTATCGCATTGATCACATTAAGAAATGATTTTTCTGAGTACTCTTTCAGACAGTAGTCAGTATCCGTTTAGTTCATATTTATTATTATTTTCTGCAAAGCGAGGAAAATGCACCTATTTACACTTTCTTCTAGTAGATATGTATCTATATACATGTTGGGTCGCCTTCAAAACATGGAAGGGCAAGATTCGTTGTGGCAGAATGGATTCAACGAAGTGCTGAGTGTCGTTCTACCGGTATGTTCAGCCAAGCGGATGTGATGGCGCCCGTCAATTACCGAATGTATGCTGGAGGAGGATCTCTGTTACAAATGAGTCTCTAAATATCATCTAACAGGTGTTTAATTGGGTTTAAATTCTGGGGACTGTGGGAGCCAATTTAGCACTTTGACGTCACTGTCGTGCTACTGGGTTACCACTGTGGGACGATCTTAGTCTTGTGACATGGCGCTTTATTCTGTTGGAAGTAGCTATGAAAACAGACCCTACATCACTACACCGCCTCCATCAGCTTATGCAATTAACGCTAGGCAGCTAGGATCCATCGATTCATACTGTTGACGTCATATTCTGGCCATCCAGTAGAATGTATTAATTGAAAACGTGAGTCATTGGATCAAACGACTTTTTTCCTGTCCTCATGGGTCCAGTTTTCGTGCTGCCGTGCGAACTGCAGACGAATTTGTCAGTTTTTAGAAGAAACGAGTGACACAGACAGTCGGCAGTACATTAGCGCGGCGGGCTGTATATATTGAAACTCCGTAGTGTTGTTGTACTGCACGATTACTTGAAGCACTGGACCTCGTCTGTTACCTCGGGCAATCATCTCCAGTCGCCGTTTCACTCGAACATCAACCAGTCGTTTTCGCCCACACTAAGACCGCCGACTGTTTCTTTTGTTGTTTGTGAACCACTCATCGTACACCCTCTGTAGAGTTGTTCTTGCACAGCCGACATAATTTTCCGCCCCAGTGACGCAGTGGTCTAAGCGCTGGCTCCTGAGTATTCGTCCGAGACGGATCCGGGTTCAAATCCCGATGAGGAATGGATATTGTGTTTGTCTTACGGCACTGGCTCTCTCCCTTCCTTGGAACAACTGGCCCTACATTAGGGTTGAGCCATTGCTTATATCCCATCGAGTTTCTCTTGGTGGTCGTCAGACCCCTGAACTAAAACGTTTTGTCTTTTTTGAGATGCTTGCACCTTCCCGCCTAGCACCAACTGACATGTTTTTTCCTATGTCAAGTGTACATCTAAATCCTTTGCAGTAATTTGTTTATAAAGTCAACCAAACATCGTGGTACATGTCTGGATCCTCTGCTGTGAGCTGTCTATGAAGTCATCCCCGATTAGCATTTAGAGTTGCAAGGAGGGCCCCTAATTTAGGGCCACTGGTTCCATAGGAGAGAAAAGCCAGAGCCTCAGGACAAGCACACCAACATGTCTCATCCGAGACTGTTGCCTAGACTCAGTTCGGGCTACTGTGCAGGAGCCCGTGGCTGTGACTACTTAGCCACTAGGGCGGCCCCAGTAACTTGATACGTAGGCCTCAACAACCTGTAGAAGAGTTAAAAAAACATGAACTGAAACGCTGAAGTTGATCAACAAATATATATTTAGGACCCTAGAATTTTGACATGCCAATATTGAGCAGGAATATTTACTCTGAAGAAAAGTTTTCTGGAAATTAGGATGGCTGAGAAAACCCAGGATCTCTTGATACTACGCGCAGATAAGTTGACTTAAAATTTCGACAGAAAGAACTCTGTTCTTAACTTACAACACTTTTCACTTACAAAGACACCGCTTTTCATACATAATGTGTCCTTGTCTCCCACTTGTATCAAGTGGAATACTGTTGTTTAATATTTCCTGTTTACACACTAGCTCTATTGCCAGAACTCAAGGTTTCCACACAACACCTCAAATTCCCCTGTGCCCTGTAATTTTTCATGTCTTTCGTACGCAGCAAAACCACCTGCTATTTCTATCTAAACGTCCAAATGCTGTAAAAAAAATTTCTGTCAAGTATTTCTCAGTAAAAACGTGTATTTTGTTAATTTTGTTTACTCTTTTACTCAGATTTCTTTTGAAATGCAGTGAATTATTTCCCTACACATCTTTGCTTTTATGCAACAAAATTATGTCACCATGTATTTGTCATGTACAGTAACCTATTTTCTGAACTCATTTGACAAATTTTAATTTATTAATCAATATTATTAGCACTTTACTTCAGCGCCTCTTACACGGTCATGTATTCTAACAGATTTACCGTTTTGTAAAGGTTTAAAAAAATTCGAGTATTAACTTCTTCGACTTTCGCGACCATCTGCGCCTGCTTTACAAACAAAAAATGCGGGAAAGTATTCAATCCACCTTTTACTTAATTGACTAGGCTTCATTTTCATCACTGTGTTCTTAATTCCCACAATAATGTAACGACTAATTTCCCTCATTTTCTTTTCCCTACAATTCCTTCATTTTAGAACATCTTTTCATTTAAGTAAAACCTAAGTTCCACTCCACCCAATCTATCGTTCTCGCGTTTAGCCTGGATTTGTTAAATTAATTTTGCTGCATTTCACTGTTTAGGCCTATGTTTTTTCTCACAAAATGTGCAGATATTTTTTTTCCAATTTTTCTTTTCCTCCAAGTCCTTTATATTTATTTCTTTGAATGCTTCTTATGCATAACGAAATCCTTCCAACTGGCATCCTCAAAGCAAAATAGGTGACCCTTATCTCTGGTGTAATTACTTGCTATCAGTTTAAAACGCCGTAGACTAAGTGAACGATATAAGCGACTTGACTTATGGCCAAACATGACATTATTCTTTACCTATGTCTTCGATGTGCGTAACTTCTCTTGTGAGAAAGAACTGGGGCAGTTGTTTAGATGCACTGTATTTAAATCTATGTGTTTCTAGAACAGCATGCCAGATCGCATACTGTGATGCAGTTTTTAGTGGTTTATTTGTTGTGGTGAAAGATGTGTCAAACATCTTTTGATTATTGCCCAAACAAATTGTTACGAGTTGGTCTAGAGATTGTAGAAATTTCTTGATTTTTCCTTCAACAGTTTGTTAATAGTGGTGGAAAAAGTGTTGCAGGAGTCTTTGGATTATTGCCTTGGTGACTTCCTCGGGTTTAATTCCAGAGACTCCTGTGACTTCAAGAACACCTCGATAACTTCATGCTCTTATGTATCATACATGACGTTGAGAATTATCGTGTCTTCACACAATGTCGGGCCCAACTTTCCTTACATTCAGGCGTACTCAGAAGCGCATAACGAATGTGCATACCTTCTTCTGGTGATCGTGCCTTTAATTAAAATGGAAATTCAGTTGCTCATCTTGTATTTTTTTCTACATATCGTCGTTGAGTTCTTTGAAATGACACAACTGCTTGAATACTCTGGATGAGCTGGTTAAGTCAGGAAGCCCTTTTTATACATGAGAACGCCTTGCATCTGGCAGATGACTGAAATGAAATTTATCGCTGTACACTACAGAACGGCGCGCAGGGTGCTAGGAACCAAACCCTGGTAAAACATGTGATGAGTGCAGTTTTTCTTTAAACAAATCTAGTAGTGCTAGATGAAGGACAGGCCGTTACTCCATGCTTTCTATGGTCGCAAAACTCCAGACAGAAAAATTAGTACACATCGCCCAGAAGAATTAATCCAGTTTTGATAGATATGTGGCCATATCATAATCCTATAAATGGTTTTCAAAACTTCATTAAGTGCAGGACGTGATCATGCAGTGGAACGTGGAACTACATGCAACTATATCGCTGTCTAAGTCTTAAGGATGAGCATTAAACCTGAGGATTACAGAGCGTTATGAGGATAAAAGAGCTTGTCTATATATGCACGAGTACGGTGTGACGTATGGAGGCATCCCATGATGCGCAACCGGTATGCAAATTTGCTGTGAGCACGTGATAGCTTCCGATTATGTATACAGACAAAAGGCCAAGTCATATCTCCTATGAGTTCGATCTGTGTTTCATGTGTTTCCGTGACGGAGCAAAAAACTACCTGTCTGAAACAACGAAAAATATCTTGCAAAATTATATGGATTATTTTATCTGAAGCCGAATCATCGGCAAGCTCGAAGAAGACCGGACTGAACAACGTCGCCAGAGAATTTGGATTAGCACACAGAATAATGTACCAGCTTTGGTAGCTTTCCAGAGACACAGAGCCGCTGCCAGATGTTTTTCTGTAAGTCGTCCCAGGTGTTCAAGCCATCTGGTTGACGATTACCTGGCCTTGAAAGCAAAACAAAAGTCGGAAAAATTATGCTTGCCAGTTGGTTAATAGTCTTCAAGAAAACACAGGTGTGCGAGTTTCGCTACAAACGGAATCAGTACGTCTAAATGCAGCAGGACCATATGCCCGAAACCCGCATGCTGTCTACCATTTTCCAGGGCGCGTCGTACAACCTGCCATCAGTAGTGTATATTTCACCGTGATTGATCTTCAGATCAGTGGTCCAAAGTAATGTTCACAGATGAATTCCTCTTTAGTCTTTCCTCATATTTCAAGCGGAAAGTTATTGGGAGGGAACGTGGGGCGACGTATGATGCCCGGAATATCGTTGAAGGGGCACATATGGTGGCCGCGGAGTCGTGATGTGAGCCGGTATCGTGGCCAATGGACGTACTCCATTTTTTGGGAGGGTAGAGGGAGGTATAACTACCACCGTGAGCAACTTGATGGGCTATAAGCAATCCCCCGTTCCTAGTTTGGGGCGCTGGTTCTAGGCCAGGGAGAGAGACAGTGCCGTAAGACAAACGTAACATCCTTGCCTCACCAAGATTCAAACCCGAATATATCTCGGACGAATGGTCAGAAGCTAGCTCATATACCCCTGCGCCACCGGGCCGGCAAACGTGCTGAACTGTAGGTGATGGATCAAGAGGCAATCACCAGGCAATGGTACTGCAGTGATGTGATTATTTGCCATGTTTTCCTGTTCCGTGGTGCAGTGGGCGCAAATTTCATTTTTATTAACGGAAACGTCTGTCCTCACCGCAGAGCAGCTATGAATGAAGTATTGTCCAGTGAGGATAGCCGCCCCGGTGGCGCAGTGGTCTAAGCGATGACCTCTGATCATTCGTCCGTAAGGGGTCAATGTTCGAATCCCGGTGAGGCATGGATGTTGTGTTTGTCTTACGGCACTGGCTCTCTCCCTTCCCTGGAACCAGTGACCCAAAATTAGGGACGGGCGACTGCTTATAGCCCATTGAGTTGCTCACGGTGGTCGTTAAACCTCCAATCAAAAAACAAAAGTGAGGATATCCGTCGTGTGGAGGGGCCAGCACGCTCCCGAATCTCAGTTCAATCGAACATGCATGCGACGCTCTAGAAAGACGTTTTGCGCAAAGGAATCCCTACCAGAAATCATTCCAGAACTTATTTGGGCTCTCTAGAAAGAGTGTGACTATTCTTCCATAAGTGCTCTTATGACGTTTAGTGCTAAGTGTGACACACCGGCATGAAACATGCTTTGTGGTGAGGGTAGACATATCCTCTGCTAAAAGAATATGTCTGTTCATGAAGTGCTGATGGAAGAGTGTTGCTGGACGACAAGTGAGCCTGTACCACATTCCTAACATTTTGTTCTGTTTCGATCGCTGTTATACCTATATTACTGATGATTTTTGATATCCTGCGTTTCATTTTAGTGTTGCTATTACTACTGATACCACTTAAGAGCTGTAAAACTGCTTCTCCATATTTTGACCGGTCAAAATGTACCTCGCCCTTACGTTTTGGACAGCCGTGTGTTTGTTGTGGTTCAGACTCTAGACTACATGTTAATCACACCTTTCTAGCTGACTTTCTTCCAAATGAGCATGCTATATTTTATTAGAAAGAAATACGTATGGGATTATTTTACTGCTTGTGAACATTACGATGGCAGTTCGAAATTTCTTTTAACTACAGACAAGATACTTTTGTAGCATCCTTTCCTCTACCATTCGTATCGTTAGTGTCATATAATACTTCGAACTGTAATAAGTCGTTTTCCAAAGTCAGTCAATAGTTTAAAACATGGCACAGGTCTTTCGCATACAACCTTAAATATCTCCAAAGCTGACCTTTAACACTTGACACGATGCACCTGTGATTTTCATGATTCCTCTGAAGGCTTCTTCATATGACTTCATACAGATAACGATGCAACAGTTTCTTATGTTATTAGATTATACTCGTTGCATACTGTGACACTCTCATTTTCTGATTCTAATTATTGCATTCCAATCGTGTGAAAATATTCCTGGATTATTGTGAAGTGGTGTCGTTGGGACATTGGACAGCTTTGTGTCATCATGTGTAAAAAGCTCCAACCAACAGGGATATGTGTTTTTGATCTCTATGTTGAATAACTCTTTCATCGCTATTTCCGCTGTCACATATTTTCTTGCGTAAGTCTATTTTTGATGCAATGTTTTCGCATGCTCCTGGATTTAAGGACCTCCATGAGCAACTCTAAGGGCTATAAGCAGTCTCCGTCTTTAATTTGGGGTCACTGATTGCAGTGAGGGTGAGACCCAGAGCTGAAAGATAGGCATGGCAGTAATTCTTCATCTGGGACCCGAACTCAGGCCCAACATGAACGACGAGCGAGATACATACGCCTCTGACCACTCGGTCACTGGGGTGCTTTTTGGTACAAAAATATACACTTTAGTAATTTTCATGGCTCAAAAATTAAGATACACTCCATCTTGAAATAGCACCATATGCAAATACCGTAGTTCATTAAAATCTGCAGCAAACTAGGAACCACAAACAACAAATGAGAAAGAGATCAAAGCAGAGTTAATATTAGATCAGATTAGGAAATGCAAGAGGTATAAATGAAAAAATGAGGGAGGTCAAATTTGTTTGGAGTGATTTTACTTAGTGTTCAGTGCAGTTCATTAGTGACATAAAATGTAGAAAAAATGTATGTATTGTTCCTGTCCTGTAAAACTGCTTTGGCTCGAGAATCACTCAGGGACACATTAAGCCACAAATGTGTGAAGATGCCTGCTGTTCTGAGAGATAGCCTACGGCGCCACATGCGCTTTTAAGCTCACAGTGCAGATTTGTTTCGCACTGCTTGGTGTTAGTCCAGCCAACAATGATCGTTCATGTCCTTAGAATGATGAGCGACCAGTCTGGAGACATGAGTAGCCACAGTATAGTCATAAAGCTTTTCCCACATATATACACCATAGAGATGTCAGGTATATACAGCGGATCATTAATTTTTTGGAAGATTATGTTAACTTTAGTTACAAAGAATTGTTGAATATAAACATGGAGTGCTGTCGACATATTGCCGAAGTTCAAATTGCCTGTTCAACATATAATACGAAAGAATATCTGCTTCCTTAAATAACGCTACTCCAAATAAGGATTCAAATCTCAGCAAGCTGTGAGGCGTTGTGGTCTGCGGAAGGACTTCACTTTGACTCATGTGGTCTGCTTATATAAACGCAACGATCGGTGACACTCAAGTGGAACCGAGACTTGTCGACGAAACAATATGTTGCTACTCCGTACTCCAAAAATTTCTCTTCCGACCCTAATGGGGTCATGAGCAATGGGGCAATAGCAGCGGAGGTCTTAGCTCTAAACCACGCCATGTACGTGATTTGTTCTGGCTGGGATGGGATGTTCATGGCAGCAATTGCGTTTCTCGTAAGAGTAGAGAACATTGCGGTTTTGTTCATCCCTGCCCCTCCCCTAGAAATTGTCCTTATGCTGATGGAACTTGACTCTTAGCGATGAGTGTGTACCTACCTGAACCAACTGACCCCAAATATGTCTCACCGTCTTTGCATCGCGTGATAGATATCTAGAAGTTTGATATTTAGACCGTCTAACTTCACGCAGTGTAAAGATCCGGTCATGATGAAATGAGCACCTCTGATGGTACAGCAGATGAACACGTTGTCCTTTCGCCTGATAGAATTCGACATCACTGCTTGATGTCATAGGTCATAGATTCCTTCAGTTGGCAGCTGCACTTGAAGCAATTGGTACGACAGCTCAGAAGTTGATTTTTTTTTCTTCTGCAGATGCCAGGTGTCTCTACAGGAAAAGTGCTAGTTTACATACATTGCTTTCTTACACTGATATTCTGACAGTGTGTAAACCTGTGGTTTGCACTTGGGAAGAAATTTTCATATCATGGAGACTGGTATTTGAAAAAAAAAATGTCTTTCTCTCAACATTATGCAGCTTCACTTCCGGTTGGTTTATCAAAATTTCTTCCGAAATAAGGTGTCTGACGTTAGAGATGTAATATAGTACATTGTCACCAGTATGTCTGTAGTATTTACACCAGAAGAAATCTTCAATGGTAAAAACCCACTTTATCATATCGCTTGGGACAAATTCATCATAATAGAATCAAAGTAAGTAATAATTTGCTACTATATCAAAATGGTCAACAAGTCCAGTGATATATTCGTGTAAAACGTGTAAACGAGACAGCTATGTTGTTCGTCCACACTGCAGAAATTCCTTTTACTTCTCGTTCCAAATGTTTTGGAATTCTGTTTTATCTTGGGATATATCTGGATCTGTTATTTTAACAATCTTCAACATCTAAAAGGTATTCTATGAACCATTGCTTAGGAACCCTAAAAATTATCTTTAAAGAAAAGCTTTTTTTTTCGCAATGGAATGTTAGTAAATGCAAATCTGTGGTCTTTTATAGATTTGTCATTAATTTCATTAGCAACGTTCTTTTCCGTTGATTTTAAGTACTGCAACCAGTAATATTCATTTCTTCTAATTTTCCATTTGAACTATGGCTGAATAAGATATTTTGGTCTTCAATCAATAATAATAGGCAGTCTGTGACAATTCCCCAAATATGGATAATTTTCTGTAGTACTCAAAATTCGCATTGAACCGTCTGTAATTCTTTTAAAGAATTGCGCCTGCAAACTAAAAATGCTTAAATTCCCGTTTCTGCGCTTTTGTTCGTAAGCATAAAAATTTAGCTTAAAAGCCTTTCTGCAACAAGCAAATATTCAAACTGCGAAATCTATGTTTAACTGCTCTTCCTACTGGAAAAGATTTTTCGTACCATAACTGAGTACTCACTTCCATGTGATCTGAGCAAAGCTCCACAAGTTCGGCTATTTCAGTTTGTAGTTCCTTCAGTTTCATCATAATTCAGATCATTGCTTTCTTTCCCTTGTATAAGCTTCTGGTCCAGAAGATAATGAGTTCCTAACTGTTTTCAATCAAATATCACAATTTGCCATTCCCAGTGAAACCATAGTTTTCAGAACTATCTTTAACCAGCACCATACACAATAGTCCCGCAATTTATTTAAGTATATATTCTCTAATAAACACACAAACGGAAGACACAGTCCAACAAAACCAAATCACCTAACAGTCATACCGCTAAGGATATATCAGGTGCCAAATCAGCCATTTAGAAAACAACAACGATCAGGTAATAGAAGAGAGACCACACTGTTTAAGGATATTTTATTTTCTGAGGGTATCAATTCCTTAAAGTGAATAAATAGTGAGTATGTAAATTACATTCCTTGTAAAATTACCTCTTTTCTTAAATCGCGGTTTTGCAAATGATCATAATGTGTTCGCCATAATTCTCTATGTTTAATTTATATAGTTTTCTGATTTATATACTCGTACATTTGTTATGTCCAAAGCTCATGCTCCCATCTAAAACTATGAGCTACGTACTCGCGCGCCGTAATATGCAGCGGTCTTCAGAAAAGTAGAACTTTTAGCTATTCTGAGATACAGCAAAATTTTCGTAACCGTTTTTCTGCGTATAAAAATTAAATTATGTGCCATTTTTCTGCTTCAAAATCAAAGTCTGCATAATATAAATAGGTAGTAATGAAACAAAGTGTTCGTTTAGTGCAGAAACTTTTACATTTTGTAAGTTCAAAATAGTTTGGGGTAACAGTTTTATATGTGTTGTTTTCTTCCCAGTAATTCAAAATATTTCAAGTACTTCGTGTTCACGACTGCTGTTTTCCCACTGCTTTTAAACACCGTGCAATTTCAAGTTTATACTTACTAATTCCATACATATTACAAATGTTTCTTATATTTTGTTTGCCCAAACTCTTTCATAGATTCTATTCGCTCTTCTTTCAAAATGTTACTGCGAGTACTGACTTTTTCTAGAACATACCTCTGAGAGGCACAGTTCAGAACAATCGTAGTGCCACCTAGTTCCACTATGTTTCACATAGTGAAAATGCCGTCCTTCAGTCATGAATGACAGCCTGAGATTATATAAAGTTTCCAAATCACTTGGAAACTTCTACTGAAATTCATTAGGAAATGTGTGCTAAAAAAGGTTTGCTGGATATGAAAATTGCGAGCACATTTTTTCGGACATACAGAGATTTATCAAAATAGTGGAAACACTTACTGTTTGTGGAGAACTTTTTATTAATACGCTGTGAGCCCCCTCGGGCTTTCAGAAACAGAAGCAATTCGACTTGAAATAGTCTTAAACAAGTCATGTACAAACGATAGTAGACTTGGGACCATTCTTCCTGTAAAACATGATTGAGCTATTCCAGTGATGTTGCAGCTGAAAAGTGGAATCTCACCTTTCGCTCTATATATTCCCACAAATGTTCAATAATATAGAGGTCTGGAGACTGAGGTGGCCAAGGTAGCTGCTGTACTTTATCCTCATGCTCTGCAAACCACAATTTGACAAGTTCCCCTCGATGTATGGGTGCATTATCTGCTTGAAACTAGGGACGGTCATTAGGGAACAATGCCTACAACGTTTGGTGCAGGTGGTCCTCAAGAATGGGTTCGTGCGTTGCAGATGTAACACGACTCTGCAGAATAACCAAATAGCCCAAAGGAATGTCTTGATATGGAACCCCACAGCATCAGAGATCCATCTCCATGCTTCACAGTTGGAACCAAACAATCGGGCTGGTATCCTTTCGCTAATTTTCGCCAGACGTACACTCCACTAATAGTAAGAAACAATGTGAACCACGATTCATTAGACCAGATGGCATGTTGCCAATCTTTAGCATCCCAGTTTTTATGTGCTTTGCCCAACCTTACACGTTTTGTTGCATTGATGTTGGTAATCAGAGGTTTGTGGATTGCAGCACTGCCATAAATACCGAAACGATGTAATTCCCGCTGAACTGTTGTGATGGAAACGAGATCGTTCCGACTGATGTTCAACTCAGCTGCTATTTGCAATGCCGTAGTCTTGTGCTTCCGTTGTACAATCCGCGCCAATGTTCGCCTATCCCTATCTGACATCTTCGTATGGAGTCCATAATTTGCACGTTTGGAGGCAACGCCTTTGATAGGTTGTCTTAATCTTTGATACAGTTCCTTGTATTAGACCTACTATTTCTATCATGATCATGTTTTCTTCTTCGTTCATTTTTAGGTCACTAAGATCTGACATTGTCGGCAGTTACTCTACAATATCTGCTTCAAGTGCGACTATGGCACTGCTACGTGATAGCTGACATCATACTGCACCCGTTTATAAACTTCACATAGTGGGTGACGTCTTTCTGTGATTTGCATGCTGTTCGTTGCGTGTACATCGGTCGCAGTGGATGTTTCCATTATTTTGATAAACCCATGTATGTCATCGCAGAATGAAACATGTTAAGCAAGACCACATAGCAGCTTTGTGTCCTCTGTCAAGAAAAGTAACTGTGAATTTACTGCAGCACCTTCAGAAACAACTGAAGGCTGTGTGCATACAAATTTGCACGAAGATTTCAAAATGAGCAAAGGACAATGCTCTTTCATATCGTCCTACTTAGGTATAAGATATCTTTAGTGAATACAAAGCTGAAATATTGCCATATCCCCCATGCTTGCCTTACCTTGCATCATATGACTTTTGGCTGTTTCCGACGTTGAGAGATGAACTTGGCGTCAAGAGATATCCAAGCCGATCAGTAGCTGTATCTGCCATTTAACAGTGGTCATTTCGAAATGCACTCTTTGCAAAATATAAAGCGAAGCACCCAGAAGGAATCATCCAATCGAGATGGATATTGGTGGTATGTGTAATGTACATTATCAAAAAGGAAATCGTAGCAATTCTAGAGCAGTTGGGCCATTTATTCTGATAAAACAGCTACACGAGTGAAGCAAGTCAGCACATTGTCGCCCCACCTCTGGCTCGGATACAAGCGGTCATCCGGCGTTGCATAGACGCATACAGTTCACGGATACTGTCCTGGGGTATAGCATGCCAGATGGTTTCCAAATTGTTGGCCAGTTCGCCCACATTCCTGGACGGGCGTAGGTGGCTCCCATCAAGTCTCCAACATGTTCGATCGGTGAGAGGTCGGATGATCGGGTTGGCCATGGAAGGGTGTCGACATTATAGAGGCAGGCTTGGGAGAGCCGTGCCGTGTGTGGCTTGGCATTATCCTGTTGAAAAAATGTTCGGTGATGCTGAGAGAGGAATGGCAACGCCACAGTTGTTGAATGTCGTCGACGTACCGTTGAGCCATGAGCGTGGAACGGAAGATTACCAAAGGTATTCAGCTATCGTAGGAAATGGCATCTCAGACAGTCACTCCCGGTGTGCTACCCATGTGCCGTTCAACGGTAGAGGCAGGATCCGTCCGCTAGCCGCCTCGTCTTCAGACACGTATACACTGGTCATCGACACCAAGTGCAAACCGTGACTCATTACTGAGGACAACATGAACTGACTGGATACTATCCCATGATGATCGGGCCCAACACCACGACAACCGGTGCCGGCGATGCTCGCTGGTCAGTGGCATGCGGAGGAGTGGCCTCCTCGAATGTAGTTCTTATGCTGCAAATCGCCTGGAAACGGTTCGTATGGTCACTTTCGTACCTGTAGAAGACGCAACATGGACACGGATGGTTGAGACCGACGAATTCGGTTCTGATCGTGCGGCTTCTAACAATCACTTGATCCTCGCGTCCTGTCGTTGCCCTCCTCGACATACTGGGGCCAACATCGTCCGATTGCCGTGTCGCTCCCACCCAAATGCCTAGCGATGTGGTGACTTGACCGAAATTCCAAGTATAAGTCCTATCTCAAACTCGCTCAACTGTTCGCATGTGCACGGATCCGACGTCGAGGCATCCTCACAGTCCGTGGAGGTTAATCCAACCGCAATCGGTAGTCACAATTGACCCTACGTGCGAGCTTAGCTCTTGATATACCCTCCTCGGTACGCAGTTCCCATGAGTTGTGGCGGGCCACCAATTAGTCATTGGTCTGCATTTTTTTATTATTCACATATTCGGCCCTGGGGTACTGGCACGCGGAGTTTCATCAGGATCGAACGATTTTCTCAGGGTATTTCCTTTTCTTTTTTTTTTTTTTTTTTTTTTTTGGAAGGGGGCAAAGATTTTAATTTTATTTGAAGGATTTTAACTGAATGAAATTAATTACAGTCACTGAAAATGTCGATCACTGTTGCGGTCCGATTCAGATAGCCGAGGGAAATGCAGAGAAGAGCCCATGTTCGTGGCAGAGGAGAAACTTGACGTATGATGGGAAGATTTATAACTGTTGCCAATCTTTTCTGCACTTTCACTACTAGCGTGCTTTTAAAGGATGGGACAACTTTCAGCATTTTCGTTTTACCATTTCGCTGTCTTGCTGGAAAAGGTACAAGGTCGATTTTTTCAGTTTACTTGTTGGGGAAGAGGGTGGAAACTTAACTATTCGTTGGAATGTTTTTCTTGCGCATTTTATATCTTTTTTTATTATCAAGAATAAGCATTTTGCTGGTTATAAAGAAAATCTGGAGCTAACAGAAAACGGAAAATAAAAAATCCTCAAAATATATTAGATGTGATTTGTTCTTTTGAAAGGAACGAGAAAACACTTGGCATTGTTCACGTCACAGGAATCCCGGAGATGAATATTTTCAATACTATAATAAAATTTCTAGCTATTCAATATCTACTCAATTAAATGCTACTAAAATGTGAAACACAGAGCCAGAGATAACGAAAATAATGGAAACAGAGCTTCCAGCCTATGAAAAGGACAAACAAAAGAAAATCGTGTACATATCTTGCAAAAACCAGAGGAAAGGTCGGAATATTTATAATTCCATTTTTCTTGATTGTATTCTCCTTCTGATTACCCTCTCGCAGAAGTGAAGTTCAATGCAAACAGTAGGTAATTTCATTAGTTTAAACATCGGCATAGTTCAATTTTTAAACACGGGAACAGTTTTAATAGCTTAGTATCCCGTATGATTTCAATAACTAATTTAAACACCGGCATTGTCTCAGTACCTGGTGAAAGAATTGTGCTGTGGGAATTCCAGCTCCTAAGTTTCCTGAATCAAGAGAAAAACATTTAAGGAGGAAAGATGCTCACCAAAACAAATTTTGAAATCTAATAGGTGTATTTTGGAAAATGCAAACTTTTTATCTCTGATTAGGATGTTTAAGACTGGGGTATTTGAAGAAAGGATGCCAAGAAAAAGTTTTTAATTAAAAGAAGCCAACACTGCTGGGTTCAAATCCTCCAAAGAAGTAATCATTGTCTTTATGGCAGAAAATTCAAGTTGGTGATTGCAGACTGAGACCCAGTAAAGTATGTCATACAGAAAGCTCTAGGACCTAGGAATATAGAAATCTCAATTACGTCTTCATTGGCTCTCCAGTAAAAGTCGTGGACAGCTACTGACATCATATGATATAATTTTATCCAGTTACCTTACTTATAGACATTGTCACTGATAACTCAACAAGTTACTCAACAGAACTTGTGGAACTTACGAAAACATCAAAGCTATCTTCCTCCCACCTGTAGCTGCAGCCGAGGATTCAAAATTTTAGGCCGTTATTATGTCTTACCATTTATCTGCATCATTTGCAAAATTGTTATAAGTCTATGATAAAGGAAATAAACCAAGTTTTAAAATCTAGCTTAATTTCTTTAGACTTTAAATTAAAAAATAATATAAAGAATTCAATTTATATTGTTGTAAAATCATTTGAAACTTCTTTTAAAATTTTAATTCAAAAGATTCAATTTATACTATATAGAATTGTGGAATGACGTGCCAGTATCATGCATTCATGTTGTGTGACCAAACCTATTGATCATCCTACAAATTAGGTTCTACTGTTCGGTATTTATGGGCGCAAAATCCTGTAATAGCCATAGAATTATAATCCTAAAAACAAAATTTACGTAGCTTTCAACTTAAATTTATAAGAGATTCAACATGACTGCAAAAAGTTATTTTTTCTGCTGATGTTTTTATAATAAGATATTTTGCTACAAATAAACGGTCCAAGGAGCTTCAAGAACCATGAAAGGTGAACAAAATTGGTCAATTTTTCGAAAAAAAGAAAAAAAAACAGCAAATTGTTTTCCGCATTGTTCAAAAACACGCGACACGCGCGTACCCTTTGCCACTTGAGGAGATAATCAAGTTCTCAAATTGCTGGATCGCTTCCGCACAAAGTTCTAATTTTCTAACGTGGGTAGCCGAAGACTTCAATGGCAAATGCACATCGCAAGATGAAAAACAACAGTTTTAAGAGCAAGAGCTTCACATATTAAGCTCATTTGTATGAGTAATTCTCTATATTCCTCCACAGATGAATTATCACTTGAACTTGCACGATGAGGCGAAAAATACATTTTCCTGAAAATGAGAATCAAAATCCTCAGTCACTGCATTCAGACTCAAAAAAATCCGTGAAGGCAGTATATTCTTTTATCACTTCACAAGCAAGTTCTACATTTTCTTCTGTACACTCTCAAAATTTACAGTTCTATGTTGTTGTTTCTTTGTTTGTTTTTACAGATGTGTTTATCAGCACGGAGTTGTCACTGACGTGAAAAAACTAAAGATTAAGTGAGATCCGTTCTTTACCCAGGCCGATTTTGAAGATCTGGAAAATAGTTATCGACGAACTAGTGTACTGTGAAAATGATATATAAACTGCTAATAAAAGCAACCACCTAAAATTTCTAAAGAGATTGACATTCTTGGAGCTAAATGCAATGAGAAAGAAAAACAATAAGATGAAGAAGCAAACTTTTGTGAATCCACAAAAATCTGCAAAACAGCCCAAAACATTTAAAAGAAAATATGCAAAATCTTAAAAATAGTGGCTGTAACACCTAGGGAAGTAAAATATGTCACGTATGGTCAAACAAGACTTGTGTTTACTGTATTAACTATTAGTAGTAGTTCTTGCGCGATAAGGCAAAAACTTCGAAGTAAATAAATGTGCATTCTGTTTTAAAGAAATTACGACTAACAGCTCCATACGTACCTTCAGTGACATTTAACCATCAGCTTAGTTGGCCATGAGTGTTAAACGAAATATGCTGATAACTTTACAACGGCTCTTTGATATTCGAATTTCCTCAGTAATCTCTCCACAAAGCTTAGATACACATCCAACAGATCAACTCTTGGAGAAACGATTTCATTTCAGTACCTAAGTTTTCTTTCATTAGCGTTTCATGTCGTCATGTCATTCCCTTTCTAATCAGTGTCTACTCTTTAATTTCAAAATGAATAATATTCATACTTTGCAAAATGAAATAAACATTGCTGAAATGAGAAGACAGATATAATGTATCATACAATAAGCTACGTAATAACAAAATACTCTAATACCGTTTGCAGCAATTCTCAGACATTCCCATTGATTCACATTGAAAAACTATTATGCGAATCTTCCAAGGCATTTTTTCTTTAGTTCTATAATAAACATTACTGTCGCATAAACAGAGATCATTAACTATTGTTCAGGAAGACAGAAATTGATTTGCGTGTGCGTGTGTGTATTGGCGTAAGGTGGAAACCGAGGACTTTTGTATGTTAACACACCTTCCAACCGAGGACGTCCTCGATTAGACTAATCGCTGAAATAGGTTCTACGCCCTTAATTTACTATGTCTGAGTTGTTTCCAACTGATTTGAAGTTATGTCCTCGATTGTCGGTATTTTCATACATTGTGTGTATAGCGCGGTTGCAGAGTGTGTGTCGTGTCAAAATACAGGGTCCTCAGTTTCACGGTATAAATACAGGTTAGGATCAGTGGCTGTTGCGAGCTTCGGGAGAAGCACAGTATGCGTTTCGCAAGCTTCAAACGACAAAGGATGGGTTTTTTGTTTTTGTTTTTTATAATTATTATTCCGTATTGTTTCTGACTGAATTTGTGACGAATTGAAAATTCTCAGCCTCTTTTCATTTTTGTTTAAATGACTTTAATTGAAATAAATTTCTATATGTCGTGCTACTCGCATGGATTTGATTTTACTTTCTTTTTCTGAAAATGCCGACGATATGATAAGTACTAATGAAAGAAATTTACTGTTGTGAGTGAAAAACATTTTAATTTAAAATTTAGTTTTTGCTTATTTTACGAAGCTCTTTGAATAGGATAATGATAATGTCTGTCATATTTGCACAAAATACCATACGCATTGCAACCCAAAAAACGCTGTTGTGCTATACATGTTATATAATCGCTTTGAAAACCTTTATTCACTAGAACAAAGAAAAAAATGTTGTTGTGGTAAAATTGCTTGTTTCAAAATAAATTAAAAGTTACATATACTGTATATCTGTCATACAATAAAAACAACGCCGAAACCCTTATAAAATAATATGTTAATATACACTGGCGGAAAGTAAAAAAAGAACACCAAGAAGGAATTGGCGGACGATCATGAAATTTACATATGTTAATGGGGTCGAGTTTACGTAGGTGTGATGTTAATTTCGGGACCAACCGGTGAGCGCTTACGCCACAGCACAGTATAATATGCAAATTATCGTCGGTGGTATTTAAGGAGTACGGCGAAGTGAATGTAATCAGAATTGGACGGGAAGTACCGGTGGTGGTACGATGGTGGCGTAGATAGTCCGAGGAACATTCCCACACGAGAAAACGTGGAACCTGGAGCCACAGACGGACTGATGAGCGGACCGATCGACGCATAGGAAGAGCGGGGTTGTCAAGCAGAACATCCACTGCGACGCAAATCCGAGCTGCCGTTGCACTTGAGGTGACTGTGCGAACAATCCCCAACCGTCTACTGGATTCAGGACTACGTGCACGTGTGCCTCTGGCACGTCTGCAGTGATGTCGCTAACGTCTGCACTGGAGAACGCAATGGCGATCTGTCGTGTTCAGCGATGAAAGCAGATTCTGCTTGGGAGCCTCCGATGGCCGTATGCGTGTTCGCAGACGCACAGGGGAGCGTATCCACCCTTCTTGCATCTGCCAGCGACACACAGGGCCTACACCTGGTCTCCTGGTGTGGGGAGCGATCAGCTATCCCGTACACAACCAGTGTTTGTATCGGGTACGTTAAACAGCACCTCCTACATCAACAACATCATTCAGCCCGTTGTTGTGCCATTTGTAAGGTCGGTCCATCGTGGTGTTTTTCAGCAAGACAACGCACGCCCACACACGGCACGTGCAACGCAACATGCACTTCAGGGTATGAGACAACTTCCATGGCCTGCACGTTCACCGGATTTATCCCCCATTGAGCACGTGTGGGATTTTATGGGACAACGACTTATCCGGTCTCCACGGCCAGCCACGACCATCCCCGATTTACGCGTCCAGGTTGAGGATGCTTGGAACTCAATACCCCAAACTTACATCCAACATCTGTACGACAGACTCCATGCCAGAATTTCACAGTGTGACGCAGTTCATGGCGGTTCAACCTCGTACTAACCATGTTACATGGAAATGTTATTTTTCAGTTTACCAGCAAATACAGCTCTATTTTGCCATAATGTTTTGATCACGTTATCCTCTGTATTCCGTTATCATGCTGTATAAATTTTGTTGGTATCGGACGTCTCCTTCTTGGTGTTCTTTTTTCACTTTCCGCCATTGTATATGATAAAATGCTCTTTCTCTCTCTCTCTCTCTCTTTCTGCGAATGTGCTTTTATGATCTACTTTAGTTCTGCCTCTAGCCTTTTTTCAAGGATGAAATGATATAATTAAGGTTTATAGGCTGAAGTTGTTCCCGCAAAGTTTCCCGTTCGTCATACAATATATGCTCAACGCAATTCTCGTTTGTCTAGAGCTGCAGACGTAATTTGGCGTCATATAAGATAGTGATTGAAATCCTCGTTTGAAGGTTAACGAATGATGTCCTCGTTTGAAGGTGTAAATGTGAGGTCCTCGATTAAGGGTGTGTATCTGAGGTTCTCGGTTGAAGGTGTGTAGGTAAGTCCTCGTTTTTAGGTATGTATGTAAGGTTCTCGGTCGAAGGTGTGTATATGAGGTCCTCGTTTGAAGGTGTGTATGGTAGGTCCTCGTTTGAAGGTGTGTATGGTACGTCGTCGGCTGGAGGTATGTATGTGAGATCCTAGGTTGGAGGTGTGTATGTCAGGTGCTCGTTCGAAGGTGTGTGAATTAGGTCCTCGTTTACAGGTGTGTGAACGATATCACGTTTGAAGGTGCGTAACTGAGTTCCTCATTTCACAGTGCTTGAATTAGGTGTTCGTTTGAAGTGTGTAAGTGAGTAAGTGAGGCCCGAGTATATAATAATTAAAACACCACACAAAATTCACGTTAACAACACTTTTTAAATAAGGTTTCTAGTCAAATACACAACTAAGTTCGGAAGGGCAGAACACCTAATATTTTATCTTATATCATGAAATAAGATCATATTATGAACCCTTATCTTATAGCACGAAAAAGGATAAGCTTTCTTCCCCTTGAAATAAGATGGGCTTTCCAAGAACCCCCGAAACGGGGCATTAATAGGGCTCCTCCCGACGGAAAAAGAAATCATTAATAAGGCTCCTCCCGACGGAAAAAGATATAGCTTTGAAATCTTTGAACATGGTTTATATACTCTGAGTGATACTTTTTTCGGAACACAATCATGCTATCACTATTAGAAGAAATATTCACAGTTCAATAGCTATTTAAATATCATTTAAAAAAATTCATTGGCCGAAATTATGCTCAATGAAATGTACCCAATTCACCCAATTACTTTGACATCAGCCATTGTTTATTAAATTACAAGAGAACGGATGACCATAAAGCTGGGGACTATTTTTTGAAGGGGAATATTTTTTTTAATTTATTTATAATTCAAACATATATAATCGGACAATGCTCAAACACTGAATGAAGTCATCCTCGCAAACTTTGTGTAATTTATTTTCTGTTTGAATGGAATTTCGTTCAATAATGTGTAGGATGCAAAAATCTTGTACCTCTGAGCATCCATTTTCTCCTAATTTAATAAGCGACTGATGTTACATTTGTGTGCATTGCTTCAGCTTTCATTATTTCTAAAACTAACTTGATAATTTAACTGACATTTATTTGTTTAATAAATAAATATCAATTAAACAATTATTTGTTTTAAAAATAGATATCAATTAATTTATTTGTTTACTTATTAACTTGATAATTTAATTAGATGCACAGCACCTGCCTCCAATCCCACTGCTCTTTAACTGTTTGCACATAAGCTTATCTGTAAGGAAGGAAAACCAGACCTGTGGCAAAAATACTGTAAAGCCAGTAAAAATAATTTATATAAAAACATTGGAAAATTATAGGCACTGGAAAAATTATTTGGAACATTTTTCTGGACACTTAAGTCTTCGTGGAACAAATAAATTTACAAGTTACGTTTTTCTGGACATTTAAGGGTTCGTGGAACAAAGAAATTTACAAATTACATTTTTCTAGACACCTAAGTTTGTGGACACGGGAATACGTTCCTGGTAGCTCAGCCCTGCAGTCAAACGTAGGCCCAACACTGAGCCATTGTCTTTTAGAAATAGAAACTGTTGGATCAGTGTTGGACCTACATTAAATTACCCGTAGGACCTGATTCTAACCGATTACATACACAATATGCGCACATATGTTATGTAGATATTGCAGAAAAAATAATCCGACGTCATAAAATATTTTTGTACGACGAAAAATAAAGCTCATTTGAGCAGAAAAATAGAGATTTTCGGCCTCAAAGACAGCATAAAATACTGATATTTAATTTCAAATAAACTGCTATATCTTCCTTGTCCTAAAAGCGGAGTCTATGGGAGAAAATTTGCTGTAAAAAGTCTTTCATATTTGCTCAATCAAAATAAACAGTTTGAGATCATATTTTTTACAAGAAAGAACAAGAAATGGGATAAGGGTAAACCAGTGGCGTAGCTAGTAATTTCTTAAGGAGGGGGTCCATGGGTTTGGTTAATTGGTGAAAGCCCCATATATACATGATGATATGATATTTGAAGAAGTTTTAGGAAGGGAGTGTCTGACTCCAGGTCTAAAACTTCCCTTAGAAATGAGAAGCTAGGAGATCTGAGTAAGTGAACTCAATAGGAAAGACAAACAGAAAAATGTAGTGAAAGGAGAGGGTGATCCGTGACACAACTCTGTCTGGAAGGGAGAAAAAGGGAACGAAGCACCGCACAACATCGCAGAGAACCACAACACCAACCAGCCGCCCGACGCACTAGGGGGCGACTGAAACTCAACGATATCAATTTCAAATGTCCAAGCAGAATGCATTTTCGCCATCTCGATGCCAATCTAAAAAAAAAGGGTGTGGTGGTCTGTCTAACACCCACCAGTGTTCACATACTTACTCTCTCTGTCAAGGGGGGGGGGGTCAACGTTCGCCGCCTTAGTTCTGGTATACCTAAGGATTTCGCTGGGATTGTAATCAACCGCGCCCCTAACAAGTCCATTTGGATGGGTTTCCGCTTTCTTGAAGAACTTTCTGGCGAGTCTGATGGAAAACTCATGTACCTTCTCGATTCCAAGTCTGTTCCTCAGGTTCCGAAGTGAGGTCCAAGGGGGAGCCCCAGTGATCATTCGAAGTGCTGGGCTCTGCACCTTCTCGATTCTCTCTCGCTGTTTCCTACTAATACTGATCCAAACGGAGGAGGCGTAGGTAAGCACCGGCCTAACGACCATCTTGTGCAGCAGTACTTTGTGCAGTGTTGTAAGGAAGCTTCTCTGGCGGAGTAGTGGAGCTAGCTGTCCAAGGCATTGTCTAGCTTTATTCGTGCGGTAGCTGGTGTTCGCCACCCACGAAAGTCGACAATCTAGTTGGAGCCCTAGGTACTTAGTGGAGGTAGCCCAAGGGATTATCTCTTGAAACATAACGAGTTTCGGTACTCCTTGGAGAGATCCAAAAAGCATCAGCGCACTGCTGTTAGACGGATTGATCTTTATCCGCCAGTCAGTGTAGTAGGTTTCCTGCTGAGAGAGAAAGTCCTGGATTAGCTTCACTGCTCTGCTTTTGTTCAGCGACCTGATGACAACAGCTGTATCATCTGCGTACATCATGACCTGCCCTTGTTTGGGTTTGGGTAAGTCGTGCAGATAAATGGAGAACAGTGTTGGTCCAAGAACCGAACCCTGAGGAACGCCAGCCCGAATCTTCTTTTCCGAAGAAAGCTCACCGTTAATCTTAACAGTGAACCTGCGGTTGTTGAGGTACGGGCCAATCAGCTCAACAAGTGGGCGAGGGAATCGAAGCTTCTTCAACTGTGCAGGAGACCATCATGCCAAACGCGGTCAAAAGCCTTGCTGATGTCCAGGAAGACAGCAGTGGAATACTCGCTCTTATCTCGTCCTTCAGAAACGAATTCCGTAAGTCTGATCAACTGGTGGGACGTATCCCGGAAACCACCCTGTTCGTCAGGAATCACACCATTTGCTTCACAGAACTCAAGAAGCCGAGAGAGGATGACCCTCTCAAGGAGCTTACCCAGGACGGGCAAGAGAGATATTGGACGGTAGTTAACAGGTAAGGTATGATTGGTTCCAGGTTTGGGCAACACCACTACCACTGCTTTTTTCCAGTCCCTAGGGAAATACTTCAGCCGGAGAGACCCATTAAAAATATCCACCAGTACCAGAATCCAGCTCTCAGGGAGCAGTTGAACAGCTCTTGCCGAAACTCCATCTCTTCCGGGAGCTTTCTTCACCTTCAGCTATTTGATGTGTCGAGTTACCTCAAGGTAACTAACAGGCGAGATGACCTCATCTGTATCATCAAGATCGTATGTAGCTAAAGCCTCCATGACCCTATCCGTCTGACTAGGATTTTGAATGTCATGAGGTGAGAACTGCTCCTCCAGGGCACCAGCAAAGACCTCAGCCTTCTCGTCATCACCGTACACCAAACCCTGTGGACCGAGAATGGGCGGTATGACAGTCTTAGTACACCGGAGTTTCCGAAGGATGGTCCACACATCATCCTGACGAGGTTGACCCCCATTGAGAAGGTACTTGTTCCATTGGAGTTCCTTGAACTCAAGGATTTCTGCCCTGACGAGATCGCGACACGAGTTATAGCGAACCCTGTCGTCGGCAGATCTCGACCGCTGCCAGATCCTCCGGAACTTGTTCTTCTCCCGGATCATCCGGACAATGCGTGGAGGAAGTGCATAAGGGTCTCGGGCAGGAGCTGAAGGCTTCCTGCATTGATCCAAGGTTACCTGTATGCAACGAGTGAGTTCCTCCACCGCACTATCGACGTTCGAGCGAGTACTAGTGTCCACCGTAGGCGGATCAATCTGAGCAATAATTTCCTGGAACAACTTCCAATCAGTATACATCATCGTCCGCCGGGTGGCTGCGACTCCGTTTAATCTCAGTAGGACTGGGTCATGATCAGAGTCAAGACCAGAAACCACAGAGACCTGATGAAATTGCCTCACGAACTGAAGGACAGAAAAATCAATGACATCGCCAACCCCGAGTGATGGGGTGCAAGTAGGATGGACCGGACTTGCAACTGTAAGATCCAGCTTGTCAATGTATTGCGATAGTGCCACCCCAGCACTGTTAGTTGAACGACAAAACCAGTCAGGATGTTTAGTATTCCAATCACCAGCCACTACAGTGGGAATGGGGTCCCCAAAGAGGATGTCAAGATCATCGTCAGAAGGTACCTTCCCTGGACTGTTATAAACGGAAGCTAATTGAATCAAGCCTGAGCTTGTTTTAGCTTAACAGCCAGTGCCTCAACATCCTTGAAATCCTTGAAGGGTGCGATGGATGCACTTAAACCATTTCTGACTAAAATGACATTACATCCTGCTGCTTGCCTGTAGAAGGCCGGATCTCTGTCCTGCCGGAACACCTGGTAGTTCGCAACACTAACTCGCTTGATCATAGGTGTGAGTTTGGACTCACAGATAAGAGCAACGTCGATGTCATGATCCTTCAGGAAGCTTGCAAGTTCAGCAAGTTTATTCCTGATGCCATTCGCATTCCAAAACATTATGTTGAGACTGTCCATAATGCGCTACTAGGCACGGGAGCTCAGGCTTAAGCCGCCAGACATGCAACCAGGACCCGTTTGAGGACAAAGGGATCAATGCGCTCTACAAGCTCTGAGAGCAACTTTTGATCCGTGACCTCGGTAGTGGCATGGTGGGCAGCCACTTCTGTTATCGCCTGAGGGGCAGGCGTAACTTTTGCTGTTTGACCAGCAGTCTTATTTTTGTTCTTTTCGTCTTTCCTTTTCCTCCTCTCGGAGCTTGTAACAGAGGTAGAAGGCATGGGAGTAGCTGGGGGACTGTCCTTTACCGGTTTGGGATCAACAGCTGTAGGTTTAGTAGGGGCCCTACATTTTGTTAGCATATTCTTCTGCCTGTTGTTTTTTGGCAGCTTGTTGGCAAGCTGCTTGTAAATGGGGCAACCACGCCAGTTAGCCCCATGTTCACCACTGCAGTTGACACAGAAACGCTGTCTTCTTGTCAGCCGTGCACTCCCTGCTGCAATGATCCTTGCCGCAGTGTACACATTTTGGCTTCTGTCTGCAGTTGGACATGGCATGACTAAAGCCTTGGCAGTTGAAGCACTGCTGAATCCTGGCCTTAGTTCGGTAGGGTTCAATCGAGATTGAAACCCCAAGAAGAGATACCAACCGGAAGATGTTCCTGCTCTGTTGAGTGTTAACGAGCTGAACCATGACAGTGGAAGTTCCTGTTTGCGGCTGTTTTGAAGCCGACACACCTTTGTGATGGCAAAGGAATCCTGCAACTGTTCCCTAATGCTATCTACTGGAACACCCAATCCCAGTCCTTTAATGACAACACGAAGCGGGTTTTCTGTTGGCAGGGTGAAAGTGAAAAACTCAACCTTGCAGTTTTCAAGGAGAGATGTCAACCGCCGATGATCGGCGATAGTCTTCACTTTTATGGTGGTACGATCCCCCACCATTTTTACCGACGCCGTCTCCTCAAGCTCTTTTTCTATCCTCTCATAGATCAGAGGCCAGTTGCTAGTTCCTCTTCAAACCACCGGTGGCACCCTTTTGGACACGTTAGTTGGCAAACATGTCTCGGGGTCTATGGTGACTGGTACCTGTTCCGCGATCACGGAGACGCTTGAGTTGACCTCATGCATCTCTACGCATTGTGGATCAGACTGGTGTTCAATGACGGCCTCGGTTAGGTCAGCCCGTTTCCCATTTCCGATGGGTGAGGGAGACCTTTCCTTCATTGACCTCTTGATGCCACCATTTCTTTTGCAGGAGCATCAACAACCGAGGAGATTGGCTCAGTCAAAACTTGGGGCTTTGCTGTCCCTTTTCTTCATAGCACCGTCATCCTGCTGGGAGGTTTTACGGATACTTTGGGTTGGGAAGGGGTTTAGCTGTAGCCTCAGCATAGGAAGGCCTATGCTCTGGATCAGAGACTTCACTGCCATTCCTCGACTCTTCCGTAGGATTACGGGAGACATCCTGTCCTGAGTCGTCACTGCCACTTGCAAGATCGTTCGACTCTGCCCATATATACATATCATCATCATCATCATTGTCAACCATTATCAATCCACTGCTGGACGAAGGTCTCCCCAAGTTTCCTCCACAACGGTCTGTCTTGTGCCAGTCTCCTCCATGTCACTCCCGCATACTTTCGAATTTCATCCACCCATCTTCCATGTGGTCTTCTTCTGGGTCTTTTCCTGCCCCTTGGAATCCAATCTAAAATTTCGGCTGTGCATCGATGGTCTGTCCTTCTGGCAGTATGTCCAGCCCATTGCCATTTCAGGGATTTAACTCTGATCATGATGTCTTCCACTCTTGTCATTTTTCTAATCTCCCCTCAAGGGGGGGGGGGGGTTCCGGACCCGAGGAACCCCCGTTGGCTACGCCTTTGCGGTAAACAAGATTTTCCAGGTGTTACCACTCCCGTCTGTCTTATGCTCTCAGTAGATCAGGGGTGATCGTGGTCCTGACTTTATCCGGAATTCCGGATTTTTTTTTGCCGATTAAACCCGGAAACTTCGGATACAGTGAGAAGTCCGTATATCTTGTATCTGTTAAAATTATTCTCAGACTTAATCTATAGTAAAGTAATTAATAGTTTTTACAGGATGGACCAGTTTGTAAAAGTAAAAAAAAAAATACAAAATTTTAATCTCGTAATCTAGAAATAATGCTCTTATTGACAAATATTCGTCGATCAAGCGTGCAAGGGACAATAATACAGAGCGAGTACAATTGGTTCAGAATATGGTAAATAGTTGGGACAATTACAAAAAGGATTTGTAAAGTAGTATTAAAAAATCTAGTAGCACTGTTGAAAACTGTGGGATTACAAAAAAATAAAATAAAATAAAAAACATTGTAACATTAAAAAAATTATAGAGATTCCAGAACTTAGTAAAAATGAAAGGTGCAAAAGAAAGTCTGTGCTGATGTCGGAGGGAAAAAACACACACAATTGATGTGTTTTCTCAAAAAAAGGGTGAACTTTTAGAATTCATCAACCTCTAATTTTATACAAACAGGTTAGTTGTTTTCAGATTTTATTCTGTGTAAAAGGAAAATGAAAACAAAAGTGTTTTTAAGCTGTTTGATTTTAAATTCATGATTGCTTTACTTATTTCGCAGCAATTTACTTCTCCACAGAATATGTAAGTTTGAATATTTATGGAAAAGTATTTTATAAGTAATACATGTAGTCCAAAATAATCAGTTTGTTCCCTAAGTGAACTCAGCATGTTGGTGACTTTTGTCTCGTTATTTTCAAGGCTTTTGATTTGTCCTCACAATCACCCATGGTAGAAGAATGCACTGATTACCGCAGGGAAACGTTCTACATAGCAAGCCTAAAGATCGGAAGTTTGGAGTTGTAACCCAGCACTAATACTGCTTAGAAAGGGAGGGGGAACAAATTTCGGAAACCAGCAAACGCCATTTTTGGGCGCTGTGGTATTTTGAGGGACAAAACATTTCCGTATCGTGGTCGCGAAAAGGTTTAATATTTCTTAAGAAATTTCGACATTTCCATGATTTTCGGGCCAAAGACGAAGCGGAGAACTAGGCAACAAATATTTAAGGGGCCATATAGAAATTGATTTCTTGACTGCTCCGTGCCCACGCCTCCAGAGGTTGGTCATCTGAAAACTTTCTGCGATTTCGTATTTTCTTAATTGCGATATTTAATGTAATTCTTTATAAAATGTTTATGATATACGATTTAACAAAATAATTTCATGGTTTCTGAACTCCAGCTCAACAAATTCTCTGCGTACACGCAGGAAACCTGTCCGGGTGAGGTGGGGGCTTAATAGCAAAAATATAAAAAATAAAGAACTTTTGATCCGATCCTAAGATTTTCAGCGTTAACAATCTACAACACTACAAAATTACTGCGGGCGTATGCTACCACAAGAAACCTGTCTGTGAGAGGGCGGGAAGGGGGTCTTAATGCAAAAAATATAAAATATAATGAATTTTTGGTCCGAACGGGAGATTTTCAGCGTTTACAGACTACAGCTCAACAAATTATTTCCGGGTATGTGCTAGCGCAGGAAACCGTCGGGAAAAGGGGCGGGGGGTTATGCCGAAAATATAAAAAATTCTGGAATTTCTGGTCCGCTCCGGAAGTTTCCAGCGTTTACAAACTACAGCACAACAAATTACCTAAGGTCACGTGCAGATGCAAGAAACTTGTCAGCGAGGGAGGGTTAATACCGAAAACATAAAGAATTTGTAGCCCCATCGGGAGATTTTCTGCGTTTACTAACAACAGCTTAAATTCTCTGAGAGCACGTGCAACTGCAGAAAACCTGTCTGGGAAGTTAAGACCCCAGAGAGGTTTCGTGCATTATTTTAGGTATCCCCCCCCAACAGATTTCCGACTTTAGTACAGGCCCGCAGATATTTTGTGGAGTTCATGTTTGTAAACACTAAAAATCTGTTTCCAGTTGGGATACAAATTCCTTATATTTTATATTTTCGTTATCAATCCCCCCCCCGACAGTTTTCTTGCATTAGCACATGCCTGAAGAGAATTTGTTGAATTTTAGCTTGTAAATTTCGAAGATCTCCGGATCGGACCAGAAATTTTTTTATGTTTTAAATTTTTGATATTAAGCCTCCCGCTCCCCCCCCCCCCGACAGGTTTTCTGCTTTAGCGCATGCCCGCCGAGAATTTTGTAGAGTTTTAGTTTGTAAAAATCTAAAGATCTGCTCCCGGTTGGCCTACAAATGTTTATATTTTTGGCATTGAGTCCCCCCCCCCCTCAGACAGACAGGTTTCCTGCATTTGCAGATGTCCACAGAAAATTTATGAAGTTGTAATTTGTAAACGCTGAAAATCTCCTGATCGGACAATAAATTCTTTATATTTTATATTTTTAATATTAAATCCCCCCCCCCCAGACTAGTTTTCTGCGTTTCCGCAGAGAATTTGTTGAGCTATTATTTATGAACCCAGAAATTTTTTTGTCGAGTTGTAGATTATAACCATTTTTTATAAAGAATTACATTAAATACCCCAATTAAGAAAATACGAAATTGAGGGCGTAATGGTCAAAAGATGGCTTTTGATTATTCGTCGGAGATGGGGTCCTGTTTCGAATCCCGGTGATGTTGTGTTTGTCTTACGGCCCTGGCTCTTATTCTTCCCTGCAACCAGCGGCCCCAAATCACGGACGGGCGACCGCTTATACCCCACTGAGTTGCTCACGGTGGTCGATAAACCTCCATCCCCCCCAAAAAAAATGATGGAAACCTTTATGTGACTCGGACAACCAACTTCTGGGAACGTGGCCATGAAGCGGTCAAACATGCAGTTCTTATACAGCCCTTGAAGGATCTACAAATTTACGGCAATTTTATCACAAAAATGCAAGTGTTTTATAAGTGACAATGACATTTACTGTGCACGTCAGTTTTACACAAAACTACAGTTTTGTTACGTAAGAGAAGAGGTCAAGAAAGTGCAATTTTTATACTGTCCCTAAAGTGTATGTGGCTACTTGTCCGTGCTGCGAGTTATCCGGTGGTCATTTGTCCTAAACTCGTTTGGATTCTTTCTCAGAGGTAAACGAGTTGTCACTTGTGCAATTTGTATATGCCGTGGAACGTCGCAGGAACAGAAGGGTACCAATCTCCGGGGTACGAGTTTGCCGTTTGCTGTAGAAATCTGGTGTGTCGTTTTTGATTTGCATGCGGCGTGCATTATTTTGGAATTTATCCAACCTCCCCCCCCCCTCTCTCCAGTTGAAACAATTCGAATTCTTTTTCAAAACGTGCATCGGGTCACACTGCATACAAATTAAAATTTCGGTGGGTGTACAAATCCGATGGATGTACATCATGTCCCAAGCGTACGTGTGTCACACGGCATACGAAATTTAAATTTCGGCGGGTATACACCATCTCCCGAAATCAAAGAGGTCATGATGCTTAAATTTCGAAAATGTGGTAGCAATTATTTCTAAAGTTAATGTGCTAAGTGTGCTCAAGTTCAGTGGGCTCGTGTCCAGTGGGCAAATGTCCGGGTAGGCAATTGTCCGGTGGGCAACTGTCTGAGTGAACTCTTGTCCGGGTGGGCAAATGTCCAGTCGGAATCTTGCCGGTGAGCAAATATCCGACACACAAAACTGCCTCACATTGGAAAACAGACACACAGAAAAAATGCCACACAGGAAAACTGTCACATATTTTTCACTAAGAGGTCGGGCACTAATTGCTGTTCCTCCGAGGAACACTTTGGTTGTGTGGCAGTTTTCTAAGTTTCCGAATTATGTGTGGCGTTGTTCTGGCGTTTGCCGTTCTCTAACTCCGCCATTGCGTATGATTTGGTTGGTCGGTTGGTGTTTTATGGCGCAAGGGCCTCAATGGGCAAAAGAGCGCCACGTCAGAGTAGTAAAAACTAAGAAACAACAATATTGAAACAAAACGATAAATGTATAAAACAGTATCAATAAAAGTGGTATATGGCAGGAGTGACAATAACAAACAAGAAAAACACCGGTGTAACGTATACAACAATTGGTTGCCGGAAAAGCGCCACACAAGAAAACTGCCACATGTTTTTCATTAAGGGGTCGGGCACTAATTGCTGTTCCTCCGAGGAACACTTTGACTGTGTGGCAGTTTTCCAAGGTGCCTAACGACGGGAAGGAGCTCTTTTGTTTGTCTCAATTTTCATGCCGGTTCATACAAGTTCAGGGCAACAGGCCACAAAAGTTCAGGAGCGGGAGTATAAAGGTTGCCGTTTCTTGGTCTATATTGAGAATTGAATTGGGAACTCCAAACAAATTTCCAGAAAACGTTCTTTGTATGCCAGGCGAGAACTAACCATTATTTGAAGAAATAAATTGCAGTGATTTAAGTACATTTCTTAAAACTACAGTGTTCGACAAAACAACGGAATTACAGCATGACTCATGCTATGTTCAGAAAAGCACGATAAGGTAGGATTTTTTAATAACGCTGCACTTTTACTTAGGCACTAAATATTTACATAACATGTCAAGTTAGTAATATTTCTTTTTTACTTAATAAATTCATAGGCCTAACACCTTGGCCTTTTTATCAAATTTTAATCCGCCGACCTTTTCAACAGTTTTTATTCTACCGATACCATATTCATAAAGTTTACATACCAAGTCAAGTTGATAATAGTATTGCACTTTTAACTTACGCACTAGATATTAATTCATAGGTCCTACGCCCAGGCCATTTTAGCCATTTTTTATTCTGACTGTGTCATATTAATAACTTTAAATATCGGCATAAGCAATATGCTGCACTTTTAAAATTTTCTAAAAAAGCTTAGGCCTACTAGGGCCTATGAATTAGTATTTAGGGTGTCGTCGCATTTGCGACCGGGGTTGAAAATGGTAGCATATGCGACCGGCAGGGGAAAAAAGGAGTGGTGAAAAAAGGAGGGAGCCAGGGTGGGGAGATTAGGTGTTGACCACCTGGGGTCTTCAAACGGTCAATGCGACCGGGGTTGAAAGGTTCCCCTCCGTTTCCAATAATGCATTATCTCTCCCTAAGGTTATTTTGCCTTCCTCTGCTGGCTTACTCGTTTTCCATCAATCCTTTGTTTGAGAAAGGGCAAACCTACGATTTTGGTCATTTGTAGACAACATCGTACGACAACTTCGGATAGTTTCAGACAAAAAACGCACTACAATACCATTCCAGACAAAGATTTCAGGCAGCAGCTAGCGTTGGTTTATTCTGACTGCCATTCAATGGTTAATAAATGCTGATTTCATTAGTCCTTAAAAAATAATGGCAACGTATCTTATTTTCAATGCCATAAGTGTTTTTAAGTTTTGGGTTCTATGCCAAACTATATATAAATGTTATTGTAGCTATGCTTCTGCCTACCAGTTAGGGCAAAATATATGTATGTTGTCTATATGCATGAAGAAAGGCATGACGCTCTTTCTTGGCAAATTCAAATAGGAATACCAGTATAAATAAGAACTAAACGTGGCGTTCTGAAATTAATCGTAACTTTTATTAAACTATCAGGGAAACGGGAATTTCAGTAGCAATATTAAGGAAACCGGGAATATATATACACACAGGGAGAATGGGCCTCAACCATCCACCCGATTAAGGGAACCGATAATCGGGGAAACGAGAGGACACCGTTGAAAGGTCAGATGGTAGGTGGGTTCAGGTGGTTCAGTTCCAAGCAGATCACGTTTGGAGGAATTAATTGAATAAACAATTTTCGCACTCTTTAGTTTCTTTCACTTTATATCTGAATTATCATTCAAATTCTTGCAGTAGCAGAAATTTTAAATTGTGTCATCGATATTTTGATGCTTTCGTAATTACTTCGTTTTTCACAGTCTTGAAAAAAAAACGAAATTTGGGAACATTTGGATTTCCTTTCTTACTAAAACCGAAGAAACTTACAATTAATTCTGAATGCAGCTATCACAATAAGATTCGCACACGAATAGAATAAAATCTCCGGCAGTTTGTTGTAGAGAAAGTACTGTGGCTATTGCTTGGGAAAAGGAAGTGTTTTATTTTTTATATACAGATCAAGTTTTACTTGGGGTATCTTCAGCTGCAATCCAGAAACATGAGTAAAACCTTTTTTTGTAAATACAAACAATACAATAATTATCAGACTTTTGCTAAAAAAGACTGCTAAACAGGAAATGGTGACGTCAGCATACAGCTAATTTTAGGTTTGATGCAGATTTTTGCAAACAGTGAGAAGCAAAAAATCTGCTCTCAGGGCTGTTTATGGATCGCCAGTCCGGTACTGAGCGTTCGTATGAAGATTTGAAATTTGCCACAGCTATTTCTGCAGATTTTTTAGGAATAATAATTCGGGGTACGTGTAAAATAATCTATGAGGAATTAAAAGAGCAATACATGAAGGTAGGAATGCTTTCTGGGGAACGATATATTCTACATTTTCTAACCAATTGTTATCATGTGCAGGGCACGATCATGATAACTCGGGGACCTGGGCAGAAATCCACATGCGGCCTCACTCACATCACATTTTTACTCTGTCACAGAAAGACACGCATATTTATGAAACTTTAAGGGCATACGCTAACAAAAGTGAGATAGTTTTAAATAACAATATACTGGGTATAATGAATTAAAAATAAAGACTTTCTCCTTAATATTCATAATAGTATTTATTAAAAATAAACGCTACTTTTCTGTTAGCCGGGAGCAAGTGATAAATCGCCAAATATGGTTCACAAATAACATTCACTGGGTTATTTTATTAAAGGCAATCGACAGTAGTCAAACTATGTTCTGCTACGAAAACTTCTGCTGCGACATGAAAATATGTTGCATCTCCATCTAATACTATAATTAAAATACAGTTTTGTTTGGTGATTGTTCTCACGATTCATATTTAATGGCAAAATCTCCTTTTCTTGAAAAAAAAATTCAAAACTGGATCAGAGTCTTTGGATTTCTTCGCTGATGCATCAAAATCTTTACAATGCTCATTACTTGGTGCACAAGAAGTAATAAATTTATTCTCAGAAATAACCGGTTTTTGATTGACCGTAACAGAATACTTTAACAGCGGTCCTGCAAGTATTTTGGTAGATTCGTCTTTTTCAGTCTTTAATTTCCTTTTAGCAGAACCGGTTAGAAACGTTCGTTGAGACGTCACTTAAAAAGTACGGTATTACACTTTAAACAAATACGATTTCAGTTAAAATTTTAATAAAAACTACAAAATTAGAAAAATATTATCTCACTTCTAACTATTACCACATGATAACACTAATAAAAACGTAAAATTAGGGCTTCACTACAACCAAGTCGAAAAGCTTCATGGTAGAAGCACATGCTGTAAACAAGTGTTTGCTTTATAAAAGTGTTGCCATTTTCCTCGGCAAATATTTCCATTCGTGCAGCTGCAGACTGAAAGAATCATCCCCGGACTTTAGGATACTGTACCAATCAACGTGTCGCATTTTACGATAATCGACATGGTAGCAATAGATAGAAGGCGGAGCTCACAATCTGAAATGTTTAAAATGCCTCATTGAGTTAGTTCTCATGGGTGCCTCAGAAATTTTATTAATCCGTCCAATCAAAATGGAACTTTCAAAAAAATAAGTTTATAACATTCCATTATTATAAAAAAATGCAAATTTGGGGCCCCCTTCAAACTGGGGGCCCTGGTCACGTGTTCCTCATGCCCTGCGATAATCAGGCCCTGATCATGTGGTTGTAACAAAGTGAGCATAAATAAGCTATTCTTAAAAATGACAAATGAATCAAAGCCATATTATTATTTAATATTTTCTGGAAATTTAAAATTCATGTGGGTGAAACCGCGAGTCCCCAGGCACGGGTTCAAAACACTGAAGTTCTGTCGCTTTCAAACTGAAGTACGTACTTTGGTACAAAGCAACTTCTTTTACGTTGTAGAGAAAACGCATTTCCGTAGTTCACGTGATGGTCGCAAATACTACCCATTTCGTTACACCGCATCGTCAGCAGCTCTCTCCCCCTCCATCTGACCTACCTTCTTTCTTTTCCCATCCCTCTGGTTAAGCCGGTCGCATTTACTACCATTTCAACCCCGGTCGCGTGTACGACTGCTTCAGTATTTAGAGCCTAAGTAATAACGCAATGTTATTAACTTTACTTGATATGTAAACGTTATGAATATGACACAGGTAGAATAAAACTGTTAAAAAACCTGGGCCTGAGGCCTATGAATTAATATTTCGTGCCTAGGAAAAAGCGCAATAATATTAAATTGATTTGGTGTGCAAACGTTGTGAATCTGATATTAGTAGAATGAAAACTGTTGAAAAGGCCTAGGCCTAAGGCCTATGAATTAATATTTAGTGCCTAAGGAAAAGCGCAATGCCATTAACTGGGTGTCATATGCATAACGTTTACATATCAACTCAAGTTAATAATATTCCGCTTTCACTTAAGTTCTAAATATTGATTCATAGGCCCTTGGCTTTTTCAACAGTTTTTATTCTAACAATGTCCTATTCGTAACGTTTATGTATGATCTGAAGTTAAACATATTGCACTTTTACTTAGGCATTAGTTATTAATTAATTGGCCCTAGGTCTAGCAATAAATATTGAATGCCTAAGTAAAAGCGCAAAGCCATTAACTTGATTTGTTGTAAAATTTACGAATATCACATAGGCGAAAGAAAAACGTGTTATAATTGCCTCGGCCTATTAATTAATGTATGGTGCATAAGTACAAGCACAATATTATTGACATTATTTGTTATGTAAATTTTAGCAATATGGAAATGACGGAATGAAAACTTTTAGGAGGGCCTACACGTTAGGCCTAATAATATTTTCTGCCTGAGTAATATCGCGATATTAATAATTTGACATGTTACGCAAACGTTATGAACATGAGAACGATGGAATAAAAAATGCCGACACCGGAAATTTCGTCCATCCCACCCAGCTACTTGTAAGACCGTTTCAAATCGCTATAAACTGCGGAAAAGTCGAAATGACGATCCGCCGGAAATTTCCCCCACCCCGTTCAGCTAATTGTAAGACTGATTTTTACTATAAACCGCGGGAAAAGTTGAGATGACGACCCCGGAAATTTCTCCCACCGTGTCATCCTGTTACTATTATAGAAACTACTGTAAAAGTGAAAACATCTGTAGGCTGCATTAAAAAAAGTAAATGCCGATACCGGAAATTTCCCCTCATATTTGTGCTATTTGCACGGCTGCATCTGTTTTTAAACAGCGTAAAAATGCTAATGCTGACCCTGGAAATCTCCCACACTTTCGATATTTTTTGTAAAAATACAGATATTTTGTGTAAGAATGCAATAATGCTCTTCGTAGAAGTTATGCTAGAAAATTAACTTCGAAAGTCATGATGAAATTTTCACATTTCTGAAAGTTGTTTAATAAAAAAGTGAAATGGTTATTTACGGAAATTTATTTCCCTCAAAATTCTTTTATGTGTATGTGCGGGAATGTTTCTAGACCAATCTCCTGAGTGCTGAGCTTGAGAGATCCCCTGAAATAGAAATCATGCAACGATAGTGCTTGTACCCGGGCTTGTACGTATAATAACTTTAAGACCATAAGAACGGGAGCAAGCAGCCCCAGGCCACAGAGTGGCTCGGTAGGAGCTGTCCTGGACCGTGACGTCACGAAGACGACCCCTCAAGACAGTGACCAGCGGAATTGTCTGATAAACATAACCTTGTCGTCTACTATAATAACTTTGGGTGGACACAAGGGTTAAGCAATGTGGGTGGGATGGGGGTAGGATGAACTTTGTTTCTGGTAACCTACCGATTGCTCCAAAGGGTTTGTGCTTGGCTCGGACCACTGTAGTGCTTCTTTAAGAAGAGTCGCGTTACGGAGTTTATGGCACATAATTAGGGCGGCATGAGCTGATTGAGCCTGCTTGGAAAGTGTTTCTATTGACAAGTCTAATTACTTAATTTATTGTACCTGTCTTTTCTTAGCAGGGCTTCACAGTTGTTTTCTTAGGACCTCGGACGCTGTCGTGGCAGAGAAAGTTGTTCACGAAACTTACAGCACAGGCTTTTAACATTGTTATAAAATACGTGACTGAAATTCTTTGCATTTGTCAAGAAATTCTCTTTTGTTTGAGCATTTCATCGGCTGTGCCAGAAAGACTTTTTCCATTCTTTTGTCAACATTATATTTTTTGTGCAATTGATATAAGAACAGTTTGTAAAAGAAGAAAACTCAATGCCATAAAATCACCGCAGAGTTCAAATCAAAAGGATGTCGTAATTCCATACAATTCCATGTCGGCATTCAAAAACCGAAGAGAGTACGTCTCACGCTAAGGCAAGATAAGGAAGGCTAAAATATTTAAACCTGTCACGTTGTAAAAACACAAATTTTTTCGTGACGGAGATCTAGTCCACGCTCCCTCACTCCGGAGCAAGGTGCTCTCCCAAGTAAGCTGCACGGACAAAATGTACCGCTGCAGATTTGTCGTCTTGACACGTAATTCGCTTTTGTAATACGTCACAACGTGCCAAGGTGAATACGATTCAGTTGACGCTACTGTAGTGTCGAAAATTGTAATAACATAAGTATCATTTCAACCAAGAAAAAAAAGACAGAATTTTCTTGTAATTTTTGGTTTCTTTCGAAACCTTTTCCGATGCGAATAAAGTTAATCAAAGTTATTCAAAATCAATGGAACCGGTTAAAAACCAAAATTAAGTGTATTTCTATAATCGACAATATTTACAGAAATAAAAACAGCTACTGACTTTCACCAGCGGCTAAAAATATGTCACGAAAATTAATGAATGGTAAACAAAAAGGTTTCTCACAGCAGAAGAAAGGTATCAGAGACAAAAAAAGATTTTCTATTCAAGAGTAAAACAAGACATACAGGAAGAAACATACACTGCCGGACAATTGCTAAGGACGGATGACAATAGCAACCATAAAATGGAAGGCAGGAAAATGTGGAAATTAGCATAAGTGCGGGATACAGTAAGACGTGTTGTGCGTATGCAAATTTTGGATTGCCGAACTTGTTCGTGACGTCATAGCGCTGATAAGAGATATAAAGGATTTGACGCGTATTGACCGTTGTTGTTCAAACGCAAAGTTGAAAGGGAAAGAATCAATTGACGAACTTGCAATTTTCAGTATGTCTTCCCGACATCACCTAGATGATTTTACGCGTGGCCGTATTATTGGCAATATTGAAGAAGGGCGAAAAATAACAGATGTTTCCAGGGAGTTCGACGTCAGCCACAGTGTTGTTTCAAGGCTTTGGAAATCATTTCAAACAAATGGCGAGTGTAGCAAACGTCACGGGGGAGGTCGTGTTCGCAGTACGACACCTGCAGAAGATCGGTACATAGTGCTATCAACAAAAAGACACCGGCGCAGCTCAGCTAGTGAGGTAGAAAATCAGTTTATGGCTGCTACTGACAAGCGGATCTCCCGAAAAACTGTCGCCAGACGTTTGCATGAAGGAGGACTATACGCCCGCCGTCCTGTTGTGTGCATCCCATTGTCCAGACGTCACCGTACCGCCCGTTTGCAATGGTGCCATCGACATCGCAATTGGACTGATAACGACTGGTCTGCTGTCCTCTTTTCAGATGAGAGTAGATACAGTCTATCGTCTGATTGTCGACGACAACTGATCTGCCGTGATAGTGGTACTGCATATTGTCCAGCAAACATACAGGAAAGGGACCGATATCCGACATGTAGTGTCATGGTATGGGCTGGCATCATGATCAATGGCCGTACGTCCCTCTATGCGCTTCCAACTGGGACTATGACTGGCCAACGATACATTAATGATGTTCTGCTACCTCATGTTCGCATGTTCCGTGGTGCTGTCGGTGATAGATTCATTTTCATGGACGACAACGCAACATGTCATCGAACAGTCGCTGTCCATGAGTGTCTTGAGAGCGAGGATATTCAACGCCTCGTATGGCCAGCACGTTCTCCAGATCTGAATCCCATTGAAAATGTGTGGGATGCTTTGGGGAGGAGTCTTGCTGGTCGCCAATGCCCTCCAATAAACAAGGACAATCTCATCCGTGCACTGACAGAGGAATGGGATAAATTACCCCAACAGCTGCTTGATAATGTTGTGCAAAGCATGACACGACGTGTGGAATCTTGCATCGCCCTCCATGGTGGCCATATCCCGTATTGACATCTTACGCCGGAACGCCTGCTGACGGTAATTGCATTTTTTTCACGTTTACGTATTCTGCACAAAATGGCCTGTTTGTCCCTTGAACACGTTCCAAAGCCTTCTGGATTTCAGAGCACAATAAATTGTCTTTCTTGTAATGTCCTGGCATTCTGACATTATTTTATTTCACTTGGCATCCAACCACACTTACCTTTTTATGCGCTATATAGCCGTTTATGATCCGTCCTTAGCACTTGTTCAGCAGTGTATAACTCAACACCTTGTACTGGGAAAAAAATTGGCTTAATGGAAAATGGCAAAATTGTGAAAAGTACTCTTTTGAAATGAAAAATAATTTTCGAATACGTTCCGCGGAAGAACAAATAGTGAAAAAAAGGTTTTGTCCTTTAGGGTCTTTAGCGGGAAAACTGCACATCATTTAAAAAGGATGTCAATTCATCCCCATATTTATTGTAGCGAATGGCATACAGTAAGAAACAATTCTCAATAGGATTTTTTAAGCGAAGGTATGGCTCCAAACACAAGTACATAAACACAACCTAGCAACAGAGTTGTGAATCACAAAATTTATCAAACACAAACCTATAGTGTCCCGCAAAGTACATGGGAGAAAGTGATAGCATAGGCACCAGCTGTTTTTACAAAAGGGGCGCTATAAAGGACGACTACAAGGAAAACCGATGATGAATTTACTCTGCAAGGTTTTCCATTTCCTACTTTTTTCCCCAAAGAAAAGGGAAAAGACATAGTCGCTTACATAATTATTATTTAGTGTTTAAGCAAAAACGCAGTATTATTAACTTAATTTTTTTTTTTTTTTTTTTTTTTTTTTTTTTTTTTGGATTGGAAGTTTAACGACCACCGTGAGCAACTCAATGGGCTATAAGCAGTCGCCCGTCCCTAATTTAGGGTCACTGGTTCCAGGGAAGGGAGAGAGCCAGTGCCGTAAGACAAACACAACATCCATGCCTGACCGGGATACGAACCCGGACCCCTTACGGACGAACGATCAGAGGCCAGCGCCTTAGACCACTGCGCCACCGGGGCGGCTAACTTAAGTTAATACGTAAAAGTTATGAATATGACATCGGTAGAATAAAAACTGTTTAAAAGGCACATGCCTACGGCCTATGAATTAATATTTACTGCCTAAGTAAAAGAGGAATATTATCAACTTGAGTTGATACGTAATTGTTGTGAATATTCCATTGGTAGTCTAAAAACTGTTAAAAAGGCCTAGGCCTAGGGTCTGTGAAATAATATTTAGTGTTGACTAAAAGCGGAATATTATTAACTTGAGCTGATATGTAAACGTTATGACTATGGCATCCGTAGAATAAAAACTGCTAAAAAGGCCTAGGCCAAGAGCCTCTGAATTGATATTTAGTGCCTAAGTAAAAGCGCAATGCTATTAACTTGATTTGATACGTAATCGTTGTGAATATGAAGTCGGCGGATTAAAAACTGTTAAAAAGGCCTTGGTGTTGGGCCTATGAATTAATTAAGTAAAAGAGAAATACTACAAATTTTGCATGTTATATAAATATTTAGGGCCTAAATAAAAGTGCAGCGTTATTCAAAAATCCCACCTTATCGTCATTTTCTGAACACAGAATGAGTCATGCTGTAATTCCGTTGTTTCGTCGAACACTGTAGTTTTAAGAAATGTACTAAATCACGGCAATTTGTTTCTTCAAATAATGGTTAGTTCTCGGTTGGCTTACATAGGCCGTTTTCTGGAAATTTGTTTTTAGTTCCCAATTCAATTCTCAATATAGGCCAAGAAATGGCAACCTTATACCCCCCCCCCCTCCTCCTGAACTTTTGTGGCCTGTTGCCCTGAACTTGTATGAACCGGCATGAAAATTGAGACAAACAAAAGAGCTCCTTCCCGTCGTTAGGCACCTTGGAAAACTGCCACACTGTCAAAGTGTTCCTCGGTGGAACAGCAATTAGTGCCCGACCCCTTAATGAAAAACATGTGGCAGTTTTCTTGTGTGGCGCTTTTCCGGCAACCAATTGTTGTATCCGTTACACCGGTGTTTTTCTTGTTTGTTATTGTCACTCCTGCCATATACCACTTTTATTGTTACTGTTTTATACATTTATCGTTTTGTTTCAATATTGTTGTTTCTTAGTTTTTACTACTCTGACGTGGCGCTCTTTTGCCCATTGAGGCCCTTGCGCCATAAAACACCAACCGACCAACCAAATCATACGCAATGGCAGAGTTACAGAACGGCAAACGCCAGAACACAGAATCCCACACACGTGCACGGTTTACAGTTGTCTGTTGGTCTACCAGGAAGGATAGGATATTCCAGGTGTAGGAGAGCTGGCCACAAAAATTTTAAGGGGCCGTATAAAAATTGTGTTTTCGACTGCTTCGTGGCCACGACCTTAGAGGTTGGTTATCTGAATCACATAAAGTTTCCACAATTTCGTATTCTTTTAATTGCGATATGTAATGTTATTCTTCAAAAAAAATGTTTATAATCTACAACTCAACAAAAAAATTCCACGGTTCAAAATCTACAGCTCAACAAAAGAATTCCACGGTTCAAAATCTACAGCTCAACAAATTCTCTTCAAACGCATGAAACATGGCCGGGGGGAGGGGGGTTAATACCAAAAATATAAAATACAAAGAATTTCTGGTCCGATTCGGAGATTTTCAGCGTTGGCATACTACAACCTTACAATTTATTCGAGGGCACGTGTAAGCGCAGCACACCTGTCGGGGGGCTTAAAACCGAAAATGTAAAACATAAAGAATTTGTATCCCAATCGGAAAATTTTCAGCGTGTACAAACACTAGAACTCAACAAACTTTCTAGGGCCATATGCCGGGAATGTGCTAACATAGGAAACCTGTCGGGGAGTTGAACCCCCTCCCCCCTCCGACAGGTTTCCTGCCTTTGCACGTGCCCTGAAATAATTTGTTGATCGGGAGATCTTCAGAGTTTGCAAACGCTGGAAATCTCCCTATCGAAACAGAAATTCTTTATAATGTCGGCATAACCCCTTCCCTGCCCTCCCTCCTACAGACAGATTTCCTGCGGTAGCAGAAGCCCTCAGAAATTTGTAGAGTTGTAATTTGTAAACGTTGAAAACCTCCCAATCGGACCAGAAATGCTTTGTATTTTATATTTTTGGTATTACCCCAAGACAGGTTTCCTGGGTTTGCACATGACCGCAGAGAATTTGGCGAGCTGTAGTCTGTAAACGCTGAAAATCTCCCGATTGGGCTACAAATTCTTTATATTTTATATTTTTGGTCTTAACCCCCGCCCCCGTCCTCTCCAGACAGGTTTTCTGCGTTAGTATATGCCCGCAAAGAATTTTTTGAGTTGTAGTGTTTGTAAACACTGAAAATTTCTGAATCGGACCAGAAATTCTTTGTACTTTATATTTTTGGTATTAACCCATGGCAGTTTGCACATGCCCGCCGAGAATTTGCTGAGTTGTAGTTTATATACCCTGAAATTCTTTTGTTGAGTTGTAGATTATAAACATTTTTTGTAAAGAATTATATTAAATACTGCAATTAAGAAAATACGAAATTACGGAAACTTTATGCGACCCAGGTACCCAATCTCTGGGGACATGACCACGAAACGGTCAAAAACGCAATTTTTATACGGCCCCTTAACATTTTTGTGCCCAGTTCTCCACTTTGTCTTTACCCCGAAAATCATGGAAATGTCTAAATTTCTTATTGAAAATGAAATATTAAAAAAAATGTTTTGTGAACAATAGTTGTTCAAATAGTGGGAAATATAGCCATACGATATTTGTTAATTCATAACAATTTTGTGGCACTGAAATTGCAATGTGGGCAGTTCTCAGGTGGCCACATCTCCGGTGGCCAGTTCTCCGTAACCGGTACATTCCTATTCCGCAAGGGATTGTTCTGAAATAAAGTATTAAACATAAGAGGAAGTGTTCATGTTAAACTATTTGTTATGTTTCAAAGCAGAACAGCGGATCAGATCACAAACCTTATACGCTCTATTAATTATTAGAACAATATGGCAATGTTAAAAATGTTTTAACCAAATTCCAATTTTACGTGGAAAAAACTTGTCACTCTTTCGCTAACATATACAGGGTGAACAGAATCGACCGCACAATAAACTTACCGGATGATTTATCGTGGAGAAAGAAGGCGAAACCCGTTCTCTGTTGTCCGATCGGACGTCGCATTCCAAAGATATATGCGCCGAAAGTTCGTGACTTCACATCCGGTAAGAATTCAGACATTTGAAATTACTTACCCAATCACTTTGACAGAAAACATGTAATTTATTGATGTGTACCACTGCAACGCAAATCATAAAATACGTCGATTCGTGTCAGATTACAACATGTGTTCAAAATGACCACCATGTAGTGCGGAACAGGCGGCAGCCCGCCGAGGAATGACATCTGCACGCGTTGCATGCAACATTGCAGGGGTTACAGTTGTGAGGGCTGCGTGTAAGGTGGCCACTAGGTCGTGCAGGCAGACCGTCGATATACCAGTTCCTTCAGATGACCACAAAGGAAGGAGTCCAATGGGTTAAGATACGGCGATCTAGCGGACCATGCGGCAGGACCACCACGGCCAAGCCATCGACCGGGATATTCCGTATCCAGCCACTGGCGAACATTTGCAGTGTAATGCGCCGGTGCTCCATCATGCTGGAACCATAGATTGCTGAGAACAGCCAATGGTACATTTTCCGCTAATTCCGGTAGAACATCACGTAGGAACACCATGTAGTTGGCAGCTGTGACATGTTCGGTAAGAAGATATGGTCCCTCTGCCGTGTAAACCTTGCTTCATCAGTCCACAAGTTCCGGTAGATGAAACTATTATCTGCAGCATGTTGCTGTAGTAGCCACTCACAGTATGCCTGTCTTCGAGGATAATCGTGTGGTAATAGGCCTTGCACCCGTGTGATGGGATATAGATGCAGGTCTTCATCGTGTAGAACGGCAAGTACGGTACTTTTGTGCACACTGAACTGTCGCTCAATCGCCCGGCTGCTGGTCTTGGGCTCCTCCTCGATGAACTCTAGTATGGCGTCCTCGAGGGATGGTGTTCTCACAGAGGGTCTAGCGCCACTGTCTACACTTGGATGTGGTGCGACATTGCCTGTTTCGCGCATTCGGGTGTCAAGCCGCCGTATGACCTGGGCGTCCGGGTGCCATCGTGCTGAGGATCGCTCACTATAGGCCGTTGCTGCACGCAATACGGAACCATTGCATTCCCCCAATAGGAGACACATGTCACAATATTCTCTCAAACTGTACGACATATCACTACCCACACTACTGTCAAATATACCAACGCAGTGTAAGCTTACCTGCTACAGTTGCCAACCCTTTTTATCCCTACTTGCCGTATCGCGCATGCGTACAACTGATGGTTTCACGCCACCACATCCTTCGAATTTGCATACCCACCTCGTGCCACATTTGTAAATGGTGACTGCTTTTTTTTTTTTTTTTTTGTAAGCCAAGCCAGAAGTGTCTTTAATTTGAAGAAATAAATTGCCGTGACTTACTACATTTTTAAAATTACATGTTCGACGAAACAACAGAATTACAGTATGACTCATGCTGTGTTCAGAAAAAGATGAAAAGGCAGGATTATTTTATAACGCTCCGCTTTTCACATAGGTACTAAGTATTTACATAACATGTCAAGTTATTATTATTTCTCGTTTACTTAATTAATTCATATAACCTTGGCCTTTTAAACAGATTTTAATCCGCCGACTTCATATTCATAAAGTTTACGTACCAAATCAAGTCAACAGCATTGCGCTTTTACTCGGGCACTAAATATTAATTCATAGGCCTTTTAAACAGTTTTTATTGTACCAATGCCATATTCACAACTTTTACACATCAAATCAAAATATTAATATTGCGCGTTTACTTAGGCACGAAATATTAATTCATTGGCCGTAGGCCTAGGCTTTCTAACAGTGTTTATTCTACCTATGTCATATTCTATGTCAATATTCACATTATTTGTGCTAATACATACATATTTATATATCAGCACAAACTAAATAATTCCAGTGGATCTTTCTTGTTAGAAACGTTGGCTTTTAATCCAGGATTTCCTATAAAGGGTAATCTGGGAGTAGGAGGTGGCATTGCATATGGGTTTACTTTGCACCATATTCTAGCATCACAAAGTCCATCGTTCTTTTCGAAATCAGTTTCGGATTCATCACTACTGCTATCGTTGCTTGAACTGGAATATATGACTCTCCATTTCAACTGAATAGCTTGCTTACACGAATGCAGAAAACTTAGTTTCCCGTAAAATAGCAAAAGATCCGCATACTTTAAAATTCACTTTCGAAAAAAGCTAGCAGGTAGCAACACAAAATAATTCTACCAAGGAACATTAAGAAATCAAATGACTACAATTGGAAGGAAAGGATTGTTTGTTCACTGCGTCCTGAAATGTGCTTATGTAAAGGAATGTTCAGATAACATTCAGCAGAAAAACAGGTGCAACTAAGAAGTTTATTATTTCGATTGTTTGTTCAGTTAGAAGTTAAGGTTACTCAATAGGGCGGAGCGTAATTTTTTTTTTTTTTTTTTTTTTTTTTTTTTTCGAATTTCGATATGCCCTAGTGCGGAAAAGTTGTGTATTGCTACGGAATACACAACTAAATTAAATTTGGTGATTTATTTGCTAGCAAAATATGTTTTAAGCGACTAATGAATTATGTTGGTGAGGGATGATCGTAGAACAAAGCAACTCCTCTAATTTGACTGAATAAATTGTCAAGTAAGTGCATCCTGATTCAAGCGATTCGTTAATACAGTATATACCTTACTTCACGTTCCTTTAAATCTTCGTACAGCACCACAAGCGAAAAAATCGACGCAAGAATTCCTTTTTGAAAGGGCAGCATATGGCTTCTACTCACTACCCTTAAATGTGCTATTTCTGACTCCATTCTTTTCAGTGTTTCTTTTTGTTCCAAGAAACACTGTGTAGCGCCGAAACCTGATTTGAAGAGGCTTGCTGTTTTCAGGAAACCGGTGGCAGCTGTTCATCACGTCAAAATATGAATCGAGTAATTTAAAAAAATTCGCAGCGTTTTTATGATCTGTCAAAAATCCGGGATTTTTTTTTATGGCTACTACTGGGAAATTGGCCGACAAGATTCGGCAAACCATCAGTTACGTAATGTGGTTGCCGGCTGCCACTACTGGCAAACCAGCGGACCACAATAGGCTAGCCTTCATTTCTGGCACGCGCTTGCAGGGCCACTTGTGGCAGCTACTGCCTGTGATGGATAACTGATGGCCCTGTTGTGGCATATGACAACTGATGGGGTGCCAACTGTTGGCCAATTTTCCTGTGTGGCAATTTTCAGCAACGCGGAAAATTGCCATATGTTTTTCATTAAGGGGCCGGGCACAAATTTCTGTTCCTCCAAGGAACACATTGAATGCGTGGCAGTTTTCCAAGGTGCCTAACGACGGGAAGGAGCTCTTTTTTTTGTCGAATTTTCATGCCGGTTCATACAAGTTATGGGCAACTGGCCACAAAAGTTAAAGGGTGAGCGGGTGCTATAAGGATTGCCGTTTCTTGGCCTATATTGAGAACTGAATTGGGAACTCCAAACAGATTTCGAGAAAACGTTCTATGTAAGCCAAGCAAGAATTGGCCAAGGGATCCGATGCGCTTTGGTTGGGGGGACTCTACCCCCAACTTCCGTAATTTTATATTCTGGACTGCTAGAGTCGGTCAGTGTATCCAGTATGTTCCTCTTGAAGTATCCGCGAGCTTCGGGCGGGCTTCCCCTCAAAATGTAAAAATGGACTTAGAGCTGTAAACATTGGTACGATGCTTTATATAATTATTCTGTGCACGACCACGAATTTACGAATTTTTAGGAGGGTGGGGGAATTCACCCTTCCCCCCATGTTTCTAAGAGCGCTTCAGGGTGAACATGAACATCCTGGATACACTGACCGATTCCAGAATATAAAATTACGGAAGTTGGGGGTCGAGCCTCCCAAATCAAACACCTCGGATCTCTTTTACAAACTTCACCAAATTTCTGGGTGAAGAGCGTACCCACAAGGAAGAGCGTCTATCACTCAACAGAACATGAAGAATGAAAACTGCGAGAAAATAACTTACATTGAACACCTTGTCTCCGCTCTTAGAAAGGAGGGGGAGGTGAATTCAGCGAACCATTCTGAAAATTTGTGGTCGTGTACAGAATCATTATATAAAGTATGGTACAAATGTTTACAGCTCTACGTCCATTTTTACATTTTGTGGGCAAGCCCTCCCTCAAAGCTTACGGACATCGCGGAAGTTTCAAGGGGAACATCCTGGATACACTGACAGACTCCAGCGGTCCAGAATATAAAATTACGTAAGCCGAGGGTAGAGCCCCCTTTCCCTCGGCAATTTATTTCTTCAAATTAAAATACAATTCTCGCTTGGCTTACATAGAACGTTTTCTCGAAAATAGTTTGGAGTTCCCAATTCAGTTCTCAATATAGGAAAAGAAACGGCTATCTTTTCCTTTTGAGCGCAGTTGCCTTAAACGCGTATGAACCGGCATGAAAATTCAGACACATGAAAGAGTTCCTTCCCGTCGTTAGGCACTTTGGAAAACTGCCACACATAATTCGGAAACTTGAAAAACTGCCACACATTCAAAGTGTTCCTCGGAGGAACAGCAATTTGTGCCCAACTCATTAATGAAAAACATGTGGCAATTTTCCAAGTTCCTGAAAGATGTGTGGCAGTTTACAGTGAACCCTAAAATGTTATTAATCACAGGGTTCACTGTAAACCGCCACACAGGAAAACCGCAACGCAGGAAAACAGCCACACAAGAAAACTGGCACACCGGAAGATTGCCACACAAGAAAACTGACACACCAGAAGATTGCCACATAGGAAAACTGCCACACGCTTTTCATTAAGGGGCAGGGTACAAATTGCTATTCCTCCGAGGAACACTTTCAATGTCATGTCGGTTCATACTTAGGGCAACTGGCCACATAAGTTCGAGGGGGGGGGGTATAAAGATTGCCGTTTCCTGGCCTATATTGCGAATTGAATTGGGAACTCCAAACAAATTTCGAGAAAACGTTCTATGTAAGCCAAGCGAAAATTGCTGCGTTCGGGAAAGGACAATAAGGTGGGATTTTTTAATAACGCTGCACTTTTACTTAGGCACTAAATATTTACATAACATGTCAAATTTGCAATATTTTTCTTTTACTTAATTAATTCATAGGCCCTACACCTCGGCCTTTTTAACAGCTTTTAATCCGCCGACTTTATATTCATAACGCTTACGTATGAAATCAAGTCAATAGCATTGCGCTTTTACTTAGGCACTAAATATTAAAGTCATAGGCCACAGGCATAGGCCTTTTTAACTGGGTTTTTTCTACCAGTGTCATAATCACAACGTTTACACATCAAATCAAGTTAATAATATTGCGCTTTTATTTAGGCACGAAATATTTATTCACAGGCCCTAGGCTTAGGCCCTTTTACCAGTTTTTATTCTACCAATGCCATATTCACAACGTTTACACAGAAAATCAAATTAATAATATTGGGCGTTTACTTAGGCACGAAATATTAATTCATAGGCCCAAGGCCTTTTTCGTAGTTTTTACTTTATCGACGTCATATTCACAACGTTTACACAACAAATAAATGTAATAATGTTGCGCTTTTACTTAGCCACGATATATTAATTCATTGGCCCTAGGCCTAGGCCTTGCTAATAGTTTTTACTCTATCGATATTATATTCACAACGTTTACACAAAAAAAAATATGTTATAATATTGCTCTTTTACTTAGGCACGAAATATTCGTTCATAGGCCCTAGGTCTGGGACTATTAATATTTCGTGCCCAAGTAAAAGCGTAATATTATTAAATTGATTTGCTGTGTAAACGTTGTGAATATGGCATTGACAGAGTCAAAACTATTAAAGAGGCCTAGGGCATATGAATTAATATTTCGTGCCCAGCAAACGCCCAATATTATTAACATGATTCGCGGTGTAAACGTTGTGAATATGACATTGGTAGAAGAAAAACTGGTAAAAGGGCCTAAGCCTAGGCCTAGGGCCTGTGAATAAATATTTCGTACCTAAATAAAAGAGCAATATTATTAACTTTATTTGACGTGTAAACGTTTTGAATCTAGCATTGGTAGAATAAAAACTCTGGCCTAGGCCTAGGGCCCATCAATTAATATTTCCTACCTAAGTAAAAGAGCAATGTTAAACACATTTATTTGTTGTGTAAACGTTGTGAATATGGCAGTGATAAAGTAAAAACTATTAAAAAGACCTAGGCCTAAGGCCTATGAATTAATATTTCGTGCCTAAGTAAACGCCCAATATTATTAACTTGATTTTCTGTGTAAACGTTGTGAATATGACATTGGTAGAATAAAAACTGGTAAAAGGGCCTAACCCTAGGCCTAAGGCCTGTGAATAAATATTTCGTGCCTAAATAAAAGTGCAATATTATTAACTTGATTTGATGTGTAAACGTTGTGAATATGACGAATCTAGGAAAAAAAAACACGGAAAAAAAAGCCAAGGGAAAAAAAATCCAGGTAAATAAAATCCAACTCCAAGGAAACAGTTATTCATTTATATGATTGACACAGGGCCGAATTAAGGGGGGAGGTCCATAGCCCTTCCCCTCCCTTTAATACGGCCTTGGGGCCCCACCATGACCAAGGGGTTCAGAATGCATGTCTGGACAAATAATAAATAGAGAAAGAGGTTTATAAAATAGTTTTGCTTTTGTCTCGTATGATTTCCACTTGGTCACGAACAGTGGCTAGAAGACGAACAGATTTCAAGGCAGTCACTCACCAAGGGTAAAAGTTTCATGTTGCTTTGTACAGCGAGGTCGATGAGACAGTTTCAGCTTTTTCATTACCATCTTCACACACCTCCCAGTTTGCACTTGGAACCGTTAGTAGTCGACTTCACATTGCATGATTAAACATGCGCTAAGAAAAGCATACAATGCAAAATCATTAGGAAATCAAAGACAAAATCCAGTAATCTTAAGCATTTAACACATGCTCTTATGAGAACGACGAAAAATGCAGTGATTTATATTAATGCTCTGCAGATAATTTATCAGTTTAAAGAATAAACTACGTATTAATTATCACAGCATACTGCTACAGATTCGTGTTTGAACGAACTCCATAAAGATTCCCCGTGATAAGTTCTGTGTGAGCCCACCCAAATGTCTTAGCCTAGGGGCCCACTAAGGCCTTAATCTGGCCCTGGATTGACATATTTCATTCCTGTTCTTAGAATATTATTTACTAGAATATTCTTTGCTGCATTTCCTCGTGTACATCGCGTTTCTTTTTACTTTTTTTCATTATTAAGGTACATTTCAATATGGTTTTTATCAGTACCTACTTCTCAGAGCCTATGCTTACATCTGAGAATTCATAATTTGCAAAGCTTACTTAATTTTTAGTGCAAAAGATAAGCTAAAAAAAATCCAGGGGAGAAAAACAACAGAGAGACAGGGAAAAAAAACAAATGAAAAATTTTATACGACCCTCTAAGTTTCCTACATGGAAGTGACGCAACGAAATAAGAAAATATTTTTTATATGATCCCTTGAGCTTCCTACATGGAAGTGACACAAATAAATCAGAAAAGCAATTTTTATACAACCCCTAAATTTCCTACAAGGTCAACCAAAATGGAAGTGGACACAAGAAAATCAAAAATGCAATTTTTGTACGGGACCCTAAATTTCCTACAAGGTCAACCAACGTGGAAGTGGACACAAGAAAATCTAAAATACATGCAAATTTTATACGGCCCCCTAGTTGTTCGAACTTCCAAGGAATCAAAATGTGATGTCCTCATAATCTTTGAGAAGTGAGCACTTTTTTTTTGTAGGTCATACTACTTTCCAACTGTCGTTATCTGTAATATAAGGGTAGGCAAAGTATGGTTATAAAATAATTATGAACTTCATATAAAGTTATACTATAAAAATGGATTTGGATATGTGAATTAATATGAACTAAGATCCACAAAAAAAGCCAGGACATTTTTATATGACCGCGTAAGTTTCCTACTGGCTAGCCAACATGAAAGTAGCCGTTGGATTTTATTTCCATGGATTTTTTTCCCTTGACTTTTCTTTCCTTTGGCTTTTTTCCCTGGATTGTTTTTCCGTTGGACTTGGTTTCCTGGCTTTTTTTTCCGTGAATCTTTTTTCCTTTGATTTTTTTTTCCGGTAAGCGAATATGACACTGGTAGAATAAAAACTGTTAAAAAGGCCTATGCCTGTGGCCTATGACTATTTAGGATGTAGGTAAAAATACCCCCGGAGAAAATGCCCCCGAAAACTGAAAAGCGGAAAAAATGCCCCCGGAAGAAATACCCCCAGAACAAACAGTTCACTGTAAACTGCCACACAGGAACACAGATGTGTGGCAGTGTTTCGATGTGGCAATTTACCGTCAACTCTGACCCACATCTTAAGCAACTTGGCTACAAAAGTTCAAGGGGGGGGGGTATAAAGATAGCCGTTTCTGGGCCTATATAAATAGCCGTTTCTGGTCCTATATAGATAGCCGTTTCTGGGCCTATATTGAGAACTGAATTGGGAACTCCAAACGAATTTCGAGAAAACATTCCATGTAAGCCAAGCGAGAATTGTACTTTAATTTGAAGAAATAAATTGCCGAGGATCCGAGGTACACTTGGTTAGGCGGGGTCTACCCTGAACTTCCGTAATATTATATTCTGGGCCGCTGGAGTCTGCCAGTGTATCCAGGAAGTTCCCCTTGAAGTCTACGCGAGGTCCATGAACTTAGGGGGCGGTGCCCCCAAAATAATAAAATGGACGTAGAGCTGTAAACATTAGTATCATGCTTTATATAATGATTCTGTACACGACCACGAATTTTCAGGAGGGTGGGGTAACCCTCCCATAGTTTCTAAGAGCTATTCAGGGGTAACATCGAGGATACACTGACCGACTCTAGAGGTCCAGAATATAAAATTACGGAAGTTGGGGGTAGAGCCCTCCAAACCAAGCACCTCGTATCCCTTTCACAGGCTTCACCAAATTTCTGGGGGAGGGGGGAGGGCATACATAGTTTGCCATTAAACACAACATGAAGCATAGAAATTGCGAGCAAATTTTGAACACTTGTCGGCGCTCTTAGAAACTTGGGGGAGGGTGAATTCTCCCCACCCTCCTGAAAATTCGTGGTCATGTACAGAATCATTATGTAAAGCATGGTTCTAATGTTCACAGCTATACGTCCATTTTAACATTTTGGGGGAATCCCCCAAGCTCACGGACCTCGCGGGCGCTTTGAGGGGAACAGCCTGGATACACTGACAACCAAGTGTACCTCGGATCCTCGGCATTTTATTTCTTCAAATTAAAGTACAATTCTCGCTTGGCTTACATGGAACGTTTTCGCGAAATTCGTTTGGAGTTCCCAATTCAGTTCTCAATATAGGCCCACAAACGGCAATCTTTATACCCCCTCCCCCTCTTTGAACTTTTGTGGCAGGGTTGCCGGTAAATTGCCACACCGGAACACTGCCACACATTAGTGTTCCTGTTACAGTGAACCGCTTGTTCTGGGGGTATTTCTTCCGGGGGTATTTTTTCCGGGGGCATTTTTTCCGCTTTTCAGTTTTCGGGGGTATTTTTTCCGGGGGTATTTTCACCGTTTACCGACTATTTAGTGCCTAAGTAAAATAGCAATGCTATTGATTTGATTTGATATGTAAGCGTTATGAATATAAAGTCAGCGGATTAAAAGCTGTTAAAAAGAGGTGTAGGAGAACTGGCCACCGAAGAAGTGGCCACCGGAGAACTGGCCACCCAGAGAAGTGGCCACAAAAATTTTAAGTGGTTGTATAAAAATTGCGTTTTTGACCGCTTTATGCCCACGACCCCGAGAGGTTCGTTTTACTGAGTCATATAAAGTTTCCGTAATTTCGTCTTTTCTTAAATGCGATAGTTAATGTAATTTTTATAAAAAAAATGTTTATGATCTATATTTCAGCCGTCCCCGTGGCGCAGGCCTCTGATCATTCGTCCGTAAGGGGTCCGGGTTCGAATCCCGGTCATGCATGGATGTTGTGTTTGTCTTACGGCACTGGCTCCTTCCCTTCCCTGGAACCAGTGACCCTAAATTAGGGACGGGCGACTGCTTGTAGCCCATTGAGTTGCTCACGGTGGTCGTTAAACCTCCAATCAAAAAAAAAAAAAAAAAATATCTACTTTTCAACAGAAGATTTCAGGGTTTTCAAACTACAAGTCTGCAAATTATGGAGCAGCCCAGAACACAATTTTTATACGGCCCCTTAAAATTTTTGTGGCCAGTTCTCCGGGTGGTCAGTTCTCCGGTAGCCACTTCTCCGGTGGCCAGTTCTCCGCTTAGTCTTAGCTCCGAAAATCATGGAAATGTCTAAATTTCTTACTGAAAATGAAATATTAAAAAAAAAAATTATGAACAATAGTTTCTCAAATAGTGGGGAATATAGCCACACGAAATTTGTTTATGCAGAACAGTTTTATGGCACTGAAATTGCAATGTGTCCAGGTCTCTGGTGGCCAGTTCTCCGGTGGCCACTTCTCCGGGGTCCAGTTCGCCGTACCCGGTTAAAAAGGCCGAGGTGTAGGGCCTACGAATTTATTAAGTGAAAGAAAATTATTACAAATTTGACATGTTATGTAAATATTAAGTGCCTAAGTAAAACTGCAGCGTTATTAAAAATCCCACATTATTGTCCTTTCCGGAACACAGCAATTTTCGCTTGGCTTACATAGAACGTTTTCTCGAAATTTGTTTGGAGTTCCTAAATCAGTTCTCAATATAGACCAGGAAACGGCAATCTTTATACCCCCCCTCGAACTTATGTGGCCAGTTGGCCTAAGTATGAACCGACATGAAAATTCCGACAAACAAAAGAGCTCCTTCCCATCGTTGGGCACCTTGGGAAACTGCCACACATAATTCGGAAACTTGGAAAACTGTCAACCCAGGAAACTGCCACACATTCAAAGTGTTCCTCGGAGGATTAGCAATTTGTGCCCTTAATGAAAAACGTGTGCAGTTTTCTTGTGTTGCGGTTTTCCGATGTGTGGCAGTTTTCCAAGTTGCTGAAAGATGTGTGGCAGTTTTCTTGTGTGGTAGTCTTCCTGTGTGGCGGTCTTCCACCAACCTAATCACAGAGACCGGCTCTTGTCCAGTACTTATGGCAACACAGGGTAGTTAAAAATACATACACATTTAACGAGTATCTCTTATAAAAAAATCTAATCAATGCAAAATTTTGTAAAGAACGAAATTTTACGTATAACTGATGACATGGTAAAAATACTTTTAATTAAATCCCGCATTGGTAATCTTCAAACAGTAAGTATAAATAAATGAAATATATATAAAAAAAAAAAAAGAAAAATATGTGAAAAAAAAATTAGGCCATTAAGACTTCTTCCCGTGTTTAGCAAAGATAATTTGATTTTAAAGGAAAGAAAAGTTACACGTTCTGTAACATTTCAAAAAAAGTAAAGAAAAGGTAAATAGGGAGAGAGACAAATTGTTTGTCCTCCGGTCCGCAACGTGTGCGCGATGGGGGGGGGGGGGACTACTGGGGACATGGTGTTAAAATAGAGGGGTTCGGTATCCGATCACGGTGACAGACAGCCAGCCCTGAGGGCTTGTGGGAGAAGCTTTCCGGGTGAAGGTTAATTACACACCATTAGTGGGGAGTAATACTGGGAGTGAAAAGGTCACCATGGCTTCGGCCTCATTGCCGAAATAGCTTTGCCCCGAGATAGGTGAATACGTTCAAGCCCCTGGGAGGGATAAGACAAATTTTTGTATTCCCCCAGTTTTTTCCAAGGTTAGGTTCGCAATTATTCCCACGCATTTTTATTGGTCATTTTCTACCTTCGGTAGATGCTTAAATTTTGTCCGTTATCAAACTTCTTTGCTAAAATGTTTGATTGGTGTCACGAACTGGAGCCTAATTGTTAACATTAGGAAAATGTAACATTTTATCAATAGTAAGATAACACAGCTAGTATAAGTGAATCTAGGTAAAAAAGTCCGAGGGAAAAAAGTCCAGGTAAAAAGTCCGAGGAAAAAAAGTCCAGGTAAAAAAGTCCGAGGAAAAAAAGTCCGAGACTGTTGATAAACGCGGAAAAAAGTCCAGGAAAAAAAGTCCGAGGAAAAAAAGGCCAGGAAAAAAAGTCCGAGATGGGCGTTTTGATTGTCATCATGGGCTAACTAATAAGTCGATTTGACATACTGTTTGAATGTTGGGAGTGGGGGTGGGGGACATACTTTCATTATTTACCTAGTGTGGTGGGGTTGCCGGAAAACCGCCACACAGGGAAACTGCCACACGTTTTTCATTAAGGGGCCGGCCACAAAGTGCTATTCCTCCGAGGAACACTTTAAATATGTGGCAGTTTTCCAAGTTTCCTAATTATGTTTTAGTTTTCCAAGGCGCCTAACGACGGGAAGGAGCTCCTTTGTTTGTCTGAATTTTCACGCCGGTTCATACCAGTTTAGGGTGACTGGCCACAAAAGTTCAACTGGAGGGAATGGGGTATAAAGATCACCGTACATTTCTTAAAACTACAGTGTTCGACAAAACAACAGAATTACACATGACTCATGCTGTGTTCAGAAAAGAACGATAAGGTGGGATTATTTAATAACGCTGCACTTGTGCTTAGGCACTAAATATTTACATAACATGTCAAGTTTGTAATACTTTTCTTTTACTTAATTAATTCATAGGGCATATGCCTTGGCCTTTATAACAGCTTTTAATCCGCCGACTTCATATTCATAACGTTTACGTATCAAATAAAATCAATAGCATTGCGCTTTTGCTTAGGCACTAAATATTAATTTATAGGCCCTAGGCCTAGGCTTTTTTAACAGTTTTTATTCTACCAATATAATATTGACAGCGTTTACACGTCAAATCAAGTTAATAATAATGCGCCTTTACTTAGGCACGAAATATTAATTCAAGAGCTAAGGCCCTTTTACTAGTTTTTTATTTAACCAATGTCATATTCACAACGTTTACCCAGCAAATCAAGTTAATAATATTGGGCGTTTACTTAGGCACGAAATATTAATGGCTAGGCTTTTTTATTTGATTTTACTCCACCGATGTCATATTCACAACGTTTACACATCAAATAAAGTTAATAATATTGCGCTTTTACTTAGGCACAAAATATTAATTTATAGGCCCTCCGCCTAGGCCTTTTTGCCGGTTTTTAATCCATCGACTCCATATTCATAACGTTTATTTATTAACTTCAGTTAATAGCATTGCACTTTTGCTTAGGCACTAAGTATTAATTCATAGGCCCTAGGCCTAAGCCTCTTTAATACTTTTTATTCTACCGATGTCATATTCATAAAGTTTATGTACCAAGTCAGGTTAATAGCATTCGCTTTTACTTAGACATTCAATATTAGTTACTAGGCTTAGGACCTATGAATTAATACTTACTTCCTAAGTAAAAGCGCAATGCTATTAGCTGAAGTTGATAAATAAACATTATGAATATGGAGTCGACGGATTAAAAACCGTCAAAAAGGCCTAGGCGGAGGGCCTATAAATTAATATTTTGTGGCTAAGTAAAAGCGCAATGCTATTGATTTTATTTGATACGTAAACGTTATGAATATGAAGTCGGCGGATTAAAAGCTGTTAAAAAGGCCAAGGCATATGCCTTATGAATTAATTAAGTAAAAGAAAAGTATTACAAACTTGACATGTTATGTAAACATTTAGTGCCTAAGCACAAGTGCAGCGTTATTAAAAAATCCCCCTTATCGTCCTTTTCTGAACACAGCATGAGTCATGTGTAATTCTGTTGTTTCGTCGAACACTGGAGTTTTAAGAAATGTACGTCGATCTTTATACCCCATTCCCTCCTGTTGAACTTTTGTGGCCGTTCACCCTAAACTGGTATGAACCGGCGTGAAAATTCAGACAAACAAAGGAGCTCCTTCCCGTCGTTAGGCGCCTTGGAAAACTAAAACATAATTAGGAAACTTGGAAAACTGCCACACATTTAAAATGTTCCTCGGAGGAATAGCACTTTGTGCCCGGCCCGTTAATAAAAAACGTGTGGCAGTTTTCCTGTGTGGCGATTTTCCGGCAACCCCACCACACTAGGTAAATAATGAAAGTATGTCCCCCTACCCCCACCCCCAACATTCAAACAGTATGTCAAATCGACTTATTAGTTAGCCCATGATGACAATCAAAACGCCCATCTCGGACTTTTTTTCCTCGGACTTTATTTCCTCGGACTTTTTTTCCTAGACTTTTTTACCTGGACTTTTTTTCCTGGACTTTTTTTCCTCGGACTTTTTTACCGATTACCAGTATAAGTTTGTTTGAGTTTTAACTTTCGATTCAAAACAAATAAGCTACTTTCCTCGATGTTTAACTTACTTATATACCGATAAATAAGCGAGTTAACAACGAGCAAATTTTCAAAATCAGCTATTTAATATCCGAGGCTTTTATACAATACCCACAACCTTACCGTTTCCCAGATATATCCTACCCCAATACATAGTAAAAAAATCAAAATTGAAAAATGTTAGTGAGTGTCCTCCGTTTTTTAATGTCTGTAATATGATGGAAAGAATTATGTCAAAACTTCAGGTACTTTAATATGTATACGTTTTATTAAATGCTTCGGTATTTTAAAGACAAAAAATGTGCCAAGTTTTAATATGCTTTTCTATGGCCTTAAGGTTATTAAACTGAGCTTGGAAAATGCCTATAGAGCTTTAAAATTTGGACGCACCTGTAAAATACGTTTGAGACCTATTAAGGATACACCCCCATTACTTGGCGTAAAAAAAAAAAAAACAGGTTTTGTAGCATGAGGTGATGTTTATTAGATTTTTATCGGTGAATACAATAGCACATTCACAGTCTATATTGATGTTGCTATGAATTAACTGTTGGTTTATAAGGGCCTTTAATTAATTATCGGGAGTTAACCCTGGCTTTCGTCGATATAGATGCAATGCCGCATTCTCATTTGATTTACAAAATGGTAGAAAATACAAGGGAGCCAGACATTTCTAATACGTCACTCTAATTAAATCAGCTCAACCTAAGGAAATGAGGACAGAAATCGAAATTGCCACCTTTGATTTTTTCATTTATATTCTGATTATACACTGAGTGGCCACTTTATTATGACCACCTGACAGTTTCAAGCAAATGAGCTATGGCTGCACGCTGTTGCCGCCAGAGGGCGAGGCTAGTATAAAAAGGGAAAGCTTAGTGCTTGCGACGGTAGTAGAAGTGATTTTTGGGTGACGAGATGGGTAAAAAATGCGATTTGACGGACTTTCAACGTGGGATGATTGTAGGAGCTCGGAGCCATGGAGCGAGTATCACCGAAGCCGCCGCATTCGTGAAATGTTCCAGAGCAGCTGTTGTTAAAGTGTTTAAAGACTGGACTGTCAGCCAAAAAAATTGGGTATCTACGTGCAACGTGAGGTCATCATCGACTAGTGACTGCTCGGGCTGAACGGAGAGTGTCCAGACTGGTAACAGACAACAAAAGGGCAACAGTGCAGCAAATTCAGACCATCTTAATCAAGGATCCCCTCAAATGATCTCTGCACGCACTGTTCGCCGTAACTACATCGGATGGGATATGGCAGCCGAAGGCCTGTTCGAACACTTTTGCTGTCTGCAGTTAACAAGAGAAAACGTCTCCAGTTCGCACAGGAGCACAAGGATTGGACAGTAGATAATTGGAAACAAATTATGTGGTCCGATGAATCACGTTTTCAGTTGCACCATGCCGATAGCCAAGTGAGAATTTGGCGGAAACAACACGAAAGCATGGGACCCCAAATGCATTGCTATAACCCTTCAAGCTGGTGGAGGCAACATTATGGTATGGGGAATGTTTTCCTGGCGTGCTTTGGGCCCTTTAATTCGCATTGATCAACGTCTGACTGGCACATCATATCTAAACATCGTTGCGGACCAAGTGCATCCTGTCATATGGATGGTTTATCCCAATGGCGATGGCTACTTTCAACAAGATAATGCGTCCTGCCATAGTGCTCGTATTGTACAGGATTGGTTTCAGAAACATGCCGGTGAGTTTACTTTGCTTAGGTGGCCCCACAATCTCCAGATCTCATCCCCATTGAGAATTTGTGGGATGAAGTTGAACGAGCCATCAGACAGCTGGATCCACAGCTCTGCAATCTCACACTCCTGGAAAGTGCTATTCAACAAACATGGTCTCAGATTCCACAAACCACCTATCAACATCTCGTGGAGTCCATGCCACGAAGAATCGACGCAGTATTTAAGGCAAAAGGTGGCCCAACGAAGTACTGAGGGGGTGGTCCTAATAAAGTGTCCACTCAGTGTATAGCAAAACAAAAAGGACAAATGAATAGAGAGAAAACTAAAACGCACGTATTTCGGTGTATTTCTGTACCTTTTTGAACAATTTTAATAGGTCGGAAATGTATCTTACGGAATAAGTCCAAATAATAAAGTTCCATGCGTTCATCGAGCTTAGTTCAATACTTTTAATACAGATATTGTGAAAATTAATACACTGTCCTCCCTTTTTTTCTAAGTGTTTGGCATTTTATTTAGGTTTTTTTATTTAAGTTTTGTCAGGTTCTTTGGATATTAATTATATTAGGCTCAAAGGACCTGACACAACCCGATGTCTTAACCTATTAGTGTGAGTCGAAAGTTTTGCAATATTTAGTTCAGTATATGCCTTATATTAAAAGAGAACGGCAGCTTCTGTAGACCTTGCCAAGGTCCTGAAGGTGACGAACCACGGTGGTCTGTGATATGCCCAGCTCACCTGATAATCTCAGAGTGCTGGTTGTCGGATTTGTCTCTACGGCCTAGTGCACAGGCTTCGAATCCACGGTTCGCTGCCTACCTGACCTCGGCTGATTGTCGAGGTTTCTGTCACCTCAGCGAAATTTCGTGAACCATCTGGTTGTGGTGCTGTGGTCCACGGATCCTTCCCCTTTCGCATGACAAATGTCTCGTTTTCTTGAGCAGCGTAATGGCCGAGTTAAAACTCGTAAAGCAAAAGTTCCCTAATTAGGAAGTTGTTGCTGTTCATCTCTTATGCGTCCCAACCACAGACAGAACGACGATATGCAATGCTGTTCACACCAACGACTAGAATGCCACGATATTGCGGCCCAAACCATCACTGATCCACCTCCGTGCTTCACTAAGGGCGCTAAAAAGTCCAAGTGGTAAGCCTGTTAGGGAAACATCCACACGTAAACTCTCCCGGATGTGGGAAAGACTCTGCAGGTGGACTCATCGGAGAATACACATTTCAAGTTGTCCAAGATTTGTGCTGCTGGGACAATTGAAACCGACGTTTGGCTTTGACAATGGTAAACAAGGGTTTGGCTATAGCATTCTCACCGACAATATTCACAGTGTGAAGCTCCCGACAAGCAGTTTTGGTGGAAACAGGTGAGTCGAGATCCATATTCAATTCTGAGGTGAGTTAAGACAGCTGAGGTTTTGTGTTTTTTGGATAAAATCCGTGTAGTACCCAGAACGTCACTTTCAGACAGCTGCATCTTACATAGACAGTTACTCCTATTTGATGCGGTTCGTCCCTCTTGGTGATATGCCGACATGACCTTGGATGTTGTGATTATATAACAGATGCAACGGCGTGGCGCGTACCAACAATTTGTCCTCTTTTAAAGTCTTATATGTATCTCATTAGGTTGTATGGATTGAACTATTTGACGTTAACATATGCTACTGGTCTGCTAATTCCAACTTCGCACTCCTCTTTGATCGAATGCGAAATAGGTAACGGTTAGTTTCCAGGTAACACGTACATCGGCGTGAAACTTGCTGCGCTATAATCGATAATGCTTCAGTTTCATTGTTCAACCCCTGTATATATACACAGGTTTCCACAAGTTCAGGAACAAATGGAAAAAACGCTGTAATTTTCGTAAACATCATGCAAAACGCACGAAATTCGGATATGTTACGGGCAACGGCATGCCGCTTCGACCGGTATACAAATAAGTGGCACGTGCGTCGGTTCATGCAAATGCGCAAAAGGATAAAACACGCTGTTTCGACGTGAGGCACCAATTCATGTGAGGCCTTAGTAGTAAGAAAAGGGGGTTTTAATGACAAAGGAAAAGCCCCACGGACCCCCACGACTCACCCAGGCCCCGCCCACGGACCCCCACGGCTGTCGCGTTTCATGACAAAGGAAGTGCCCCACTGCTACCCACGTACGGACGGATGTGGTCAATCATGACGTCAGTCGCCGCCATTTTTTTCCACGTGTTCCTTCCGGCAATCTTTTGTACGCCACGTGTTTTGAGAAGAGTCATCGTTTTCTCCGACCATGCCATTTTGTGTGCCACGTGTTTTGAGATGAGTCATCGTTTTCTCCGAGAATTCCTTTTTGTGTGCCACGTGTTTTGGGATGAGTCATCGTTTTCTCCGAACGTGCCATTTTGTGTGCCACGTGTTTTGGTATGAGTCATCGTTTTCTCCGACCTTGCCATTTTGCATGCCACATGTTTTGGTATGCGTCACTGGGTGACATCACCGGGCTAGCAAGCAATACTGTGACATCACCGATACAGTCATGATGGGGTTCGCACAGACTCTGGAGGAATTTTTCTTACAAAACAAATTAGGAGTTGACGTTATTTGAGATTCTGTTAGACACATTAAGCTCCAAGTCTGATTATTTTTTTCAATAACTTGATCATTTTGCAACGAATTTATTCCTTATTTTTTCCCCATAATTTCCCATACATAATTTTTCAACGCAACGATTTTTTTAATGTTCTTTGAGGAGATTTCATGCTTTTTAAATGGACGTACCAGCATAAAGACGTTTCCCAAAGTTTTGTGCTGCAGACATAATCTTAAAACACGATTGTTTATTAATGTACAATGTACTGTTCATGGCATTTTCTGTTACATTTGTTAACATTGTACCTTTTTCCGCCATAAAAGCCGCAATGTTTTATACATAATTAAAGTATTTTTTTTATGTTTTCGTATTTTTTTTATGTTTTCGTATTTTTTTTTATGATTAATCAGTGAAATGTACCTTTTAATGCATTATCTTAATCTACTTTTTTTTTCTAAATGCTTGCATACTCGTTAAACTTATCGATGTACTATCATTATTTTATTTTCTTACTTTTCAATCTAACAACTACTTTTATCGAGCCTTTATTTTTTCTGATTTAAACAAGCAAACGTTTCTTCATTATTATTTCTTTTTCCTACGCAAAGAACTCTTCTTACTTGCTTTTAATGTATGACTTAATCTGGTTTTCTATATAGCTGTTTCATGTTTGCGCAAGAAATATACAGATCTATAGCAGATATACATACAATTTGTTCGTAACAGTATCTTTTTTTTTCAGATTTAAACCAACATATGTTTCTTAACGACTTGATATCTGTTCCACAAGATGTGACAAAACTTCAGATTTTTAATTTTTTCCCTCTGAAACTGTTTTTTTTTTCTTACTTGCTTTTAATGTATGGTTTAATCTATTTTGCTATCTTACTTTTCTATATGTGTACAAGAAATATACGGATCTATAGTAGTTAAAATTCGATTGAAACAATAATTTCTCCATTCTTACTGTATTTTTACATTTCTTTCTAACAGACAAAATTTTCTTCTCAATTCCCGCTATCTAACTTAATCTAATGTTCTGAATATCATTCTATGTTCGCGTATTCGCCATTAGTTTATTTCAAACTTTGCTAACTGCCTCATACTTATATTCTGACTTTATTTTTTTTTTCATTTCAACCAACGTTTCTTAACGACTTGAATTTCCGGATGTGACAAAACTTCAGATTTATTTTTCTCCTCTTAAACTATTTTTCTTACTTGCTTTAAATGTGACTTAATTTATTTTTTACATCACTGTTTCGTGTATGTACGAGAAATATACAGATCTATAGCAGTTAAACATTCGATTGAAACAGTATTTTCTTTATTTTTACTTTATTTTTACATTTCTTTCTGACAAACATTTTTTTTTCACATTTTCCCCATATTTACCTTAATTTTTGGTTTTTGAATATCATTCTATGTTCACGTATTCGTCCATTGTCTTTTTTCTAACTTTACACTTCATTCTTACTATATTTTTCCATTTAATTTCAACCAACGTTTCTTAACGACTTGATATCTGTTCTACAAGATGTGACGAAACTTCAGATTTTTAATTTTTTCCCTCTGAAACTGTTTTTTTCTTACTAGCTTTTAATGTATGGTTTAATCTATTTTTCTATCTCGCTTTTCTATGTGTGTACAAGAAATACACGGATCTATAGTAGTTAAAATTCAATTGATTTCTTCATTCTTACTGTATTTTTCCATTTCTTTCATTTATAGTAGTTAAAATTCGATTGAAACAATATTTTCTCCATTTTTACTGTATTTTTACATTTCTTTCTAACATACGTTTTTTCTTCTCAATTCCCGCTATCTAACTTAATCTATGTTTTGAATATCATTCTATGTTCGTGCATTCGTCCATTATTTAATTTCAAACTTTGCAAACTGCCTCATATTTATATTCTGACTTTATTTTTTTCATTTCAACCAACGTTTCTTAACGACTTGAATTTCCGAATGTGACAAAACTTCAGATTTATTTTTTCTCCTCTTAAACTATTTTTTCTTACTTGCTTTAAATGTGACTTAATTTATTTTTTACATCGCTGTTTCGTGTATGTACAAAGAATATACAGATCTATAGCAGTTAAAAATTCGATTGAAACAATATTTTCTTTATTTTTACATTTCTTTCTGACAAACATTTTTTTTTTACGCATTTCCTCATATTTAACTTAATTTTGTGTGTTTGAATATCATTCTGTGTTCACGATTCAGACTTTATTTTTTCATTTCATTTCAACCAACGTTTCTTAACGACTTGATATCACAAGATGTAGCAAAACTTCAGATATTTTTTTTGTTTCTTCATGTAACGTAATATTTTTTTCAAAACTCCCTTTTAAGTATTCCTAAAAGCTTACATTTATGAGAAATATACAGATCTGTAGTGGTAAAAATTGGACTGCAACAGTATTTTCTTTATTCCAACTTTACTTTTCTATTTCTTTTCAACAGGCGTTCCTTCATTATTATTTCTTTTTCATATGTAAGCAGCTTTTCTTTCTTTCTTTTAAGGTATAACTTAATAAATTTTTCTATCTTTCCTTTTCGTGGGTATACGAGAAATATACAGATCTATAGCAGTTAAAATTCGATTGTATTAGTATTTTCTTTACTATGACTTTATTTTTCACTTCATTTGAGTAAACGTTTCTTAACAACTTCATATCACAACATGTACCAAACACTTCAGAATTTTTGTTTCCCTCACTTTCCAACTCACTTTTAAGTATTCCTAAAAACCTGCATGTGTGTGAAATATTCATATGTTTTCATTCTATCCTAATTTGCTATACTTTTCTTTAACTGACCCAACAGGAAAAGCATTCATTGTCAAGACATTCATTCTAAAGCATTCTTTCTTACGATAAAATTTATATTCTTCGCAATATATTTTCAGTATATTTTTTCTAAATCAACAGAAATAACATTCATTCTGAAGACCTAGCGACCAAGTCCGTATTTCCACTAAACATCATGTTCTTAGCAAACATTTTTTCCCCTACATAACAATTTCCTAACTCGCCAGAAAAGCAGCTATTCTCAACATGTAGCTAAAATATCGAATTTCTCAAAAAAAAATGTAATAATTTTTTTAAAGAAAGACTTAGTTCTTTTCTCTGTATAACGACTTAATCTATTTTTCGAAAAACTGTTCTACGTTTACGTATTTTGTTTAACTTTGCTTTACACTGTACTTCGATTTTTTTTTCTTCGTAGCACTTTTTTCCTGTTTCATTCCAACAGACTTGTTTCTTTTCGACTCGATCACTCTCACATTTCCATACAAACTTTCCTAACATCAGAAATGTAACAAAAACTTCAAATATATTTTATAACTTTAGAATAAGTCTCACCGACATTTATTATCATGACATAAACTAAAATTTCATACTTTCCCCAAAAATAATTTTCTTAATGAGTTGTTTTTACACTTTTTCATGTATACCCAAATGCTAATTGCTAATTCACCTAGTCAAAGTCAGTATGAACACACCTAACCACATTCTTTTTTTCCCAATTTATTTCGCTTTACATCGAAATGCGTCAAAACTTTGCGTTTACTTCATTCACTCAATGATCACTTTTAACTTACCAGACATTACATGCGGAACATCTGTGTTTGCGGCATTTCCCTTCATACGTTAACTTTTGTTTCCTTTTACATTCATTTTTAAATAGGTTATCTCCATCGCACCTGTTTTTCTGATACAAAATCACACACCATTTATATAATTACTTCAAGAACATATTAATCTTGAACATAAAGAACAGCCGATCGTATTCTAAGTATGTTTTCTCTTGATTCTCATAAAGGAACAGACAGCAAGAAGTATAACACACTGAAACAAAAATCGCTTTTGTTGCTTTCATTGAGAGGACAATTTTTTAAATTTTAGTTTTTTATATAGTCGCAAAAATCCCATAGAATAACATGAGAAAATCATTAACCTTACAGGAGCGTTTTCAGACATGTTAGAAATCTTAAAAGAGCAAAATATTTCACTTGAAAAGTTAAGGGGTATGTTTTTTAAAAGTTCATAATTGAGGAGGATTGCTCTTTTACAACTTCATTTTAGATAAGGTTTGTTTCGAGAAAGTTAAATTCCGTCTAGGTTAAAAATGTTTTATTTCATTTTACTTAGAGGATGGTTTTGGGAAAAACATTGATTTGAAAAGCAGGAGAAAATCCCATAGAATAACATGGAGAAATCACTTGCCTTAAATGAGCGTTTTCAGACATGTTAGAAATCTTAAAAGAGCGAAATATTTTCATTTGAAAAGTGACAGGGTGAGTTTTCTAAAAAGTTCATAATTGACAAGGACTGCTTCTATTTTTATTTTTTTTAAAACTTTATTTTAGATGTCTAGTTTTGAGAAAGTTAAATTTCGTCTAGTGATAATCGAACGGAAGAAATATACATCAAGGAAAGAAAACTGAAATTCCACACATGCAAAGAATTATGTACGGCTGAAGGTCCCCCGAGCGAGGAGTTGTTAAACCAATGCTCGTATTAGCCATTCAAAGATGGAGGTATCAGGACGACCAAATCCCTCGTTGTTTGCCATCTTGTAGCAAAAGAGGTGGTGAACTTCACCAATCATGGTTCCATAGTATTGGAGAAACACATTAAGGTTTACGGAGCAATTAAGCCCACGCCAGTGACCTTCTTCGTTCACATACACACACATTCAAACAGAAAAAAAAATATATAAATGAATGAAAAAATATTGAAATAAAATAGTCCTAAAAAGGACTGTTTTGTAGTCTTGAAAAAGACTGTTTTGTAGTCCTAAAAAGGACTTGGTTTTCTTTAAACCTCGAAATCATCATCACACTCCATATTTTGAACAGTCTTGAGAATTTCGCGAACATCAAGATCTTCAAGAATAAATCTGGAAACTGAAACTTTTGCAACTGAGTAGGCATTGGCGTAAGCAATCCCAAGTACTTTGGGTTCGATAAGTGCAAATGCCTTATCAAAGCATCTATGCCACCGATCGCTTGCTGTGGAATTCATACAGTCATGACCTAGCTGATTATTTGGCATAAGAAGCACTGGAATATGACACTCTCTACAGTAGAAAACTTTTTCTACATTTTCCTTAATGGTAGCTCTTACCACTTCCACGAGAACGTCTTTCAGTTTTTGAATGTCTACGGAAAAAGTAGTCAAAGTTCCTTGATGTTGTAACACGGCATTTTGGAAGGTGGATCCAAACTGTAATTTTTTTACACTGATCCAAAGCTTTTTGCATGCATCTTTCAGAGTTTCAAATTGGTCACATGTTAATGACACTGATGCTCGATTCAACATAAACGAATCATCAGTCAGAAAGTGAAGTTGTTGAAAACGGTAAGCAATTTCACGAGGGGAAGGGAAACAGTTCATCATCAATTCCTTGTTGAAAACCGCGATTTCATTACTTCCATCATACATATGGCAGTTTTCCATAAATTCCTTAAATGTTTTAGCTGACATGGTGACTCCGTACTTGTAAGGAAACAGTTTTTCCTTTTTCACAACATAACTTCGAATGTGTACTCTCACAGTGCCTGTGAAATCAGACACTTTTGCTAACTTATTTCCACCCAAGGAAACATGATGTGGAGGAAGGCTTTCTAATGAGATGCCTGATTCAGCATGAGACTCAGGCTTTGTTGGAACACACACCTTCTTTGTAGCAGTAGCAGAGGAAACTTCGGCAGATCGCTTCATGTTCAAGGCAGTTCGATGAGTAACACAGTTCACGGTAGATTGGAGCGGTAGGTTGTAGCGATGATATTCCGTACGATAACACAACGTGTGAGCAATTCGATGATTGAGAACAGAATAGTGAGCTGATTTGTCCTCAGGCAAAACTGATAAGAGATTTGCGCATGTGCGTCTGCTTGATGACGTCAGTCCTCCACGTGGAAAAATCATGACGTCAGATACACCCAACATCTCCCTGACCGACACCATCTTGGATCGCCACGTGCTTCAACATATATCAGCTCGCAAAACGCTTGGGGTGACGTCACAGAATATCTAAAGGTTAGGTTTAGACGAATATTGGGAGCATTCTTGCAGTGTGGTGATCCACTAAATGAGTAACGGACATCATTATCACCGTAGGCCACATGTTGTCTAGGAATTTTATATGTTTTCCCATAAATCTTAATTTTGCTGAGATCATCGCCAAAATATTCAACTTCATTTTTAAGGCGGTTAAGGTAATCTGTAGCTTTAGAATCAGAAAATAATTTCTCATATGAAAAATGGAGGCCATCCTTATGACATATCTTAGAAGAATGCATTTCTTCAGACGAAAGAAAAAGTAGCAGTAATTGAAAAAAGCAGTATCTTCACACCGAGCAACGAAGCGAGAATGAAACAGACAGACTTGAGATAAGACGTACGACTAACGAATGAGTGAGTCATCGATGATGCAAGCACGAGCACATTACGGACAGGTGCAAATGATCAAGAATTAAGCACATCGCTTTAAAACCAGTGTCAAATAAGCAGTCAAAAAGTACAATTTCCCGAAGGGGAGAAAATGAAATTGACTACGTGTGTGAGAAAAAAATGGCGGTGATCGTGATGTGTCGAGCCCCTCCCCACAAAAAAATAAAATGGCGGCGACCGCTATTTTATTTTTTGTGGCAGTTCCAGGAAGGACGGCATCACGATCTATGGTACACCGAAGGCTACATAAACGTGGGCACTATGCTAGGCAACCGCTCATGCCACAGGATGCAACTTTTGAATTGCGCACGAATGCATGTGAACTGAAGTGAAGGTCAATGGCGGTATGTACTCTTCACGGTTGAGTCAAGAGTGATTATCGACGCATTTACATCTGATGAGAATTCGGGACACTTATCACCCTTTTCTGATCTGTGAAAGGGACAGGTATGGCGGAGGCAGTGTGCTTTTATGTTGAGACATCTCTTTAAGTGGCCGTACAGACATCTATGTGCTGCTGCAGGAACGCTTTATTGCACAGCAGGATAGAGATGATATCGTGGATCCCATCGTCCGTCCGTATACAGGCGCAATCGGCACCACATTTCTACTGCAAGCTGAAAACGCCCGCCCTCACACAACTCACCTGGTTTGACAATTCCTGGAAGAGTAGACTATTGTACATATGGGGTTGCTAGAACGCTCTCCGACATGAATCCTATCGAGCATATGTGGAGCGCTCTGGATCGGCGTTTTGGTGCCCTCCATCCCCTTCCCATACCCTGCAGGGGCTTCAAATTGCTGTACGGTAAAAACGGGCGTTGCTGCCAACGGAACTCATAGAATATTTTTTATTATTTAAATTAAATGAATGTAAGTCTGTCACTGCACGATTATCACCGATAAAATAGCAATCTGTATTGATTCGAAATAAAGTGAATATAATAATACCTATAAATTCGCAGTTGCGAAGATATAATCCAATTTCTTTCGCGTACATAGTAATTAAATGAATGTGAATCTGCCACTACACGTTTATCATACGTACGTCACTGCACGTGATAATCGTGTAGTGACAGACACACATTCATTTAATTACTATGTGCGCGAAAAAATTTGGATTATATCTCATAGAACATTATAAACAGCAGGAAACACCGCTGTCGGTCTTGCATTGCTGTTCGGGGTGACTACACCTCTTATTGAGGTACTTCTTTCTGTATGATTTTCAAGTCTGTATTTATGATTTCTTTATGTTTGTATATCTCATACTGCATATAATTGCGTTGTATCAAATTCGCTTGCGCTTTTCAGTGACATATGGAATTATAAAGATTTGCACCAACTTTTATGCTATTTGGTTTATTGGCTTTAGAGTTATACTGATTTTTCTATTTGTCTCTTAAATTATGCAACCCAGTGAGTGTATATATCATCATCATCATCATCATTGTCAACCATTATCAATCCACTGCTGGACGAAAGTCTCCCCAAGTTTCCTCCACAACGGTCTGTCTTGTGCCAGTCTCATCCATGTAACTCCCGCATACTTTCGAATTTCATCCACCCATCTCCCATGTGGTCTTCTTTTGGGTCTTTTCCTGTACCTTGGAATCCAATCTAAAATTTTGGCTGTCCATCGATGGTATGTCCTTCTGGCAGTATGTCCAAGCCATTGCCATTGCAGGGTTTTAATTCTGATCATGTTGTCTTCCACTCTTGTCATTTTTCGGAACCACGAGTTCCTCTTCTTATCTCTCCTGGTTACACCAAGCATGCACCTCTCCATTGTACTTTGAGTTGTCTGCAGCCTTTGTACGTCTCTTTTAGTTAAGGTCTACGTCTCTGCATCATACGTAAGCACTGGAAGAATGCATTGATCAAACACTTTTCTTTTAAGACATAATGGCATATTGCTCTTGAAAATTATGCTGTTTCTTCCAAAACATCTCCAGGAAAGTTTTGTACGCCGATTAATTTCTTCATCAATGTAACCCTAACGTGATATCTGCTGTCCATGATAAACGTACGTGTCTGTTATCTCCAGCTTTTCTCCATCAATCCATGAATCTTCATTTCTTGTAAAAGCATTGAACATCACTTTTGTCTTCTGAAAGTTCATTTTTAATCCCACTTCTCTACTCTTGTCAGCAAGTTCCTGGATCATATTCTGCAGCTCTGACATGGAGGAGACTGGCACAAGACTGACCGTTGTGTCTGTCTTGTGCCAGTCTCCTCCAAAAATGCAAAAATGAAAAGTTGCAAAAATGAGTACGTCATCAGCAAAACGAAGGTGGGTTACATAATCTCCATTAATCTTTATCCCTTTGTTTTCCTAGTTCAGTGATTGAAAGACATTTTCTAATGTGATATTAAAGAGCTTCGGAGATATGGTGTCACCTTGTCTCACTCCCTTTCCAATTTTTATGTGTGTTGTATTTTCAAACAGCCGAATCTTTGCACTTGCATTTTCATAGATGTTATTAATAATATTAATGTATGCATCTTCAATACCGCACGATTTCAGAGCCATTGTAACTGCTGATGGTTTCACTGAATCAAAGGCTTTTTCATAATCGATAAAAGCCATGCACAATGGAAGTTCATATTCCCTCGCTCTCTCAACTAGATCTCTCAGTACGTGGATATGATCTATTGTGCTGTAGCCACTCCTGAATCCAGCTTGTTCTCTCGGTTAAGCCATGTCCAGTGTTACCTTCAAGCGGTGTGAAAGAACTTTAGTGAAGATTTTATAAACTACTGATAGGAGGCTGATAGGTCTGTAGTTCCTGAAATCCTCAATGTCACCTTTTTTATGTAGCAGAATCATTGTAGCGTTGTTCCAATCCTCAGGAATCTTTCCCTTCATTAAAGCATCGAGTGAAAATTTGGGCGAGTACTGTTTTGATTTCTCCACTCACTTCTTGTATGATGTCTACAGTAATTCCATCCTCTCCTGGAGCTTTTCCCCGCTTCATGTTCTTGATTGCATGTGCAACTTCTGATGGGAGGACTGGAAGAACTCTGGTACTGGTACCTTTCATGATGTCTGGAGTACATGTATCATCCCTTTCATATAATGTGGAGTAGAAATCTTTCACTCGTGTCAAAATTTCGCCTCTATTTCTTGTTACAGAACCATCTTCTTTTCTCAGTGCCATAATCTGTTTTCTTCCCTTACTGAGATGTCCCTTTGCTATCTTTAGGCTTTGGTTGTTTTCAATTGCTTTCCTCACTAGTTCACAGTGGAATTTTCTTACGTCTTCAGTGATACTTTTTGTTACTGTCTTGCATAGCTCTACGTATTCCACTTTGGAAGTCACATCTTCTTTAGTTATCCACATCTCTCTTCTTTTTTGCATCAACATTTTGGTTTTTCCTGATAATTTGTTCACATGCAACTTGTTCTTAGACCCAGCTAATTTTGTTGCTGTTTCCATAAGAGCTTTGGTTACTTTTCTGTTAACTTCAGAAATATCAACTTCTTCCGATGTTAGGCCTTCTAAAGCAGAGAATCTGTTCTTCAGTTCCAACTTGAAGGTATTATGGTGTTTTTTAAGGTTCGTTCTGTCAATACATTTTGTTTGCCTTATGAGCTTGCCACGTTCAAGTTTAGTGTTGAGGTGCATCTTACATCTCACCAATCTATGGTCACTACCTGTGTTGAACTTGTTTAGCACACTGCAGTCTTCAGTGACAAAATTTTTGTTACACATAATAAAATCAATTTCACTTGTCGTCCCATTTGGATGTCTCCATGTCCATTTCCTGTGTGGCTTTTTCTTGAAGAAGGAGTTCAAGATGAAAAACCCTTCTGCCTCTGCAAACTCAACGAGAGTATTTCCACGCTGGTTTCTGTTGCCGTGAACGAATTTACCTACTGAAGTTTCATTCTGTTGCCGTTGCCCTATTTTTGCATTGAAATCTCCCATAACTATCTTCAAGTGCTGCTTACCTTTATTATTTAGATGATGAATTTCCTCATAAAATTCTTCAAATTCTTCTTCAGGATGACTTGTGGTGGGTGCATAAGTTTGAATAATCTGAGCCTGGTATCTTTTCGAGAGTTTAATAACAAGTTGTGCAGCTCTGTCTGAGGAACGTTTATTTTCTACAACTTTATCCTTCAGTTTCTTGTTTATTATAAATCCAACACCACTAGTTCTGCCAGTATCTGTCCCACGATAGTAGAAGAGATGTCCACTTTTCAGTTCAATGAGATCTCCTTTTCTCCTTACCTTACTTATCCCGACGATGTCCTACTTGATCCTTTGTAGTTCCTCTTCCAATTCAAGAAGCATTGAATCAGAAGATAGGGAGCGTCCATTATACGTAGCCAAGGTCGGCATCAGATGGCAGCCTAGTCCGGTCCTCCGGGGATTCTTAGCACCCTCTGCCTTCATGTCGCACTGGCCGCTGCCTTGGCCAGGTACATTCCAGCTGCCGGAGACTGAGGGCCAAGATTTAAGTTGTGGAATCATTTTGGAGGGGTTTGGCCATCACTCACCACGCTGGCCAAGCGGGTTGGTGAGTGTGAGATAGCATTTCCTGTAATCCTGATGGTATAGTTATACCGCTATTGGCGGTCGTCAGAGCCCGTTTAGTGGGAACAGGATGCACCACGAGAAGGCGGGGTTGACATTTGTCAAGGAGAGGCTGTGATGTTACGCATCACCTGACCTTACATCCCACATCCCGAGTGTATATATATATACACACTGCTGGCCATTAAACTTGAAACACCAAGAAGGACGAAAGATAACAAAGCCATACTTAGTTTATAAATACCTTATAGTACAAGGATGAAGTGATTAAAATTTCATTTGGTTCGGACCCACAGAACGTATAGAAATCAGTATTGCGTGTGTCCACCATGGGAAGCAATAACTGCTGCTACATGGCTCGGCAGAGACTGGAATAGAATCCGAATGTCAGCTTGGGGTGCAGTCCATGAAGCTTCAAAGCTTCAATTCTTTGCCAGAGTTTATCTACTGTAGTCGCTAGTGGTTGTTGTCCTGCCACTCGCTGTGCAACCGTGGATCAGACGTGTTCAATAGGTGAAAGATCTATTTATTGCGCCGGCCAAGGCAGAGGAAATGTAGGACGTTGGGTGCGACGTGCAGTCAGACATTGTCCTGTTCGTAGGTGGCCCCACGGAGGACCTGTAGATATGAGACAACCACAGGCTCTAACACCTTTGAGATGTCACGCTGGCTGGTCAAAATACCAGATGTGCGTACTAGACGCGAGCAGGATTCGTATCCAATGGCACCCCATACCATAACACCAGATGCTGGGCCGGTATGACGATGCATAATGCATGACTCCATCAGTGGGTCCCCACGGTGGCGTCAAACACAGATACGGCCATCATGGTGCTATATGCAAAAGCGGGATTCGTCTGAAAAAATGATGTTATGGCATTCATGCGTCCATGTGAGTCGTTCAGCACAACATTGTCGCCGCAGACGCCTGTTCTGTGCAGTTAATGGTAGGCGAAGCAAAGGCCGCAGTTCAAACAGTCCGTTCGGCTGCAGACGAGGTCGTACCGAACGTGAGGATACTTGTTGTTGTGCCACGCACCAGAATTCTCCAGCTAGAAAGCATGAAGTGGTTGTACATTCCGAATGGGCATTGCGCACAAGATGTATCTCCTCTCGAGCGTTGGTGTGTCGGGGCCGTTGTGATCCTTCACGTCGCTACGTCCGTTCTTCCTGAACCCATCCATTCCATTTTCGCATCACAGTGGTCGGATTTCGGTCAACGCGAGCAGCAGTTTCGCGGCAGGGTAATCCGCACTAACAGTAAGCTACAATTCTCCCGTGATCAAATTCAGACACGTGCTGGTAAGAGTTCCGTTTTCTTACACGAAATATCCTGAGACCTTCTACGAACAAAAAAACAACAAAAAACAGCGAGCAAACACGATTCCTATATGAAAAAAATGCTCTCTGTTCTCCCCTATTATACAGCTTCTAGGTGGCGTTACTGGTGCAAATAATTTGCATATGCGCTGTGCTGCTAATCATTTGGTTGTCGTACAATGATGTGTGCATCATATATATATATACACACAGTCGAGCCACATTATTGTGACCACTCCTACTTTTAACATTAACAGCGCGTAGCCAATGAAAGAAGACACGTGTCGTGAGCTGGCTTAGACGGTATATAAGGTGTGCTGTAGGCATTCTAAAACTTATCACTCGTTGCTGTCATGGATGAAAGGAGAGATGTATCAGATCTGAAAAAAGAGATGATTATCGGCTTTCGGGACAAGGGTGGCAGTATTTCGGAAACAGCGTAGTTTGTGAACTGTTCGCGTGCTGCTGTGGTTAAAGTGCATCGTGATTGGTGAAATGCCATCTTGCGAATAAACGACGCAAAAACTGCAGAGCACCACGTGCCATTGATGAGAGAGGTGAACGTTTACTTCGAAGGTGCGTGAGGGCCGATAGACACGATACAGTGGAGCACCTTATCGGCCGAATGAACAGGGGGCTACCGAAAATGTGTCTAAAACGACAGTTCAGCAAACCCCGCTGCGTATGTGGCTCCGATGCAGACGGATGGTCACTACACCTATGCTAACTAAGGTGCATCCTCAGAGAAGGCTTACACTTGGACGTCAGTATCGGAATTTTTTTTTTTTTTTTTGATTGGAGGTTTAACGACCACCGTGAGCAACTCAAATGGGCTATAAGCAGTCGCCCGTCCCTAATTTAGGGTCACTGGTTCCAGGGAAGGGAGAGAGCCAGTGCCGTAAGACAAACACAACATCCATGCCTCACCGGGATTCGAACCCGGACCCCGTACGGACGAATGATCAGAGGCCAACGCCTTAGACCACTGCGCCACCGGGGCGGCGTATCGGAATTGGACCTCCTCTGACTGGCAAAGGATTGCCTTCTTAGATGAGTCACGGTATCTGCTTCATCGAACGGATGGACGTTGGCGTATAAGGTGAGAAACATCGGAGAACAAATACTCTTCAACCATTGCTGGAAGAACACAAGCTGGTGGGACAGTGGTCTAAGCGATGGCTACGGTCCTGGTTCTCTCCTGTTCCTAGAATCAGTGACTATAAATTAGGAACGGGTGACTGCTTATAGCCCATTGAGTTGCTCACGGTAGTCAATAAACCTTTAAACAACAACAACAACAACAAAAAACCAAGCTGGTGGGCGTTATGGTCTGGGGAATGTTTTCGTGATTTTCTCTGGATCCACTCATAGGTGTGGAAGGCACTATGCACCGAATTCGTTATGAATCTATCCATGCAGACCACGTACACCCATACATGCTGATTATCTTCCCTGTGGTAGACTTTGGATATTAGCTGGTGGTCACAATAATACGATACGATACGATTTTTGAAGATGTTTTAAAAAGGGAGTGTCTGACCCCAGGTCTAAAACTACCCTCAGAAATAGGGAGCGAAGAGATCTGAGTAAGTGAAAATAGGAAAGATAAACAGAAAAATGAATGAAAAGAGATGAATGAAAAGAGAGAGTGACATGTCTTTGAAACTGTGAACCGTAACAACAGTTCGGGGGGGGGCAAACACCGCACAACATGATGGAGAACCACAACACTAACCGGCCGCCGACGTCACCCGGGTGACTGAAAACTCACCGAAATCAAATCCAAATGCTGGAGCAGTAATCCATTCTCACCATCACAATTCATCATCATCATCAGCATCATCATTGTCAACCATTATCAATCCACTGCTGGATGAAGGTCTCCTCAAGTTTCTTCCCCAACGGTCTGTCTTGTGCCAGTCTCCTCCATGTCACTCCTGCATACTTTCGAATTTCATCCACCCATCTCCCATGTGGTCTTCTTCTGAGTCTTTTCCTGTCCCTTGGAATCCAATCTAAAATTTCAGCTGTCCATCGATGATCTGTCCTTCTGGCAGTATGTCTAGCCCATTGCTCGTTCGTGACAGACGTAGTGTTGGTGGCTCCAATATTTTATGCATTTTAGTGTGGAATACCTCGTCCCTCACTCACCTGTTGCGTGGCCCGGCTGTCGAAAGGTACTGTGTACGTTTTGAGCTACTTTTCTAGCGTTCTCATCCTCATATTAGTTCATATTCATCCGTTTTCTTATCGTTTGCTCGTTTGTTTACGTTTGGAAGCTGCCAACATGGCGGCTTCCGGTATTTCCTTATCATCTATGGGCGTGGCGGATGCACGTCACGTCACACTTCCCACGTCCATGGAAGTTAACATACTCTCGTCCTCAGATGTGTCTGCTCAGATGCCTTCCCAGCTTTCTAGTATTCCTGCACCGGTGCCTTCACTGGACTTGGCTGCGCTTTCTTCTTCAGCTCCTGCATCTGCCTCGGTGCCCTCTCTGGGTACTACTGATTCTACTGTTTTGCCTTCAGCCTGTGCTTCTCTTCTCTCACAGCCTTCTATGCCTGCCGGATCCGAACAGAAATCTCTTCCGAGGATGTCATTTGCCTCTAAAGTGCAACGAGGCGCTACTTCTACGTCCGATTCCTCTCTACCAGATGGTCTTTTTGCAAGCAACACCTATTATTCAGGTATCCAACCACAAGGTGAAGGTAACGATAGATGACAATTCGCAGATTGACCGTGAGTTCCATAACCTCCCGGATAGAGGTGTGCTCTTTCATGCTTTACCAAATACTCCATTGCCACGCTACATGGAAGCCCTCTCTCGACATGTGTCGTCTGCGTCAATTGCAGAAATTTCCCGTACTCCTCGGGGTATTTCGGTGCAGTTCAATCACAAGAAGGATGCTGACTTTTTTCTTGCAAACGGACTTTCGATTGGGACAAACCATCTCATCCCGTCGCCTCTTTCCAAGCGACCGGCGAACATCACGTTCTATCCTGTTCCACAGGAAGTGCCTGATACTGCACTTCCTCTCCTTGTCAGTCATGTTTGTAAAACTGTTGGCAAGGTCCGTCGCCTCTCTGACGCTCCCCGCGGAACTCGATTTGCACATGCTACCGGACCTCGCTGTCAGTTATTGGTCGTCTTTCCCACCGAGAAAGCCTTGGCGGATTGCCTTACAGAGGCTACTGTTGAAATTGGCGCACGAACGTACAGTTTTAAGATTTTCACTGCTCACTATTGTACACACTGTTTAACACAGAATCACACCACTGCCTCCTGTGACCGCGTTCGACGTGGACGTTCATCAAGTTCGCATCCCACTGCTGACCACATTGGTCTTTCTACTATCCCCACTACCGGTAGTTTGCCTGACGCGAATTCTTCGTTTCTCCGTCAGACGAACATTTCCGTCACGGACAATGCTGCCTTTCCTCCTCTCCCGACCCGTACGAATGGGCATCCACCTTCAAGATTGACAGAGTTGTCTTCGACTACAGATGTGTCTACAGCGGAGTGTTCCGATCCGGGTGTGTTGAGTGGTGGTTTGGCAGATCGGCCGTCTGGCTCTTCTCCTAGCCTCTCGGATATCGAATCTCCATTTACAACCTTGTCTACCATACCCTTGTTGCAACATCTTCCTGAAGCCTCAGCTGTTGTACCAGTTTCCACTACGGCAGCTCAGCTACGTACTGCTTCTTCGGCGACGGTCGTTTCCTCGTCTCCTGACTTGGGAGGTGAGCCTGATCCACTAATGGATACATACTCCTCAGCTTCTTCTTCGAAGCGGATTGGAACTTCCAAAGGCGATGTGAAACACAAAAAGTTAAAACAACTTTCTGTGCCACATTCTGAGGATTCATCTAGTGTTTCCGAGGTTTCCGGTTCCGGTGTTTCTACACCTGATGATTCTTCAAACAGTATGCTTCTCCGCTCAGGTCCTGTCAATCCTCTCTCTGATGCTGAGGTTCTACAGGCCGTTGATACGTTTCCTCCAGTTCCTGGACCACTGTCCAGACAGCAACTTTTACGTCTTTTTCAACCTGCACGTACGATTGTTGGTTCTGAAGAATTCCTTCACTCACTTGATCTGGACCTGTATGCAGCGGTAACGCAATTCGAAGCTTATGTGTCACTTTTTAAATCTCTGTGTGCCACCGATCCTCGGTATCAGCCTTTTTTGAGACGTTACACGCGCCGTCTCGCCTCCTTGAAGGAGCTCGTTGAGAAGCATATATGTGATACCTTCTATCCTTTTACCGATGACTTTTAGCTCTCTTCCTCACACCGATTACTTTTTGTTCTCTCAATGCTAGGGGATTTGCGAACCCGTTCGCAGATTCCCTGGTTTTGCAGACTTAGTGCATGTTGATTCTGATGTTTTCATTGTGTATTTTTACTGTGATTCACAAGTAATGTATTGTAAATTTGCTTTATTTGTGTGTAAATTTGCTTTATTTGTATGTAAATTTGCTATATTTGCTTTATTTAAGTATTGTAAATTTGCTTTATTTTAAAGTTGCGATAATTGCGTGTTTTTGCTGTGTTTTCACAACTAATCGGTCTCGTTACTTGTGTGATCTCCTCATTATACCAGTATCATTATCTTATCTGTTGTTTCCTGAATTTGTGCCTGTTTTTTAAATTACCTATCATTGTGAGTGTTTGCTGTGTTAGTGCTTTCCTCTATCGCGGATTATCATAGTGGTACGTTTGTTACCTTTGTTATTTTTATAAAGTTGCTGAGGTACTCAAAGTTGTTTTGCGCTCTAACCACTTTTCAGTTCCGTTCGGTTGATTTATCATAGCATAGTACATTTCATGCATTTGTGCACATGTGTTATAGTGTTTGACATGCATTTAGGCCATTCATTGTTCGTGTGCATATTCATTTCCTTTCTGTGTAACGTTGTGCTGCATCGTGGATATACTGACTTTCCGCACTGTTGTTTTCTGTACTGCAGATTTTAATGAATCTCCAATGTCTGTATTTCGTTATAGCAATAAACTGGGTATCACTATGGTACCCACAGTTACCAATACCATTGCCATTTCAGGGATTTAACTGTGATCATGATGTCTTCCACTCTTGTCATTTTTCGGATCCACGAGTTCCTCTTCTTATCTCTCCTGGTTACACCAAGCATGCGCCTCTCCATGTTACTTTGAGTTGTCTTCAGTCTTTGTATGTCTCTTTTAGTTAAGGTCCACGTCTCTGCACCATACGTAAGCACAGGAAGGATGCATTGATCAAACACTTTTCTTTTAAGACATAATGGCATATTGCTCTTGAAAATTATGCTGTTTCTTCCAAAAGCTCTCCAGGCAAGTTTTGTACGCCGATTAATTTCTTCATCAATGCGACCCTCACTTGATATCTGCTGTCCAAGATAAACGTACGTGTGTGTTATCTCCAGCTTTTCTCGATCAATCAATAAATCTTCATTTCTTGTAAAAGCATTGAACAACACTTTTGTCTTCTGAAAGTTCATTTTTAATCCTGCTTCTTTACTCTTGCCAGCTAGATCCTGAATCATACTCTGCAGCTCTGATGCGGTAGTTGCAAAAATGACTATGTCATCAGCAAAACGAAGGTGGGTTAGATAATCTCCATTAATATTTATCCCTTTGTTTTCCCAGTTCAGTGATTGAAAGACATTTTCCAATGTGATATTAAAGAGCTTCGGAGATATGGTGTCACCTTGTCTCACTCCCTTTCCAATTTTTATGTGTGTTGTATTTTCAAACATCCGAATCTTTGCACTTGCATTTTCATAGATGATATTAATAATATTAATGTATGCATCTTCAATACCGCAGGATTTCAGAGCCATTGTAACTGCGGATGGTTTCACCGAATCAAAGGATTTTTCATTATCGATAAAAGCCATGCACAATGGAAGTTCATATTCCCTCGCTCTTTCAATTAGTTCTCTCAGTACGTGGATATGATGTATTGTGCTGTAGCCACTCCTGAATCCAGCTTGTTCTCTCGGTTGAGCCATGTCCACTGTTATCTTAAAGCGGTGTGAAAGAACTTTAGTGAAGATTTTATAAACCACTGATAGGAGGCTGATAGGTCTGTAGCTCCTGAGATCCTCAATGTCACCTATTTTATGTAGCAGGATCATTGTAGCGTTGTTCCAATCCTCAGGAATCTTCCCTTCATTAAGACATCGAGTGAAAATTTGGGCGAGTACTGTTTCGATTTCTCCACTTGCTTCTTGTATGATGTCTACAGTAATTCCATCTTCTCCTGGAGCTTTTCCCCGCTTCACGTTCTTGATGGCATGTGCAACTTCTGCTGGGAGGACTGGATGAACTCTAGTACTGGTATCTTTCATGATGTCTGGAGTACATGTATCATCCCTTTCATATAATGTGGAGTAGAAATCTTTCACTCTTGTCAAAATTTCGCGTCTATTTCTTGTTACAGAACCATCTTCTTTTCTCAGTGCCATAATCTGTTTTCTTCCCTTATTGAGATGTCCCTTTGCTATCTTTAGGCTTTGGTTGTTTTTAATTGCTTTCCTCACTAGTTCACAGTTGAATATCCTTACGTCTTCAGTGATACTTTTTCGTACTGTCTTGCATAGCACTATATATTCCACTTTGGAAGTCCCATCTTCTTTAGTTGTCCTCATCTCTCTTCTTTTTTGCATCAACATTTTTGTTTTTCCTGATAATTTGTTCACATGCAACTTGTTCTTAGACCCAGCTAATTTTGTAGCTGTTTCCATAAGAGCTTTAGTTACTTTTCTGTTAACTTCAGAAATATCCACTTCTTCCGATGATAGGCCTTCTAAAGCAGAGAATCTGTTCTTCAGTTCCAACTTGAAAGTATTATTGTGTTTTTTGAGGTTGGTTATGTCAATACATTTTGTTTGTCTTATGCGCTTGCCACGTTTGAGTTTAGTGTTGAGGTGCATCTTGCATCTCACCAATCTATGGTCACTACCTGTGTTGAACTTGTTTAGCACACTGCAGTCTTCTATGACGAATTTTTTCTTACACATAATAAAATCAATTTCACTTGTCGTCCCATTTGGATGTCTCCATGTCCATTTCCTGTGTGGCTTTTTCTTGAAAAAGGATTTCAAGATGAAAAACCCTTCTGCCTCTGCAAACTCAACGAGAGTATTTCCACGCTGGTTTCTGTTGCCGTGAACGAATTTACCTACTGATGTTTCATTCTGTTGCCATTGCCCTATTTTTGCATTGAAATCTCCCATAATTATCTTTAAGTGCTGCTTACCTTTATTATTTAGATGTAGAATTTCCTCATAAAATTCTTCAATTTCTTCTTCAGGATGACTTGTGGTTAGTGCATAAGTTTGAATATTGAATAATCTGAGCCTGGTATCTTCTCGAGAGTTGGATAACGAGTCGTGCAGCTCTGTCAGAGGAACGTCCAACTTCTACAACTTTATTCTTCAGTTTCTTGTTTATTATAAATCCAACACCACTAGTTCTGCCAGTATCTGTCCCACGATAGTAGAAGAGATGTCCACTTTTCAGTTCAATGAGATCTTCTCCTTTTCTCCTTACCTCACTTAGCCCGACGATGTCCTACTTGATCCTTTGTAGTTCCTCTTCCAATTCAAGAAGCCTTGAATCAGAAGATAGGGAGCGTCCATTATCCGTAGCCAAGGTCAGCATCAGATGGCAGCCTAGTCCGGTCCTCCGGGGATTCTTAGCACCCTCTGCCTTCATGTCGCACTGGCCGCTGCCTTGGCCAGGTACATTCCAGCTGCTGGAGACTGAGGGCCAAGATTTAAGTTGTGGAGTCATTTTGGAGGGGTTTGGCCATAACTCACCACGCTGGCCAAGCGGGTTGTTGAGTGTGGGATAGCATTTCCTCTAATCCAGATGGTATAGTTATACCGCTATTTGCGGTCGTCAGAGCCCCTTTAGTGGGAACAGGATGCACCACGAGAAGGCGGGGTTGACATTTGTCTACCGAAAATGGGTCTAAAATGACAGTTCAGCAAACCCTGCTGCGTATGTGGCTCCGATACAGACGGATGGTCAACTACACCTATGTTAACTAAGGTGCATCCTCAGAGAAGGCTTACACTTGGACGGCAGTATCGGAATTGGACCTCCTCTGACTGGCAAAGGATTGTCTTCTTAGATGAGTCACGGTATCTGCTTCATCGAACGGATGGACGTTGGCGTATAAGATGAGAAACATCGGAGAACAAATACTCTTTAACCATTGCTGGAAGAACACAAGCTGGTGGGACAGTGGTCTAAGCGATGGCTACGGTCCTGGTTCTCTCCTGTTCCTAGAATCAGTGACTACAAATTAGGAACGGGTGACTGCTTATAGCCCATTGAATTGCTCACGGTAATCAATAAACCTTTGAACAACAACATCAACGACAACAAAAACCAGCTGGTGGGCGTTATGGTCTGGGGAATGTTTTCGTGATTTTCTCTGGATCCACTCATAGGTGTGGAAGGCACTATGCACCGAATTCGTTATGAATCTATCCATGCAGACCACGTACACCCATACATGCTGATTATCTTCCCTGCGGTAGACTTTGGATATTCGCTGGTGGTCACAATAATACGATACGATACGATTTTTGAAGATGTTTTAAAAAAGGAGTGTCTGACCCCAGGTCTAAAACTACCCTCAGAAATAGGAAGCGAAGAGATCTGAGTAAGTGAAAATAGGAAGCGAAGAGATCTGAGTAAGTGAAAATAGGAAAGATAAACAGAAAAATGAATGAAAAGAGAGAGTGACATGCCTTTGGAACTGTGAACCGTAACAACTGTTCGGGGGGGACCAAACACCGCACAACATGACGGAGAACCACAACACTACCCGGCCGCCGACGTCACCTGGGTGATTGAAAACTCAGCGGAATCAAATTCAAATGCTGGGGCAGTAATCCATTCTCACCATCACAATATAAACCCCTATATATATGGAAATGCTATCCCACACTCACCAATCCGCTTGGCTAGCGTGGTGAGTTATGGCCAAACCCCTCAAAAATGACTCCACAACTTAAATCTTGGCCCTCAGTCTCCAGCAGCTGGAATGTACCTGGCCAAGGCAGCGGCCAGTGCGACATGAAGGCAGAGGGTGCTAAGAATCCCCGGAGGACCGGACTAGGCTGCCATCTGATGCTGACTTTGGCTATGCATAATGGATGCTCCCTATCTTCTGATTCAAGGTTTCTTGAATTGGAAGAGGAACTACAAAGGATCAAGTGGGACATCGTCGGGCTAAGTGAGGTAAGGAGAAAAGGAGATCTCATTGAACTGAAAAGTGGACATCTCTTCTACTATCGTGGGACAGGTACTGGCAGAACTAGTGGTGTTGGATTTATAATAAACAAGAAACTGAAGGATAAAGTTGTAGAAGTTAAAAGTTCCTCTGACAGAACTGAACGACTCGTTATCCAACTCTCGAGAGGATACAAGGCTCAGATTATTTAAACTTATGCACCCACCACAGTCATCTTGAAGAAGAAATTGAAGAATTTTATGAGGGAATTCGTCATCTAAATAATAAAGTTAAGCAGCACCTGAAGATAATTATGGGAGATTTCAATGCAAAAATAAGGCAACGGCAACAGAATGAAACTTCAGTAGGTAAATTCGTTCACGGCAACAGAAACCAGCGTGGAAATACTCTCGTTGAGTTTGCAGAAGCAGAAGGGTTTTTCATCTTGAACTCCTTTTTCAAGAAAAAGCCACACAGGAAATGGACATGGAGACATCCAAATGGGACGGCAAGTAAAATTGATTTTGTTATGTGTAACAAAAAATTCGTCATAGAAGATTGCAGTGTGCTAAACAATTTCAACACAGGTAGTGACCGTAGATTGATGAGATGTAAGATGCACCTTAACACTAAACTCGAACGTGGCAAGCTCATAAGACAAACTCAAAAAAACAATTATACCTTCAAGTTGGAACTGAAGAACAGATTCTCTGCTTTAGAAGGCCTAACATCAGAAGAAGTGGATATTTCTGAAGTTAACAGAAAAGTAACCAAAGCTCTTATGGAAACAGCAACAAAATTAGCTGGGTCTAAGAACAAGTTGCATGTGAACAAATTATCAGGAAAAACCAAACTTTTGATGCAAAAAGAAGAGACATGAGGACAACTAAAGAAGATGTGACTTCCAAAGTGGAATATATAGAGCTATGCAAAACAGTACGAAAAAGTATCACTGAAGACGTAAAGAAATTCAACTGGGAACTAGGGAAGAGAGCAATCGAAAATAACCAAACCCTAAAGATAGCAAAGGGACATCTCAGTAAGGGAAGAAAACAGATTATAGCACTGCGAAAAGAAGATGGTTTTGTAACAAGAAATAAAGGCGAAATTTTGACAAGAGTGAAATATTTCTACTCCACATTATATGAAAGGGATGATACATGTACTCCAGACATCATGAAAGGTACCAGTACCAGAGTTCTTCCAGTCCTCCCAGCAGAAGTTGCACATGCAATCAAGAACATGAAGCGGGGAAAAGCTTCAGGAGATGATGGAATTACTGTAGACATCATACAAGAAGCAAGTGGAGAAATCGAAACAGTACTCGCCCAAATTTTCACTCGATGCCTTAATGAAGGGAAGATTCCTGAGGATTTAAACAACGCTAAATGATTTTGCTACATAAAAAAGGTGACATTGAAGATCGCAGGAACTACAGACCTATGAGCCTCCTATCAGTGGTTTATAAAATCGTCACTAAAGTTCTTTCACACCGCTTGAAAGTAATACTGGACATGGCTCAACCGAGAGAACAAACTGGATTCAGGAGTGGCTGTAGCACAATGGATGATATCCACGTACTGAGAGAACTAATTGAAAGAGCGAGGGAATATGAACTTCCATTGTGCATGGCTTTTATCGATTATGGAAAAGCCTTTGATTCGGTGAAACCATCCGCAGTTACAATGGCTCTGAAATCCTGCGGTATTGAAGATGCATACATTAATATTATTAATAACATCTATGAAAATGCAAGTGCAAAGATTCGGCTGTTTGAAAATACAACACACATAAAAATTGGAAAGGGAGTGAGAAAAGGTGACACCATATCTCCGAAGCTCTTTAATATCACATTGGAAAATGTCTTTCAATCACTGAACTGGGAAAACAAAGGGATAAATATTAATGGAGATTATCTAACTAGCCTTGGTTTTGCTGATGACGTAGTCATTTTTGCAACTACCCCATCAGAGCTGCAGAGTATGATCCAGGAACTTGCTCACAGGAGTAAAGAAGTGAGATTAAAAATGAACTTTCAGAAGACAAAAGTGATGTACAATGCTTTTACAAAAAAATGAAGATTTATCGATTGATGGAGAAAAGCTGGAGATAACAGACACGTACGTTTATCTTGGACACCAGATATCAAGTAAGAGTCACATTGATGAAGAAATTAATCGGCATACAAAACTTGCCTGGAGAGCTTTTTGGAGAAACAGCATAATTTTCAAGAGCAATATGCCATTATGTCTTAAAAGAAAAATGTTTGATCAATGCATCCTTCCAGTGCTTACGTATGGTGCAGAGACGTGGACCTTAACTAAAAGACATACAAAAGCTGCAGACAACTCAAAGAAGCATGGAGAGGTGCATGTTTGGTGTAACCAGGAGAGATAAGAAGAAAAACTCGTGGATCCGAAAAATGACAAGAGTGAAAGACATCATGATCAGAGTTAAATCCCTGAAATGGCAATGGTATTGGTATTGGTAACTGTGGGTACCATAGTGGTACCCAGTTTATTGCTATAACGAAATACAGACATAGGAGATTCATTAAAAGCTGCAGTACAGAAAACAACAGTGCGGAAAGGAAGTATATCCACGATGCAGCACAACGTTACACAGAAAGGAAATGAATATGCACACGAACAATGAAAGACCTAACGGCATGTCAAACACTATAACACATGTGCACAAATATATGAAATGTACTATGCTATCATAAATCAACCGAACGGAACTGAAATGTGGTTAGAGAGCAAAACAACATGGAGTACCTCAGCAACTATACAAAAATAACAAAGGTAACAAACGTACCACTATAATAATCCGCGATAGAGGAAAGCACTAACACAGCAAACATTCACAATTATAGGTAATTTAAAAACAGGCACAAATTCAGGAAACAACAGATAAGATAATGATGAGATAATGAGGAGATCACACAAGTAACGAGACCGATTAGTTGTGAAAACACAGCAAAAACACGCAATTATCGCAAATTTAAAATACATTACTTGTGAATCACAGCCAAACACACAAATAAAGCAAATTTACAATACATGACTTGTGAATCACAGTAAAAACACACATGGAAAACATCAGAATCAACCTGCACTAAGTCTGCAAAACCAGGGAATCTGCGAACGGGTTCGCAAATCCTCTAGCATTGAGAGAACAAAAAGTAATCGGTGTGAGGAAGAGAGCTAAAGGTCATCGGTAAAAGGATAGAAGGTATCACATATATGCTTCTCAACGAGCTCCTTCAAGGAGGCGAGACGGCGCGTGTAACATCTCAAAAAAGGCTGATACCGAGGATCGGTGGCACACAGAGATTTAAAAAGTGACACATAAGCTTCGAATTGCGTTACCGCTGCATACAGGTCCAGATCAGGTGAGTGAAGGAATTCTTCAGAACCAACAATCGTACGTGCAGGTTGAAAAAGACGTAAAAGTTGCTGTCTGGTAAGTGGGCCAGGAACTGGAGGAAACATATCAACTGCCTGTAGAACCTCAGCATCAGAGAGAGGATTGACAGGACCTGAGCGGAGAAGCATACTGTTTGAAGAAACATCAGGTGGAGAAACACCGGAACCGGAAACCTCGGGAACACTAGATGAATCCTCAGAATGTGGCACAGAAAGTTGTTTTAACTTTTTCTGTTTTACAGTGCCTTTGGAAGTTCCAGTCCGCTTCGAAGAAGTAGCTGAGGCGGATGTATCCATTAGTGGATCAGGCTCACCTCCCAAGACAGAAGACGAGGAAACGAACGTCGCCGAAGAAGCAGTACGTAGCTGAGCTGCCTTAGTGGAGACTGGTACAACAGCCGAGGCTTCAGGAAGATGTTGCAACAAGGGTATGGTAGACAAGGTTGTAAATGGAGATCCGATATCCGAGAGGCTAGGAGAAGAGCCAGACGGCCGATCCGCCAAACCACCACTCAACACACCCGGATTGGAACTCCGCTGTAGACACATCTGTAGTCGAAGACAACTCTGTCAATCTTGAAGGTGGATGCACAATCGTACGGGTCGGGAGAGGAGGAAAGGCAGCATTGTCCGTGACGGAAATGTTCGTCTGACGGAGAAACGAAGAATTCGCGTCAGGCAAACTACCAGTAGTGGGGATAGTAGAAAGACCAACGTGGTCAGCAGTGGGATGCGAACTTGATGAACGTCCACGTCGAACGCGGTCACAGGAGGCAGTGGTGTGATTTTGTGTTAAACAATGTGTACAATAGTGAGCAGTGAAAATCTTGAAACTGTACGTTCGTGCGCCAATTTCAACAGTAGCTTCTGTAGGGCAATCCGCCAAGGCTTTCTCGGTGGGAAAGACGACCAATAACTGACGGCGAGGTCCTGTAGCATGTGCAAATCGAGTTCCGCGGGGAGCGTCAGAAAGGCGACGGACCTTGCCAACAATTTTACAAACATGACTGACAAGGAGAGGAAGTGCAGTATCCGGCACCTCCTGTGGAACAGGATAGAACGTGATGTTCACCGGTCTCTTGGAAAGAGGCGACGGGATGAGATGGTTTGTCCCAATCGAAAGTCCGTTAGCTAGAAAAAAGTCAGCATCCTCCTTGTGATTGAACTGTACCGAAATACCACGAGGAGTACGGGAAATTCCTGCAATGGACGCAGACGACACATGTACAGAGAGGGCTTCCATGTAGCGTGGCAATGGAGTATTTGGTAAAGCATGAAAGAGCACACCTCTATCCAGGAGGTTATGGAACTCACGGTCAATCTGCGAATTGTCATCTATCGTTACCTTCACCTTGTGGTTGGATACCTGAATAATAGGTGTTGCTTGCAAAAAGACCATCTGGTAGAGAGGAATCGGACGTAGAAGTAGCGCCTCGTTGCGCTTTAGAGGCAAATGACATCCTCGGAAGAGAAGTCTGTTCGGATCCGGCAGGCACAGAAGGCTGTGAGGGAAGAGAAGCACAGGCCGAAGGCAAGGCAGTAGAATCAGTAGTTCCCAGGGAGGGCACCGAGGCAGATGCAGGAGCTGAAGAAGAAAGCGCAGCCAAGTCCAGTGAAGGCACCGGTGCAGGAGTACTAGAAAGCTGGGAAGGCATCTGAGCAGACACATCTGAGGACGAGAGTATGTTAACTTCCATGGACGTGGGAAGTGTGACGTGACGTGCATCCGCCACGCCCATAGATGATAACGAAATACCGGAAGCCGCCATGTTGGCAGCTTCCAAACGTAAACAAACGTGCGAACGATAAGAAAACGGATGAATATGAACTAATATGAGGATGAGAACGCTTGAAAAGTAGCTCAAAACGTACACAGTACCTTTAGACAGCCGGGCCACGCAACAGGTGAGTGAGGGACAAGGTATTCCACACTAAAACGCATTAAATATTGGAGCCACCAACACTACGTCTATCACGAACGAGCAATGGGCTGGACATACTGCCAGAAGGACAGACCATCGATGGGCAGCCGAAATTTTAGATTGGATTCCAAGGGACAGGAAAAGACTCAGAAGAAGACCACATGGGAGATGGGTGGATGAAATTCGAAAGTGTGCGGGAGTGACATGGAGGAGACTGGCACAAGACAGACCGTTGTGGAGGAAACTTGGGGAGACCTTCGTCCAGCAGTGGGTTGATAATGGTTGACAATGATGATGATGATAATATATATGTATATAGGGGTATGAATGAGGTCCTCGGTTAGAGGAGTGCAAACGACGTCCCCGATATAAGGAGTGCAAATTAGGTCCTCGATTGGAGGGGTGTGACAATAGGTCCTCGATTGGAGGGGTGTAAACGATGTCCTCGATTGGAGGGGTGTAAAGTAGGTCCTCGGTTGGGGGAGTGTAAAGTAGGTCCTCGATTGGAGGGGTGTGAAGGTAGGTCCTCGATTGGAGGAGTGTAGGAGTGTAAACGATGTCCTCGATTGGTGAAGTGTAACGATGTCCTCGATTGGAGGAGCGTAAACGATGTCCTCGATTGGAGGTGTGTAAACGATGTCCTCGATTGGAGGAGTGTAGCGATGTCCTCGAATGGAGGGGTGTAAAGTAGGTCCTCGGTTAGGAGAGTGTAAAGTAGGTCCTCGATTGGAGGGGTGTAAAGTAGGTCCTCGGTAGGAGGAGTGTATAGTAGGTCCTCGGTTGGGAGAGTGTAAAGTAGGTCCTTGATTGGAGGGGTGTAAAGTAGGTCCTCGGTGGGAGCAGTGTAAACGATATCCCCAATTGAAGGCGTTTCAAAGATGTCCTCGTTTGTAGGATTGTGAATGAGATTTTCGTTGGGAGGAGTGTATAGAGGTAGTAATTTTAAATACTTTAAATGGGGTCTTCTTTTAGAGATCTTGTGTGTAAAATAAATGAAGCGAAGACCGAATTTGGAAGACTGATTAGTTAGTCGGTTGGCTTATATAGCGCAATGTCCTATAATGGGCTGAAGCTTGCCAAGAAAAAGATGAAAATCCGGGTATCACCTACAAATCTTATTCACCCCGGACGGAAGCAAACTACGTTTCACGACCCACTACATATAAGTCGTTGAGAATACTTTAAAGTCAAAAAATTAGCAGGAGCAATGGAGGAGCTAACCGTGCAGGTTTCGTTTGGAGAAGGGTAAAAGAGATCCTCATATAGGGAAATTAAAAAAAGTTCCCCTTGTTTGATCGACTGCAAACAAAGTCATTAATTAGATGATTTGTCATTTGGAGAAGTGTAAACGAATTCATCGTTTTCAGGGATGTAAAATAACTCCTCGTTTGCTGGAGTGTAAAGGACGTTCTCGCTTGCAGGTGTGTGTTACTTATTGTGTAACACAAGTCCTCGATTTCATTGGGAAAACACATGTTTTAAAAAACGTATTTAAGAGAATTTTGATGTTAAAACGCATTTTAGGGTTCTACAGGTTACCTATGTTGTAAATACTATCACCGAGAATATGCTCCTTCATGTGGTCCTTGGTTTGGTGGTTTGCATACATAGTCCTCGTTTTCCACGTTAAGCCAACATGGTGTGTGTGTGTGTGTGTGTGTTCAGAAAAATACCGAGTTCCAAAGTGCCTTTAATCTTGCATATGTTTTCATCCAAGGCATCGGTCACTTTGTTTGCACATGCCTCAATATATTTTCTTTTTGCTAGTATGATAAGCATAGGGAAGCAGCTTGCTTCAAATGTTAAAAATTAAAACAGCCTTAAGAAGTAAATAGTAACACTGTACTAGTGATCCGATTTATTGGCGTAGAAAGTAGACACATTAGCGTTTCCAAGCTTTCACACATCAACCAGATGGCTTTTTCAAGGAAGTTAACTTTTTTCCAAGAAGTTCACTTCCTTAAAAAAGCCATCTGGTTGATGTGCGAAAGCTTGGAAACGCTGTCTACTTCCTAAGCCAATAAATCGGATCACTAGTACAGTGTTACTATTTACTACTTAATTGGTGTACTGTTCCTCGTTATCAACAGCCTTAAGAAACAGTAAAAATCTGTTTTGTGCACGTACTCCGAAATAAACAACAAACCATCGCAGCCCAAGTTCGGATTCCATAATTCAGAAGTATGTTATGTTACATTTGACACAGATTATAGAAATGTGCAATGAACAGCATTCATTTTCCGGACTGAAAGTAATTCAAATTGAATTATGAACGATACTTCAAAGCAGATTGTGCTATTTTTCTCTAATGTGGATTACTGCACGAGCTTAGTATCTTTGAATTAATCAAGGGAGTGTCTTTGATGAAAAAAAGCAAAAATAGTTGATAACTGAAACTGTTCTTCACTGTCGTGTTTGTTCTTCATAAAAGTGATAATTTTTCTGTAATTTCTTATCTCTTTAAATTTAAACTATTTTTTCCAAATGTAACTCAATAATAGTAACTTCATCTGATATATTGAATTTTTGTAGAGATATGATCTTAATTTCGTATTTTTCTGCACATATTCAGTATTTTAATTTTTCTAATCTCTCTTTACATTCTCAGCTATTCACCGCCTAGTTTGTCCAATAATGTGCACTATATGAGAAATCATCTAGTTAGTAACCGACTTAGCATTTTTCAGTCAATGAAAAAGTTTGAAAGCTATGAATTCTTTGCAAAGAGTGGTCCTTAAAACGGCTGTTACTCCACGGCCCGCCAGGTACAGAAAAGGGCCTTGATATTTACTCTTTACTCCATGTGCTGGAGTAGGAAGCGTTGATCTGTTAATGAGGCAGTAGATGTCTCTTTGTACACAAAATTTTATTCAAATCAAGAGAAATCAAACATAGGTAAACAATTTATCATTTTTGTGTGGTGCTAGTGTAAATATCTTTATGTTATAAACTTTTTGTGAATATGAGTTCTTGCTTTTATTACTGAACCTCTTAAAACGGAATACACATTTCGACACCGAAGTGACTGGAGTCAGATGAAAGTCAAGTTGGCCTTTAGGTAGGACATGATTACAGTTACAGAGCAAGGAAATAACTCTTTTTCACATGCAGACGAATTTCATGGAGATAGTTAACATCTTTTAAATCTCCCATTGCTCATGACACTATACGTCGCAGCGTAGAATCGCACAGACGTCGCCTAGCGTCCTCAAGGATGCCATAGCTTACTATGACTGTTGAAGCTAGCTGAGAATGAGTTCATGGATGTCTCCCTACTAAGGCTCAGGCATGTCTGACAGCTAATAACCTTGTAATCTAGGTAGCCGCAGAAGACTGCAGACATATGACAGATATTTCTAGCTGACGTTATCTAGTATTGTTTTGCTAAAATGCATCTGCGATGCACAGATGTCGTTTGGGTACTACAACATCCGCGACGTAGCTGTGCGTCGTCAAAGATCGTGCAATAAACACCAGAGGCTATACATTGTTTTGACTTATGGATCCTAGATGATAACACCTACTTCTCGGTTAGTGTATTGTGAAACAGTGGCAAATGGATCGAAGCGTTGACGGCGTCGTGTTCACACGTCCATACGGTGATTGTCGCATTATAGACATTGTAAATTCCTCATTAAAGATGATGCAACTCAATTTCCTTCCCAAGTTGCTCAAGTTCGGCAACGCTCCGGTCGCTGTTGACTATACCTGTGGCTCAGCAACAGGCTGCGTAATGGACAACGTGCATGTTACTCTGACTCTACAAGTCGTCGCTAAATGGTTCATCGTGTTATGTTATGGAGTAATGCAAGTCTAGTTCACCCGTTCAGTTAACAGCCACTATCTCTGCCGTTAGTGCGATGAACACCTATCCTATCCCAACGTTATTTTATCCTTCTGTGGTCTTGTTCTCCGAAGAGTACAGATCCCTGAAGACTTTTTTATATTTCGAAACAAACGGATACCAGCATCCAATTACTGTTGTTCTGTTGCGCCGACGTGTTTCATTATTCTCTAAGTTGATCATTTCACCTCATGGAAATCTATTTTCATTCTTCTACCAAACAATGTAAGTTGACGTCGTGGCTGACATACTCTATGTCTTAGTATTTCCTGCGTGATGCTGGTTCAACGGGTTTCGTTCTTCAGGATTCTTTTGGACTCTACTGACTACGAACTTGTAGAGTCTTCACCCGAGATCGTGGTATATATATGGGGGGATGCTAAAAAGTTTTTCGCATTCACATCTTCCTCATTTTCCTGACAAATGAAACATGTGTCACATAAAAGTATATACTTTGTATTATATTTGACCAATTTCGGTCCAATTGTGGCATGAATAACCATTTCATTTTCAGGTCTGAAATAAAGATGACGTTTTCTCAAGTAGAGTTCACAGCGAAGTTGATCGTAGCGGTAATGACGTTCCTGCTCTTTAAAAATAAGACAGCGAAAGAAATTAACAGTGAAATGTCGAGGACATTTTGTGATCAGTGTCCTTCCTATTTCGCGGTTAAAAAGTAGGTTGCCGAATTTATGACAGATTGTTTCAGCACTGAGGATTAAGAGTGTCCAGGGAAGCCTGTCGTGGTCATCTCTTCACAAAAATGTTGGTGCTGTCCACAACACGATTTTGGAAGACCAAATAGTCTCTGCAAAAACAGTAGTGGAGATCCTGGGAATGTCCAGTGAACGTGTTAGATTGATCATCCACGGTGTGCTGTGCTGAGGAAATTCTCGGCCAAATTGGTGCCATAATTCCTGAACTCAAGATCAGAATGGTCATCGTGTTGCAGCAGGCTAAGGCAATTTTGCAGCGTTTTCAGCACAATGCGGACAGTTTCTTGTCTCGATTGGTAACCATTGATGAAACATGAATACATCTGTAAAATCCAGAGTCCAAGGAACGCTCCGAAGCATGGAGACATAGCTGTTCCTCTAGCCCAAACTGTTTCGGAGACAGAAGTCTGGAGAAAAGATGATGGCGTCTGTGTTCTGCGACAAAGACGGAGTAGTGCTAGTTGGCTACCTAGACAAGGATGCCATCATCATAGCAAAATGTTATGCATCTCTTTCGAGCAAAGTGAAGAAGAAACAGGGGGAAATTGTTAAAAAGGATTCTGTTTTTGTAAGATAATGTTCGGGCCACACGGTTATCATCACGCAGACAAAGCTTTGTAAAATTCACTTTCAGCTCTTGAAACATCCTGTCTATTCACTGGATTTATCAAAGTATGATTATCATTTGTTCTCAAAATTGAAGAAACTTTTGAAGGAAACAAAACTCCAGTTCCGATGCCACATCAGCTGTTGATACGTGGTTTCAGGTACAACCGTCAGATTTTTATTTGGAAGGCTTAAAGCAGCTGAAGCACCAGTGTCAGAAGCGTGGTGACCTCTGCGTTGAAAATGTAAAATAATATATTAAAACTATTCTCCTGCGTCCATTCTTTTTATGAACAGCCAAGGACTTATCTACACTCACTTGTATTGCCTTATAGCAACAGGCTTATTCCGATTTGTTTGAAAATGCAATATTTTGCATTTCCCACAATGTTTCGCTCACATCCTGATTAGGATAAAATAAAAATGGGACCATTTCTGCTGAGTCATCCTATTTAAATGTCAGAGAGGGTATGGTATGTACACTGAGATGCCAGTATATTAGGTAATCCTGCTCTCATCACATAAATGTAATTCACTCCAGCACGTAATGCGGCACGGCGTGTGCGATACACGTCAAGCAGAACAGCTCGTCGAGCATCAGTTAGCGTTCGATTGAGGGTCGGATGGGCAAAACGAGTGATCTCAGCGACTTTAAATGTGGCATGATTGTTGGCACCGGACGTACTGGTTCGAGAATCAGCCAAAAGGTCGTCCCTTTTCACACACAACGGTAGCAAGTGTTCACCGTGAATGGTGCGACGCGCACAAAACTTCCAGCAATAGGCGATCCGGAGGACGAAAACAGCTGGTGGATCGGAAGGGTCAAAGGAGATTGGAGAGAATCGTGCAAGCAAACAGTTTGTCAAAAACCCTGCAAATCACTTCGGAATTGAACATTGATATATCGTGGGTCATTTGGTACTTATCAGACCATGTCGCGAATGTGCTACAACAGCCGACAACCATATCGCTAGTTTTCTGTTTCAGCGTGAGCAACCTGGTTACCCTGAAAATCTCGTCATTACCTGCGCGTTACCTATAACTCAACAAATGTCTGTTGAAACTTTCTGAAAGCAATTTCGTATGATCTCATCGCGTCTACACTGGGCTCGCCAAGTTATACACTGGCGTGCAAAAATTAAGGACGAGACGGTTTTTCGAATGTAACGTTGTGCAGAAATGCTCTTCATCGACTCAAATCATACCATAAGATCCCCAAGATGTAATAATATGGGACAACTGAGCAAAACCGTCCAAATAAGGAATCCAAAGGATACAAAGGCACTTTATTGAAAAAGTAGCTTCGAGCACAACTGGACAGAAGACAGAAACGCCCATGTGACAGGCGGCTGCCAAGAAAAATCCAGTCTTCAGTAGGGGATATGATCACCCCTGACTGCTTTGCAGGGTTTACAACGTCTGTCCATGCTTAGGACGAGGTTGTCAAGGAGCTGTTGAGGCATCGTGGCCCATTCCTCTTGTAGCGCCAATCGCAGCTGCGGAATCGTTGCTGGCGGTTGGTGACGTGCTGCCAAGCGTCTCCTGACAAGGTCCCACACGTGTTCGATTGGATTTAGGTCCGGGGATCGTGCGGGCCAATCCATACGTTGAATATCTTTACTCTCCAATAGCTCTGCGACAGCCACTGTGCAATGAGGTGTAGAGTTGTCGTCCATGAAGAGGAACTCGGGACCCACAGCACCTCTAAGCAGACGCACGTGAGGCAGGAGAACCTCGGTACAATAACGGACACCAGTGATTGAACGTTCTTGGAAGATGTGGAGGTCAGTACGGCTACCAAGCATGATACCGTCCCAAACGAGACCTCCGCCACCTCCAAACCGGTTCCTTTTGATGATGTTGGTGTGATTGCGTGTTCCCTGCTTTCTCCAGATGTGTATACATCCAGAATCGCTCGTCAGACTAAATCGGCTCTCATCTGTAAAGAGAACTCGACCCCATTGCTGATGTGTCCTGTTCTTGTGTTCCTGGCACCACAGAAACCGCTGTCTCCGATGAGCAGGCGTTAATGGCACACACCGTACTGGTCGTCGTGCAAGTAGACCACCTTTGTACAGCCTGCTAGCCACGGTAAAACGAGATAGCGGATGTCCAGTTGTCTGTTGCATGTGCCTTGCGATTTCTCCCGCTGTCTGCCGTCTGTCTCTTCTCGCCTGTAGGACAATATACCGGTCGTCCGCCGCCGTGGTTGCTCGTGGACGACCACTGCTAAACTCTCTGACAGCTGTTACTGTCGTTTGAAATGCTCTCCAAGCACGTGAAACGATGCTGTGAGCGATCCCGAACTCCTCGGCCACACTAGTCACACTTCGCCCTTCTTCCAACTTCCCAATGACGCGACCTCGGGTAAAGTCATCCAGATGTCGTCTACTGGATTGCATATCACACGGTGGCAGCAACTCGACGTCGTTCAAACCGATTTACACCGTGCAATAGCTTTCACCGAATTGCTAAGCGTACACCGCCCGTGTGCTTTATACCCTTCCGACCCCCCCACGTTATGCTGCATATATGCGCATGCCCTACCGTACCGGACCCTAGTCTATCTCCTGAGTGGTCTTTCGGTCCGTTCTTCCTGCTCGTTCCGGTGTTATGCTAATTTCTCCTCTTCGTCCTTAATTTCTGCACACCAATGTGTTATGTGGGCAGAGTAACATTTGCTGAAGCAAAGATCAAACGCGAATTTATTTAAATGACACATTTCCATTTCATGTAACTCATGATTTGTAACTTTCACCGCCACAGAGATGTAAATGAATTCAATGTAAAAATTGTTCATTTATAACGCTACGAAGCACTCGTTTTTCGTATTACGTTGACACATAGTGCCACAGAGCTCCTATGGTTTCCTCTTGGACAGTGTGATAATTCAAACTCGTTCATGCGGCTGTAGTACCTATTGCCGTTGCAAAGCGGAAAGCGGAAGGAGCGAGCTTTTAGCGAACGTAGGTTATCTGAAGAAAATTCTTTATTTCACCATTGTGATAAATATTTGTACCTATGTTATCGATACGATTAATCCTTGGCAACATGGTATGTTTATTCTCACCCTGAAAAGGATTTAACAGAGGTATGTGGAGACTTTCTGGGTTGGTGGCCAAGCTGAGAGAGAAATGCGAGTGTTTCCCTTCGGTATCACGAACCCTGGTCGTATTCCGTCTTGAATTGAGAAACAGGACAGCAGAAATTGGGAGCGTGATCCATAAAATACATCTGTTCCAGCTTAAGCCAATCCAAATATCCACGTTCGGGCAGAGCTAATTCCTAAACCACCACTCATCGTAGCTGGATTCCTCAAAAGATGCCTTTTCCAGCTCCAGTTCAATTTAATATTACTCAACAATAATTGAAGAAGACAACATTACGTTCCATTTCCACCCCTTACTGCTAAACAGCAGAAAAGCTCCACCCACAAAACCAACGCTATTTACGTAGTTGTTTGCTTCCTCCCGTTTTTATTTGGCATAGATGACAAATAACCACGGGAGGTAGCAGAAGTCTAGTGAGGTATTTTTTAAATATGAGATTTTACATCTCCTATTTTTGCATAAGTGTAAAAAAAAAAAGACAATGATCCTTTTTCAGATCACTAAATTCGTTTCATCAGCATATAAGCTCTGGGAAAAGAAATGGCTGCCGCTTCAGTTTTTTATCCACGGCATGGGAAAATTAATCATTAATCATTCAGCGCTTGATGAGTTCAAGAATTAAAGTTTCAGCCAGCAGATAAATACATTGTCCACACAATAGTGATGAATTCTATCCGCATAAGCAAATGTCGTGCAACATTTCGTTGACGTCTGAAAATCCACACCGCCTTTAGGGATTCACAGTCTTTAAATTAATAATGGTTAATTCTACGAGTGCTTTGGTAAAGGAATTTAATCCATTGCCTCTTGTGATGTATCCATGACATTTAGGCAAAAAAAAACCCAAAAAACATTTCTTCTGTTTCCAATTTTTTCGTTGTGTTTCAGTGCCCATGGGGCCCGGACAAGCCATAGCTTTGTGTTTCGACTTTCATTCACACAGAAAGCAGACTCGGAAGCCCCGAAATTACACACAGTTAACTATCAATAGTACACAGTCGTATCAGATAATATGACCACCCCCAGAATCACAGTGTACCCTCCCAGGCGCGTCACCTAATGCACGTGACAAGGTCGATCACATGGAGATATAAGCGGCCGGCCAGGACAAATGAGCCATAGTACGTTACGTGAGCACAGTGGGCAGACGTAGTGATTTGACGGATGTTCAAAAAGGAATGATCATCGGCTACCGTGCCAAGGGTGGAATCATCTCAGAAACAGCTGATTTCCTGGGCTGTTCGAGAGGGGCTGTAGTAAGGCTGTACCAAGAACGGACCGCTGGCGCACAGAGTACCTCCCGACGTCATAAATGTGGATCCCCAAAAGCCAACGACCCCAGAGCAGAAGGTCGCTTCTGTCGACTGGTAACGGGCAATCGACGCGCAACAGTGCACCAATTGACCACGCAAATGTGCGCTGGGGTACCCAGGTACGTGTCCCTAATAACAGTAGAGTGAATCCTGTTACGTATGGGTCTCCGGAGTCGACCCTACATCAAGGAGCCCATTTTAACCCAGGTCCATCGGCAACGACGCCTGCAGTTCGCGTGGGACTACCGTCATTGGACAGTGGATGAGTGTAAAAAGGTTGCCTTCTCCGACGAATCTAGGTTTCTACTCCACAGAAGTGACGGGTGGTGGCGGATATAGCGTCAGACACACGAGAACCAGCACCCGGACACGCTTGTCGGTCACCTACAGGCTAGCTGTGGCAGTGTGCATGTATGGTGGATGTTTTTCTGGTATGACCTGGGACCTCTAGTACCACTGGATGGGTTCCTGAACGCCAATGGCTACCTTCCATCCTCGCTGACCACATGCATCCCTTCATCTTGGACGTTAACCCTGGTGGTGATGGCGTAGACCAACAGAACAATGCGCCGTGCCACGTCGCTAAGGGGGTGCGTGATTGGTTCCAGGAACACGACAGCGATGTCTCCGTTCTCCCTTGGCCGGCGAAATCTCGCGACCTCAATGCATAAAACACTTGTGGGACTATTTGAATCGACAGGTTCAACGTGCCGATCCACAACCACGTCATCTTCGGGACCTCCGTGCTCTACTGCAGTCCGAATGGGCGCGTGTGCCTCGGACAACCTTCCGAGGCCTCATTGCGTCCATGCGACGCCATCTCGCCGCTGTCATCCGGGCCAAGGGTGGTTATTCCCATTATTAGGTAGGTGGTCTTATTATTCTGATTCGATAGTGTATGTGAAGTAATTTGTCTCATGCATCATTTAAGAACAGTTACAACGACAATTAATTCTATAAGACATTTTTAATTGTTCGATTGTCCGGCAGTATAGGTCATTTTCCTAATGTGTGTTTTTTAATCGGATTTTAATGACCACCAGGAGGTAATCGGATGGCTATGAGCAGTCGCCCGTCCCTAATGTGTGGCCATTGGTTCCACGGCAGGAAGAGAGCCAGCGCCATAGAAAAAGCGTACCACTGATGCCTCACCCTGAACCCGGGTGCACCTTGGACAAATAGCCAGAAACTTACGCCTCTGACTACTCGGCCAGCGGCGTGACATATACTGATCTTTGTTTATGATACAAAAGTGTTTTTTATTGTTGGAAAAATGCATTTCCCAAAAAAAAATCGGAACCACATTTTCAAACAAGGTCAAAAGAAGTCCTAGTTTATGTGAGAAACATTAATCTTTCCAAATTCAAGAGCATCAAAAGAATGAACATTTTTTCTAGGTTTTATACTCGTAAAATCATAAATAGAGAACCAACAACAGTAATTTGTATGAGGCTACAAATGAAGATGAAACTGAAGTTGATGGTGATTCGTTTCCAAGCTGAAATTCACAATTACTGATTGTCGACCGATTAAATTGAAAAAATAAAAAAAAATACATTGATTAGCCATTACATTATGACCACCTACAGCGTAGATAAATGACCGTGGCTGGAGACCGAACGGTGGCGCAGGTCACGTTTACAGAGCAGTATACACTATATTGACAAAGGCCGGACACCTAGAAGAGGAATACAACATAGCATTTATTGACATACATTAGTACGATGTCGGTCCACCTTTGACCCTTCGAGACAAGGTTCTGCTTTTTACAAGGTTTTGGACCACAGAGATTGGTATGCGCTTCCATTCAGTACATAATGCTGCCGCTAACTGTTGCTTAGTAGTAGGCCTTGTTTCCAAACTTCTTATGAGGCGCACTAATTCATCCCATAGGTGCTCTATGGGATTAAGATCAGGGCTCTGTGCTGGCAAGTCCACACACGATACAAAATTATCGTCAAACCACGCCGTAACAGTCCTTGCTTTAGGGCTCGGTGCCTTTTCCTACTGGTACCAACAAGGTTCGGTTCCATAGTATTGTCACAGAGTTGGTAGGGCGTGATTGTCCAGAATATCGAAGTAGATGTGCTGGTTAACAGGTTTGTTCACGATAACCAATGGGCAGGGACCATACCACGAAACACACCTCCACACGAGTACACTGCCAGCTCCAAACTTAACCGTAGGAACAATACACTGTGGTAAATAGCGTTCCCCTTGCTGCCGCCATACCCACACACGGCCATCAGACTGCTGGATCGTGTATCTGGATTCATCAGTCCGTAGGACCCGTCTCCATTGATCTACAGTCCTCGATAAATGTTCTTTACACCATGCTAAACGACGAATAGCATTCCGAGTGGAGATAAAAGGCTTATCAGCAGCCGCACGACCACGGTAACGCATGGAATGAAGTTCTTTGCGAATGGTATGTGTACATAGCGAGGTTCCAGAATTTTTACTCACCTGTACAATGAGGTCTTGTGAAGTACTCCGTCGATTAGCTGTAACGACTCTCCTGAGGCTTCGACGTCCTCTATCGCTGATTTTCTTTGGTCTGTCGGTACGTTTTGCTGCTTCAGGCACGCCATGTGTCCTCCACTTATCCACTACATCCGAAACAGTTGACTTGGGTATGTTTAAACGCCTCTCGATTTATCTTATGTACAACCCACTAATATAACTCCCAACAATCTTTCGTTTCTCAAAGTCAGTTCTCTTTCGCCGCGACATTTTCACTCAACCTCACAGTGAAATGTGATTAAGGTCAGCTGCAGGCTTGTTTGTATACCGTTTGCAGCTGTACCGCGCATCTTAACAACGCAGAGGATCGGTTCATTTGCTTTTGAAGGGGTGTCCGGTGACTTTTGTCAATATAGTGTATATACAACTTGAGGACCGGCTTTCGGTTACTAGAGTGTTCGGAGTCAGAATGGGAAAAGCTGTCGATTTATCGGAGTTTGATAAAGAATAAATTTTGATGGCACGGCACCTCGGAAGTACGATCTCGGAAACGGCGCGGCTTGTGAGTTTTTCACGTGCCGCTGTAGTGAGTACGTATCAAAAGTGGTGCACGGATGCCCAAACGACAAAACGTCGTCCAGCCGTGTGTCGCACGCAGCTTATTGATGCCGGAGGGGAGGGGCGACTGTGGCGCATTGTTCACAGCGACCGCAGGGCCACAGTGCGACAAATCACCCGCAGCTACAACAGTGGCGATCAGGGCAATGTGACACAACAGGCTTCTGCGCATGGGCCTGCGTAGCCGAAAACCCAGCTGAGTCCCCCTGCTCCCTGCACGTCATTGCCAACAACGCATGAAATATGTCAAAGATCATCGAGATTGTACCGTGGATGATTGGAAGAAAATGGCCTGGTCTGACGAATTCAGATTCACTGTGCATCACGCAGACGGCCAAGCGCGGATATGCCGATTATCAGTGGAGGCTATGGCACCTGGATGCACTGTTGGGCGGAAACAGGCCGGCGGCGGCGGTACTATGTTGTGGGATATGTTTTTTGGGGACACTTTAGACCCTATCTCCCCAATAGCACAATCCTTGACAGCTGTCATGTATCTGAACATCGTTGCTGACCAAATTCACCCATTTATGGCAACTGTGTTCCTTGCTGGCGATGACCATTACCAACAGGATAATGTGCCATGGCACACTGTCCGAATTGTCAAGGAGTGGTTCGAAGAACATGCTGGTGACTTTGTGTTAATGCCATGGTTTCCAAATTTACCTGACATCAGCCCAATCGAACATTTGTGGTTGGACTTGGAAAAGCAGGTTTGCGCTAAATCAGCACCACTCCGAAATGTACGGAAACCGAATGTTTTGCAAGCGGTTGGGAAATCAGATGGGACCGTTCCGTCTCCAGTTTGAGTCTAAGCTGTCGAAATAACTTAAAGGTGTTCCACATTGCTCGGAGACTGCAACAAATTTAATAAGTAGGAACTGTGCACCAAATTATACTCAAAATTGTATAACTATACTAAAAATCCGAAATTTCTTGGCGTACAATACAAATAAAGTTTATTCGGCTTGATCCCAAAGTTCCTTAATTTTAAAACGCCAGTAAAATGATCATGGTTCGAAAAGAAGAAAGACAAATTTCTTCGCCAGACCTTGTCAAGGATAGTGAATCTGAAAAGACGTCATGTCATTAGAAATCAGGTGCTATAACCTATATATGAAGCTGGATAGGCTTTGCGACCTTATTACCTTCAACAACCTTACCCTCCGGGTGGATATGTTAGTTGAAAGACTCCAGTCTTCCTTTTAATCCAGACACAGCAAGAAACTGGACTACCTGAAGTCTTCCCAGATTTCCAAACCTAAAGATTTCACCATTCCCTTCGTTAATATTTCTAGCCGAACGCTCTCCCGAGAGGAAACTAAAGTTTTGGAACTTGGACCAAAGTTCTGCTTTCGATCGAGACCGAACCCAAAAAGCGTCGTTTTTGAGTTTGAGACCATAATATCGCGAGTTCCAGAAGTCAACAAAGACGAACTACGCCAACTATGTTGCTCTAGGTTAAACTCCTTGTGCATTCAGAGCAATCGTTCAATAATTTCAAAATTCCAAGGACGATTTCCAACCTTACAAATGACCACACCATAATGATGACGCTAACGGATAAATCCGGCCAGATAGTGATAATGGACGCAGCCGACTATAATAAAAAACTAGAAGAATTTATATCCGATTGTGGTTCAATAATCTTGCGGAGGAATCCACTAAATTCTTGGATTGCACTGGTAAAAAGAGCTGCAAGGCTAACCGCTATTCCGGATGATCTTAAGAAATCCGTCAAATTACCGCCTGGCTCTCAGATCTCAAAACCCTTCGGAAGACTTAAACACCACAAGCCGGCAATCCATTGAGACCGATCGTGTACAGAAGATCCGCACCGACCTTCCATCTAGAGAAAGCATTATCCAAATTCCTAACTAATCATCTACCGGAGTTAGACTTTATAATAACTTCTACTCTGGAGTTTATCACGAAATCCAAGCAGCTCACTGTTCAACAATGCAACATTATCGGCAGTTTCGACGTAGTTTCCCTTTATCCATCGATCCCCGTGCAGGAAACCATCAGTACATTGAAAGAGGATATATCTAATTCATGAGTTTATTCTAAGGAGTCTTTCCTCAGCATCTTCAAATTAATGAACTTGGTTTCAAATTCCACCTACTTCAGTTTCCGAGGGCAAATTTATAAACAAGTAAATGGTGCTACGATGGGATTTTCGCTTTCAGCTGTTCTCGCAGAAGCAGTACTTCGCCCCATTGTGCAACATATATTCACCAACGTCACCCCAAGGACCACCACCTGGCTACGATATGCCGACGACGTATTTTTCATATAGCCACACGGAAAGGAGGTCTCCAGTTTTTCCTCGATAAAATAAATTGTATACACCCTACGATCAATTTCCCCATGGAACTTGAACACAATGGTACTTTACCTTATCTGGACGTATCAGTGAGCAAATCGCATGACGACCGCCTTCGTACCGAAGTCTATTATAAACCCACCTCCGTTCCCAACCTGATGCTCCGCAGTTCATCCTGCCTTGATGATTACAAGACAGCCTTCTTCAGTTCTCGAATTAGAAGAGCCTTCGCTGTCTCATCCGATGTCCGTTCTAGACAATCTGAACTAAAAAACATCGTCGAATTGGCCACTCAGGCAGGATATACGTCGAACCAGATGCATAACTTTATCGAGAAAGCCAGAACCAGCCGTGCTAATATCTCTATGCCACAACTTCGCTACCTGGACTCTATTCCCTACTTACTAAATGTTTCCTATCAACTCATAAACGAGCTCAGGAGGATAAACTTCGGTGTCGGCATAAGGTCTCCGGCATCATTGTATATGATGCTTAAGAGAAATATTGACAAGCTCCCTCTTCTTAATGAGGCAGGTGTTTATGCCATCCCAATACAATATCCGGACGGCTCCAGGCGACACTACATCGGAATGACTAAACGTTCGTTTGGAATTAGAATCAGCGAACATAAAAAGGGTACAAGAAACGGGAAAATAACCACTGCCCTAACAAGAGAAGTCAAGTTCAAGTCCGCCGATCCTATATGGAGTGATGTAAAGAAATTAGCTTCATACTCCACACCCAAATCTACGGCCATTCGCCGAACCTTGGAAATCTTGACCAGCTGTGTGGCTTGCAATGATAGCGTCTCTCTGGATATGCCATGTATTTGGAATCAATTTTTCAAATAATGCTGCGTTTTTTACCGTGGTACCGCGTGCCCAACCAACGTGACCTCGTTTCTTCGAATTATCACGTTTTGCGCCTATTCATTTTATAGTCTTGTCAAGTCACCGCGTTCAAATTGTTGAAACGTTTTATTGTCCAGTTTGCAGTTAGCTGTCTACCTTCCTTGAGAAAGCCATCTGGTTGACGTGCGAAAGCTTGGAAACTTTATTTGTATTCTCAGCCAAGAAATTTCGGATTTCTAGTATAGTTGTACTATTTTGAGTATAATTTGGTGTACAGTTCCTATTTATCAAACTTGTAAATATCTTCTGTCTTAGCATTTCAATGACTTTTCAACAGCCATGTCCGTCGAACAGATATAAAAAGTACGTTAACGTGGAACATTAATTTCCTGTTGCAGACGAAGAAGCGGCGCTACATTCACTATCAAAGCGCTGCACTCAATTCACTTCGTTTTACACCATTCTTTGTATTTACCTTATTTCAGAGGAGGTAAGGGGGCTATCCGCCTCAAAACTATGTTTCTATTTCCAGTGGTGTTCTGAATCACCTAAATTACTTTGAATTTGGTCATAAAAGCACGTAACGAAATTTCCATATAGCTTTTCTCCCATTCCCCTTCTCAACAATAGAACACCATGTATCTAAAATGTTTTTCCCAGGCTTCCTGAAAATATGGGGCCGTCCCGGTGGCAGAGTGGTACGAAAAGTTGGCTTCTAATCTTCCGTCCGAGATGGGTCCGGGCTCGATCGCTGCCGAGGCATCGATGATGCGCTTGTCTTACGCGGAACTGGCTTTTTCTCTCTTCCTAGAAACCATGGGCTCCATTTTAGAAACGAGCGACTGTCATAACCCACTGAGATGCTCATGCCACTCGTTAAACCCCCCACACAAAAACAATGCGGGACGAAACTGTTTCTCCTTTTTTTCGAGATATTCGTGAGACACCTCGGTGTCCCAGAGACCTGAAGCGCTGGACTACGACCATTTGCCCGAGAGGGGCTCGAATCACGAATAGATGGTGGTCTTTTCCGATGGTCCTGTCCCTTTCCTGGATACAGTAGCCACAAACTACGGGCGAGTGACTACTTATAGCTATCTGAGTTGCTCATGCTGGTCATTAAACCCCAAAACAGAAAAAGAGGTGATCATTCATACGGTAGTGATTTGATCATATAGGACTTTGCCTGAAGGAAACATTTATTGCATTGTAAGTTCTGGATTGCCAACTTTATTTTATTATAACACGCTAAAGGTTTTATTGCAAAATATCTAAGGAAATAAAATAATGCCACTTTCAAATTTAAGTAATTTTCGAAACACGTTGAGGGTAACAAAGACTAACACTAGTAAACGTTTACCCAGTTTTTTTCCAAGGTCAGTGATAGAATAAAAACTGATTATCGTGCGAAATGAATGAATTAATTTTCAAATGGTTTTAGTAAATTTTGTTTGATATATCAATGGAGAGTTTTGCATTCGTGAAAATTAATGTCACGTGGGAACCCCGTCGACTACAATATAATATCTAAGTGTAAGGCTTGTGCTAAATTACCGGAGAGAGCGCTTGTACGTGAATTTCATTTTAGCGTTCTTCTCACGTAAATATTTTGTTTGATTTTACTGTGTTTCATTATTAAGCTATTTTATTCACATTTCTTCGTTTGCTGATCGATCGATTATTAGCGTTAAATTTCCATGTTGAATTTATGAGTTCAGCTACTGGACGAGACATTATCACTATTATTACTCTACGGTTTCAGTTTTCTCACTTCTCAGAAATCAGTGATGAACAACTGGTTCTAGTTACAGATGCTTGCTGAAAGAAATCCACTGTCCTAATAAAACCGAAATATATGTTGTTATTCTTCATTTTTTGGATTATTTACATTTTTTTTCACAAGGGCAGTTGCTGAGCTGAATGTTTGAAAATATGACATCCCAACTACCTGATCCATATCATCACACTTTTAACATTTTGATTTACGTTTTATCCTTTTAAAGTCACGTCTAATTATTGACCAAACAGCGACTGAGAAAAAATCCTTTCACCAAATTGCTGCCATGACTTGTATGTTTTATACATTGAACAAAAGTGATTGGAAACCCCCACGTGAGTACAGTGGTGTGCTTCTGGTCGATGAGGTACAAAAACGGCAAGGTGATGCGGGGTCGATAAAGTATAAAAACGGCAAGGTGATACATGGTCGATAAGGTATAAAAACGGCAAAGTGATACGTGGTCGATAAGGTATAAAAACGGCAAAGTGATACGTGGTCGATAAGGTATAAAAACGGCAACGGAAGTACGCTCAGATCGATCGTTGATGAAATGGCTAGCAGGAGAGAGCTCTCCGAGTTTGAAAAGAGCATTATAATAGGCTGTTCTGTTGTAGGTATGAGCATAAGAAGCATTGCTGATGCCAAACAGGTTGCTAAGTCGACTGTGGCCTTTATGATCAACAAATGTAAGACGGAACTTTGCAGGAATTAACCTCGCACTCGAAAAACCACGAAACTGCAACCCAGGGACCGAAGGGTGCTACCGAGGGAGATCTGGAAAACCACGTTCCGAGCAATGCACACCCTAGTACATGATGGCCACAGATGTTATAATCTCCACCAAGACACTTCGAAGGCAGGTCCATGCACTCAGGCATCATGGCCGAGCAGCTCCTCATAAACCCTACATCACAAAGACCAATAAAACCACTCGGCTACGATGGTGTCAACAGTACAAAAAATTGGACATTTGAGCAAAAGCGGTAGGTGTTGTGGAGCGACGAATCCCGCTTCACATAATTACGATCGGATGGACGTGTCTGGTTTTGGCTGTTATCGGGAGAACGACCGCTTCCGGAGTTTACAGTGCCGACTATGAAGCACGGAGGTGGTAGAGTTATGGTATGAGGTTATTACAGCTGGTACGGTGTGGGTCCACTGCTTGTTATTCATTGCAACATGAACGCTGTGCTGTGTAGAGATATCCTGGATAACTCAATGCTCCCAACGTTGTATCAATTCTACGGAAACGACGATTGTTTCTTCCTGGACGACAATGCCACTTGTCATGTTCCCAGGGCTACAATCGGGTGGTATGAGGAAAATCAGTTCTTGCGGATGAACTGGCCTGCTCAGAACCCGAAACTCAATCCCATTTAAAACCCATAGGATGAACTTAAACGACGGGTGAGGTCTAGACCAACACAACCTTCTTCACTGACAGAGTTGGTCGATGTACTCAAGGCGGAATGGAGGAATACCCCGCTCGTCGTACTCCGTGAACTTGTGGACACTTTACCTCGACGAGTGGCTGCTGTAATCTCTGCAAATAGGAGACCTACCCGCTATTAATGTAAATACAGTACTGTTTTTCTATTTATTTACGGGTCCAATCACTTCTGTCCACATAGTGTATGTATGTTTACATAAAAGTTGTTAATTGATTTTAAATATTCTTAAGTTATACCCATGTAGAGGACATGACTCATTCACAGGCAACATTATCAATGTAGAAAAAAATGTTTCCTGGTGGAGCAAATCAACAGCGCTGCGAAAGTGGTGTTCATGCGATCTGAGACGCAGGCCTCTGTCTTTCCCATAACTGCTGACTCTATTAGGGATTGGCGACTGCTTATAGCTCTCATAGCTTCTCATGGTGGTCGTTAAATCCGGTGCCAAGAAAAGTGAAAAATTAATTTATTTGGTGGTCATTGGAGATATAACTTTTTCTTGCATTTCAGTCGTAGTTACATCGATGGTATTTTCTCATCTTGGTGTTGTTCATTCACTCCAGTCTCATCTCAAACTTATTTTATAATTTTGAGACAGTTTTAAAAAAGTAACATTTTTTCTATTTAGAATTAAATTCTTTTTCTCCAGTTATTCTACATTGCACTGCCCCTCAAAGAAATGACATTCATTTTGCCGAGATCAGAATTAATATTTCGTTAATTATTTTTGTGTCGTAGTAGTAGTTTTGAAGCACGTGCTTGATTCTATCTAGAACTTCAATTTATATCAATAACTCTTCTGTGGCATACCGGCCCTAATCGCAGGACATTGATTCTGCCATGAACCGAATTGTACTTCCGAATTTGGTCTGCATTGCGGTAGTCTTGAAAGATGTAACATTTTACCCAGGGAAAGTAGATAACATTTTAATTGTTCTTTGTCACAGCGTTCGCGAAATAAAGGACCTTTCTTTTATATTTTAGATCTGTGTTTTTTGTCATAGTCGTGCTTAAACAAGGAACTTTCCTGTCCAGAACCAAAGTTAGTTTTTCTGGTTGTCGTGATTTATTATGTATATTTTATCTTGATTTTTTCTTATATTCCAAATGATTTCTGGTACTGTTTTCGTTGTTGTTATTTGTGTGTTCTTTAAACGTGTCAGCGCACAGAATTTTATGCCTATTGCGTTCTTGGTTTTACAGGGTAATGTACAGTAGGCATCGACGTTAACTCTATTTTTTTTTGTTTTTATTCAACCTTTATCAGCCCTGAATTACATGAATTAAAAATTTTTTTCGTAACTTTTAACTTGTTTTTCATTTCCTTTGATGAAGAGCTTTCTCTCTTAATTTGTGTCAGTTTCTTTGCCTTGGTAAAACTTTGTTTCATTGATTTGCCCTATTAGAAGAGCGATTGTCCAATTATGCTTATGAAAAATTTCTTGTTTCCATAACCCTCCGAACTCATTTCTCTATGTATTGGGTTGGAAAGAAAGTAATATCTGCAAATGCAAAGCAACAGAAAAGGGCCAATTACCGCATATACTAGTAAAAAGAATTCCAAAATGTAGTCTCATTGTTTGTCACGACTTGCCTCCACCGTCTGGGCAGCTGTTGGATACCGTCCGTGTAGAATTGTGGCGGCTTGGAATCAAAGAAGTGAGTAAGCGCTCTTTCGACATTGTCCCGGTTGGTGAAACGCTCCCCGTCCAGGAAATGCTGCAACGACCGGAAAAGGTGCTGCTAGTCTCTTGGGGCAATATCCGGGGAATAGGCTGGGTGTGTCCTAGCCCAGGTCCTGACTTTGTGACAGGTCACCCGTGCTGCGTGAGGTCTCGCTCTATTCTGCTGTAGGAGGACACCCTTGCAGTTCAGCAGTTCTGGTCGTTTTCATGTAAGTGATGCGTGCAGATCGTCAAGATGACGGCAGTACACATCGGTGGCAATAGTAGTGTTGTCCGGCAGCAGCTCAAAACACACGACACCCCGCATATCCCATTAAACAGAGAGCAGGACCTTATGTGGGTGTAAGCCGGCATTTGTGGGTCGGCATGGGCTTCTGTTTTGGGTCCAACCACTGTTTCCGAGCGTAGACGTTGTCATACAGGGCGAATTTCTCGTCACCTGTCAAAATGAGGTCCAAGGCCGGTTCAACTTGGTCACGTGCAAGCAGGGAAACGCATGCACTCATGCGATTTGCTTTCTGCTCAACTGTGCGTTGATGGGGTACTCAAACTACCCTATTGTGCACCTTCCCAAGTTGACGCAGGTGCGTTATAATTCTCGAGTGGGTAGTCCCTTGCTGTTTGGTCAACTCCCGCGTGGTCACACATTGGTCTGTCTTCACTAAGGTCTTCACAGCATGTACATACCCACTGTTGCCCGTATTAAGGCTTTGGAACGGTCTGACAGGCCAAAATTTCCCTCTCGAAACCGTTCGAACCAACGACAGCACTGACGATTTGATATGGCATTGCGATACACACTGGTAATGTTCCTTACAGCACTTGCGGGGGTGCTACCGCCACGAAACTCATACAGCATGTAATGGCGGATGTGCTCTTTGTCCACTTCCATGTTGGCTGGCGCTTACACTGTTCGCTTTCTGATGGCTTCCACTTACTTAAGCAACCTACCTACCGATGTCATGCCGATGTGCTGCGCAATCTCAGTGGCCAATGTGAGACTTGGCCGGGGCTTCGACTTCGAGTACCTCTTCATCGGACATTACTTTCTTTCCAGCCCAATATCAAACTGATATTTTTAAATGTTTCGGCTAACTTCGCTTATTTCATTCCTGATGTGATATTGATATTTTCGTTGCTATTATCTATTGCGAAAAGAGTTTGCTTAGCTCTAATTTCATTCATACTCAGTCATTTTCTTATCTGATTGATTATAAACTGTTATAATTCTGTAGCAAGTAATTACGTCACTATTATATGTGTGACAAATCATATCGACTGTTGAGAAAGAAAAGTTCCGTGCTGCTGTCTCTGCTATAGGAAAGTTGTCATGCCTGTATATTACCGACACATTGCGCGAATATTAAAAGCTGACGAAAACGGAGCTTGCAAAGACGACCGAATCGCAGTAAACCTACCCATAGTTGCACGTGTTGACCACGGTACTGAGATTGTACAACGGTGTACGTATCAATGGGTTCGTGCAGTCAAAAGGTTAGAGTGACCAGGCACTGAATCACAACGCAGAACCGTAGCTTTCGAAGATCATGACATCCAGTAAATGGCCTTGCACATCAGCTTCCCTACATCAAGTGAATTCAGAGGCATGTCCAGAGAGTCCAGATGGTTGTGCATATGTGTCTGTACAAAGGATTCCATGTCTTCAATACATTACTGGGATTACAGACATGCCACATGGATTTTAGGCATACAAGCACAGGGTGAGTCGGTTTAAATGATCCATTACGTTCAGAAACAGGTACCTGTAAATAAAATGATAGCAAGACTAACGTCCGTTGGTGAAAATATGAGAGACTTACCATAGCACGCACCAATCAATATTTAGTCTGAGAAAATCCATTTATAAACTGATGTGAGTTGTGACTATGGGGAGTCTTCCTTGACCACTGTATGGGCCTCATTTGAGTGTCCCATTACTCGTACTTATTCTCCGAAACGTACTGGACTATGATCATCAATGGGACAATTGCCACCTGCACACAACAAGTGTTACCACCTACAGCATAGATGGCATACTTCCTGAATTTCTGGGATCGCCAGACTTAATTCCCACCAAACATTTCTGGGATCAGGAATATCAGAGTGCAAATATTTCTTTGGAGCACAAATGGGAGAATATAATAGTATCGAAGTTCACCTTGCACATTTTAAAGAAAACATCTTTGTTTTTTTTTAGGAAATTTTGATAGCATTGCCCTCAATATTTTTCTTACGAAGTCTTAAGCCCCCAGCTCCTTCACATCGTCTAAGACCATACTGGGCGATAATTTTACAGAGGCCCTTTGCCCACACATTTCGGAAAGTACAGGAACTAATTGAAACTGCATTGAAAAACGTCTCCTTGCAGAGAACTGAGTGTTTAGTCTACACTGTACCTGCCTTATAGACTGGAATTCAGTAGAGGTTAGTGCTTTGTGCATTTATGTTTTTCTTTGAATAACTTGGTTTGCATGCTGACCCTCATATGTTACACGAGTTGTCCTACATGCCTTGTAAGCATCATGTTTATTTTTGTTTCAAATAATTCACCTAACTTTTGGCGCATGTGTGACAGATCTTTAAGCAGTGCTGATGCAACACATCTCAACGTATCAGTCCAAAGACGAGAAGAGAATTTTATTGTGAAACAGAAGCATTTTGTGTGTACGACTTCCAATGAGCTATTCTGGCGGTTAAACGGTTGCTAAAACACTTAAAACAAAACTGAATCTTTCAAAAACATTCAACTACAATAAACTTTTTCGATAGAATATGATTTAACAAAATCCCTGAAATCGTTATAATGAGTTAAAAATTCGTCATCAAGAAAGACGAGGAGCGTAACATGTGAGCAAAAGCAATCATCACTGTGTATAAGACCCATTTCCTCAAATATTGTTAAGACTATTTAAAGAAATGTGTCTTATGCACAATGTGCCCGTTAAGCAATGAGAGTGATTTTTTATGGGACAACCCTTTGAATAAAAGTAAGAAATGTGTTTATTTATAGTTTGACCGCTACAGTGTTTTGTAATCGCAGGAGCTACTTTCAATTCGGGTGATGCAGCAGTTTTCGTGTGGCCACTGTTGAAGTAAGACTGTGTGAGTGGAGCGTGTCAGAAGTTGCGTGATGGAGCAAAGAGCGCTTTGATAAAATGTTACTGTAAATTAAGGAAAACTTCCACGGAAGTTACCAAGACCTAAAAAGGTTTGCGGCGATGACTGTCGGAGCCGTGCACAGGTGTTCTGCTGGTTTTCAAAGTTTAAAGACGGGAGGGAGTCCCTTGAGGATGAACCACGCACAGGACATCCAGTTTCTGCACGGACCAAATGAAAATGTGGCGAAGGCTAGCGAAATCGTTGCCCATGACAGGCGAATAACCACAAGTCTACTCGCTGAACAGCTTGGTACCGGTAATGAAACGGCCAGAGTAATCTTAGAAAACGATCTGCACAAGAGGGAGAGTTGTTCGAGGTTTATGCCGTGCACACGTTGACACACGAACAGAGAGAGCACCAAGTTGCATGTTTTCAAAATTTCGCCCAAACAGTTTATCAATATCGTGATTTGTTGTAAAGAATTGTCACCGGTGATGAAAGTTGGTGTTTTCAGTTTGATCCTGAAACAAAACGCTATATCATGGAATGGGTGGAATGTCTTCTCCCCGGAAGAAGAAAGTCCGGTTGCAAAAATCACGTGTCAAGACAATGTTCTTTTTGTTTTTTGTTTTTTACTCTGCTGGAATTATTCACCGCGAATTTGTTCATGTGGACACCACAGTGAACGGTTGGTATTATTTAGTAGTAATGCAATGTCTATATGCCCACATGCGGCGCGTCAGGAAAGAACTGTTCCACAAAGCCAATTGGTTTCTGTTGCACGACAACGCGCCTGCACACTCTGCGCTGCCTGTGGAGCAGTTTCTGGCTTCGGAGTCAATCTGCGTGATCGACCATCCACTCTACTTACCAGATTTGGCTCCCGCAGACTTTTTCTTCTTCCCAAAGGTGAAATATGCCTTGTAAAAGGAGCGCTTCAGCGACATTGAGGACATCCAACGAGCTGCCCCGGTGGCACAGTGGTTTAAACGTCAGTCATCTTCAGACCCTTCGTCGGCGAGGTGGGATTTCGAATCCCAGTGAGGCATGGATATTATGTTTGTTTTATGGCAGTGGCTCTCACCTTCCCTGGAATTAATGGCCCTAAATTAGGGACGTGAGACTGCTTATAGCCCATTGAGTTACTCACGGTAGTCGTTAAACCTCCAAATAAAAAAATACATCCATCGAGGTGGGACCAACAGATTGATGGAGGTTCCGGTTCAGGATTTCCACCGTGCCTTCGAACACCTGTACGAAAAATCTCACCGTTGTGTGGAGTGGGAGCGAGATTATTATGAATCTGTGTAAGAAACAATTCAAAATATAGTTTGTTGTTTTGATATAATAATTTTTGTCTCATTACTTAACGGGCACATTGTGTATACATTTTTGAAACGAAACCGAAATAATATATCTTGTGCATAAAATGTCACAGAGGAATAGCTCCATATTTTTAAGTGTGTTTCTGATAAACTCACCTTTGTATTTTAAATGCACATTTTGCACAGAACATTTTAAAATTTCACACGATTTGTTATGAATATTTGTGATTTTTAGTTAAAGACAGATTTTCATTAAGTCGACATGATCAAAGAAAAACGGGCTTTAACATCAAGATTTATAAGTTGCGTCTTCAGATAATGTTGTCGTTTTCCGCTCTTTGTGTACGTACAGTATGATATAAAACAGAAACGGAACCTGAACTTTGCTTATGCGATTTAGAGCTCATTCCTTTAAATTATTTTATGAAGTATCATGCTACAAACATTATTTTACTTTTAGTTTGTGCGAACTTAGTTGCGCGAACTATTTGTTTTTAGCATTAATTTTTAGCTTGAGATGAAAAAATCCGCAAAACACGTTAAAAATTCAATACTTTTTTATTTTGATAATTTTAACATTAGCTTTAAAATTTATCTACAATACTCGTACATAAATTAACTGCAAGTTTAAGGACTTGCCACAAGGACAAGAAAAAAGTGCAATTTTACGTGTGTCAAAAGTACAAAATAGAACTTCGTGAAATAGAGAAGTAACCAATCACTTTGCCAGCTGTGCAATTCAATGCTTTTTGAAGAATTTTACAGATGCAAAATAAAAGTATATAGGCCTTTTGCAAGATGGATCAAATGCTACCCTAATCCAAACAAACAATTTCGAACTCCTGCTAAACAAACTCATAAAATATGATAATCTTCATAAGGGACAATGAACTCGAACCTGAAATAAAAGGTAAAGTAAAAGTTAGCAAAGCTGACATTTCGTTTTAAAATAAAAATGTATAGTCATTCTGTTTAAATGAAACAGGCGTTTTGGCAACAGAAGTTTATACTTTTGCCATTGTTACACTTTCAGTGTGGTAATGCAAATTTACAAAATTTTTCCAAAGCATCTGAAGCTCAAAGAAATGGCTCTAAGACCTATTTTTGAAGAATATTTCTTCAGGATAGATGGTTCATATGTAAGATCTTTATTTCACAAAAAAATGTTTGTTCCGTTTCTTCTGAAATCCTTGAAAGTGCCGCAGAAGATAAAAAGTATAATTATTTTATTTTAAATACCAAATACCTTGAATGGAATACGGGATTACACCCAAATAATACAAATTTTGAAAATGACAATCCGTTTTTTGGTGTAAATATGATAAGGATGGTAAGTCAGATAATATCCTAAAACTTGAAAAGTTCGTCGTCCTGAAGCGGGAATCGAACTCGAGTCTCCCAGATAGCATACCCGGGCGCTATCTGGGAGACGCGGATTCGATTCCCGCTTCAGGACGACGAACCATCCTTATTATATTTACACCAAAAAAAACGATTGTCATCTTCACAAATTGTACCAAATACCTTGTTTCCCACAAATAAAATTTTAAAATTAAAAGGAATTGCAAAAGCTGATTTTGTATCCATATTTCAGTAGGGATTAAAGATAAAAGACGTTAGTTCTTCTACACCTGACAAATACTTTTTTAAATTTTGATTTTAGGTTTAACGCCCGCCATGAGCAACTCAATGGGCTATAAGCAAGCGCCCGTCCCTAATTTAGGGTCACTGGTTCCAGGGAATGGAGAGAGCCAGTGCCGTAAGACAAACACAACATCCATGCCTCACCGTGATTTGAACCCAAACCCATCTCGGACGAATCATCAGATACCACCGGGGCGGCCCAGACAAATATGAAGGAGCACAAGGTCTGTTCTTAGATTTCTGGTTTCAGAATCCGTCCTATGAAATGAAGTTCAGTCGTCGTATAATAAATTTTGCCTAAAAAACATCCTTAGCTCATAAAAAATTCCATTTCTACAATGGAAAGTTTACTAAATATTTAAATAGAAAATTTGTGGTGCACAAAAAATATCAGTTTTTGCCCTTTCAATGTTTCGGGACAGGTTTAACGAGCTCTGTAATAACCGGAATTTCCTAGAAGGAGACCATTTGTAAGTTGCTGTTAGCCACCCCGGTGGCCAAGCGGCACCAAACATTGGCTTCTAATCATTCGTTCATGATGGACCCGTATTCGAATCCTCGTTAAGGTATGAATGGAGCGCTTCTCTTACGGCACTGGGGTTCTCTCCCTTCCCTGGTACCAGGGAACACAAATTAGGGACGAACGACTGCCTGTACCCCTGCAAGTTGCTCAAGGCGGTCGTTAAACACCCAAACAACAGAAACTTACTGACTTCAGAAGATGGATGAAGCCAGAAATGAAGAGCAGCAATGTCCGCGACTTAAGACCAAACCCTCAGCTCGGGAAATTTTCATTTTTATGTTTTGACAAATGAACTACCGGACTAATTTTACTGCAGCAGATACAGTGTAACTAACAAATACAAAGCTGTGTTCAGATTTTTTGCTAAATATTCCGTAAGAAAAAATTTTGCTTTAGGAAAATGTTTTACTTTATCAATTAAACGATGAGGCAAAATAAAATGTGATCGTGAGTGAATACTGACTTTTTTTACTCGAAAACCTTTTAGAAGATAGTTTTACATAACTATCTGCATTTCAAATCTTTAATATATTTTTTGAAAGCTGTACTGTAATTTTTGTACAAAAGAAAAAGATCAAAGGCAATAATACAGCTTTCCCGTTTCAATTGGAAATATTTGAGGGATACGGATGTATGGAACGACAGAAAAAGGTCAAGGGTTTGCGCTCTTCCAGGCTACATAGGATTTATTTTATAACCTTTCATTTTGCATTACGCCGTGTTTAAACAATCGCAACGTAAATATCATAACAAAACACACAAAACGTCTATTGTAGAATGTTCATGATAAACGATAGCAGAAATGAGTAACCATTACCAGAAACACAACTGCGCTTTGTTTTCCAACCATTCAGAATCACTTGGTGGGTCATTTCATCATAAAAAACGTGGAATCAAAATCAAAATGATTGCTAAAACAAGAAGTTCCATTTTTTGTACGCGTGTATGCGTTCGCTTCTTTGTGCATATGTTTCTGATATTTTAGTTACGCTTTAGATTTTGCGTGTCTAAGTAATTTAGTAATGTCCTGTTACTTTGTTATGGGACATCTACGAAGCCTGCCAAGTGACTTACAAGGCATACTTTGGTGCATTAATTTGCGATCTTGGGGCGGCTGCTCATTTTGAAAGATATCGTGGCATGTGATGAGCTTTAGCTTAATTTGATCTCGTTCGAGACTGGTTGTCTATATTCTTATTTACACTGCTGGCCACCCAAAATGCAAGACCAAGAAGGAAGCATCCGATTGGCCTGAAATTCGCAGCATGCGTCGCCCGCGAGAGGACATGCAAACGATTAGCATTGCAGGGCATATGCAAATCATGTGCGCCCGGCACGCCACCGAAAAGCACTATAAGAAGGGTGCACAGAAGGCGGGGTGTAAGTAGTGGAAGTGTGTTGTGCTGCCGGACCTGTGCGTGGGAAGCTTCCTTATGCCTCGTCGCAGAATACGGCAGTCATTCCGGCACGTTTCGGAGTTCGACAGAGGACAAATAGTGGCTTATCGCGACAGCGGTTTATCGTACCGAGACATCGGCGCCCGTGCGGGACGACATCCAGCCGCAGTGAGGCGAGTATGGATTCGGTGGGTGCAGGAGGGACGGACGGACAGACGTGAGTGGTTGCCGCAGCCACTGCACACCACCGAACGACAGGACCGGCATATTGTGCGGCGGGCATTGACGGCTCGCACCGCCACATCACGAACGTTAGCAGGAATTATGGTGTGTTGCGCAACAACCTGTGTCAGCACGTACCGTTCGACGTCGTCTGCAGGAGCGGGGACTTGTCGCACGGCACCCATTGCTCCGATTACCATTGACGTGACACCACCGGCGAGCGCGGTAGAAAGGGGCCGTTGAACGCCGTACCTGGACTACGGAATGCCACGACATTGCCTTCTCCGATGAATCCCGCTTCTTCCTGCAACACCACGATGGTCGGATCCGCGTGTGGCGGCACCGCGGCGAGAGATTGTATGACGCCTGCATTATGCATCGCCATACCGGTCCGTCGCCTGGAGATATGGTTTGGGGCGCAATTAGATATGACACCCGCACCCCTCTGGTACGCATCGCTGGTACATTCAATAGCCACCGCTACATCTCCGACGTTTTGGAGCCTGTAGTCCTTCCTTACCTACAGGACCTTCCAGCGGCCACGTTTAAACAGGACAGTGAGCGCCTTTAATGTGTCGCCGTTCATATCAATCAGGAATGCACAGTATTGAAGAAAAAGACTTCTTACCTGCCATTCAGTTTTGGACGAAGGCTCTGGAATCGCGGGTGTTGATGTCGTTATATATCAGTTGACAATAGCACATTAATCCAAAGGAAATTCGTGTTTCCTCTGTTGACACAAGGAATTCAGACGAGGCTCAAATGAACATCTAACATATAATTAACACAAACAGATGACCGACCGCACACATACTAAAGACACGTAACATAAAACACCGGCGTTATTTTTCATCTTGAGTTCCATCTTGTTCAAAACACATGACCTCTCCTTTTTCGAGTTCAAATCACACGATTTTTCTCTTCTCGCTTCCCACGCAGTGATAGCGCCCTCTATCAAAATCGCCTCCACAGCTGCTCGCATTTTATTTATTTTTTCTCTTCGGGAGTTGTTGTTCTTCCGACATCCTCCCACCTTTGAGCTTCGAGATCAAGTCACGAAACTCAAATACATAAAACGTCATAAGTCCAGTCGCCGCATTCGCTTTAAGATTCGTCCATAACGGAATCGCACGTCTCCACCACCCGTCGCTTCTTCTTGCTTTTCTGACACATTCTTTAATAACTTGCCGTAACGTCTTTCTACATTTTATTATCCAATAACGTTCACGCAGAGTCAAGATTAGGACCTGCAGACCATCATGGCCTAGTTCAACATGTTTTCCCAAATTAATTTTTTCACTATGTGATGTTTAGAAGGCAGTACTACTGGATGACTAAATGTCTCCGAGTCCTTTATCAAGGTGATTTTCGTATTGACTCGAAGCAGCCCTTCTACGTCGATAAAGGTTTTCAGAGAAGTTTCTCTATTTTCGCCAAAACTCTGTCTTTGGACTTCTTTCAACATTATCATTTCGGCCTTTTCGACTTGCTCTACACTTAACTCACCGAAACATCTTTCAATTCGTTTGGCCTTTGCATTCCTGTAAAAACGAAAAATGCACGCCATGACTCTGATTATTCTGCTATACGAGAAGATCTTTTTAGAATATTCGAAAACCTTCTCAATGTATGTGTTAGTAGCAGACACAATAGCTTTTCGCCTTTCTGAATTCACAACCTCCAAAATTAGAAGCGCTTCTGAGCCTGGACTTTCATCACACGGTAAACTTAGCCACTTCGGACCTTCTCACCAACGAGAATTTTTCAACTCTTCCGCTGTACATCCTCTCGAAGGGAGATCCGAAGGATACATAGACCCGGCAATGTGCCTCCAGTTTTCTGGGTCTGTTAGCCGCCGAATTTTCTGAACACGATTGTAAACGAAGGTTGCCCAATTTTCATTTCTTTTTATCCAGTATAACACATTTAGAATCAAACCAATAGTACGTAGGCACGTTCTCCATCTCCAAGTCTTATTTCGTTGTTTCTTCTAACCTAGCTCCAATAGTGCAGGCTAAGAGTTCCATCCTGGGTATGGACAGTAATTTCAAAGGGGCGACTCTACAACGTGCTTGTATTAGCGGACACTTTGTGGACCGATCATTTTGACATTGGACAAAAATAAAAGTAGCAAATGCTATCTTGCTTGTATCACAGAACACATGAAGAGATACCTCCGAATTGGCTGAAGCATCCTTTAGTGTGCATCGTGGAATCAACACACTACTCAAGCCTTCCAATTGCGTTTTCCAACTTTCAAATTTCCTAGATATAGTCGGAGGCAGCTTAGAGTCCCAAGTGATCCCGTTCTTCCAACATTCTTGCAGTAAAACCATTGGCCCCTGTGTGACTGGGCACGTGAATCCAATTGGGTCGAATACTCGATGGACGACTGAGAGGATCTCTCGTTTTGTCAATGGGGACTTTTCATCACTAGAGAGTCCCTTCATGTCAATAGATAGCTTATCTGAACTCAGTGTCCAACTTAATCCCAGCACTGAGACCTTCCTTGATCTCCATCCTTCCCTTCTGACGACGCAGGAGCATGCTCCCCCCTCACAAATCGAACTTGGCTGCACTGAGGATACTTCGTGACTCAAAAACGAACTTTTCAAGCTCCTCTACGCTATTCACACTAGAAACACAATTGTCAACATAAAACAACCTCAGGAGCTTTTTCGCCGTTTCCTGCAGATGATCCGGCGCGTTCTTCAGGTAAAATTCCATTGTTGCTCCCGTTCTCGAAGAAATTCTGAAAACAACCCTTCGGTGCTCGAAGGTTTTAAGATTTTCTTCCTTACCGTTCTCTTACCACAGGAACCTCAAAAATGGTCTATCATGCTACTGAAATCCAATCTGTAAGAAAGCTTTCCTTATGTCGGCAATTACCCCGATTTTTCCCATTCGAAATCTGTTTATAATCGAGGGTATAAGTTCTACAACATTCGGTCCCTTTTCCAGACAATCGTTAATGGAGGGAGAATTCTTCACTCTCGCTGAGCCATCAAAGACGGGTCTCACTTTGGTCGTTGAGTTCTCCTTGAAAACAGGATGATGCGGTAAAAAATGCTCAGTTTTCGCATTCACCTCAGGAACTTCTTCTATAATGCCCTCCTTCAGCCACTCCCGGAAAACATCTTCATAAGCATCTAACTTCTCAGTCTGTTCTAATAATTTAACACAGCTCTTCAATCTTTTAACTGCTATCTCCCTGCAGTCCGACAGAGGAGGGTGATCTTGAATCCATGGCAAATAAACCATATATCTTCCTTCCTCGTCTCTTGAAACATTACGAATAAAATGATTTTTCGCAGCGTCTAAGAGCTCCTTACTCGCGATCTTTTCACCTGGATCGAGAATCCCCAAAGAATCAAGTCTCCACAAATCAGAAAGGTTTAATTCGCCAACGTGGAGAGAGATAAGGACATTAGGTTTACTGGCTTCCTTTTCTTCTGTTTTCCCATAAACGTCCATCCCAGACGTGTGTTTACTGCTACCAATCCATTGGAAAGGTGTTCAATTTCATCTGTAAATAACTTCCCTGTGAAGTCAGCTCCAATCAGAATAGGAATTTCCTTTGTATCTTTCTCATACAGACAGTCATGTTCATTTATGGAAATATCGCTAATGAAAACTCCACGATTTGTCAGTTCTTTTATGCATTTAGAGTCCTCTAACTTCGGAATGAAAGCATAGATTCTTTTTTGATCCATCACCTCTAATTCGCAAATATAATCGCCGTCAATATTGCTTTAATTGAATCGAATATATTTTGTGCTTTTCACTTTTTTCTGTTCCTCCAAAAAGTCCATGAACGACTTTTTCTTCCCCTTTGCATTTCAACTTCAGTGCTTTACCGACAAATTCACTTACATATGATCTCGAGCTACCTGTATCAATAATCCCTCGTACATAACGACTGATATCATTCTCCTTAATACAAACAATCAAAGTCTGTAAATACACCTCCTTGGAACAAGAATTGTTAGTCAAAACACTGGCTTCCAGAGCTTTATTATTTTCTATATTATTTTCTGGTTTATTATTTTTCCCTTCGAGCTTATGGACAGATAGATGTCTATTACCACAGTGTGAGCAGGTAATTTTTACCTTACTAGAACGTGAAACGTGTCCTGGTTTAAGACACCTAAAACAGCATCCCCTTTTCAACAAAATAGGTTTTCTTTCCTCCAGAGACAGATTTCAAGCTTCTTCGCCCTCAGAGTTTGCGTGCGGCTTATCACAAAAAAACACAAACGAGTTTTTCTTTTCTTTCAGTTCAGTGCAGCTTAGAGTCCCAAGTGATCCCGTTCTTCCAACATTCTTGCAATAAAACCATTTTTCAACTCTTCCGCTGTACATCCTCTCGAAGGGAGATCCGAAGGATTTGCTACTTTTATTGATATTAGCATTTGCTACTTTTTATTGCCAGCCATAGGGGAAAGGCACCGACAGCTCAGCTGCTGTAGGTGTGTGACGTACCTGCCAGCAGGACGCACATGACATAAAGGCAGATAGGAATCAGAATACATGTCTGCGTAGCTCAGTTGGTAGAGCTGCTTGTTCCGGAATAAGCGTCCTCGGGTTCGAATCCCGGCGTAGACCAAAAATGACGGAGAAATTCAATTCGTTATAATGGCGCCCGAACTACCCGGATGACCCGGCCGTTCAAAATCTCGCATTGGTGTGATGTTATTTCCACACCGCGAGATAGGAAAAATCAGAGAATCCCTTCTCCAGTGCTTCGAAAAATAAATGTGTGTGACGTTGCATTCCACACACCAGATTGACGGGGAGTTCTCAAGTGCACGTTCTTCAGTGGTTGTCTGCCTGCAACGATTCATGGTCACGGCTGACCCGTGGGCCATGCCCCCGGCCCTCTTTCGGGGGAGATGTGACGTACCTGCCAGCAGGACGCACATGACATAAAGGCAGATAGGAATCAGAATACATGTCTGCGTAGCTCAGTTGGTAGAGCTGCTTGTTCCGGAATAAGCGTCCTCGGGTTCGAATCCCGGCGTAGACCAAAAATGACGGAGAAATTCACTTCGTTATAGGTGGCTTTCCCCTTTCTCTCGAGTCACGTGAGAGCTTCCGGCCACTGTCACCTGACCGAGGAGCAAGGGTGGCTGGAAAACTGTGGTGCCAGTCTCTGGTGACCGAAACAGTAGCACTAGTACGCTCCCTAGAATATCAATTCCTTCCTCAAAAATTCAATCAAATATTTGATGTCATAACTGGCATTGGTACTTTTTTTGTTGAATTCTAAAATCAGATCAGGGGGAGCACTTTCAACAGCATCGGACACATAAGATTTCCATACGTTTCTGACAAAACTCCCAGCGACTCTAAACTTCTTATTTGCGTTTGAACTTTATAAAACAACTTTCGAAATGTTCCGATATCACTGGAATTCCTGAGAGGGGAAAGTTCTATCAAGTTACTCCTTTGTGCATTTATTAACAAATCCTTTCTCCCAAATCGCTCTTCTAACATGTTTACAGCAATGTCGTAATTTTCCGGCGTGATCGCAAATCCTTGTACAGCGTTTATAGCCGTTCCTCCTAAGTGAGCTTTAAGATAATTAAATTTATCTACTTTGTTCAAAGAATCGTTCTTATGAATCGCCGATTCAAAAGAATTCCAAAATGTAAGCCATTGACTTACATCCCCGAAAAACTTGGAAATATATAGCCTCGGCAATTTTGTAGTCACAGAGTCCCTCACTCGTTGTTCTATTTTCGATTCATGTAGCTCGGGGCTCTGACCAAGAGACACGCCGTTATTCACAACATTTTGCCTTAATATATGAACTCGTTTGGACGCTCTATATCTCCATGTAGTTATTTTTTCACGATATACTTCAGCACTTTCTAACTCAGACACCAATTCCCCTGGGTCTAAAACCTTTTCTAGCTCGTAATCAGTTAATTTTAGTTCTATTGATTTTTCATTAAGATGTTCTAAAAGTTCTTCAAGATGATCTATATCCACATCAGTTAGTTTAAGTTCCGCTTAACAATTTTGGTAACGGAAGTTCTCATCACGCCGCGTTTCTGTCTTAATCTAGCTTTAATTTCTTCGGCCATCTTTTCGCTCGAAACAATATATCAGAATGTCTACAAACGGAAGAATTCTCTCGGTTACGAATTTTGTGCTATATGTTCAAAATACCTCAACTCAAAATCCCGGCAGGGATACCATATTTAATGTGTCGCCGTTCAAATCAATCAGGAATGCACAGTATTGAAGAAAAAAGACTTCTTACCTGCCATTTATTTTTGGACGACGGCTCTGGAATCACGGGTGTTGAGGTCATTATATATCAGTTGACAATAGCACATTAATCCAAAGGAAATTCGTGTTTCCGCTGTTGACACAAGGAATTCACACGAGACTCAAATAAACATCTAACATATAATTAACACAAACAGATGACCGACCGCACACATACTAAAGACACGTAACATAAAACACCGGCGTTATTTTTCATCTTGAGTTCCATCTTGTTCAAAACACACGACCTCTCCTTTTTCGAGTTCAAATCACACGATTTTTTTCTCTTCTCGCTTCCCACGGAGTGACAGCGCCCTCTATCAAAATCGCCTCCACAGCTGCTCGGATTTTATTTATTTTTTCTCTTCGGGAGTTGTTGTTCTTCCGACAGCGCCCACACGTGGTACGCATCGTGCAACAATTCTTCACGGCCCACCAGGTGTCGCTGCTTCCGTGGCCCGCCTGTTCTCCCGATATGTCGCCCATCGAACACGTCTGGTCGCTGATCGCCAACCGAGTAGCCCGCAAAGCACCACCCGCAGCTACGCCTGATGAACTGTGGCAACGTGTGGAAGCAGCCTGGGCCCACATACCTCAAGCCCACATCCAAAGCCTCTTTCGTTCGATGCCGCGGCGTGTAGCGGCCGTTATTGCCAGCCTAGAGGGACACACGAACTATTGATATCTGCGTGTTCCGCAAGTCGCACGGGCCTGTAAACTCAATCGTTTCATCTTTGTATCTGTTGTTATGTGTCCAGAATATCTGACTTTGCTATCTCGTGTACTTCTTGGTATTGTATTTGAGGTGGCCAGCAGTGTATCTAAGTAGTTGGTTAATTTGTGAAACATACGTACAGTAAGCGGCTTACCCAGGTTTCTTTACTCTATGAAAAATTGTTTGATAAATTGTCAGAACATAAAAATGGCGTTAAATGTTCACTGAAACTAAATCAAAATGGGATCGACAAATGTTACAAAAACATTGTGGGGACGAAAAATCATGTTGAGTTGGTTTTTTAAGCACATTAAGAGATTTCAAGAAAAGAGAATTTGAAAATTAGAGATGACTGTTACAATGATTTTCACATTAAATGAAGAAATAAAACGTCCTTACCTATGTGGTGCTAAATATATTATACTAAGTCTTTCCGTACATTAAATCAAACGCGAAAGTTGCAAAATCGAACATAATCAAATGAAACGCGGGTCATAAAATCCATCACATTCACCTAAACTTGTCTCATGTGAGAATTTGATGATTTCAAACATCTAGTTTAGCTGAGCAACCCCGGTGGCGCAGCAGTCTAAGCGCTGACTTCTCATCATTCATCCGAGATGGGTCCGGGTTCGAATCCCGGTGAGGCACGGATGTTGTATTTGACTTACGGCACCGGCTCTCTCCCTTCCCTAGAACCAGTGACCCAAAATTAGGGACAGGCGGCTTCTTATAGACCATCGAGTTGCTCATGGTGGTCATTAAACCCCCAAACACTCTGGTTGAGGGGATTCAAAATTGCTTTGAAGGGATTTGATTTTGAACCAAACGAAGGCTGCCCCGGTGGCGCAGTGGTGTAGGCGCTGGCGTCTGATCCGAGGCTCGACCCCGGACCCACACGCTTGTCTTACAGCACTGACTCTCTTCTCTTCCCGGAATCAGTTGCTCTCAATTAGAGACGGGCGACCGCTTATAACCCTTAGAATTGCTCTTAGTGGTCATAAAACCCCGAAAAACACCAACAAAAAGATGAAGGTCCTCAAAGCAATGTTCAGAAAGAACCTTTAGAAAATGATTTCCTGAAATATTTCGATTAAAATGGCAAGCAATAAAAGTTAAGGATCATTTTCTTATAAAAACTGTCTGCTTTGCTTTCAAATCTTGTAGTTGTGATCTGCTTCCATATCTACAACGCATGTAAATAAAAATAGTAGACCAGGTGCTTCTTTTTTGAGGTGGCATCTGTCATTCATTTTTTATATCTCTTGTGGCCAATGTTTTGAGAACGATAGGACCATTTCCACCAACCTCGGGGATCCTCATGGTCGCTGGAGTTGATGGAATACCTAGGACCCGAATTGCATAACTCTAACTGAACAGCAGAAAACAGCGGACTGTTAATCAGCAGCCATTAGTAGTGAGCGTAAGTAGCCTTTGAGCAGGAAGAACTGGTCAGGCGTTAGCCTCAATGTATTCCTCCATGCACAATTTCTTTGTGGCGTATCGAGGCGGAGAGTACAACTCGATGTCTAGTGAGAGTTCTCCGGGTTTATAGAAATTCCCTGAAGCTATACGATATGAGTCCAAAGTAATGCTAGCAAATATCATATCAGTATTTTTATTTTTCAGTCTGAGGGTTTAACGACCACTGTCAGCAACTTGAAGGGCTATAAGCAGCCGCCAGTCCCTGATTTAGAGCCACTGCTTCTAGGAAAGGGGAAACGCCAGTGCCGTAATACAAACGCAGTACCCATGTCTCATCCGGGACTCGAACCCAGGTCCACTCGGACAAACGGTCAGAAATCAAAGTTTAGGCAACTGCGCCACCGGGGCAGCTCTTATCACCATGCGGTTATCAGTTAATTTAAATAAAACGTCATAATATTTAAAGGACGGTGAGCTTCTACAAATTTCGAAGCAGTGATTTGTTTGTTGGAAAGCCATGTTGTGTGTGGCAGGTTGTGTATGACATTTCACCCAGCGAATGAAGTTCAACGGCATTTCGCCAACAGAAGCATCAGCTTCAGCCTTTTCAATAAAGTCTGTTATCGAAAGAAGTACATAGCACGCTAATCGAGCAGCATGTTTTCCGTAATATAGTTAATTTTGATAGTATCATATACAGTATACTGTATGAATTTTAGTAAATATAATGAACTTGCGGCCCGCCCTTAATAAGTGTTTAACTTATGGCCAATTTTTCTGTTGATTCTCCGTGACGCAGGAAAATTTTTAATATCACGAATTTTTTATTTTTCAACTTAGCTACCGTATATACTGTATATGTTGAAACGGCATATATTTTAGTTCGTATTTTAACGATCACCATGAACAACTCCAAGGGCTGAAATCGGTATCTCGTCCATAATTTAGGGCAACTGGTTTCAGGAAACGGAGACAGCCAGCGCCGTAGGAGAAAGGCACAATCCATACCTCGAACCCAGTCCAACTTGGACCGGACACCAGCGCTCTGACCACCAGGCCACAGGGGACGTAAAAAACATTTACAATTAATACACTCCTGGCCACCCAAAATGCAACACCAAGAAGGACACGAGATAGCAAAGCCAGATTTACTGGACACATAACAACAGATACAAAGATGAAACGATTGAGCTTACAGGCCAGAGCGACTTGCGGAACACGCAGACATCAATAGTTCGTGTGGCCCCCATGGCTGGCAATAACGGCTACTACACGCCGCGGCATCGAACAAAAGAGGCTTTGGATGTGGGCTTGGGGTATGTCGGTCCAGGCTGCTTCCACACGTTGCCACAGTTCATCAGGCGTAGCCGCGGGTGATGTTTGCCAGGCCACTTAGTTGCCGATGAGCGACCAGACATGTTCGATGGGCGACATATCGGGAGAACAGGCATGCCACGGCAGCAGTGACACCTAGTGGGCCGTGCAGAATTGTTGCACGATGCGTGCCACGTGCGGGCGCGCATTGTCCTGTTGAAACGTGGCCGCTGGCAGGTCCTGCAGGTAAGGGAGGACAACAGGCTCTAAAACGTCGAAGATTTAGCGGTGGTTGTTGAGTATACCGACAATGTATACCAGATGGGTGCGGGTGTCATATCCAATTGGGCCCCAAACCATAACGCCAGGCGGCGGACCGGTATGGCGATGCACAATGAAGGCCTCAAACAATCTCTCGCCGCGGTGCCGCCACACGCGGATCCGACCATCGTGGTGCCGCAGGAAGAAGCGGGATTCGTCGGAAAAGACAATGTCGTGCCATTCCGTAGTCCAGGTGCGGCGTTCAACGGCCCACTGCCGCCGCACTCGCCGGTGGTGTAACGTCAATGGTAATCGGAGCAATGGGCGCCGTGCGACAAGCCCCCGCTCCTCCAGATGACGTCGAATGTTACGTGCTGACACAGGTTGTTGCGCAACACACCCTAATTCCTGTGCTAACGTTCGTGATGTGGCGGTGCGAGCCGTCAATGCCCGCCGCACAATATGCCGGTACTCTCGTTCGGTGGTGTGCCGCGGCTGCGGCAATAGCTCACGTCGGTCCGTCTGTCCCTCCTGCACCCACTGAATCCATTCTTGCCTCACTGTGGATGGCTGTCGTCCCACACGGGCGCCGATGTCTCGGTAAGATAAACCGCTGTCGCGATAAGCCACTATTCGTCCTCTGTCAAACTCCGAAACGTGCTGGAATGACTGCCGTATTCTGCGACGAGGCAGCAGTAAGCTTCCCACGCACAGGTCCGGCAGCACAACACACTTCCATTACTTACACCCCGCCATCTGTGCACCCTTCTTATAGTGCTTCTCCATGGCGTGCCGGACGCACATGATTTGCATATGCCCTGCAATGCTAATCGTTTGCATGTCCTCTCGCGGGCGACGCATGCTGCGAATTTCAGGCCAATCGGATGCTTCCTTTTTGGTGTTGCATTTTGGGTAACCAGCAGGTATTATCACTTTCGTTCTGTCAAAATTTCATTAAGTTGAGAAGTACCCTGTGGCTGCAACAGGAACACCAAATAGCACTTTAATGTTATTTCGAACATACACTGAAGTGCCAGAAAAACTGGTACTGACGAGCTTATGCGAAATACATAGCAACGTCACCTATGCGCGTACTCGGTTGCTTCCGCCAGTGCTTATAGAAAGCGATAGACATCTTTGCCACCTATCAGAGCTGTTTTCGGTATAAGAATGACAAGTAATAAAGATTTAAGAGATTTTCAACGCGGTGTCATAGTTGGTGCTCGTGAGATGGGCCATAGTATTTCGGAGGTAGAAACGAAGTTCGGATTTTCACGGACGACCATGGCAAGGGTGTACCGTGACTACAAGAATTCCGGTAAAACCTTCAACCTACGATACCAGTGTGGCCGTAAAAAGACATTGGGTGAACGTGACCATCGTCGGCTGTCAAGAATCTTTTCACGCGATAGGCGTGCAACACTCTCGCAGGTATCATCGGAATTCAATGCTGGAGCCTCAACAAGCATCAGCGTCTGGACTGTGCAACGTACCCTGCACGATATGGGCTTTGGGAGCTGACGCCCAGCTCGAGTCCCCTTGATGGGTGCACGACACAGAGCTATGCGCCGCGCTTGGGCACGGCAACACCGTCTCTGGACACTTGGTGAATGGAAACAAGTAGCCTGGTCTGACGGGTCGCGTTTCCAACTGTATCGGGTAGATGGAAGGATTCGTGTGTGGCGCAAAACCCATGAAGCCATGGATCCCGCCTGTCAACAGGGAACTGTACCGGCTGGTGGGGGACCGTAATGGTATGGGGTGTGTTTAGCTGGACTTCACTGGGACCCCTGGTACGTCTACAAACGTCTGTGACCGACCAACGCTATGTGCGCATCCTTTCTGACGAGGTACACCCGTTCATGTCCTGCATTCATGCTGATGGGTTGGGCCTGTTCCAATAGACAATGCACCTCCACACAAGTGTCAGGACGCCACATTATGGTTAGAGGAGCATTCATATGAGTTTGGGGTGTTGCCATTCCCACCCAAGTCCCCAGATCTGAACGTCATAAAACACATTTTGGGATGCCATGCAAAGCGCTATCGAACACAGGAATCCGAGACCTCGACACCCGAATTGTGGAACGCTCTGCAGGATGTATGGTGTGCATTGCCTACAGCATATTTCCAGAAGTTAGTGGAGTCCATTCCCCGTCCTATTTCTGCAGTCCTGCGCTCGCGTGGGGGACCTACCAAGTATAAGACTGGTGTACCAGTTTTTCTGGCACTTCAGTGTATACACTCACACGGAGAAACGTCTAGTTGCATCCATTCCTAAAAGCGCATCTAACTAGCGGAAAGACGGTTGCAATGCGATTGGTTCAGAGGCTGTTTCTCGTTTCTCTTCAGACTGGTAATGTGAAAAGTTAGGAAACAATGTAAGTGAATGTGTCCGTAACCGCCTTTTTACTAGCAAAATCAAAATTCTACTCAAGCAGTTGTCAAAACTAGTTTAGACTGGGAAAAGATTCATGTCACGATAGAACTTATAAAAACATGAACAGAGAGGGGAACTCATAGCTTTTCTAAGCTTGCCATACCTCTATTAATCAAAACTAGTTTTACTATATCTTGTTACTAATAATACCGCTTTATTCAGTATTAGAGTTACAAAGAACTCTAAAGATGACATACATCCTCGCGATACTGGTGTCCTATGATACTGGTTGTCATGCAGAATACAGTTCAATTTCTGCTTTAGCTATACATGCAAGCTAATTATTGCGTATGACGAGCCTTGATGGACTGTTAACAGTGTAAGATAAAATTATTATTGCTGTTGACTACGAATTAGATGAAATTTGTGTGATTCAAACAATAACGACCTTTCATGTATTTCTGTTTCCGGTAACCTTATATACAGGGTGATTCAGCTAAGCGTGTACACACTTCTGGGAGGGGTAGGTTGCACAAAGACAAATCGGAATCACATAGCAATGCAGGGTCGGAAACGCCATCTTCATGAGGTAGATGGCGTTGTTCGGCCGCGAGACTGCTCATACGTTCTTCCAGGATACCGTCATTTATAAACCACCTGCAGAGGTTGTAGGATGGCTGAGTTCACGAACGCGGAAATTGCTGATATGCACCTCGCGTACGGAGCAGCGGACTGCAACGGACGAGCCGCCGTGCGACTGTACCAGGAACGGTACCCGATGAGACGAGTGCCAAACCACCAAGATTTTGCACGATTGCATCAGAGGTTATGCGATACTGGTTCTTTCCAGGGGCCTGCCAGGTGTCGGGAACGATCGTATGTAGCAGGCACTCCAAGTGCCAGCACACGAGTAATTGCCTATCTGCTCGGTCTGTTCCAATCCACCGTATGAGGGGGGCGGGGGCGGGGGTGTTCTGCACGAAGAGAAATTGCATCCATATCATGTGAAGCGCGTTCAGACACTAAGCACTAAGGATTACCCTCCGCGCATTGCATTTGCGCAATGGTACCAGCAGAAGAGTGCGGCAGAACCCCAATTTCCTGCTTCCATGCTGTTCACAGACGAAGCGGGCTTTACACGGGAGCGTTGCTTCAATGCAGATTACGTGCATGTATGGGCGGTGGAGAACCCCAATCTGTACGACCACGTGCAGCACAAAACCGTGCTGTTAATGTTTGGGCCGGCATTGTCGGGAACCACATAATTGGCCCATACCTCATGCCTCCTCCTATGGACGGGAGGATTTACCGGACATTTCTGGAGGATGCCTTTCCTGAGTTATTGAACAAACAACAGGTCCCTCAGTCACTGCGCCGTGAAATGTGGTTCCAGCACGATGCCGCCGTGCGACTGTACCAGGAACGGTACCCGATGAGACGAGTGCCAAACCACCAAGATTTTGCACGATTGCATCAGAGGTTATGCGATACTGGTTCTTTCCAGGGGCCTGCCAGGTGTCGGGAACGATCGTATGTAGCAGGCACTCCAAGTGCCAGCACACGAGTAATTGCCTATCTGCTCGGTCTGTTCCAATCCACCGTATGAGGGGGGCGGGGCGGGGGTGTTCTGCACGAAGAGAAATTGCATCCATATCATGTGAAGCGCGTTCAGACACTAAGCACTAAGGATTACCCTCCGCGCATTGCATTTGCGCAATGGTACCAGCAGAAGAGTGCGGCAGAACCCCAATTTCCTGCTTCCATGCTGTTCACAGACGAAGCGGGCTTTACACGGGAGCGTTGCTTCAATGCAGATTACGTGCATGTATGGGCGGTGGAGAACCCCAATCTGTACGACCACGTGCAGCACAAAACCGTTTTGCTGTTAATGTTTGGGCCGGCATTGTCGGGAACCACATAATTGGCCCATACCTCATGCCTCCTCCTATGGACGGGAGGATTTACCGGACATTTCTGGAGGATGCCTTTCCTGAGTTATTGAACAAACAACAGGTCCCTCAGTCACTGCGCCGTGAAATGTGGTTCCAGCACGATGGGGCTCCCGCTCATTTTAGCAGTGACGTTCGTCATCACTTAAACATGACATTTGGACATCAGTGGATCGGGCGTGATAATCCGGTTCATTGGCCTGAAAGATCGCAGGACTTAACATGCCTTGATTACTTCTTCTGGGGTTACATCAAAGGACTGGTGTACGACACACCCGTTGAAAGTGATGAGGACCTTGTAGCACGCATCTCTGTAGCTGCTTCGGAAGTTCGAGACACGCCAGGAATTTCCAAAATGTACGTGATTCCATGCGCCGACGATGTCAAGCGTGTGTTACAGTTCATGGTCGGAACTTTGAACACCTTCTGTAACCTCAATGCATTCGCAAATGTCTTGTGAGTAATAAAAAGCATTTTTTCTCTTACGTGCTGCTCTTTCATTTCTCGTCCTCTCTGTACGCTGGCACATGAAGATGGCGTTTCCAACCCTGCATTGCCATGTGATTCCGATTTGTCTTTGTGCAGCCTAACCAGCCCAGAAGTTTGTACACGCTTAGCTGAATCACCCTGTACAACTATTGTAGAATCATAGTTAAATAAAGCTAAAGCACTTCATTATAAATAGGACGATATGCAAGAAAATCCCTGAGTACATATTTATATGTACAAAAGCTTACAATCCTCGATCGTTGTGCTCCAATTTCCTCTGTTTCAGTGGAAACTTTTATCATCTGTTGGGCTGGTAATTAATATTATTTTATGTAGTTTAGTTAATTTCAGGTTGTTTGTGGTTTACGGTTTCTGACTTTAACTTGTATAATAGAATGTGTATGTTCGAAACGTAGTCGGTAAAGCTGCAGTATTTCAAACATGTCTACGTAATTTCAAGTTTTTTTCTCACGGCATCGAAGATGTTGGAGAACGTACAACTGATATAGTATTCTTTGAACGTCGTGATCGTACCCTGATGCATTAGCTATTGTATTTCTTCTCTTTTTTCGTATCAGCAGCAACGCCTTTATCCTTTGGACGTTTTACACATCTGGTTGTGTAAATGCAGTCGTATCCCAGTATCTAGTGACCCAATTTATGACAAACAGATTTTTCCATATTCTGTAAACGTCACTGCCTCAATAGACTATCGGTTTTACGACCATCCAAGGAAGCTTAATTTTTTTTTTTTTTTTTGATTGGAGGTTTAACGACCACCGTGAGTAACTCAATGGGCTATAAGCAGTCGCCCGTCCCTAATTTAGGGTCACTGGTTCCAGGGAAGGGAGAGAGCCAGTGCCGTAAGACAAACACAACATCCATGCCTCACCGGGATTCGAACCCGGACCCCTTTCGGACGAATGATCAGAGGCCATCGCTTAGACCACTGCGCCACCGGGGCGGCAAGGAAGCTTAATCGTCATATTGCTGTGGCAATAGCAGTGTGAATTATAGTTTCTGCATTGTTTGTATTGTATTCTCTTTGTCTGTCCTGTAGAATATTGCGAAATTTGCATTCGTGGTAAACTATTTTGGCTGCCCGGTAGCTCAGTGGTCTAAGCGCTGGCTTATGACCATTCTTCCGAGAAAGGTCCGGGTTCCAATCCTGATGAGACATGGATATTGTGTTTATCTTGCGGCGCTGGTTCTTTGCCTTCCTTGGAGCCCGTGACCCTAAATTAAGGACGTGCGCCTGCTTATACATGTAGTCCGTTGAGTTGCTCACGGTGGTTGTTAAACCTTTTTATGTTCGAAACGTATCAATCAAGACAAAAACTATTTTGATTGACTACTAACAACTAATCATTAGAAAAGTTTAGGTTATTCTATCCTTCTGTTACAAAGTGCAGCAGAAAACCTTCTAAAAGCGGTACTGGGCTCGTGTTTTAGGTTTGTTACAGAACACTGCAAGAACTTGGAAAAATTACTCAGAAGCATCTTAAGCAATGCTAATTTTTTTATGTATTACACAAAAAAGGCGAACTTCTCCCTTTATTCTATCAACGTTCAACATGGTATCTCTTATGTGTTGATATTAATCTCTCATAGAACTATTTTGGAAATTATCATAACAATTCGAAAACATTACTTTTATCATTGCAGACCTTTCTAAAAATTGTTCTGAAAGAGATTTCCACCTACACAAAAAAGGTACGAGGTGCTGGCAGAACCAGAAGTTTTATTTTTCAGTAACTAATACTAAATCCGCATGTATCTGCATAACTGCACCTATGCTTTCCGATTACCTATACTGTCCTTACTTTACCATAGAAAAGTTGTTCGATTAATGAAAGTTCTAGAAAAACTTATGCACAAGTACAGATTTGCACATTGTTTTTAAAAATGCAGCAGCATTATTTATATAATACTCCTTAAAATTATGAGAATTACTTCATGGCAAGACAGAAGGACTTCACCTTTGGTGAAAAAAGGCCAAGGCAAGTGTAGGTATGTTGGCTCTAAAAATCAAACTTAATAAAGCCCATTACTGCTCACACCACAAGAGCCAGAAACATTTCTCACTGAACAAAATTAGTAGAAAAAATATATAAAAGAAATGAATTTTAGGATTTCACTTTGCGTGCACGTGTACTTGATAGGTTTAGTCATTTTGAATATTCCATACAATCGTTTTGAAATTTTATCCAATTATATACTGTGTTTGCGCACTAATCAAGTATAAACTGGCATATCTATCGTAGGAAGTCCAGAAGAAGCTGTAGATTAACTTAAACAGGTGTGTGTGTGTGTCAAGGATAACAGTCATAAAGTTTAATAGCTATGACCATTACGAAAGTCCATTCAGAAGTTGAGGAACAATTTAAGCAGCTGCGGTGAATACAAAAAGTCCAGCGCAGATATATGTATCAAATGAAATACATATGGTTTTCCAGAAATATCTTGAGCAGGTGTATAAAAAAGGTATGGTAATCACAGAAAGTACAGCAAACGTATATTTTATTTACCCAAGTACGACTACCACAGGCACAGGAAGTGCATTCAGGAGCTGTATATCAAATTCACCAGCGTAATACTAGAAAGTCCAACCAGGCATGGCCATCACTAATAGTACACTCAGGAGATTAAAATCGTCTTACGAAGGTATGGTTACTACAGAGACTCCAATCTGGATTTGCACATGAAATCAAACATACATACCTCTCAAGGAATGTCTAAGTTCGGGTAGGTACTGCTGCTGTACACGGGCGCCAGCTCATGGTGGCGCAGAAAAGGTGAGAATGATATTTTAATGAAGTTATACTGTACAAGGTTCATAGGAAAGTCCCTTTAGTCTGCAATAACTTGCGAACAAAGAGAGGTACAGTTATGCAAGTGAGATAACGGTATAGTAAAGCGACTACGCCGGATCGAATGCAACCAACAGCAGCGCCCCTAGTGGCAAAATGCGGAAGTTAGCTATTGCAAATCAAAAACGAAAAGAGATAGGACACAATTTCCAATTACAAAGTTGTAGAACATCAGTTAATTAGTACAACACGACATTTGTTTTATACGGATAAGATAAATTCTCGCCTGAATACCCTAAAATGTCCGTAATCGATGCGCGACCTTTTGTGTGAACGTTTGAAAGGAACAGGCATAGGTATGAGCAAATACACACAATTTATTGCATAAATGCGTACTTATGTCAATACAGTTTGATGACGTCAGACGAAACAAACACAAAAAAGGCAAACTGACGCACAGTGATAAAAAGTTAATGTCGAGTATGTTCGTAGAGTTCGCCATTGCCCACGATACACATTTGCATTCGTGAAAGTAACTCTGCAGGCACATTCCTCAGCATGGAAGGTGTCACACTATTGCAAGCATCTGTAACACGACGACGTATATCCAGCAGACTTGTAGGCGCTGTTGCATATACCTGATTTTTAACGTAACCCCAGAAATCCAAGCTCGCCATTCTTACACAGCGTACGTATACCTAAACTTCTGATCAGGGTACATCCTGCTACTGGTTTTTATATCGTAGGTACGGTACAACGTCACAATCTGCATTTGCATACGGCTACATTTGCGAAATGTGAATATGCATATTCGAATCGTCGCGCATCGATTTTGGACATTGTAAGGTATTCAGGCGACAATTTATCTTATCCGTGTGAAATAAATGTCGTTTTGTACTAATTAATTGATGTTTTACAACTTTATAGTTGGAAATTTTGCTCTATCTTTTTTCGTTTTCGATTTGCAGTGGCTAACTTCCGCATTTCGCCACTAGGGGCGCTGCTGATGGTTGCATTCGATTGGGCGTAGTTGCTTTACTATACCGTTTTCTCACTTGCATAACTGTACCTCTCTCCGTTCGCAAGTTATTCCAGGCTAAAGAGACTTTTCTATGCATCCTGTATATTCGCCACAGAAATGTTTCAGTGAACCCTGGTACGAATTTAGCAAGTCAACTTCCCATCCCTGTGCAATAATACGTCTCACTTTTCGCAGTTTCTGTGCCGATACATTTTTTTCAGTCGGCCTCTCCTAAAATGTCAGTACCCTATTTGCATTGTGGTGAAGAAATGAACGCCTGGATATCTGGACTAATTGTAAATAATTTTTTGCTGTTACGAATAATTTTGAGAGGTTTTTTTACTGATTTGTTTTATTTTGTTTTTCAATAATGCGTTACCTTATTGAATAATTATCTAAGTTCTTTCTTGATGCCCTCTCTCTCCCCCTTTCGCCGTCGTACTTACAATAATCCTATTATAGAGGAACTTTGAACACATCTTTTATAATTTGTCTCTCTTTAAAAGCAATGCGTTGGAGTTGACCTTTAAACTGCTTGTTTCGCAGGGCTGCCATCGAGAAGGGTTGCTTCACGTGTTGATGAATTCTGGCAACAACGCATTTAATTTTTTAACTGTTGAATCCAGTGTTCTTAGAAGAATTTTGGCAGATACTGAAAGAGAATCACAGCTCGTGTCCAGTAACACTACTACCTAAAGTGATTTTCACCCATCCTACGTATAGCAATACAATAAGCACTGAGACTAACTCAGGCTGTTCCCACAGTCACTTTTATTGTTTATGGGGAAACTAAATAGTTCTCTTAGAAGTTGTGCAGTAATGAATGGATCTCAGTGGTAGTTCAACGTCGAAGCAAAAAACTCTTAAACGACGCCAAGTTGCACTTCAATATCCGAAAATGTTCACTGCAGCACCTGAAAGTATTTCGACAAGAACATTTTAACGAGAAAATAGCTTTAGATTTCTTTTAAATTTTGCTCTGAAGGCTTAACCAGTGTGGAAACTTTACCTGTAAGATTTTATATATCTACTCTAATAACGATAACTAATAACCACTCCAACTGCATAAGAATGGCGTCAAATCCGAGTCATTACGTATTGCACACCCATTTATTTTTAAACATAGTCAGCAAGCTTCTACAGAAAAGTCACAGTTTAGCTTTAACGGCAGATGTAATGAACCATAGCAACATTAGGTTGCCACATTCAGTGTCAACTTCATATACGAGATTACGGTTTCTTATAGGCAGACCATTTGCCCTTTCTCTAATTCTGTAATTTTGACATACGGAACAATTTTTTTCTCAACGTTTAGCTCTTAAGAAAACAAATTTTAATTAAATTACTTCAAATAAATTCAGATCTTCTGCCCCCGGTGGGCGAGTGGTCAACTGTGTGGGCCTCCGGCTAATCACCCAACCTGGGCATGGGATCAAGTCCAAGGAGAGACATGGCTGACGCTCCGGTCCTACGGCGCTGGCTCTGCTTCTCCCTGGGACCAGTGGCCCCAAATTAAGAACGGATGACTCCTAATGACCTCATACGCTTAAGGGGGTCGTTAAACCTTTTAACATCACCACGATCGTCTAAGTCTGTAAGGAATGGGCTATCCCAAATTTAGTGATACTGGTTCCAGGAAAGGGAGGGCGCCAGCTCCGCAAGTACAAACACAATATTCATGTTTTGCCCTAGTATTCAAATTTAGACCCAGTCGGACGAAAAATCAGATGCCCGCGCGATACACCACCGGCCACTGGGCGGCGCTGTTACGATGTACTGCATGTCGTCTTGAGTTTACAATTCGTACCCCTTTGGTGAAGAACTTGATTCTAACATAAATTTGTACTGGCACAGGTCTGTTGTACTGTATGTCAACGCTAAGATAAAATTTGTACCATCCTCGAAGATAAATTTAAGTGCTGCGTAGCAACTTTTGAAAACGAACAGGCAAGCTTAATTAAATTGTAAAGGGCCACATATTGGGATGAAGTTTAATATTCTATAAACGAGATTTACTTTGCTTCCATCTGTGTAGTACTCCATTTTTATTGGCCTTATTTCACGAAATTCTTGAAAAACTTCCTGCACTCATTCGTGGATGATCAAACTTTTGCAGTGGTGACAACTGACAGGGCAAACAAGTTCTGACACACCATTTCGAACGCATGCATTCATCGAAGTATCGAGACTGTATCAGGTTTCGTCTTTTGTGTCTCTCTGTAGTAAGAATACTATGACTGACATGATATTTCAGTGAATACACATATCTCCATTGGCCTCACTTTTCAAGTGCTCCTCTGAAACCTTACTTGTTTGATGCTTTGTTTTTAATAACTGAGTGGTTCCTGTTTTGTCACCCTACAGAAATCACTTTCTTTTGAGGAATATCAAACGTGACAATTAAACAAAGTGTAAAATATGTCACATAGAGCTTTATGGTATCCCTTAACTGACCATTCTTGATAACGAAATAAATATTTGGGAAAGAGGAAGAATCATAAAATATAAATCGCGCCTTTTTTTTGCATCGACGGATTTTGTACAAGGTCTGTTGCAGACTACAGTTCATACTTGCAGCTGTTACTACTATTGTTATCCCATTTAGGAATACACTTTTCCACCTACATGAAACTAGAGTGGCCCTAAAAATCTGGCCGGTTCTATGTCTTTCAGGCCTTTGGTAAGGAATATTTGAGAATTAATTCCAGATAACATGTAGTTATGGAAGTTTGTATTGTTATTATTACGGTAATGAACTATTTTTATCTTGCGTGGTCGAATATAAAGCATATTAGTCTATGGAAAAATGCAGACGTGTCAATCTATACTACTCTTGACGAATTGAAACTTACCGAGTATACCACATGCTGACTGTGCTGCAACTCGCTCGCACCTGCTCGGCTGCGAGGCTAATGGATTGTTCATGTTCACATGTAGAGGATTTTAGGAAGGAAGTGTCTGACCCCAGGTCTTAAACAACCCTTAGAAATAGGAAGCTAGGAGATTTGGGCTAAAGTGCCCTATAGGAAAGTGACACGGGAGCGAAATAGAAAGGGGGAGTAAGACGCCCTTATTTATTACCGGGGGCCAGTACCCGGGGACCGACGGCTTAACGTGCCCATCCGACGCACGGCGGATATTTAGTGGATCGAGCTTTCGTACCTGCCTGGGATCGAACCTGAGGTCCTTTCCGTGGCAGTCACGAACGTTGCCCACTAGGCCACCCGAGAGATCGCCTTAGTGTGCTAATGGATTGTCAGCATGAGAAAAGCTAAATCAGGTAAGAGGTAACACTTTTGCATTTTATCTGTTAAACAACTATCACCTTATACTAAAATAAAATAATATCTTAGACCTAGAAAAAAGTGTTTTCATCCATGTCCTTCTCAATAACGTATGGATCCGTTTGTACGCGTCAGATAGTTTTCTTACTCTGGCAGCAGTTTGATGACGAAATTATATTGAATCAAATACTGACAAATGAGCTAAGTTGATGTACCTTTTGATTGAGTTGTTGCGTCCTTACGGCCCAAGGTTTTGTTACTTCCTCGTGTTCTGAATTTTTCTGTGATTAGCTCTGCAGCGGCAGATCTTACCCTTTGCACTTCCAAGTTCTGTGACTCATTCACTTCTTTAACAGTTAAGGAGTCAGTCTGTGGGATAGGAGTTACGGTGCCAGGAACAGATCTGGCCATAGGTCACAAAGAACAGGACGAACTGAGAAAATTGACGACAAACATGTAGTAAGATAGCCCACCTTAGAACCATCCGATCCCATACGGACTGCTGCAAAGACAAAGGTGAGAAGACTGTGAACAATTGTGAACGAAGAGAGATCGGCTTAGTGTGCATGTCGACTATGTTTCTTATGTGCCTGGGTATGGTGATATAAAATTGAATAAAAAACCCCTCCCTCTTTGCTGGCCTCAACTAATGTGTACCGCACTAATATCTATTTTTGGTACTTGTGATACGAAACTTATAAGGAAGTAAATTTCTCCGCCATTTTTGGTCCGCGCCGGGAATCGAACCCGAGTCCACTTATTCCGGAACAAGTCGCTCTACCAACTGTGCTACGCAGACGTTCGTTCTTGCTGCTACCTGCCTTTATGTCGTGTGCGTCCTGCGGGGCAGGCACGTCACATCTCCCCCCCCGAAATATGGCCGGGGCCATGGCCCACGGGTCAGCGGTGACCATGAATCGTTGCAGGCAGCCATCCGCTGTAGAACGTGCACTTGAGAACTCCCAGTCAATCTGGTGTGTGGAATGCAACGTCACACACATTTATTTTTCGAAGCGCTGGAGAAGGGATTCTCTTATTTTTCTTGTCTCGCGGTGTAGAAAGAACATCACACCATTGCGAGATCTTTAACGGCCGGGTCAACTGGGAAGTTCGGGCGCCATTATAACGAAGTAAATTTCTCCTTCATTTTTGGTCCATGCCGGGAATCGAACCCGAGTCCACTTATTCCGGAACAAATCTCTCTACCAACTGAGCTACGCAGACGTTTATTATTGCTGCTATCTGCCTTTATGTCGTGTGCGTCCTGCGGGGCAGGCACGTCACAAACTCCATCACTTATATTCGTTTGCTTCACTTCATACCCTTCTGATGGTACCGTTTGGTTTTTATGTTTGTCGTTTGACTTTTTTCGTTTCGTTTACAACGTTTGTATGGTACCCTCTGACTGAATCTCTTCCTTCAGCAATAAAGCCCCATCGAATTCTCTCTCTCTCTCTCTCTCTCTCTCTCTCTCTCTCTCTCTCTCTCTCTGTTTTCTTACTCTTTTTCTTTTTCTTAGCTTGTGTATTTTATTTTGCTTCGTGGTTTAACGACCACCTTGTGCAACTTAGGGGCTATAAGCAGTCGCCCGTCTATAATTTAGGGCCACTGGTTCCAAGGAAGGGAGTGATCCAGTAGCGCAATACAAGTACACTGCCCTTGCCTCATTGGAATCTCGAAACCGGGCTCACTTGGACGAACTGTCAGAAGCCAGCGCTTGTACCACTGCTCCACCAGAACGGAAGTTTGTGCAGAGTTCAGTGTTTTCATTTACCGTTCTCGTACCATGAAACACCATCGCTCACGCACTTCTTTTACTCGGAAAAATAAATCGTCCAGTCACTGTGATGTAAATCTCTAATTTAACCTTCCTTTTGTGTTCCTATTTCTGATCAAAATTTTCTATTTCTCAGTTAGAATTTCCCTACTGAATGTCACATTACTTCCCCGAACTCCGTACGTTTGGCAACGCTGACAATGAGTCAAAGTGAATAAAAATCTACGTTGAAAGCAAACAGGTGGTGGAGAGTGTGGAGTATGAAGAGGGGGTAGAGATTATTGAAATTGTACTTGTTGTTACTATTGTAAGAGGGTTACGGATTATCATTATCGACTAAAAGCTACCCAAGTACAACACGTATTTGTGATTTCTACTTCATGTTCGTGTGACTGCTACAATTTAGTGGAATAAAACATTAGAATTTAACGTAAGTTGCTCATTCTTATTATCCCTGGCCATTTTTCTTAGTCAGACTTAAATGCTTATATTATATGCTCAACAAGTGCTTTGGCAAAGACTAAGACAACTTCAAAATGCCTAAAACACTACAGCACTCATAATTTGCAACCCTAACAAATGCAATGTTAGGTAAATTCAAAGCACAGACTTACCTTGCTGTGTAGTTTCTATCTGGGATTTTTAATTTCATCGGCCAGTAAAATATTGTAATGATGTTAGATTGTATAAAATAAATTTAAGTTCTCATTTAGCTAGAAGTAAACTTATTCCCATGAAACATAACTTTTATTTTATATTACCCTCCCCCCCCGACCCGTGAGCATCTAAAGCTAAAAAGTATTGGGGTTCATCTCGAAAGAGAGCGAAGATAACATCCATCTTTAACCCTGAATTCGAGCCAAGCTTAGCAGTACCAAAACTATAAGCATGTACCTTGGACCACTCGGCCACGAAAGCACCTTGTAAAGTTTTCATTAAAACTTGTTCGTGGAAAGTTACTTTCAGGAAATGATACTTGAATAAGCTTAAAACGATTAATTAGCTCAGCTATCTCAAAATATAAAGACTTGTGACCTTACGCTGCGTGCTTGTATTTTCAGAATGTTTAGACCCAGTACCACAAGAATATACCAGGATATTCAGACGTGTTTGTTACAATATTTTGTTGCTATTCTGATGTGAAATGATCCTTTCCACAATTTCTTGGGAACTATAAAATGATCATTCCTGAGATCATGTCAAGTTTTTCAGCGAACATCCTACCGTTATAAGTTGGAAATGAACACACACTCTCAAAACATGATCTGAAATTTGACGAATGCCGCTGGCACAACCAGGATGCACGTAATTTCAAGACATACCTACAAGATAATTCGATTAAAATAATAAATCACGTGGACACAGGAGACCTTTATTTCTACCTTCATGGTTCTCTCTCCATTGTAGTGCACACACACACCAAATTCTTTTATGAGAAATTTAGCATAATATTCTGGGAGCTGCAGAGATCGGAACAATCCACGATAGTGAGAGAAGTTCAAAGGTTGTCACCATTACGCCTAATTTCTGGGAAATGAATATTCAGACATCTGATAGTACGACGTGCCATTTGTCCTGATAGAAGCATGCAGAGGAGCTAAGTAGTGCGAAACTTTGGCTTCTAATCATTCGTCCCAGATGAGTGCGGGTGCGAATCCCGGTTGAGGCATGGTTTGTGCGTTTGTCTTGCGGCAATGGCTCTCTCCCTTTCCTGGAACTAGTGACACTAAATTAAGAACGGGCGATTGCTTATAGTCCATTGAGTTGATCACGATGGTCCTTAGACCCCTAAACAAAAAAAGGAACCAGGAGTGTCTTCTACCCTAATTTAGCAGTACTGGCCGAAAGGAAGAGTGAAAACAACAAATATATATGCCTATGCTTCATTTGTCTCAGTAAATTGAACTCTTTCTCGCAGAAGTGGTTGGCGTAGTAATCGCTAGAATTCTATGAGGTTACAGTCCATATGCAAGGGAAAATATGGGCCGCCCCCGGTGGCGCAGTGGTCTAAGTGGTGACTTATGACCATTCGTACAAGATGGGTCCGGGTTCAAATCCCGGTGAGGCATGGATGTTGTGTTTGTCTTACGGCAGTGGCCCTAAATTAGGGACGGGAACTGCTTATATCACACTGAGTTGCTCACGGTGGTCGTTAAATCTCAAATCCAAAAAAAAAAATGTGGTGTAAATTTACTATTTATAGGAAACTAGCTCCATTGGTTGGTTATTTCTTTCGAGATATTTGTTTTTTTGCAAAGTTAATTTTTATCGCAATTATTTTCCAAAAATCAAAATACGTTATCATTTTGCCCTATCTAATTTCAGACTCTTTTTTCATTTTCTGCTTTGCATATGACTTGACGCAGATCAAATGGTGGTAATAGAGGGACATTTTCTCAAAGCAAAGAGAAAGAAGAAAAAATTATTTGGATACTTAACTAGAGAGGGCAACTACTGGCTTGATAATAATTGCTCATATTAGTTTTCAAGAGCCTATGCATTACCATTACCAGTTCAGCGCATAGCTAAAAATTGTTCTAATTATTTCTAAATGATGAGCGAAAAGAGAAATGTTCGACCATTGTTGTAGATTAGATGGTGGTCGTGTACCGGCCGTTAGTAATGCACTAAAATTGGGACCTAGGTAAAAACCGGCATTCAAATTTCAAGAGTATCGGAAACATGTCATTTATTGAAATGACAATAATGAAGAAGCAGATTTTCATATGCGTAATGAATTCAATCACTGCGATTCATATGCGTAATGAATTCAACCAGTATGATTAATATGCGTAATTAATTGAATCACTATTTGTCGTCTCTTCTTGCAATATGAATCAACCTAGCAAGCATTTCATCTTTTTTTAAAGAGATTCTGTAGTTAAAATTCGGTACTTACTCTGTTTATGCTAGAGCCGACATCATCTTTCGTAACCCGTAAAGTTTTTCACGGCATAGTGCGCAGAGGAAGTACCGTATACGTTTTTCCTTTCTTTTCAGTTGTTTCTTCCGGTAACAATCAATAGAACAAGTATTTCCCTGCCTTTTTAAAATAAAATATGTGTTGAAAATCGGTCCCATCTGCCGTAAAAATAACTGCTCGGCACAAAAAAAAAAAAAAAAAAAGCTGCGAATGCGAACAGAGTACCGATTTCAAACTTTAATTTTGCTTTTCAGAAAAGGAAATGCTTACTCCACTGGTTGATATAGCTAGAACGCAATGTAAGGAATGGAAAACATGCATCTTAATAGAAAAATTCGTTAAAAAAGATAAAAAAACACTCTTTTGCCCTACTAACAGTTACTTTTAACTGAGTCGCGTGTAACACGGTCCCTTCTTTTCTACGAGCAGAACATATTTTCTTCAAATGTTTTTGGGTTATACGCTGTAATATACGGTATTATTAGCAGAGTTCCACTGCGCACATCTCAATATAGCAATTTTGAAAATGCGGTTGTAACACGTTTTCATTTCTACAAACTGGTTTCATTTTTTAAATAAAATACATGTTATCATTGTTTTTTATTGTTGTGAATCTTGGCTCAGTGAAGATTCCCGACTACTGTAGATATATTTCCGTAAAATTGGGCTAATTCATATTTACAGTTAAGGTTGGGTTGTAGCTATCTCCATCACATTTTTCAAGCCTAAGGACTCGTGGTATGAGTCGTAGCAAGAATTAAGATAAGGAACGCCGTGAAACAGATCCAGTGAGGTCTTCCTGCTTCTCTAAGTAAACCAGATAAGCAGCGCCATACACAAGGGATGGAATGGTGTGTTTGGGATACTTTGAGTATCACGTTTTGGACATCGAGCAAAGGTGAAGCACAGTACCCTAAGTATCAATTCGGTACATTACAGCTTGTATTAAACTCAGCCAAAATGCAGTGATTCTTTGCTTTACCATTAGACAGTACTTACTACAAGCACATTTTTGGATCCCCTTGTTGCTTAATAGTGCCTATAAATTACAACCATGTATCACTGGATAATCACCGTGGAAATCAGTCAGGATCGTTAAATCTTTAAAATCCCCATGCATCCATGCCAACTCTGTAGACAACGCCTCGTTGGACAAATGACTAAGTCCGCTGGATTTTCGGAAGTCTCTCGACCCTTTCACGATGGAGCTACGGGTGAGGCATGAGTGGTTCCCCTGTCCCAAGGCACTGGTCCCCCTCTTTCCCCGGAACCAGTGGTACCAAATTAGGCACAGGCGATTGCATATAGCCATAATACACGGTCGAGTCGCATTATTGTGACCACCAGCAAATATCCAGAGTAACCGCCGTGTGTAGCGTGAACAGCAGCTAGACAGGCTGGGAGTGACTCAATAAGGAGTTGAAAGGTGTTCACAGGTATGTGGAGCCATGCTGACTGCGGTGCATCTGACAGCTGCTGGACGGAGCGTGGTGGAGGATCTGTAGAGCGAACAACAACGATCGAGGTGGTCACACAGATACTCAATTTGGTTTAAGTCTGCAGAATTAGGGGGCCAAGGAAGTACTTTGAAGTATTCATCGTGCTCTTCCAACCACTGTCAGACATTTCTAACTATGTGACACGTCGCATTGTCGTTCTCGAAGATTCCATCAGCCCCAGGGAAGACAATCAGCATGTATGGGTGTACGTGGTCTGCAAGGATGGATTCATAACGACTTCAGTCCATAGTGCCTTCGACAAGTATGAGTGGACCCAGAGAATGCCCCGAAAACATTCCTCAGACCATAAACCTGCCCTACCAGCTTGTGTTCTGCCAGCAATGATTGAAGAGCGTTTGTTCTTCGATGTTTCTCGCCTTATACGCCAACGTCCATCCGTTCGATGAAGCAGAAAACGTGACTCATCGGAGAAGACAATCCTTTGCCAATCAGCGGAGGTCCAATTCCGTTTCCGCCGATGCACCTTCGTTAGCATTGGTGCAGTGACCATCCGTCTGCATCGGAACCCAATACGCAGCAGGATTCGCTGAACTGTCGTTTTAGAAATACTTCCGGTAGCCCCCTGGTTCATTCGGCCAGTGAGTTGCTCCACTGTAGTGTGTCGATCGGCCCTCACGCACCTTCGAAGCCGACGTTCGCCTCTCGCATCAATGGCGCGTGGTGCTCCGCAGTTTCCACGTCGCTTATTTGCAATGGTTCCATTTCTCCAATCACGATGCACGTGAACCACAGCAGCACGTGAACAGGTCACAAACTGCGCTGTTTCTGAAATACTGCCACCCTTGGCCCGAAACCTGGTAATCATCCATTTTTGCAAATCTGATAAATCACTCCTTTTTTCCATGAGCGCAACGAGTGATATGTTTTCAACATGATCAAATGATCAAATATAGAGGATTTTAAGAAGGTAGTGTCTGACCCTAGGTCTTAAACAACCCTTAGAAATAGGAAGCTAGGCGATTTGGGCTAGATTGCCCGATAGGAAAGTGACACGGAAGCGAGGTAGAAAGGGGGAGGAAGACGCCCTTATTTATTACCGGGGGCCAGTACCCGGGGTCCGACGGCTTAACGTGCCCATCCGACGCACGGCGAATATTTAGTTAATCGAACCTGAGGTCTTCTCCATGGCAGTCACGAACGTTGCCCACTAGGCAACCCGCGGCATTAATGTTTTCAAAATGCCTACAGCACACCTTATATACCCTCCAAGCCAGCTCACGACACGTGCCTTCTTTCATTGGCTACGCGCTGTTGACGTCAAAAGTAGGAGATGGTTACAATAATGTGACTCGAGACTGTGTAGTTGATTATGGTGGTCGTTGAACACCGAAACAAATTTAAAAAGAAAAAACATGTAGACGACTACTGAACTGTTCTTTGTCTCTGGTTTTGGCCTTCATCTTCTGGTCCCATCATTGACAAAACGAAATTCAGTGGTGTCAAAATATTGTAACAAAAAAATAAGCATTATGAGATGAGTTATTGATGGGAAGTCATCTGAGACTGGAACTAGGACCAGGAAACGACTCCTGGTGTTTTCCAATAGGCTCCCTTCAAACAACAACTCTACAGTGTATAGGGTGCGCTGTGACTTAAAATTGTTGCTTCCTTCAAACAACACCTCTACAGTGAGACATGGTTATAATTTTTAGGCACTGTCAAGCAACGAAGGGCTCAAAAATATGCTTGTAGTAAGTACTGTCCAATGGTAAAGCAAAGAATCACTGCATTTTGGCTGAGTTTAATACAAGCTGTAATGTACCGTATTGATACTTCAAATTCTTAGTGTACTGTGATTCACCTTTGCTCGATGTCCAAAACGTGATACTCAAAATATCCCAAACACACCATTCAAATTGTAAGCATCGGTATCAAGTAGCTGTGTTCCTTCTCCAAAATCCCTTCAAAACATGTGTGAGAAAAACTCAGTTGTTCATTAATTTAATTTTCATAAATTTATATAGGTAAGCTAAGCAAATGAGGAGCCCAGTTAATCCAGAATTACGTATTTTCCACATGTTTCAGTCCTCCTACCAAGAAAATTTTGCATTTTTCTACATCTTTCACAAATTGGAAGAATAAACAATTTTCAAAAAAACGATATTTCTGGTTTCAAACATTTCCACAGAATTGAAAGTGCAAAGATTAATGGATTTAAATAGACTTCTAGTTGCACAAGATTTGAAAAAGACTTTATATCGCCCGCTAAAATAATTCCTTTGGCCTTGACTCATTAGCCATATGAGGCCTCCGGATTATTCAACGGCAAGCAGGTGGCTCGTTTTCGGTTATTTTTTTTTATTTTTTTTTAATTGGAGGTTTAACGACCACCGTGAGCAACTCAATGGGCTATAAGCAGTCGCCCGTCCCTAATTTAGGGTCACTGGTTCCAGGGAAGGGAGAGAGCCAGTGCCGTAAGACAAACACAACATCCATGCCTCACCGGGATTCGAACCCGGACCCCTTACGGACGAATGATCAGAGGCCAGCGCCTTAGACCACTGCGCCACCGGGGCGGCCGTTTTCGGTTAGGAGAAGGTCTGTGAGTATCATGACAATCAAAGTGAGGAAACAATAGTGAACTTTCAAGTTTGACTTTAGAGTAAAAACAAATAGCACATTCATTGCACTCCTTAACAAAAAATTTGGACAGCTTTTCTTCAGGTCACGTAAAATACTAATAGTTGTGAATAATTATTTCTGGCAGTCCCACACTTAGTTTGTTGGTTCACCACTTTATTGGGTTGTTGCTTCCCCCACAGCTAAAATTTATTTCCATTATTTCCCTATGACTGTACCTCGTCCTTGGAAAGTAAAAAACAGGAAGCCATCCAAGAGATCAACTAAATTAAATTGGGACAGGAGCGTTCGTTTTTTGTTTTTTTTAAACATGTAACTGATTTACTGAATATAGACTTTATGAAAACTGTCTCTGGGACTTTTTTCCGACGAAATACGTTTCGTAAAAAAAAACAAAAATGAGCCTTGAGACCAATGTATAATATGTGAGTCAGACTGCCTGTAGGTTAATTTATTATGTATTACCTGCGTGCAGCCAATTTGAATGAGCCGGTGAATGAATACGAAGGTTTTATGGCTCAAAGATCGGATGTATTCGCACGGGCAGTCCAACAAAAAGAAGACATTGCGTTGTGGAGGTTCGGTGTACTGTCTATAAAGACCTTGGTCAAGCCAGTTCCCATTGTTCCAAATAACCGGTGAACCATCTTTGAGCGTTCGGTGCTGAACTCCCGTTCGCAAACGAAAATCTATTCGATTACTAAAATGTGCAAGTAATTCACCAATGAAGGATAATTTCTTTGTAGTGGCCTCCACTTCACACGGTTTTAACGAATATATCTTGATAATGTCGTAACTTATTTTTTTAAAAGAGTCAAAGCTCCATTACTGTGCTTTGGCAGAGTTCTTCACAAATATAAATATTCCTCAAGATCTTCTGAGGGAAATATTGATAGTATAAGATGTGGTAGCTTCTTTTTCACAGGACAGTTCATAATTTCTATTTAATCTTGTCCGTAGTACTCAACGCAACCTACCATGTAAACTGCGACTTCTCAATGCTTTGCATCACGTCGACGAAATACATGCTTATCACAAAAACTGTTGTGATTGTTGCCATATTTCAGATTGGAAAAATGCGTAGACATGTGGACATGTGGGAAGTTAGTTACATAGATAAAATCATGAAAGCGAAGGGGGGGGTCATACTAGCTGTCCAGTTAGCAGAGCGTTCTCGGCTCTTAGAAAGACAATATATGCCACACATGAGCAAATTGTAAAAGCTCAACTTACGAAAATCATTAAATTGCGGAAAACGGAATTCCCCGTGAGCCATCATAGCCTTCGTTGGCTAAACGTAGGAACTGAGCAACAGGAATGGTTTTGAGATCAACGCGTAACCACTTACACGATGTTGAAATATACAGCTGTAGCACTAATTGCGAGTACCGAGACACCAGCTCAGGTAAACAGAGTACGGGACAAAGTAAATTTGGTTTTTATCTCGAATGAAGTGATAGCAATTGAAAGACGTCTGCATCTACTGTATAGTGTGATAAGCATGTCAAGGCACGTCTTCAATATAAAAAATAAAACGATAAATGAAACTGTCCGAAAGTTGTGGATGTATGGTGTAACTTTCGTTCTTACCATTTTGTGTACGTTTCTGGAAGTATATGCAACTGAATAAATCGAGTTTTCTTTCATTTAATTTTTGCGGCATTTCTCAAGCACTCGCTCCTGCAGTTTGAACTACAAGGGACCGCAATTATTATATTCAATCAAAAGCTCAGATCAGTCGGGTCCAGCTAAAGTATGATGCGATTAATGTATATTTCAATGGGAAGCCTAATACGTGGCACTATTATCAGGTTGTATTTTCAAATATTTCAGGATTATTGGGTGTGTACTAATGCCCACTGCATATCCCAAGAAATAACCCAGAATTATTCATGATATATTTTTTACAATGATATCGAAGACTGTAATTTGTGCCCGAATGATATCCGTAGCAGAAGTCAAGTCAAGATATAGCTGGACTTAAAAAAATTTGTTTTGCTGGTTTATTTCAGGATTTCTGGCAGACATATCCGTAGATCACAAATGTGACTACACTGAATCGGCAGAATGTCCTAGTATGGGATATCCAATAGATAATCTGTGAGTTTTAAAATTTTCACCGCCTACGAGGCTGAACGTTCAGAGGGCGGGAATTTCGCTTGTCATCCTAGCTGGGCCCGCGTTCGAATCCCAGACGACACAGGGGCAAATAGTATTGTAACAAACCGCCGGCTCCCCTCCTAACCAGCGACCGCAAAAAACGAGCGATGTAACCTTTGATGCTCATTGGGATCGTTAAATTCCCAAACAAATATTAAAATTTTCTTAAAGTACTGGATGTAAAGAGAATATAATTAACTTTATAAAATTTTACATTGCTTCTCTGTAATCTGATAAAAAAAGAATTACCTTCAAGTACTAGCGCTAATAAACCTGCTGAAATTCTAAGCATTTCTTTACTGAGATCAAAGGCTGAGTGGCCGGCAAACTAAATAACTGTAATTTACTACTCAATCAGGAGACTTGTTAAGAAATTTCTTATATGAAGTCTTTAGTGCTCCAATGAATTATCGTCCTATAAAAGTACTTTATGGCGGAAGCACAGAGGTAGAGGCGCATATGAATTAATACCTCTATACATAGCATGTAGTTTAAGCATCATGAACGTTTAACTCTATTTAATGCCTAGCACCACTGTCGTAGACTAAAATCATGACTATGTAATCCGAAACCTCTATAAGAGCTAATTTGACCCTTCTTTTGTACCCCATTTTTAAAACATTTCAAATACAACAACCATTGAGTTCTTTTCTAAGATAATTGCCTATTTAGATACAAAGGTATGTATTTTGCAAGTTTTATATTTAAGACACTATTAGCTTCTCTACATTTATATGCTACCACTCTGTACCTGGTAATGTAGCAGCAATATGTTTTAGCAGATATGATGGTAGTTGTGTCAAAGTGTGCCTTCTTTTTTCTTTCATTTTGAACTTCTACGCTCCACATGAGCATCGAATGATGGATGATTTCCGTCCCTAATTTATGGTCACTTACGCCAAGGAAGGGAGAGAACTAGTGCCGTAAAAATGAACACAATGGTCATGTATTACTCGAAATTTCAAAATTAGGCCTAGCAATACAGGGTGAGGAAAGACGACGTCCAAGAATACTCTCAATACATCTCTTACCTGCAGCGCTTGTTGAAAAATATCTCAGTTACACTGTGTGTGGATGGTACAATGTCCGTTGCGGTCTTAGGGAAAGTAAGTTTTACTTCTTTCTTTCAGCACCTCGTATCGACATTTGGCAGTAATTTCTAAACCAGGATAACTTCATGCTCAGTTCTATGCCGGAGCCCGCCGTAAGCGGTGCGCGCTGTGCAGGAAAGAGAGATATTGCGGTCCTTGAAGTGAAGCTGGATTTTGTGTATCCACGTAAAAGAAAGCCGTTGTATTTCCTACGAGTTAATTAAGGTAAAAATTTGTGTCTGGAGGCCACGGACGAGGAGTAACCCTTTTTAACTGGAAATAATCTTACTACTAATGCTAACATTTGGTTCTGCTGTCTTAAACGGTTCCGAAAAGGTATTTAAGACGAATTCACTGCGTGTAACTTTCGTGATTGTTTCTCTAATTACATTATTTTTGGCTGATTTAGGCACCTGGGTGAAAACTAGTGTCTGATTTTCACGTGTTCATATAGGTCACAAGTTCAGTTTTTTAATCAAAATATACCTGATACTTTCTCCATTCATTTTTGACTCTTTACAAACATCCAAATCATCAATCCATGCCTTTCTAGTCATACAGGCTACCATTCCTAAATTTCAATCTGTGCTTAAAATTTCATTTTTTCTCGTTTTCTGATTCTCTTTGAATTCCTTCAATTCACAAAAAAATATGTTCTTTAAAAGCGTCCATTTTTAGCTTAAGATATTTTTGTAAAAAAACATTGTGAAAACACAAGTTTGTCAGTGACGGGCATCGAAGTCGTGTCACCTGGCTTCGGAGTAAGTCGGTATCCCAACTGGGCTACGCGGACAGAATGTCGCACTGCAGATTTTTCGTCCTGACACATGTTTTCACCTCTGTAGTACGTCACAATATTTAGAGAGAAGTAAATTCATGGTAAGGCTACTTAAGTCGTTGTGCTCCTTACACAGTTTCGTTAAGCAAAGTTTGGAAATAAATATTTCTCCAGCAAAGTTCCTCGCTGTAAATGAGTCTTTAGAATTTTTTGAAATAAAACATTGTTCGAAAAATGTTTCTTGAAGTGAGCCATTTTCCTCGTGTAAATATTTCTCTTGAATATTGAAAAGAAACATTTTCTCCTGGTACAATTTACGATCCAAGAAACACCCTATATTGTGAAGAACATAAAAGTTTTCGTAAACTGCAAAAATTTCATAAAGAGAAATTATTCCAGGAAAGAATTCTTCCGAAGTTATTGAATTTAAAAAGTTTTCACAAAGTTAGTATCCTGATATTCACGCAAAACATTTCATTCCACGATATGTTTGGTATGTGAATTAGCAAAGTACACTCTAAAGTTTTTACTTCAACAGTTTCCGTAGAAGCTTTCGACAACGTATTCATTCCTCCTAAAAATAAATTCAAAAAACATGATGGGAAAATTTCAGTTCAAATCTTACATCTTTCCACTGGCCAAATATTTACCGCAAAAAAGTCATGTGAAATATTTTCCACTAGAAAATTCTCAGGCAAAATATTTCCCCTCAAAACTTTCTGCAAAAAACTCATTGCCGCGTTCTAGAATTTTTTACTCAAAACTAACCACCTATCCCAAAAAAGGTTCCTAACATGAAGTGCCTCTCTCTAGAGTTTTCTACGCAAGAATTAGCCACTTATACCTCAAAAGATTCCTAACATGAAGTCCCACTCTCTAGAGTTTTCTACTCAAGAAATTACCACCTATCGCTAGAAAGGTTCCTAACATGAAGTCCCCCTCTCCAGAGTTTTCTACTCAAGAATTAACCACATATCACTAAAAAGGTGCCTAACATGAAGCCCCCTCTCTAGAGCTTTCTACTCTAGACGTAACCACATATCCCTAGAAGGATTCCTAACATGAAGTCCCCATTTCTAGAACTTTCTGCTCAAGAATTAACCAACTATCCCTAGAAAGGTTCCTAAAATGAAGGACTTCATGTCTCTAAAGTTTTCTACTCAAGAATTATCCACTTAGCCCTAGAAAGGTTCCCAACATGAAGTCTCGCTCTCTACAGTTTTCTACTCAAGAATTATTCACCTACACCTAGAAAAGTTCCTAACATGCAATCCCCCTCTCTAGAGTTTTCTGCTCAAAAATTAACCACCTATCCCTAGAAACGTTCCTAACATGAAATCCCCCTAACTAGAGTTTTCTACTCAAGAATTATCCACTTATCCCTAGAAAGGTTCCCAACATGAAGTCTCGCTCTCTACAGTTTCTACTCAAGAATTAGCCACCTATCACTAGAAACGTTCCTAACATGAACTCCCCTCTCTAGAGTTTTCTCCTCAAGAATTAACCACCTATCCCTAGAAAGGTTCGTAACATGAAGTCCCCCTCACAAGAGTTTTCTACACAAGAATTAATCACTTATCCCTAGAAAGGTTCTTAACATGAAGTCCCACTCTCTAGAGTTTTCTACTTAACAATTAACTACCTATCCCTAGAAAGACCCTAATATGAAGTCCCTCTCTCTAGAGTTTTCTACTCAAGAATTAACAACTTATCCCTGGAATGGTTCCTAACATGAAGTCCCCCTCTCTAGAGTTTTCTACTCAAGAATTAACCACATATCACTAGAAAGATACATAACATGAAGTCCCCCTCTCTAGAGTTTTCTACTAAAGAATTATCCACTTATCCCTAGAAAGGTTCCCAACATGAAGTCTCGTTCTCTACAGTTTTCTACTCAAGAATTAATCACCTATCCCTGGACAAGTTCCTAACATGAACTCCCCTCTCAAGAGTTTCCTACTCAAGAATTAACCACCTATCCCTAGAAAGGTTCCTAACATGAAATTCTATTCACTAGACTTTTCTACTCAAGTATTAACTACTTATCCCTAGAAAGGTTCTTAACATGAAGTTCCACTCGCTAGAGATTTTTACTCAAGAATTAACCACCTATGCCTAGAAAAGTTCCTAACATGAACTCCCCCTCTCAAGAGTTTCCTACTCAAGAATTAACCACCTATCCCTAGAAAGGTTCCTAACATGAAATTCTATTCACTAGACTTTTCTGCTCAAGTATTAACTACTTATCCCTAGAAAGGTTCTTAACATGAAGTTCCCCTCGCTAGAGATTTTTACTCAAGAATTAACCACCTATGCCTAGAAAAGTTCCTAACATGAAGCCCCCTCTCTAGAGTTTTCTACTCAAGAATTAACCACTTATCCCTAGAAAGATTCCTAACAGGAAGTCCCCATTTCTAGAATTTTCCACTCAAGAATTAACCACCTATCCCTAAAAAGGTTCATAACATGAAGTCCACATCTCTAGAGTTTTCTACTTAAGATATAACCACCTATCCCTAGAAAGATTATAAACATGAAGTGCCCCTCTCTAGAGTTTTGTACTCAAGAATAGAATTAACCACCTATCCCTAAAAAGGTCCCTAACATGAAGTCCCTCTCTCTAGAGTTTTCAACTTAAAAATTAACAACTTATCCCTGGAAAGGTTCCTAACATAAAGCCCCCTCTCTAGAGTTTTCTACTCGAGAATTAACAACCTATCCCTACAAAGATTCCTAACATGAAGTCCCCATCTCTAGAGTTTTCTGCTCAAGAATTATCCACGTATCCCTAGAAAGGTTCCCAACATGAAGTCTCGCTATCTACAGTTTTCTGCTCAAGAATTAACCACCTATCACTAGAAATGTTCCTAACATAAACTCCACCTCTCTAGAGCTTTCTACTCAAGAATTATCCACCTATCCCTAGAAAGGTTCGTAACATGAAGTCCCCCCAATAGAGTTTTCTACACAAAAATTAACCACTTATTCTTAGAAAGTTTCTTGACATGAAGTCAACCTCTCTATAGTTTTCTACTCAAGAATTAACAACCTTTACTTTGAACGGTTCCTAACATGAAGTCCACCTCTCTAAAGGTTTCTGCTCAAGAATTAACCACGTATCCCTAGAAAGATTCATAACTTGAAGTCCACCTCTATAGAATTTTCTACTCAAGAATTAACCACCGGTCCCTAGAAAAGTACCTAACATAAAGTCCCACTCGCTAGAAATTCCTACTCAAGAATTAACCACGTATCCCTAGAAAGATTCATAACTTAAAGTCCCCCTCTCTAGAATTTTCTACTCAAGAATTAACCACCGGTCCCTAGAAAGGTACCTAACATGAAGTCCCACTCGCTGGAAATTCCTACTCAAGAATTAACCACTTATCCCTAGAAAGATTAATACAATGAAGTCTTCGTATCTAGAGTTTTCTACTCAAAAATTAACCACCTATCCTTAAATAAGTACCTAACATGAAGCCCCCTCACTGGAGTTTTCTACTCAAGAATTAACAACTTATCCCTGGAACGGTTCCTAACATGAAGCCCCCTCTCTAGAGTTTTCTACTCGAAAATTAACCACCTATCCCTAGAAAGGTACTTAACATAAAGTCCCACTCGCTAGAAATTCCTACTCAAGAATTAACAACGTATCCCTAAAAAGATTCATAACTTAAAGTCCCCCTCTCTAGAATTTTCTACTCAAGAATTAACCACCGGTCCCTAGAAAGGTACCTAACATGAAGTCCCACTCGCTAGAAATTCCTACTCAAGAATTAACCACTTATCTCTAGAACAATTAATACAATGAAGTCCTCCTCTCTAGAGTTTTCTACTCAAAAATTATCCACTTATCCTTAAATAAGTTCCTAACATGAAGTCCCCCTCACTGGAGTTTTCTACTCAAGAATTAACGGCTTATGGCTAAAAAGGTTCTTAACATGAAGTCCCCCTTTCTAGAGCTTTCTACTCAAGAATTATCCACATATGGCTAGAAAGGTTCCTAACAAGAAGTCCCCATCTGTAGAGTTTTCTACTCAAGAAATAACCACCTATCCCTAGAAAGGTCCTAACATGAAATCCCTCTCTCTAGAGTTTTCTACTTAAGAATTAACAATTTATCCCTGGAAAGGTTCCTAACATGAAACCCCCTCTTTAGAGTTTTCTACTCAAGAATTAAATACCTATCCCTACAAAGATTCTTAACATGAAGTCCCCATCTCTAGAGTTTTCTACTCAAGAATTATCCACGTATCCCTAGAAAGGTTCTCAACATGAAAACTCGCTATCTACAGTTTTCTGCTCAAGAATTAACCACCTATCACTAGAAATGTTCCTAACATAAACTCCACCTCTCTAGAGCTTTCTACTCAAGAATTATCCACCTATCCCTAGAAAGGTTCACAACATGAAGTTCCCCCAATAGAGTTTTCTACACAAAAATTAACCACTTATTCTTAGAAAGTTTCTTAACGTGAAGTTCCCCTCTCTAGAGTTTTCTACTCAAGAATTAACCATTTATCCCTAGAAAGGTTCTTAACATGAAGTCCCCTCTCTATAGTTTTCTACTCAAGAATTAACAACCTATACCTTGAAAGGTTCCTAATATGAAGTCCACCTCTCTAAAGTTTTCTACTCAAGAAAAAACCACGCATCCCTAGAAAGATTCATAACTTGAAGTCCACTTCTCTAGAATTTTCTACTCAAGAATTAACCACCGGTCCCTAGAAAGGTACCTAACATGAAGTCGCACTCGCTAGAAATTCCTACTCAAGAATTAACCACCTATCCCTAGAAAGATTAATACAATGAAGTCCTCCTCTCTAGAGTTTTCTACTCAAAAATTATCCACGTATCTTTAAATAAATTCCTAACATGAAGTCCCCCTCACTGGAGTTTTCTACTCAAGAATGAACGGCTTATCGCTAGAAAGGTTCTTAACATGAAGTCCCCCTTTCTAGAGCTTTCTACTTAAGAATTATCCACATATGGCTAGAGGTTCCTAACAAGAAGTCCCCATCTGTAGAGTTTTCTACTCAAGAAATAACCACCTATCCCTAGAAAGGTTCCAAACTTGAGGTCTCGCACTCTACAGTTTTCTGCTCAAGAATTAATCACCTATCCCTAGAGAAGTTCCTAACATGAACTCCCCCTCTCTAGAGTTTTCTACTCAAGAATTATCCAGCTATGCCTAGAAAAGTTCCTAACATGAAGCCCCTTCTCTAGAGTTTTCTACTCAAGAATTAACAACCTATCCCTAGAAAGGTTCCTAACATGATGTCCCCCTCTCTAGAGTTTTCTACTCAAGAATTAACCAGATATGCCTAGAAAAGGTCCTAACATGAAGCCCCTTCTCTAGAGTTTTCTACTCAAGAATTAACCACTTATCCATAGAAAAGTCCCTAACATGAAGTCCCCTCACTACAGTTTTATACTCAAGATTTAACCACTTATCCTTAGAAATGTCCTAATATGAAGTCCCTCAATCTAGAGTTTTGTACTCAAGAATTAACATCTTACCCCTAGAAAGGTTCTTAACATGAAGTCCTCCTCTCTAGAGGTTTCAACTCAAGAATTAAACACCTATGCCTAAATAGGTTCCTAACATGAAATCCCCCTAACTAGAGTTTTCTACTCAAGAATTATCCACTTATCCCTAGAAAGGTTCCCAACATGAAGTCTCGCTCTCTACAGTTTCTACTCAAGAATTAGCCACCTATCACTAGAAACGTTCCTAACATGAACTCCCCCTCTCTAGAGTTTTCTCCTCAAGAATTAACCACCTATCCCTAGAAAGGTTCGTAACATGAAGTCCCCCTCACAAGAGTTTTCTACACAAGAATTAATCACTTATCCCTAGAAAGGTTCTTAACATGAAGTCCCACTCTCTAGAGTTTTCTACTTAACAATTAACTACCTATCCCTAGAAAGATCCTAATATGAAGTCCCTCTCTCTAGAGTTTTCTACTCAAGAATTAACAACTTATCCCTGGAATGGTTCCTAACATGAAGTCCCCCTCTCTAGAGTTTTCTACTCAAGAATTAACCACATATCACTAGAAAGATACATAACATGAAGTCCCCCTCTCTAGAGTTTTCTACTAAAGAATTATCCACTTATCCCTAGAAAGGTTCCCAACATGAAGTCTCGTTCTCTACAGTTTTCTACTCAAGAATTAATCACCTATCCCTGGACAAGTTCCTAACATGAACTCCCCCTCTCAAGAGTTTCCTACTCAAGAATTAACCACCTATCCCTAGAAAGGTTCCTAACATGAAATTCTATTCACTAGACTTTTCTACTCAAGTATTAACTACTTATCCCTAGAAAGGTTCTTAACATGAAGTTCCACTCGCTAGAGATTTTTACTCAAGAATTAACCACCTATGCCTAGAAAAGTTCCTAACATGAACTCCCCCTCTCAAGAGTTTCCTACTCAAGAATTAACCACCTATCCCTAGAAAGGTTCCTAACATGAAATTCTATTCACTAGACTTTTCTGCTCAAGTATTAACTACTTATCCCTAGAAAGGTTCTTAACATGAAGTTCCCCTCGCTAGAGATTTTTACTCAAGAATTAACCACCTATGCCTAGAAAAGTTCCTAACATGAAGCCCCCTCTCTAGAGTTTTCTACTCAAGAATTAAATACTTATCCCTAGAAAGATTCCTAACAGGAAGTCCCCATTTCTAGAATTTTCCACTCAAAAATTAACCACCTATCCCTAAAAAGGTTCATAACATGAAGTCCACATCTCTAGAGTTTTCTACTTAAGATATAACCACCTATCCCTAGAAAGATTATAAACATGAAGTGCCCCTCTCTAGAGTTTTCTACTCAAGAATAGAATTAACCACCTATCCCTAAAAAGGTCCCTAACATGAAGTCCCTCTCTCTAGAGTTTTCAACTTAAAAATTAACAACTTATCCCTGGAAAGGTTCCTAACATAAAGCCCCCTCTCTAGAGTTTTCTACTCGAGAATTAACAACCTATCCCTACAAAGATTCCTAAAATGAAGTCCCCATCTCTAGAGTTTTCTGCTCAAGAATTATCCACGTATCCCTAGAAAGGTTCCCAACATGAAGTCTCGCTATCTACAGTTTTCTGCTCAAGAATTAACCACCTATCACTAGAAATGTTCCTAACATAAACTCCACCTCTCTAGAGCTTTCTACTCAAGAATTATCCACCTATCCCTAGAAAGGTTCGTAACATGAAGTCCCCCCAATAGAGTTTTCTACACAAAAATTAACCACTTATTCTTAGAAAGTTTCTTGACATGAAGTCAACCTCTCTATAGTTTTCTACTCAAGAATTAACAACCTTTACTTTGAACGGTTCCTAACATGAAGTCCACCTCTCTAAAGGTTTCTGCTCAAGAATTAACCACGTATCCCTAGAAAGATTCATAACTTGAAGTCCACCTCTATAGAATTTTCTACTCAAGAATTAACCACCGGTCCCTAGAAAAGTACCTAACATAAAGTCCCACTCGCTAGAAATTCCTACTCAAGAATTAACCACGTATCCCTAGAAAGATTCATAACTTAAAGTCCCCCTCTCTAGAATTTTCTACTCAAGAATTAACCACCGGTCCCTAGAAAGGTACCTAACATGAAGTCCCACTCGCTGGAAATTCCTACTCAAGAATTAACCACTTATCCCTAGAAAGATTAATACAATGAAGTCTTCGTATCTAGAGTTTTCTACTCAAAAATTAACCACCTATCCTTAAATAAGTTCCTAACATGAAGCCCCCTCACTGGAGTTTTCTACTCAAGAATTAACAACTTATCCCTGGAACGGTTCCTAACATGAAGCCCCCTCTCTAGAGTTTTCTACTCGAAAATTAACCACCTATCCCTAGAAAGGTACTTAACATAAAGTCCCACTCGCTAGAAATTCCTACGCAAGAATTAACAACGTATCCCTAAAAAGATTCATAACTTAAAGTCCCCCTCTCTAGAATTTTCTACTCAAGAATTAACCACCGGTCCCTAGAAAGGTACCTAACATGAAGTCCCACTCGCTAGAAATTCCTACTCAAGAATTAACCACTTATCTCTAGAACAATTAATACAATGAAGTCCTCCTCTCTAGAGTTTTCTACTCAAAAATTATCCACTTATCCTTAAATAAGTTCCTAACATGAAGTCCCCCTCACTGGAGTTTTCTACTCAAGAATTAACGGCTTATGGCTAAAAAGGTTCTTAACATGAAGTCCCCCTTTCTAGAGCTTTCTACTCAAGAATTATCCACATATGGCTAGAAAGGTTCCTAACAAGAAGTCCCCATCTGTAGAGTTTTCTACTCAAGAAATAACCACCTATCCCTAGAAAGGTCCTAACATGAAATCCCTCTCTCTAGAGTTTTCTACTTAAGAATTAACAATTTATCCCTGGAAAGGTTCCTAACATGAAACCCCCTCTTTAGAGTTTTCTACTCAAGAATTAAATACCTATCCCTACAAAGATTCTTAACATGAAGTCCCCATCTCTAGAGTTTTCTACTCAAGAATTATCCACGTATCCCTAGAAAGGTTCTCAACATGAAAACTCGCTATCTACAGTTTTCTGCTCAAGAATTAACCACCTATCACTAGAAATGTTCCTAACATAAACTCCACCTCTCTAGAGCTTTCTACTCAAGAATTATCCACCTATCCCTAGAAAGGTTCACAACATGAAGTTCCCCCAATAGAGTTTTCTACACAAAAATTAACCACTTATTCTTAGAAAGTTTCTTAACGTGAAGTTCCCCTCTCTAGAGTTTTCTACTCAAGAATTAACCATTTATCCCTAGAAAGGTTCTTAACATGAAGTCCCCTCTCTATAGTTTTCTACTCAAGAATTAACAACCTATACCTTGAAAGGTTCCTAATATGAAGTCCACCTCTCTAAAGTTTTCTACTCAAGAATAAACCACGCATCCCTAGAAAGATTCATAACTTGAAGTCCACTTCTCTAGAATTTTCTACTCAAGAATTAACCACCGGTCCCTAGAAAGGTACCTAACATGAAGTCCCCCTCTCTAGAATTTTCTACTCAAGAATTAACCACCGGTTCCTAGAAAGGTACCTAACATGAAGTCCCACTCGCTAGAAATTCCTACTCAAGAATTAACCACCTATCCCTAGAAAGATTAATACAATGAAGTCCTCCTCTCTAGAGTTTTCTACTCAAAAATTATCCACGTATCTTTAAATAAATTCCTAACATGAAGTCCCCCTCACTTTAGTTTTCTACTCAAGAATGAACGGCTTATCGCTAGAAAGGTTCTTAACATGAAGTCCCCCTTTCTAGAGCTTTCTACTTAAGAATTATCCACATATGGCTAGAGGTTCCTAACAAGAAGTCCCCATCTGTAGAGTTTTCTACTCAAGAAATAACCACCTATCCCTAGAAAGGTTCCTAACTTGAGGTCTCGCACTCTACAGTTTTCTGCTCAAGAATTAATCACCTATCCCTAGAGAAGTTCCTAACATGAACTCCCCCTCTCTAGAGTTTTCTACTCAAGAATTATCCAGCTATGCCTAGAAAAGTTCCTAACATGAAGCCCCTTCTCTAGAGTTTTCTACTCAAGAATTAACAACCTATCCCTAGAAAGGTTCCTAACATGATGTCCCCCTCTCTAGAGTTTTCTACTCAAGAATTAACCAGATATGCCTAGAAAAGGTCCTAACATGAAGCCCCTTCTCTAGAGTTTTCTACTCAAGAATTAACCACTTATCCATAGAAAAGTCCCTAACATGAAGTCCCCTCACTACAGTTTTATACTCAAGATTTAACCACTTATCCTTAGAAATGTCCTAATATGAAGTCCCTCAATCTAGAGTTTTGTACTCAAGAATTAACATCTTACCCCTAGAAAGGTTCTTAACATGAAGTCCTCCTCTCTAGAGGTTTCAACTCAAGAATTAAACACCTATGCCTAAATAGGTTCCTAACATGAAGTCCTCCTCTCTAGAGTTTTCTACTCAAGAATTAAACACCTATGCCTAAATAGGTTCCTCACATGACGTCCAGCTCTCTAAAGTTTTCTACTCAAGAATTAAATACGTATCCCTAGAAAGATTCATAACTTGAAATCCACCTCTCTAGAAATTTCTACTCAAGAATTAACCACCGGTCCCTAGAAAGGTACCTAACATGAAATGTCACTCGCTAGAAATTCCTACTCAAGAATTAACCACGTATCCCTAAAAAGATTCATAACTTAAAGTTCCCCTCTCTAGAATTTTCTACCCAAGAATTAAACACGGGTCCCTAGAAAGGTACCAAACATGAAGTCCCACTGGCTAAAATTTATTACTCAAGAATTAACCACTTATCCCTAGAAAGATTAATACAATGAAGTCCTCCTCTCTAGAGTTTTCTACTCAAAAATTATCCACCTATCCTTAAATAAGTTCCTAACATGAAGTCCCCCTCACTGGAGTTTTCTACTCAAGAATGAACGGCTTATCGATAGAAAGGTTCTTAAGATGAAGTCCCCCTTTCTACAGCTTTCTACTCAAGAATTATCCACATATGGCTAGAAAGGTTCCTAACAAGAAGTCCTCCCCTCTAGTGTTTAATGCTCAAGAAGTATCCACTTATCCGTAGAAAGGTTCTTCACATTAAGTCTCGCTATCTAGAGTTTTCTACTGAAGAAATAACCACCTATCCATAGAAAGGTTCCTAACATGAAGTCCCCTCTCTAGAACTTTCTACTCAAGAATTAACCACCGGTCCCTAGAAGGGTACCTAACATGAAGTCCCAATCGCTAGAGTTTTCTACTCAAGAATTATCCACTTATCCCTTGAAAGGTTCACAACATAAAGTCTCGCTATCTACAGTTTTCTACTCAAGAATTAACCACCTATCACTAGAAAAGTTCCTAACATGAACTCCACCTCTCTAGAGCTTTCTACTCAAGAATTAACCACCTATCCCTAGAAACGTTCGTAACATTAAGTCCCCTACTCAAAAATTAACCACCTAAGCCTACAAAGGTTCCTAATAGGACGTCCTCCTCTCTAAAGTTTTCTACACAAGAGTTAACCACCTATCCCTAGAAAGGTTCCTAAAATGATGTCCCCATCTCTAGAGTTCTCTACTCAAGAATTAACCACCTATCCCTAAAAACATTAATAACATGCAGTCCCCCTCTCAAGAGTTTTCTACCCAAGTATTAACCACTTCTCCCTATAAAGGTCCTAACATGAAGTCCCTCTCTCTGGGGTTTTTGCACTCAAGAATTAACAACTTACCCCTGGAAAGGTACCTAACATGAAGTCCCCTCTCTAGAGTTTTCTACTACAAAATTAACCACCTATCCGTACAAAGATTCCAAACATGAAGTCCACATCTCCAGTTTTCTACTCAAGAATTATCCACTTATCCCTAGAAAGGTTTCTAACATTAAGTGTCGCTATCTACAGTTTTCACCCCAAGAAGTAACCACCTATCCCTAGAAAGATTCCTAACATGAATTCCCTATTTCTAGAATTTTCTACTCAAGAATTAACCACCTATCCCTAGAAAGATTCCTAACATGAATTCCCCTTTTCTAGAATTTTCTACTCAAGAATTAACCACCTATCCCTAGAAAGGTTCCTAACATGAAGTCCTCCTCTCTAGAGTTTTCTACTTAAGATATAACCACTTATCCCTAGAAAGATTAAACACTTGAATTACCCTTCTCTAGAATTTTCTACTCAAGAATTAACCACCTATCCCTAGAAATGTTCCTAACATGAAGTCCTTCTCTCTAGAGCTTTCTACTCAAGAAATATTCACTTATCCGTAGAAAGGTTTTAAACATGAAGTCTCGCTATCTAGAGTTTTCTACTCAAAAAATAACCACCTATCCCTTGAAAGGTTCCTAACATGATGTCTCGCTCTCTACAGATTTCTACTCAAGAATTAACCACCTATCCCTAAAAAGATTAATACCATGCAGTCCCCCTCTCAAGAGTTTTCTACCCAAGTATTAACCACTTATCCCTTGAAAGGTTCCTAACATGAAGTTCCCCTATCTAGAAGTTTCTACGCAAAAATTAACGACTTATCCCTCGAAAGGTCCTAACTTGAAGTCCCCCTCTCTAGAGTTTTCTATTGAAGAATTATCCACTATGCCTAGAAAAGTTCCTAACATGAAGCCCCCTCTGTAGAGTTTTCTACTCAAGAATTAACCACCTATCCCTAGAAAGATTGCTAACATGAAGTCCCCATTTCTAGAATTTTCTACTGAAGAATTAACCACATATCCCTAGAATGGTTCCTTACATGAAGTCCTCCTCTCTAGAGTTTTCTACTTAAGGTATAACCACTTATCCCTAGAAAGATTAATAACATGAATTCCACTTCTCTAGAGTTTTCTACTCAAGAATTATCCACTTATCCGTAGAAAGGTTCTTAACATAAGGTCTCGCTATCTAGAGTTTTCTACTCAAGAAATAACCACCTATCGCTTGAAAGGTTCCTAACATGAAATTTTCCTCACTAGAGTTTTCTACTCAAGTATTAACCACTTAACCACTTAACCATAGAAAGGTTCTTAACATAAAGTTCCCCTCTCTAGAGTTTTCTACTCAAGAATTAACCACTTATCCCTAGAAAGGTTCTTAATATGAAGTTCCCCAATCAAGATTTTTCTTCTCAAGAAATAACCACTTATCCCTAGAAAGTTTCCCAACATGAAGTCTCGCTATCTACAGTTTTCTACTCAAGAATAAACCATTTATCACTAGAAAAGTTCCTAACATGAAATCCACCTCTCTAGAGATTTCTACTCAAGAATTAGCCACCTATCCCTAGAAATTTTCGTAACATGAAGTACCCCCCACTAAAGTTTTCTACACAAAAATTAACCACATATGCCTAGAAATGTTCCTAAAAGGATGTCCCCCTCTCTAGAATTTTTTACTCAAGAAATAAACACGTATCCCTAGAAAGATTAATAACATGAAGTTCCCCTCTCTAGAACTTTCTACTCAAAAGTTACCCACTTATCCCTAGAAAGGTCCTAACATGAAGTCCCTCTCTCTAGAGTTTTGTACTCAAGAAATAACCACCTATGCCTAGAAAAGGTCCTACCATGAAGCCCCCTTTCTAGAGTTTTCTACTCAAGAATTAACCACATATCCCTAGAAAGGTTCCTAACATGAAGTCCCCATTTCTAGAAGTTTCTACTGAAGAATTAACCACCTATCCGTAGAAAGGTTCCTAACATGAAGTCCTCCTCTCTAGAGTTTTCTACTTAATATATAACCACCTATCCCTAGAAAAATTAATAACATGAATTCCATTTCTCTAGAGTTTTCTACTCAAGAACTAACCACCTATCCCTAGAAAGGTTCTTAACATGAAGTCCCCATTTCTAGAAGTTTCTACAGAAGAATTAACCACCTATCCGTAGAAAGGTTCCTAACATGAAGTCCTCCTCTCTGGAGTTTTCTACTTAATGTATAACCCCCCTATACCTAGAAAGATTAATAACATGAATTCCATTTCTCTAGAGTTTTCTACACAAGAACTAACCACCTATCCCTAGAAAGGTTTATAACATGAAGTCCTCCTCTCTAGAGTTTTCTACTTAAGATATAACCACTTATCCCTAGAATGATCAAACACATGAATTACCCTTCTAAAGAGTTTTCTACTCAAGAATTAACCACCTATCCCTAGAAATGTTCCTAACATGAAGTCCTTCTCTCTAGAGTTTTCTACTCAAGAAATATTCACTTATCCGTAGAAAGGTTCTTAACATGAAGTCTCGCTATCTAGAGTTTTCTACTCAAAAAATAACCACCTATCCCTTGAAAGATTCCTAACATGATGTCTCGCTCCCTACAGCTTTCTACTAAAGAATTAGCCACCTATCCCTAGAAATGTTCCTAACATGAAATTTTCCCCACTAAAATCTTCTACTCCAGAATTAACCACCTATCCTTAGAAAGGTTCGTAACATTAAGTCCCCCCCAACTAGAGTTTTCTACACAAAAATTAACCACCTATGCCTACAAAGGTTCCTAACATGACGTCCTCCTCTCTAAAGTTTTCTACTCAAAAATTAACCACCTATCCCTAAAAAGAATAATAACATGCAGTCCCCCTCTCTAGAGTTTTCTCCTCACGAAATAACCACTTATCCCTAGAAAGGTTCTTAACATGAAGTCTCGCTACTAGAGTTTTCTGCTCAAAAAATAGCCACCTATCCCTTGAAAGGTTCCTAACATGAAATTTTCCTCACTAAAGTTTTCTACTCAAGTATTAACCACCTATCCCTAGAAAGGTTCCTAACCTGAAATTTTCCTCACTAAAGTTTTCTACTAAAGTATTAACCTCTTAACCCTAGAAAGGTTCTTAACATAAAGTTCCCCTCTCTAGAGGTTTCTACTCAAGAATTATCCACTTATCCCTAGAAAGGTTCACAACATAGAGTCTCGCTATCTACAGTTTTCTACTCAAGAATTAACCACCTATCCCTACAAAAGTTCCTAAAATGATGTCCCCCTCTCTAGAGTTTTCTACTCAAGAATTAACCACCTATCCCTAAAAAGATTAATAATATGCAGTCCCCCTCTCAAGAGTTTTCTACCCAAGTATTAACCACTTATCCCTTGAAAGGTTCCTAACATGAAGTTCCCCTATCTAGAAGTTTCTACGCAAAAATTAACAACTTATCCCTCGAAAGGTCCTAACTTGAACTCCCCCTCTCTAGAGTTTTCTACTGAAGAATTATCCACTATGCCTAGAAACGTTCCTAACATGAAGTCCCCCCTGTAGAGTTTTCTACTCAAGAATTAACCACCTATCCCTAGAAAGATTGCTAACATGAAGTCCCCATTTCTAGAATTTTCTACTGAAGAATTAACCACCTATCCCTAGAAAGGTTCCTTACATGAAGTCCTCCTCTCTAGAGTTTTCTACTTAAGGTATAACCACTTATCCCTAGAAAGATTAATAACATGAATTCCCCTTCTCTAGAGTTTTCTACTCAAGAATTATCCACTTATCCGTAGAAAGGTTTTTAACATGAGGTCTCGCTATCTAGAGTTTTCTACTCAATAAATAACCACCTATCCCTTGAAAGGTTCCTAACATGAACTATCGCTCTCTACAGTTCTCTACTCAAGAACTAACCACCTATCCTTAGAAAGGTTCCTAACATGAAATTTTCCTCACTAGAGTTTTCTACTCAAGTATTAACCACTTAACCATAGAAAGGTTCTTAACATAAAGTTCCCCTCTCTAGAGTTTTCTACACAAGAACTAACCACCTATCCCTAGAAAGGTTTATAACATGAAGTCCTCCTCTCTAGAGTTTTCTACTTAAGATATAACCACTTATCCCTAGAATGATCAAACACATGAATTACCCTTCTCCAGAGTTTTCTACTCAAGAATTAACCACCTATCCCTAGAAATGTTCCTAACATGAAGTCCTTCTCTCTAGAGTTTTCTACTCAAGAAATATTCACTTATCTGTAGAAAGGTTCTTAACATGAAGTCTCGCTATCTAGAGTTTTCTACTCAAAAAACAACCACCTATCCCTTGAAAGATTCCTAACATGATGTCTCGCTCTCTACAGCTTTCTACTCAAGAATTAACCACCTGTCCCTAGAAATGTTCCTAACATGAAATTTTCCCCACTAAAATTTTCTACTCAAGAATTAACCACCTATCCTTAGAAAGGTTCGTAACATTAAGTCCCCACCCAACTAGAGTTTTCTACTCAAGAATTAACCACCTATCCCTAAAAAGAATAATAACATGCAGTCCCCCTCTCTAGAGTTTTCTCCTCACGAAATAACCACTTATCCCTAGAAAGGTTCTTAACATGAAGTCTCGCTATCTAGAGTTTTCTGCTCAAAAAATAGCCACCTATCCCTTGAAAGGTTCCTAACATGAAATTTTCCTCACTAAAGTTTTCTACTCAAGTATTAACCACCTATCCCTAGAAAGGTTCCTAACATGAAATTTTCCTCACTAAAGTTTTCTACTAAACTATTAACCTCTTAACCCTAGAAAGGTTCTTAACATAAAGTTCCCCTCTCTAGAGGTTTCTACTCAAGAATTATCCACTTATCCCTAGAAAGGTTCACAACATAAAGTCTCGCTATCTACAGTTTTCTACTCAAGAATTAACCACCTATCACTAGAAAAGTTCCTAACTTGAACTCCACCTCTCTAGATCTTTCTACACAAAAATTAACCACCTTTGCCTACAAAGGTTCCTAACATGACGTCCTCCTCTCTTAAGTTTTCTACTCAAGAATTAACCACCTATCCCTAAAAAGGTTCCTAAAATGATGTCCCCCTCTCTAGAGTTTTCTACTCAAGAATTAACCACCTATCCCTAAAAAGATTAATAACATGCAGTCCCCCTCTCAAGAGTTTTCTACCCAAGTATTAACCACTTATCCCTTGAAAGGTTCCTAACATGAAGTTCCCCTATCTAGAAGTTTCTACCCAAAAATTAACGACTTATCCCTCGAAAGGTCCTAACTTGAAGTCCCCCTCTCTAGAGTTTTCTACTGAAGAATTATCCACTATGCCTAGAAAAGTTCCTAACATGAAGCCCCCTCTGTAGAGTTTTCTACTCAAGAATTAACCACCTATCCCTAGAAAGATTGCTAACATGAAGTCCCCATTTCTAGAATTTTCTACTGAAGAATTAACCACCTATCCCTAGAAAGGTTCCTTACATGAAGTCCTCCTCTCTAGAGTTTTCTACTTAAGGTATAACTACTTATCCCTAGAAAGATTAATAACATGAATTCCCTTTCTCCAGAGTTTTCTACTCAAGAATTATCCACTTATCCGTAGAAAGGTTCTTAACATGAAGTCTCGCTATCTAGAGTTTTCTACTTAAAAAATAACCACCTATCCCTTGAAAGATTCCTAACATGATGTCTCGCTCTCTACAGCTTTCTACTCAAGAATTAGCCACCTATCTCTAGAAATGTTCCTAACATGAAATTTTCCCCACTAAAATTTTCTACTCAAGAATTAACCACCTATCCTTAGAAAGGTTCGTAACATTAAGTCCCCCCAACTAGAGTTTTCTACACAAAAATTAACCACCTATGCCTATAAAGGTTCCTAACATGACGTCCTCCTCTCTAAAGTTTTCTACTCAAGAATTAACCACCTATCCCTAAAAAGAATAATAACATGCAGTCCCCCTCTCTAGAGCTTTCTCCTCACGAAATAACCACTTATCCCTAGAAAGGTTCTTAACATGAAGTCTCGCTATCTAGAGTTTTCTACTCAAAAAATAGCCACCTATCCCTTGAAAGGTTCCTAACATGAAGTCTCGCTGTCTAGAGTTTTCTACCCAAGAACTAACCACCTATCCCTAGAAAGGTTCCTAACATGAAATTTTCCTCACTAAAGTTTTCTACTAAGGTATTAACCTCTTAACCCTAGAAAGGTTCTTAACATAAAGTTCCCCTCTCTAGAGGTTTCTACTCAAGAATTATTCACTTATCCCTAGAAAGGTTCACAACATAAAGTCTCGCTATCTACAGTTTTCTACTCAAGAATTAACCACCTATCATTAGAAAAGTTCCTAACTTGAACTCCACCTCTCTAGATCTTTCTACACAAAAATTAACCACCTCTGCCTACAAAGGTTCCTAACATGACGTCCTCCTCTCTTAAGTTTTCTACTCAAGAATTAACCACCTATCCCTAGAATGGTTCCTAAAATGATGTCCCCCTCTCCAGAGTTTTCTACTCAAGAATTAACCACCTATCCCTAAAAAGATTAATAACATGCAGTCCCCCTCTCAAGAGTTTTCTACCCAAGTATTAACCACTTATCATTTGAAAAGTTCCTAACATGAAGTTCCCCTATCTAGAAGTTTCTACGCAAAAATTAACGACTTATCCCTCGAAAGGTCCTAACTTGAAGTCCCCTCTCTAGAGTTTTCTACTGAAGAATTATCCACTATGCCTAGAAAAGTTCCTAACATGAAGCCCCCTCTGTAGAGTTTTCTACTCAAGAATTAACCACCTATCCCTAGAAAGATTGCTAACATGAAGTCCCCATTTCTAGAATTTTCTACTGAAGAATTAACCACCTATCCCTAGAAAGGTTCCTTACATGAAGTCCTCCTCTCTAGAGTTTTCTACTTAAGGTATAACCACTTATCCCTAGACAGATATAACCACTTATCCCTAGAAAGATTAATAACATGAATTCCCCTTCTCTAGAGTTTTCTACTCAAGAATTATCCACTTATCCGTAGAAAGGTTCTTAACATGAAGTCTCGCTATCTAGAGTTTTCTACTCAAGAAATAACAACCTATCCCTTGAAAGGTTCCTAACATGAACTATCGCTCTCTACAGTTCTCTACTCAAGAACTAACCACCTATCCTTAGAAAGGTTCCTGACATGAAATTTTCCTCACTAGAGTTTTCTACTCAAGTATTAACCACTTAACGATTGAAAGGTTCTTAACATAAAGTTCCCCTCTCTAGAGTTTTCTACTCAAGAATTAACCACTTATCCCTAGAAAGGTTCTTAATATGAAGTTCCCCCCTCAAGATTTTTCTTCGCAAGAAATAACCACTTATCGCTAGAAAGTTTCCCAACATGAAGTCTCGCTATCTACAGTTTTCTACTCACGAATAGACCATTTATCACTAGAAACGTTCCTAACATGAAATCCACCTCTCTAGAATTTTCTACTCAAGAAATAAGCACGTATCCCTAAAAAGATTAATAACATGAAGTTCCCCTCTCTAGAACTTTCTACTCAAAAGTTACCCACTTATCCCTAGGAAGGTCCTAACATGAAGTCCCTCTCTCTAGAGTTTTGTACTCAAGAAATAACCACCTATGCCTAGAAAAGTTTCTACCATGAAGCCCCCTTTCTAGAGTTTTCTACTCAAGAATTAACCACATATCCCTAGAAAGGTTCCTAACATGAAGTCCCCATTTCTAGAAGTTTCTACTGAAGAATTAACCACCTATCCGTAGAAAGGTTCCTAACATGAAGTCCTCCTCTCTAGAGTTTTCTACTTAATATATAACCACCTATCCCTAGAAAGATTAATAACATGAATTCCATTTCTCTAGAGTTTTCTACACAAGAACTAACCACCTATCCCTAGAAAGGTTCCTAACATGAAGTCCTCCTCTCTAGAGTTTTCTACTTAAGATATAACCACTTATCCCTAGAATGATCAAACACATGAATTACCCTTCTCCAGAGTTTTCTACTCAAGAATTAACCACCTATCCCTAGAAATGTTCCTAACATGAAGTCCTTCTCTCTAGAGTTTTCTACTCAAGAAATATTCACTTATCTGTAGAAAGGTTCTTAACATGAAGTCTCGCTATCTAGAGTTTTCTACTCAAAAAACAACCACCTATCCCTTGAAAGATTCCTAACATGATGTCTCGCTCTCTACAGCTTTCTACTCAAGAATTAACCACCTGTCCCTAGAAATGTTCCTAACATGAAATTTTCCCCACTAAAATTTTCTACTCAAGAATTAACCACCTATCCTTAGAAAGGTTCGTAACATTAAGTCCCCACACAACTAGAGTTTTCTACTCAAGAATTAACCACCTATCCCTAAAAAGAATAATAACATGCAGTCCCCCTCTCTAGAGTTTTCTCCTCACGAAATAACCACTTATCCCTAGAAAGGTTCTTAACATGAAGTCTCGCTATCTAGAGTTTTCTGCTCAAAAAATAGCCACCTATCCCTTGAAAGGTTCCTAACATGAAATTTTCCTCACTAAAGTTTTCTACTCAAGTATTAACCACCTATCCCTAGAAAGGTTCCTAACATGAAATTTTCCTCACTAAAGTTTTCTACTAAACTATTAACCTCTTAACCCTAGAAAGGTTCTTAACATAAAGTTCCCCTCTCTAGAGGTTTCTACTCAAGAATTATCCACTTATCCCTAGAAAGATTCACAACATAAAGTCTCGCTATCTACAGTTTTCTACTCAAGAATTAACCACCTATCACTAGAAAAGTTCCTAACTTGAACTCCACCTCTCTAGATCTTTCTACACAAAAATTAACCACCTTTCCTACAAAGGTTCCTAACATGACGTCCTCCTCTCTTAAGTTTTCTACTCAAGAATTAACCACCTATCCCTAAAAAGGTTCCTAAAATGATGTCCCCCTCTCTAGAGTTTTCTACTCAAGAATTAACCACCTATCCCTAAAAAGATTAATAACATGCAGTCCCCCTGTCAAGAGTTTTCTACCCAAGTATTAACCACTTATCCCTTGAAAGGTTCCTAACATGAAGTTCCCCTATCTAGAAGTTTCTACCCAAAAATTAACGACTTATCCCTCGAAAGGTCCTAACTTGAAGTCCCCCTCTCTAGAGTTTTCTACTGAAGAATTATCCACTATGCCTAGAAAAGTTCCTAACATGAAGCCCCCTCTGTAGAGTTTTCTACTCAAGAATTAACCACCTATCCCTAGAAAGATTGCTAACATGAAGTCCCCATTTCTAGAATTTTCTACTGAAGAATTAACCACCTATCCCTAGAAAGGTTCCTTACATGAAGTCCTCCTCTCTAGAGTTTTCTACTTAAGGTATAACTACTTATCCCTAGAAAGATTAATAACATGAATTCCCTTTCTCCAGAGTTTTCTACTCAAGAATTATCCACTTATCCGTAGAAAGGTTCTTAACATGAAGTCTCGCTATCTAGAGTTTTCTACTTAAAAAATAACCACCTATCCCTTGAAAGATTCCTAACATGATGTCTCGCTCTCTACAGCTTTCTACTCAAGAATTAGCCACCTATCTCTAGAAATGTTCCTAACATGAAATTTTCCCCACTAAAATTTTCTACTCAAGAATTAACCACCTATGCTTAGAAAGGTTCGTAACATTAAGTCCCCCCCAACTAGAGTTTTCTACACAAAAATTAACCACCTATGCCTATAAAGGTTCCTAACATGACGTCCTCCTCTCTAAAGTTTTCTACTCAAGAATTAACCACCTATCCCTAAAAAGAATAATAACATGCAGTCCCCCTCTCTAGAGCTTTCTCCTCACGAAATAACCACTTATCCCTAGAAAGGTTCTTAACATGAAGTCTCGCTATCTAGAGTTTTCTACTCAAAAAATAGCCACCTATCCCTTGAAAGGTTCCTAACATGAAGTCTCGCTGTCTAGAGTTTTCTACCCAAGAACTAACCACCTATCCCTAGAAAGGTTCCTAACATGAAAGTTTCCTCACTAAAGTTTTCTACTCAAGTATTAACCACCTATCCCTAGAAAGGTTCCTAACATGAAATTTTCCTCACTAAAGTTTTCTACTAAGGTATTAACCTCTTAACCCTAGAAAGGTTCTTAACATAAAGTTCCCCTCTCTAGAGGTTTCTACTCAAGAATTATTCACTTATCCCTAGAAAGGTTCACAACATAAAGTCTCGCTATCTACAGTTTTCTACTCAAGAATTAACCACCTATCATTAGAAAAGTTCCTAACTTGAACTCCACCTCTCTAGATCTTTCTACACAAAAATTAACCACCTCTGCCTACAAAGGTTCCTAACATGACGTCCTCCTCTCTTAAGTTTTCCACTCAAGAATTAACCACCTATCCCTAGAAAGGTTCCTAAAATGATGTCCCCCTCTCCAGAGTTTTCTACTCAAGAATTAACCACCTATCCCTAAAAAGATTAATAACATGCAGTCCCCCTCTCAAGAGTTTTCTACCCAAGTATTAACCACTTATCATTTGAAAAGTTCCTAACATGAAGTTCCCCTATCTAGAAGTTTCTACGCAAAAATTAACGACTTATTCCTCGAAAGGTCCTAACTTGAAGTCCCCCTCTCTAGAGTTTTCTACTGAAGAATTATCCACTATGCCTAGAAAAGTTCCTAACATGAAGCCCCCTCTGTAGAGTTTTCTACTCAAGAATTAACCACCTATCCCTAGAAAGATTGCTAACATGAAGTCCCCATTTCTAGAATTTTCTACTGAAGAATTAACCACCTATCCCTAGAAAGGTTCCTTACATGAAGTCCTCCTCTCTAGAGTTTTCTACTTAAGGTATAACCACTTATCCCTAGACAGATATAACCACTTATCCCTAGAAAGATTAATAACATGAATTCCCCTTCTCTAGAGTTTTCTACTCAAGAATTATCCACTTATCCGTAGAAAGGTTCTTAACATGAAGTCTCGCTATCTAGAGTTTTCTACTCAAGAAATAACAACCTATCCCTTGAAAGGTTCCTAACATGAACTATCGCTCTCTACAGTTCTCTACTCAAGAACTAACCACCTATCCTTAGAAAGGTTCCTGACATGAAATTTTCCTCACTAGAGTTTTCTACTCAAGTATTAACCACTTAACGATTGAAAGGTTCTTAACATAAAGTTCCCCTCTCTAGAGTTTTCTACTCAAGAATTAACCACTTATCCCTAGAAAGGTTCTTAATATGAAGTTCCCCCCTCAAGATTTTTCTTCGCAAGAAATAACCACTTATCGCTAGAAAGTTTCCCAACATGAAGTCTCGCTATCTACAGTTTTCTACTCACGAATAGACCATTTATCACTAGAAACGTTCCTAACATGAAATCCACCTCTCTAGAATTTTCTACTCAAGAAATAAGCACGTATCCCTAAAAAGATTAATAACATGAAGTTCCCCTCTCTAGAACTTTCTACTCAAAAGTTACCCACTTATCCCTAGGAAGGTCCTAACATGAAGTCCCTCTCTCTAGAGTTTTGTACTCAAGAAATAACCACCTATGCCTAGAAAAGTTTCTACCATGAAGCCCCCTTTCTAGAGTTTTCTACTCAAGAATTAACCACATATCCCTAGAAAGGTTCCTAACATGAAGTCCCCATTTCTAGAAGTTTCTACTGAAGAATTAACCACCTATCCGTAGAAAGGTTCCTAACATGAAGTCCTCCTCTCTAGAGTTTTCTACTTAATATATAACCACCTATCCCTAGAAAGATTAATAACATGAATTCCATTTCTCTAGAGTTTTCTACACAAGAACTAACCACCTATTCCTAGAAAGGTTCCTAACATGAAGTCCTCCTCTCTAGAGTTTTCTACTTAAGATATAACCACTTATCCCTAGAATGATCAAACACATGAATTACCCTTCTCCAGAGTTTTCTACTCAAGAATTAACCACTTGTCCCTAGAAAGGTTCCTAACATGAAGTCTCCCTCTCAAGAGTTTTCGCTTCAAGAATTAACCACCTATCCCTACAAAGGTTCCTAACATAAAATCCCCTTCAGTGGAGTTTTCTACTCAAGAACTAACCACTTATCAATAGAAGGGTTCCTAACATGAAATCTCTTCTCTACAGTATTCTACACAAGGATCAATCACCTATGACTAGAAAGGTTCCTAACATGAAGCCCCCTTCTCTAGTGTTTTCTACTCAAGAATTAACCATTTATCCCTAGAAAGGTTCCTAACATGAAGTCCCCCTTTTTAGAGTTTTCTAATCAAGGATTAACCACTTATCCCTAGAAAAGTTTTTAACATGAAGTCCCCCCTCTCTAGAGTTTTCTACTCAAGAATTAACCACTTATCCTTAGAAAGGTTCTTAATATCAAGTCCCCCCTATCTAGAGTTTTCCACTCGAGAATTAAACACATACCCATAGAAACGTTCCTAACATAAAGTCCTCCTCTCTAGATTTTTCTACACAAGAATTCACCACTTGTCCCTAGAAAGGTTCCTAACAAGAAGCTTCCTCTCTAAAGTTTTCTACTCAAGAATTGACCAATTATCCCTAAAAAGGTTACTAACATGAAGTCTTCCTCTCTAGAGTTTTCACCTCAAGAATTAGGCACTTATCCCCAGAAAGGTTCTTAAAATGAAGTCCCCCTCTCTAGAGTTTTCTGTTCAAAAATTAACCATTTATCCCTAGAAATGTTCCTAGCATGAAGTCCCCCTCTCTAGAGATTTCTACACAAAGATTAACCACCTGTCCCTAGAAAGGTTCCTAACATGAAGTCTCCCTCTCTAAAGTTTTCTACTCAAGAATTAACCAGTTATGCCTAGAAAGGTTCTTAACATGAAGGCCCTTCCTCTCTAGAGTTTTCTACTCAAGAATTAACCACTTATCCCTAGACAGGTTTCTAACATGAAGTCCCGCTCACTACAGTTCCTATTCAAAAATTAACCACTCATCCCTACAAAGGTACCTAAACTGAATTCCCCTTTTGTAGAGTTTTCTACTGACGAATTAACCATTTATGCCCAGAAATGTTCCTAACATGAATTCCCCTTTTGTAGAGTTTTCTACTGACGAATTAACCATTTATGCCCAGAAATGTTCCTAACATGAAGTCCCTTTCTCTAGAATGTTCTACTGAAGAATTAACCACCTGTCCCTAGAAAGGTTCCTAACATGAAGCCCCCCTCTCTAGAGTTTTCTACTTAAGAATTAACCATTTATCGCTAGAAAGGTTCCTAACATGAAGTCCCCCTCTCTAGAGATTTCTACTCAAGAATTAACCAGTTATGCCTAGAAAGGTTCTTAACATGAAATCCCCCTCTCTAGAGTTTTATACTCAAGAATTAACCACTTATACCTAAAAAGAATCTAAACATGAAGCGTTCCTCTCTAGAATTTTTTGCTTAAGAATTAACTCTTATCCCTTGAAAGGTTCCTAACATGAAGTCCCCCTCCCTAGCATTTTCTACTCAAACAATAACCACTTACCCCTAGAAAGGTTCCTAACATGAAGTCCCGATCACTACAGTTCCTACTCAAAAATTAACAACACATCCCTACAAACGTACCTGAATTGAATTCCCCTTTTCTAGAGTTTTCTACTGAAGAATTAGCCATTTATCCCTAGAAAGGTTCCTAACATGAAGCGCCTTCTCTAAAGATTTCTACTCAAGAATTAACCACTTACCCCTTGAAAGGTTACTAACATGAAATCTTCCTCTCTAGAGTTTTCTGCTCAAGAATTAACCACTTATCCCCAGAAATGTTCCTAACATGAAGTTCCTTTCTCTAGAATGTTCCACTCAAGAATTAACAACTTGTCTCTAGACAGGTTCCTAACATGAAGCGCCTTCTCTAGAGTTTTATACTTAAGAATTAACCATTTATCCCTAGAAAGGTTCCTAACATGAAGTACCCCTTTTTAGAGTTTTCTACCCAAGCATTAACCACTTATCCCTAGAAAAGTTCTTAACATGAAGTCCCCCTCTCTTGAGTTTTCTACTCAAGTGTTAACCACTTATCCCTAGAAAGATTCTTAATGCAGAAGTCCCCCCTCTCTAGAGTTTTCTACTCAAGAATTAACCACATACCCATGGAAACGTTCCTAACATGAAGTCCTCCTCTCTAGATTTTTCTACTCAAGAATTAACCACTTGTCCCTAGAAAGATTCCTAACATGAAGTCCCCTTTTCTAGAGTTTTCTACTGAAGAATTAACTATTTATCCCTAGAAAGGTTCCTAACATGAAGCTTCCTCTCTAAAGTTTTCTACTCAAGAATTGACCAATTATTACGAAAAAGGTTACTAACATGAAGTCTCCCTCTCTAGAGTTTTCTCCTCAAGAATTAAGCACTTATCCCCAGAAAGGTTCCTAAAATGAAGTCCCCCTCTCTAGAGTTTTCTGTTCAAAAATTAACCATTTATCCCTAGAAATGTTCCTAGCATGAAGTCCAACTCTCTAGAGATTTCTACACAAAGATTAACCACCTGTCCCTAGAAAGGTTCCTAACATTAAGTTCCCCTCTCTAAAGTTTTCTACTCAAGAATTAACCAGTTATGCCTAGAAAGGTTCTTAACATGAAGGCCCTTCCTCTTCTTGGTTATTGTTCTTCTTGGTTATTGTTTGAGTTTTCTTCTAACCACTTATCCGTAGACAGGTTCCTAACATGAAGTCCCGCTCACTACAGTTCCTACTCAAAATTTAAGAACTCATCCCTACAAACGTACCTGAAATGAATTCCCATTTTCTAGAGTTTTCTACTGAAGAATTAACCATTTATCCGTAGAAAGGTTCCTAACATGAAGCACCCTCTCTAAAGTTTTCTACTCAAAAATTAACCACTTATCCCTTAAAAGGTTACTAACATGAAATCTTCCTCTCTAGAGTTTTCTGCTCAAGAATTAACCACTTATCCCCAGAAATGTTCCTAACATGAAGTTCCTTTCTCCAGAATGTTCTACTCAAGAATTAACCACTTGTCCCTAGACAGGTTCCTAACATGAAGCCCCCTCTCTAGAGTTTTATACTTAAGAATTAACCATTTATCCCTAGAAAGGTTCCTAACATGAAGTCCCCCTTTTTAGAGTTTTCTACTCAAGCACTAACCACTTATCCCTAGAAAGGTTCTTAACATGAAGTCCCCCCTCTCTTGAGTTTTATACTCAAGAGTTAACCACTTATCCCTAGAAAGATTCTTAATATGAAGTCCCCCCTCTCTGGAGTTTTCTACTCAAGAATTAACCACATACCCATAGAAACGTTCCTAACATGAAGTCCTCCTCTCTAGATTTTTCTACTCAAGAATTAACCACTTGTCCCTAGAAAGGTTCCTAACATGAAGTCTCCCTCTCAAGAGTTTTCGGTTCAAGAATTAACCACCTATCCCTACAAAGGTTCCTAACATAAAATCCCCTTCACTTGAGTTTTCTACTCAAGAATTAATCACGTATCAATAGAAGGGTTCCTAACATGAAGCCCCCTTCTCTAGTGTTTTCTACTCAAGAATTAACCATTTATCCCTAGAAAGGTTCCTAACATGAAGTCCCCTTTTTAGAGTTTTCTACTCAAGGATTAACCACTTATCTCTAGAAAAGTTTTTAACATGAAGTCCCCCCTCTCTAGAGTTTTCTACTCAAGAATTAAACACATACCCATGGAAACGTTCCTAACATAAAGTCCTCCTCTCTAGATTTTTCTACTCAAGAATTAACCACTTGTCTCTAGAAAGGTTCCTAACATGAAGTCCCCTTTTCTGGAGTTTTCTACTGAAGAATTAACTATTTATCCCTAAAAAGGTTCCTAACATAAAGCTTCCTCTCTGAAGTTTTCTACTCAAGAGTTGACCAATTTTCCCTAAAAAGGTTACTAACATGAAGTCTTCCTCTCTAGAGTTTTCTCCTCAAGAATTAACCACTTATCCCCAAAAGGTTCCCAAAATGAAGTCCCCCTCTCTAGAGTTTTCTGTTCAAAAATTAACCATTTCTCCGTAGAAAGGTTCGTAGCATGACGTCCCCCTCTCTAGAGATTTCTACACAAATATTAACCACCTGTCCCTAGAAAGGTTCCTAACATGAAGTCCCACTCTCTAGAGTTGTGTACGTAAGAATTAACCATTTATCCCTAGAAAGGTTCCTAACATGAAGTCCCCCTATCTAAAGTTTTCTACTTAAGAATTAACCAGTTATGCCTAGAAAGGTTCTTAATATGAAGTCCCCCCTCTCTAGAGTTTTCTACTCAAGAATTAACCACTTATACCTAAAAAGGTTTTAAACATGAAGCGTTCCTCTCTAGAGTTTTTTGCTCAAGAATTAACCACTTATCCCTTGAAAGGTTCCTAACATGAAGTCCCCCTTCCTAGCATTTTCTACTCAAACAATAACCACTTATCTTTAGAAAGGTTCCTAACATGAAGTCCCGCTCACTACAGTTCCTACTCAAAAATTAACCACTCATCCCTACATAGGTACCTGAAATGAATTCCCCTGTTCTGGAGTTTTCTACTGAAGTATTAACCATTTATCACTAGAAAGGTTCCGAACATGTAGCACCCTCTCTAAAGTTTTCTACTCAAGAATTAACCACTTATCCCTAGAAAGGTTACTAACATGAAGTCCCCCTCACTAGCATTTTCTACTCAAACAATAACCATTTATTCCTAGAAAGGTTCCTAGCAAAAAGTCCCCCTCTACAGAGATTTCTACACAAAGATTAACCACCTGTCCCTAGAAAGGTTCCTAACATGAATTCCCCCTCTCTAGAGTTTTGTACTTAAGAAATAACCATTTATCCCTAGAAAAGTTCTTAACATGAAGTCCCCCTTACTAGAGTTTTCTACTCAAGTATTAACCACTTATCCCTAGGAAGGTTCTTAATATGAAGTCCCCACCCTCTCTAGAGTTTTCTACTCAAGAATTAACCACATACCCATAGAAACGTTCCTAACATGAAGCCCCCTCTCTGGAGTTTTATAATTAAGAATTAACCATTTATCCCTAGAAAGGTTCCTAACATGAAGTCCCCCTTTTTAGAGTTTTCTACTCAAGCATTAACCACTTATCCCTAGAAAAGTTCTTAACATGAAGTCCCCCTCTCTTGAGTTTTCTACTCAAGAGTTAACCACTTATCCCTAGAAAGATTCTTAATAGAAAGTCCCCATTCTCTAGAGTTTTCTACTCAAGAATTAACCACATACCCATGGAAACGTTCCTAACATGAAGTCCTCCTCTCTAGATTTTTCTACTCAAGAATTAACCACTTGTCCCTAGAAAGGTTACTAACATGAAGTCACCCTCTCAAGAGTTTTCGCTTCAAGAATTAACCACCTATCCCTACAAAGGTTCCTAACATAAAATCCCCTACAGTGGAGTTTTCTACTCAAGAATTAACCACTTATCAATAGAAGGGTTCCTAACATGGTCTCTTCTCTACAGTATTCTACTCAAGGATCAACCACCTATGACTAGAAAGGTTCCTAACATGAAGCCCTCTTCTCTAGTGTCTTCTACTCAAGAATTAACCATTTATCCCTAGAAAGGTTCCAAACATGAAGTCCCCCTTTTTAGAGTTTTCTACTCAAGGATTAACCACTTATCCCTAGAAAAGTTTTTAACATGAAGTCACCCTATCTAGAGTTTTCTACTCAAGAATTAAACACATACCCATAGAAACGTTACTAACATAAAGTCCTCCTCTCTAGATTTTTCTACTCAAGAATTAACCACTTGTCCCTAGAAAGGTTCCTAACATGAAGTCCCCTTTTCTAGAGTTTTCTACTGAAGAATTAACTATTTATCCCTAGAAAGGTTCCAAACATGAAGCTTCCTCTCTAAAGTTTCCTACTCAAGAATTGACCAATTATCCCTAAAAAGGTTACTAACATGAAGTCTTCCTCTCTAGAGTTTTCTCCTCAAGAATTAACCACTTATCCCCAGAAATGTTCCTAACATGAAGTCTCTTTCTCTAGAATGTTCTACTCAAGAATTAACCACTTGTCCCTAGAATGGTTCCTAACATCAAGCCCCCTCCCTAGAGTTTTCTACTTAAGAATTACCCATTTATCCCTAGAAAGGTTACTAACATGAAGTCCCCCTCTCCCTCTCTAGAGTTTTCTAGTCTAGAATTAACCACTTATCCCTGAAAAGGTAACTAACGTGAAGTCCCCCTCTCTAGAGTGTTCTGTTCACAAATTAACGATTTATCCCTAGAAAGGTTCCTAGCATGAAGTCCCCTTCTCTAGAGTTTTCTACTCAAAAATTAACCAACTATCCCTAGAAAGGTTCCTAACATAAAGTCCAACTCTCTGGAGATTTCTACACAAAGATTAACCACCTGTCCCTAGAAAGGTTCCTAACATGAAGTCCCCCTCTCTAGAGTTTTGTACTTAAGAAATAATCATTTATCCCTAGAAAGGTTCTTAACATGAAGTCCCCCTCTCTGGAATTTTCTACTCAAGAATTAACCACTTATACCTAAAAAGGTTCTAAACATGAAGCGTTCCTCTCTAGAGTTTTTTGCTCAAGAATTAAATACTTATCCCTTGAAAGGTTCTTAACATGAAGTCTCCCTCCCTAGCATTTTCTACTCAAACAATAACCACTTATCCCAAGAAAGGTTCCTAACATGAAGACCCGCTCACTACAGTTCCTACTCAAAAATTTACCACTCATCCCTACAATGGTACCTAAAATGAATTCCCTTTTTGCAGAGTTTTCTACTGAAGGATTAACCACATATCCCTAGAAAGGTTCCTAACATAAAGTTTCACTCTCTAGAATTTCTACTCCAGAATTAACCACTCCTCCCTAAAAGGTTCCTAACATGAATTCTCCTTTTCGAGAGTTTTTTTCAGAAGAATTGACCATTTATCCCTAGGAAGTTTCCTAACATGAAGTCCCCCTCTCTATAGTTTTATACTCAGGATATAACCACTTATCCCTAAAATGGTTCCTAACATGAAGTCTTCCTGTCTAGAGTTTTATGCTCAAGAATTAACCACTTATTCTTAGAAAGGTTCTTAACATGAAGTCCCTCTCTTTAGAGTTTTCTACTCAAAAATAAATCACTTATCCCTTGAAAAGTTCCTAACATAAGGTCTCCCTATTTTAGAATTTTCTACTCAAAGATTCACCACTTTCCCCTTAGTAAGGTCCGTATCATGAAATCCTCTTCTGTAGAGTTTTCTACTCAAGAATTAGCCACCAATCCCTAAAAAGGTTACTAACATGAATTTTCCATCTCTAGAGTTTTGTGCTCAGGAATTAACCACTTATCCCTAAAAGTTTCCTAACATGAAGTGCCCCTCTCTAGAGTTTTCTACTTAAGAATTAAACACTTATCCCTAGAAAGGTTCCTAATATGAGGTCCCCCTCTCTAGAGTTTTCTACTATAGAAATAACCACCTCTCCATAGAAATGTTCTTAACATAAAGACACACTCTCTAGAATTTTTTACACAAAGATTAACCACTTATCCCTAGAAAGGCTCCGAACATAAAGTTCCGCTCACTAGAGATTCTACTCAAGAATTAATCACTCATCTCTACAAACGTTCCTAACATGAATTCCCCTTTTCTAGAGTTTTCTACTGAACAATTAACCATTTATCCTTAGAAAGGTTCCTAACGTGAAGTCCTCTTCTGTAGAGTTTTCTACTCAAGAATTAAACACTTATCCCTATAAAGGTTACTAACATGAAGTCTTCCTCTCTAGAGTTTTCGGCTCAAGAATTGACCACTTAGCTCAAGAAAGATTCCTAATATGAAGTCCCCCTCTCTAGAGTTTTCTACTTAAGAATTAAACACTTATCCTTATAAAGGTTCCTAATATGAAGTCCCCCACTCTAGAGTTTTCTACTCAAGTATTAAATACTAATCCCTAGGAAAGCTTCTGATATTAAGTCCCCCTCACTAGAGTTTTCTACTAACGAATTAACCATTTATCCCTAGAAAGGTTCCCAACACGAAGTAGCCCTCTATAGAATTTTCAACTCATGAATTAACTTATCCCTAGAATGGTTACTAGCATTAAGTCCCCTTCTCTAGAGTTTCTACCCAAGAATTAACCATTTATCCCTAGAACGTTTCCTAACATGAAGTCCCCTCTCTAGAGTTTTCTACTTACGATTTAACCATTTATCTCCAGAAAGGTTCCTAATATGAAGTATCGCTCTCTCGAGTTCCTACTTAAAAATTAACCACGCATCCCTACAAAGGTTCCTAACATGAATTCCCCTTTTCTAGAGTTTTCTACTGAAGAATTAACCATTTATCCATAGAAAGGTTTCCAACATGAAGCCCCCTTTCTAAGGTTTTCTACTCAAGAATTAACCTCTTATCCCTAAAAAGGTTACTAACATGAAGTCTTCCTCTCTAGAGTTTTCTACTCAGGAATTAACCACTTATCCCCAGAAAGGTTCCTAACATAAAGTCCCCCTCTCTAAAGTTTTCTACTAACGAATTAACCACTTATCCCTAGAAAGGTTCTTAACATGAAGTCCCCCTCTCTAGAGATTTCTACACAAAGATTAACCACCTGTCCCTAGAAAGGTTCCAGCATGAAGTCCCCATCTCTAGAGTTTTGTTCTTAAGAATTAACCATTTATCCCTAGAAAGGTTCTTAACATGAAGTCCCCCTCTCTAGAGCTTTCTACTCACAAATTAACCAGTTATCCCTAGAAAGGTTCTTAATATGAAGTCCCCCCTCTCCTAGAGTGTTCTACTCAAGAATTAACCACTTCTCCCTAAAAAGGTTCTTAACATGAAGCGTTCCTCTCTAGAGTTTTCTGCTCAAGGATTAACCACTTATCCTTAAATAGGTTCCTAACATGAAGTCCCCCTCTCTAAAATGTTTCTACTCAAACAATAACCACTTATTTCTAGAAAGGTTCCTGACATAAAGTCCGGCTCTCTAGAGTTCCTACTTAAGATTTAACCACTCATATCTACATAGGTTCCTAACATGAATTCCCTTTTTCTAGAGTTTTCAACTGAAGAATTAACCACTTATCCCTAGAAAGGTTTCTAACATGAATCCCCCTCTATAAAGTTTTCTACTCAAAAATTAACCACTTATCCCTAAAAAGGTTACTAACATGAAGTCTTCCTCTCTAGACTTTTCTGCTCAAGAATTAACCACTTATCCCTGGAAAGGTTCCTAACATGAAGTCCCCTTCTCTAGAGGTTTCTACTAACGTATTAACCACTTATCCCTAGAAAGGTTCCTAACATGAAGTCCCCTCTCTAGAGATTTCTACACAAAGATTAACCACCTGTCCCTAGAACGGTTCCTAACATAAAGTCCCCCTCTCTAGAGTTTTCTACTCAACAATTAACCAGTTATCCCTAGAAAGGTTCTTAATATGAATTCCTCCGTCTCTTAGAGTGTTCTACTCAAGAATTAACCACTTATCCCTAAAAAGGTTCTTAACATGAAGCGTTCCTCTCTAAAGTTTTCTGCTCAAGAATTAACCACTTATCCCTAAATAGGTTCCTAACATGAAGTCCCCCTCTCTTGATTTTTCTACTGAAACAAAAACCACTTATCCCTAGAAAGGTTCCTAACATAAAGTCCCGCTCTCTAGAGTTCCTACTTAAGATTTAACCACTCATCCCTACAAAGGTTCCTAACATGAAGTCACTTTTACTAGAGTTTTCTACTGAAGAAAAAACCACTTATCCCTAGAATGGTTTCTAACATGAAGTCCCCTCTCTAGAGTTTTCTACTCACGAAATAACCACTTATCTTTAGAAAGGTTCCTAACATGAATTCCCACTTACTAGAGTTTTCAACTGAATAATTAACCACTTATTCCTAGAATGGTCACTAACGTGAAGTCCCTCTCTCTAGAGTTATGTACTCAAGAAATAACAACTTATCCCTAGAAAGGTTCCTAACATTAACTCTCCCTCTTTAGAGTTTTCTACTCAAAAATTAACCATTTATCCCTAGAAAGGTTTCTAACATGAAATTCCCCTCTCTAGAGTTTACTACTCAAGAATTAACCACTTATCCCTAGAATGGTTTCTAACATGAAGTACCCTCTCTAGAGTTTTCTACTCACGAAATAACCACTTATCCTTAGAAAGGTTCCTAACATGAATTCCCCCTTACTAGAGTTTTCAACTGAGTAATTAACCACTTATTCCTAGAATGGTCACTAACGTGAAGTCCCTCTCTCTAGAGTTATGTACTATAGAAATAACAACTTATCCCAAGAAAGGTTCCTAACATTAACTCTCCCTCTTTAGAGTTTTCTACTCAAACATTAACCACTTATTCCCAGAAAGGTTCCTAACGTGAAGTCCCCCTCTCTAGACTTTTCTACTCAAACAACAACCACGTATCCCTAGAAAGGTTCATAACATGAAGTCCTGCTCTCTAGAGTTCCTACTCAAGAATTAACCACACATCCTTTCAAATGTTCCTAACATGAATTCCCCTTTTTAGAGCTTTCTACTGAAGAATTAACCACTTATCCCTGGAAAGGTTCCTAACGTAAAGTCCACCTCTCTAGAGTTTTCTGCTGAAGAATTAACCACTTATCAATGTAAATGTTCTTAATATGAAGTCCCCGCTCTCTATAGTTTTCTACTCAATTTTTAACCACATATTCCTAGAAAGGTTGCTAACATAAAGTCTTCCTTCTTTAGAATTTGATACACAAAAATTCACAACTTACCCCTCGTAAGTTCCCTAATATGAAGTCCCCCTCTTTAGAGTTCTCTACTCAAGAATTAATCACTATCCCTAACAAGGTTACTAACATGAAGTCTTCTTCTCTAGAGTTTTCTGCTCTAGAATTAACCACTTATCCCAAGAAAATATCGTGACATGAAGTCCCCCTCTCTAGAGTTTTCAACTAACGAATTAACCATTTATCCCTAGAAAGGTTCCTAACGTGAAGTCCCCTTCTCTAGAGTTTTCTACTCAAGAATTACACACTTATCACTAGAAAGGTTCTCAAAAGAAGTCCCCCTCTCTAGAGTTTTCTGCTCAAGAATTAACCACTTATCCCTAAAAAGGTTCCTAACATGAAGTCCCCCTTTCTAGAGTTTTCTACTCAAAGAAACACCACTTATCCCTAGAAAGGTTACTAACATGAAGTCCCGCTCTCTACAGTTCCTACTCAAGAATTAAACACTTATCCTTTCAAAGGTTCCTAACATGAATTCCCCTATTCTAGAATTTTCTACAGAAGAATTAGCCACTTATCCCTAGAAAGGTTCATAACATAATATCCCCTTCTCTAGAGTTTTCTACTCAAAAATTAACCACTTATCCATGGAAAGGTTCCTAATATGAAGTCCCTCTCTCTACAGTTTTCTACTCAATTTTTAACCACTTATCCCAAGAAAATATACTGCCATGAAGTCCCCCTCTCTAAAGTTTTTAACTAACGAATTAACCATTTATCCCTAGAAAGGTTCCTAACGTAAAGTCCCCTACTCTAGAGTTTTCTACTCAAGTATTAAACACTTATCCCTGGAAACGTTACTGACGTGAAGTCCCCCTCTTTAGAGTTTTCTACTAACGAATTAACCATTTATCCCTAGAAAGGTTCCTAACATGAAGTTGCCCTCTATAGAATTTTCTACTCGAGAATTAACCACTTATCCCTAGAAAGGTTACTAGCATTAAGTCTCCCTCTCTATAATTTTCTACAAAAAGTTTAACCACTTATCCCTAGAAAGGTTCCTAACATGAAGTCTCCCTTCTTTAGAATTTTCTGCACAAAAATTCACAACTTACCCGTCGTAAGTTCCCAAACATGACGTCCCCCTCTCTAGAGTTTTCTACTCAAGAATTAACCACTATCCCTAAAAAAAGTTCCTAGCATGAAGCCCCCTCTCTAAAGTTTTCTACTCAAGAATTAACCACATATCCCTAGAAAGGTTCCTAGCATGAAGTCCCCCTCTCTAGAGTTTTGTACTTAAGAAATAACCATTTATCCCTAGAAAAGTTCCTAACATGAAGTCCCCCTCTCTAGAGTTTTCTACTTAAGAATTAAACACTTATTCCTAGAAAGGTTCCTAATATGAGTTCCCCCTCTCTAGAGTTTTCTACTATAGAAATAACCACCTATCTATAGAAATGTTTTTAACATGAAGACACACTCTCTAGAATTTTTTACACAAAGATTAACCACTTATCCCTAGAAAGGTTCCTAACATAAAGTTCCGCTCACTAGAGATTCTACTGAAGAATTAATCACTCATCTCTACAAACGTTCCTAACATGAATTCCCCTTTTCTAGAGCTTCCTACTGAAGAATTAACCATTTATTCCTAGAAAGGTTCCTAACATGTAGCACCCTCTCTAAAGTTTTCTACTCAAATATTAACCACTTATCCCTAGAAAGGTTACTAACATGAAGTCCCCCTCACTAGCATTTTCTATTCAAACAATAACCATTTATTCCTAGAAAGGTTCCTAGCATGAAGTCCCCTTCTCTAGAGTTTTCTACTCAAAAATTAACCACTTATCCCTAGAAAGGTTCCTAACATGAAGTCCCCCTCTCTAACGATTTCAACACAAAGATTAACCACCTGTCCCTAGAAAGGTTCCTAACATGAAGTTCCCCTCTCTAGAGTTTTGTACTTAAGAAATAACCATTTATCCCTAGAAAAGTTCCTAACATGAAGTTCCCCTCTCTAGAGTTCTCTACTCAAGAATTAACCAGTTATGCCTACAAAGGTTCTTAACATGAAGTCCCCCCTCTCTAGAGTTTTCTACTCAAGAATTAACCATTTATCCCTTGAAAGGTTCCTAACATGAAGTCCCACTTTCCAGCAATTTCTACCCAAACAATAACCACTTATCCCTAGAAAGGTTCCTAACATGAAGTCCCGCGCACTAGAGTTCCTACTCAAAAATTAACCACTCATCCCAACAAAAGGTACCTAAAATGAATTCACCTTTTCTGGAGTTTTATACTGACGAATTAACCATTTATCCTTAGAAAGGTTCCTAGCATGAAGCCCCCTCTCTAAAGTTTTCTACTCAAGAATTAACCACTTATCCCTAGAAAGGTTACTAACATGAAGTCTTCCTCTCTAGAGTTTTCTGCTCAAGAATTAACCGCTTATCCCCCGACATGTTCCTAACATGAAGTCCCTTTCTCTAAAATGTTCTACTCAAGAATTAACCACTTGTCATTAGAAAGGTTCCAAACATGAAGCCCCCCTCTTTAGACTTTTCGACTTAAGAATTAACCATTTATCCCTAGAAACGTTCCTAACATGAAGTCTCCCTTTTGAGAGTTTTTTACTCAAGGATTAACCACTTATCCCTAGAAAGGTTCTTAACATGAAGTCCTCCCTTTCTAGACTTTTCTACTCAAGAATAAACCACATACCCATAGAAACGTTCCTAACATGAAGTCCTCCTCTCTAGATTTTTCTTCTCAAGAATTAACCTCTTGTCCCTAGAAAGGTTCCTAACATGAAGTCCCCTTTTCTAGAGTTTTCTACTGAAGAATTAACTATTTATCCCTAGAAAGGTTCTGATCATGAAGCTTCCTCTCTAAAGTTTTCTACCCAAGAATTAACCACTTATCCCTGAAAAGGTTACTAACATGAAGTATTCCTCTCTAGAGTTTTCTGCTCAAGAATTAATCACTTATGCCCAGAAAGGTTCCTAAAATGAAGTCCCCCTCTCTAGAGTGTTCTGTTCAAAAATTAACGATTTACCCCTAGAAAGGTTCCTAGCATGAAGTCCCCTCTCTAGAGTTTTCTACTCAAAAATTAACCACCTATCCCTAGAAAGGTTTGTGACGTACCTGCCAGCAGGACGCACACGACATAAAGGCAGATAGGAATCAGAATAATCGTCTGCGTAGCTCAGTTGGTAGAGCGACTTGTTCCGGAATAACCGGCCTCGGGTTCGAATCCCGGCGTAGACTAAAAATGATGGAGAAATTCACTTCGTTATAATGGCGCCCGAACTATCCGGATGACCCGGCCGTTCAAAATCTCACATTGGTGTGATGTTATTTCCACACCGCGAGACAGGAAAAATCAGAGAATTCCTTCTCCAGCGCTTCGAAAAATAAAACAATGTGTGATGTTGCATTCCACACAGCAGATTGACTGGGAGTTCTCAAAAGCACGTTCTACAGTGGATGGCTGTCTGCAACGATTCATGGTCACGGCTGACCCGTGGTCCATGCCCCCGGCCCTCTTTCGGGGGGGGAGATGTGACGTACCTGCCAGCAGGACGCACACGACATAAAGGTAGATAGGAATCAGAATAATCGTCTCCGTAGCTCAGTTGGTAGAGCGACTTGTTACGGAATAAGCGGCCTCGGGTTCGAATCCCGGCGTAGACTAAAAATGACGGAGAAATTCACTTCGTTATAGGTTACTAACATAAAGTCCCCCTCTCTAGAGATTTCTACACAAAGATTAACCACCTATCCCTAGAAAGGTCCCTAACGTGAAGTCCTCCTCTCTAGAGTTTTGTGTTTAAGAGTTAACCATATATCCGTAGAAAGGTTCCTAACATAAAGTCCCCTTCTTTAGAGTTTTCTACTCAAGAATTAACCAGTTATGCCTAGAAAGGTTCTAAACATGAAGCGTTCCTCTCTAGAGTTTTTTGCTCAAGAATTGACCATTTATCCCTAAACAGGTTCCTAACATGAAGTCCCGCTCACTACAGTTCCTACTCAAAAATTAACCACTCATCCCTACAAAGGTACCTAAAATGAATTCCCCTTTTGTAGAGTTTTGTACTCAAGAATTAACCACTTATCCCTAGAAAGGTTACGAACATGAAGTCTTCCTCTCTAGAGTTTTCTGCTCAAGAATTAACCACTTATCCCCAGAAATGTTCCTAACATGAAGTCCCTTTCTCTAGAATGTTCTACTCAAGAATTAACCACTTGTCCCTAGAAAGGTTCCTAACATGAAGCCCCCTCTCTAGAGTTTTCTACTTAAGAATTAACCATTTATCCCTAGAAAGGTTCCTATGATGAAGTCCCCCTTTTTAGAGTTTTCTACTGAAGGATTAACCACTTATCCCTAGAAAGGTTTTTAACATGAAGTCCCCGCTCTAGAGTTTACTACTCAAGAATTAACCACTTATCCCTAGAATGGTTTCTAACATGAAGTACCCTCTCTAGAGTTTTCTACTCACGAAATAACCACTTATCCCTTGAAAGGTTCCTAACATGAATTCCCCCTTACTAGAGTTTTCAACTGAATAATTAACCACTTATTCCTAGAATGGTCACTAACGTGAAGTCAATCTCTCTAGAGTTATCTACTCAAGAAATAACAACTTATCCCTAGAAAAGTTCCTAACATTAACTCTCCCTCTTTAGAGTTTTCTACTCAAAAATTAACCACTTATTCCTAGAAAGGTTCCTAACATGAAGTCCCCCTCTCTAGACTTTTCTACTCAAACAACAACCACGTATCCCTAGAAAGGTTCATAACATGAAGTCCTGCTCTCTAGAGTTCCTACTCAAGAAATAACCACTCATCCTTTCAAATGTTCCTAACATGAATTCCCCTTTTTAAATTTTTCTACTGAAGAATTAAACACTTATCCCTGGAAAGGTTCCTAACGTAAAGTCCACCTCTCTAGAGTTTTCTGCTCAAGAATTAACCATTTATCAATGTAAATGTTCTTAATATGAAGTCCCCCTCTCTATAGTTTTCTGCTCAATTTTTAACCACATATTCCTAGAAAGGTTCCTAACATAAAGTCTCCCTTCTGTAGAATTTTCTACACAAAAATTCACAACTTACCCCTCGTAAGTTCCCTAACATAAAGTCCCCCTCTTTACAGTTTTCTACTCAAGAATTAATCACTATCCCTAACAAGGTTACTAACATGAAGTCTTCTTCTCTAGAGTTTTCTGCTCTAGAATTAACCACTTATCCCAAGAAAATATCGTGACATGAAGTCCCCCTCTCTAGAGTTTTCAACTAACGAATTAACCATTTATCCCTAGAAAGATTCCTAACGTGAAGTCCTCTTCTCTAGAATTTTCTACTGAAGAATTAACCACTTATCCATTTAAAGGTTCCTAATATGAAGTCCCCTCTCTACAGTTTTCTACTCACTTTTTAACCACTTATCCCAAGAAAATATACTGACATGAAGTCCCCCTCTCTAAAGTTTTCAACTAACGAATTAACCATTTATCCCTAGAAAGGTTCCTAACGTGAAGTCTTCTACTCTAGAGTTTTCTACTCAAGTATTAAACACTTATCCCTGGAAACGTTACTGACGTGAAGTCCCCCTCTCTAGAGTTTTCTACTAACGAATTAACCATTTATCCCTAGAAAGGTTCCTAACATGAAGTTTCCCTCTATAGAATTTTCTACTCGAGAATTAACAACTTATCCCTAGAAAGGTTACTAGCATTAAGTCTCCCTCTCTATAATTTTCAACACAAAGTTTAACCACTTATCCCTAGAAAGGTTCCTAACATGAAGTGTCCCTTCTTCAGAATTTTCTACACAAAAATTCACAACTTACCCGTCGTAAGTTCCCAAACATGACGTCCCCCTCTCTAGAGTTTTCTACTCAAGAATTAACCACTATCCCTAAAAAAGGTTCCTAGCATGAAGCCCCCTCTCTAAAGTTTTCTACTCCAGAATTAACCACTTATCCCTAAAATAGTTCCTAACATGAAGTCTTCTTCTCTAGAGTTTTCTGCTCTAGAATTAACCACTTATCCCAAGAAAATATCGTGACATGAAGTCCCCCTCTCTAGAGTTTTCAACTAGCGAATTAACCATTTATCCCTAGAAAGGTTCCTAACGTGAAGTCCCCTTCTCTAGAATTTTCTACTCAAGAATTAACCACTTATCCATTTAAAGGTTCCTAATATGAAGTCCCCTTTCTACAGTTTTCTACTCAATTTTTAACCACTTATCCCAAGAAAGTATACTGACATGAAGTCCCCCTCTCTAAAGTTTTCAACTAACGAATTAACCATTTATCCCTAGAAAGGTTCCTAACGTGAAGTCTTCTACTCTAGAGTTTTCTACTCAAGTATTAAACACTTATCCCTGGAAACGTTACTGACGTGAAGTCCCCCTCTCTAGAGTTTTCTACTAACGAATTAACCATTTATCCCTAGAAAGGTTCCTAACATGAAGTTTCCCTCTATAGAATTTTCTACTCGAGAATTAACCACTTATCCCTAGAAAGGTTACTAGCATTAAGTCTCCCTCTCTATAATTTTCTACACAAAGTTTAACCACTTATCCCTAGAAAGGAAACATGAAGTGTCCCTTCTTTAGAATTTTCTACACAAAATTGAAGTGTCCTAACATGAAGTGTCCCTTCTTTAGAATTTTCTACACAAAAATTCACAACTTACCCGTCGTAAGTTCCCAAACATGACGTCCCCCTCTCTAGAGTTTTCTACTCAAGAATTAACCACTATCCCTAAAAAGGTTCCTAGCATGAAGCCCCCTCTCTAAAGTTTTCTACTCCAGAATTAACCACTTATCCCTAAAATAGTTCCTAACATGAAGTCTTCCTCTCTAGAGTTTTCTGCTCAAGAATTAAACACTTATCGCTAGAAAGGTTACTAACATGAAGTCACGCTCTCTACAGTTCCTGCTCAAGAATTAAACACTTATCCTTTCAAAGGTTCCTAACATGAATTCCCCTTTTCTAGAGTTTTCTACAGAAGAATTAACCACTTATCCCTAGAAAGGTTCCTAACATAATGTCCCCCTCTCTAGAATTTTCTACTCAAGAATTAACCACTTATCTATGGAAAGGTTCCTAACATGAAGCGTTCCTCTCTAGAACTTTCTACACAAAGATTAACCACTTATCCCAAGAAAGGTTCCTAACATGAAGCCCCCTTCTCTACAGTTTCTACTTAAGAATTATCCATTGATCCCTAGAAAGGTTCCTAATATAAAGTCCCCCTCTCTAGATTTTGATACTCCAGAATTAACCACTTATCCCTAAAATGGTTCCTAACATGAAGTCTTCCTCTCTAGAATTTTGTGCTCAATAATTAACCACTTATCCTTAGAAAGGTTCTTAACACGAAGTCCCTCTCTCTAGAGTTTTCTACTCAAGAATTAACCTTTTATCCTTAGAAAGGTTCGTAACATGAAGTAACCCTCTTTAGAGTTTTCTACTCACAAATTGACCATTTATCCCTAGGAAGGTTCCTAAAATGAAGTCTCCCTTCTTTAGAATATTCCACTCAAAACTTCCCCACTTATTCCTTGTATGTTCCCTAACATGAAGTCCCCCTCTCTAGAGTTTTCTACACAAGAATTAACCACCTATCCCTAAAAAGGTTACTAACATGAAGTCTTCTTCTCTAGGGTTTTCTGCTCAAGAATTAACCACTTATGCCTAGAAAGGTTCCTAACATAAATTCCTCCTTTCTAGAGTTTTCTACTCAAGAATTAACCATTTACCCCTTGAAAGGCTCCTAATATGAAGTCCCCCTCTCTAGAGTTTTCTACTAAAGAATTAACGATTTATCCCTAGAAAGGTTCCTAACATGAAGTCCCCCTCTCTAGAGTTTTCTACTCCAGAATTAACCATGAAGTCACAATCCCTACATTTTTTTACACATGGATTAACCACTTATCCCTAGAAAGGTTCCTAACATAAAGTTTCACTCTCTAGAATTTCTACTCCAGAATTAACCACTCCTCCCTAAAAAGGTTCCTAACATGAATTCTCCTTTTCGAGAGTTTTCTTCAGAAGAATTGACCATTTATCCCTAGGAAGTTTCCTAACATGAAGTCCCCCTCTCTATAGTTTTATACTCAGGATATAACCACTTATCCCTAAAATGGTTCCTAACATGAAGTCTTCCTCTCTAGAGTTTTATGCTCAAAAATAAACCACTTATCCCTAGAAAGGTTCCTAACATAAGGTCTCCCTATTTTAGACTTTTCAACTCAAAAATTCACCACTTACTCCTAGTAAGGTCCCTAACATGAAATCCTCTTCTGTAGAGTTTTCTACTCAAGAATTAGCCACCAATCCCTAAAAAGGTTACTAACATGAATTTTCCATCTCTAGAGTATTCTGCTCAGGAATTAACCACTTATCCGTAAAAAGTTTCCTAACATGAAGTCCCCCTCTCTAGAGTTTTCTGCTCAAGAATTAAACACTTATCCCTAGAAAGGTTCCTAACATGAATTCCCCTTCTCTAGAAGTTTCTACTAAAAGAATAACCACTTATCACTAGAAAGTTTACTAACAGGAAGTCCCGCTCTCTACAGTTCCTACTCAAGAATTAAACACTTATCCTTTCAAAGGTTCCTAACATGAATCCCCCTTTTCTAGAGTTTTCTACAGAAGAATTAACCACTTATCCCTAGAAAGGTTCCTAACATAATGCCCCCTCTCTTGAGTTTTCTACTCAAGAATTAACCACTTATCTATGGAAAGGTTCCTAACTTGAAGCGTTCCTCTCTAGAACTTTCTACACAAAGATTAACCACTTATCCCAAGAAAGGTTCCTAACATGAAGCCCCCTTCTCTACAGTTTCTACTCAAGAATTATCCATTTATACCTAGAAAGGTTCCTAATGTAAAGTCCCGCTCTCTAGAGTTTGATACTCCAGAATTAACCATTTATCCCTAAAATGGTTCCTAACATGAAGTCTTCCTCTCTAGAATTTTGTGCTCAAGAATTAACCACTTATCCTTAGAAAAGTTCTTAACATGAAGTCCCTCTCTCTAGAGTTTTCTACTTAAGAATTAACCACTTATCCCTAGAAAGGTTTTTAACATGAAGTCCTACTCTTTAGAGTTTTCTACTCAAGAATTAACCACTTATCCTTAGAAAGGTTCGTAACATGAAGTCACCCTCTTTAGAGTTTTCTACTCACAAATTGACCATTTATCCCTAGGAAGGTTCCTAAAATAAAGTCTCCCTTCTTTAGAATGTTCCACTCAAAACTTCACCACTCATTCCTTGTAAGTTCCCTAACATGAAGTCCCCCTCTCTAGAGTTTTCTACACAAGAATTAACCACCTATCCCTAAAAAGGTTACTAACATGAAGTCTTCTTCTCTAGGGTTTTCTGCTCAAGAATTAACCACTTATGCCTAGAAAGGTTCCTAACATAAAGTCCTCCTCTCTAGAGTTTTCTACTAAAGAATTAACCACTTATCCCTTGAAAGGTTCCTAATATGAAGTCCCCTCTCTAGGGTTTTCTACTCCAGAATTAACCACCTATCCATAGAAGAGTTCCTAACATGAAATCACACTTCCTACAATTTTTTACACAAGGATTAACCACTTATCCCTAGATAGGTTTCTAACATAAAGTTTCGCTCTCTAGAATTTCTACTCAAGAATTAACCACTCATCCCTAAAAAGGATCCTAAAATGAATTCTCCTTTTCTAGAGTTTTCTCCTGGAGAATTAACCATTTATCCCTAGGAAGTTTCCTATCATGAAGTCACAATCTCTAGAGTTTTCTACTCAAGAATTAACCACTTATCCCTAAAATGGTTCATAACATAAAGTCTTCCTCTCTAGAGTTTTATGCTCAAGAATTAACCACTTATCCTTAGAAAGGTTCTTAACAAGAAGTCCCTCTCTTTAGAGTTTTCTACTCAAAAATAAACCTCTTATCCCTAGAAAGGTTCCTAACATAAGGTCTCCCTTTTTTAGAATTTTCTACTCAAATATTCACCACTTACCCCTTGTAAGGTCCCTAACATGAAGTCCTCTTCTGTAGAGTTTTCTACTCAAAAATTCACCACCAATCCCTAAAAAGGTTACTAACATGAAGTTTCCACCTCTAGAGTTTTCTGCTCAGGAATTAGCACTTAGCCCTAAAAAGTTTCCTAACATGAAGTCCCCCTCTCTAGGGTTTTCTACTTAAGAATTAAACACTTATCCCTAGAAAGATTCCTAATATGAAGTACCCCTCTCTAGAATTTTCAACTATAGAAATAACCACCTATCCATAGAAATGTTCTTAACATGAAGTCACACTCTCTAGAATTTTTACACAAAGATTAACCACTTATCCCTAGAAAAGTTCCTAACATAAAGTTCCGCTCACTAGAGATTCTACTTAAGAATTAACCATTTATCCTTAGAAAGGTTCATAACAGGAATTCCCCTTTTCTAGAGTTTTCTACTGAGGAATTAACCATTTATCCTTAGAAAGGTTCCTAACGTGAAGTCCTCCTCTGTAGAGTTTTCTACTCAAGAATTAAACACTTATCCCTATAAAGGTTACTAACATGAAGTCTTCTTCTGTAGAGTTTTCGGCTCAAGAATTAACCACTTAGCTCAAGAAAGTTTCCTAACATGAAGTCCCCCTCTCTGGAGTTTTCTACTTAGGAATTAAACACTTATACCTATAAAGGTTCCTAATATGAAGTCTTCAACTCTAGAGTTTTCTACTCAAGTATTAAACATTTATCCCTAGGAAAGTTCCTGACATGAAGTCCCCCTCTCTTGAGTTTTCTACTTACGAATTAACTATTTATCCCTAGAAAGGTTCCTAACACGAAGTAGCCCTCTATAGAATTTTCAACTCAATAATTAACCACTTATCCCTAGAATGGTTACTAGCATTAAGTCTCCCTCTCTAGAATTTTCTACACAAAGATTAACCACTTATCCCAAGAAAGGTTCCTAACATGAAGTCCCCTTCTCTAGAGTTTCTACTCAAGAATTAACCATTTATCCCTAGAAAGGTTCCTAATGTGAAGTCCCCCTCTCTAGAGTTTGCTACTCCAGAATTAACCACCTAAGTGTAGAAGGGTTCTTAACATGAAGTCTCTCTCTCTAGAGTTTTCTACTTAAGAATTAACCACTTATCCCTAGAAAGGTTCTTAACATGAAGTCCCCCTCTTTAGATTTTTCTACTCAAGAATTAACCACTTATCTTTAGAAAGGTTCTTAACATAAAGTCCCCCTCTTTAGAGTTTTCTACTCACAAACTGACCATTTATCCTTAGAAAGGTTCCTAAAATGAAGTCTCCATTCTTTAGAATTTTCCACTCAAAAATTCACAACTTATTCCTTGTAAGTTTCCTAACGTGAAGTCCCCCTCTCTAGAGTATTCTACACAAGAATTAACTACCTATCCCTAAAATGGTTCCTAACATAAAGTCCTAATCTCTAGAGTTTTCTACTCCAGAATTATCCACCTATCCATAGAAGAGTTCCTAACATGAAATCACACTTCCTACAATTTTTTACACAAGGATTAACCACTTATCCCTAGATAGGTTTCTAACATAAAGTTTCACTCTCTAGAATTTCTGCTCAAGAATTAACCACTCATCCCTAAAAAGGATCCTAAAATGAATTCTCCTTTTCTAGAGTTTTCTCCTGGAGAATTGACCATTTATCCCTAGGAAGTTTCCTAACATGACGTCAACCTCTCTAGAGTTTTCTACTCAAGAATTAACCACTTATTTCTAAAATGGTTCATAACATAAAGTCTTCCTCTCTAGAGTTTTATGCTTAAGAATTAACCACTTATTCTTAGAAAGGTTCTTAACATGAAGTCCCTCTCTTTAGAGTTTTCTACTCAAAAATAAACCACTAATCCCTAGAAAGGTTCCTAACATAAGGTCTCCCTTTTTAGAATTTTCTACTCAAAAATTCACCACTTACCCCTTGTAAGGTCCCTAACATGAAATCCTCTTCTGTAGAGTTTTCTACTCAAAAATTCACCACCAATCCGTAAAAAGGTTACTAACATGAAGTTTCCATCTCTAGAGTTACCTGCTCAGGAATTAACACTTATCCCTAAAAAGTTTCCTAAAATGAAGTCCCACTCTCTTGAGTTTTCTACTTAAGAATTAAACTCTTATCCCCAGAAAGGTTCCTAATATGAGGTCCCCTTCACTAGAGTTTTCTACTCAAGTATTAACCACTTATCCCAAGAAAAGTACCTGACATGAAGTCCCCCACTCTGGAGTTTTCTGCTAACTAATTAACCATTTATCCCTAGAAAGGTTCCTAACATGAAGTCCTCCTCTCTAGAGTTTTCTACTCCAGAATTAACCACCTATCCATAGAAGAGTTCCTGACATGAAGTCACACTCCCTAGAATTTTTACACAAAGATTAACCACTTATCCCTAGAAAGGTTCCTAACATAAAGTTCCACTCTCTAGAGTTTCTACTCAAGATTTTACCACTCATCCCTAAAAAGGTTCCTAACATGAATTCTCCTTTTCTAGAGTTTTCTACCGAAGAATTGACCATTTATCCCTAAGAAGTTTTCTAACATGATTTCTCCCTCTCTGGAGGTTTCTACTCAAGAATTTACCACTTATCCCTAAAATGGTTCCTAACATGAAGTCTTCCTCTCTAGAGTTTTCTGCTCAAGAATTAAACACTTATCCCTAGAAAGGTTCCTAACATGAAGTCCCTCTCTCTAGAGTTTTCTACTTAATAAATAACCATTAATCCTTAGAAAGATTCATAACATGAAGTCCGCCTCTCTAGAGTTTTCTACTCAAGAATTACACACTTATCACTAGAAAGGTTCTCAAAATGAAGTCCCCCTCTCTAGAGTTTTCAATCCAAGAATTAACCACTTATCCCTAAAAAGGTTCCTAACATGAAGCGTTCCTCTCTAGAGTTTTCTGCTCAAGAATTAACCACTTATCCCTAGAAAGGTTCCTAACGTGAAGTCCCCCTCTCTAGGTTTTTCTACTCAAAGAATAACCACTTATCACTAGAAAGGTTACTAACATGAAGTCCCGCTCTCTACAGTTCCTACTCAAGAATTAAACACTTATCCTTTCAAAGGTTCCTAACATGAATTCCTCTTTTCTAGAGTTTTCTACAGAAGAATTACCCTAGAAAGGTTCCTAACATAATGTCCCCCTCTCTAGAGTTTTCTACTCAAGAATTAACCACTTATCTATGGAAAGGTTCCTAACATGAAGCGTTCCTCTCTAGAATTTTCGACACAAAGATTAACCACTTATCCCAAGAAATGTTCCTAACACGAAGCCCCCTTCTCTAGAGTTTCTACTCAAGAATTAGCCATTTATCCCTAGAAAGGTTCCTAATGTAAAGTCCCCCTCTCTAGAGTTTGATACTCCAGAATTAACCACCTATCCATAGAAGGGTTCTTAACATGAAGTCCCTCTCTCTAGAGTTTTCTACTTAAGAATTAACCACTTATCCCTAGAAAAGTTTTTAACATGAAGTCCCCCTCTTTAGAGTTTTCTACTCAAGAATTAATCACTTATCCTTAGAAAGGTTCTTAACATGAAGTCACCCTCTTTAGAGTTTTCTACTCACAAATTGACCACTTATCCCTGGAAAGGTTCCTAAAATGAAGTCTCCTTTCTTTAGAATGTTCCACTCAAAAATTCACCACTTATTCCTTGTAAGTTCCCTAACAAGAAGTCCCCCTCTCTAGAGTTTTCTACACAAGATTTAACCACCTATCCCTAAAAAGGTTACTAACATGAAGTCTTCTCTAGTGTTTTCTGCTCAAGAATTAACCACTTATGCCTAGAAAGGTTCCTAACATAAAGTCCTTTCTAGAGTTTTCTACTCAAGAGCTAACCATTTACCCCTTGAAAGGTTCCTAATATGAAGTTCCCCTTTCCAGAGTTTTCTACTAAAGAATTAACGATTTATCCCTAAAAAGGTTCCTAACATAAAGTTCCCCTCTCTAGAGGTTTCTACTCTAGAATTAACCACCTATCCATAGAAGAGTTCCTAACATGAAGTCACACTCCCTACATTTTTTTACACAAGGATTAACAACTTATCCCTAGAAAAGTTCCTAACATAAAGTTTCACTCTCTAGAATTTCTACTCAAGAATTAACCACTCATCCCTAAAAAGGTTCCTAACATGAATTCTCCTTTTCTAGAGTTTTCTCCTGAAGAATTGACCATTTATCCCTTTTAAGTTTCCTAACATGAAGTCCCCCTCTTTATAGTTTTATACTCAGGATATAACCACTTATCCCTAAAATGGTTCCCAACATGAAGTCTTCCTCTCTAGAGTTTTATGCTCAAGAATTAACCACTTATTCTTATTCCCTAACAAGAAATCCTCTGCTGTAGAGTTTTCTACTCACGGATTAGCCACCAATCCCTAAAAAGGTTACTAACATGAATTTTACATCTCTAGAATTTTCTGCTCAGGAATTAACCACTTATCCCTAAAAAGTTTCCTAACATGAAGTCCCCCTCTCTAGAGTTTTCTACTTAAGAATTAAACACTTATCCATAGAAAGGTTCCTAATATGAGGTCCCCCTCTCTAGAGTTTTCTACTATAGAAATAACCACCTATCCATAGAAATGTTCTTAATATGAAGTCACACTCTCTAGAATTTTTTACACAAAGATTAACCACTTATCCCAAGAAAGGTTCCTAACATAAAGTTCCGCTCACTAGAGATTCTACTCAAGAATTAATCACTCATCTCTACAAACGTTCCTAACATGAATTCCCCTTTTCTAGAGTTTTCTGCTGAACAATTAACCATTTATCCTTAGAAAGTTTCCTAACGTGAAGTCCTCTTCTGTAGAGTTTTCTACTCAAGAATTAAACACTTATCCTTATAAAGGTTACTAACATGAAGTCTTCTTCTCTAGAGTTTTCGGCTCAAGAATTAACCACTTAGCTCAAGAAAGTTTCCTAATATGAAGTCCCATCTCTCTAGAGTTTTCTACTTAAGAATTAAACACTTATCCTCATAAAGGTTCCTAATATGAAGTCCCCCCACTCTAGAGTTTTCTACTCAAGTATTAAACACTTATCCCTAGGAAAGTTTCGGACATTAAGTCCCCCTCTCTAGAGTTTTCTACTAACGAATTAACCATTTATCCCTAGAAAGGTTCCCAACACGAAGTAGCCCTCTATAGAATTTTCAACTCAAGAATTAACCACTTATCTCTAGAACGGTTACCAGCATTAAGTCCTCCTCTCTAGAATTTTCTACACAAAGATTAACCACTTATCCCAAGAAAGGTTCCTAACATGAAGTCCCCTTCTCTAGAGTTTCTACTCAAGAATTAACCATTTATCCCTAGAACGTTTCCTAACATGAAGTCCCTCTCTCTAGAGTTTTCTACTTACGATTTAACCATTTATCTCCAGAAAGGTTCCTAATATGAAGTACCGCTCTCTAGAGTTCCTACTCAAAAATTAACCACCCATCCCTACAAAGGTTCCTAACATGAATTCCCCTTTTCTAGAGTTTTCTACTGAAGAATTAACCATTTATCCATAGAAAGGTTCCCAACATGAAGCCCCCTCTCTAAAGTTTTCTACTCAAGAATTAACCTCTTATCCCTAAAAAGGTTACTAACTAGAAGTCTTCCTCTCTAGAGTTTTCTACTCAGGAATTAACCACTTATCCCCAGAAAGGTTCCTAACATGAATTCCCCCTCTCTAAAGTTTTCTACTAACGAATTAACCACTTATCCCTAGAAAGGTTCCTAACATGAAGTCCCCCTCTCTAGAGATTTCTACACAAAGATTAACCACCTGTCCCTAGAAAGGTTCCTAACATGAAGTCCCCATCTCTAGAGTTTTGTTCTTAAGAATTAACCATTTATCCCTAGAAAGGTTCTTAACATGAAGTCCCCCTCTCTAGAGTTTTCTACTCAAAAATTAACCAGTTATCCCTAGAAAGGTTCTTTATATGACGTCCCCCCTCTCCTAGAGTGTTATACTCAAGAATTAACCACTTATCCCTACAAAGGTTCTTAACATGAAGCGTTCCTCTCTAGGGTTTTCTGCTCAAGGATTAACCACTTATCCCTAAATAGGTTCCTAACATGAAGTCCCCCTCTCTAGAATTTTTCTACTCAAACAATAACCACTTATTTCTAGTAAGGTTCCTAACATAAAGTCCGGCTCTCTAGAGTTCCTACTTAAGATTTAACCACTCATCTCTACAAAGGTTCCTAACATGAATTCCCTTTTTCTAGAGTTTTCAACTGAAGAATTAACCACTTATCCCTAGAAAGGTTTCTAACATGAAGCCCCCTCTCTAAAGTTTTCTACTAAAAAATTAACCACTTATCCCTGAAAAGGTTACTAACATGAAGTCTTCCTCTCTAGAGTTTTCTGCTCAAGAATTAACCACTTATCCCCAGAAAGGTTCCTAACATGAAGTGCCCTTCTCTAGAGGTTTCTACTAACGAATTAACCACTTATCCCTAGAAAGGTTCCTAACATGAAGTCCCTCTCTCTAGAGATTTCTACACAAAGATTAACCACCTGTCCCTAGAACGGTTCCTAACATGAAGTCCCCCTCTCTAGAGGGTTCTACTCAAGAATTAACCACTTATCCCTAAAAAGGTTCTTAGCATGAAGCGTTCCTCTCTAGAGTTTTCTGCTCAAGAATTAACCACTTATCCCTAAATAGGTTCCTAACATGAAGTCCCCCTCTCTTGATTTTTCTACTGAAACAATAACCACTTATCCCTAGAAAGGTTCCTAACATGAAGTCCCCCTCTCTAGAGATTTCTACACAAAGATTAACCACCTGTCCCTAGAACGGTTCCTAACATGAAGTCCCCCTCTCTAGAGTGTTCTACTCAAGAATTAACCACTTATCCCTAAAAAGGTTCTTAACATGAAGCGTTCCTCTCTAGAGTTTTCTGCTCAAGAATTAACCACTTATCCCTAAATAGGTTCCTAACATGAAGTCCCCCTCTCTTGATGTTTCTACTGAAACAATAACCACTTATCCCTAGAAAGGTTCCTAACATAAAGTCCCGCTCTCTAGAGTTCCTACTTAAGATTTAACCACTCATCCCTACAAAGGTTCCTAACACGAAGTCTCTTTTATTAGAGTTTTCAACTGAATAATTAACCACTTATTCCTAGAATTGTCACTAACATGAAGTCCCTCTCTCTAGAGTTATCTACTCAAGAAGTAACCACTTATCCTTAGAAAGGTTCCTAACATGGTCTCCCTCTTTAGATTTTTCTACTCACGAATTAACCTTTTATCCCTAGAAAGGTTCCTAACATGAAGTCCCCCTCTCTAGAGTTTCTACTCAAGAAGTAACCACTTATCCCTAGAAAGGTTCCTAGTATGAAGTCCCCCTCTCTAAAAATGTTTTGCACATAGACAGATACTTAGTACACCGAGACACGCTTCCAAATTCTTGATAACTAATTTGGTTATATTAGACACATTTTACTATCAAAAATATCTAAAATGTTATTATATCTTAATTAGTTTGTTTTTTGCATTCGAGTAATTGTTTTTACACACCTCTGGAAAACTCTGCTGAATTCCCCTCATGTAAAGGTATATTCTCAAGCTGATAATTTTAAGTCCATATTTTTCAGTTTATAATAAATAACCAGGACGGGGAATCTTAATATATTCCTGATTTCTTAAAAATATCAATGGTACTTTCATTTTTCTGTTTCCAGTATACTGTGTGAAAGCTTTTACCGACGTAAATCAGTAAACGTGCAGATGTCATTAACAGCACTGCAAAAAAACTCACACACGTTTGGAGTTAGAAAACAGGGAAAAGTTCGGTTGCTGAGGAATGCGCCGAAGAACATCGTTGGTTGGTAGGAAGTTAACTTTAGATCAGACCGAAATAGAGCGCATTGTCCTTGTGGCCTTCTCCTTCCACAGAAGATGTTCAATGCAGACTGATGCGTCAGCCACACCAACCTAACTTTGCTTACTAGCATTCAGTGTGGCCAAAAACTTATACATGAAAAGAAGGAGTTTATTATTCTGTGTCGTTTAGCTGCACTATTTTGTCAATAACGCCAGTGGCAAATGTACTTTAGTGTACTGAACTAGGTTCCCCAAATTTATGTTACCATTATTTAAAAACAAAAAGAATGCACCGTTAATAATCAAACAATATAGCAAATCTTATAGGACTACAAAGAAAAAAGAATTCTCGAACGGTGTAGCATTACTACCATAAGAAAATAGTATTTTCGTTTAGTGAGGAAATTGTTAAAATGTTGATATTTTTATGTTCATTTCCGGTTGTGGAAACAAACCTCAGACACTTTGTAAAAATGGAATAACAAGGAGCATCAACAATGAAATATACGAAAGTAACCCCAAATTATCATTAAATAACGGGATAACTAAATTTTACAGAGTTACTGATTTTATGTTATTAACATATTATGTTATTTGCGCCGTAATTAAAGCACCACATTAATGTCATTAAGCTATAGAGAGGCTGTATGTAGTACATGATACACTTTTGACGTTATTCACCAAAATATGTTATGCGCACTTTTCTGTCTGACAGTCATAATCAGAAATCACCTTAAAGTTATTGTTTCATCCTCCAATGTACATGAAATCTAATGCGATGGAATGTGAAATCATACATAGTAACTCGCATTTTGTCGTATTCTAACTTGCACATATTTGAAAGATTTAATCTTATTAAAATATCCAAGTGCTCTAAAGAGAAAAAAGTGCAACATGTTGAAGAATCCATTCTTTTCTTTAATACTTAATGCATGTCACGTGATACTAGAGTGGTTAGGAAAATTTTTCACTGTGGAGCTGGGTTCGGATAAAACATGGATGTGATTGTCCTTTTTTCCATCCCAAACGCAAGGAATAACCCACGAGCTGGGTGTGTCCTAGACGAATTTTAGCGTCACTTCTCTTCCGATACTATTGCACCGTTGTTCAGCCTTATCTTTTTTGTTTAAAGAAGGGGGGAGTTAATGGGGGACACCTATAAACATCAAAGGTTATAAGAAGTCGCCCATGCCAGTTCCTAAAATGCAGTTACTGGCTCCAGAGGACGGAGAGAACCAGATTCTGCTGGGCAAGCACAATATCCGTGTCTTGAACTTCAGTCCTCACGCAGAAGGGCAAAAGTTTAGTAAAGGCCTGAATCACAGGCCCCTTTACTATAGGGATGACCCCACCTAGTATCTTTCATTCTGATAAGAGAAAAAATTGCTTCTGTGTGCATCAGCCGACGTTTGTTGCCTTGTCTCTTTTTTTATGGAAGATGAACATTCATAGAGATACTTCGACCCATTCAAACATTAATAAACGTTACTGCCTATACTTTCAGGGAGTTTCGGACAAACGCACCAATTATACACTGACGGAAAAAAATCCCAACACCACGAAAAAATAGTTGTAGAGGAATGAAATGGTGGCAATACATTTGTATAGGTAACATATGTAATCGATTAAGGTTTCAAGATCACAGCTTATTGTAAGCGCGAGAAGAGCCATTTTAAATGTAAAATGCTGGTACATTAATAACCAGTGTAACCGCCAGAATATTGAATGCAAGCACGCAAACGTTCATGCATTGTGTCGTACAGGTGCTGGATGTCAGTTTGTGGGATGGAGTTCCATGCCTGTTGCACTTGGTCGGTCAATACAGGGACCGTTAATGCTGGTTGGGGTAACATGTCGACACTCTGTAGAGCATGTTGGATTACAACAGCGGTATGCGGCGAGCGTTAACCTGTTGGAAAACACCCTCTGGAATGCTGTTCATGAATGGCAGCACAACAAGTTGAATCACCAGACCGACGTACAACTGTGCCGTCAGGGTGCGTCGGATAACCACGAGAGTGCTCCTGCTGTCATAGGAAATTGCTCCCCAGACCATAATTCCAGGTATAGGTCCAGTGTGTCTCGGTCACAGACAGGTGGTTGCAGGCGCTAACCTGGCCTCCTTCTAACCAACACACGGCCATCTCTGGCACCCAGACGGAACCGGCTTTCATCAGAAAACACAACAGATCTCCACTCCGTCCTCCAATGAGCTCTAGCTTGACATCACTGACGTCGCAAACGGCAGTGGTTTGGAGTAAGTGGAATGCACGCTACAGGGCGTCTGGCTCGGAGCTGTCCTTCAAGTAACCGATTAGTAACAGTTCGTTGTGTCACTGTGGTGGCGACTGCAGCTCAAATTGCTGCCGCAGACGCGGTACGATGTGCCACGGCCATACGCCGTACACGGCGGTCTTCCCTCTCAGTAGTGCCACGTGGCTGGCCGGAACCCGGTCTTCTTGAGGTAGTACCTTCCTTTGACCTCCGCTGCCAACAATCATGCACAGTGGCTACATTCCTGCCAAGTCGTTCTGCAATATTGCGGAAAGAAAATCCACCTTCTCGTAGCCCTATTACACGACCTCGTTCAAACTCCGTGAGCTGTTGATAATGGCTTCTTCGTGTTCTTAAAGGCATTCTTGACTAACATCAACTCACTACGTCGAATCTCAACGATAACTAACGCTCACGAACGTTACAGCGCGTATTTACAGCTAACCTGCTTTGCATGTTCCGAGGGGTGCTACTAGCGCCACACGTATGCGCCGAGCGCGAAATTTGCATAGACGTCATCTTACAGATGTACTCTCACCGCCTACCAACTTTCGTTTATCTAACACAACCCCTTCTTGGTGTTGGGATTTTTTTCCGTCAGTGTATTTCTGATGGGAGTGTAACTTTTAAGTACCAGTCGGACATATATTGAACACTACCGTTGGACCATTTAAAAAAAGACGAGAATACACTTTTGCCCTAGTTTTCCATTATTCGTTTGCCGTTCTAATGACACAGCCGCTAGATTTAATCGGCTAGTGGCTTATGTACTCGATTTGAAGTATCTGTATTTTCTGGCGTTATCTATAATAGACTTATAACAAAAACAGTTGGGCCAGTTTCAATGAATTTTCGATATTCGGTTTGAAATTCTCATCTTAAATTTCGAATTCATTTGGGCATATCCTAACCAAAGTTAAACCTGCATAACATGTAGATAAAATGCGCACAGCGCAAATGCGTTTGCATGCAGATTGTTTAAGGGAAAATGGCATCTTTTAGAAATTACCAATAATACTAATAATGTGCATCCTTAATGGAATGAGCGAAAGTTTTCGAAGAAATTTATTCCTCACTTCAGTAAATACTGTATTTCCCAGTGAACTGCATTAACAGCCCGTTTGATGATCATCCGTTAGTCGAAATCTCGGAACATATCGGCACAGTTTTGGGGTGCGTTTCCTTCCACAGTACGTACGATGCAATATACACTGTGGGGTAGCTCGTTTCTAGTAATTATTTGGCTCTAGATTTTTGCTCTGGTTTTGACCTATTCAACCCAATGCACACATGTGTGATCGCAGGTATTTATGTGAGGTAATTGTTTGGCGGCATTGTGGTCTGATCAGCGAGTTTCCAGTTGTAGAAAAAATGTGCGAAAAATATATATGGGGTAAAACCTCGTATTAAAAAGTAGTACGATAAATCGGAAAGTTTAAACCAACCGGCTACAAAGAGAAAAGGCAGAACGTTTGATATCCATAATTTTCTGAAGAGAAAGTGGAGGCCATAAAAGATTGTCTTAATGAGTTCGGGAAAATCGGTCCAAAGAGTGGAACAAGATTTAATATCTCCAGATTCTCATAGAACACGATGTTTGCACAAAAGGTCTAATACTTCGTCCAGGTTACGCACCAGAAGTGAAATTATTTGATTACATAAATATAATAATTTGGTCTGTTCTGGAGAAGCAACATTTCACGCTAACAGAAGCGCGAATAAGTATAACTGTCATCTTTGGTATTCTTCTTACACGCCACGTTGTTATGAAACACAGCAAAATCAGTCCCAAGTTGTATGCGTGTTACACCACAGCACTCGACAAATTGTGGAAGACACCAGTGTCAGAATTAGTTACTTCGATATGCTCGAATTATATGCAGACCTGGAAGTTAGGGAAATGAATTCTCGATTAGCTGTGCAACAACTTTGGGCACCACCACATTGGAGTTCAAGGGTTCGTGAGATTCTATACAAAACTTCCGCAGAGATGACTTGTAAGAGGTTGGCCCAACTGAATAGCTCCCCGACTTAACCTCTGTGGATTTCTCCTTATCGGGTTAAATAAAGGAACAAGTTATAGGTCGAGTACCCGAATACCATATGGGAGTTGTTATGCTACTTATAAAATATACGTTAACATTTATTAAGACCCAAAGAAATCTTTCACAGTTTCTCGTTTGCTCTATGAATATTAATGATTCTCACATAGTTTATTTTTAAAATGACGACGAACATGCGAAATTTCTATAAAAAATGTACATAGCAACAACGTCAAAAAAAATAGGTTTGGTTAAAAATGTTTGGAAGAATATTTTTGTTAAATATTCAGAGCATATAAAAGACTTTCGTCATGAACTCATTTATCAATGAGAACTCGACATGACATGGATAATGAGCAATGGCGACCCACTAATAAGCGCTGCAGAACTGCGTCACCCCCTTTGAATTTTCGAAAAGAAAATTTAAATCCTATTTTTGTATTTATGCTATTTGTAGTACAGTATTTGTAACACTTTTACGCTATATAATTATTTTAAAACAGCTCCTTACATTGAATCTATGCTCTAAGAAGCAGCTCTGACGGCAGAATCAGATATTTGGAAAGGCTACTTATGATTGCATGCTCTGCGGTCGTCGCCGGTACTTGTACCACCGGCGCGGCGGCTGTACGATAAGCAGCACGTGTCTGGTCAAAGCGTGATTCAGTGAGTGGTTAGATAACTCTCTTCTCCTAGGCGCGTGGGCTGGAGAGAAACTGATTTCGGGATACAGTTGAATCAGCACGAGAAAGTCAGAGTGAGTGGCTCGTTTATTGTCAGAGCCAGTCTGGTTTTTTATTGATGAATGTTTAATAATTCTGCCGTGTTAGCAATTCGTTGTTCTTACAAAGAATAAACAATTAGTAAAGAAAGTGCAGCATCACTATTACAGCAAATTACTTTTCTCAACTGCCTTTGAGTGAAAAAACTGAAGTAAAAAAATCATGGCCCTCCTGTTCCTGATTTACATAGACTATAGTTCAAACATCATCTAGCAGGAAAAGTTATTACAAAAGAAAATATAAGATGGTAATTTATTCTAAACGTGACTTGCTATGTGGTTGTGATGTGAAAAATGCGTTTTTCAGCTTTTCTTCCTTGATTTTTGGTAGTGAAGCCACTTGGACCAGACTTGGAGTGACAGACTTAGGTCATGTACTACAAAATTTTTAAGAGCCTGAAAACACTGTGAAACATATAAGAAATGTTATCGATTTCAGCCATGCTTGAGAAAGTAAATATTACCACCCATTAGAAGAAACGGAGTCATACTGTCAAATATTATTGATTTTATCAAATTTTATGGGAAGTTTGAACTTCCATTGCGTGGTCACGACGAATGTTTGGACCCTGCTAACCCTGGGAAATTTCGAAGGCTTCTGGAATTTGCTGGAAAATATAACAAAAATTTAAAAACTCATTTTGAAACTGCTACTGTGTTCAAAGCAAACTCTAAGACGACCCAAAATGAATTGCTAAATTGTATTTTGGAAGTTTGCCGAGCTGAATTTGTTGCTGAAATTAGAAGTCCAAAATTTCTAGCTGTCATGTCAGATGACACTACAGATGTTTCTGAAAAAATATAGGAAGTAGTAGTGTTTGGCAATGAAAATGAAGGTACAGTGCATAAAATGTTTTAGAAATTTACATTCCCAATTCTCAAGATGTACAGGGTTTGTCAGAATATATTTTAAAACAACTTCGTGTTGTTTTAAAAGGTGACTTTGGGAAGCTAATAGCTCACACCTATGACTGCGTCGCGGTAATGTGTGGAAAGAAACATACAGTACAAAATTCATGCTTTTCCATGCTTGACTGTGTTTCCAAAAGAATTCCACTAGTTTCCAATGGTACACTGATATCCAAAACCTAAGGATGGACTACATTTTTACCTGTATAAATAAAGCAATACATGACCTCGGCCAAATGGGGAAATAATTATATTGCCAGCATACGAACACATGGAAAGACACAAAAAATTGTTTACAAATGACGCACAAGTTACATTGCAATTAGTGTTTGCGCAAAAGTTGCAAATTTCCGAAGGATATAGTTAGAGAACAGATGTACAGTGCTTACCGATAACCAGGCGGAGAGACATTTCAGTATAGAATATGTCCACTCCGAATTGCGATGCTGGTCTCACAACGTCGTGGCATGCGAGCACGAAGTGATCCAGGAGTTCCTAAAGCAAAATGGCCCACTCCTCATCCAGAGCACGGATGAGGCCCTGCTTGTTTTTTGGAAGGGGTTTCGAACATCAATATGTCTCCCTATTGCGTCCCAGGCGTGTTCGATGTGGTTCAGGTCTGAGGAGCGTGCTGGCCAGTCGATGCGATGAATATCCTCAGTCTCCAGAAGTGTCTGCACTGCTGTCGTACGATGAGGTACCGCGTTGTCATCCATGAACAGAAGGTCTTCGCCTACAGCACCACGGAATAATCGAAAATGACGTAGAAGAACTTCGTTGCGATATCGTTCACCCGTCATAGTCCCATTTTCCAGTATCTGTAGTTCGATGCGTCCGTTAGTCATAATGCCGCCCTACACCATGACCCCGACACCACCGTATCTGTCTATTTCCTGCACATTGCCGCGCTGGTACGCAGTACCATATTCATGCCAGATCAACTGTCGTCTAGAATCTGAAGAGAGACCGAAACGACTCTCATCTGTGAAGAATACATTAGCCCATTGATGACGTGTCCAATTTCTGTGAATACGACATCACTGAACGTGTGCTACGTTGAGCTCTGCATAGAGGGACGCAGACTACGTGTCTTCGGGCATATAGCCCTATATGTCGTAAACGACTTAACACAGTTTTTCGGGGTATCCGCGTTCCTGTGTTGGAATGGAGGCTACTGGCAAGCTGATCAGCCGTGGCGCAGCGATTATGTTTTGCTGCTACACCTAAAAATCTGTCTTTATTAGTCGTAGTAGAGCGAGGGCGACCTCCTAGCATGCGTCTGGAACACATTCCATTGGTTTGAAACGCTGCCCAGAACCTGGATACCATACTATGAGCGATTCCAAACTCCCTGGCAACATCACTCACTCGGCAACCTTCTTCCAGCTTCCCTATAATTCTTTGCAGCGTGAAATCATCTAGATTTTATCTTTGTGACATAACGTAAATTACATGTTCGTACCTTTATGCCTTCACGTCCAGATTTGCCTTCAAACACTTGGCGCCTACCGCGTCCTTTTCTATTTTACCCGTCAAAGTGATAACACGTCACCCATGTGCGCACGACTCGACATTTTGCATGTGACCGGCTTTCTACTGAACGTCCCCAGTTATGTAAATTGGCAAAAGCTGTTGCATCTGATTTTGTGGTTGTAACTTTTCGAAATAGTGTTCGTCCTTAGGTCCTGGACAGCAGTGTTTATGATATTTTAATTACAGGGTTGTAAACATGATTTATGAAAACACTGGTGAGTTGAAAGAACGGTTTCAAGAGCTGTAAAAGTCAGCGAACATCTCAAGAGTCCAAGCATCTTCAGGACTCCTGCGCATGTTAAACAACAAGAATTTTTCTTTTGGATTTCTTTCTATCACTGTTGACTTGTGTTATGGTGGAAGAAAATGCCAAAGATGGACTTGTTGTATGATCAGCTTCAACACTGCGGTGCTAACTCTTTGACTGTCCGTTACGTATAATGCAATTTCTACTATCAGGATTTTCAACTCAGCCTTACATGAAATACAGTTCTCACCACAAACTGGGAGCATTTATTTGTGAATATCCTTAGCCAAAATGTTATTTTTATGTAGGACAATGGTCGAGTAGTCGAAGGCGTGGGCTTTCTTCCTTCTCGTACTGCTGGGTTGAGTTTTAATACCGGGTAAAACATAAATGTTGTACTTTTCTAGAGCTGATTCTACCTCTTCCTTGGAAGTAGCTGCTCTAAATTGGGAATGGAGACTCTTCATTACTGAAGAACCATTCGTGAATGATTCGTTCGTAAAGAATGGCTCTTCACCATAAACGGTGAATGGTTCTCTCTCACCGCTGTGAGTGATCATTCAATCCGCCATTACTGAGACACACACTGAGATCACAGCATTTTTAACTTTCGTCCTCCCCCATGAGCTCGGAAATGATTTCCCAATAATAAAAATAATGTAGAAAATTAATACGTATCAACCATTATGTGAATGAGCAATCAGCAGTCAAAAGAAATAATGGTGAAACTTAAGAATGGGAATGATACGTAAATGCCATTCATTTTAATGGTGTGACAGAATCTTTCCCTCGTGGCAAATCATTCATCGTAAATGTTGAATAATTGAAAAGCTCGCACTCTTTTGGGAAGTTTGCCAAGAGAGTTGTGGCCTTGAAAGCGGAATACGGAATCCCTACTATGAATAATTAACTCGGTGAGCGTAATGACAACCTGGAAATTGGATCATTCGTTTGAGTGAACATGCGTGAGTTATGAATGAACTCCCAAGAACGAATGATTTATGCCATCACTACTCCTTACAACCTTACATGCTCACGAAGGTTGAAGCCTGAAAATGAAAAATAAAAAATGTCCCTTCTTGCAGAGAAACCACACAACGGGACTAACCATTAACTTCCGGGTCCGCCGAAAAGGGTCGAGGTGTATACACTGAAGTGCCAAACGTCATGGGATAGCAGTATGCAAATTTTTAACTGGCGCTGCCGTCCTATAAAGACTTCGACACACGCCACGATTTTTATCAGTTGTGAGGTGTAATCTCAGGAGTCAGACTAACAACCGCCAGTAGGATTATGGCAAGTCGACGTCAATTATCGGAGTTTGGACGAGGCATGGTAGTGGGAATCAGACGGATGGGAATTTCAATTTCCGAAGTTGTGCGAACATTCAACATTCCTCGATCTACGGTGTCACGTGTGTACCGATAATACCTCATGGAAGGCATTACCACCCACTCTGGACAAAGCAGTGGCCTACCACGGGTGCTGAATGACCGTAACCAGTGGCGTCTGACCAGGATTGTCCATGCTAATAGAGAAGCGGCACTGGCTCAAATGACATCCATATTCAAGACAGGAGCTACTAGAGACATATCCATCAGGTCAGTGCAGCGTAATTTAGCGTCCATGGGGCATGGGAGCAGAAAACCCACCAGAGTATTTTTGTTAACACCACGACAGCGGACACAGCGTCTCACCTGGGCTCGTGAACGCAGTAATTGGACCCTGGAAGACTGCCAACATGTGGCGTGGTCCGATGAGTCACGCTACCAGTTTTTACGAGCTGGTGGTAGGGTTCCGGTGTGGTGTAGACCCCATGAGGCCATGGACCCAAGCTGTCAACAAGGCACTGTGCAGGTTGGTTCCATACATGTGTGGTGGGGTGTCTTTACATGGGTTTGGGTCTTCTGGTCCTCTTAAATACGTCATTGACAAGTAATCTCATTGTTGTTTTGCTGGGTGACCATTTGCAGCCCTTCATGGACTTCGTGTACCCAAAGAACAGTGGGATTTTCCAGGCAGAGAATGCACCCTGTCATCGGGCCCAAGTTGTCCAAAATTGGTTAGTGGAGCATTCTGGACAGTTCCGATGGGTCGTGGGTGTAGCTACCACGTTCGCCCAGGAGCACTTATGGGGTGTGGTGGAAAGGTTCATACGTACCCAAGATCCTGCACCTATAAATACCAGGGAACTGTGGGCGGCTGTTCAGATGGCAGGGATCAACATCTCTCCAGAAGTGTTCCTGCCACTTGTGGAATCTAGGCCACGTCGAGTTGCTGCACTTCTCCGGGCTAGAGGAGGTCGTACACGATACTAGGTACGTATTCCATGACTTTTGACACTTCAGTGTACTACTGTGCTGGGAATGTGCTGCCACCAATTGGTAGCACTTTCTGTGGGAGTCAGGGAAGTTCAAACAGACATACCTTCACATCAGAGAGATTCTTGCAAATGGAAAAGCAAAATTTCGCAACGAGAGGTACCACTGTGTTGGAAGAAGCTGTCGAAATGAAAAGAAAGTAGAGATTATGAAGTATATGGCTGCCCAATAAGAAGCGGAGTTATGTCTCTCCTACATGATTCCGTACAAATGTGTCGGTGGTAAAATCATTACATGCTCAGTATTTATGGAGCTACGTTTCTTTGCAATTCCCTTACTGACTTGCCCAAAATGTAAACGATAGCAGTATTTTTGTGAAAAATATTTTACTTCAAAAACCAGAGTCAAGTGAATCTGCTTTTGCGCTGACTGGAAGCCGTAATCCTTCTTCAAACATTTTCAGACAAATTATTGCAAAATGCATGCAAAATCGTTTTGCATTCCTATTTCATAGCAGATGCTTTCAAAATATCGGAAGCGAAATGAACTTACTTTTGCTAATAAATCAGTGCATCCAGCGGCGGCTAGAGCTTTAGTTAACTCGTACAGCACAGAATTGTGGTCAAACCTAGTGCATCTAATCAGTCGCATCACTAGAAATGATATGCAGTCATGAAGACAAAGGTTTCAACATCATGTTGTAGATTATAGAGATCGTTCGAACAATTACAGTAATAGTTTTCTGTTCCCTCACCAATGAAGGGTTATGTCCCGCATTTTTGACGATAAATGCAACAAGGTACCGTGGTATTGATGCATACAGATCCTGAATTCATCGATGCCATGATATCACATTCCATCATTCCTGTGTCACATTATACCATTCTTCAAACTGTACATTGAGCGTATCAAGTGTGTTTGCTGGATATGAGCACCCTTGGAAGCGTCGTTTTAGGATATTCCAGGTGTGCTCAATTATGGGGACATGAATGGGGAAAATAAGATGTTGCATCACGTAGACACTGTTGGGCGACGCGACCACATGGAGATGAGCATCATCTTGTTGGGAAAACGGCTTTAGGGATGAAATGTCAAAGAAAGCTTCGAAATGCATCACTTATCGTTGGTCTGCCAAAGTTCGTCTGACAAAAACATACGGCAATGTGGTATCACAATTTATGGCACCTCACTCTAATTTTTTTATTTGAGGGTTTAATGACCACCGTGAGCAGCTCGATTGGCTATACGCAATCGCCCGTCCTTAATTTAGGGTCATTGGTTCCAGGAAAGGGAGAGAGCCAGTGTCGAAAAAGACCACCACAACGTTCATGACTAATTGCCACTGATTAGAAAGAACATCTCCTAGCTCACTGCGATATTTTGGTGGGAGTTAGGGGATAGCAGTTTGCCTCCCCAGATCACCTCGAGTACGCTCAATATTTCGATCGGAACATTTTACTGACCACTCCATGCTGTGAATGGTGTTTACTTCTAGATATTCGTCAACCTGTATCGCACGGTAAGAAATCATATTGTAAAATCGATTTTTCTCCTACTGCACAGGCATAAGGTCTCTCGTGGAAGACTAGGAACATCATATCTATATCTCTGAGTGGTCATGCTAGAATTCTAGAAACACGTTCATGTAGGTACGCCCACTCAGTGAGATTCTGGTCCAAACCATGCACTGCCTTCATGATAGTTTTTTTTGGGGGTATTTTTTTTTATTTTTGATTATAGGTTTAACGACCACCGTGAGGAACTCAGTGGGCTATAAGCAGTCGCCCGTCCCTACTTTAGGGCCACTGACTCCAGGGAAGGGAAAGAGCCAGCGCCGTAAGACAAACACGACATCCATGCCTCACCGAGATTCGAACCCGGACCCATCTCGGACGAATGATCAGAAAGAAACCATCGCTTAGACCACTGTGCCACCGGGGCGGCTAGGGGGCTTTTGCAATGATGTTAGAGGGATGATGACATCATTCAGGTTCCCACCAGTTGAGTACACGTCGATCGTCACTCCGTAGAGAAAATCGTGCATCATCAGTAAACGATACACACCTCCATTGGTTTTCAGTCCTAGTCATGCTCTCTTGAGACATGGAGTTAGAGGGATACACCGGACGTTCGGCATACACCACGATCCTCGTGCAACCTCCTCTGTATGATGGTTGCAGAAACAGATTCCAGTGGTTGCAAATAGGTCCAAAAGCATTTGAGATGGTATCAATCTGTATCATCATGCTGTAAGTTGAAGATAACTGTCTCCACATGATGTTGTGATTCTTTCCCCACCTCCACTAGGTCTTCTGACAAGAATCTCCGTTTCTTGAAAGCGTCTCCAGAGTCTGTACTCAACGGAACTTTCAACACTGAGCCATCTGGAAACATTGTTTGGGACTGTCCAGCCCCAATACTTCCTACGGTTCTCCATCGCAATCACGCAGCAAGATGATTCCTAGGAAGCATGATTCACATTAACACGATGTGACTATAAACGGTAGCCTGGTTGCAATGCGAATAGGCTGGTCTTTCAGGCTGCTGTTTTATGAAAAGGACAATAGAGAAACCAGCTGCGTCGTTGATTGCGTCACCTTGGCGGCAAGCTTCTCAAATATCATGTGGTCTTTTACAGCAGCATTGCCAGTTTAAGCTGTCATATAAGTTTTACCGTATTCGTCTCATTTATGTGACAGAAATTGCCAAAATGCATTTGTTGCTTACGTTTTCCACACCAGTGTATATGTAGTGTAGATCACGGTGGCCTGCGTCATGAAAATAACTTTCTCAACTTATATAGTAGAGTAATTTTAATGAAACAAAGCTCACAGCTTTATATAATTGCAAGCAAGGGAAGTTTTACTACAAATGGATAAATTTTGTAGATACAAATAATATTCCTTAGAGTTTCGGAACCATTTTAACCAAGGAAATAAAATATGACAGCCGCCCCGGTGCCCGAGTGGTCTGAGGTCCTTGACTCTGATCATTCATCTGATGTTGGCCTCGGTTCTAGTCCCAAATGGGGTATGGGTGGTGTGTTTGTCCGATGGCACTGGCTCTGTCCCTTTTTTGGAACCAGTGGTCTTAAATATGAGATGGTTGGCTGATTAAAAGCCTGTCAGTTGCTCATAGTAATTGTTTAACAGCAGAAGAGTAGGAAACATGACGTGGTACTTTCAACTAAGCTTATGTGAAGAAAGAGTACTGTTAAGGAAATTCAGTGTTTAATTCAGCAGTTCATCTTGTAAATGAATATGTCAGTTTTGTTAGCGAAGTACATTCGTCGATGTTAGAGTCCGCAAATATATGCATGACTATTATTAGCGTAGTCTTGGTGGATAAATATATGCATGACTATTATTAGCGTACTCTTGGTGGATAGTACCGCGATAACAGAAAGACTGTTATGACGCAATGTATTCGCAAGAATGTTTTTACGCATTTTATAGTTGAAAAGCATCGTCTGCTTCAGGAGATGATATGGAAATGGGGATGTTTCGGAACTGAATTACCAAATCCGCTCCTGACTGTTATCTGTACACTTTTGCTGCAATTAATTTAAAAGCAGAGATAAGCGTTTTGTGTGGTTCCTAGTGTCTCTACTCAAGTGAATGAGAGGACAAGAAAAGTTTTAGCAAGTAATCTACAGTATCCGTAATTTTAGAACCTGGTATTACCTAACGCAAGAAACAACAGCGACCAAGAACGCTTTCTCCACGTAGCAAAGTTACACGGCTGGCCACCCAAAATGCAACACCAAGAAGGAAGCATCCGATTAGCCTGAAATTCGCAGCATGCGTCGCCCGAGAGAGGACATGCAAACGATTAGCATTGCAGGGCATGTACAAATTATGTGCGCCCGGCACGCCACCGAGAAGCACTATAAGAAGGGTGCACAGAAGTCGGGGTGTAAGTAGTGGAAGTGTGTTGTGCTGCCGGATCTGTGCGTGAGAAGCTTCCTGATGCCTCGTCGCAGAATACGGCAGTCATTCCAGCACGTTCCGGAGTTCTACAGAGGACGAATAGCGGCTTATCGCGACAGTGGTTTATCGTAAAGAGACATCGGTGCCCGTGTGGGACGACATCCAGCCACAGTGAGGCGAATATGGATTCGGTGGGTGCAGGAGGGACGGACGGACCGACGTGAGCGATCGCCGTAGCCGCGGCACACCACCGAACGAGAGGACCGGCATTTTGTGCAGCGGGCATTGACGGCTCGCACTGCCACATCACGAACCTTAGCGCAGGAATTAGGGTGTGTTGCGCAACAACCTGTGTCAGCACGTACCGTTCGACGTCGTCTGCGGGAGCGGGGACTTGTCGCACGGCGCCCATTGCTCCGATTACCATTGACGTTACACCACCGGCGAGTGCGGCGGCAGTGGTCCGTTGAACGCCGCACCTGGACAACGGAATGGCACTACATTGTATTCTCCGACGAATCCCGCTTCTGCCTACAACACCACGATGGTCGGATCCGCGTGTGGTGGCACCACGGCGAGAGACTGTATGACGCCTGCATTATGCATCGCCATACCGGTCCGTCGCCTGGCATTATGGTTTAGGGCGCAATTGGATATGACACCCGCACCACTCTGGTACGCATCGCCGGTACACTCAACAGCCACCGCTACATCTCCGACGTTTTGGAGCCTGTAGTCCTCCCTTACCTGCAGGACCTGCCAGCGGCCACGTTTCAACAGGTCAATACGGCAAGAAGAATCCGTGAAGAATTTTTGCATGATGGCACGCATCGTGCAACAGTTCTATACGGCCCACCAGGTGTCACTGCTGCCGTGGTCCGCCTGTTCTTCCGATATGTCGCACATCGAACACGTCTGGTCTCTGATCGGCAAATTAGTGGCCCGGCAAGCACCACCCGCGGCTACGCCTGATGAACTGTGGCAACGTGTGGAAGCAGCTTGGACCGACATACCCCAAGCCTACATCCCAAGTTTCTTTCGTTCGATGCCGCGGCGTGTAGCGACCGTTATTGCCAGCCATGGAGGCCACACGAACTATTGATGTTTGCGTGTTCCGCAAGTCTCACGGGCCTGTAAGCTCAATCGTTTCATCTTTGTATCTGTTGTTATGTGTCCAGTAAATCTGGCTTTGCTATCTCGTGTCCTTCTTGGTGTTGCATTTTGGGTGGCCAGCAATGTACAATGAGCCCGTATGATAATGCGCTCCTGTGACTTCTTGTGGAGCACTGCCTGTATTCAAGAAGAGTGCTTCACTGCGTATGCTGAAATAACTCTTCAGAGAAGCCGAAGGACATACCTATCTGCTCGTCAAGGCGAATGTTGACAACTGCAACGAAATACAAGATGTTTCTTTGATTTCCGGCATAAGGGTATTACTACTGTACAACAGATAACGTTAACTCAGTGTCCTTTATTCTTTGCAGAATTTTATATTTTTTTAATTTTGTGTGTGTGTTAATATAATGAAATCCTCTCAAATACAATGGTCCTTCAAATGAACCTTAAAAGAATGTAGCCCAATTCGAAGGCATTTGGTGGGATTCAGAATAGGACTTTGAACAGTCAGGCCGGTTTGTATACACTGTTTCTCTCAAACAGTGTGTTTACAGCGCCAACAATATTAAGCGGAGCATTATCGTGCCAATATACGTAGGGCTTTATCTCAAAGGCACACAAGACAGAATGGCTTTATCTCAAGTACACAATGTAAAACACCCCCAATTTTAAGATTCGTGACACTTGGACTAAAGGATTCGGTCCAAGGCATAAAAAGCAGTCCCAAATCACCATGCTTCGTCCTCCGGAATTTGCTGCTGGCGCTTTTGCACTCAAGTGAATTGTGTTTATTGGACACTGCTCTCATTAAGATTATTTTAATACAACCCTACGTTAAACGGGTGCCGGTCAAAACACCGACACCCAAAACACGGACAGGACAAAACACCGACAACCAAAACATCGACAACCAAAACACCGAAAGGACAAAACAAGGTCAGGACAAAATACTGACAGGGCAAAACACCGACAGGACAAAATACCGACTGGACAAAACACCGACTATTTGTTTATATTTTGTTTCACCATCAGCAGTCGGCGCTGTATGTCAAGGATCAAGTAATATCAGAAAGTTTGTACGACGGTTTTTAACGGCAGAAAAACAAAAATTTTGCGGCATTACAGTTTTCAGTTTAGAACCACCAAATTTGGTGTACAGTCTCATAGCGCTCTAAGTTAGACCGTAGACGGATTTTGGAAGAGGTCGAGACCCGGGGTCAAGGGGCCCCCATACAAAATTTTCTTAAAATCTACAGTTTTCAGTTTAGAACCAAATTTGATGTACTACGACATGGTACACTAAGTTAGACTGTAGATGATTTTTGGAAGGGATCGGGGCACGGGGTCAAGGGAGCCCCATACAAAATTTTCATAAATTCTACAGTTTTCAATTTAGAACCACCCCTTCCCCAAACCACCGTAGATGGTTTGGGGAAGGGGTCGTCGGGGCCCGGTGTCAAGGGGGCCCATACAAAATTTTAGTAAAATCTACAGTTTTCAATTTAGAACCACCAAATTTGGTATACTCCCTCATGGTACTCTAAGTTAGACCGTGAACCCTTTTTGGAAGGGATCAGGGCCCGGGGTCAAGGGCCTTCCTCATACAAAATGTTCGTAAAATCTACAGTTTTTAATTTAGAACCACCAAATTTCGTATACTACCTCATGGTACTCTAAGTTAGACCGTAAACCCTTTTTGGAAGGGATCGCGGGCTGGGTCAAGGGGCCCCCATACAAAATTTTCGTAAAATCTACAGTTTTCAATTTAGAACCACCAAATTTGGTATACTACCTCATGGTACTCTAAGTTAGACCGTAAACCCTTTTTGGAATTGATCGGGGCCCGGGGTCAAGGGGCCCCCATACCAAATTTTCGTAAAATCTACAGTTTTCAATTTAGAATCACCAAATTTGGTATACTCCCTCATGGTACTGTAAGTTAGACCGTGAACCCTTTTTGGAAGGGATCAGGGCCCGAGGTCAAGGGGGCCCTATACAACATTTTCCTAAAATCCACAATTTTCAATTTAGAACCACCAAATTTGGTATACTACCTCATGGTACTCTAAGTTAGACCGTAAACCCTTTTTGGAAGGAATCGGGGCCGGGCTCAAGGGAGCCCCATGCAAAATTTTCGCGAAATCTACAGTTTTTAATTTAGAACCACCAAATTTGGTATACTACCTCATGGTACTCTAAGTTAGCCAGTAAACCCTTTTTGGAAGGGATCGACGCCCGAGGTCAAGGGGTCCCATACAAAATTTTCGTAATATCTACAGCTTTCAATTTAGAACCACCAAATGTGGTATACTACATTGAAAACTGGTGCTCTAAGTTAAACCGTAGACGGTTTGAGGAAGCGGTCGGGGCCCAGGGTCAAGGGGCCCCCATACAAAATTTTCGTAAAATCTACAGTTTTCAATTTAGAACCACCAAATTTGGTATACTATCTGATGGTGCTCTAAATTAGACCGTAAACGGTATTTGGAAGGTGTCGAAGCCTTAGGTCGGCTGGTGCCTTTCAAAAAACAGTAATTATAAGGCCTAGGCGGGAGTCTTTTTAGAAGTTTTTATGCTGCCGAGCTCACATTCAAAAAGTTTGCATAACAACTCAAGTAAATTACGTATATTGCACCTTAACGCAAAACAAGAACAAAACTTTTACGGCCCTAGGCCGAGGCCTTTAAAAAAACTTTAAGTCTACCGTGTTCATAGTTATAAGGTTTACATAACAAGTCAAAGTGCTAATGTTCCACTTATTCAAAACACAATAATTATGAGGCCTAAGCTGGCGCCTTTTTAGCAACTTTTAATCTACCGTGCTGATATTGAAAAAAACTACATGACAATTTAAATCATTCATGCTCCACCTTTAATCAATCACAAAACGGAAGTGTAACAGCCTTAGGCCTGTGCCTTTTTAGAAAGCTTTAATTCGTTAAGCTCATATTTATAAGGTTTACATAACAAGTAAAGGGGCGAATGTACCATTTGTACTCATTCAAAAGCCATTAATTATTAGGCCTAGGTCGACATCTTTTCAGCAACTTTTAGTCTACTGTGCACATATTCTAAAAGTTTACATGGCAATTCCTATCAATTATATTCTGCCTTCACGGGGAAAAAAAAAGCTGCCTTAGGCTTATGCCTTTTCAGTAATTTGAAATCCGTTGTGCTCATATTTATCAAGTTTACATAGTAAATCGAGATGATAATGTTCCACTTGTATTCGTTAAAAAACATCATTTATAATTCCTATGCCGGCGCCTTTTTAGCGAATTTTAGTCTACTGTGCTCATATTCTAAAATTTTACATGGAAATTCAAGTAAATTATTCTCCACCTTTACTCAATTCCAAAATAAATAAATAAAATAAAATAGATTAAATACGGCCATGGGCCTAAACCTAGGTCTTTTTAGCAATTTTAATTCGTTGTGCTAATATTTATAAGATTTACATAACAAGTCAAAATGATAATGTTCCACTTGTACTGTTTCAAAAACATTAATTATAAAGGCCTCGGCCGGCGCCATTTTAGCAAGCTTATGTCTACCGTGCTCATATTCAAAAATTTCGCATAGCAGTTCGAGTCAATTATACGCTACCTTTACTCCATCCCCAAACAAAAAATTTACAACCATAGACGTAGGCCTTTTAAGCAATTTTTAGTCCATGTGTTCATATTTACAAGGTTTACATAACAAGTCAAGTTGATAATATTCCACTTGTTCTCATTCAAAAAACATAATTGATAAAGCCCTAGTCTTGCACCTTTTCAGCAATTTTTAGTCTGTCGTATTCATATTCATAAAATTTACAAAGCAAGTCAAGTCAAAAGGTAATGTTCCACCTTTATTCAGGAAGGAACCGAAAGTTCGCAGTTCTAGGGCTTTTCAGCATTGTTTCAATCTTCTGTTTTCACATTAAGAAAGTTTATGTAATAAGTCAGGTTGATAAAGTTCTACTTCTGCTCAGGCTAAAATTAGTAATCATGAAGCCTTTTCCGGATTTTTTAATACGCTGTGCTCATGTTCATAAATTTTGCATAAAAAGCATAGGCGCCGCTTTTGGGAAAAGCAAGACGAACCTCCCTCCCCTCAATTTTTCTGGAGGCGCTCATTAGAATTCCTCCCTTTAAATGAGGGCAAATTTTCCAATGTGCGGCTCAAGCCGAAAATTCGGGCCTCGGTTCCAGGCTTAAATAAGCTACAGCTTCTTCTAGCTTGATTAGCCTTGCTACAGGCTCGGGTAACCTAGATTTTTCGTCAAGTTGATAAAAAGCTTGAAGAAGATAAAATGTTTTATCAAGTTCTGTTAAGTCTGTGGGATAGCAAAGTTCACAGCATGTTATCTGTATATATATATATATATATATATGAGTGTATACGAACAGTGTCAATCACATTCGGTGAATGTTGTCGTAACGCGTAAAAGGAAATGTGAAAGGTGCTGCAACTTCTGCGATGCAGTCAAGCACATAAATGAATATGTCCGTAACCATCAGAAAGTTGTTAAAAAGGGTCATATAGCCTGTTTCGGCAGCTGATGAACATGTATGTTGTTAGCTGTCAAAAATGGAGTAATAATCTCGAATAACCAATTCTGCTTCAAATTGAGAAAGTATGCACCGGAAACACTTACAATGCTGGAAGAAGTTTACTGGGAGAGGGCGAATTCCCTTGCCCCCTCCCCGAAAGTGTTTCATTGTTTTATGTTTTTGGTTGAAATGCGACTTACATTGGAAAAAAATGTTTTAATAAAAATGCATCCGCCTATATTAGAAAAAATGCTTTATTTTTTTCTTCTATAGTTTACATTCCCTTTTAAATTTTACATACGTCCCTAAGGGCCAGTAATCTTGAAATATGTTTTCGAGTCGTTCAAGGATTTCTGCAAAGGAAGAGACTCTGTGGAAACACTCTCTTGGGTTGGAAGGTCCGCCACCTCCAAAACTCTTGAGAACACTGAAAAAGTGGGTGAGCTCATAGCGAATGATCGTCTACTGACTGTGCTAATGATCGCTTAAGAACTGGGTATTAATCAAAAAGCCGCCCGTACAATTTTAAAAAATTATTAGGGGAAGTGAAAGATCTTGTCAAAATTCGTCTCACATCTCCTAAGGACGGGGCAAAAATTCCACAAGTTCTAGGCATGAGGAGATTTCATTAGCATGTGTGATTATGACCCCTCCTTTTTAGGTGGGACGAGCTAGTGCTTTAAATACGATCCAGAGATGAAACACCAAACCATGAAATGGCGGAGCTCCATTTCCCCAAGATGAAAGAAGCTTCGTTTTCGAAAATCAACCATGTTCATCGTCCCTTTGACAGAAATAGAATCATCGAAAGCAAATTCATTTCAGAAGGAGAAACTGATAATGCTAAATTCGATCTTCAAGTCCTAAGGACGACTGTTGAAACACATTCGTCCAGTAGGGTCGCCCTACTGGATGTTGCACAGATCCTTCCTGGGACTACCGTCTCTAAATGCGACCGTCGGTTGTGGCATCACGTTGCGTTTCTTCGGCAATATGACGCAAGTACCATCCGGTGGTACGAAGGCCTTACGATGACACCTCTCATGTACTCATCCGTTTGACGAAATCGCATACGACGGCGTCTTAACGGCATTGGCACCATTTGTTCGGTCTCCAGACACGGTTGCAGTAGAACCACTCCTCGCTGGCGTGACGACGTCTCAACTGATGGCCTCACGGGCCGGTAGTTCGGTTATATCCCGCGCGCAGTTCGTGCGATTGGCCCGCAAATGCAATCATTTGCATAACTTGTACGTGTGCACCCACCCTGCAATTTGCATGGCGCTGATTTCACGTCTTCGTGGTGTGGAATTTTCTCTGTCAGGTAGTGTATTTAGAAAACATTTTCGCGGTTTTAGTTTATTAACACTGGATGGCGGAAAAGCATCAGTTCCAGAGGACTTGAGGGTGTTGGTCAACTGCACTGACTTCATTACGAAAAGAGTCAGCTGCCCTAGCAGCCTCTCCAGGCTAATGGGCTAACTGCCCTGGACACAGACATCCTACTCCACTCCACCCCACCCAAAGCGTCCATCCCCCAGAGATTACTGCACTAAGAGAACACCGAATTTCGGGTGTGTTTCAATTACCTTTTCTTGGTAGTCTGCGTTCTTCTTCCGAATTAGGACGAACATTGTGATTTGCGAGCAATTTCCTAAAAATAAAATTGATATAAGAGGTTGATTGTTTATCAAAACTTAGTATATGGGTCCCAGAAAAATACGCTGATTTCTTTGCCTTTTTCCGCTTAGCGAACTTCCGGTACTTTTACTATTTATTACTGCATGTTTTATATTTTTAAAGATCGGACATGTCTTGAACTATTGATAAGTCTATTGCAATAAAGTACATTGATATTTTTACTGGTTGTGGAATCTGAGGAAACATTTGCTGGAACAGTGAACCTCGACAGAGCCTATGGTAAAATCAACAGAGTTTATTACTGTTACCCAGGGGGATATCATGTGGAGATTGTCTCTTCATGCACCAAAACGTTTTTCTTTTTAATTTTCTTCTATCATTTAACTTTTTTCTCTCATTTTAATTTTTTTTCTTTCATTTTAATTTCTTTTCTTTTTTTTCTTTCATTTTAATTTATTTTCTTTTTTAGATTATTTATTTTTCTCTCATTTTAATGTTCTTATTCTTTCTTTAGCTTTTTTTATTTTTTATCTCTCATTTTAACGTTTTTATTCTTTTTTTTAGCTTTTTTTATTTTCTTTTTCTAATTCGTTTCCTTTTCTTAGCACTGACATTCCATTGTTGCTATTTATTTTTTAAATTAGTAAACAGTTATTTCCCGCAGTTGTATGATCAGTTTTAATGTCCGTTCCGAAATATTCTCTATTGATTTTCGTTTAACACTATTTGATATGATCAGTTTTGGTGGGTCATGATTGTGACACAAGTTGGATTGTAAAATAACAGAGTCACTAGTATCCAGGTACACTTTTGGCAATCATTTGCGTTCTGTGCAACGCCACTTCCACCTTATCTTTGTTTGTATATCTTTATAGAATTTGGGCCCTGAATGTATCAATAAGTTTTTCCCTCTTTGAATGTGCATAAAACATGTTACCTCTGTAATCGCTGTCTGAAGAATGATGCAATGCAACCACACCACTGTTTTGCAGAGTCCGTGGCGTATTGTCCAGCAGAGAGCATCTTATGCCGGAAGCTCCCTGTACCCCTTCCCCTAGAGGGGGAGGGCAAAATGTTTGGGTCTTCTCCCTGGGGCCTTCCGTTTCCACCTCTCCCTTCTTAAGGCTTTCACACACAAACTTTTACCTTCGCGCTGATTACGGTTGACCACCTGTGGTCACTAGAGAGATCGTCCCCCTGACTAGGTTTGTCCACAGACACAAACTTGAAAACTTCGCGCTTTTCATTCCTAAGTATTTCAGTCAATCTACGTTCCCAGCAAAAATCTACAAAATATCGTTTTTCCTTTTCGCACAAAAGAGCAGAGCGATAGCAGTAATAATTTCGGAAAACGAAAGAAAAGAAAGAAAAAAAAAAGAATAAAAAAAAAAAAAAGGATAAAAAAAAAAAAAGAAAGAAGATTATATATACACGAATTTTCAACTACAGGTTGTCGAAGGCGAGAAGGGTGTCGGAAAATGCTTTTGGATTTTTGGCTTCGACGTTCAGGATTTTCCACACATAGACAAATGTTTCTCTGAAAAACTTAGACTACATTGTGCTTGGCGCATGCATACTGCACGACTTTCTACGATGAAACTCAAAAAGTACATATATGCATCGTACCTATGTGACTTGCAAAAACAAACTAAATATTCTACCGACGCAGGTAAACAAAGCCGTAATATGTATTTTAATTATTTTAATAACAGAGGGAAAGTAATTTGGCAAGACCAAATGGTGGTAAATGCCTAATTTAGAAATGGTAAATGTTGGAGTTGTCAGGGAAGTTATTGTTGGTGATTGTAGGGGTGAAAGCTCATTATGTTTATTAATGGCTCCTCGGCCAAACATCCACTGGCTTCCAGCCCTGATGAAAATTTCCCCATGGCAGGAAAGAAAACTATTTATAAGGTTCTTTGTCTGGAGACTGTCTATCGATGAAAAGTTGAAGACAGCCCGGCGTTCTTTCTCTCCCAGCTTTACTATAAATCTGCTATTCAGGAGAGAGGAAGTAAAAATAATGGCAAGACAATTCCAAGCATGAATTCCTTTTTTTTTTTTTTTTTTTTATTGGAGGTTTAACGACCACCGTGAGCAATTCAATGGGCTATAAGCAGTCGCCCGTCCCTAATTTAGGGTCACTGGTTCCAGGGAAGGGAGAGAGCCAGTGCCGTAAGACAAACACAACATCCATGCCTCACCGGGATTCAAACCCGGACCCCGTTCGGACGAATGATCAGAGGCCATCGCTGAGACCACTGCGCCACCGGGTCGGCAAGCATGAATTCACTCTCAGGCTTGTTGAAAACGTAACAAAAACATTTAATCAAAAGTAAATTGTTCCGGCAGCTATTGTTCCTTGACCTCGAGTTCCTGTAACTGAAGTTCCACGCGAAAAATTATCAGGGTCTCGAATTATTCAAGAATACCCTTTCCTGCTAATACTCTCTGCCCGTTCTTTTTCTATCGCAGACTTGAGAGGTTTTAATCGTCGTAACCATCCGTTCGTCTCCCTTCCTTTGTTCCGGAAGCTAGGCCTCGTGTTCTGTCCCGAACACGTGTTCTCTCAAAACGCTTTCTCCGTACGTCGTTCCAGACCCACGTGTCTGATTCCAACTACGATCTCTTTTCCCCGTGCTCTAACTGGCACGTTCAATCACCAAACTTTCTTTTTCCCAGTGCTGACACCCAGCACTGTACAAACGTTCTCCCGGTTTCGCTGTCCGTGCTTCACCTAGCACCTCCTAACCATTTACAGCACACGCTGTCCCGTCAACTATCCTCTACGCTCGCTTTCCGTCAACTGTCTCGTTCCTCGCTCCTATCCTGAAGTTTTCTTCCCCCTAACTTCACTCGCCTTCCGATTGGCTCCTGCCTCACTTGCCTGAGGCTCCCCCTCTCTCCCTAGTCTGAGTCTTGGAAGAGCAGGCTATCACCCCCGCTCTTCTCGGTGCCCCCCCCTACTACCCGTGCTTCTGCCAGTGACCTTCACCTAATCCCTTCGTTGAACTCTAGCTCACGTGTGCCCTGCAGCTCACATTTCACCCTGGTCAGGAACAACAGCTGTGCCTTTCGTGAATACAATAGACCTGTCAAACAGGCACATCGCAATTTCACCTAGTCTGGTGCATTACCACGTGTTACACTCATTTCCAAATAATATACATGGAATTATTTGTTCTTAAATGTTCATATCCGGAATGATCGATGGGATTTAAAGTCCATCACACAATTTATATAGGGGCGTAATTTCTCGCCCCTACAGTGATTATTTCAATCCGAAATATGTTAGTATGAAAATTTGGAAAATGATGTCTTAAATAAATTAATAGCAATATTTTGGATATCCATTATTTTATCTATTTTTATAATTATTATTATTCTTTTTGATATTACAGAAATGTTTGAATGTGTTTACAAACGTAACAGAAATCTATACTGGTGAAACATTTTCACAGTAAATTACTGCTTCAAATTAAATCACGCTCTCATTTTTGAGCTACTTATTCTTTTATAAGATAATTCAACAAGGACAAATTTGTATTGGTTGTATCGAAGCTCAAAAATGGTGGTACAGATTCTGTATGTATATACATATAAATTATAACAGTTAAAACCATAAATTACAAGATTTACTTAATTTTACTAATTAATTTATTATTAATTTAAATATTTAAAACCATAAATTTAATATATTATTCGTTGTTATTTTGTGTTATTTATTTTTATTTCTATCATTCAACTTAAATTTTTCAAAATAGGATTTTTTTTTAAGAAAAGGAAGGTGTGTAATTAAAAATAGGCACATCTTTATCTGAAAAACAAAATCAAACAAAAATCCTTTGCTAGCACCTATCTCCTGTCTGTACCGTGCACCAGCGCACCCACGGGGGTACTTTGGGCTTAAGTCCCCCCTAAAGTCCCGTATGTCAACACTTTTATCTATCTATCTATGTCAACACTTTTATCTATCTATCTATCTATCTATATATATCATCATCATCATCATTGTCAACATTTATCAATCCACTGTTGGACGAAGGTCCCTCCAAGTTTCCTCCTCAACGGTCTGTCTTATGCCAGTCTCCTCCATGTCACTCCCGCATACTTTCGAATTTCATCCACCCATCTCCCACGTGGTCTTCTTCTGGGTCTTTTCCTGTCCCTTGGAATCCAATCTAAAATTTCTGCTGTCCATCGATGTTCTGTCCTTCTGGCAGTATGTCCAGCCCATTGCCATTTCAGGGATTTAACTCTGATCATGATGTCTTCCACTCTTGTCATTTTTCGGATCCACGAGTTCCTCTTCTTATCTCTCCTGGTTACACCAAGCATGCACCTCTCCATGTTACTTTGAGTTGTCTGCAGCCTTTGTATGTCTCTTTTAGTTATGGTCCACGTCTCTGCACCATACGTAAGCACTGGAAGGATGCATTGATCAAACACTTTTCTTTTAAGACATAATGGCATATTGCTCTTGAAAATTATGCTGTTTCTTCCAAAAGCTCTCCAGGCAAGTTTTGTACGCCGATTAATATCTTCCTCAATGTGACCCTCACTTGATATCTGCTGTCCAAGATAAACGTACGTGTCTGTTATCTCCAGCTTTTCTCCATCAATCGATAAATCTTCATTTCGTGTAAAAGCATTGAACATCACTTTTGTCTTCTGAAAGTTCATTTTTAATCCCACTTATTTACTCTTGTCAGCAAGTTCTTGGATCATACTCTGCAGCTCTCATGGGGTAGTTGCAAAAATGACTATGTCATCAGCAAAACGAAGGTGGGTTAGATAATCTCCATTAATCTTTATCCCTTTGTTTTCCCAGTTCAGTGATTGAAAGACATTTTCCAATGTGGCGTTAAAGAGCTTCGGAGATATGGTGTCACCTTGTCTCACTCCCTTTCCAATTTTTATGTGTGTTGTATTTTCAAACAGCCGAATCTTTGCACTTGCATTTTCATAGATGTTATTAATAATATTAATGTATGCATCTTCAATACCGCACGATTTCAGAGCCATTGTAACTGCTGATGGTTTCACCGAATCAAATGCTTTTTCATAATCGATAAAAGCCATGCACAATGGAAGTTCATATTCCCTCGCTCTTTCAATTAGTTCTCTCAGTACGTGGATATGATCTATTGTGCTGTAGCCACTCCTGCATCCAGCTTGTTCTCTCGGTTGAGACATGTCCAGTGTTACCTTCAAACGGTATAAAAGAACTTTAGTGAAGATTTTATAAACCACTGATAGGAGGCTGATAGGTCTGTAGCTCCTGAGATCCTCAATGTCACCTTTTTTATGTAGCAGAGTCATTATAGCGTTGTTCCAATCCTCAGGAATCTTCCCTTCATTAAGGCAACGAGTGAAAATTTGGGCGAGTACTGTTTCGATTTCACCACTTGCTTCTTGTATGATGTCTACAGTAATTCCATCTTCTCCTGGAGCTTTCCCCCGCTTCATGTTCTTGATTGCATGTGCAACTTCTGCTGGGAGGACTGGAAGAACTCTGGTACTGGTACCTTCCATGATGTTTGGAGTACATGCATCATCCCTTTCATATAACTTGGAGTAGAAATCTTTCACTCTTGTCAAAATTTCGCCTCTATTTCTTGTTACAGAACCATCTTCTTTTCTCAGTGCCATAATCTGTTTTCTTCCCTTACTGAGATGTCCCTTTGCTATCTTTAGGCTTTGGTTGTTTTCAATTGCTTTCCTTACTAGTTCACAGTTGAATTTCCTTACGTCTTCAGTGATACTTTTTCGTACTGCCTTGCATAGCTCTATGTATTCCACTTAGGAAGTCCCATCTTCTTTAGTTGTCCTCATCTCTCTTCTTTTTTGCATCAACATTTTTGTTTTTCCTGATAATTTGTTCACATGCAACTTGTTCTTAGACCCAGCTAATTTTGTTGCTGTTTCCATAAGAGCTTTGGTTACGTTTCTGTTAACTTCAGAAATATCCACTTCTTCCGATGTTAGGCCTTCTAAAACAGAGAATCTGTTCTTCAGTTCCAACTTGAAGGTATTATGGTGTTTTTTAGGGTTGGTTATGTCAATACATTTTGTTTGTCTTATGAGCTTGCCACGTTTGAGTTTAGTGTTGAGGTGCATCTTGCATCTCACCAATCTATCGTCACTACCTGTGTTGAACTTGTTTAGCACACTGCAGGCTTCTAGAACGAATTTTTTGTTACACATAATAAAATCAATTTCACTTGTCGTCCCATTCGGATGTCTCCATGTCCATTTCCTGTGTGGCTTTTTCTTGAAAAAGGAGTTCATGATGAAAAACCCTTCTGCCTCTGCAAACTCTACGAGAGTATTTCCACGCTGGTTTCTGTTGCCGTGACCGAATTTACCTACTGAAGTTTCATTCTGTTACCGTTGCCCTATTTTTGCATTGAAATCTCCCATAATTATCTTCAAGTGCTGCTTACCTTTATTATTTAGATGACGAATTTCCTCATAAAATTCTTCAATTTCTTCTTCAGGATGACTTGTGGTGGGTGCATAAGTTTGAATAATCTGAGCCTGGTATCTTCCCGAGAGTTGGATAACGAGTCGTGCAGCTCTGTCAGAGGAACTTTCACGTTCTTTAACTTTATCCTTCAGTTTCTTGCTTATTATAAATCCAACACCACTAGTTCTGCCAGTATCTGTCCCACGATAGTAGAAGGGATGTCCACTTTTCAGTTCAATGAGATCCTCTCCTTTTCTCCTTAGCTCACTTAGCCCGACGATGTCCCACTTGATCCTTTGTAGTTCCTCTTCCAATTCAAGAAGCCTTGAATCAGAAGATAGGGAGCGTCCGTTATACGTAGCCAAGATCAGCATCAGATGGCAGCCTAGTCCGGTCCTCCGGGGATTCTTAGCACCCTCTGCCTTCATGTCGCACTGGCCGCTGCCTTGGCCAGGTACATTCCAGCTGCCGGAGACTGAGAGCCAAGATTTAAGTTTTGGAGTCATTTTGGAGAGGTTTGGCCATAACTCACCACGCTGGCCAAGCGGGTTGGTGAGTGTGGGATAGCATTTCCTCTAATCCCGATGGTATAGTTATACCGCTATTGGCGGTCGTCAGAGCCCCTTTAGTGGGAACAGGATGTACCACGAGAAGGCGGGGTTGACATTTGTCAAGGAGAGGCTGTGATGTTACGCATCAGCTGACCTTACATCCCATATATATATATATATATACATTTGTCAAGGAGAGGCTGCGATGTTACGCATCACCTGACCTTACATCCCATATATATATAAAAAACAGATTACGGCACTGAGAAAAAGAAGATCGTTCTGTAACGAGAAATAGAGGCGAAATTTTCACAAGAGTGAAAGATTTCTACTCCACATTATATGAAAGGGATGATACATGTACTCCAGGCATCATGAAAGGTACCAGAGTTCTTCCAGTCCTTCCAGCAGAAGTTGCACATGCAATCAAGAACATGAAGCGGAGAAAAGCTCCAGGAGAAGATGGAATTACTGTAGACATCATACAAGAAGCAAGTGGAGAAATCGAAACAGTACTCGCCCAAATTTTCACTCAATGCCTTAATGAAGGAAAGATTCCTGAGGATTGGAACACCGCTACAATGATCCTGCTACATAAGAAAGGTGACATTGAGGATCTCGGAAACTACAGACCTATCAGCCTCCTATCAGTAGTTTATAAAATCTTCACTAAAGTTCTTTCACACCGCTTGAAGGTAACACTGGACATGGCTCAACCGAGAGAACAAGCTGGATTCAATAGTGGCTACAGCACAATAGATCATATCCATGTGCTGAGAGAACTAATTGAAAGAGCGAGGGAATATGAACTTCCATTGTGCATGGCTTTTATCGATTATGAAAAAGCCTTTGATTCGGTGAAACCATCAGCAGCTACAATGGCTCTGAAAACCTGCGGTATTGAAGATGCATACATTAATATTATTAATAACATCTATGAAAATGCAAGTGCAAAGATTCGGCTGTTTGAAAATACAACACACATAAAAATTGGAAAGGGAGTGAGACAAGGTGACACCATATCTCCGAAGCTCTTTAATGCCACATTGGAGGGTGTTTTTCAGTCACTGAACTGGGAAAACAAGGGGATAAAGATTAATGGAGATTATCTAACCCACCTTCGTTTTGCTGATGACGTAGTCATTTTTGCAACTAGCCCATCAGAGCTGCAGAGTATGATCCAGGAACTTGCTGACAAGAGTAAAGAAGTGGGATTAAAAATGAACTTTCGGAAGACAAAAGTGATGTACAACGCTTTTACAAGAAATGAAGATTTATCGATTGATGGAGAAAAGCTGGAGATAACAGACACGTACGTTTATCTTGGACAGCAGATATCAAGTGAGGGTCACATTGATGAAGAAATTAATCGGCGTACAAAACTTGCCTGGAGAGCTTTTGGATGAAACAGCATAATTTTCAAGAGCAATATGCCATTATGTCTTAAAAGAAAAGTGTTTGATCAATGCATCCTTCCAGAGCTTACGTATGGTGCAGAGACGTGGACCTTAACTAAAAGAGACATACAAAGGCTGCAGACAACTCAAAGCAGCATGGAGAGGTGCATGCTTGGTGTAACCAGGAGAGATAAGAAGAGGAACTCGTGGATCCGAAAAATGACAAGAGTGGAAGACATCATGATCAGAGTTAAATCCCTAAAATGGCAATGGGCTGGACATACTGCCAGAAGGACAGATCATCGATGGACAGCCGAAATTTTAGATTGGATTCCAAGGGACAGGAAAAGACCCAGAAGAAGACCACATGGGAGATGGGTGGATGAAATTCGAAAGTATGCAGGGGTGACATGGAGGAGACTGGCACAAGACAGACCGTTGTTTAGGAAACTTGGGGAGACCTTCGTCCAGCAGTGGATTGATAATGGTTGACAATGATGATGATGATGATATATATATATATATATATATGTGTGTGTGTGTGTGTGTGTGTGTGTGTTATATACTGTATATATACCATGTGCGTATACAGACATACACATGATATCTCCCCCCGCCCCCAACAGGAATTCACCTTTTGGTGGTCCTTCGCCTTCGATGTCTTTCTTGGTAATGTTACGATAGAAACTTTTCTCTTTGTTTTCGAATATGTCGGTGTGTGTTCTCTCTTTGTATCGTCTTCTTCTTCTTATTATTATTATTATTGTTATTGGATGTCTAAGCGTCTCTGGTCACACACAGAGTTATCACAGCCCATGGATCTTAGGAACGTCCTGAAATTTCATATTCCTTTCCAGATCTCGGAAAGTTCTTCATTTTTCGTATTTTTGCGTAAAGTCCTGGAGTAATACTGGAATTCTTTCCAACAAAAGGAAATTTTAAGAAAAAGGTTTAAAAATTCGGGTGAGTGGCTAGAGATTGAACAAAAAAAATAATCGGGGAAAATCTACAAATGTTCGGGACTGCAGGAAATGACTGCTGTAGAAGCGATGAGAATGTTCCATCGTTTTCCGGAGAAAGATGAAATAACAGAGTTGTAGGAGTATGCTGATAAGGCTACGGTTTAATTCACTGAAACTGCACCCTTAAGAGCTAAGTAAAAATAGCACGCAAAAAGTGTCCTTACAATTTTGATCTGTACTAAATAAATCAGCTAGACATCATGCCTGAACGCGGACAGGAGGTAAGGTAAGGTACAGAGGAAGAGGAGGGGAGTAGAAGAAGAAAAACAGTTTACTTCAAGTGTTATTAAAAGTGTCATAGTGGGTGGGATGGGGGAGCCGTGCTGATCTCCAATAATAGTGATGATAAAGCTCATCCTGACCGATGAATACGATTAATCCAAAGTAATTCCTGGGGTGCTGTGAGATGGTGGAGAAAATTGTGGTGTACCGGAAATTTCATGAAACCATAAACAGGTAAAATTTGGGAGATTTTTGCTCAAAGCAGTAATTTTGGAATTGGATGTAATTCAGGATGCAGATCAATTTTTATTTTTATTTTTGAGTTGACTGGGACATTCTACTTTAAAAAATTAGGGAACGGGGAACCAAATTCTAAAATTCTTTTAAGGGTCAAACAGGGACTATTTATGTTCCAACACAGAGATTAATAAATTTTTGGGTTTTGGGATAGAATGGAGATTGTGAGAAATCGTGAAGTTTCATTGGATGCCGAGACTCTGAGGGCTAACAGTTTTGACGCTCCAGAACGAGGCTGGGAAGCCATTTATTCTCTGCTCCTCTTTGTCCTGGCGCCTTTCCCCAAATTCTCAGAAGCCCGGGTCATGCTCCGAGATCAAACAACCACCTGAAGGTGTGGTCATTCATGAAACCATGAATGACCACACCTTGACATTGCAATGTCCGAAGGCAGGTGCGAATAACAGTGATAGTGATACACAACCTTTGGCTTCAAGAAACATCGAGAAGAGATTATTTCCTGGTCGAACGGTATTCCACGTTACTAAAAGTAATGCCATGTGCTTACTTTGGCACACGAAAAATGAAAAAAAAATTGGCATTCGGAATTTAATATGGAAAATGTCTATATATACAAAGACGTCGGAGATATATAATTTTACTTGTCCTTACACAGTCGTTTTTTTATTATTTATTTCTGCAAGATACCTTGGTGTTACATATCAATATCAAAAGCTTTCAAATGTCACCAAAAGTAATTTTCTAAGCCAATCTGGGACAAGGTACTGCTATTTTTTGAGGAGCGAAAATTGCAAACATAAATAAATAAAAATCTGTTTTTTTTGTTTTGTTTCTTGTTTTGTTTTTTGAGAATTTTTGCAACGCACTTTGTTCTTGAGCTACGAGGTGAGATGCACTAAAATATGACAAATTTTCGTTTCTCATACAGCATACCAGTTTACTAACTTTTATAAAAGATATCCAGATACCGGGGTAAATTTCCCTATTGCATCACCTTTCTGTATTTAAGATTGTTTTGTGACTGTATGTATTTTACATTGTGACTAGTGTTTTTAAAAAATTCTTAGCAAACATTTTACTCAAAAAAGAAATATATATGTGATCCGTGGATAGCGTAGAATAAATATAAGCTCCATTCTGCAAAAGAGTTCTATGGCGTCGACGTAAAAAGAACTGATAAAAATTAAATTTTAGAGACCCCTCCAAGAAAAAAAGTTATACACAGGCTACCTATCTTTATGAATTTCAATTGATGAACTATGAAGGAGAAGTTGGATGGATATAGAGGTTTCTGGTTATCTCCGTGCAAGAAGAAGTGGTCACCGGAAAACTAGCCCCTGGTGGTCACATTGTGATTTCAGTGACATAAAATCGTTCTGAATAAACAAAAATTGTGTTACCATATTTCCCACAACTTGAGCAACTGTTGTTCACAAAGCTTTTTTTATATATAATGTTTTATTTTCAATAAGGAATTTAGACATATCCATGATTTTCGGGCCAAAGACAAAGCGGAGAACTGACCCCCGAAAAACTGGCCACAAAAATTTTAAGGGGCCGTATAAAAATTGCGTTCTGGACTGCTCCGTGGCCACGTCTCCATAGGCTGGTTACCTGAATCACATAAAGTTTCCGTAATTTCGTATTATCTGAATTGCGACATTTAATGTAATTCTTTATAAAAAACATTTATAATCTACAGCTTAACAAATAATTTCAGAGTTTATAAAGTACAGCTAAACGAATTCTCTGCGGGCATGTGCAAACGCAGAAAACCTGTGTGTGTGGGGGAGAGGGGGTCTTAATACCAATACCAAAAATATAAAATATAAAGAATTTTTGGTCTGATCCGGAGATTTTCTACGATTACAAACAACTCAAAAAATTCTCTGCGGGCACGTGCTAGCGCAAATAACCTGTCAGGAGGAGGACGGGGTGTCTTAATGCCGAAAATATTAAATATGAAGAATTTATAGCCACGCCGGGAGCAGATTTTTAGCGTTTACAAATTACAACTCAACAAATTCACGGCTGGCACGTGCAAACGCAGGAAATCTGTCGGGGGAGGTTATCCCCACCCCACGGACAGGTTTCCTGCGGTAGCAAATACCCTGAGAAATTTTGTAGAGTTGTACTTTGTAGACGCTGAAAACCTCCGCTTCAGACCAGAAATTCTTTATATTTCATATTTTTGGTAATAAGCTCCTCCCCCTCCCCCTTCCGACTGGCTCCTTGCGTTAGCACATGCCCCCAGAGAATCTCCGGATCGGACCAAAAGTTCTTTATATTTCCAACAGGTTTCTTGCGTTGGCACTTTGCTCGCAGAGAATTTGTTGAGATATAATTTGTAAACGCCCAAAATCTCCGGATCGAACCAGAAATTCTTTATATTTCATATTTTTGGTATTAAATCCCACCCCAACCCCATCCGGACTGATTTCCTGCGTTTTCACATGCCCGCGGAGAATTTGTTGAACAGTAACTCATAAACCCTGAAATTATTTTGCTCAGTTATAGATTATAAACATTCCTTTATAAATAATTACATTAAATATCGCCATTAAGAAAATACGAAAACTATGTGACTCAGATAACCTACCTCTGCGGACGTGGCAACGAAGCGGTCAAAAACGCAATGTTTTTACGGCCCCTTAAGATCTTTTTAGCCAGTTCCCCGGGTGGCTAGTTCTCCGGTGGCCACGTGTCTGACGGCCAGTTCTCCTACACTCGGTTATCTATGTCTCTATCCACTATGTTTCTACCTAAAAAATGCATCTCAAAGAAATGTAACGGAGAGAGAAGGCATGTGAAGCACATTCATGAACTTTTATTAGCTTGATCATAACGCTTCCAGCTAAAAATTTCTTGCAAGATAGCTTCTCTTCCATTATACGTGCTCCCCACCTTTTTTCATCTAAAAATCCTTTCTCCTTCATTAGAGGGGAGAAACACGATAGGAAAAGTTGAACGTGTAGGAAGGTTCCTACGTATAGTGCCAGAAGCGTATAAACCTTTGTACAAACCTTGTTTATAAGCTCACGCATTTGAGACTTTACCCGAATTTCAAATGGCCGCGTGCTGTTACAGAAATTGTTCGGCAACGGCTGAGCTGCTTTTGAAATTCCTGTAGCTTCTCAAACCCCTGGGCCTTTATTGCACTCACACACATTATGATTTTTTTCTTCAAAAAAAAAAACAACCTAATACTCAACATATTTCACTTAAAAATACCCAGTCCATTCCAGAAATTACTGCCATACCATTTGTCTTCCCGTTCCTTTTCCTCAGATATCTCAAGGCAATGACAGATCCCTGACAATGCTTCAAGTTCAGAGCAGCTTTTGTTTCATACTGTTTACACTCAAGAAATGCATTCACCTTGAGATCTCAAGAAATAGAGGAAAACATGTAAACTTTTTGATGGAGCAAAAAAAAAAAAAAAAAACTGTTGTATTCAAAAATCCGTTGCAAAACCGTCCACTCCAAAGCTCCGTTACAGTTCTGTATCTAACTGTGATTGAAGCAAGTCCAGATCTAAAGCAATTGCACGCAGAATCTCATTTTCTATTGCAGGTGAATGATTTTAAGTTTCACGTTTGCCGATCATTGCTTCTCTTATTGTGTGTGTGTGTGTGTGTGTGTGTGTGTGTGTGTGCGTGCGTGTTTTCACGCACATACAATCACATTTTTCCATGCGAATTATTAGAGGAAAATCCCATGGCTTTCAAGAAACAAAAGGAAAAATATGAAAGAAAAGAAAACTGTTAAAAAATATTGCGGTAAAAGAAACAGATTCTAAACAATGAAATGGTTTCGGAGCCCTCTTGGAAGGGCGGGGCAAAATCAATATGGGTTAGCACACCTTTCTGTTGATAAGGCCCTAACATATCAACAATTGAGAACTGAAACAACAGAACTGAGTACTTTACTTGACAGAAGGAAACTTAGTCCATTTACTCTTGTCTTCGCATAAGTTTGCACTTTACACTAAAGTGCGAGAAGTGCCATAATGTGCACTCGCATGAGACCCTCCCACCAACATACGAAGCCAGTTACAGTGAACCCGTAAATGCACTTTAGCTGATTTTTGCCCAAATCACCGAAAACACAGTGCCTCGCCTCCCTTCATGAATATTGTAGTCATGAGGTCAGATTGGCAGGTGATACAGTCACACCCCTCATACACACACCGCGGTTCCACAATCAAAGGCACATGAACCCCCGATACATGCTAGCCAAAGAGAAGAACTCTCAAAGACCCATTTAACCCCACCCAGCGGTGACTCTCACCTCCGCCAGCCCTCACACGCATTCTGAACCGGCACATTACATGCATCATAGTTCCCACTTTCAGTCCCAAACATACAAAAAACAAATAAATGAACAAACACACACGCACCCCCAGGAATCCACAACCTGAAAAAAAAGAGGCAAGCTTAGCGTACATAAAATAAAACGCCATCATATTTTTAATGCATGAAGGAAAATCAGTTATCCACGTTTTCATAAAGAACTGGTTTTCTACGCTAAGTAAATTGCTAGTAAATTACCCGTAATTTACATAAAATAAGTAACGAGTAAATTACCTTGCCAAACATGTGCAGCACATGCAAAAACTTTTATTAGCGTGATCATATTTAAATATCACATTTTTTTTAACTTCACCAATTTAAATTACCGACTATGCCTCTATAAAATTCAATAATCGTGCGTTCCTCTCGGCTGTTTATGATTCTGCGAATTCTTTCTTAGCTGCGAATCAAACTTTTCTTAATTCTAAGAGGAGCTTCTCCGCGCATTTTTGTTTCTATTTCTTTTTGGACAGAAGCTTCTTCCTTTCGCAGTTCCTTTATTAACCGAAAACACGAAACGCGGGCACGCCCAATCAGAAGCTCCCATCGTCGATGCCACGCTTCAACTTTGTTCTGAGTGCGTGGGATCACTTCTGAATTCACTGACCACAGAGTTGGTGGGAAGAGTGGCTCGTTTTGTCGTTCTTCACCGCTACGTGTTGTACGACGAACTTTTCCCAAGACATAGCAGTCTTCAAACCATTTGACTAAGTCTTCCGCTTCGTCATCAAACAATAGTTTTATCTCGTTAAAGGTATTAGCAATATCTTCAGGAGGAAGAAAAGCAAGCGCCGGAAGATGTCGAACTATCAAGCTGAACTGTTCATCACTACAATATCTCGATTGCAGGCCAGGAGTAGCCTGAACTTTGCGTCAAATGTTTTGCCCAAGATGGAAGAAGCATCCGTGGTGTCTAGCACCTGGAAAGGCGGCCCTTACAGCATTGATGACTGACATCTCAAAATCAGTGATCGCCCACTGTGGATCTAAAATAATATCTTTCTGAGTGGCAAATGTCTTTAGCTCTTCAAAGAATGAGAAGTAACTGGCTTGCGATTTGCTAGTCATCAGAGCGTAAACTAACGGCACAATTCTACAGTTGTTCATAGGACCCACGGGACCGTGAATTGAATACAGCTGTTTAAAAATATTGGGCACTGTTTTAAAAGTCCCATCCATCACCCAAAATACAGCTTCACTCAACATTTTGAGATTAGCTTCTGTTGAAAAAATTTAAAAAATTTCATTGCTCTTATAGAAGACTTTTAATAGGAATAATTCCCCGTCCTCTGTGTATTTTAAGAACTCAGGTATATTTAGTATTTCCACAGTTGCAGGTTCAGGTGGCATTTCAACCCTCCTAGTTCTTTTTATCAATTTCCTCTGTGCTTCTTTCGACGGCATGCTCTAATGAGCCACAAGAGACATTTCGGAGGCTACATCCTGTATAATTCGCAGGGGTAAATCGTTGGTGGTTCTGGCCTTCTCTTTGATGTCCGCAATATTTTGGGCTACTTTAGATCGAGCACTTTCAGGAGCATGGTTATGCTCGGATGCACTTATAAGATAATGTTCTTCACCTTCAAGTGATGTAATTGCTCTACTTCTGCAGCCATTACTCTTCTGATCACATATCCAGTAAAATTTATTACACCGTTGTCTTTCTTTAAGGAAAAGAAATCCATTTAAACTCAGTTTTTCCCTCCTTTTTGCGAATCGACAAATGTACATAGTTCCGACATGGTTGTGCTTGGAACTTCTTCAAAACCTCTGTTACTCATGGAACTGAGAAACAGACTGAATACAAAACGACTAGTACTCTTAGATCACGCGATTTTTTCCCCGCTCCGAGGAGTGGGATTCGGTCCAAGGTTAATGAATACAATAACCTGCCAGATAACCTGCTACCCTCTCACCTTTCCGTAGGAGTGTAAGTAGAGGAAGGACATTAGATAGCTTTCATTGTAAGATGATTTTTCGGCCGCAGGTTGTTGCTTATCTCTATCATACATCTCAACAAAGCGCATTGTGAGGCTGAGAAAAACTGGGTTTCTCCCGTGGTTAAAACTCGCAGTACCCCACATTGTCTGCTTATCTTTTCTATTACATCTCTGAGCTTTCGTAAAGGTGGCGACAGACCAGGGCTATAGAAAAAGAAGTGCTGTGCCATTCCTTTGTTTCAAGATTAGTATTCTAAGCTTCTGCAAAGAACGGTTCATGGGTGCTGTGACGTCATAGCGAGAACCAGAGACGTGCCAATCAGCCAAAGTCCGAGGGTCGGCAAGAATCCCAAATCAAATTTTACGGTTAATAAATTAATAACAGAGACATGGCAAAAGCTAAAGAAACGTTTTATTGTGAAAAATGGAAATGCTACGTGGCACTTTTTTTTTGTAAAAATTTAATTCATTTTATAATTCGATAGAAAACGACTTAAAATCAGAGCAAAAAGATATAATTCAATAAAAAACGGCTTAAAATCAGAGCAAAAAGATTCATTCTTTTGTTCCCTAACGGATACTACGGGCAAAGGACTAACATTTTATTTTAAATTTTTTTTAAATTTTGAAGATTTCAGCTTTCATGATATGCGTGGCCAAGTTCAATATGAAGGAATAAATGGGTCCAGTATGAAGGAAAAACACAATGGACTTAAAAAAACATAATTTTTGGACCAATACACTTAGGCAATTTATGTACCTTCAAAAGCATTAACATGTCTTGCCATATAAACGTTATGAACATGAGTACAGGGGATTAAGAATTGTTAAAACTGCCGACATCCCCGTGTTTTAAAACACGAAAGTAAAAATATAACTTTTTCCCGCTGCTTCACGGAGCAGTGTAGCTGAGAAAAATCTGCAAAACCGAGATAATTTATATCTCAAACCAGCAGGGGTACACGGTATTTCCCTGGTAAATATTCCTATTCGTGAAAACACCAAGCTCACCTGGTGAAAGTTAATAAATGAAAAAGATATTCCCGTAATTTTCCAGTAAATTTATTTTAATTCATTTAGGTTATTGCTTTTTGTTAAACTGTACTTTTAGTTTATCAATTGGGAGCAAAAATGTAAAGATTTTTAGGATTGCCAACCCCTGAGCACGCAACGTTAAGTTGTCCGTGTGAAAAGCAGGGTTCTTCCAAATTAATGCCCGCCAATGCCAGTGACAGGCTGACGCAGTAATATTTCTGCAAAAAAAAAAAAAAAAGGAGCCGGGATGGTTGAAATTGTGAAAAAAAAAATAAAAAAAATTTATTTACTTAATTTACTTTTACGGAACAAAAAAAGAAAGGAAAAGGAATGGAAATATTTACCTTCGAAAAGACATCTATAGAACAGCCGTGCATCTGGCGTGCGCTTCTGAGAATCCAGCGACACTGAAATGTAATGTACCTATGACACGTCGAGTGCATGCAACTTGACATTGATATTGGAGTGCTGAATGGCGTTGAAGTTCTTAAAAGTACAAAATGGAACTTTTTACAAAAAATTTGTATGAGCCCCTTCACGCCGGGCCCGACGCCTCCCAAACCCGTCTACGGTCTAACTTAGAGTGCCATGAGGTAGTGTACCAAATTTGGTGGTTCTAAATTGAAAACTGTAGATTTTACGAAAATTTTGTATGGGGGAGGCCCTTGACCCCTGGCCCTGATCCCTTCCAAAAAGGGTTCACGGTCTAACTTAGAGTACCATGAGGGAGTATACCAAATTTAATGGTTCTAAATTGAAAACTGTAGATTTTACGAAGATTTTGTATGGGGGCCCCTTGACCCCGGGCCCCGACTCCTTTCAAAAAGGGTTTACGGTCTAACTTAGAGTACCATGAGGTAGTATACGAAATTTAGTGGTTCTAAATTAAAAACTGTAGATTTTACGAAAATTTTGTATGAGGGAGGCTCTTGACCCCGGGCCCTGATACCTTCCAAAAAGGGTTTACGGTCTAACTTAGAGTACCATGAGGTAGTATACCAAATTTGGTGGTTCTAAATTGAAAACTGTAGATTTTACTAAACTTTTGTAGGGGCCCCCTTGACACCGGGCCCCGACGACCCCTTACCCAAACCATCTACGGTGTAAGTCAGCGTACCATGAGATAGTATACCAAATTTGGTGGTTCTAAATTGAAAACTGTAGAATTTATGAAAATTATGTAGGAACCCCCCTGATCCCGTGCCCCGACCGCTTTCTCAAACCGTCAACGGTCTAACTTAGAGCACCATGGGATAGTATACCAAATTTGGTGGTTCTAAATTGAAAACTGTAGATTTTATGAAAATTTTGTATGGGGGCCCCTTGACCCCGGCCCCGATCCTTTCCAAAAAGGGTTTACGGTCTAACTTAGAGTACGATGAGGTAGTATACCAAATTTGGTGGTTCTCAATTGAAAACTGTAGATTTTTACGAAAATGTTGTATGGGGTCCCCTTGACCCCGGGCCCCGATCCCTTCCAAAAAGTGTTTACGGTTTAACTTACAGCACCAGCTTTCAATTTAGTATATTAAATTTGGTGGTTCTAAACTGAAAACTGTAGATTTTACGAAAATTTTGTATGGGGGTCTCTTTGACCTCGGGCTCGAGCCCTTCCTCAACCGTCTACGGGCTAACTTAGAGTACCATGAGGTAGTATACCAAATTTGGTGGTTCTAAATTTAAAACTGTAGAAATTTTGAAGATGACAATCCGATTTTTGGCGTAAAAGTGACAAGGATGGTAAGTCAGATAATATCCGAAAACTTGAAAATTTTCATAGTCCTGGAGCGGGACTCGAATCCGCGTCTCCCAGAAAACCCCGGGTATGCTAACCACTACACCAGCCAGAACGACCAAGTTTCAAGTTTCCGATCAATTTGAATATAACCAAATTGATAACCAAATGGCGTAATCCCGTATTTCTTTCATGATTTAAAACTGTAGATTTTGTGAAAATTTTGTATAGGGCCCAATTGACCCCGGGCCCCAATCCCTTCCAAAAAGGGTTTACGGTCTAACTTACAGTACTATGAGGTAGTATACCAGATTTGGTGGTTCTAAATTGAAAACTGTAGATTTTACGAAAATTTTGTATGGGCCCCCTTGACCCCGAGCCCCGATCTCTTCCGAAAAGGGTTTACGGTCTAACTTAGAGTACCATGAGATAGTATACCAAATTTGGTGTTTCTAAATTGAAAACTGTAGATTTGTATAGCTGACATACAAACAAACAATCAATTTTACATATACAGGTAAAAGTAAAATTTTTATACAGCTCATTACTGCAGTTTTAACAAAGGAAATTTTGCATTGGTACTGCAGTGCCGACTATTGTCAAAGAAGTACGATACAAGGCTTGAAGCTTAAAAGTGGGCAAATGTGAGAAAGTAAAATGTTAAGAGTTTGTCGGTGATTTGTCCTGTCGGTCTTTTGTCCTGTCGGCGTTTTGTCCTGTCGGTGTTCTGTCCTGTCGGTGTTTTGGGTGTCGGTGTTTTGACCCAGAACCACGTTAAACGACGTTTAGCGTGATTTGCTCTTCTATACCACCTTCCTTCGCGATGGAGAGTCCAGGAATAATGGGTAATACGCCACTTCGAACTACTGCCTGGGATAGGGATTTATTTGGTGTTAGTGGGCTGTATGTAAACAATGAAAAGTAAAGCTGTGTAGTACTTCCCATTAGACTGTGGGCATGAATGTAGAAGAATTTGTTGACTTTTGAATTTGTATTGTGATGGTCTCTAGGAATTTATCTCATGTTGCATGAACGATTCGAACCCTGCTTCGGCGATTAAACTAAGTCATGTTTTTCGTACTCCGAGATCTTTGTAAAACTCCACTAGCACTCTTTTATTCTTTCATCTTGCCAAAACTTCAGCAGCCGTAGAATATTTTCTCCTTATTTGTTTTTATCTTTGGAGTTTAACGGATCCCATGAGTATGTAAGGCTATATGGAGTCAACTGTCCATAATTTAGAGCCACTGGTTCCAGGCAAGGACAAACATTAGCGCTGGAAGGACAAGCACAGCATCAATGCCTTGTTCTGGATTCACACCCATACCCATCAGTATCAGAAAATCGCGCTGTAGGCCACTAAGTCCCTGGGCGAGCCATTGAATTTTGAAGATTCAAACGGGCTACTGTAGATTAAGACAATGGCAAGTTGTTTACGTTAATCAAGGAATTTTATAAAACATTTTAGCTTTTTACCACGAGATATATCTGCTAAGACTGCTACGTGTGTTTTTGAGCACACCATTTTTTAAGAGCACTTATTTTAACATCACGTATTAAGTAATGACTTGCTCTTGCTTTACTTAGGGTTAAGTATCTGAATACGTTTGGAAAAGTAATGGAATTTTAATCTAGAAAATGTCATATGGAATCGTAAATTGCGTTACTTTCTTTTGTATTTTAAACCTACGAAAGCTGAATATAATGAGCTGCAGAAAAATTGAAAATTTTGGAAATTTGTTACGACGATTAACCGTGGAGGAAAACCATGATAATATGTTGCTAGTAAAAATGAACTGCATGAAATAAATATAATTTAAAGTCAGTTACTACGTAAAAATGTTTAAAAAGAAATGTTATGATCTTTGTGGAAAATCGATTAATCCAAAATAAAATTAATGTGTACGGTTACAATTACCTTTTTCTAGGAATTTTTCCCTCTCAGTTCGAAAGGTGACTAACTTCTACGCAAGATGACCATAACCTCCTTTTGGTGAAAGGGGAAAGCCCACGGGACAGTTGGGCTGGAATATTTGAAGCTCTGTTTAATGTGAGGTTAAGAGCATACAACACACAGTATTCATGTCCTATTCAGCATTCAATCGATCCCAAGCCCAGTGATGAAGGGATCAGAAGCCCGGGATCTTCACCACCCTAGTCAATTTTTAGAGTTCATGAAACAAATTCACTCACCTATCTTTTTAGAGGTTTAACGGTTCAGTTGAACATCTGAATCTATAAGAAGTCGCCCTTTCCTGGTTTAATACATATCACTCGTCCGGGGTTCGAAACTCAATCCATCTCATACGATTAGTGAGAGTTCCTGAGGTTATGAAGACTCGGCCACCGGGATATAATTGATTGTTTTATTAAAATTAATTTTGGGTCTATTTCGTGCACTGTAGGTGCGGTTTATGTACATTGCTGCCTATTGAAATTGCAATACCAAGAAGAACGACTCGGATTGGACAGAAACTTAAATGTAGGCGTAAGCCAGAGTATAGGGATGTAAATGATAACAGCTGCAGCGCGTATGCAAATTTTGTGTGAGAGCCACTCACTCGCTTTCTCTCTCACTCTCTCTCTCTGTTTCTCTCTCTCTCTCTCTCTCTCAACTGATCGGGTGTATGTACAAAGGCAGGCCGCAAAGAACGTGTTTCCGTAACTGTATCGTACTAATAGTAGAGGGAACGGACCGCTTCGGCCGCAAGGAGCCCTCCTTCTTTTTGAAGGAGCTAGCAGGAGCCCTCCTTCTTTTTAAAGGAGCTAGCAGGAGCATCCTTGCGGCCGAAGGGTTTGACCTATACAGCAGCCGAGGAGCAGGGATGAGGATGTGTGGGGGGATGGAGGTTTACGTACCCTCCTTGACGATGGTGGTGGCTTCTACCGATACTTAGCAGAACTTTATTTTTTTTTCGGAGATTTTCTTTAATGAAACTTTATTAATTTTATTTTCTCGAGATTTAATAGACATTGTTATTATGTGATGTAACTAATGAATGGTGGACTCACTCTAGCGACATTTTATGAGGATGTGTGGGGGGATGAGGGTTTACGTCCCCTCCTTAACGATTCTGGTGGCTTCTACCGATACTTAGCAGAACTTTTTTTTTTTTTTTTTGTCCATTTTCTTTAATGGAACTTCATTAATTTTACTTTATTTTCTTAGTTCTGCGTATGCATGGTCGTTATCTGTGCTGCCCTCTTGCGGTGCTTCTTGGAACTTTCAATGGATGTTTGATTTTGAGAGATGGCAACGACCGAGTGGGTAAAGGGGTTGGACATAGGGGGATGTCAACTCGATCCTGATGTGATGCCCCCTAGCGGTGCTTCTTGGAACTTTATTATTTCAATGAATCTTTGATTCTGGGGGATGGCAACGACCGAGTGGGGAAAGGGCACTGCGTAGGTGTTAGATATGATGGTGCTTCTTGGAACTTTATTTTTTCGATGGATCTTTGATTTTGAGGGATGGCAACGACAGAGTGGGGTCCGTTGGGATTTTTTGTATTTATTCCTATGGTTTTCAAGCGGGATTTTTTTCCCCTCTTCGATGCTATTTTTCCCCCGGAGAAAATTTTTACGTAACGATGCTGGGGAATTTTGTTTCCAAGAGAATAAAAATGCTCTGATGGTCTTAGCGAGGTTCTAACTCACGATGATTTGGTTTCAAAAAATGGTCAGGTGGTCAAATGGTTTTCGTGTACTACGTATTCACTCTATTTTTTTTTAATTACTTTTACGTTATTTCTTCATGTGTTTTTATATATTTTTTGTATGTTTTGAGGGAGTTTTTTCGTATAGATGTAATGAATTTTCTTCTTCCTCCATTTAATTTTATTTCACGCCATGAGACGACGAAATGCTTCTTTAAAAACGATTTCGTTCCTGTTCGCAGTAACTATTGGACTTTGACAAAAATTTTGTGAAATCAAGCGGAAATGTAGACATGTTAATTTTGAGTCTTTCGCCCTTCCAATATTTTTTCCTAGTCGTAATGTTTTCATGTACTATGTATTCTCTCTCTTTTTTATAACTTTGACGTTATTTCATCATGTGTTTCTTATATTGTTTTCTATGTTTTGAGGGAGTTTTTTCGTGTAGATGTAATGAATTTTCTGCTGAACTTTTTTTTCCTCCATTCAATTTTATTTCAGACCATGAGACGAGAAAATGCTTCTTCAGAAACGATTTCGTTCTTTTTTGCAGTAATTACCAGACAAAGACTTCATGTTAATTCTGAGTCTTTCACCCCTGCAATAATATTTTCTCGTAATCTTTTCGTATGTTCAAGAACTCTACAGATCTTTCCCAGTTAAAATTCTGCTGAAACAATATTTTCGGTCTTTATTTCACATATCATTATAGCTTCACAATTTTCGATATTTTCCTTCTTCTATCTTTGAAATTTCGTTAAACTTCTCAATAGGTCAGGATTCTTTTTTTCTTACTTGGACAAACTTATGAGTCCTTTTATTCCGACTATTTTTTTTTTCATTTCATTTCAGCAAACGATTATTTTAGATGTAACAAATCGTCAGATTTTTGTTTCCTTATATAGCATATTTTCCAACTTGCTTAAAAATATTCCTCAAAGCTTGCAGTATGTCAAATATGCATTTTTTTTATTCTTTCATAGTTTGCTATACTTTTCGTGGACTGCCCCGATAGGAAAGCATTCATTGTCAAGACATACAATCTAAAACCTTTTTTCTTTCGATATAATTTGTATTCTTTGGCCTGTATATTTTTTCTACCTCGTCCGAAAAAACATTCATTCTAGAGACAAAGCGAGTAATTCCATTCTTCCCGTAAACATTATTTTTTTAACGTTTTACTAACTCACAAGAAAAACAGTTATTCCCCACCCCATAGTGAAAATAAAGAAATTCTTACTCCTTTTCCATACATATCGACTCAATCTATTTCTTTTCGAAATGCTGGTCATGACATTTCTACTAAAATTTCATACTTTCACCAAAAATCATATTCTTAAACGAACTATTTTTTTCCCTTCATTTCATGTAAAACTAATTTTTTATTCTTTACTCACCTCATCAAAGTCAGTAAGAACTCCCTAATCTCATTCCTTTTCCTCATTCAGTTCGCTTTAAATTGAGTTGTTTCAAAACTTTGCGTATATTTAATTCACTCAATGTACAGTTCTTCCGTGTCCGTCCATTCATTTTTAACTTCTGTGCATCCTGCATTTTTTCTTTAGACGTTTAGTTTCATTGACCTTTTCTTTCGTTTTGACGAAGACTCTTATTATTCCACATAATTTTGAGAAGATTTAAGGTTTCTTCCCAATATCGTTGCATACGCTGTAACATGCATGCACCACAGAACGCACATGAGATAAATGTAGTTAGTGGCGTGAGCATTTGTCCGCATAGCTCAGTTGGGAGAGCGGCTTACTCCGGAGTGAGGATACCCGGATTCGATACCCAGCGTGGACACTTATCATGGTGAAATTTACTTCGTCATAACGCTTATCTTTTAGAACTCTTCTCCACTTATTCTTCCATGATACATTCTTTTTTTATTTATTTGATATTCAGAGCTGTATACATTTACTGTCCAAAAAGAGAAATATTTAATGTAAAGGAAAATTATTTCAAGCTTGAGAAATATACTGTCCAAAAAGAGAAATATTTAATGTAAAGGAAAATTATTCCAAGCTTGAGAAATATACTGTCCAAAAAGAGAAATATTTAATGTAAAGGAAAATTATTCCAAGCTGGAGAAATATATGTATATATTAGTTCATGTTCAGTTAAGGGAATTGCATGTATATATTTCAATATGAAAAAAGAAGCCCTATAAGTGAAAGCTCAACCTAAAGACGGAAATATTGTTCACGCTCTCTCTACTCTATGACATTTCTTTAGTGAATGAACCATGACCTTTTTTTTTTTTCATGAACCGCTTTAAAATCTTCGTTAATATATATCAAATACGTGGAGACAATGTAAATGGACGATGTCATCACTCCTTCCACGTTATTTTATAAACAACGCATAGCGACTGAAAAATTGTATTCCGGCACTGCTGGGATCGAACCCCAGAACTCTCGATAACTAGTCGAGTGCGTTCGAATTTACGCTACAGCGCCAACAATTCTCAGCGCAATGCGTGGTTTATCAGTCAGCATCTGACTACACGAATGCGTATTGAAGGTCTCAGCAACTGAGATGTCGTCATCTGGTGGCATTTAACGCAACAGCTATTTTAATTGTAGCCGATAAATTCAAAGGGCGATAGAAATGGTTAATATATATCAAATACGTGGAGACAATGTAAATGGACGATGTCATCACTCCTTCCACGTTATTTTATAAACAACGCGTAGCGACTGAAAAATTGTATTCCGGCACTCTGGGATCGAACCCCAGAACTCTCGATAACTAGTCGAGTGCGTTCGAATTTACGCTACAGCGCCAACAATTCTCAGCGCAATGCGTGGTTTATCAGTCAGCATCTGACTACACGAATGCGTATTGATGGTCTCAGCAACTGAGATGTCGTCATCTGGTGGCATTTAACGCAACAAATTCGAACGCACTCGTAAATTCGAACGCACTCGACTAGTTATCGAGAGTTCTGGGGTTCGATCCCAGCAGTGCCGGAATACAATTTTTCAGTCGCTATGCGTTGTTTATAAAATAACGTGGAAGGAGTGATGACATCGTCCATTTACATTGTCTCCACGTATTTGATATATATTAACCATTTCTATCGCCCTTTGAATTTATCGGCTACAATTAAAATAGCTGTTGCGTTAAATGCCACCAGATGACGACATCTCAGTTGCTGAGACCATCAATACGCATTCGTGTAGTCAGATGCTGACTGATAAACCACGCATTGCGCTGAGAATTGTTGGCGCTGTAGCGTAAATTCGAACGCACTCGACTAGTTATCGAGAGTTCTGGGGTTCGATCCCAGCAGTGCCGGAATACAATTTTTCAGTCGCTATGCGTTGTTTATAAAATAGCGTGGAAGGAGTGATGACATCGTCCATTTAAAATCTTCGTTCTCACTTTACTATTGTCAGATTCCATGTTCCTCCAGTTCTTTACTGAGAAACAGAAGCATTTATTCAATTTTTATTTATTAAGAGAGTAGAACTCTTTTAGGCTATCGAAGTACTTTCAGGTCTTTCATTACGAAAATTTTCATTGTCATGAAAGCAGACATAATCGCGATGGTTTACTATCGTTTCAATGAAACTGTTTACGTATTCATTGCTCTGATGTCAGATTTCATTTTCTTATACTTCGAACAGAAATGAGTTGGAATCATTCTTCGAGAAAACATTTCTTTCATATATATATATATATATATTTTGCTTCCGAATCAAACGAACTCCAAAAACAAGAGACGCACTTTAATGTTTTTTCCTCTTATGAGAGGAATATGGGAATATGATAGTAAGTTAAAGAATATCGACTTGCCTCTCAACACCTCACATCTACGGGTTTTTTGTTTTGTTTTATAATTTTCAATAAGCTGTTTCTATATTTTTACAACTGAATAGAATTATTTATTGAAAAATTCTAAGTAAGACGAAAAATGGTTTTGTTGATTTCCTAAGAGGATGATTTTGGAAATTTTCGTTTTCTTGTAATTGTAAAAATCTCATAGAATAACATGTGAAAACCAGCATGCATCAAAGACTGTTTTGGATCGAGTAAAATTCTGTAAACAGTCGTTTTTCAAAAAGAAGAAATTATAACAGGACGAAAATGAATTGAAAGAAAAACTACCATGACAAGTTTCAGAAAAGTAGAAAATAAAGGTGGGAGAAAATGAAAAGAAAGAAGATGCACTTCATGAAAAAATAATGAGAATTCGCTACGGCTGAAGGTCCCCCGAGCGGGTTTATAAACCAATGCTCGTATTAACCATTCAAAGAATGTGGGTGTCAGGAATGCCCCTAACCCTCGTAGTAGCCTTCTTGTAGTGTACGGAGGTGTCGAACTTCACCAAACATGGATCCATAATATTTAAAAAAACATTCAGGTTTACCGGGGTTTACAACCACGCCAGTGACCTTCATTCAGGTTTACTGAGCTATTAACCCAACGCCAGTTTCCTTCATACATACAGAACATAGGTTCACTTTCTCATTCACACTCATGCATACAGTAAAAAAATTAAATAGTGCTGTTTGAGCTGCATGGAGGTGTCAAGATGGAGGGACACCCCCATCTATCATTCAATTGGGCTAAAACCGTTGAAGGATGTGAGCTATTCTCACTAGCTCCTCCATGCTCGCTGTCTGACCCGAGGTTGACCACCTTAGGCTGTGAAATTAAATCAATAACTTTAACTTCTGAATCTGAATCCGAAGTCAGATCGATAAGTTCAGGCTCCGAAGTTAAGTCAATAACCTCCGGTTCTTAGGTAGAGTCTTCCACAACCCAGAAGTTTTCCCACTGTGAGGGGGAGGAAGACACCTAATCCACTGATTCACGTAGAAATCGTCTCTAGATTCCTGGAGGAGAGAAAAAAATTAAAAAAAATATAATAATAAAAATAAAATCAAAACCATACATCCTAGAAGTCTTTACCTCCTATCAATATATTTACTTGAAATAAAGAATGAGGGAATTCCTACATTAAGAAATGGAAACTGTCAGAACTGAATATAAAATGAATTTCTTATTCTAAATTTATTTTTCGATTCTTTTGTTCTGACTATCTCAATATTCATTGCAGTAAGTAGAATGATTTTACAATTCTAAATTAAATAAGTTTCAAATTTCCTAACATTTCAAAGCACCTAATTTCCTTAAGTGAATCCGCTAAACTCTTGTAAGAAATTCTATCAAGAAGGGGAGACTATTCAAATAACAGAAAAAAATATCAAGAAATTTCGCTTACCTGCTCCATGGAAGAATAGGCTGAAGTAAAATCCGACATGATCAAAAAAAGATTAACTAAGTTATTGTAGACAAGCACTCAATTTAGTGATTAGAAAAGAGAGAGAAAGATAATGGTGTGTTAGCGCCTTTTATTTCCAAAAATGAATGAACTTTGACCCTTTTCCAACATCCTCTAGGAAATTCTATTTTTTCTGAGGGTAGAAAGCATGGGAGAATCGATTTCAGAGTGTGGGAGAGGATATCTTGATTTAGCATATACCAAGCATGTATGAACTCCATTTTGCTGTAATTAAGATAGCGAACGCAAAAACTCTTTCACAGACAAACGTCGCGCGATCTCTATCTTTAATCAGAGTTGGAACATAATGGATCTCTACCGTTCGCTATCTTACAATTAAAGCTAGAGGCGTCATCGATTCTGCTCGCTAAAAGCTACTAATGGGTTCAGACAATCTTAATCACTAGATCGTATTTAATTTGATGGGAAGGAAGCACTTTCATTCTCCGATTAAAAATAAAGAGAGAGGCGCCATCGCTTGTGTTCGATAAAAACTACTAATGGGTTCAGACAATCTTAATCACTAGACCGTATTTAATTTGATGGGAAGGAAGCACTGTCATTCTCCGATTAAAAATAAAGAGAGAGGCGCCATCGCTTCTGTTTGATAAAAACTACTAATGGGTACAGACAATCTTAATCACTAGACCGTATTTAATTTGATGGGAAGGATGCAGTTTCATTCTCCGATTAAAAATAAAGAGAGAGGCGCCATCGCTTCTCTTCGATAGAAACTACTAATGGGTTCAGACAATCTTAATCACTAGACCGTATTTAATTTGATGGGAAGGATGCAGTTTCATTCTCTGATTAAAAATAGAGAGAGGGGTGCCATAGCTTCAATTCACTAAAAGTGCAGCAAAAAAAGATATATATATGCTGTTGCTACCACTTAAAATATATTAAAAAAAACAGAAAAAAAAGAAAAATTAATAAAGTTTCGCACAATATCACTATAGTGAGTCCACCATTCATTCTCTACATCACATAATAACAATGTCTATTAAATCTCGAGAAAATAAAATTAATAAAGTTCTACAAAAAATCACCACCATCGTTAAGGAGGAAGCGTAAACCACCATCCCCACACATCCTCATCCCCTGCTCCTCGGCTGCTGTATAGGTCAAACATTTCGGCCGCAAGGAGCCCTACTTCTTTTTGAAGGAGCTAGCAGGAGCCTCCTTGCGGCCGAAGAGTTTGACCTATACAGCAGCCGAGGAGCAGGGGATGAGGATGTGTGGGGGATGGTGGTTCACGCCCCTCCTTAACGATGGTGGTGACTTTGTAGAACTATTAACTTTATTTTCTCGAGATTTATTAGACATTGTTATTATGTGATGCAACGAATGAATGGTGGACTCACTCTAGCGATATCTTACGAGGATGTGTGGGGGATGAGGGTTTACGTCCCCTCCTTAACGATGGTGGTGACTTTGCAGAACTTTATTAATTTTATTTTCTCGAAATTTAATAGACATTGTTATTATGTGATGTAGCGAATGAATGGTGGACTCACTATAGTGATATTGTGCGAAACTTTATTAATTTTTCTTTTTTTTTTGTGGTTTTTTTAATATATTTTAAGTGTTAGCAGCAGCAGATATTTTTTTTTTGCTGCACTTTTAGTGAATTGAAGCGATGGCACCCCTCTCTCTATTTTTAATCAGAGAATGAAACTGCATCCTTCCCATCAAATTAAGTACGGTCTAGTGATTAAGATTGTCTGAACCCATTAGTACTTTTTATCGAACAGATGCGATGGCGCCTCTCTCTTTATTTTTAATCGGAGAATGAAACTGCATCCTTCCCATCAAATTAAATACGGTCTAGTAATTAAGATTGTCTGAACCCATTTAGTAGTTTTTATCGAACAGAAGCGATGGCGCCTCTCTCTTTATTTTTAATCGGAGAATGAAAGTGCTTCCTTCCCATCAAATTAAATACGATCGAGGGATTAAGTTTGTCTGAACCCATTAGTAGCATTTAGTGAGCAGAATCGATGACGCATCTAGCTTTAATTGTAAGATAGCAAACGGGAGAGATCCATTATGTTTCAACTAAGATTAAAGATAGAGATCGCGTGACGTTTGTCTGTGGAAGAGATTTTGCGTTCGCTATCTTAATTACAGCAAAATGGAGTTCATACATGCTTGGTATATGCTAAATCAAGATATCCTCTCCCACACTCTGAAATCGATTCTCCCATGCTTCCTACACTCAGAAAAAATAGAATTTCCTAGAGGATGTTGGAAAGGGGTCAAAGTTCATTAATTTTTGAAAATAAAAGGCGCTAACACACCATTTTCTTTCTCTCTCCTTTCTAATCACTAAATTGAGTGCTTGTCTACAATAACTTAGTTCATATTTTTTGATCATGTCGGATTTTACTTCAGCCTATTCTTCCATGGAGCAGGTAAGCGAAATTTCTTGATATATTTTTTTTCTGTTATTTGAATAGGCTCCCCCTTCTTGATAGAATTTTTTACAAGAAATTAGCGGATTCACTTAAGGAAATTAGATGCTTTGAAATGTTAGGAAATTTGAAACTTATTTAATTTAGAATTGTAAAATAATTCTATTTACTGCAATGAATATTGAGATAGTCAGAACAAAAGAATCAAAAAATAAATTTAGAATAAGAAATTCGTTTTATATTCAGTTCCGACAGTTTCCCATGTCTTAATGTAGTAATTCCCTCATTCTTTATTTCAAGTAAATATATTGATAGGAGGTAAAGGCTTCTAGAATGTATGGTTTTAATTTTATTTTTATTATTATATTTTTTTTTATTTTTTTTTCTCTCCTCCAGGAATCTAGAGACGATTTCTACGTGAATCAGTGGATTAGGTGTCTTCCTCCCTCCTCACAGTGGGAAAACTTCTGGGTTGTGGAAGACTCTACCCAAGAACCGGAGGTTATTGACTTAACTTCGGAGCCTGAACTTATCGATCTGACTTCGGATTCAGATTCAGAAGTTGAAGTTATTGATTTAATTTCACAGCCTGAGGTGGTCAACCTCGGGTCAGACAGCGAGCATGGAGGAGCTAGTGAGAGTAGCTCACATCCTTCAACGGTTTTAGCCCAATTGAATGATAGATGGGGGTGTCCCCCCAATCTTTACACCTCAATGCAGCTCAAACAGCAGTATTTAGTTTTTTTTTCTGTATGCATCAGTGTGAATGAGAAGGTGAACCTATGTTCTGTATGTATGAAGGAAACTGGCGTTGGGTTAATAGCTCAGTAAACCTGAATGAAGGTCACTGGCGTGGTCGTAAAACCCCCGTAAACCTGAATGGTTTTTTTTTAAATATTATGGATCCATGTTTGGTGAAGTTCACCACCTCCGTACGCTACAAGAAGGCTACAACGAGGGTTAGGGCTTTCCTGACACCCACATTCTTTGAATGGTTAATACGAGCATTGGTTTATGAACCCGCTCGGGGGACCTTCAGCCGTAGCGAATTCTCATTATTTTTTCATGAAGTGCATCTTCTTTCTTTCCATTTTCTTCCTCTTTTATTTTCTACTTTTCTGAAACTTGTCATGGTACATTTTCTTTCAATTCATTTTCGTCCTGTTATAATTTCTTCTTTTTGTAAAACGACTGTTTGCAGAATTTTACTCGATCCAAAACAGTCTTTTGTGCATGCTAGTTTTCCCATGTTATTCTATGGGAATTTTGCAATTACAAGAAAACTAAAAGTTCCAAAATGGTCTTCTAAGAAAACCGAAGTGTTTCATTTTCACTCTTTTATTTTCTACTTTTCCGAAATTTGTCATGGTACTTTTTCTTTCAATTGATTTTCGTCCTGTTATAATATCTTCTTTTTGAAAAACGACTGTTTACAGAATTTTACTCGATCCAAAACAGTCTTTTATGCATGCTAGTTTTCACATGTTATTCTATGAGATTTTTACAATTACCAGAAAACGAAAATTTCCAAAATCATTCTCTTTGGAAATCAACTAAACCATTTTTCGTCTTACTTAGAATTTTTCAATAAATAATTCTATTCAGTTGTAAAAATATAGAAACAGCTTGTTGAAAATTAAAAAAAAACAAAAAACCCGTAGATGTGAGGTGTTGAGAGGCAAGTCGATATTCTTTAACTTTGGTATTACCTTACATCCTAATATATATATATATATTGGGATGTAAGGTCAGGTGATGCGTAACATCACAGCCTCTCCTTGACAAATGTCAACCCCGCCTTCTCGTGGTACATCCTGTTCCCACTAAAGGGGCTCTGACGAGCGCCAATAGCGGTATAACTATACCATCGGGATTAGAGGAAATGCTATCCCACACTCACCAACCCGCTTGGCCAGCGTGGTGAGTTATGGCCAAACCCCTCCAAAATGACTCCACAACTTAAATCTTGGCCCTCAGTCTCCGGCAGCTGGAATGTACCTGGCCAAGGCAGCGGCCAGTGCGACATGAAGGCAGAGGGTGCTAAGAATCCCCGGAGGACCGGACTAGGCTGCCATCTGATGCTGAGCTTGGCTACGTATAACGGACGCTCCCTATCTTCTGATTCAAGGCTTCTTGAATTGGAAGAGGAACTACAAAGGATCAAGTGGGACATCGTCGGGCTAAGTGAGGTAAGGAGAAAAGGAGAAGATCTCATTGAACTGAAAAGTGGACATCTCTTCTACTATCGTGGGACAGATACTGGCAGAACTAGTGGTGTTGGATTTATAATAAACAAGAAACTGAAGGATAAAGTTGTAGAAGTTGAAAAGTCCTCTGACAGAGCTGCACGACTCGTTATCCAACTCTCGAGAAGATACCAGGCTCAGATTATTCAAACTTATGCACCCACCACAAGTCATCCTGAAGAAGAAATTGAAGACTTTTATGAGGAAATTCGTGATCTAAATAATAAAGGTAAGCAGCACTTGAAGATAATTATGGGAGATTTCAATGCAAAAATAGGGCAACGGCAACAGAATGAAACTTCAGTAGGTAAATTCGGTCACGGCAGCAGAAACCAGCGTGGAAATACTCTCGTAGAGTTTGCAGAGGCAGAAGGGTTTTTCATCTTGAACTCCTTCTTCAAGAAAAAGCCACACAGGAAATGGACATGGAGACATCCAAATTAGACGACAAGTGAAATTGATTTTATTATGTGTAACAAAAAATTCGTCATAGAAGACTGCAGTGTGCTAAACAAGTTCAACACAGGCAGTGACCATAGATTAGTGAGATGTAAGATGCACCTCAACACTAAACTCGAACGTAGCAAGCTCATAAGACAAACAAAATGTATTGACATAACCAACCTTAAAAAACACCATAATACCTTCAAATTGGAACTGAAGAACAGATTCTCTGCTTTAGAAGGCCTAACATCGGAAGCAGTGGATATTTCTGAAGTTAACAGAAAAGTAACCAGAGCTCTTATGGAAACAGCAACAAAATTAGCTGGGTCTAAGAACAAATTGCATGTGAACAAATTATCAGGAAAAACCAAAATGTTGATGCAAAAAAGAAGAGAGATGAGGTGAACTAAAGAAGATGTGACTTCCAAAGTGGAATATATAGAGTTATGCAAGACAGTACGAAAAAGTATCACTGAAGACGTAAGGAAATTCAACTGTGAACTAGTAAGGAAAGCAATTGAAAACAACCAAAGCATAAAGATAGCAAAGGGACATCTCAGTAAGGGGAAAAACAGATTATGGCACTGAGAAAAGAAGATGGTTCTGTAACAAGAAATAGAGGCGAAATTTTGACAAGAGTGAAAGATTTCTACTCCAAATTATATGAAAGGGATGATACATGTACTCCAGGCATCATGAAAGGTACCAGAGTTCTTCCAGTCCTTATAGCAGAAGTTGCACATGCAATCAAGAACATGAAGCGGGGAAAAGCTCCAGGAGAAGATGGAATTACTGTAGACATCATACGAGAAGCAAGTGGAGAAATCGAAACAGTACTCGCCCAAATTTTCACTCAATGCCTTAATGAAGGGAAAATTTCTGAGGATTGGAACAACGCTATAATGATCTTGCTACATAAAAAAGGTGACATTGAGGATCTCAGGAACTACAGACCTATCAGCCTCCTATCAGTGGTTTATAAAATCTTCACTAAAGTTCTTTCACACCGCTTGAAGGTAACACTGGACATGGCTCAACCGAGAGAACAAGCTGAATTCAGGAGTGGCTACAGCACAGTAGATCATATCCACGTACTGAGAGAACTAATTGAAAGAGCGAGGGAATATGAACTTACATTGTGCATGGCTTTTATCGATTATGAAAAAGCCTTTGATTCGGTGAAACCATCAGCAGTTGCAATGGCTCTGAAATCCTGCGGTATTGAAGATGCATACATTAATATTATTAATAACATCTATGAAAATGCAAGTGCAAAGATTCGGGTGTTTGAAAATACAACACACATAAAAATTGGAAAAGGAGTGAGACAAGGTGACACCATATCTCCGAAGCTCTTTAATGCCACATTGGAAAATGTCTTTCAATCACTGAACTGGGAAAACAAAGGCATAAAGATTAATGGAGATTATGTAACCCACCTTCGTTTTGCTGATGACATAGTCATTTTTGCAACTACCCCATCAGAGCTACAGAGTATGATGCAGGAACTTGCTGACAAGAGTAAAGAAGTGGGATTAAAAATGAACTTTCAGAAGACAAAAGTGATGTTCAATGCTTTTACAAGAAATGAAGATTTATCGATTGATGGAGAAAAGCTGGAGATAACAGACACGTACGTTTATCTTGGACAGCAGATATCAAGTGAGGGTCACATTGGTGAAGAAATTAATCGGCGTACAAAACTTGCCTGGAGAGCTTTTGGAAGAAACAGCATAATTTTCAAGAGCAATATGCCATTATGTCTTAAAAGAAAAGTGTTTGATCAATGCATCCTTCCAGTGCTTACGTATGGTGCAGAGACGTGGACCTTAGCTAAAAGAGACATACAAAGGCTGCAGACAACTCAAAGAATCATGGAGAGGTGCATGCTTGGTGTAACCAGGAGAGATAAGAAGAGGAACACGTGAATCCGAAAAATGACAAGAGTGGAAGACATCATGATCAGAGTTAAATCCCTGAAATGGCAATGGGCTGGACATACTGCCAGAAGAACAGACCATCGATGGACAGCCGAAATTTTAGATTGGATTCCAAGGGACAGGAAAAGACCCAGAAGAAGACCACATGGAAGATGGGTGGATGAAATTCGAAAGTATGCGGGAGTGACATGGAGGAGACTGGCACAAGACAGACTGTTGTGGAGGAAACTTGGGGAGACCTTCGTCCAGCAGTGGATTGATAATGGTTGACAATGATGATGATGATGATGATATATATATATGAAAGAAATGTTTACTCGACAAATGATTCCAACTAATTTCTGTTCGAAGTATAAGAAAATGAAATCTGACATCAGAGCAATGAATACGTAAACACTTTCATTGAAACGATAGTAAATCACCGAGATTATGTCTGCTTTCATGACAATGAACATTTTCGTAATGAAAGACCTGAAATTACTTCGATAGCCTAAAAGAGTTCTACTCTCTTGATAAATAAAAATTGAATAAATGCTTTTGTTTCTCAGTAAAGAACTGGAGAGACATGGAATCTGACAATAGTAAAGTGAGAACGAAGATTTTAAAGCGGTTCATGAAAAAAAAGGTCATGGTTCATTCACTAAAGAAATGTCATAGAGTAGAGAGAGCGTGAACATTCTATCCGTCTTTAGGTTGAGCTTTCACTTATAGAGCTTCTTTTTTCATATTGAAATATATACATGCAATTCCCTTAACTGAACATGAACTAATATATACATATATTTCTCCAGCTTGGAAGAATACAGTAAATGTATATGTATACAACTCTGTAAATGTATACAACTCTGAATATCAAATAAATAAAAAAAGAATGTATCATGGAAGTATAAGTGGAGAAGAGTTCTAAAAGATATGCGTTATGACGAAGCAAATTTCACCATGATAAGTGTCCACGCTGGGTATCGAAGCCGGGTATCCTCACTCCGGAGTAAGTCGCTCTCCCATTTGAGCTATGCGGACAAATGCTCACGCCACTAACTACATTTATCTCATGTGCGTTCTGTGGTGCATGCATGTTACAGCGTATGCAACGATATTGGGAAGAAACCTTAAATCTTCTCAAAATTATGTGGAATAATAAGAGTCTTCGTCAAAACGAAAGAAAAGGTGAATGAAACTAAACGTCTAAAGAAAAAATGCAGGATGCACAGAAGTTAAAAATGAATGGACGGACATGGAAGAACTGTACATTGAGTGAATTAAATATACACAAAGTTTTGAAACATCTCAATTTAAAACGAACTGAATGAGGAAAAGGAATGAGATTAGGAGAGTTCTTACTGACTTTGATGAGGTGAGTAAAGAATAAAAAATTAGTTTTACATGAAATGAAGGAAAAAAAATAGCTCGTTTAAGAATATGATTTTTGGTGAAAGTACGAATTTTTAGTAGAAATGTCATGACCAGCATTTCGAAAAGAAATAGATTGAGTCGATATGTATGGAAAAGAAGTAAGAATTTCTTTATTTTCACTATGGGGGTGGGGAATAACTGCTTTTCTTGTGAGTTAGTAAAACGTTAAAAAAATAATGTTTATGGGAAGAATGGAATTACTCGCTTTGCCTCTAGAATGAATGTTTTTTCGGACGAGATAGAAAAAATATACAGGCCAAAGAATACAAATTATATCGAAAGAAAAAAGGTTTTAGATTGTATGTCTTGAAAATGAATGCTTTCCTATCGGGGCAGTCCACGAAGAAGTATAGCAAACTATGAAAGAATAAAAAAAATGCATATCTGACATACTGCAAGCTTTGGGGAATATTTTTAAGCAAGTTGGAAAATATGCTATATAAGGAAAGAAATATCTGACGATTTGTTACATCTAAAATAATCGTTTGCTGAAATGAAATGAAAAAAAAAATAGTCGGAATAAAAGGACTCATAAGTTTGTCCAAGTAAGAAAAAAAGAATCCTGACCTATTGAGAAGTTTAACGAAATTCCAAAGATAGAAGAAGGAAAATATCGAAAATTGTGAAGCTATAATGATATGTGAAATAAAGACCGAAAATATTGTTTCAGCAGAATTTTAACTAGGAAAGATCTGTAGAGTTCTTAAACATACGAAAAGATTACGAGAAAATATTATTGCAGGGGTCAAAGACTCAGAATTAACATGAAGTCTATGTCTGGTAATTACTGCGAAAAAGAACGAAATCATTTCTGAAGAAGCATTTCCTCGTCTCATGGTCTGAAATAAAATTGAATGGAGGAAAAAGAAAAGTTCACCAGAAAATTCATTACATCTACACGAAAAAACTCCTCAAAACATACAAAAAAATATAAGAAATACATGATGAAATAACGTAAAAGTTATAAAAAAAGAGAGGGAATACATAGTACATGAAAACATTACGACTAGGAAAAAATATTGGAAGGGCGAAAGACTCAGAATTAACATGTCTACATTTCCGCTTGATTTCACAAAATTTTCGTCAAATTCCAATAGTTACTGCGAACAGGAACGAAATCGTTTTTAAAGAAGCATTTCCTCGTCTCATGGCGTGAAATAAAATTAAATGGAGGAAAAAGAAAATTCATTACATCTATACGAAAAAACTCCCTCAAAACATACAAAAACTATATAAAAACTCATGAAGAAATAACGTAAATGTAATTAAAAAAAATAGAGTGAATACGTAGTACACGAAAACCATTTGACCACCTGACCATTTTTTGAAACCAAATCATCGTGAGTTAGAACCTTGCTAAGACCATCGGAGCATTTTTATTCCCTTGGAAACAAAATTCCCCAGCATCGTTACGTAAAAATTTTCTCCGGAGGAAAAATAGCATCGAAGAGGGGAAAAAATCCCGCTTGAAAACCACAGGAATAAATACAAAAAATCCCAACGGACCCCACTCGGTCGTTGCCATCCCTCAAAATCAAAGAACCATCGAAAAAATAAAGTTCCAAGAAGCACCATCATATCTAACACCTAAGCAGTGCCCTTTCCCCACTCGGTCGTTGCCATCCCCCAGAATCAAAGATTCATTGAAATAAAAAAGTTCCAAGAAGCACCGCTAGGCGGCAGCACATCAGCATCGAGTTGACATCCCCGTATGTCCACCCCTTTACACACTCTGTCGTTGCCATTTCTCAAAATCAAAGATCCATCGAAAGTTCCAAGAAGCACCACTAGGGGGCCAGCACATCGAGTTGGCATCCCCCTATATCCAACCCCTTTCCCACTCGGTCGTTGCCATCTCTCAAAATCAAAGATCCATCGAAAGTTCCAAGAAGCTCCGCAAGTGGGCAGCACAGATAACGACCATGCATACGCAGAACTAAGAAAAAAAAATAAAATTAATAAAGTTCCATTAAAGAAAATCTCCAAAAAAAAAAAAAAAAAGTTCTGCTAAGTATCGGTAGAAGCCACCAGAATCGTTAAGGAGGGGACGTAAACCCTCATCCCCCCCACACATCCTCATAAAATATTGCTAGAGTGAGTCCACCATTCATTCGTTACATCACATAATAACAATGTCTATTAAATCTCGAGAAAATAAAATTAATAAAGTTTCATTAAAGAAAATCTCCGAAAAAAAAATAAAGTTCTGCTAAGTATCGGTAGAAGTCACCACCATCGTCAAGGAGGGTACGTAAACCTCCATCCCCCCACACATCCTCATCCCTGCTCCTCGGCTGCTGTATAGGTCAAACCCTTCGGCCGCAAGGAGGCTCCTGCTAGCTCCTTCAAAAAGAAGGAGGGCTCCTTTCGGCCGAATCGGATTTTCCCTGTACTGCTAATGCAGCATTGCTAGCGAGTGACCATGCCACACCGCTGCAGAAGAAATCCGTATATAGAGTTGTCAGATTTTGAGCCAGGTAGAATTGTAGGACTGCTGGAAATGATATTGTCTTTTCGTAATATCGCTGCTCGTGTCGAAAGAAATTCAAGCACAGTGATTCGAGTATGGCGGCAGTAGGAAACAGAGGGTAGGACACCGTATAGTGTTGGCGGACACAGAGCCACGTCTCAAACATGGGCGCAATACTGTAGGTCTGTCCTCGTCATGAGATGCCGTTTTCTGCAGAGAGGGCTCACCGCTCGCAGTTCGTTGCTGAGACTTTTATTAATTTTTTTTTTTTTTTTTTTTTTTTTGATTGGAGGTTTAACGACCGCCGTGAGCAACTCAATGGGCTATAAGCCGTCGCCCGTCCCTAATTTAGGGTCACTGGTTCCAGGGAAGGGAGAGAGCCAGTGCCGTAAGACAAACACAACATCCATGCCTGACCGGGATTCGAACCCGGACCCCTTACGGACGAATGATCAGAGGCCAACGCCTTAGACCACTGCGCCACCGGGGCGGCACTTTCATTAATCCTATACCACTGGCGGGTTACATGTCAAATTAACCCGGAAAGAATAACCGGCGTCAAAATCTCCCATTCAAAATAACCCGGCGTCAAAATAACCCGGCATCAAAATAACCCAACGTAAATAACCCGTTAGCAAAATAACCCGGGGCAAAAATAACCCGACGTCAAAATAACCCATAGTTAAAATCTGGAAAAACTCGTTTTTTTTTCTTCTAATAGCAACGAAAAGCAAACTGAATTTATTTTCCACTTGAGACGTTTGTTTTCCACTTTAGTATTGCACTAAATTCCAAATCCTCAGGAAAAAATGTCTTACCTACCCAAGAAGAGAATACCGGTTAAAATAGTTACTTAAGGAACATGACAAAGTGAGTGAGGGAAGCATTTCTTTGCATTAAATAAGGTGCCGATTTTTAAAGTTCTCAAAATTTAGCGATTAAAATATGACGAAAAGAAAGGAAAAGAATTGGAAAATATATAATTTTAACTTTTATATTAAGCGATTAATTACAAATAACAACGGAGCATTTAATAGAATTAATTTCCAGCTTTTTAATTAAATGAGTTCCTTTAATGTTGCTGAAGTTTTGATTTGTTCGGCATAAAGGGATTTCTTTATGAGGTGCTACTAATATAATGTAATGGTGCTTTTTCTTTCTCTCGAATTTATTTAAAGAAGACAGTGCTACAGTTGCATATAATTAAATTTAAAAGCTATGATCGCTATCCTTGCACATTTCCTTAAGCCAGTATATATCCTGTTTAGATTGAATAGATTTAAAAAAAATTATACTTATTTTCTTTACAATCTTGGTTTACAATAAGTAAAATATTCATATGGATGTCAATTTTTCCTGTGTGTATTGTTGACGCTGTTATTTTTTTTTTTTTTTTTTTGCATTCCATCTTGGCTGTAAGTTTTCAAATTCAAAACGAATTTGAATTCAAAATTGTTTACAACACTTCTCCCGCAAGTGCTTCAGTTGTATCGACCAAGTATCGACGGTCTACCCGTCCTTTACAGTGACGTCACTACGTAAGGGACCAATACTTCCGCTACGAGGTACGTGGGGTGAGCAAACATTTCTGTCTATTATATTTGCTTGTGCGGTGGCGGTCATAGTGTCGACGGTCACAATGTCGACAGGGTCATAATGTCGACACGGTCATAATGTCGACAGCCAAAATGTCGACGCAGTCAAAATGTCGACATGGTCCAGAAAATGTCCTCATGGTACTCCCATTTAGACCGTAGACGCTTTTTGGAGGGGTCGAAGCCCCACACCTCGCATACACAATTTTCGTAAAATCTACGGTTTTCAATTTAGAACCGCAAAATTTGGTATACTATCTCATGAAACTCTAACTTAAACTGTAGAGGGATTTGGGAAGGGGGTCAAGTGGCCTCCATACAAAATTTTCATAAAATCTACATTTTTCAATTTAGAGCAACCAAATTTGGTATACTATCTCATTGTACTCTAACTTAGACAGTAGACGGCTATTGGAAGGGGTCGGGGCATGAGATCAAACTGCCCCCCACACAAAGCTTTCGTGAAATCCACAGTTTTGAATTTAGAACCACCAAATTTGGTACACTATCTCATTGTACTCTAACTTAGACAGTAGACGGCTATTGGAAGGGGTCGGGGCCTGGGGTCAAAGGGCCCCCATACAATATTTTTGTAAAATCTACAGTTTTTCAATTTAGAACCACGAAATTTGGTATACTATCTCATGGAACTCTAACTTAGATCGTATGTGGTTTTTGTAAGGGGTCGGGGCCCGGGGTCAAGGTGCCCCAACACAAAATTTTCGTAAAATCTACAACTTTGAACTTAGTACCACCAAATTTGGTATACTATCTCATGGTACTCTAACTTAGTCCGTAAATGGCTATTGGAATGGGTAGGCGCCCGGGGACAGGAGCCCCCATGCAAAATTTGCGTAAGATCTACAGTTTTTAATTTCGAACCACTGAATTTGATATACTATTGTATGGTACTCTAACTTAGACTGTAGATGCTTTTTGGATGGAGTCAGGGCCCGGGGACCAGTGGCCCCCTTACCAAATTTTCGTAAAATCTAGAGTTTTCAATTTAGAAGAACGAAATTTGGTATACTTTCTCATGGTACGATAACTTAGACGGTAGACGTTTTTTTGAAGGGGTCAGAGCCCCCCCCCAACATACAAAATTTTCGTAAAATCTACAGTTTTCAATTTAGAACCACCAAATTTGGTATACTATCTCATGAAACTCTAACTTAGACTGTAGAGGGTATATGGAACGGGGCGGAGCCTGGGGTCTAGGACCCCCCTCCCTTCACACACACAAAATTTTCGTAAAATTAACTGTTTTGAATTAAGAACTACCAAATTTGGTATACTATCTCATGGTACTCTAACGTAGACAGTAGACGGTTTTTGGAAGGGGTCGGGGCCCGGGGTCATGAGGCCACCACAGAATTTTTTGTAAAATCTACAGCTTTTAATTTAGAACCACTAAATTTAATATACTATCTCACGAAACTCTAACTTAGACCCTATGTGTTTTTGTAAGGGGTCGGGGTCCGGGTTCTAGGTACCCCATACAAAATTTTCTTAAAATTTTAAAGCTTTCAATTTAGAACCACCAAATTTGGTATACTATCTCATGGTACTCTGACTTAATCCGTAGAAGGTTTTTGGAAGGTGTGGGGGGTCAAGGGGCCCCCACAAAAAATTTTCGTAAAATCTAAAGTTTTCAATTTAGAACCACAAAATTTGGTATACTATCTCATGAAACTCTAACTTAGACCGTAGACGGTGTTTGGAAGGGGTCGGTACCCGGGCGATCAGAACCCCCCCCCCTCACCCCCTCCATGCAAAGTTTTCGTAAAATCTACAGTTTCCAATTTAGAACAACCAAATTTGGTATACTATCTCATGAAACCTTAACTTAGACCTTATGCGGTTTTTGGAAGAGGTCGGGGCCCAGTGCCAAGGGGCGCCCATACAAATGTTTCGTAAAATCTACAGTTTTCAATTTAAAACTACCAAATTCGGTATACTATCTCATGGTACTTTAACTTAGACGGTACGCGGTTTTTGGAAGGGGTCGGGGCCCGGGTCAAGTGGGACCCATATTAAATTTTCGTGAAAATTCCATTTTTTACTCTTAAGATCTGCAACACAATTCAGCATTCCAATACCCTTATCTACGGTCTAAGGCGCTCTTTGGCCCTTTGAGGCCCTTACGCCATAGACCACTAACTAACCAACCCAACCTACGGTCTAAGTTGGAGACCGTTGATAACAATAATGTGCAAAAATATGTGGTTAATGATGTATTAAAAACACAAATTAAAATAGTTTAGCTTTCACTACCAACGGGCGGCTTATCAGACAGAAACATAATGTAAAGTAAATCGAGAGTTCCAGATATTCAAAATTCAAAACGGTAAGAAAAAGATGATCAATGCCAATGTCAAGTCGTATGCATGCGACATCACATAGGTACATTGCATGTCTGTGTGGCGAGATTCTCAGAAGCACATGCCAGATGTGCGGCAATTCTATAGATGTCTCCTCGAAGGTAAGTATTTCCATTCCTTTTCCTTTCTTTTTGTTTCCTAAAATTAAATTAACTAAATCAAAACATTTAAAATAAGTTTACAGGAAAATTACAGGCATATCTTTTTCATTCATTAACTTTCACCCGCTGAACTTGGTGATTCCACAAATAGTAATATGTACCTGGCGTATACCTGGTATCCCTGCTAGTGCAAATTATATCAATGATTTCTTTGCGTCCAGTTCAATCTAATATGTCCCTAAGAGCGTTTGGCACCGTATGAAGAATGCATTTCAACGTGAGTCGCTACGGTGGCGCAGTGGTCTAAGCGCTGGCTTCTGACCACTTGTTGAGAAGGATCCTGGTTCGAATCCCTGTGAGTCATGGACTTTGTGATTGACTTCTGGCACTGGCGGTCCCCCTTTCCAGGAATCAGTGGCACAAAATTAGGAACGGCCGACTGCTTATAGCCCAATGAATTGATCACGGGGGTCGGTAAACCCCCAACTAAAAAAAAAAGATTGCGACGTGTCCATTGCTATTTGTTATGGAGCCGTATGAAAAGTACGTTTTTTATATCAACGTGTCCACTTCCATGTAGGCTGGCCATAAAATGTTAGGGGACCATATAAAATTGCCCTTTTGTTTTCACCTTGTCAGCGCTTCGGTATATGGTTGAAGTATACGTATACATAGATGGGCCATTTCAGAACGTAGTTTGGTTTATGTAGAAAATAAACATAATGTTACACTTTCACACAGTTACAACACATTAATTCCAAAGGCTATTTCTTGAAATCTTTAATCAGCCGTGCTCATATTGACAACGTTAACACAACATGTCAAGTTATATGACGAAGTAAATTTCTCCGTCATTTTTGGTCTACGCCGGGATTCGAACCCGAGTCTGCTTATTCCGGAACAAGTCGCTCTACCAACTGAGCTACGCAGACGTTCATTCTGATTGCTATCTGCCTTTATGTCGTGTGCGTCCTGCTGGCAGGTACGTCACATCTCCCCCCGAAAGAGGGCCGGGGGCATGGCCCACGGGTCAGCCGTGACCATGAATCGTTGCAGGCAGCCATCCACTGTAGAACGTGCACTTGAGAACTCCCAGTCAATCTGGTGTGTGGAATGCAACGTCACACACATTTATTTTTCGAAGCGCTGGAGAAGAGATTCTCTGATTTTTCCTATCTCGCGGTGTGGAAATAACATCACACCACTGCGAGATTTTGAACGGTCGGATCATCCGGATAGTTCGGGCGCCATTATAACGAAGTAAATTTCTCCGTCATTTTTGGTCTACGCCGGGATTCGAACCCGAGTCCGCTTATTCCGGAACAAGTCGCTCTACCAACTGAGCTACGCAGACGTTCATTCTGATTGCTATCTGCCTTTATGTCGTGTGCGTCCTGCTGGCAGGTACGTCACAGTTATCAATATTGCAGTTTTACTCTGTCACAAAACCTTAATTACAAGACCTTAGGCGTAACCTTTTTTAGGAATTTTTAGTCCGACGTATTCATAAGGTTTCGATAACATGCCAAGGTTATGGTACAGCGTTTTGATCAGTTTTCAATCAACCGTGCTCATATACATAAAATTTTCATAGAAAGTCAAGTTTATTGTGTTGCGCTTTAACTCGAGTACAAAACTATAAACAGCCATTAGGCTTAGGCACAAGTCTTTTAAGTAATTGTATGACATGGTCATATTGATTATCTGTGATGACAAGTCAGGTTAATAATGTTGCGCTTATTAAAGATTTTTAAAAAGGGATAGAGGCTAATAATTATTGTTTGAAGCTTAAGTAAAAGCTCATTATTAACTTGACTTGTCATGCAATCCTTATAAATATGACATTTATTTTATTTTGTGCATTTTACATAGCTTGTTTTCAATTGCTTGAAAACAAGCTATGTAAAATGCACAAAATAAAATAAATGTCATATTTATAAGGATTGCATGAAAGCAATTGAAAGCAATTGAAAACAACCAAAGCCTAAAGATAGCAAAGGGACATCTCAGTAAGGGAAGAAAACAGATTATGGCACTGAGAAAAGAAGATGGTTCTGTAACAAGAAATAGAGGCGAAATTTTGACAAGAGTGAAAGATTTCTACTCCAAATTATATGAAAGGGATGATATATGCACTCCAGACATCATGAAGGATACCAGTACCAGAGTTCCTCCAGTCCTTCCAGCAGAAGTTGCACATGCAATCTAGAACATGAAGCGAGGAAAAGCTCCAGGAGAAGATGGAATTACTGTAGACATCATACAAGAAGCAAGTGGAGAAATCGAAACAGTACTCGCCCAAATTTTCACTCGATGCCTTAATGAAGGAAAGATTCCCGAGGATTGGAACACCGCTACAATGATCCTGCTACATAAGAAAGGTGACATTGAGGATCTCGGAAACTACAGACCTATCAGCCTCCTATCAGTAGTTTATAAAATCTTCACTAAAGTTCTTTCACACCGCTTGAAGGTAACACTGGACATGGCTCAACCGAGAGAACAAGCTGGATTAAGGAGTGGCTACAGCACAATAGATCATATCCACGTGCTGAGAGAACTAATTGAAAGAGCGAGGGAATATGAACTTCCATTGTGCATGGCTTTTATCGATTATGAAAAAGCCTTTGATTCGGTGAAACCATCAGCAGTTACAATGGCTCTGAAAACCTGCGGTATTGAAGATGCATACATTAATATTATTAATAACATCTATGAAAATGCAAGTGCAAAGATTAGGCTGTTTGAAAATACAACACACGTAAAAATTGGAAAGTGAGTGAGACAAGGTGACACCATATCTCCGAAGCTCTTTAATGCCACATTGGAGGGTGTTTTTCAGTCGCTGAGCCGGGAAAACAAGGGGATAAAGATTAATGGAGATTATCTAACCCACCTTCGCTTTGCTGATGACATAGTCATTTTTGCAACTACCCCATCAGAGCTGCAGAGTATGATCCAGGAACTTGCTGACAAGAGTAAAGAAGTGGGATTAAAAATGAACTTTCAGAAGACAAAAGTGATGTTCAATGCTTTTACAAGAAATGAAGATTTATCGATTGATGGAGAAAAGCTGGAGATAACAGACACGTACGTTTATCTTGGACAGCAGATATCAAGTGAGGGTCACATTGATGAAGAAATTAATCGGCGTACAAAACTTGCCTGGAGAGCTTTTGGAAGAAACAGCATAATTTTCAAGAGCAATATGCCATTATGTCTTAAAAGAAAAGTGTTTGATCAATGCATCCTTCCAGTGCTTACGTATGGTGCAGAGACGTGGACCTTAACTAAAAGAGACATACAAAGGCTGCAGACAACTCAAAGCAGCATGGAGAGGTGCATGCTTGGTGTAACCAGGAGAGATAAGAAGAGGAACTCGTGGATCCGAAAAATGACAAGAGTGGAAGACATCATGATCAGAGTTAAATCCCTGAAATGGCAATGGGCTGGACATACTGCCAGAAGGACAGATCATCGATGGACAGCCGAAATTTTAGATTGGATTCCAAGGGACAGGAAAAGACCCAGAAGAAGACCACATGGGAGATGGGTGGATGAAATTCGAAAGTATGCAGGGGTGACATGGAGGAGACTGGCACAAGACAGACCGTTGTGGAGGAAACTTGGGGAGACCTTCGTCCAGCAGTGGATTGATAATGGTTGACAATGATGATGATGATGACATAGCTTGTGCATTTCTTTTTTATGATTTGGCAATTGTTTTATTTTGTGTTGTGCTTGTTACATAATGTTTCACATTTTTGTTATGCTTATGACTTGTGATTGCATTTTAAATTTTTATTTGTTTCACCTTTTGGATTACTTTTTGACATTTTTTTTTTGACATGCTATTTTGAAAATTTTGTCTTTTTAAATTTTGCGTTCTGTTTTACATTCTTGCATCTTTGGCAGAATTACATTCTTGAAAAATTTAAAAACAAGTTAGTAAAAGGTATAATTCAATTCGTGAAAAATACCAGCACATTTTCGGAAAGGGTAGAATTATAAGAAATTCTTCTTAAAAAGTCTAGCACATTAACATTGTCTCCGTGCGCCAAAGAAGTTCGAATTCCTTTTCATCTTGCTAGCGTTTCTCTTCTAGGTGGATTTGCTGGAATATGTGATATCACTCTTTCGATTTTAGCCGTAGTTGTTCTCTGCCGTTTCGCAATTTCAGTGATTATTTTATACAGTCCCAGTTTTTCTCTCCCAGAATTGTATTCCAGCGTCTGTCTCATCCTTCAAGTTTGACTTACTCTTTCGATTTTAGCCGTAGTTGTTCTCTGCCGTTTCGCAATTTTAGTGATTATTTTATACAGTCCCAGTTTTTTCTCTCCCAGAATTGTATTCCAGCGTCTGTCTCATCCTTCAAGTTTGTTTTGTGTTCTGGGAAAGCCAAGTAAATTGTTTTCACTTACTGACCGAATTGTTGGTGGGAAAAGCGGAGGGCTTCAGCTCGGATTGTTTCTTCTGCTTCCACGAAATTTTCCAAGAACATAATTTTCCTCAAACCACTGAACTACAGAATCTGCATATTCTAGTTAAATTGATTTCACTTCTTCAAAAGCAGCTGGAATTTTATCAGATGAAAGAAATGCGAGTGCTTGCAAATGTCTGACTTTGAGAGCAAACACACTGTTTTCCCCATATTCCGATGCTATGCCAGAGGATGGATATTCCTCCTCACATTTTTTCCGAGATGAAGCCAACAACATTTTTGTGTCCTTCAAAAATTCCTTTTTGGCAGCATTATAATGATAGCTATTTCGAAATCTATCATTATACGTATTGTGGTGCAAGCTGAATATCATAATCTGATGCACAGTCATGTAAATCCTGCAAAAATCTTGTATAATATAATATTCTTCATTCTTGTTGGAAGGTAACCCAAAACTAGTGGGACAAATCTTTGCCTCTCTGGATTCGTTCCAAACATAGCATGAATTGCCTAAATAGGGTTGGACAAGTTTCAAAAATCCAGAGGGGTGCTTCTTTAAGCTTTCGTAAACTATTTTCTGTTAAAAATAAAATAATTACTTAATCTCCAAATGCGCTGTCTCTGCCAAGAAATTTTGCACCATCTCTTTCCTGTAAATATGTTGGGGCATCGATCCCTTCTAAAGTCGTAGGCTCCGCACGCATGTCTTCTCTTCGTATTCGTTTCACAACTTGCCTTAGTGCATCAATATTAGGCATGTAACCTGCATTTACTGTAGCCATTGACGCTGTCCCGGTTTGAATAATTTGTGCAGGGGCTTCGTCCATATTTCTGGCTTGTTCTTTTACTTGCGCTCTTGCAACAGCAACATCACGTTTCTCCGGTCTTGGAGCATGGTTTCTCACTGCGCCTCCTGTGTTCATCTCCAATAAAATTAGTACTAGCAAAGCCAGTACAGTTTCCATATTTTTTTTCAATACAGTGCCAATGCCATAAGTCAGCCCGCATTCTGTTATGGCAAAATAAATACCTTTTCCATTTCAGCAAATCATTTCCTTGTTGTGAGTTAACTATGTTGCATACTTCACCTACATAATGGCTTCGGAAAACAATGCTTTCTCTTTCCAAAATATTTAGAATGACATATCCACTATTATCACTTGACAACGCACAACAAAGGTTTCAACAAGCAAGTTCTCTGTTCGCCAGTCAACTACGAACTGATGAGCAACCATTCAATAAAACACTCAGCATACAGACGATCACGTGAGGCCTGTTCCTCCAGTTCGGGTTTAGGCGAAGTTCAAGATTTTGGTACCTGCGGTCACAAGAAGAGTTAAAGTTTAGGGATCGGCATCTTATCTTTTGTTTTTCCAAAACGCAGAGGTACATGTATTTTACAGCAGGGACGCTCCAAGCGGGAGATCAACTGATGCCAAGCACCCGGGCGCCAGGTACCAGGGGTGGCGGCAGGCACGGACTGGGCCGCTGTACTCTGGGCCGGTAGGCGCCATGCTAACTCTAAAAAATAAATTCAAATTGTTTTCTGTGCTGCACCATGCGTATGAAAGAAAACTGTTATACTGAAAAGACAATTTGTTTACCCCGTGACGTATTAAAAAGAAGACCTACGTCCCTACGTGCCAAATGGTCTGTAAGCCGAACACAGGTTTTCGTGCAACACCTTCCCCCGACTTTCTAAGTTCAGATCCGTCTCGCTTGACTTATTTCATGTACCGCACTTTGCTGTCGCTAATTGATGTTAATTGCCGTGAAACGGGTGTTTTACCTTGGGGCGTATTCCCATGTGTCCTGAAGACTATACTGAAAGCGGTGAACCCCAGAGGAAAGGTATTCCGTCAAAAGCAACAGAAATCCAATGCCAGAGCAGAACTTTGTTCGTTGGCATTACCATCCAAGCAATTTGCGTGAAGTAGGAAGTATGTTTTTTTACTACGACACCAGAAAATTGTCGTGAATTCTCGTGCACTTACGATACAGATGTGTCCTTAGGACTTCTCTTTCAAGACGTCCAAAGGCCGGCACTAAGGAATGGGGAGGGATACAGTGCGGTTATTCTTTTTTGTTGGAGTTAGAAATTCCTAAGCTCATTCTTCCTCAACACTTTGCCTGGTTACTAGTAAGCACTGTCTGATGCCTCAACCATTGCCCAGATTTGTTGTTTTTGTTTTCAATTTTTCAGTTACAGCAGGAAAATGTCTGAACTGCGCTGTTTGAGTTCGAAATATTGTTTAACTTCAGCAACTGGGCTTCATATATAATTGCAAAATCCTTCGATACAATAGACATATCTTACATAAAGAATTTACATGAGAAAATATAGTAATAATAAGGAAAGTATTCTAAAACCAAGAAATAAAATTGCGGAGCCGAAAAAGCTAGGTAGAGGAAACAGAAGGCTCTGAGAAAAAGTTTATATTTAAAGAAACCTGGAGTTGCTTAAGGAGTAAGTGGTATAAATCAATACAAAAACGTGTGCTGTATTTAAAAAAAATGTAAGCAAGTAGGCATCGTGAGTGTTAACAGTTTCCTCTTTTTCATTCTGTGGAAATTACAATCACCACAGAAAATAAAATAACCAAAACATAACAAAAATACCCATACAAAGTAAAATGCCCAAAACATAAAAACAAGTAACCACACAAAATGAAATGCCCAAAACATTGGTAAGAAATTCTGTTAAAAGCACAATGAAGATAAAAAATAGGTAAAATACATGTTTTCAGAATACAAGTGCCAAAACTGAAATAAAAAGAAAAAAGAAATATTCCAAATTACGTTGTTACTTTAGATATTTTGACCTGTCAACATTTCGTAAATTGCACTTGCACTCGGTCAAAAAATATTACTTACAAGGACTCTTTAGTAACTTTTAATCGCTGTGCCCATATTTATAAGGTTTGCATAATAAATCAAGTTAATAAGGTTGCGCTTTCATTTAGGCACCAAATATTAATCATCGGCCGCTAGGCCTAAGCCATTTAAAAAATTTTTAATAAGCTTAATACTCTTAAATTCATTTGTCATGAAAAGCTAATATGATCACGGCATTATAAAATTACTAAAAATGCATATGCCTAGGCCTCGGGCGTATCTATTAATGTCTTGTGCTCGAGTAAAATTTCAACAGAATTAATTTGATTTTCTTTGAAAACTATATAAATATCAGCTCGGATGACTGAAAACTATCAAAAAGACCTAATCCCAGGGCCTGCTTAATAGTTTCAACCTCAGTAAAGCGCATTGCTAAAATTTTGGAGTTCTATGCAAACCTTATGAAAATTAACACGGCGGACTGAAAATTGCTACTAAGGCCCAGGCCTAGGGCTTTATAATTATTGTTTTGTACCTTTCTAAAAGTGTAACATTATCTTAGTTCCTACTAGCAGGAGTACCCGGTATTTCATGGGTAAATATTACTATTTGTAGAATCACCAAGTTCAGCGGGTGAAAGTTAACGAATGAAAAAATATTTCCGTAAATTTCCAGTAAACTTATTTAAATTGTTTGATTTAGTTAATTTAATTATACGAAACAAAAAATAATTTACATTATTTACATTACATTGTTTTTCTGCCTGATAAGGTACCAGTTGGTGGTGAAAACTAACGTTTATTAATTTGTGTTTTTAATACACCATTAACCGGATATTATTTCACTTTATTGTTATCTACGGAATCTAACTTAGACCGTAGGTGGAGTATTCAAGTGCTGAATTGGGTTGCAGTTCTTAAGAGTAACAAATGTATTTTTTGGATTCATTTTCACCCCGGCACCCGACCCTTTCCTTCTGTGTTCTAAGTTAGAATACATTGAGGTAGTATACCAAAATTTGGTCGTTCTAAATTGGAAACTATAGATTTTACAAAAATGTGTATGGGGGCCCATAGACCCCGGGCACCGACCCCTTCCTAAAACGTCTACAGTCTAAGTTAGAGTACCATGAGGTAGTATACCAAATTTGGTTGTTCTAAATTGAAAACAATAGGTTTTAGGAAAATTTTGTGAGAGGGCCCTTTGACCCCGGGCGCCGACCTCTTCAAAAAACAATCTACCCTCTATATTAGAGTACCATGAAATAGTATACCAAATTTGGTGGTTCTAAGTTGAAAACTGTAGATTTTACGAAAATTTTGTATGGGCCCCTCCTGGACATCTGGCCCGACCTGTTTCAAAAACCATCTGCCTTCTAAGTCAGAAACCATCTACCATGAGGTAGTATACCAAATTTGGTAGTTCTAAATTGGAAACTGTAGATTTTACAAAAATTTTGTATCGGAGACCTTGACTCCGACCCGTTCCCAAAATTATCTACCGTCTAAGTTATAGTACCATGAGATTGTATACCAAATTTGGTGGTTCTAAATTGAAAACTGTAGATTTTACGAAAATCTTGTATGGGGGCCCCTTGACCCCGGGCCCCTATTTGTTTCAAAGTCCCTCTACAGTCTAAGTTACAGTTTCATGAGATGTATACCAAATTCGGAAGTTCTAAATTGAAAACTGTAGATTTTACGAAAATATTGTATGGGAGCCCCTTGACCCCGGGCCCCTATTTGTTCCAAAATCCACTACCACCTAAGTTAGAGCATCATGAGATAGTATACCAAATTTGGTGATTCTAAATTGAAAACTGTAGATTTTACGAACATTTTGTATATGGGTGGGGTTTGACCCCGACCCGTTCCAAAAATTATCTACCGTCTAAGTTATAATACCATGAGATTGTATACCAAATTTGGTGGTTCTAAATTGAAAACTGTAGATTTTACGTATATTTTGTATGGGGTCAATTGACCCCGGGCCCCTACTTGTTTCAAAATCCCTTCACAGTCTAAGTTAGAGTTTCAGGAGAGAGTATACCAAATTTGGTGGTTCTAAATTGAAAACTGTATATTTTACGAAAATTTTGGATGGAGGGGGGAGGCTTGACCCCGACCCGTTCCAAAAACTATCTACCGTCTATGTTATAGTACCATGAGATTGTGTACCAAATGTGGTGGTTCTAAATTGAAAACTGTAGATTTTACGAAAATTTTGCGTCAGGGGCCCCTTGACCCCAACCGGTTCCAAAAACCATCTACCGTCTAAGTTAGAGTACCATGAGATGTATACCAAATTTGGAGGTTCTAAATCGAAAACTGTAGATTTTACGTAAATTTTTTATGGGGGCACCTTGACCCCGGGCCCCTATTTGTTCCAAAATCCATCTACCGTCTAAGTTAGAGCATCATGAGATAGTATACCAAATTTGGTTGTTCTAAATTGAAAACTGTAGATTTTACGAAAATTTTGTATGAGAGGGGGGGGGGCTTGACCCTGACCGTTTCAAAAACTATCTACCGTCTAAGTTATAGTACCATGAGATTGTACACCAAATTTGGTGGCTCTAAATTGAAAACTGTAGATATTACGAAAATTTTGTATAGGGGCCCCTTGACCCCGGGCCCCTACTTGTTCCAAAATCCATCTACCGTCTAAGTTAGAGCATCATGAGATGGTATACCAAATTTTGTGGTTCTAAATTGAAAATTGTAGATTTTACGAAAATTTTGTATGGGGGCTCCTTGACCCCGGACCCCGACCCGTTCCCAAGACCATCTACCATCTAAGTTAGCGTAACATTAAATTGTATACCAAATTTGGTGGTTCTAAATTGAAAACTTGATTTTACGAAAGATTTGTATGGGGGGACCCTTGACCCCGGACGCCGACTCCTTCCAAAAACCGTCTATGGTCTAAGTTAGTTTCATGAGATACGCATGTCAAATTTGGTGGTTCTAAGTTGAAAACTGTAGATTTTACGAAAATTTTGTAAGGGGGGGCTTGACACCTACCCATTCCAAAAACTATATACCGTCTAAGTTTGAGTACCATGAGATAGTATATGACGCTGGTTATTAAGTCGTGGGTTGTTATGACGCGGGTTATTCTGACGTACAATAATTGTGACCTGGGGTTATTGTGTCGCAGGGTTATTTTGTAACGGGTTTTTTTCACGCTGGGTTAATGTGACGTCGGGTTATTTTTGTAACGGGTTATTTTAACGCGGGATTATTGTGACGCTGGGTTATTTAGACGCCGGGTTGTTTTGACTGGGTTATTACGACGCGGGTTATTTTTTTCCGGGTTATTTTGACCGTACACCCCACTGGCGTCAGAGATCGCAATGGTGCCAAAAACAGAAACGCTGGCGCGACTAAAGGCATCGTAATGAACATACATAAAAGAATCTCAGTTCTACCTGATGTACTGTGACGGATGGACGGTGACATTCTGGTGAACGGCGGCTAGGGTGTAAATTTTGGAGAATCGTACAGCACCGACACGAAGCGTTATAGTGCTGGACGCTATTGAGTTTCGTTCACGCTCACGTCTCATGCGCATAACCGGGACCGTGATTGGCCAGAGGTGCATCGAGGACATTTTAGAGTCTGAAGCCCTACCGTAATTGCAGACGGTGCGTGGCTCCGTGTTCCAACAAGACAACGAACGTCATGCTACATGTGGTGTGGAATATGTTAGATCTCTTGGATTCCCTACACGTGTCATTTCTTCCTTGGCCTGCACGCTCTCCGGATTTATCACCAATTGTCTGCGATATGGTCTCGTAGTGTCTGACGCGTCAGACCACGCCAGTGTCTACCGAGTATGACCTGGTAACGGCAACATGGCGGGACATTTAACAAACAGCCATTCAGGATCTTTTCAGTTCAATGCCACACCGCGTACCCGTCGTTATTACCACTCATGGCGGATACACTGAATACTGTGTCTTCCTCTGCACCTACTGTACTTCTGATCGCTCATGACTTCCACTTCGTTATATCTTGTCTTTCTTGGTGCTGCAATTTACATTGTAGCACCAAGGAAGACAAGCAGTGTATTTGAAAACCATGCACCAAGGTAAATAGCAGTGTATTTGAAAACCATGCCGGTTCCATCGATGACTCCACACACACACAAAGGATATTTTATTCTTTCTAATTGATTAAAACTTGTATTGCATAAAGCTGCTGTTACCTGTGGCTTCCAGAAGATTTCTATAGGCACTTATTCAACCCATTAAAATGTCTAAAGAAATAGCTGCTACAAAATTAGGCAACTATGAAATTGGCCGGTTTTTGAAGTTTGAATCTTTGAAAAATAGTTTATGACCATTTTAATTGGCTTTGTTCTTTATGAAAAGTTTCCTCCGGATTTCCTTAAAGAAATCATTTCTCTCTGTAAGGTATATGTCGAAATGCAATCCAAAATCGCATGCGTTTTTTAACACAACGTGATGGTAACTGAGTTTTCTAAATCAAAAAAAGTATTTTGTTGTAAATTTCTTTTCGGAAGACATTTTTTAACTTTGTCAATAGATTTTTCTGGCGCTTTCTTTCTCGTTTACGTTTTTCGATCCTCAAAACATCGAAAACATCGTAGGAATTTCATTACTTTAGCTGAAATATTGAAAGCATTTCCATTTCTTCTTTTTTGAATATCGGAAGCATTTTCAAGTCTGTTTTTTTAAGAATTGTAAATACACAAGTAACCTCATTTATCCTATTTGTGTATTTGTAAACTTTAATTTCGCTCCAGAAAAGAGTACCCAGTTATCTCCACACTGTCTCGGCATTGTAAGGCACAACACAAAACACAGAGCTTCGATATTTCGAAAAATGACTATTCAAGGTAAATGTTTATAATTTTTGTCGTAATTTCCTGTTTGCCGTATATAACGTGCTCTCATTCATTAAAACTGAAGATGTAACCCAAAAACCAGCCCCAAACCTATCAACACTTGGATCACATTTTTATTCAGAACCCTACTGCGGAAGATTACACATAGAAAATTGCACAAAATTTAATCAAAGTAGCCACTTCTCTATTGTCACTGTAAATGCACAAACTGAGACATTTCTCAATTTTGAGTAACCTTATGTTTTCTTCAGGATCATGAAAATTTTTTCTATTAATACCCATTTTCTTTTTCAGGCACCGATATTTTGAAAAGAAAGCTCGCCTCTAGTAGAGACTCCAACGATTTCCGGAGATTACAGGTCAAAGAAGATACACCACATTTTCGTGCCAAGTCTCTTTATGTTCACGCCGGAAATAAAGACACTCTCAGTGTATCGAGGGAAAACCTACTGTATCCTCCCTCAAACGGGGAGGTAGAAGGAGTTTACCTAACTCAAGAGGTTTTAAATCCTCCAACTCAGTCTGCACTTCTCGACGTATTCCGTAATAACCCCGATAGACGTCCTTCTGCAATAGGATTCCTCCGACGTCCATCCGCTTTTGGGAATATCCGAAGACCATCCACTTTCGTTGAACTCAAGCTATCTCCAGGACAACATTATTCAGAACAGTATCGAAATAACCCAACTTCATATCGATCAACTCCTGAGTATACTGTCCAACAAGTTGTTGACGATCATTTCGGCCATTATTACAAAAAGGTAAAGAAACCTGAAAAAAAAAACCAAAAAGAATAATCAACAGCCCTAATACTCAGTTTCCGGGATCAGGATATCCACCTTTATCACAGTTTTACGGTGCTGCGGCTGACGCCACTCCAGATTCAGGTGTGTCCGAAAGCATGGATAATGAGGAAACATCACCGACTAGACCTCCAAGACGCTCGACTCTTCCTACAGTTTTATATCCAGAAAACGTCCAGTTGAACTTTAACCCTACGGACAGTGAAGAGGGTGAAGAGGATCCTCTGAACCTTCGAGCTTTTGGTGGTGGTGATGGTGTGGTAAGGACGGGATCACTGAACCATGTACCAGCATCGCGGCGTCCCCAGACAGCAGCTAAGATGAATTCAATAGCAACTGCGAGGAAGAAGAGCCTTCCAGATATCACGAATCTCGGCCAAGAAGGAAAAGTGCTCACCAGAGAAACGATCGCAGTGCTCAGCTCACAAAGAAGAGAGACAATCAGGAGACAGGAGGAGGAGGCGGAAAGGCTACGAGCAAATCCTCTGCTCTATTTGGTCAGTCCAGATTTGCGGGTATGTGTGGTACCTTTTTGGCAATTATATATATTTTTTCAACTGCCAAACAACGTGAGTTTGCTAAATGACTTTTCTGAGTTAAGAAACTAACATCTAGATAATTCTTAACAAAGTTTCAACTAACTTTATTAACACTACATGCATGATATTGTGCAGCACACAAATAACTTGATTTTATTCTGTCCTAAATAACTTTAAACATTTACTTTAAAGCACGGTCTAGTATTTTATGCACTACGCTACTAGCTGGATGTCCACAATTGCCGTTTTGTAATGGTGATATACCTTTATATACTGATTGATAATTACATGTCGTTTACGCAGCTACGTTGTTGCACACATTCAGCCATATCCGCCTCTCTGTGGCTTGACTTTATTGCCCCTGTTTCTTTCCATCTTAAACTATTGTCATCCACATGGCTTCTTCGTGATACTGGTATTTCATGTGTGAATGAAGGACAATCTGGGGATACCCTGTTTATTATCTGTCTAACTTATATGCATATTCTTCAGTACTATGGGCAAATCAGTTTCGCTCATTTTGCACTTCGTGTTTGAAGATTTCCGTACAACGATTCGAATAACTGTTATTTTGTTTATGCGTGCTTTCGACAGATACATTCTTACAGAACCTTCAGTTTTATAAACTTAGAACCCAGGCGTAAGTTTACCACAACATGCAGTTCTATAACATTTAATAACGAAGTGCAATACAATTGAATTATGATTTCAAAATAAAAGCAATTTATCTTTCGTATTCCATCTTGTTTTTGCTTCCACATACCATATGTATTCTAGTTGGAGTTCTGTTGTGAAGTTCACGTCCGATGTTGGTATTCATGAACCATAGTATGCCAAAAGAAGAGTGATTTCATTCAACACGTTTGCCACCGATACATCAACATACGACACTGGGTGAACTACCTGATCTGTAAAAAAAGAGTGATTTCATTCAACCAGTTTGCCACTGATACATCACCATCGAACATTGGGTGAACTACCTGACCTGTAAAAGAAGAGTGATTTCATTCAACCAGTTTCCCACTGATACATCACCATAGATCTCGTACACCTGTCTGTCAAAAATGCTGGTTTGGTGGCTTGTCTTTTAGAATGTTAGTGCCAGATCGAAAATTGCTATTCTACATATTATGAATGTAGGGTAGGACAATGGGTGAACTACCTGACCTGTTTCATATGTCTTCCTTAAAATTTACGGTGTTAGATGCCTTTCAATTTGAGTGCCACTACCATTTGAAGTATTTAAATCTTGAATTTCTCCTTTCAAATTTCCTTCTCTTTTTTTAGCTAAAGTGAGAGCTTGTTTTTTTTTACAACGGAGGTTCATATTTCCACCACAAAGACATTCAGCTCTCACCCCTGCAAATAATTTTGTTGAAGAAAGTAGTTTCAGCATTGGCTTCCGAAATGAGGTCGCCACTGACTTGATTCTGATGTTTGGATTTCTAAGAAAGTCTCATGCAAAGAAATTGCGTTGCCGTATTTCTCCCGAATGATCAGATTTTCAATCGTTTCCTTCCATGAATAGCTTCATAAATTTAATCTCTATTGCTTTAGTTTACAATATCCGGATGCTTCGCCTTTTGGGGTAGGAATTCATTGTAATACGGAAGGATGACACATGAATTAAAGCATGGTAAAGTATACTGGAAGAGAATATGTGGAGAGTTGAGTTCTTGCTAAGATCTGAAAAAGAAAATACTGGATATTGGTTTATTTAAACGAGAGACGAGAAGACTGAAGCAGAAAGTACTTGAAGTACAACCAGCTAATCACGGAAGGGGAAACCAGAAACAGCTTCTCACTATAACATATCTTTTCTCATGAATATTTATGTGATCTCTGACGCCTAAGAGAACCGTAAAGGCCGTCTGATGGTAGCTGTTTGTGAACTATGGTTCACGAACTTCGCGCTGGGATGAAAGCACAAAATCCTCTTTAAGGAGTAAAATTACTAACTTTTGTATTCTCTATTCAAACCCAAGTAAGGAAATTTTGAACCACTGGAAGGATCATATTAATATTATTAATAATACACTATTACGTATTCTATGACTCATTTGTACAGGTACTTCATCTTTTGGCATCTATTATTTTATGATTTCATATAAATTACGCACACTAAAGTATTTCGTTACCTACGTCGAACGGAAACATGAGCATTTGTTTGCTGAAATCAGTACATCGTCTGCCCAGCTTTGGCAGTTATGACTACAGCGGCCTTTCTAGGCATGCTTTCACGAGATGCCGGTCAGTCTGTGCCGGAATTTTCTTCCATTCTTCCTGTAAAGCTGCTTCTAGAGATATCGTAGAGAAAGACCTTACCGACATGGATCGGATTCGACGTTCCATCTCGCCCCACAGTTGTTCTATTGGTTTAGATTAAGACTTGGGGCAATCCAATCCAACACTTGGACGTTCTGCTCCTCAAACCAGGCCTGGACGGGCCTTGCACTATGGCAAGGTGATTGATCTTGTTGAAATAGGGAGAAATCTGTGACAAAGTATTGCCACAGCGTGGTTAGTGCGAAATTGTTCAGAATGTCTTCGTACTTGGTGGTCATTAGGTTGGAGAGCACCACAAATAAAGAACCGAGTCCCTTCTCTGGAAAAACGGCCCACACCATCAGAGATCCCCCTTTAAATTCGACTGTAAGGATAGTGAGTGCAGTCCACCTGACAGCGTTCCTCAGGTAAACTCCACACCCAAATACGTCCATTAGAACGACAGAGTGAGTAGCGGGAATTGTCACTCCACACGACCCTCTTCCACTCTTCTCTTATCCACGAATAACAAGTGAGGTACCACTGCATTTGTCATTTAGTATTGCCTATAGGGATGTAGGCTTGTGTACAACTGACCTTGCATCGTCAGCGTGGTATACTGTTTCCGGTACAAAAAGCTGTTTCAGTGGCTTGTGCGACATCGCTGGCCAGGTCTGTGGCAGAGGCCGAGCATTTCTTCTTTACATTCCGCTGTAAGCTTCGTTTCCATAATCACTCAGTTTGTATGGCCTACCAGAGCATGGCTTTGCTGTAGTATCACCGTCTGCTTTTTTATCGATGTAAAACATCTGCGACAGTGAATCTGGGGAACTCCAGAAGAGCGACAATGCTGCGCACTGATTGCTTACTCATGTGGTATCAAAGCATCACGCGCCTTTCAAAGTCCATCAGTTCAGCTTCACGCTGCATAGTCGCTGCCAATTCTGTCTGACAGGTGTAGTAACTCTCTCCTTAATAAACATTACTCAACACACTCCGCGCGTGCGAGTCTGATTCTTGAAATGCGCGTTTATTTGCATATGTGAAGGCATCCGAACATTTTGTCTACATAGTGTATATTCCATTAAACATTTAGAAGGCATACATGTGAGTGATGTGCACTGAGTGTATATTTTTTTGGAACCACCTGCCTAATAACGTATTGGACTATCTCTGGCCTTCAGAAAAGCAATAGTTTGCTTCGGCACTGAATGGGCTAAAATTTGATAATTATCTTATGAAATATCGGCCAATACATGTCGAACAGCATCATTCAATTCACGCACACTGGATGGCAATGAATCAGAACAACTGATGTCCCTTTTGACTTCATTCAACACATGCTCCATAGAATTTAAGTGTGGGAATCTCGGGGGCCCATAAAACAGAGAAAAGTATGCAGAATACTCCTGAAAGCACTTTGAGACAACGTGAGCATTGTAGCATAGTGCATTATACTGCTGAAAGCATCTATCACCACCATAGTAAAGAATAACTGTGGCTGGATAAACTTGATCAACAGCTATGTTTAAAAACGCTTGGTCCATTCGAATCATAGGGCCTAAAATCTCACATGATCCACGCTTTCATGCTGTTGCCTCCAATCGTCTTGGTGTAGTTGAAAACGCAATTCCTCAGTCCATATGGCCATTTTTCAACCATTTCGGACCCACCTCCTATGCTTCCTCGCTCTTTGGGGATGTTTTATCTTCTTTGTTGCAGACAGCAATAGTGTACAGACAGGCCTTTGCTTGTGTAATGCACAGGATGCACCATGTTCCAGGTTGCCATTTTGGATTGTCCCTGATTTAAATCCGTTCTTGTTTTACTCACTGCTGCACGTCTGTTGGCCCGTACGAATATGGTTGATCTCTGGCGTCGGCTAGAATTCTCACACGTTTTCTATGCTACGTCAACCATTCTTTATACATCATTACTTTTGCTCTTTCATATTCCACAAGCCCAGCAGATTTGCCGACACTCACTCAACTCCTCCGAGCTCTCACCACAATCATACGTTCAAAATCAATTAGATCACTTCACCTTCCCAATCCTACCTTCAGTAGCGTATTCCGAACTACTACTGGGAGTTTCCCCATTCACGTTATCGTACAAAGGCCCTCTTGAAAGTAATGCCTCGTCCCTCATGAGATTTTTATTTATAGCAGCAAAAATGTGAAACTTGGTGGTAAAATACTTTGACGTATTGTTAATAATGCTAGCTTATTCAAAGTATTGTCCATCATTTGCTATAGATTTCTGCCATCTTTGAACTCATTAGTAAAATCCATTTAGGAAAAATTCCTGAGGCTGTCGTTCCACCCATGATTTCACAGCCAGTTTAATGTCTGTCACATCGTTGAAACGTTCCCCACGAAGGGTGTTTTTTAAAGGGGCAAACAGGAAAAAGTCTGAGGGAGCCAAATTTGGACTGTAGGGAGGTTGGGACATCACCGTCCACAACATTTTGGCAATAGCCTGTGAAGTCTGCATTGAGGTGTGGAGATGTGCGTTATCATGGTGCAAAACAACACTATGATTTACTATGAATTTCATGTCTTTCCTTTCTGATAGCTTCCTTTAACTTCTTCAGTGTCTGCACACAGTGAGCACTGTTTATCGTTGCAACTCCTGGATGGTGACACGACGATCAGCTGTGATGAGGTCTTTCACTCGTTGCCTGTTGGCATCTGTCCCTGCTTTTGCGGATCTTCCACTCTGTTGTTTTTCCGACAATGAACTTTCTCCCTCTCGAAACCTCTTCGTCCATCTTCGGGCATTACTGATATCGATTCTGGCAGCTCCATACACCGCCAGGAGTCTTCTGTGGATTTCTGGAGCCTCACATCCCTCTTTTTCCAGGAATTCAATTATGGTTCACAATTTTTCTCTGTCATTCATTACCTTTATTTCCGATTCTGAAAAAAAAAATTTCCCATATTGGTAACATATCATAGTACATGTCCCTGCAGTTTCAGTAAAATCACTTCAAAATTTCAAAAGTTATTAAGGAGGAGGCATTACTTTCAGGATGCCCCTTGTATAGCCGTCGTGGCGTGGAAACATCGGCTTATATACGTAAAATGGTATACTCTTCGTAATAAGTTGGCTACTCAGTGTTGTTTACATATGCTTCTCTTTAGTTTGTATTTAGTGTTTTTTCTCCATAATGAATTAGCAATTACCAGATATCTGCCCTCAGTGCTTTACGAATTCGTAGTAAGACGTTCTATTCTTTAAAATCTTCTCTTACCCAAAACGTGTAAGGAAGCTTCGAAATTAATAGAACAGAAAGACGCTGCCAACGAAGTTTTAAGAATACCGTTTACCCAAAATGAGTGAAAAAGTATCATGTATTTTATTTATCCTATTATGTGAATAACTTTACAGTTTTTACCTGCGCTTCGTGAATTATTGAATTACCAAGTTAAATGGTGACTTCAAAGCACAAAAATCTCAGTTTTTACAGCAGTGTTGGTTTATAATTTCGTTAAAAAATTATAAAGCGCACGAGCTAGTGGACGTATTCTAGTCTTACAGAAAAGGTTTCACAAGTTTCTTTCACGTAGCAGTATTAATTTTGGCATGTTGCAAATGAGAATTACTTCTTTCATCTGGGACCTTACATACTGAGTTAAGGACGGGTTGAGCATTTCCAATAATTTCTTTTTATTCATTGTTAGTTTTTTTTCAGCATAGTTGGAGTTCTTGTAGTCAACACTCCTCATTCTTGGCCCATCAGTGTTGTTTCTAGCTGAGAAGTCCACTCAGCATATACGCCAATACATTATGAATACCTACCTAATAAGCTGTAGGACCCCCTATAGCCCTCAAAACAGCGGCCATTCGGCGAGGCATCGATTCGATGAGATGGCGATAGGTATGCTGGGGTATCTGGTACCATAATCTCAACAGCAGGTCCTCCAGCTCCCGTACATTTTGCGGTGGTGGTGATTTAGCGTGAACTCGCTTTTCCAAGTCGAACCACAAATGTTCGATTGGGTTCATGTCAGGTGAATTTGGAGGCCAGGGCAATAACAGAAAGTTACCAGCATGTTCCTCAAACCACTCCTTGACGATTTTGGCATTATCCTGTTGGTAATGAGCATCACCAGTAAGGAACACAGTTGCTATGAATGGTTGAACCTGGTCCGCAACAATGTTCAGATACCTGACAGGTGTCCGAAATTGTGGTATTGGGATAATGGGGCCTAAAGTGTCCCAAGAAAACATCGCCCACAGCATAACACCGCCGCCGCCGGCCTGTGTCCGCCCAACAGTGCATCCAGGGGCCATAGCGTCCGTTGGTAATCGGCGTATCCATGCTTGGCCGTCTGCGTGATGCACCAGGAATCTTGATTCCTCAGGCCACGCCACTTTCTTCCAATCATCCACTGTCCAGTCTCGATGATCTTGGGCCCATTTCATGTGTTGTTGGGGATGACATGCTGTGAGCATTGGGACCCGGCTGGGTCTTTGGCTACGCACACCCATGCGCAGAAGGCTGCGATGAACAGGGTGCTGTGACACATTGCCCTGATCACCAATGTTGTAGCTGCGAGTGATTTGTCGCATTGTGGCCCTGCGGTTGCTATAAACTATGCGCGATAGTCTCCACTCCTCTCTGGCATCAATGAGCTGCGGACGATAGCTAAACGACGAACCGTCGTTTGGCCATCTGTGCGCCACTTTTGATGCATACTCACTACAGCAGCACGTGAACATCCCACAAGTGGCGCCGTTTCCGAGATCGTAGTTCCGAGCCGCCGTGTCATCACAATTGGCCTTTATCAAACTCCGATAAATCGGTAGCTTTTCCCATTCTGACTCCGAACACTCTACTAACCGAAAGCCAGCCCTCGGGTTGTATATACCGGGTGATCCAAAAGTCTTGCACATTTTGTAAACGTAATAACTCGCGGAGGTTTGAGAGTAGGGCAACGCGGTTTGCGTAGAAATAATCAAAATGACATCGCGTGTTTTATGAAATCACATAAATGCTTACTCATTTTACTTACATTTTTCATCGCCAGATGGCGCAGCAACCACAGGTTGGAAGTGTCGAGAAAAATAGACACCTAATTGTACCAGGTGTTCAATGTGATGGCCGTCCTGTTCCAGCACTGCCTACAGACGAGAGAAAACACCATGGACGGCATTGAAGAGCATGTCCGGTGGTATAGCTGCCACATGGTTTCGAATGGCATCTTTCAGCATGGCCAATGAAGTGAGGCGAAATCTGTACACTTGTGATTTTAGGTATCCCCAGAGTCAGAAATCGCAGGGTGTCAGGTCTGGTGACCGTGGAGGCCAGGCCTTCGGAAAGTGTCGGCTCAACACACGATTTGCGCCAAACGTCTCTTGCAGCAGTTGCTTAACGGAACGTGCAATGAGGGGTGGTGCTCCATCCTCCATAAATGTGCACAGATTCACTGCATCCCGCTCTTTCAAGCTAGGGATAACGTACGTTCGTAACATGTTCGCATAACGTGCACCTGTCACTGAAACGGTTTCGAAGGAGGTGTCGCGGACCTCTTAAGAAAAAAAGGACCGATAACAAAGGAAGCCGTGAATCCACACCACACTGTCGCTTTCGGCTGATGAAGTGGTGCTTCAACGACTGCTCGGGGATGTTCCGTTGCCCAGATGCGGCAGTTGTGCGTGTTTACCGCTCCGTTTAGGGAAAAGTGTGGCTCATCAGTCCATAAAACGTTCATCAGCCAGTTCTCGTCGACATCCATTTGTCGAAAAAGCCATGCTGCGAACTCCTGACGCTGCACGTAATCGCCAGCTTGCAGTTCGTGATGCCGTTGCAGTTTGTACGGGTGTCTGTGCAGAATCCGTCGTAGTGTTCGCCATACAGTCCCGTATATAATGCCTGTTTGCCGAGAAACATGGCGAGCACTGGAATCGCTATGTGTGGATGACATTGCAATCACATCCATTTCCTGCGTAATCGTCTCTGCTGCAGCAGCCCGTGTTCGTGGTCTACCGCTTCGTGGGCGTGCTGCCAAAGATCCTGTTTCCTCGAATTTTTTTACTATTCGCCGCAGCGCAGCACTTTCCATCTGTACTTTCCACTAAGATCACCTTTCAATGACCGGTAGGCTCTCAACGCAGCACTTTCCATCTGTACTTTCCACTAAGATCACCTTTCAATGACCGGTAGGCTCTCAACGCAGCACTCGCACATTCAGCGTTGCAATAGAACAATTTCCCCAAGAGCGCTTTGTCCGGTAATGACAGCATACTGACACGGACCGCTGTGACTTGTGGTTGCTTCCGAGCTGCTGCTTTTATACCCAATATCCCAGACCTGTTCGCCTATGGCGCCATCTGGCGATGAAAAATGTAAGTAAAATGTGTAAAAATTTATGTGATTTCATAAAACATCCGATGTCATTCTGATCATTTCTACGCAAACCGCGTTGCCCTACTCTCAAAACTCCGCGAGTTATTACATTTTTAAAATGTGCAAGACTTTTGGATCACCCGGTATACTCTGTGAACTTCATCTGCGCCACCCTTCGGTCTCCAGGGGCTGTCATTTCTCTATGCTGGGGGTGGTCATAACGGAATATCTCATCGGAGTAAAGTTTTGTAATACTCTCAAAAGCAGAATAAAAAAGTTGATACCACCGCAGATTCCGATGCAGAGAATAACCATCAGCTTCTGATGTTTACATCTACGACCATCTAAAATCAGAAATGATAGAGATATATTTCTTATTCTCATTTTATCTCTCTCTATTGTAAGACATTCGCAAATGACTTTTTATTTTGTTTCTGCAAAAATAAAATTCCTGTTTTTCCTTCAAAATTAAAACGTATGTCAGAGAACGCGTTGGGTTGCACGCAAATCAAAATAGAAACGGAAAGTATTAAAAATGACTGTAATAAATATATAAAAATCCATAGTAGGTTTTATTGGTTTGATGTAAATAACTTCACATAAAGTCACCCTAAGAAGCAGATTTTATTAATTTCTCACAAAAGTCATTTTTAATACTTTTGTGTGAAAATGATAAAATCTGCTTCTTGGGGTGATTTTATGAAAACATCTTCCGGCAACAGTTTCCACTTTTAGATCTATTTATTCTTCAAGTAACCAGGATACATCTTAATACGGCAGAATCTCACAGGTAATATCAACTACTTTTCATATAAATCAATATGCTAAAAGTTAATAAGACTAAGAAAGTTATAAAGCAACTCAGAAGATTCTAGCTGTAATCTACTACAAGTTGAGCCAGCGTACCAACAAAAATATCTTTAATCCTAAATTTTCTGCACATAGCAAATATGTTGCATTTGTCGTTTATGCTAACCCTTTGACAAGACTTCTGTTAATTCATTCAAACCTAAAAAGGTATTCAATGAGGTTTAGCCCCATGTGATGCACGAAGAGAGAAAATTCGTATTAGGAAATACAAATTTCCTCGTATCTTGCAACCTGGGGTTTCTGCAAAAATCATATTACTCAAGATTATTTACATAGAGTCTGCTGCAAGAAATGAAATTTGTGGAATTTTACTATATATTTGACTGAACTCATTTTAAAATCCGAGAGCACAAACATTTTTTGTCATTTTAGAGCAGTTTTACAGATAATTTGGACAAAGCTTACGAAGGTGACCAAAGTACTTAATTTCTTTCGCGGTTTAACATGGCCATTCCATATATGGCGGTGAGAGAAATCAAAGAAATGTGGCAAAGAGAGAACTCGTACGTAGGCAGTGGTGAACATTGCGCTTTGCAATGTTAGCTCTGCTATCCGATTTTTTAGGAATCAATACTACAATTTCTTAAGTAACCATCTTTATTTGTATACATATTTTGTTTTATTTATTCTGCATCGCATTCTTTCTCCTCTCAAATTTGTATCAGCTCCTAATATAACTTTGTTTGCTTAAGTACGATCTGTCGTTTCGCGTAAAGCTCGCCAGTTTGTTTAGTTTCTCACCTTACCGGTCGTCATCTGCCAGTGTTGCCAAGGTAGGAGGTAATTTGATTGGCCCATGTTCATCGACCACGTACTACTTGCTTGTTTTTTGTGTAAGCCATAATAGGTAGTCTGCTCTAAAGTCGAAAAAGTGTCTTGGCGCATGGGCATCGACCTCGTATTTCTCGTAAGCAGATTTTTTTTTTTTTTTTTGCTCAGGTTGGCACCTCTTAAAGAGCATTGTTTGGCTTTCGGGTTATTTTTTCAACGGAAGACGTAAGAATGTACATAAAATTAGTGCATTTATAATTGTATTTAGGAAAGTTATTTGATATGCGTAGATACAAACGTACTTTCACAGTGTACTTTATTATTTTCGTTTTGTGTTGAGCCGATGAATTTCTATATCGTTGTCATGTAGTTTAATAACACCTTTCTAGTTTGTGCCGACAGAAATCTAGTCCTTCGTTCTTTATCTTTTTTAATGGATATGATATTCATGAATTTTGATAAATGCATCTCAGAAATACCTCGTATTGGCATGTTTGAGATTTAATTCCTGAATAATTAATAAATCAATTCGTTTGATCGAACTGTTCGAAACATTGTTTCGGCAAAAAAATGTCAATGAAAAAATAAATGTTGCATGTTTGAGAAACAAAAACAATTCGACTGCATACGCAGAGACGAAGACCACAGTACTGCATACCTAGCTACAAAGACCACATTACGCCACTGATGTATGATGCTTGTTCACAGAGTTCCGTAAATGATGGGTGACTGAGAATTATTACGCGTGTTCATAACCACAATACGTACACTTCCATGAAATCACGTGAACATTAATGAACGTATAAAGTAATGAAATACACAGGTAAAAATAATAGGGGTCATTGCGATGTCAGTACGAAGTTACGGTAAAATCGACCAGCTGCAAATTTGTGATGAAATGTCAGCCTCTAAGCGGTACATGTCAAGAACAAGAAGGGTATCAGAAGTTGCTAATAGACAGCACTGATGCATTTACCGAGGCCTAAAGCAAGCTGTCTATAAGTATCGCGCTCGCTGAGTCGTTCGCGTTCGGTAGGGAGTTGCAGCTGCCCTTATGTTTCAGTTGAACGATGTCTCAGCAACAAGATTTACCAGAATCGACAACTTCGGGAGCAATCGGAAGGCTGGAAGTTGGCCAGGCACATAAGATAGCAGTTTCTCTTTGCACATCACCAGTTTAGCGCACAGAGTGGGTTGAAGATTATAGTGGTATGGTGGGTGAATACTGGCTCTCCGTACTTCTCACGCATGAGTTGCCGTTCAGCCTGCAGTCCGATAATCTTTCTCTGGTGTGAACGAGGAAGACGGAATAATACAGCTTTCATGCAGGAAAGATACCTTCTGTAGTGGTGGAATCCTTGTGTAGCGAGCATCAGCATTTGAAGTCGGACAGGCCGCCCCGGTGGCGTAGTGGTCTAAGGCGCTGGCCTCTGATCATTCGTCCGTAAGGGGTCCGGGTTCGAATCCCGGTCAGGCATGGATGTTGTGTTTGTCTTACGGCACTGGCTCTCTCCCTTCCCTGGAACCAGTGACCCTAAATTAGGGACGGGCGACTGCTTATAGCCCATTGAGTTGCTCACGGTGGTCGTTAAACCTCCAATCAAAAGAAAAAAAAAAAAGTCGGACAGACCTCTACGTTAGTCCGAATGACCTCTGACGTCTGTCAGATATCGAGATGAGATCCTATAGCCTATAGCTGTATTGCAGCAGTTGGGGATACGTTCCTCATCCTACATGGAAGCGCACGCCTGCATATAGCCCAGATTGTAAAGAAATATGCCTGAAGAAGAGAGAATAAAGCGCATGGATACGACCTTTGCGCTCTCAGGACCTCAACCCCATTGAAAACACATGGAATGCGTTGGGCAAACGTGTTGAAGCTCTCATGTCCCTTCCTATGACGCTTCAGCATCTGGATCATGCCCTCAACGAGGTTCTAGTAAAAAACGCCGACAGTTCAAAACACCGACAATCAAAACACCGACAAATCAAAACACCAACAATTATATAGACTAATATAATTGCACGGCAAGTAGAGGAACTTTACTCCGAGCGATGGCAACATCTGAGTGGGTGGAAAAAGGGATGACAATACCCAATCGATGGATGTGCTTCCCCTAGCGGTGAACGATGGAACTTTATTAATTTCTATTCCTACCGACGGCAACATATTTTTATTCCAAGCGATGGCAACATCTGAGTGAATGGGTTGAAATAGGGATGCATAAGTGTTGGATATGTCGATGCTTATGTGCTGCCCCTAGCGGTGAACGATAGAACTTTATTGTTTTTATTCCGAAAGATGGCAACATCAGAGTGGATGCACAAATGGTGGGTGATAGAAGGGGATGACAATAACCAAGCCATGCTTATGTACTGCCCCTAGCGGTGAACGACAGAACTTTATTAATATTCATTTCGAGCGATGGCAACATATTTTTATTTCGAGCGATTACAACATCAGAGGGGCTGGAGCCGCCCCGGTGGTGCAGTGGTCTAAGCGATGGCCCCTGATCATTCGTCCGAAGGGGGTCCGGGTTTGAACCCCGGTGAGGCATGGATGTTGTGTTTGTCTTACGGCACTGGCTCTCTCCTTTCCCTGGAACCAGTGACCCTAACTTAGGGACGGACGACTGCTTATAGCCCATTGAGTTGCTCACGGTGGTCGTTAAACCTCCAATCAAAAAAAAAGAGGGGATGGGTGGGACGGCGGATGCATAGGTGTTGGATATGTCGATGCTTATGTGCTTCCCCTAGCGGTGAACGAAGGAACTTTATTATTTTTATTCCGAGAGAGGGCAACATCAGAGTGAATGTTTGGGAAAGGGGATGCATAGGTGTTGGTATGTCGATGCTTATGTGCTGATCCTAGCGGTGAACGATGGAACTTTATTATTTTCATTCCGAGAGATGGCAACATCGGAGTGGATGCACAAATGAGTGGGTGATAGTAGGGGATGTCAACAACCAAACGATGCTTATGCTGCCCCTAGCTGTGAAAGATGGAACTGCATTAATTTTTATTCCGAGCGATGGCAGCATCTGAGTGGATAGGTGGGAAGCGGGATGCATAGGTGTTGGATATGTCGATGCCCATGTGCAGCCCCTAGCGGTGAACGATGGAACTTTTTTTATTCCGAGAGATGGCAATATCGGAGTGGATGCACAAATGGGTGGGTGATACAAGGAGATGACAACAACTAAACGAAGCTCATGTGCTGCCCCTAGCGGTGAACGACGGAATTTTATTAATTTTTATTCCGAGCGATGGCAACATTTTTTTATTCCGAGCGATGGCAACATCTGAGTGGATGGGTGGGAAAGGGATGCATAGGTGTCGAATATGTCGATGCTTATATGTTGCCCCTAGCGGTGAACGATGGAACTGCATTAATTTTTATTCCGAGAGATGGCAACATAATTTTGTTCCGAGCGATGGTAACATCAGAGTGGATAGGTGGGAAGGGGGATGCATAGCTGTTGGATATGCCAATACCTATGTGCTGCCCCTAGCGGTGAACAATGGTACTTTATTATTTTTATTCCGAGAGATGGCAACATCGGGGTGTATGTTCAAATGGGTTGGTGAGAAAAGGGGATGACAAAAGCCAAACGATGCTTATGGAAGAAACTGTGGAATTTTCAAGAGCATTGTGTTTCAAATATTTCAAAATTTTAGGAACCACCTATTTCTTTTTATGCGATAAAGATCATATTTCAATGGGTAGTACCATTTGTTAAAGAAGTCAATTTATTGTCACTTAATTTGCAGAAGTAATAGTTGTAATTGGTAATATAAATTTATTGTTTTCTGTCACCTAACAATAAACAACCCAGAATTCTATCCCAAAGTACAGGATCGGCCCTCGTTATGTTAGCATGTGGTCTAGGCATTTGCCCTTGATTACCGCCAGTTCATTTTTATGTATGTGTTTTTATTTCTCAGAAGCCTTTACTCTTCTGCCTTATTTGTTTACTGGTGATGGAGGATGGTTGCCATTTAAGGCCTTGTCGGTTACACGGTTTGATTCTTGTTGATGTTTAGTCAAAATGGTGACAAAGTTGAGGCCTGAATAGCATGTAAACGCAGCCAAGCCTTGTTTCTAATTCAAATTTTCACTAATTCCCGCTTTTTGTTTCGCTTTCTGTAATTTTATTTCAATTTGTTTGCAGAGTGACAAAGTCATGACACTGGCCGTAAGTCGTTCGAGATAATTCAAAGATGGCATCAGTGATCTTGATTTGATATTGAAGTTCACGATAAAAGCTAAAGGTCCATTTATATATATATATATATATATATATATATATATACACTCACGGACCATGAAATTTGCGCACCAAGAACGAGGCATCGGATTGAACTGAAATTTTATAGACAAAATGATACACATGATGGCAAAACAGAGCTGCAGGACAATTACAGAGGTATCTGTGGCACGCGGTCCGGTCATCTTCAATACCGCGGCGATACATTCTGCAATACGGTTCGGCGTGGAGGCGAACAGACGCCTGATGTTGTCCTGCGGCAGACTGGCCCACACGTGTTGGATGGTGTTCTCCATATCCCGGATAGTGCTGCACGGCGACAGCTTGCGTTTCAACTAGTTCCACACATGCTCGATAAGGGACATGTCCGGGGAAGTGGGCATGCCATGAAAGTGTCTTTAAATGACGCAGGTAGTCCTGGGAAATCCGAGTTGTGTGCGAGCGGGCATTATCCTGCTGGTATAGCGCACCTGGAATCCCGGTCCGGAATGTTAGTACATGCGGCCGTAGGATCTCATCCATATACCGCTGGCCCGTCAATGATCCACGTACCACTACTAGAACTGATCGGCTATCGTAGGCTATGGCTCCCCAGACCATGATGCCTGCAATGGGGTAGGTGTGGTGCTCGATAGCGAGGTTGGGATTATGTCGTTGACCCGGGGACCTCCACACTCGGGCACGATGATCATCTGTCCCTAAAACGAAGCGGCACTCATCGCTAAACACCACACGTCGCCAGTCTGTGTCGTTCAACGTCGCTCTGGCTTGGCACTACTACACATGGAGCCAGCGATGTTCCAGTGTTAATGGCAGCACAAGTGAGTGGCGCTGGACAGAAGCCGCTACATCTGTCTGTATAGTGGACAGGGTTCCCGTGGGATTCGGTCGTGCCTAGAGCACGATCCGTCGATCTCTCTGCCAGTGGTCCTCTTTGTCCGTCCGAAGCCGCTACGCCGTGTGGTATTGCCGTCACATTTACACTGCTCCCAACAGAGTGGGACGGTATGGTCAGAACGATCCATGTAGCGGGCTAGAACGGCGCGCCAACCACCCAGCGGTTTTCAGCCCGATGATCAGGCCTCTCTCAAAGTCTTAAGTTGCGTAAATAGATGTATCTGGCGTCCACTCGACATTCTTGTCACTTTGTATTATTGCTTGTGTCGGCCAGTGCTTTTCGCTTTCATGGGGCATCGACTACACGCCGGTTTATAAGGCTTCCGTTCGTGCTTGAAGCGAAACCACAGGTTGTGCGGTCATGCGCAATCGCACCAAACGTGGATCATTTGCACACCAGCATGCACTTTAGCTGTTAATATTTGCAAAGTTTCGCGGTTGTAGGATGATTTCTTCTAGGTGTGCAAATTTCATTCGCCGTGAGTATATATATATACAACTTGCTGACAAGAGTAAAGAAGTGGGATTATAAATGTACTTTCAGAAGACAAAAGGGATGTACAATGCTTTTACAAGAAACGAAGATTTATCGATTGATGGAGAAAAGCTTGAGACAATCGATTCCTACATTTATCTTGGGCAGCAGATAACAAGTGAGGGTCACATTGATGAAGAAATTAATCGGCGTATAAAACTTGGATGGAGAGCTTTTGAAAGAAACAGTACAATTTTTAAGAGCAGTATGCCATTATGTCTCAAAAGAAAAGTGTTTAATCAATGCATCCTTCCAGTGCTTACGTATAGAGCAGAAACATGACCTTAACTAAAAAAACATACAAAGACTGCGGACAACTCAAAAAGCATGGAGAGATGCATACTTGGTGTAACCAGGAAAGATAAGAAGAGGAACTTGTGGATAAGGAAAATGACAGGAGTGGACGACATCATGACCAGAGTGAAATCACTGATATGTCAATGGGCTGGACATGTTGCCAGACGAACGAACCACCGATGGACAACCGGAATTTTAGACTGTATTCCGAGGGACAGAAAAAGACACAGAAGAAGGCCCCATGGGAAATGGATGGATGAAATTCGAAAGTATGCTGGAGAGACATGGATGAGACAGGTCCAAGACAGACAATTGTGCAAGAAATTTGGGGAGGCCTTCATCCAGCACTGGATTGATAATGGTTGATGATATATATATATATAAAATTTATAGCCTGTCTTTGGTAAATGTCAACCCCGCCTTCTCGTGGTTCATTTTGTTCCCACTAAAGGGCTCTGGCGACCGCCAAATAGCGGTATAATTGTACCACCGGGATTACAGGAAATACTATCCCACACTCACCAACACGCCAGGCCAGAGTAGTGAGTTATATCCAAAACCCCCAAAATAATTCCACAACATAAAATTTGGCCCTCAGTCTCCGGTATTTGGAACGCACCTGGCCAAGGCAGCGCGGCCAGTGCGACATGAAGGCAGATGGTACTAAGAATCCCCGGAGGTTTGAACTAGGTTGCCATCTGATGCTGACATTGGCTACTTACAATAGACGCTCCCTATCTTCTGATTCAAGGCTTCTTGAATTGGAAGAGGAACTACAAAGGATCAAGTGGGACATCGTCGGGCTAAGTGAGGTAAGGAGAAAAAGAGATCTCATTGAACTGAAAAGTGGACATGCCTTCTACTATCGTTGAACTGATACTGGCAGAACTAGTGCTGTTGGATTCATAATAAACAAGAAACTGGAGGACAATGTTCTAGAAATTGAAAGTTCCTCGGACAGAGATGCCCGACTCGTTATCCAACTCTCAAAAAGATACCTGATTCAGATTACTCAAGTATATCTACTAACCACAAGTAATCCTGATGAAGACATTGAAGAATTTTATGAGGAAAATCGGCTTCTAAGAAACAAAGGCAAGCAGCACTTGAAGATGATTATGGGTGATTTGAATGCGAAAATAAGGCAACGGCAGCAGAATGAAACTTCGGTAGGTAAATTCGGTCATGGAACAGAAACCAGCGTGGAAATACTCTTGTAGAGTTTGCAGAGGAAGAAAGGTTTTTTTATCATGAATTCCTTTTTTGAAGAAAAAGCCACATAGGAAATGGACATGAAGGTACCCCAATGGGATGTCAAGTGAAATTGATTTTATTATGTGCTACAAGAAATTTGCCATCGAAGACTGCAGTGTGCTAAACAGATTCAAAACAGGTAGCGACCATAGAATGGTGAGATGTAAGATACACCTCAACGCTAAACTCGAACGTGGCAAGCTCATAAAACAAGAAACATGTACTGACATGACCAACCTTAAAATGCATCATAAAACCTTTAAATTGGAAATCAGGAACCGATTCTTTGCTTTAGAAAGTCTAACATCAGAAGAAGTGGACATCTCTGAAGTTAACAGAAAACTAACCAAGGCTCTTATGGAAACAGCTACGAAAATTGGTAGTACTAAGAACATGCACCAGTGTAGTTTTCTGTTGCAAAAGTTGAAGGAAATAGTCAAAAGTGGTACCAGCCCTTACCATAAAGTGCAAATAAACAGGAGTAAGTGCATTTTTCAACATTTTGACTATCTTTTTGCATTTATCTAATCTAAGTAATTTGTTACTGTTTCTGTCTTCTGGGAAATTTGATAGGAAGTATGTCTTTAGAACTGAAAATAGTTCCAGATTACGTTCACAAACTGGAATAATGGAGAGCCACCGATTGCTGACATATGTAAGCATTGTAACATAATCTGCGTCCAAGTTTTTTAAAGAATAAAGAATTGTTCAAGTCTTCCCATCGTGAAGGATACTGCCGGAACCAAGAATGTACGTCTTCCAAAACGTCAGTGACATTGCTGCGCTTTTCAACTTTCAAACATTGACCAAATCTATTATGAATAATGTGGATATTGCCCGTTCCGATGTTAATTAATCAATTAGTTCTCAGACCTTTTACTCGGTTATTTAAAATTTCTAAAACAGACTTATTTACATTGAGCACATCTGAACCCAACATTAGTTTCAGAGTTTTAGCATATACAGTTTAATAAATTTTCATCATTAGCAAAATATATTGAACTTTTAAGTAATTACAATATTGTTTCAAATCTCCTCATTTATAAAATGCATTACTTAAAGACTGCCACTCAGCATCACTTAAGTGGTCTTTGTAGCACCAAACATTTCACATAAACACAGAGTCGGATTAAAACTATATTTGGTGATACCCCACCGAAATATCCCACCATATTAAAACTATATTTGGTAATACCAATAACCAACTGTCAAGCAGAGCGTTCTTTTTCAAAAACGGCCTTGGTAAAAATACAACTTACGATCGACAATCCTTCAACAAAGACTTAATGGTCTTGCTATCATGTTATTAGAGATATTGCTAAGTAATTATCGTTCGACGATGTTGTGCACTCCTTCGCGAATCTCAAAGCAAGAAAAAAGATATTTTAAAGACAAACTTAAACTCCTGAACTATGTGTGAGTTTTTGTTTTTGTGCATTCATTTCTAATTTTTGTTGTCTATACTTGATTCAGCGTTTGTGTTTCTTTAGTAATAAATATTAAAAATGATAATTCATTGCATCTCTTCATGTCTTCAAGCACATAAGATGTATTTTACAAGGTGACAAGGCCTTACGTGACAAGCCTTGGTGACAAGGCCTTATATATAAAGAACATAGGTATCTTGCATATGTATATAACATACATATCTTTCGTGTAGGGTATAGGACATAAGCAACTCACATTTTGCAGTTCCAAACATTTTAAGTAATATTAATAAACAATATGCAATTTTCGAAAAACTTTTTTACTTAGATCTATTTGTAGAGATACGTAGCTAATACAGTATGAAGTAATTAACCTAGAATTATTTTTATTCATACAAACTGTAATTTATATTAATTAACTATACTTTAACGCTACTACGAATTAAAAGGTGGTATATTCCACTAAGATAAATCTTACACACTACCATCGGGTCAGCTTAATATTTGAAAGAAATTTTAAAATTCGTAAAAGTGACTACAAACACTCTCCTGTCAAGTGATGCCCGTCTTTTATTTTTTTTTCATTATCTCTGGCACTGCAATTTATAGCAGAACAAGCATTTACCATTTTGTATATCTTGTAACATGCATAATCATAACAGAGGCCTTTTTCCAATTGACCCGCGCAATATGACTCCTTGATGCTACATCGTAAAAATGTTACAGAAATAGCGGGCGGCCAAACTTTTCTCTTATATGATATCTGTAAGTGGATCAAAGATTTTCTGCGCTGTTTTCACTCGCTGCTTCGAGAAATTTTAACTTCAGAGGGTTCCGAGCGCCCGTTTCAAGGAGGGACGCTGTAATACAAGATCAACCCATCCATTCAGTGCAGTAGAATACATTTCCCACATTTTCTTTGACGGAACTCTTACGACATTCACGAGAATGGAATTCATTAGCTTGATGTTTTCAGGAAACGCAACAAAAGTTCCTTGATGTTGTACCACTGTATCCTCGAAAAGGGTCCAAACTGTAGTTTTTTCACTCTTTTCCAAAGTTGATCACACACAGCTCTCAGAGTTCAAAATTGGTCACTTGTTAATGACATTGACGACCGATTCAACATCAATGAATCATCAGACTGTAGGTGAAGTTGCTGGAAACGGTAGTCAATTTCTCGAAAAGAAGAGGAACAGTTCATAAGCAACTCTTTGTTGAGTACGGCGATTTCATTTCTTTCGCCGTAGATATAACAGTTGGCCATGAATTCCTTAAATGTCTGAGAAGACATATAGACACCATATTGGGAAGGGTATAGTCCCGAGTCTTTCATGGTACAACTTCGAATATGAACCCTAACAGTACCCGTGAAATCACTCAATTTTTCCACCTTATTTTCTGCCAATGAAACGTGGTGTTCGGATAGGTTTCCCAGAGATATACCATGAGAAGTGGATGCAGCTAAATTCGTAAGAACAGAAGCAGCGTTGTTGTTCATTTCAGAGGCACTTCCTTTCATTTTAAAGATCGTAAAACAACGACTACAATAAAATCAACGCAGAGAAATCTGAACCAGAAGACGCGGCGACAGAAAATATCCGACGTCACAGGTACAGCGCAGCGAAAAAGTTGTCACTTCAAATGACAAAGTTCACCGCTAGGGGAGAACATAAGCATCGTTTGGTTGTTGTCATCCCTTCTATCACCCACCCATTTGTGCACCCACCCTGATGTTGCCATCTCTCGGAATAAAAATAATAAAGTTCCATCGTTCACCGCTAGGGGCAGCACATAAGCATCGATATATCCAAAACCTATACATCTCCCTTCCCACCCATCCACTCAGATGTTGCCATCGATCGGAAAAAAAATGTTTTGCAATCGCTCGGAATAAAAATTTATAAAGTTCCGTAGTTCACCGCTAGAGGCAGCACATAATCATCGACATATCCAACAAATATGCATCCCCTTTCCCATCCATCCACTCTGACGTTACCATCGGTCGGAATAAAAATATGTTGCCATCGGTCGCAATAAAAATTGAAAAAGTTCCGTCGTTCACCGCTAGGGGCAGCACATAAGCATCGACATATTAAACACCTATGCATCCCCCTTGGAATCCATCCACTCAGATGTTGCCATCGCTCGGAATAAAAATTAATGAGGTTCCGTCGTTTACCGCTAGGGGCAGCACAAAAGAATCGTTTGGTTGTCATCCCCTTCTATCACCCACTTATTTGTGCATCCACTCTGATGTTGCCATCGCTCGAAATAAAAATATGTTGCCATCGCTCGAAATGAAAATTAATAAAGCTCTGTCGTTCACCGCTAGGGGCAGCACATAAGCATGGTTTGGTTGTTGTCATTCCCTTCTATCACCAACGCATTTGAGCATCCACTCTGATGTTCCATCTCTCGGAATAAAAATAATAAAGTTCCATCGTTCACCGCTAGGGGCAGCACATAAGCATCGACATATCCAACACTCGTGCATCCCTATTCCAACCCATCCACTAAAAGGTTGCCATCGCTTGGAATAAAAATATGTTGCCGTCGGTAAGAATAGAAATTAATAAAGTTCCATCGTTCACCACTAGGGGGAAGCACATCAATCGATTGGGTATTGTTATCCCACTTCCCACCCACCCTGATGTTGCCATCGCTCGGAGTAAAGTTCCTCTACTCGCCGTACAATTATATTAGTTTATATAACTGTCGGTGTTATGATTGTCGGTGTTTTGATTTGTCGGTGTTTTGAATGTCGGTGTTTTGATTGTCGGCGTTTTGACCAGCAGCCTCTCAACGAAAAGGGACGGAGAACTCCCAGAACTGTTGGATAATCTCATCTGTTCTATACCTCGCCGACGTGCCAGTGTTTTAGCTGTCTCGCTGGTAACCATTTACCCTTTTAGAGGTCAGCACACCCCACATTCCTCCATTTTATCTTGTGTGACTTCACTAACACCTGTTGTGTGTTACTACAATATTATCTTCAGTTTGCTCAGATGGCTTCTGTGTTATCGGTTTTATCGTATTTCATGCTCCGACTGTCTCACATTCAAGTTTCGATACAAATACATCATATATCATACACTGTCGCTACTGCAATATCCTCTAATTCTTTTGAGCAGTGTGATTTGTAATGAATTTTTATTATTTGCAACATAAATTGCATTTAATTAATATCATCATCATCATCATCATTGTCAACCATTATCAATCCACTGCTGGACGAAGGTCTCCCCAAGTTTCCTCCACAACGGTCTGTCTTGTGCCAGTCTCCTCCATGTCACTCCCGCATACTTTCGAATTTCATCCACCCATCTCCCATGTGATCTTCTTCTGGGTCTTTTCCTGTCCCTTGGAATCCAATCTAAAATTTCGGCTGTCCATCGATGGTCTGTCCTTCTGACAGTATGTCCAGCCCATTGCTCGTTCGTGACAGACGTAGTGTTGGTGGCTCCAATATTTTATGCATTTTAGTGTGGAATACCTCGTCCCTCACTCACCTGTTGCGTGGCCCGGCTGTCTAAAGGTACTGTGTACGTTTTGAGCTACTTTTCTAGCGTTCTCGTCCTCATATTAGTTCATATTCATCCGTTTTCTTATCGTTTGCTCGTTTGTTTACGTTTGGAAGCTGCCAACATGGCGGCTTCCGGTATTTCCTTATCATCTATGGGCGTGGCGGATGCGCGTCACGCCACACTTCCCACGTCCATGGAAGTTAACATACTCTCGCCTCAGATGTGTCTGCTCAGATGCCTTCCCAGCTTTCTAGTACTCCTGCACCGGTGCCTTCACTGGACTTGGCTGCGCTTTCTCCTTCAGATCCTGCTTCTGCCTCGCTGCCCTCCCTGGGTACTACTGATTCCACTGCCTTGCCTTCGGCCTGTGCTTCTCTTCCCTCACAGCCTTCTGTGCCTGCCGGATCCGACCAGACTTCTCTTCCGAGGATGTCATTTGCCTCTAAAGTGCAACGAGGCGCTACTTTTACGTCCGATTCCTCTCATCCAGATGGTCTTTTGCAAGCAACACCTGTTATTCAGGTATCCAACCACAAGGTGAAGGTAACGATAGATGGCAATTCGCAGATTGGCCTTGAGTTCCATAACCTCCTGGATAGAGGTGTGCTCTTTCATGCTTTACCAAATACTCCATTGCCACGCTACATGGAAGCCCTCTCTGGACATGTGTCGTCTGCGTCCATTGCAGGAATTTCCCGTACTCCTCGGGGTATTTCGGTACAGTTCAATCACAAGGAGGATGCTGAATTTTTTCTTGCAAACGGACTTTCGATTGGGACAAACCATCTTATCCCGTCGCCTCTTTCCAAGCGACCGGTGAACACCACGTTCTATCCTGTTCCACAGGAAGTGCCGGATAATGCACTTCCTCTCCTTGTCAGTCATGTTTGTAAAATTGTTGGCAAGGTCCGTCGCCTCTCTGACGCTCCCCGCGGAACTCGATTTGCACATGCTACCGGACCTCGCCGTCAGTTATTGGTCGTCTTTCCCACCGAGAAAGCCTTGGCGGATTGCCCTACAGAAGCTACTGTTGAAATTGGCGCACGAACGTACAGTTTCAAGATTTTCACTGCTCACTATTGTACACACTGTTTAACACAGAAACACACCACTGCCTCCTGTGACCGCGTTCGACGTGGACGTTCATCAAGTTCGCATCCCACTGCTGACCACATTGGTCTTTCTATTATCCCCCACTACCGGTAGTTTGCCTGACGCGAATTCTTCGTTTCTCCGTCAGACGAACATTTCCGTCACGGACGATGCTGCCTTTCCTCCACTCCCGACCCGTACGATTGTGCATCCACCTTCAAGATTGACAGAGTTGTCTTCGACTACAGATGTGTCTACAGCGGAGTGTTCCGATCCGGGTGTGTTGAGTGGTGGTTTGGCAGATCGGCCGTCTGGCTCTTCTCCTAGCCTCTCGGATATCGGATCTCCAGTTACAACCTTGTCTACCATACCCTTGTTGCAACATCTTCCTGAGGCCTCGGCTGTTGTACCAGTCTCTACTACGGCAGCTCAGCTACGTACTGCTTCTTCGGCGACGTTCGTTTTCTTGTCTCCTGACTTGGGAGGTGAGCCTGATCCACTAATGGATACATCCGCCTCAGCTTCTTCTTCGAAGCGGATTGGAACTTCCAAAGGCGCTGTAAAACAGAAAATGTTAAAACAACTTTCTGTGCCACATTCTGATGATTCATCTAGTGTTCCCGAGGTTTCCGGTTGCAATGTTCCTCCACCTGATGATTCTTCAAACAGTATGCTTCTCCGCTCAGGTCCTGTCAATCCTCTCTCTGATGCTGAGGTTCTACAGGCCGTTGATACGTTTCCTCCAGTTCCTGGACCACTGTCCAGACAGCAACTTTTACGTCTTTTTCAACCTGCACGTACGATTGTTGGTTCTGAAGAATTCCTTCACTTACCTGATCTGGACCTGTATGCAGCGGTAACGCAGTTCGAAGCTTATGTGTCACTTTTTAAATCTCTGTGTGCCACCGATCCTCGGTATCAGCCTTTTTTGAGACGTTACACGCGCCATCTCGCCTCCTTGAAGGAGCTCGCTGAGAAGCATATATGTGATACCTCACTTCCTCTTACCGATGACCTTTAGCTCTCTTCCCTAAACCGATCACTTTTTGTTTTCTCAATGCTAGGGGATTTGCGAACCCGTTCGCAAATTCTCTGGTTTTTGCAGACTTAGTGCCTTTTGATGCTGATATTTTATTTATTCAGGAAACAAATTGCATTCCCGTTACGCCATTTCATCGCTGGCGCCCGTGGCCCTATAGGTTCTTTCATTGCTTTTCCACCCGTCCCGGAAACGGCGTATCCATTGGAATTCATCAACGCCTTTACCCAGCTATGTCATCAATTGTCGAAGTCGCGAAGACTGAGCGAGTTTTCTTGTATCTCTCCTTTCGTCTCGGGGCTTTGGGTGTTCATCTTCTCAACATTCATATACCGCAGCGAAATGACGATGCACTTTCCCTCTTAGACTCCATCTATGTTCATCTTGCCACGGTCGCCCCCTCTGATATTGTTTCCTTTGGTGGTGATTTCAATTGCACGTTGTACCCTACTCTTGATCGGTCACACTGTGTCAAATCTCGTTTTTCTCTTGTTCAGGTTTTATCCGACCTTTTGTCCCATTACAACCTTGTTGATGCTTTCCGTTGCCTTCATCCTTCTGTCTGTGATTTTACCTGGTGTTCTTCCAATCCTGCTTCTTTGGCCGAAGCACGACTTGATCGGTTTTACGTTTCGTCCCATTTTAGTACACACCTTCAAGCTGCGTCACACATTCCGTGTGTTTCGTCAGATAATTCCATTTGCATTCTTTCTGTATTTCTTCCTGTTGTCTTCACACCGTTCTTCAGGTTATGGTCTCTTCCCATTTCGTTCCTTACTGATTCCGATTTTTGTTCCCATTTATCAGCTTATCTTCAGGCTGCTGAAATTGATTTTCACTCTACTTCGGACCCTGTGTTGGAATGGATCTCCGTTAAAACTACATTAGTTGCTTTCTGCAAGATATTTTTCTTTCCACTCGCCTCTCGGAATCCACGATCGTTAATCGCCTTCGTCTTGAGTTAGCTCGTGTTTCACCTACGTCTGCCGCCTATCGAACACGGTCCTCGGCTATCCGGGGCCTTCTTCAAAGCCAGGCGTCGCAAGCTCTTGTTCGCCTTTACGTACAGGATGTTTCTTCAGACATCCAGGATGCGAGTGCCTTTCTTGAATTTGAGAGGAACATCCTTTCTTCTCCTTCGCTCACCCATTTAACCCTTTCTGATGGCTCTGTCTCTGATGATCCCTCACGGCTTTCCCCTTTTCTCGTTTCTCATTTTACTGAACATTTCTCTTCTTCCTCTTCGCCTCCTGATCCATCCTCCACCCTCTTCACAGGCCTTCCTCAAGTTCCGCTTTATCTTCATTCTTCTCTCCTTGCCCCAATTACTCTCTCGGAATTATCTTCAGCTCTCTCCTCTTTAAACTATCAGTCCGCCCCCGGTTTAGATGGTATCCCAGTTGCATTCTATCGTACTCTTCTACCTCAGCTCTTTCTCTTTCTTCTAGCTTGCTTTAACAATCTTCTATTTCGCACTGATTTCCCTTCATCTTTTACCATTGCCGTCGTTCGTCTTCTCCCAAAGAAAGGCTGTCTCCTCAATATAGACAATTGGCGTTTTATTAGCATCTTGAACAGCGATTACAAGCTTTTCGCTAAGATTCTTTCTCGTCGTTTGAATGGCATACTGCCAGACATTATTCATTCGGACCAAACGTATACAATTCCGGGTCGATCTGTTCAATCAACATTACATCTTCTTCGAAACCTTCTAGTACTTGCTGATCGACAGGTTGAGCGCCTGGCCTTGTTCTCGTTGGATCAGCGCCTGGCCTTGTTCTCGTTGGATCAGCGCCAGGCGTTTGACCGTGTCTCTCATGCCTACCTTTTTCGGGGGCTTCTTTCATTTGGTATTCCTCATAATTTTTGCAGACTTCTTTTAAACCTCTATCGCAATGCTTTTCTTCACGTTCGGACACACTCATTTTTAACGAGCTCCATTCCTTTTGCTACTGGAATTCGTCAGGAGTGTCCCCTTTCCGGGCAGTTGTTTGCTTTGGCGTTTAAGCCGTTGTTGTGCCAAATCCGTTCTGTTCTTGCTCCTTCGCCTTGTTCTTTACTACCCGAATCTCGTCATTTTTCTTCTGTCCTGGTTGCGTATGCAGACGATCTGACGGTACTCATCCGAGCGCAGTCCGGTTTCTCGACCCTGGAGTCTGTTTATTCTCATTATGCACAACTTTCCGGCGCTGCGTTGAACAGAGACAAGAGCACCGGGCTCTGGTGCGGTGCGTGGCGAGCACGCCCTCATCGCCCCTGGGGAGCCTCTTGGTCTCGGACGACGCAGCAGTTTCTTGGTGTAGTTCTTGGTGACCCTTTTTTCATGTCCTCTGGTTCCTGGACACCGCTTCTCCAAAAATTCTCAAATGTTTTATCCCGCTGGAGTCGTGCTAGGGCTTTATTGTCGCATTGGGGTAAAGCCCGGGTTGTCTCTACGTTTCTTCTCCCTTTATTGACATATACATGGTCTACACAAGCGGCTCCTTCTTTTTTCTTCGTAAAATTCAGTCAGCCATCACCCGCTTCATGTGGCATCGGCAGGCTTGGGTGTCTACACGGACGCTCACGCTTCCGGTGTCTCATAGAGGGTGGCGCTTCCTGATGTCCATCTCCGATATCGTACTGCTCGCCTTGTTTCCATTTTTTCGCTTTATTGCTCTGTTCCCACTGCTGCTATTAGTTCTGTTGATGTCATTCTAAGTCCTCGTAACCCAGTTATCACTTTTGCGACGCTTCTCCTTATGGATCGTTTGCCTCTGTTGCCTAAACGTCTTCCGGAGATATATAGGGAATTTCTTGATTTTTGGCGAGCGTTAACCCCGGTTCATCTTCCTCCTTCTGGCCTCCTTGAATTGTTAAATGAACCACTCTTCTACTCTTCTGTTTTGACTCAGTCGGATTCTTCATATTTTTGTTTTCCCTCCTGGATTCGGGAGGGTGTTTTTGTTGTCAAGCAACTTGTCACCCCGACTCTTCGGTGGCGTTATCTCTCACAAATTTCTGTCGTTCTAGCTGCTGATCCTATTGAGCATTTCCGGTTTCTCCTTCTTCAACGCGCTCTTCGTCGGTCATTTCCCGATATAGCATCTGTTGATGGACTTGTTGCTGGCGCGTCCGCCCCTCTTGCTTTACCTTTTTCGTTTTCACTCTCTGGTTCTCCCTATCTACTTCATTCCGTCACTTCTCGCTGTCTTTACCGTCATCTTCTTCTTCACGATACTCCGCCGTTACCTATTTCCTCTCTTCCACCATCTTCCTTTTCTGCCACTTGGTGTGTTCTGCACCTTACTCTTAGTTTACCGCTGGAGAAAGATGTGCAGTGGCGATTTCTCCACGGTCGACTCCCCACTCCAGCCATTCTCCATCGTCAGGGAAGTCTTTCTAGTCCTCTTTGCCCTTTTTGTGGCCAAATCGGTGATCTTCTACATTATTATAATACCTGCGAGATCCTACAGCCATTGTTTACTCTCATCCATCAGATCGTTTCACTTTCCTGTTCCACTCTCCACACTTTACATGATTTCAGCTATCTTCTTCCTCGAGGAAGCATTATGCCTCACCGACCTTCCATTTGTTCCTATTTGTTCGTTCTTGCTAAATCTGTTATTTATGCTTACCACCTCTCGATTCGTTTTCTGGGTTCTTATCCATCTGTTTCAGAGGCTCAATCACGTTTGGTCACGGATTTTCGTGCCGCCCTTTTATCTCGTCTTACAACTGAGTATCTTTCAGCATCGACTCACGGTTCCTCGGCGACGTTTTCCACCTTGTGGTCGCCTGGATCTTTCTGGTTTCGCATTGATTCCTCCACGACCTCGTTGCTTGTGTGACCTCCCCATCATCCTATCTCGCATATTGCTCTGTTGTTTCCTGCATTAGGGCCATGTATTTTAAATTTGCTATAATTGTGAGTTTTTACTGTGTTTCACAAGTAATGTATTTTAATTTTGCTATAATTGTGTGTTTTGGCTGTGTTTCACAAGTAATATATTTTCAATTTGCTATAATTGTGTGTTTTTGCTGTGTTTTCACAAATAATCGGTCTCGTAACTTGTGTGATCTCCCCAGTTTCTCATTATTATTATCTTATTTGGTGTTTCCTCACTTTGTATCTTGTTTTTAAATTTCCTATAATTGTGAGTTTGTGTTGTGTTAGTGCTTTCCTCTATCGCGGCTTACTATAGTGGTACATTTGTTACCTATATTATTTTTATAATGTTGATGAGTTACTCAATAATGTATTGCGCTCTACCCACATTTAAGATCCGTACGGTTGATTTATGATGGCATAGTACTTTGATATACTTGTGCAAATGTGTATTTTCATTTCGTTTGACATGCTGTTATGCCATTCATTGTTCGTGTGCATAATCATTTCCTTTCTGTGTAACTTTGTGCTGCATCGTGGATATATATACATTGCCGCACTTTTGTTTTCTGTACTGCAACTTTCAATGAATTTCCCATGTTTGTATTTCGTTATAGCAATAAACTGGGTACCATTTTGGTACCCACAGCTACCAATACCAATACCATTACCATTTCTGGGATTTAACTGTGATCATGATGTCTTCCACTCTTGTCATTTTTCGGATCCACGATTTCCTCTTCTTATCTCTCCTGGTTGCACCTCTTCTTATCTCTCCTGTTTGCACCTCTCCATGCTGCTTTGAGTTGTCTGCAGCCTTTGTATGTTTCTTTTAGTTAAGGTCCACGTCCCTGCACCATACGTAAGCACTGGAAGGATGCATTGATCAAACACTTTTCTTTTAAGACATAATGGCATATTGCTCTTGAAAATTATGCTGTTTCTTCCAAAAGCTCTCCAGGCAAGTTTTCTACGCCGATTAATTTCTTCATCAACGTGACCCTCACTTGATATCTGCTGTCCAAGATAAACGTACGTATCTGTTATCTCCAGCTTTTCTCCATCAATCGATAAATCTTCATTTCGTGTAAAAGCATTGATAATCACTTTTGTCTTCTGAAAGTTCATTTTTAATCCCACTTTTTTACTCTTGTCAGCAAGTTCTTGGATCATACTCTGCATCTCTGATGGTGTAGTTGCAAAAATGACTACGTCATCAGCAAAACGAAGGTGGGTTAGATAATCTCCATTAATCTTTATCCCTTTGGTTTCCCAGTTGAGTGATTGAAAGACATTTTCCAATGTGGCGTTAAAGAGCTTCGGCGATATGATGTCACCTTGCCTCACTCCCTTTCCAATTTTTATGTGTGTTGTATTTTCAAACAGCCGAATCTTTGCACTTGCATTTTCATAGATGTTATTAATAATACTGTATTAATGCATGCATCTTCAATACCGCAGGATTTCAGAGCCATTGTAACTGCTGATGGTTTCACCGAATCAAAGGCTTTTTCATAATCGATAAAAGCCATGCACAATGGAAGTTCATATTCCCTCGCTCTTTCAATTAGTTCTCTCAGTACGTGGATATGATCTATTGTGCTGTAGCCACTCCCGAATCCAGCTTGTTCTCTCGGTTGAGACATGTCCAGTGTTACCTTCAAACGGTGTGAAGGAACTTTAGTGAAGATTTTATAAACCACTGATAGGAGGCTGATAGGTCTGTAGTTCCTGAGATCCTCAAAGTCACCTTTTTTATGTAGCAGGATCATTATAGCGTTGTTCCAATCCTCAGGAATCTTCCCTTCATTAAGGCATCGAGTGAAAATTTGGGCGAGTACTGTTTCGATTTCTCCACTTGCTTCTTGTATGATGTCTACAGTAATTCCATCTTCTCCTGGAGCTTTTCCCCGCTTCATGTTCTTGATTGCATGTGCAACTTCTGCTGGAAGGACTGGAAGAACTCTGGTACTGGTACCATCCATGATGTCTGAAGTACATGTATCATCCCTTTCATATAACTTGGAGTAGAAATCTTTCACTCTTGTCAAAATTTCGCCTCTATTTCTTGTTACAGAACCATCTTCTTTTCTCAGTGCCATAATCTGTTTTCTTCCCTTACTGAGATGTCCCTTTGCTATCTTTAGGCTTTGGTTGTTTTCAATTGCTTTCCTTACTAGTTCACAGTTGAATTTCCTTACGTCTTCAGTGATATTTTTTCGTACTGTCTTGCATAGCTCTATGTATTCCACTTTGGAAGTACCATCTTCTTTAGTTGTCCTCATCTCTCTTCTTTTTTGCATCAACATTTTGGTTTTTCCTGATAATTTGTTCACATGCAACTTGTTCTTAGACCCAGCTAATTTTGTTGCTGTTTCCATAAGAGCTTTGGTTACTTTTCTGTTAACTTCAGAAATATCCACTTCTTCCGATGTTAGGCCTTCTAAAGCAGAGAATCTGTTCTTCAGTTCCAACTTGAAAGTATTATGGTGTTTTTTAAGGTTGGTTATGTCTATACATTTTCTTTGTCTTATGAGCTTGCTACGTTCGAGTTTAGTGTTGAGGTACATCTTGCATCTCACCAATCTATGGTCACTACCTGTGTTGAACTTGTTTAGCACACTGCAGTCTTCTATGACGAAATTTTTGTTACACATAATAAAATCAATTTCACTTGTCGTCATATTTGGATGTCTCCATGTTCATTTCCTGTGCGGCTTTTTCTTGAAAAAGGAGTTCATCATGAAAAACCCTTCTGCCTCTGCAAACTCTACGAGAGTATTTCCACGCTGGTTTCTGTTGCCGTGACCGAATTTACCTACTGAAATTTCATTCTGTTGCCGTTGCCCTATTTTTGCATTGAAATCTCCCATAATTATCTTCAAGTGCTGCTTACCTTTATTAGTTAGATGACGAATTTCCTCATAAAATTCTTCAATTTCTTCTTCAAGATGACTTGTGGTGGGTGCATAAGTTTGAATAATCTGAGCCTGGTATCTTCCCGAGAGTTGGATAACGAGTCGTGCAGCTCTGTCAGAGGAACTTTCAACTTCTACAACTTTATCCTTCATATTATATATATCTGTTCTTAAGTATTGAATTTATTATAACGTGCATTACTATATTGTTTTACTTTTACCTGAACCGTCAGAACTGGAGGGTTGGAACTTCGTGTCCCCTAAGAAAATAATTGTTGGAGGCATTGCACAAAATGTTTCCAAGGAAAAACAAAGATTTGTGTATTTTCATTTTGAAAAAATGGTGAGGTAAACCTCGAGTCTACTACGTTCTTACATTGGTGCCTAAACCCCAAGAATGTATGCACTCCAGCTCCCCGAAACACAATATTACGAAATTGGTTGGTTAACCATATGGTTACAAAACGAACATGCTGTGTAACACACGTTTTCGTAACATGCAAAAGCAAATAAACAAATAGCACATCGTTATGGCAAAAATGACAGAAATTTGTTAGTGCAAAGGAGGGTTTGAAGTTCTGGTACATTTGGAATTATATACTTATGTGTGGGCAGTTGGTAAATATTCAGTTTCTGACGCTTTAGAACCACTATCAAATATTTGCGTTCATACTACATTTTTTAGAACGAATCATGTCCCACTAACTTCGAAAAATTTTGTTTCTGTTCACCGATGAAAAGGAGTAATAATAGTAATGATGTCTAAATATTTATTCTTTTTTCATTGCAGGATTGGCTGTCTCGTCACCAACTACTCATTCTGATTCTGTTCATCAACATTAGCTTTGCCATCATGTTCTTCAAGCTGCTGTCGTAGCCTTCCGCAGCAGAAAGGATTCATTGTCGCCAACAGATACAAAAAAGTTATACAAATAAAAAATAAATGAATCAATCAAAGAAAAGGAGAAAGACGAGCTCTGATTTGCTTGCTGCCCTGATGACAAGGGGAGTTAGTTATGTTGAAGGTTATTTTTCCCCAACCTTGGCACAGTGCATAGGCCGCACTGGTACCGTGATGAAGTAAGTATGCTGTGACACCCAGCAGAGTACTGTATGGAAGAAGGCTCTTCGGCGTCATTTGGGGTTCCAGTGATGGTTGAGTCGTGCAGTGAAAGCCCTCGTCACAATTCTATGGAAACAGGAGACCAAGTGCATGTTTTTATTTTATTTCTTTACGTTTACTTTTTCATTTTCATTATGTACTTCAAAGTGTTTCTGGATGAAACATTTTAATGAACGAACATGATAAACCTTTTTTAAATAATACTTTTTGCTACCGTCCGCAGTAGAATATGCTCTATTTTCAATAGCGTGTCTTAACTTACAAATTAACGTGTCTTAACTTACAAATTAAAGCATTCTTAGTCAATAAATTTACCAGATTTTTGATTTTATGAAAATGGAGGCGAGAGAGATTCATTACTCCAAATGTCTGGAATGATTTTGACACGTGTTTTCCTCAGAATTCCGAAACAAGGTGGTTCTTACAATCTGATATTTTATCATACTTTTCTGATTTTTATACGAAACGCAAATTCATTGGTAAATTAAATTCCTTTTGAACGCTAAAAATGGTTCTGAAAATTCTGTGCCAAAAAAAATAAAAACTGGTGAAGAGTATCACGCTGAGTTTTTTATTTAATGAGTTCTGAAACTTTTTTTTAGTTTTTTTATTTAATGAATTTCTGTTTCCCATAAGTTTTAGGAGTATTAATAATTTTCTTTTCATTCAGTTTACGCGTTTCAAAGAAAAAGGGTTTGAAAATAGTAAATTTCAATGATTTTGGTGAAAGGAATAATGTCACACAAGTGCAGAAATCCTTTTGTGCTTGACAAAGGTCAAACACCATAAGAATATTTGATTAAATACTTTCAGTATTTTTTGCCATTGGAAGCTTTCAACTTACTAGAAAATTCGAAATGACATTTTAAAAATATTTTGCATAAAATTAAAGACCTTTATTTCCGGTGGTCTTTTTATCGCTATTTATTGTCATATAAAATTTGCAGCTAAGTCCGGTGCATAAATTTGAGCTGGTGTTTCAAACAGGCTGTCTCATACACAACATTCTTCTTATATTTTTAGGTCTTAAAGCACTTTGAGAAATTATTAACAATGGTATTGTGAATTTTTCACCTTAATTTTCTGATGAGCAACAGGAAGTCTGGAAATTTTGGTTGCCTGTTATGAAAATGATACTTCGCTGGTGCAGAAGATTACTTTCAGCCTCATGCAAAGATACTGATATTTTATTTAGTTTTGAACTTTTTTCTAGAATTATTGAAATATGGATAATTCCAAAACTTTAAGACAATATTTTAATCGGATTAATTTATGAAGTGCAAAATACATTTTCTTGTCTGAAATATCTTCTGATGCGATACCCTTGCATTTTGCACTCATTTTTCATATTTAAATTTATGCGTGATTGAAATCATGAAATTTTTCAGCGCTGTCGTTGAAATCTTTTAGCCTGTGATAGGTCGCAGAACATTTCAGCACGTACAGTTTTCCCCGCCAGTGTTGCAGTTGCAAAATTTCAGAAGCAGTGACTCAATTAAAATATTTTTTTCCTTTTTCCTCTTTACATATTGTCTATTACATATTGACTAATCGTGTCATTTATAATTTTCCAAATTACTTTGAGCACCTGCGGTAAGCTGTGCAGAAAATCAGTTGTATTTTTAAGACGAAACATTCATTAAGATTTGTGCAAAGAATTCACAAAATAAGTTTGTAGTATAAATATCTTAGAATACGTTTCAGGAAGTGCACCTTGCACATGTCGTTGGTGTTAAGTTTCGCAAAATGCAAAGCAGTTGTACCCCTAGATCATATTATGGCCAGTTTCTCGACAAAAAGTTACTCGTCTGAACTTGATACTTAAGACAGTTTTTATCCTTGAAATTAATGTTATTACATAATCTTTATTCTAATAATCTTAATAAATATATTTCTGAAGAGCTCAAAAAGGAATGAACAGTAGGAGAGCTTACATTTTGTTTGCTGTGCATCATGAGTACTTCAGAGTTCTTTTACTGAAAAGTTTGTACAAATACTATATTGTATAACCGATTCAGAGATCATATTCAGAGCACTTCTGTAACATTCTGAATGAATGTACTTCTTATATATCTTACTATCCTTTAGTTCTTGGAGGACACTTAGTCTCCTGTTAAAAATTCCAAAGGAATATTTCAATTGCGACTATAAACTTAAATTGTTGATCAGATGAAATGGAAGAATGGTAGTGTAGTTTGCAAATAGTTGGAAGAGTAAAATTTAAAATGACGTGAAATGTATTTATTTCTTCCCACGCACATATCATTTTGAATGACTAAATAACTTTTCTTCTTTCCTCTGTGACTTGCGCATAAGTGTACAACTTCCTGTCAGAGTTGCTTCTGGCTGAACACAGCATCAGATGTCTGTTCTAAAAAACCCAGCATAATTAGTTTCAGCATTAAATGAATCTGCTTATGAAGAACTTCCTAAAATCTTTATATTAGTTCGCAGATTCAAATATTCTGTAGGAAATAAAATGCACTGAAAGCTAAATTCAGGCATCGAGAAGCATTACCGAAGTTACGTAAATTATTTTCCTTCAAACGATATGGTAAAACGGTTTTGCAAAATTTTTGTATGAAGAGACGAAAAGCGTGTGTTCTTGGAAACCAATGAAATTCAATGAAGGTTACATGAAGGAAATGTCGGAAGTGAATTGTAGTTTATTAGTTGGTGACGTGACTACTGAGATCGAGCAGTTCAGCAGTTGATTGTCTTTATTTCGGTAATACGAAATAAAAATTATTTGCTTTACTCGGTGAATTTTATAGGGATTTTCCTTCTCAAAACCATATGTAATGAATGGCTTGAAATAAAACAGATGTTTATGGACACAACTGATTCGGTGTGAAAGATGAGTCCTTTACGACATCGGTAAGTGTTAAAGACAGATTTACCGGTAAACCATATTGCTGTCTTAAGCACGAAGAACAAGACATAACCCATTTCAACACGAAATTAACCAGGTCGAATCATCGCAAGCTGTGAAAACATCTTTACTTACGAAAATTAAAGCTTGTTTAAAAGGTCAAAATGATTAAAACAATGTGCGAGATCTTTCGGGTCTGTCTTTTACAGACCCATCCTCAGGCACAACAAGAAAACTCACACGGGCACGCTGGCTTATATACGCACTTCTGTGCAACAGCAAGATACCACGCATGCGCCGTACTACAAGGTCGGATATGCTTTACACAGATATATGCTTTACGCCGTACTACAAGGTCGGATATGCTTTACACAGATATATGCTTTACGCCGTACTACAAGGTCGGATATGCTTTACACAGATATATGCTTTACGCCGTACTACAAGGTCGGATATGCTTTACGCCGTACTACAAGGTCGGATATGCTTTACACAGCATATCCGACCTTGTAGTACGGCGCATGCGTTGTATCTTGCTGTTGCACAGAGGTGCGTATATAAGCCAGCGTGCCCGTGTGAGTTTTCTTGTTGTACCTGAGGATGGGTCTGTAAAAGACAGACCCGAAAGATCTCGCACATTGTTTTAATCATTTTGACCTTTTAAACAAGTTTTCATTTTCGTAAGTAAAGATGTTTTCACAGCTTGTGATGATTCGACCTGGTTTATTTCGTGTTGAAATGGGTTATGTCTTGTTCTTCGTGCTTAAGACAGCAATATGGTCTACCGGTAAATCTTAATTAGCACGACAAAAACTTCCACTCATCGTTAAAGACAGTATTTGGACCGACGCAGTTCACCTCTTCCGCAAGCCAGAAATGGTCGTCACATAAAGTTCCTGCCACCTGTCTACCAGGTAATTTATTACAGCGTAGGTCCATTGTCATCATTTCGCCTTACTAAAGGCTGTCATAAAACGTGATCAAAGAAATGTCATGTTTAACACAGTTAACGCGTCCTGGCGTACTGTAAAAGCAGCCGTCCGAAATACAAAGAACATTTTCTTAGACTAATGCTTCACATAAAGCATTCAGGGTATCATAATTTTATTTATTTTCAATTTTGTAGTAATATTTATGTATGCGACTAACATTTTCGGCTAAATATGACGCATTCAGTGCAAGAGAAGCCCATTTCACCCTCTAAATCAGAAAAGTATTACCGAGATGGTATAGTTCAAAGGGTACATAGTTCAGAATGAGAATAATTATGTTGTGGTTAAAAATCATTTGTGCTGTTTTTATAAACTCCCCAGTTGTAATTTCTAAAATGATATATTTATTGATATTTATTGAGTGACCGATGTACTGCAACATTGAAAGTAGAGTGTGTTGCAGGATGGAATTCTGAACACAATGGAAAGTACAGAAGAGAATACATCAAATTGCAAATGTCGTCTGTTTAAGCAACGCACTCATAAATGTTTAAAAAGAAACTACTCACGTTTTAACTACACCCTATAAATATCACAGAAATCATGGTGTAAATCACTGGTCATCAGGATACCACATCATCTGGAATTTTCTCCGTGTCCTCAGTTTTCAGAAAACTTGAAATCTGATTCGATCCGCGGAAGATTTCTGGAGTTATAATGAAGTACGTAGGGCTGCACTCGGGCTACACTCAACTGCTGTTTCCTAACTATTTTTTTTTTTTTTTTTTTGGTATTTGTCGAATTCCTTGTTTCTTATTACAGTGATTCAATGAATGTATCAGATTAAGACCGGGAATAAAGGAGCTCACAGACAAAATTACATTCAAGGATGCCTTTTATTAAAGAATTAACACTCCTATCACGTAACTGTCGCCTGAAAATTAATGAAATACTATTGTTCAATAGGCGGAACACTTGCAGCTATCTCTTTTCAGAAGTGCCGGACATTACATCCGAGCAAGCACAGATAGTGTTGCTCTACATACTGTACTAGATCGGCAGTTGTTTTGAAGAGTATTAAGAAATTTCATTTTGTTGCTGCATATCTTTTGAAGCACGTCATGCAATTATCACCTGATACGTACCATAACTGGAGCAATCACAAACGGGTAGTATGGACATGTTGTAGGTACTGCTGCCTAAAGCTCATAAGTGAGATGAAGAGTCATAGTCCACTGGAAGTAATACTTCCCGAAAGAGCTTTCAGCTGTAAATAAACTTTTCGAGATCACCATATCTGTACATTTAAGAGTGCGTGTTGCCTTTAGTGGGACCATAAATACAAATCCTCCACTGCTGCTGCCACTACAGAACATTGCAGGATCATCACGGTATTTCATTATTCTCCTGTTTGCCAGCGTACAGTAGTCAAAGCTTTCTTCATTCTAATTTACAGTTACCTCACCTAAGGCAGTTGAGTCTCCTCATAATGTGAAACATTTTCGACTCCAAAGCAGCAATGTGAGTTAGAATGAAACTCGCCATGTACATCATCCTTGAACAGCATTGTGGATCTGTAGATTGCATGCATTTTTGACAGATATAAATTTTATTTCGATTGTTAACGCATCGATCTCTTGCCACTATTAGTGAATGAACAAGATATTAAACTGTTTGGATCCTCCAATTACCGTTCCAAGAGTCCGAAACACAATATTTAACTGAAGTGCATGACAACAAGATGGATTTTAATTTGGAATAGATATTAATGAAACAAGCAAGTTCAATTATTTAATTCCCTTCTAGCTCACGACTGGTCAACAGAACATCAGAGTTCATTGCGGTTATAGTCCTGCAAGATATTTGTCCAAAATTATTGTGTAATAATGCACAGCATATCTAAATTTTCTATGCATGTGCTCGGGGTGGCAGTGTAGGAGGTTGTTTGATACGGATCTAAACCCCACTCTTCAGTATCTGAATGACTAAGAGGAGTACATTGGGTCATCTGTGCAGCTGTGGTGTTACTTTTGGAACCACTGAATTTTGAACTTGAGCTGAAATACTAACCAAAATTAGCAAAAATGGAAACTTAATTTTTTATCTCGTTGGAAAACAGTGTTGTTCTGTCTTGTATGCACTTCAAATGCATTCTATTATTTTAGTGTCTTTTCCGTGACAAGCGCTCAATTGCGTTGTAGCTGAGTGATTCGGACAATTACATTTCACAGTGAGAATCTTGGCTCCAAATTTTTGGTGAAAATGTGTGTTGCGTTTCGCGATTCTGAATCTTTCACTTCCCTGGTACCAATAATTAAAAATTAGGGGTGGATGACATTTCTTGGTCGTCAATGCTAAGGAGATCTTGAAACTAAAGTGAAAATAGTTACTCATACATATTCTAGTGAAAGTTTTCTTTTTCTTGGTTGCTGGCGTCATTGGTTCAGCAAATATTTTAACTTTTATTACGGTTTCTCTGAGAAAAGTGAAAAATTCCATGTCAAATTTTTTAGCTAGTTCTTTGTCATGAAAACTTCCGAAACCATCTTTTCTGTCGTTGTCATATTACTGATAAAAACGTTCTGAGTGTATCAGATCCTTTTCGACATGATTTCATTCGAATCATCAAAAGGTTTTCAACAAAGAGTAGTGGTTTTAACACGAAATAAAGGAGCGTGTGTGATCATAAATTAAATTATGGAGGTTGATCGTTCAAAATTTAGTGATAACTTTTGCTAGTTCGAGCTACGGAGCTTTACATAACAGAGTAAACGCGCCATTCTCTGCTGTGGCAGCACCCCGTTTTCTGTAAAGGGAAACGTAGGTCCTCTTAAGGGGCTGTAAATACCTCTTTGTTGAGAGCAGCATGTAAGTCGTTCTGTAGATGTCTAGAGATCTCTGACTACGAAATTTCATGGCACCCGGCAAACAATCCATTGACAGAGGGGACCAAATGCGGTAAGTGCGGCAGCTCCGTTTACCCCATCAGTGCCTGTGATGTCTTTAATGAAGCGAGATCAGTGGTGGTTTTCGTCCAAGAAGGTGACTTCAAGTGATCAGTTAGCAGCTTGTACTGTTAAACTATGCTGTCGTCCCTTCAAAACCCTAGGCGTTATGATTGTCCTCTAAACACTGGAAGCTCAGAATTTCTCGAAGTGGGACTTCTCACACGTTTCCATTAAATACATTGGTATTATATCTCGTGTTAGGTAGTGGAACTACGAACTTTTTTATCGTGGCAAGTCAAGCAACGAAGTGTTTAGAACTTTTCCATTTATATGAGCGCACTTGTTATTCCAGTGATTCTTTAAGTAGCGGTGGATCAGCATTTAGTATCTACAGCGAACTCTGCTGCACACATTAACTCATCACCAAGAAAAGAGCTGAAGCAAAACAATAGTCTCAGCAGTAGCAATGTCTCAAAAACTGTGGCCTTCGTTTCATTAATTTCTGAAGGAAATTTGTATGTGAACAAAAATCAGTGGGTTTGGTTGAGAGGTTTAAAACTATGATTACTCAGATTTTCGATTTGTAGCTGTCCGCAGTTTACTTCACGGTTTCATTTCCACTTAAGCATATGATCTGTGCTAAAATTTCAAATTTTTCACGACTGCACCTTGCAATAGGCCCGGCAATTCTGCATGACAAAAACGCGACGTATATATCATTAGGTATGCTTGTTGGTAATGTTTTATCCCGCAGTATAACTTAAAGTGAAATACTTATTCCTATTCCCGAAAAAATGGCATATATTAATACGCTTATAGGCTTTCGTAACATTCATTACACATGGTCTGTTAATAACATGTATGTAACAATAAACTAAAATAGTCGTTTCCTTTGATCAAATATTTTATCCTTGTACTATAGAAGCAAATAGTGGTCTTTTAGGCTTTCGTTATTTAACTGTCGTTTCTACTTACACAGTCCTTACTTTTTTTCTTAACTGCGATGTACAGACTTTCGAATTAATATTAGCGATAAGCTTTAACTAGAATTAAATAATTTGGTTTGAGAAATGTCCAAATTATTTTTCTTTAGAAAATATTGTACTCGAAATTTTAGTATTCATCCAAATCATGGGTACGTCTGTTCATGAAACTCTTCCAGCTTTATTTTTATCTTTGTTGACAAACAGTAAAGATTTAGTTTCTAATCTACCTTTTTCATTTAGTTCGTTGTTTATGTCTGCATTTCAAGCAAGCGTGAGGAAGCAAGAAAAAAACTGAAAAAAAGACTTACTGCAGCATTCAAACACCGAACTCGACGGAACGGATTCGGTGTGAATTTTATTAACAATATACTGATATAATCAAAGGACTTGAAATGAAGCAATTGCACTATGAAATGAATGTAAAACTAGGTGTTTTTCTCTGAAACAGCGGGAAATCTTTGCCAATATGTTCGTGCCTCATTTCTGAATGGTAAACTATATTTCGTAAGAAAGTACTATATGTATGTATGTACGTATGTATGTATGCATTTACATGCCCACTCTTTTTGCACTTCTCCATTTCTACCTTGCAAATGGAATTTTTATACCATACCCTTTGTGAGAGCGCCTATTTGAAGAATTGTAATTTTTCGCCTACCACAAACGATTATACCTTTCAACTGCAATTATTTATGTATGTACCTTTTTGATGAATATGTAGGCAGTTTCTAAGGTGATATTGGTCGCCCAACTCAAGGAAGTTAGATTGTTGAAACTCAGAGTAATGTACATATATTTTTTAAAAAGCTACCTACTCTTGAGTGTGGTTGGTAGCCCAAGTTGATGCCAAAAATAAAAAACAATTATGATTAATGTATTCTCGTTTACGTCATTTTGTGCTGTCTACACCAAAAATGTTTTTATGAATTGTTTGCTATTATAAGTATCAAATGTCAGTTTTTAATTACAAAAATTTCTCGGAGGGACTGGGAAACATTTGAACTTGAATAAGGTCTCTAGTAAAACTACCTTCTGCGTCGATAAAGTTTTTTTACGCTACCATCTTGATGTGTCTGAGATCTTTCGGCATCATCACAGCAAAATGTTTCTTGATTATCAGATCTTATGGACAAACACAATTTAACAATGTCTTCAAACATTTTCTGTTCTCCAAACTCTTGAACTGTTAGTATATGATTATGTCTCAAACTTTTAGCACTTTTTCTGTGTTTTAGTTCGTTCTTGGAGATGCCGGTGTATCAGATCTTCCGTCATTTCGTGTGCGTTCTTCTTTCTTGATATCTCTTAATAAGCACAAAACCCTGGGCAGTGGAAACAACTTTGTTCCTACAAACTTGCGGTGCTTAGTAAATATCCATAGCATTTAGTACCAGTTCAATCTTTTTGACTGGTCTTTTGATGACACAAAACCCTTTAAAGGCAACCGAAAAATTTAATTCTTAAAAATACGCTTAAAACTGCAACAGCTTTCACTACACAAATGGACGAACAATTTATTCAGGTTCTTTTTTATAACGAGTTCTTACGATATATATACAGTATATATAACCTTTCAAAACAACCGCAAGATTAAATTTTAACGATACGGTATATGTATATACAGCATATATAATAAAAATTGGAAAAGGATTGAGACAAAAGTGGCTCCATATCTCCTAAGCTCTTCAATTCCATACTGCAATAATTGAACTGAGAAGATAAGGGGATAGGGATTAATGGTGATTGTGTTACCTACCTTTGTTTTGCGGTCGACATAGTCATTCTTGCAAGTACCTTATCAGAGTTGCAGATTATGAACTTGCTGACAAAACCAAAGACATTGGTTTAATGGTGAGCTTACAGAAAACAAATTTGATGTACCATGCTTTTACAAAAACTGAATATTAAGAGTGTGATGTAGCAACTTCAAAAGTAACTGATGCCTACATCTGCCTTGAACGACATCGAGGGCATCATTGAAGAATAAATTAATAGGCGTACAAAATTTGGCGGAAGAGCGTTTGGAGAAAAAAGTACAATTTTCAAAAGCAATTTACCATTATTTCTAGAAAGAAAAGAAAAGTGTTTAATCTCTCAATGTATCCTTCCAGTTCTTATTTATTGATTAGAGACATGGACTTCAACTAAAAAGGACTTTCACAGGCTATGTACAACTCAAAGAAGCATGGAGAGATGCATGCTAGAGATAAGCTCGGGGCACTGCTCGTCTACGGAAACCGGGCTCGAGCGGGCTCAGGATTAAGAGCCAAAAACTCCGAGCCCGGGCTTGGCATTACACATGTTGAATTTCATTACTGAATTCTTTATATATATCCAATATCATTGTTTATAAGTTACCTTCACGAAAAACTGTAATTAAAAAATAATTCCCTGGATATTATTGTTATAACTGGTTACCAAAAATTAAAGATTTTCTAGTGTTAAATACACGGTTGGTGCCACTTCTAGATCTGTAGCTTGATTTCTTCAGCAATGATTTTTTTTTTCATTTTTCTGATTTTTTTTTTCGGAAAAAAATCAGCAGGCCTGTTTGAAGATTCGGAAGGTGAATTTGAAATTCATGATCCTGATCCAGATGAAATTTGTAAGAATGTGGAATTGCGCATGGGAGAAACACACTTTGAAGCTGTGGATTTGTTACCGTGGTGGAAGAATTCTCAATTCCCTAAGCTAGCTGCCATTGCGAGACGAGTACTATGTATACCAGCCAGTAGTTATGCAAACGCGAGAGTGTTTAGTTAGGCAGGTCACGTTTTAGAGGAAAGAAAATCAAAGTTAAGCGCTGAAGCTTTAGATGCGGTTCTTTTTTTTTTTTTTTTTTGAGGAGTTTCGGGAGGCTTAAACGGTAAGCAGTTTTCGTGATTAACTTGCTGGAAACTGCACGCACATAGAATAATATCGTGGTTATTACACTATTAAGTGCAAAGCTTTGTTAATGTTACAAAATGCAGAATAATCTGGTCTGGAATGTTCATACGTTTTTTTTTTTTTCTTTTGGAAATTTTCTTACATGTTTTTTATACTCTGCTACATCACTGTAAATCATCTTTACCAGTTAAAATATATGTAAATTATATTGCAAAGTTTAGCATTCTAGAGTCAAAATTTAGAACACGTGCGACTGTCTGCAAAGAGTTGTATGTTTTGTAATGCAATTTATTCAAAATAAAAGTAAATTTAGAAATCCAAAAGAAATAACGAATGGAAAATTTTGTGTTTCTAAAAGATTTTCTTATCATCAGCTTTTGGCAAAATCACTGATTCCCCTGGTATGCATCGATTATTTGTTTATTTTCTAGTCCACGTTTTAGAATATTTGCTTTTATGCATAGTGTTTCGAAGAACATATTAATATTATGAAGTGGATTAACTGAAGTAAACTTTTTAAATTAATGATTTTTAAACTAATCCTTGATTGGGCCATAGCTTTGGCTTGTGCATAATGCAAGCCTTCCTAAAAAATGTTTTCTGAGAACCCGGGCCCGGGCTCCTAAAATTGAGCCCGAACTCATCTCTAATGTGCATGCTTGGTATAACCAAGAAACATAAACAAAGGAACTCCTGAATCCGGAAAATTACAACAGTGGACGACATCATGAACAAAATGACGATGCTCTGGTGGCAATTGGCTGAATATATTGCTAAAAGAACTGACTACCATTGGACAACTAAAATACTAGACTTGATATGAAGGGACAGGAAAAGGTCCAGAACAGGACCATGGGAAATGGGTGGGTGAAACTCGAAAGCATGCGGGAGTAACATGGAATGGAATTGCTAAAAGCAGCGAGCTGTGAAAGGAGCTAGGGTAGACCTTCATCCAGCAGTGGATCGAGAATTGTTGATGATGGAATACACACATTCAGAAATAATTCAGTTCTCAAACAGGTGCATCAGTTTCCCGGAAAGTTTCAGTTCTGGATTCCAGGAAATCATAATCCCTAGGCACGACAGAGCTTTAACACTTAGACTAGATTCAGTAGTTGCAAATTGGGCGAGTCATGTAATCACATGTTTTCAAATAATTGTCGCTTTCTAACGTATACTCTGATTTATTTTCCCTTCTTGGTTCCTGTTATCTTATGTAAATTTTGGTTCATTCTCCTTAAGCGTTTTCTGAATTTAACGCTACATTTCCTCTCTCACTGAATGACTTTGTGGTAACCTGACTTGAGGTCAAACGTTGGATGACGTATGCTAACAAGAGAGATAAGAGTGATGTTTATGACCTTATTAGCGCTCTCGTTAGAAGGCGTCTAGATTGTGAGATCATTCTAATTTTGTTGGAGAGAGATGTTAAGAGAACTTAGCCTACCTGTTAATGATTAATGTTTTCACGTTGAATATTATGCTTCGTTGATATTGAAGCCTTAAATTGTTGCTGAGTTCATACGGGACTGGAGAAGTGTTCTGCAGTGAGAATCTGTCGCTTTTCGTAGTCGAAATAATAGATAATTATGTACGAAAAGAATTCTGTTTTGATGTGCTGACTTGAGTACCTGTCGAGACCGATAAAAGGTTAAATTCGTAAGTAGATTTGATTATTCTGACCGTTAATACTATTTAGTGCTTAAGCTTGTTTTGAATGTTTAGTTAAGCTATCAGGAGGTCAACTTAATTCTACTGAATGTTTCCATACGAAGATAATTTAGATTTATGTAATGCTAGGGTTTTGGTGGAACACAGACATATAACTAATACACTGCTGGACAATTGCTAAGGACGGATCATAAACGGCTATATAGCGCATAAAAAAGTAAGTGTGGTTGGATGCCAAGTGAAATAAAATAATGTCAGAATGCCAGGACATTACAAGAAATACAATGTATTGTGCTCTGAAATCCAGAAGGCTTTGGAACGTGTTCAAGGGACAAACAGGTCATTTTGTGCAGAATACGTAAACGTGAAAAAATGCAATTACCGTCCGCAGGCGTTCCGGCGTAAGATGTCAATACGGGATATGGCCACCATGGAGGGCGATGTAAGATTCCACACGTCGTGTCATACTTTGCACAACATTATCAAGCAGCTGTTGGGGTAATTTATCCCATTCCTCTGTCAGTGCACGAATGAGGGTGTCCTTGTTTATTGGAGGGCATTGGCGACCAGCAAGACTCCTCCCCAAAGCATCCCACACATTTTCAATGGGATTCCGATCTGGAGAACGTGCTGGCCATATGAGGCGTTGAATACCCTCGCTCTCAAGACACTCCTGGACAGCGACTGTTCAATGACATGTTGCGTTGTCGTCCATGTAAATGAATCTATCACCGACAGCACCACGGAACATGTGAACATGAGGTAGCAGAACATCATTAATGTATCGTTGGCCAGTCATAGTCCCAGTTGGAAGCACATAGAGGGACGTACGGCCATTGATCATGATGCCAGCCCATACCATGACACTACATGTCGGATATCGGTCCTTTTCCTGTATGTTTGCTGGACAATATGCAGTACCACTATCACGCCAGATCAGTTGTCGTCGACAATCAGACGATAGACTGTATCTACTCTCATCTGAGAAGAGGACAGCAGACCAGTCGTTATCAGTCCAATTGCAATGTTGATGGCACCGCTGCAAATGGGCGGTACAGTGACGTCTGGACAATGGGATGCACACAACAGGACGGCGGGCGTATAGTCCTCCTTCATGCAAACGTCTGGCGACAGTTTTTCGGGAGATCCGCTTGCCAGTAGCAGCCATAAACTGATTTGCTACCTCACTAGCTGTGCTGCGCCGGTGTCTTTTTGTTGATAGCACTATGTACCATCTTCAGCAGGTGTCGTACTGCGAACACGACCTCCCCCGTGACGTTTGCTACACTCTCCATTTGTTTGAAATGATTTCCAAAGCCTTGAAACAACGCTGTGGCTGACGTCGACCTCCCTGGCAACATCTGTTATTTTTCGCCCTTCTTCAATCTTGCCAATAATACGGCCACGCGTAAAATCATCTAGGTGATGTCGGGAAGACATACTGAAAATTGCAAGTTAGTCAATTGATTCTTTCCCTTTCAACTTTGCGTTTGAACAACAACGGTCAATACGCGTCAAATCCTTTATATCTCTTATCAGCGCTATGACGTCACGAACAAGTTCGGCAATCCAAAATTTGCATACGCACAACACGTCTTACTGTATCCCGCACTTATGCTAATTTCCACATTTTCCTGCCTTCCATTTTATGGTTGCTATCGTTGCTATTGTCATACGTCCTTAGCAATTGTCCGGCAGTGTATCTATAACCAAGTACACTGAAAACACTATAACTTGAATCTACAAACACTTTTTGCGACCGAAGAGGTACAGAATCCATGAAGTAGCTCAGTTCTCATTTAAAATCATCAGTAGTAGAGTATTCAGTGTGTATTTGGCTTTTTCAAAAGCATAATCTACATTCTTTATTATTACATAACCTTGAGAAACAACAGACACGGTACATTCGCCTTGATCAAATCAATGACAGATTTCTCAATATATACTAGGACTGAGATATCCGAGTCTTCCTGGGCACAATGTTTGCCAATGTACCAGCTCTACACATAACTCTAAGATGTTCAGAGGAATTACAAGGAGCTGTATTTTTCCAAGATGTGCGACAAGTTTCACTTTCGTAGTTAAACTAAATTACAATTGACACAGATTTCAGCAACAAAATTTTTCAGACACTACCACTTCGCAAACGGTTTCTTCAACGTTTCTGAACATCCATATAATGTACCAACCTTAATACGAGTATTCCCATTCAAAAGAAAACTTAGATAAACGTTTTACACGCCTTTCCATTACGACACGGATCACTAAAGTGCCCAACCATAAAAATATTCTAAATCCAGAGTACGTAGTTTTTCACGAACAAACTATCTAAGCTTTTCTTTAGACCCCATCATGGAAAACGGAAACCCCAGGCATTCAGGAGTTCATACTTCTGATAAGACCAGCCTATATATAAAGGCCTGACCTGCATGCCCAGCAAAATACAGCAGCCAAACAGCAGAGATCTGTCCCTCTCTCAGGATGGTGACTTGCTCGTAATTTTAAGCTAAGCAGCAGAGGAATGCGACCACAATCTGAATCATGTCAACTGCCAAAGACTATGCCGCGTACAATGCAGTCGATGCTCCTGTTCTTTCTTAATGGTGAACAGCTAAGATACTGACTGGGTGGTAAGACTGGTCGCTCGCATCTCTTTCGAAAGCTAACATAGAAATATATGGAAACCAAGATAACTGAACAACTGAAGACAAAATGAGATCTGTATGGCTTGACATATACTGGACAGAGGAGGAGAAAATCAGCCTCCTAGGAAGAAGAAATGTGTTTCATCCTGGAAGAGAGGACACGCCAATGAGCCATTACATTATGACCACCTACGTAATAAGCTGTAGGACCCTAGACCGCAAAACGGCGGAACTCGGCGAGGCATCGATTCGATGAGGTGGAGATAGGTAACCTGGGGTATCTGGCACCATAATCTCAACAGCACCTCCTCCCGTGCTCCGCATCAGCTCCGATATTTTCGAGTCTAAAGTTCCGTTTATAGTGCCATCCCAGTTCTAATTTTGTGTTTTTCGTGTATCTAAAGTTGTAGTGCATCGTTTTGTTCTACTTTCCGATTCGTAAGTACGATATTTTCTTCATTCCAAGCTTTATTTACCTTCTGGTCGACCTCGCCAGAAGACCTGCTGGGCGCCGCCATTAGTAATGACGGCTTCGGTGGAGATGTCATGTTCGGTAGCCCTACTTCCACTCTTGCTGTAACCGGCGACGCTGCAGCTGGCGCCGCTACGTTGACTTCTCCTCATGGCGCTGTTCAACTGCCCTCTTCCGGTGCGTCATTCGGCACCTCTTATCCTGCTGCTGCCCAGTCAGACAGCTCCTCTGATTCAGCTTCTACTGTGACTTTTACTGATGCACTGCATACTCACGATGACGTCCTCCTCCACCTTACACAGCAGCTCGATTGCCATCGTCTTATTCTGCTGCAACGACCTCTGCATCTGATCGCCAATCCTCGATTGTGTTACAGCAAGTCGATGCTTTGAAACCTCATGTTCGTCGCGCCGGCAACTCTATTCATCTTTATATTCCGGCGTCATCTGTTCAAGCTCAAACGTTCTCCTCGTACATGGCTTTAGGAGTTTTTTTAAACCCTTCCCGATACCAAGTTGAAAGTTTATGCTACGGCAGTTAAGAAGCTTTTATCTCCGTCTGCTATTACTCATCTCTATCGTCGGGCTCGGACTACTGTTGTTTATCTTTCTCAACCTGACCATGTGACCTCTCTTTTGCAGAAAGGTATTACTATTAATAATAACCTCTTGATGCCCAAACCTGTGATACAGCGACCGGTTAACGTGTCGTTTTACCCGGTGCCACCTGAAGTTACACATGTCATGCTCCTTTCAGTTATCTCATCTCTTGGTCGCGTTGCCGGGGACGTCGTAACCTACTCGGCAGCGCTCAACGACTTTGAAGATCGCCATATTTATGGTGCTCGTCGCATGGTGCCTGTCATATTTTCTTCTCAGGACGATATTGCAACTTTACCTACACAACTTACTGTCCATTGTCACGGTCAACGGAGACACATCGATCTCTTAACTGAGTTCCACTGCATTAAGTGTAAAGGCCTAGGGCATTTTTATAAACGTGTCCTGGACCTTCCTCTTCTTCTGGACCCTCTTCTGGATTGTTGTCTACATCAGTGCCTGTTGATACGCCCCCGTTTGGTTCTCGTGCAGAGCCTGACATGCGTGCTCCTGATTTTACTGGAGCTCACTTTCCTCCTCTCCTTGGTTCTTCAACTTTACCTGCACCGTTTTCACCTCTTTGCTCAATTTCTGAGCAGGACGCTTCTGCTCAGGTGGTGCTTTCTACTTCTCCTGGTGAGGCTCCCTCTAAAGAGGTGGCCATGGTTACCACAGATTCATCGGCAACTGATCTTGATAATTAACGCAATGCTTTAAAACTGCTCCGGACACTTCTGGACTGTTGCATCTTCCTATTACTCCTACTGCAGGTCCCACCAGTGTGGATGACTTGGCCATTCCTGATGAGACTGTTGTTGATTCCAGTGGCCGATACGCAAAACGCACCGTCTTCAAAGCTCCTAGCGCTCCAGCTAAACGTGGACGTCCACGAGTGTATCGCTCTCGCTCATCTTCTAGCACTCGTTCCTCTCCAGCGTCCCCAGGGGGTGTAGCCTTACGGAAAATCCAGAGAAACTCGCAGAGGTAGCGCTCCAAGCGCAATTTGAACAGTTTTGTCAATATACCGTTGTGCTTACTCGACCTTTTACCCATAGACAGCTGTTTCGCCTATTTTTGCTCTTCCGGGATCCATCGTTTGATATGGCGTCTTACTTTTCTCACTCCACTTTTCCTCCGGATGATGTTCATCGTCGGCTGACATGTATAAGAGCTGACCTTGAGGCTCTTTGCAAGATTGACTGTACGTTCCTTTCTTGTTATCGACGGCTCTGTGAAATGGAGGACACCGCTCAACTTTCTGCTTCATTTCTTCGTCATTCCCCTTCTGATGAGTAGGACTTTTCCTGACTTATTACTTGCTCCTGGACTAGTCCTGTGTTTTATAGCTTCTCTGGACTTTCCTTTCCTTCTTATCGGACTTTATAGTATGTCATTGTATGTAATTTATCCCGGATTGCCTCCGGGCCATTTTTGTACGTATGTCATTTTCTGTTCTATATCTGCATCAGTGGTTTTATCTTGTTACATGCATTCATCTGTAGATATTGTCATTTATAGGTTCTTTTTTATGTTTACATCGCCCGAGGTGCGCTTGTATCATCATTTTATGAATAAAATTGTTGAACTCCTCCAGCTCCCGTACATTTCGGGAGGGGAAGGGGTTGGCGCGAACCCACTTTTCCAAGTCGAACCACAAATGTTCGATTCGGTTCATGTCAGGTGAATTTGGAGGCCTAGGCATTGGCAGAAATTCTCCAGTATGTTCCTTAAACCACTCCTTGACGACTCTGGCAGTGTGGCATGGCGCTTTATTCTGTTGGTAATGGCTATCACCAACAGGGAACACAGTTGCCATGAATAAGTGAACTTGGTCCACAACGATGTTCAGATGCCTAAGAGCTATCAGGGATTCTGATACTGGGATAATAGGGTCTAAAGTGTACCAAGAAAGCATCGCCCACAGCACAAGACCGCCGCAGCCGGCCTGTTTCTGCCCAACAATGCATCCAGGTGACATAGCTTCCGTTGGTAATCGGCGTATCCGCGCTCGGAAGTCTGCGTGATGTCCCAACAGTCTCGATTCGTCAGACCAGGCCACTTTCTTCCAATCATCCACGGTCCAATCTCGATTATCATGGGCCCATTTCATTCGTTGTTGGCGATGACGTGCAGTGAGCATAGGGACCTGGCTGGATCTTCGGCTACGCAGGCTCATGCGCAAGAGGCTGCGATGAACTGTGTACTGTGACACATTGCCCTGATCACCACTGTTGTAGCTGCGGGTGATTTGTCACACTGTGGCCCTGCGGTCGCTGTGAACAATGCGCGACAGTCTCCGCTCCCCTCTAGCATCAATGAGCTGCGGTCGACATACAGCGGCACGTGAACAACCCACAAGGCCGCCCCGGTGGCGCAGTGGTCTAAGCGGTGGCCTCTGATCATTCGTCCGAACCGGGTCCGGGTTCGAATCCCGGTGGGGCATGGATATTGTGTTTGTCTTACGGCACTGGCTCTCTCCCTTCCCTGGAACCAGTGACCCTAAATTAGGGACGGGCGACTGCTTATAGCCCATTGAGCTGCTCACGGTGGTCGTTAAACCTCCAATCAAAAAAAAAAAAAAAGCCCGCAAACAAAAGTGGTGCACATGCTGCCGCGAAAATTCTTCTAATTTCGGGCACATTGCTTTTGGTAAAATAATACCCAAATTTGGGATTCAAATACCCAATTAATTGTAATAATTATGTTAATTAATTAACATAATTAATTATTTAATTTCTTGATTGAAGTATTTCGTAATTAGGTGCAATAAATATTATCCCGACCTAAGACGCATAGGGATTCTTTGGTTTCTATTCTTTTTTTTCTTTGCTTTCCCTTCGCGTGGGAAGGAGATCGAAACGCAAACGCTAGGCCAGGTGAAAAATTCCGCACACGAAGCGAAAGCTTATTTTTTATTTCCCGGTATTTGCGAAGCAACAGCACTGCGGATTACATAATGCAACTTTAACTAACAATGGGGCAGCGTTGACTATACGGCGGAAGTCTAAGAAATCTGGTAAGAAGGTAAGGCCAGGCAATAAATGTCACCCAGTCTCGGTGTCGGAGAACATATTTCAGTCCGGGCATACGTGCCTCCGAGCAGGCTTACAGATTTAAAAAGGGTTTTCTCGGATGGTCCGACAATAGAACTCCAAAACGGGGTGATAGTTAGGGCCAAATAAATTTTTAAAGGGCTTAGCTCATTAGCTCAGCAGATGGTCAGCCGGCCCGGAGAACATCTGCTCGAAGTAGCCACTGGCCGGCAGCAACTGAACGGCAGTCCAATTGCGAAAGGGGGCAGAAACCAATGAAGAGGCAAGGGACGTCTTCACGAGGTAGGGACACGCCTCGCAGCATGGCTGCAAGCGAAAGCGAAACTCAAATAAAACGAAAAACCTGGAAAAATTGAGGTGTGTGCGTCGCAGTGTTGTGGTTGCAGTTGAGTTGCTTTTCGACGTCGGCGGTTGGCAAGAAATGCCTAGCTGTACGTGGGTCAAGAAGTCGGACTGCACTGAGTCCGGAGGTTAGGTGCCCCTGGAAAATACAGAAGCATCTGTTGAGAGCTACCGGCTGCGTTTTATCCCCGGAGGATACCAGCCAAAGACCACGACCGCAAGAAGACCCGCGCCTTCCTCAACCGCCGGATCGGTGTAGCACAGCAGACGTTTTTTAGGGTAAAACATCATCTAAATACACTGAAGAGCAATTGAATTAGAGAAAGCTGGTGTTATGCAAATGTGACGCTGTGGGTGGCCCTGTAAACGGAAACGACATGACGTATGCAGCGATCCGACAATATAAGGAGTGATGCGACGAGAATCAGTAAGAGTCGGGCGCAGTATGGGTAAGACGGCAAATTGTCGGTACCCGACGAATGGGACACTTCATCTCAGAAGTCGTGCAGGCACTGGGATTTTCACGAGCCACTGTGTCACGGGTGCACCGTGAGTACATCGAATCCGGCAAAACCATCCCTGCAAGGGCCAACTGCCGTGGACAACAGCGTGCGGATGAGCGGGGTCATCGTCGGCTAGCTCGCATTGTAACAGCGGATAGACGGGCCACAGTGCAAAAAATCACTGGGCAATTTAACGCTGTATGCACAAAAACGTGTGAGCAGCCACACCATCCAGAACCATCTCCTCGCTGTGGGGTACAGAAGCCATCGTCCCACTAGGGTACCGCTGTTGACCGCACATCACAGGGTGCAAAGATTAGCATGGGCGCGGGAACATCGCCACTGGACCCTAGACATGTGGAAAAATGTTGCCTGGACTGATGAGTCGAAATTCACGTTGGTGCATGCAGATGGCAGGATACGAGTACGGCGCAAACCACATGAAGCGACGGATCCTTCTTGTCAGCAGGGTACTCTTCAAGCTGGTTAGGGTGGCATTCTCGTCTGGGGACTGTTTACGTGGACTGAAATGGGACCCCTGGTACGTGTGACATCGTCCCTCACAGGTCAACGTTACCGGAATATAATGGACGACCATTTGCTCCTGTTTTTGCGTCTTCAACATCCCACTGGGGACCTCGTCCTGCAACAAGACAATGCACCGTACCATCGCTCCCGAATTGTATCCGAATGGTTGGATGAACACTCCACCGACGTGAGCTCGGTTCCTTGGCTAGCTAGGTCCCCTGACCTCAATCCCATCGAGCACATCTGTGATGCCATCGAGAGAGATGTTCGAGGCTCTGATCCCCCTCCATCAAATCTTCGTGAACTGTGGGAGCTTGTTCAGGGGTCGTGGATCCGTATGGCTTCCCAACGCTTCCGGTGTCTTGTCGAGTCCATGCCGATCGCCGCCGTCATGAGGGCAAAAGGTGGTGCTACACGTTACTAGACAGGTATCTCTAATTCAATTGCTCTATAGTGTATTTCAATCTCTTGCATGTTGAGTATTCATTGAAAGTTTAAAAATGAAATATTATTGCTCACCTCGTAATAGTTGGATTGATAAGGACGTTTGTAGTTCTATAATTCTTAGGCTAAACCATAACTTCTTTTTGTAGAGATGCCTTATTATAGCTTAATCTGGCCCCACTATTAAATTGTGCATAAATTAAGAAATATACAAAAAAAAAATTTTATATTTGTTTCTTTAAACAACGTGTTTTTCTTCTCGCTGCTGTGCAAATGAGTACGAGTGTCGGTGTTCTGGTTTAATTTAAAGTAATAGTTTTGTTTCTTCGGAAATAACACGATTCAAGCATGAGACCGAAATGTTAGCTTTTAAATTGAATGTCTTTGCGGCATATGAGTTCTTGCGACAACCTCGTACCAGCTCGTATGAAACACAACACTTTCAAGTTCCAACGATGAGACTGGGTCGCCTATATTAGGAAACCCAATGTCATTGTTGCCATCTAGTCGATCGAAAATCATTAACAAAATTTATGATCTCAAGTTCCCCAACGGGGCTTGGCGCGGTAATACACAGATGGCCAAACGACAAACCGTTTGGCCATCTGTGCACCATCTGTGCAGCACTTTTGATACATACTCACTACAGCGGCACGTGAACAACTCACAAGCTGCGCAGTTTCCGAGATTGTGGTTCCGATGCGCCGAGGCATCACAATTTGTCCTTTATCAAACCCCGATACATCGGCAGCTTTTCCTATTCTGATTCCGAACACTCTACTAACCGAAAGCCAGTCCTCGGGTTGTATATGAACTTCACCTGCACCACCGTTCGGTCTCCAGGCGCGCGCATTTCTCAATGCTTTGGTGGTCATAATGTAATGGATCATAGGTGTAATTTTCAAGTATAATGAATAAAGTCCTCCGCTGGACGTGTAGTGCAGGGAAGCTTACGTTAAGTCACGTTAGGGTTATCGGAAGGTTACTTGACGTAGCTAAAGTGTACCTAATCTTCAAAGTGCTAGAGTTTGTTTAGGTAAGACCAAGAAATTCATTGAATATGGAACTTCTTTTTACTCAGCGTTCCTCATTATCTTGAATATCAGTACTATAACTTCGGTTTTAGTACATTAGTACCTTGAAGGCTCCTTATTAGAGCGGTAAACACAATATACCCTGGACTTAATGGAGACACTTAATGAAAGAGACTTAACGGCCAGACAGAGGTCTGACAATAATATGAACTGAGAAAGCGTACTCACTTTAAACCTTTTATTGGAGAGCTCCTGGTATTATCAAACACACACTCAACAAATCACACGACTACTGAATATCCGAACTTTCGTAGAATCGCATAACAATAATTAAGAAGAACCTATCACATAAAACGAAGCTGCTTGGTATAGTTGAGCACGCCTATATATACTGCATACCACCACGTCATGACTTACACTCGTTGCCACATATCATTTAGCGGGAGAAATAACATCTCGTTAAGTGAGAAGATAATTTGCATAGGAAAATAAAATAACAAGAGATAGTAAAATCAAAAGGAAACTGAATCTAGAGTATACGTTACATCATCTCCCCTTAATTTTTTTTTTTTTTTTGGTGGCAGCAGTATGTACAACTTCAAACTTGGCATAACAAATTCAGTAAACCTGTGTCCGCAGCTATTGTCGTCTGTGAAGCAGGAAACACTTTTTATACGTGTACAGAACAAACCTGCATCGGCATACCTTATTTTTATTCTGCCTAGCAGGAATCACTTTTTTGATTTCATTTTACGTCCTCATATTATCGTTGATTACAAACCAACTGTATCAGCAGCGAAGATTGCCTGTAGCTGCCTAACAGTAACAATTTTCACTATTATTCCCCTAAGCACATATATATAAAAAAAAATTGGATTAGTAGACGGACATAGAAGATATATATAAAAAAAAACATATATACACAAAAAGAATGCGTAGGCCCACACTAAAAAAAAATTCTGTCATGCCAACTGGTCGTGCAGGAAAAACAACATAATGAGAAAATAACCAGTCCACGAGAACTTACTTATCTCGAGGACGCATAAAAAACCCTAGTACGATATCGTTTTCCAGGCCTAATCGGACTGGTAAATTCTGGTGGCGTCGATCTTTTCTGCGACTTGAATGGATCTGGAACATCTGTAGTCTGTCGGTCAAGAAATCCCTGCGGCTGACAGGAACGGTCAGGAACGGCTGAAGTCTGTCGGTCAGGAACGGCTGAAGTCTGTCGGTCAGGAACGGCTGAAGTCTGTCGGTCAGGAACGGCTGAAGTCTGTCGGTCAGGAAATCCCTGCGTCTGACAGGAACGGTCAGGAAATCCCTGCGTCTGACAGGAACGGTCAGGAAATCCCTGCGTCTGACAGGAACGGGCTCCCCCAGACTTTCGATATGTTGTCCCTTTGTGCTGGGGCCCGTGTTGTCCTTCCAGCATTCTTTTGAAGGGACGTGGCTCCGGCCACATCGCTTGTTTTCGCTTTATACCTCTTGGCATGACAGTAGAAGCAGGCATCGGCCCTGTTTGCCCTGAGTGTAAGTTCCAGGGGCGAAACCCGGGCGGATGCAAGGATCTCTGCCTTCGTCGCTGTTGCGGCGAAGCAGATTGGGGAGACAAGTTGCGTTTTCGACCAGCTTTTGGTGTTGCTGGACGGTTTGTAATTTGTGTCTGACGTTTAGGAATCGTCAAACTATTGTCTATATCTGATAAATCAGAAATATGTGATGACTCTGCGTCGCTGCTGTAAGTTAGTGGTCGTGCAGGGCGATGTTTATTTCTGCCTATAGGAATACTCTCTGACGAGGTATTCAAGGAAGTAGGAGCTTGTGTTGGTGCAGAGTTATTAGGGAATGGTGCAGCAATAGTCTCGGCAATGGTTGGAGGGAAAGGAATAATACTAGAATTTGAAGAACTGGATTCGAGCCTTCGTCTTATGGTAGAATCAGGTTGCGTTCTTGGACACCAGTCTTGTGGAGGGGAGGGTGAAGAAAAAATCACTGGAGATTCTTCAAAAAGGTTTGTCGGTTCGTCCAAAATTTCTGGAGGTTGATCGTGTGATATAGACTCGTGAGTCTGTGGAACAGAAGGTTGAGTAGGGTTGATTATAAAATCGATATTTCGTTCATGATACTTGCGACACTGAGCAACGTGTACGTATTGAAATTGATTGTCAGGTTTTTCAAAGATAATGTTATTTTCAAACACATTTGCCACCCGATATGGACCTTCGTAGCTGGGTGCAAATTTCTTTACTAAAGTATGAGAAACAGAAGACTGGAAGTGTGTCTCTACGATAGTTAGATCTCCAACGAGAAGATCTGGTTCCCTACGCCTAGTATTATAGTATCTTGCTTGAGCCGCTTGTGCTCCTATCATTGCAACACGAGCTTCCTCTGCCATGATTCGTACTGACTGCGGAGTTGGTCGCTGGTTTAGTTCGTCGATAATCCCCGTTAAATTTTCAAAAGGGGTCTTAATTTTTCGACCCAAAAAACGTTCTGCGGGAGTAAACTTAGTAGATTCGTGAAGAGACGAGCGGAGGGCGAACGAAAAAAGCTCAAGATGTTCGTCCCACCGCTCGTGATGATCCATGACAAATGTAGCGATCATTTTAACTAGCGTGCGGTTTACTCGTTCCGCGGGATTAGTCTGGGGATGATATGGGGAAATGAATTTATGCTTTATGTGTAGTCTCGCACACATTCTTTCAAAAATGTCAGAAATAAATTGGGGACCATTATTCGAAACTACTTGATTAGGTGCACCATATCTAGAGAATACTTCATTAATTAATACATTACAAATAACTTCCACCGTAGCGGCTTTAATGGGAAAAACTTCGACCCATTTATTGAAATTATCAGTTAATAATGAAACGTAACGAGCTTTGTTTTTAACAGATAAATGATAAGGTCCCAATAAATCTATTGAAATAATGTCAAAAACATGAGAACTTGAACTAGATTTCAAGTGACCGGCCGGTCTTACATTACGGTAATTATAAATCTGACGCAAGTGACATGATTGAACGTATGCGAGCACACTTTGGTACATGCCAGGCCAATAGGCAACATCCCGCAATTTACAACGGGTCTTGCGAATACCTAAATGGCCTGCAATAGGTTTGTCATGAAATTCGTTTAAAAGGGCCATTCTAAGGGTTCGCGGAATACATGGGCGAAACTCTGCCCTAGTAGTCCTAGATTTCGTATAGTTAAGAAGACCCTCTATGACTTCAAAATGCTGTGACCTCCCAGCCAGAGAAGGGTCACTTTGAAGTGGTGAACCCGCAAGCAAAAAATTATAGATATCCCCAAAATCTGGATCATTTACTAATTCTGCCATTATCTGCTCTCTGGATGTTATATCAGCTATTAAAAGTAAAGGCTGACATCCAGGAGTAGTTTCTGTGGGAACCCCACTAATCGGGACGCGAGACAATGCATCCGGTAATTGATTCTTATGACCTGGCTGGTATGAAATGTTGATATTGCTCTCTTGTAACTTAAGAGCCCACTTCATAAGTCTTTGAGAGAGGTGCTTAGTAGAATTCAAATACTGAAGGGCAGAATGATCCGTAATTATATTAACTGTCAATTCGTTGAGATAACATTGAAGTTTGTCAAGAGCATACACTACAGCAAGACATTCGCGTTCCGTAGCTGAATAATTGCGTTCAGCTTTGGCTAAAGTACGGGACGCAAAAAGCTATTGGATGCCCAGCTTGTGACAAAACGCAACCAAGACCAACTCCGGATGCGTCAGCGTAAATATCAAATTCCTTAGTATGATCTGGGAAAGCTAATACAGGAGGCTGAGTCAACGCAGATTTTAGTGCTTCAAACGCTGCGTTAGCCTCAGGTGTCCAAACAAACTTCTTGTATTTACGTTTCAAAGCATACAATGACTCACAGATTGTAGCATAAGCGGGGTCGAACTGCTGATACCATCCGGTTATTCCCAGAAAGCGTGATAGTTCTTTGGCTGTTTTTGGCCGTGGAAAGTCAACTATAGGCCTGATTAATTCATCATCCGTAAATAAGCCGTGGGGAGTGACTTTCAACCCCAGATATACAATCTCGTCCCTCGCTATCTAGCATTTACTAGGTTTCAATGTCAAGCCAGCATTGTATATGAGTTGGAACACCTGTTTGAGCAGAGAAAGGTGCTCGTCAAAAGTCTCGGATGTAATAATAATGTCATCCAAATATACATGCACATGGGGACCTAGAACAGGTCTGAGAACCGTATCCATAAGCTTTTGGAAAGTAGCAGGTGCAGAGGCTAGTCCAAAGGGCATACGCAGGTATTCATAAGCCCCAAAAGGAGTCACAAAGCCTGTTTTATCGACGGAGTCTGGATGTACCGCAACCTGCCAATATCCACTCGCCAAATCCAAGGTTGACATCCATTTAGTTGACGATAGGTCATGCAAAATATGCGACATGACAGGTAGTGGATAATTTATCGCTTTCGTGACTTGGTTTAGATTGCGCAAATCTGTCACGAAACGAAATTCGTTGGGTTGTTTCTTTGGAACAAGAAAAGCACGTGCGGCCCAGGCGCTTGTTGATTCCCTTATTATGCCCTGTTTAATCATCTCGGAAATTTGACGTTGCATTTCCTGTTTTTTATAGGGAGCACAAGGGTAAGGTTTCGTCGCTATCGGTTTCGAACCATCAGTGTCAATGACGTGATAAACCACCTGTGTGAAACCAGGTTGGTCGGAAAATAAACCAGGTCTTTCATGCAAAAGTAGAGAAAGCTGGTTTCGTTGCCTCTCATTCAGTTGTTTACTCAGTAACAAATTCGTTATGTCTATAGGATCTTTAGGAATCACTTCGACAGGTGCCGGAAAGGAAAATAACATGTTGTTCGAAATTCATAGTAACTTTAAAAGTATTTATAAAATCTATGCCCATTAGACATTTAACAGGTAGGTCGTCTATGAGCAGGAAAGAATGCGTAAAACGAGCCTTTCCCAGCCCTAGAGATAATGTGACAGTTCCTGTGATACTGAATATTTCGTTATTTGCACCTCGCAAATACTGCGTCGCAGGCTGGACGTGTATTGCAGGAAAACTTTCAGTGCAAAACCTCGTATTTAGGGCTGATATTTCAGAACCAGTATGGAACTTTGTCTCAACAATAATATCTTCAATTGTCAATAACACATCAGGCAACTGAGAAGTTTGGACAGTCAAGAATACTATTTTAGGGTCAGAATTCTTGGTATCAGGAAGCAGTACCGACCCTTGGTCTACTTCCTTTGGAAGTTTAAAGGATTCCTGGTTGTATTATCATGCGGTCTGAAACCTCGGCCCTGCCGGGTATCGGGAAAGTTTTCACGCTTAGGAAAACTTTGTGAAAACTGCTGCGGGAACTCCGCATGTCTGTTGAAATTTCCATTTCTATTACTTCTTCCCTCAGCACGGGCAGAAAAATCATTATTGCCCTGAGCATAAAAACGTTCCGAATTCTGCTGATTGGAACGGGGTCGAGCATACTGTGCATTTGTACTGTACCCAGAAAATTGTTTAGAAACTAGCGGTTGGTGGACCACTCGTCTATGCGGTGGTACGCATGATGCTTGGACTTGCACCTGTGTACGCTCGTGTTGAAAGTCATTAGGCCCATTATGCTGCTGAGGATTTTCGTGATAAGCCTCCCGGGGTACCCGAGCATGTTGAGTTGGACCATGTTTTCCGTGTCGCTCCTCACACGTTCGTATGAGGCGAGGGTATTCGTGAATTGTAGCAGGGTGTCGGACCTCAAGAAAATCCTGTAGAAATGGAACGAGCTGTTGCAATAGGGTGTCCAACATGTCGACATGACTAGCATGTGGATCCCATAATTTATACAAGCGTGTTGTTTCTAAAGCAAACGCAACAGGGCTATCGTTGGGTCTTTGCTTACGAGAAAAAGTTGTTGTGCAAGGCCAGCTCGACTGAGGAGGAAAGGAAAGACGTCCAAAAATTCCGCTCGGAAATTCTCATAACGAGAATCCGGGTTCAATACTCTCCACTGCCGATACCAGGTCTTAGCGGTATCTTTCAAGCAAGTGCCTGCTATTTGCACTTTGCAATCTTGAGGAATATTGTGTAAGTCGAAATGATCCTCCAAATCCTCGAGAAATTTCAAGGACCCCTCCAAACCATTGAAAGTAATTGTTCCCTCATGCGGCACAAAATGTGCAAGCATTTTGCTTCCGTGAGAGGATTGAAATACCTCATGTACGACCCGCGACTCAGAGTGATATGAAGCTGGTGAATGACGAAATTGTGAGGAATGCCTGGGTACTTGCAAATCATTGACATCAAAGTTAGACCCACAGGCTTCTTGCAGATTGTCGAAAATAACCCCACCTCCACCGAAACTTGATTCAGGTTGAAATAGTGAAGTTTTCTCAGGTAATGAAGACATAGTCAATAGGTGTCAGTACCTCGTGTTCAAGAAATGTTCGGGCGCCAATTATAATGAATAAAGTCCTCCGCTGGACGTGTAGTGCAGGGAAGCTTACGTTAAGTCACGTTAGGGTTATTGGAAGGTTACTTGACGTAGCTAAAGTGTACCTAATCTTCAAAGTGCTAGAGTTTGTTTAGGTAAGACCAAGAAATTCATTGAATATGGAACTTCTTTTTACTCAGCGTTCCTCATTATCTTGAATATCAGTACTATAACTTCGGTTTTAGTACATTAGTACCTTGAAGGCTCCTTATTAGAGCGGTAAACACAATATACCCTGGACTTAATGGAGACACTTAATGAAAGAGACTTAACGGCCAGACAGAGGTCTGACAATAATATGAACTGAGAAAGCGTACTCACTTTAAACCTTTTATTGGAGAGCTCCTGGTATTATCAAACACACACTCAACAAATCACACGACTACTGAATATCCGAACTTTCGTAGAATCGCATAACAATAATTAAGAAGAACCTATCACATAAAACGAAGCTGCTTGGTATAGTTGTGCGCGCCTATATATACTGCATACCACCACGTCATGACTTACACTCGTTGCCACATATCATTTAGCGGGAGAAATAACATCTCGTTAAATGAGAAGATAATTTGCATAGGAAAATAAAATAACAAGAGATAGTAAAATCAAAAGGAAACTGAATCTAGAGTATACGTTACACAAGATGGCAGTGAACGATGCTGTTACGTGTCCGCAAGCTCTTGTTTTATGTTCAAAAGGTAGTGCATGTAGAATGACGCAAAGGAACAGTTAGTCACTTAGGTCAACACTCACATTTAAATGGACTGTAGGAATTTATTTTAATTACACTGATCAGACATTGATGATGGTCAAACACTCTGGTTGTTTACATCTTTTCGCGATTTGGCTGAGTTAAAATTGTAGTTACCTTAAGTTTGAAGGTGTGTGCTTCATTTTTGTTACCCTCCCAAGCCGGTGATTGCCTTATTTTCATTATTATCTTCTTGTTTAATTTTGACCAGGCTGGTCGATTCTTCAGCACGTATCCGCCATTAAACATGACGTTTTCCGATGTGAACGCGGCCCAGATTCACTCTTCCGGATTTCCCAGCACATATTTTCCCTCTTGCACCGCTGCCGTGCTGCCCTCAAGTGACGCACCTGCTCTTGGAGGTGCCGCATTGAACTCACCTCGTTGTGCTACTTCTACACTCCCTACCTCTAGCGATGATATTATGATACTACCGATTACGGTACGACTCCTCACTCCCCGTTTCGCACTTCTTCTATTGCGTATTCTGCAGCTGCTGCTTCGGCTTCAGCCGCGCCTGCTTCTAAGTTCACCTCAACGGGCATTGCAGCCTCACGCCCACTGTGCTGGAAACGAACTCACTCTTACCGTGCCTGAGCACTCACCAGCTGGTACGTCTTTTACATCCATGTGTGTGTAGCTTTGAATCCCTACAGAATACACCTCTTAAGGTGTATTCCACCTCCTTGAAAAGCATGTTTAATCCTACGGCGATTTTACACATGTCTCGGCGTGCCCAGTCTGTCATCGTTTATTTCACAAGCAGCGTATGCTGAATCTGTTCTAAAAACGGGCCTCACAATAGATGCACATCATCTGCAACCTGAGCCTGTCGCACAGCACCCTGTAACGGTTGCTGTTCATCCCGTCCCGCCGGAGGTGTCTAACGTGATGTTGCATGCCGCGCTTTCAACCATTGGACGTGTCGTTGGCACGATTTCCATTCACTCAGCTGATCCACGTGAGGAAGATGACCGCTCAATTCAAGGCTCCCGTCGCATCGCCCGGGTTTTCTTCCCATGAGAGGCTCACATCGCTAACTGCCCCTCCGTTCTCACTGTACGATGTGGCGATTAGGTTTGCTGGATAGATGTTCTCACTACTCATCACTGTTAATCCTGCAAGGCTTATGGACACCACAGCGATGTGTGCCATCGTTTTTCCTCTACTCCTAGTGATCCTCCACGTTCGCTTGTGCCTCCTTCTACTTCGACGGCACCTGCATCTTCAAAGGCTACTCCACCACTTCCACCAGTTTCACCGAACACTCATTCTGATATAATGCTGGCAGATAGGAACTTTCCTCCTCTGGTAACAGTTACTCCTCCGCTATTGATTCCGTTTCACCGACGACCTTCAAGAAACCTCTGATTGTGATACTCTTGGTGCTAGCACTTAGGCTGTATGCTCTAGTACGGGCGAATCTACCGTGATTGACGGCGCCCTCACTGATGAAGGACCCCGGCCTAGTCCAGAGAAACGCACCACCCCCAAGCCTCCTAGACAACGTACTAGAAGAGGTTGTCATCCTATTGCCACACACCACTCGACTTCCCTACCTCGCATGTCTCCTACTCACTACAAAGACTATGACACACCATCAATCTCCTCTTTGCCTGAATACTGCATCCCAGCCGATGCCTACTTCTCTTTTGTTGATGGTTCCGGTGTTCCAGAATCACCCCTCACACACTAAGAGTTTTTCGACCTTCTGTGTGCTCCACAAAAACCACACTTCAATACCTATTTTGTTGAAGACCACCAAACTTCTTTTCCAAGCATCCGCATGCAAATTAATGGCTTCCGTGACTTCTTTGTTTCTCTTGCCATGACCAATAAAAATCTCCTTCCCCGTGTCAAGTACATTGATCGACGGATAAGGCATATCTGTTCCGCCGCTACCCGTTCTAACACCGCGACGACAGATCTTCCAATTCAAGGTCGCAACACTTAACTGCCGAGGGTTTGCTACCCCTGGAGATAATGCATTAGTCCATGAAGGTTTATCTCCGTTAGATTCTGATATCCTCTTGTTACAGGAATCCAACTGCACATTCTCCACACCTTTTACCACATGGCGCGCGGCCACGCCAGTTTCATCACGCCTACCGCCTTTCTCGCTGCGGTGGCTTAGCCATCGGCAAATATTATCGTCTCCAAGGCCTTGCTTCATCTCTTCGTGTCACCAATGTATACCAGAATCTTTTGCAACATCTCACCTTTCGCCTAGATCGTGTCGATTACCATATTTTCAACATTTATTTTCCTGGTGATGTCACTCTATTTAAGCATCTTGTCTCACATCTCCGGTCCTCTCTTGCTTCAATCCCACCAAGTGCCTTCACCATCCTTGGAGGTGATTTACAACTGTACTTTACAGCCCACCCTGGATCGCCACACCGGGAAAATGCCGTTATCACTACACAACACTCCTTTCTCAACTCATTGCTGATTTTCATCTAGTCGACACGTTCAGGCACCTGCATCCACAGGAGGTCTCTTATACCTGGCGCTCAGCGTCATCAGCGACTACACAGACTGCCCGTTTAGACCGGTTCTATGTGTCTTCAAACTTACTCCCCGCAGTCTCTGGCACTATTCATTCTCCGACGGTCCCCTCGGACCACAGTGCAGTCCTCCTTTCAGTCTGCACCTCACCACATCCCTCCAAGTCTCGACGTTTATTGACATTTGATGATACCCTACTACATAACCCTGACTTTTGTGCATCCGTTCGGGACTTTCTCGCCAGTCGCCAATCTCTCTTATCATCAACCACTTGTGCGCTAACTTGGTGGCTACGCATTGCGAGTGACCTTCAGTTGTTTGTTCGTCAACGTGCCTTTATAGTTCTCACTCTTCGTTCGATGCTAATTGAAAACGTACGGCACATGGTCTCACTGCCCTCAATGACCGACCCACTCTACCTGATGTATCAGGCAGAGCTCCACTCTCTTATTACCGCTTGTCCAGCAGGCTATTAGTCGAATGCGTCTCTTTCATGTATTACCATCTGCTAATTCCTACATATATCTATCTCACCTGGAGTAATCACGCCCCACATCTGCCTTTCTCCGCCATCTTCGCCTACCAGACTGCTCAGTCACTTCTGACTCATCTATTATCTGTGACAGGACTCATCTATTTTTCACAGATAAGTTCAGTGCGGTACCGCAGTGCTCCTTCTGCTTCCACATCTTCTCTCCTGTCCTATCTTCCTCAGATCCCTGCTCATCTTTGCTCTTTGCTTCTCTCCTCTTTTTCACCACGTGAACTTAATGATGCCTTTGCTTTTTAAACGCTCATGCTGCTCCAAGACCCGATGGCATTCCTTTGTTATTCTATCGGGCCTTTCTTCTTCTTTCTCTCTTACCTTTTCTCACAAGGGAAACTATCGGACCTCCCGACGACAATCGTCACGGAACGTTCTGTGGTGGACAAGCATGACACCAAATTAACAAGTTGGAAGAACGGCATTTCACAAACGCCCGCAGCTCCTAAAACATGGCTGATAAAAATGGGATGCCCACCTGTAATGTATGCAGCCATAAAGTGTCAAACAACATGTAAATGTGGGTTTGATGTGATTAGGTGATACTGCGCATGCCTAGAAGGTGTCCTGCGTTGTGTATGTCAGTGACTGTTAAACGTGAGTAGCGTGAGACTGCACACGGTCCTGTTCGTATGTATACAAATGTTGTGTTGTGTGTTTTAAAAAAATGGCTTGTAATCCTCATGCTGTAGTACAGATACTGGTGAACGAGGTGACGCAGAAATACCATGTGGACGGTACTTGTCCACCACAGAACGTTCCGTGACGATTGTCGTCGGGAGGTCCGATAGTTTCCCTTGTCAGTGCTTACTTCTACTGCTCTACCACTTGAGTTTACCGTTGCACATATCATCCTCATCCTCAAAAAGGGCGACCCTCTCGACATGGCAAACTGGCGCCCCATCTCTCTCCTTAACCTCGACTCTAAATTTTTCACTAAGCTCCTCTCCCGTCGCCTAAACTCTGATCTTCCTTTTCTCGTTTCTCCCGACCAGACCTATACCGTCCCTGGCTGCTCTATCTCCACTAACGCCTTTCTTCTCCTTCATCTAATTTCTATTACCAGCCACCGTTCTGAACCCCTTGCTCTTTTAAATCTCGCCCAACGCTCTACATTTGACAATATCTCTCACTCTTTTCTGTTCGACACTCTTCTCTTTTTTTAGCTTTCCTCAACCCTTCGCTACTCTTCTCTTTGCTCTCTATTGGGGGCGCCGATTTCGATGTCCGGACGGCCTCCTTTTTGACTGCACCGATTGCCTTCCGTCGTGGCATTCACCAGGGCTGTCCGCTCTCTGGGCAGCTCTTCGCTTTAGCATTTGAGCCATTCCTGATTGCAGCTAAGAACACCCTTCTCGATGGCCTTCCTCTGACATTGCCAGCACCCGACATCCCGCTGCTATGTATAACGCCTATGCAGATGATGTCACCTTCTGCCTCCGTGATGACGCACAGTTTGATAGCTTGCTCCAGACTTACCACCTTTATGCTGAAACGTTAATTCTTACCACCTTTACGCAGAAACATTAATTGCCAAACGTTAATTTGTTCGAAAATTTGTTCAATTCGTTGAAATTTTAATTGAACAAAATTAAGTCGTTGAAATTTTGTTCAATTTGACTTATTCTTGTCGTCATCCTAACATCTGATGTTAACTGAACACAGCGAACGGCACCGGGCTTTGGTGCGGATCATGCTGCAATAGGCCGGATATTCCTTGGGGGGGGGGTCTCCTGGTCATCTACAACACAGAAGTTCCTCGGAGCTCATCTGGGATTTCCCCGTGATGCTGCCTCGCTAACATGGTCTACACTTCTGCCCCGTCTACAACGGACTGCTGCCTTCTGGAGATGAACCCATTTCTGCTCATCGTATCCTCAAAGTGCTGCCGTCACCCGAACATACATTGTCTCGCTGTGCATGTACTCATGGTCTTCTACAGCCTACACATCACAACGCTTTACTGAAATCTCCCGCCTTGCATCCTCCGTCGTTTGGTCTTCACACCACTGGATTGCTGCCTCCACTCTGCGCCTACGAGTACCTACCACGATGGGCGGCATCAATCTCCCCGATGTGCACGTCTTATACAAAGCTCACCGTGTTGTCTCCTTCATCCGTCTTGTCATCACTACCGTTCCATCTGTCACAGCATCTCTTAACGTTATCATATTGCTTCGTGCTCCTTCCTTATCATTTCTTGTCTTCCTCCGAATCTCCGAATGGATTCTTACTATGTTCTTCCCTCCAGTCTACGGCCAATCCTTTCTGAAGCTCTTGCTCTCTTCCGCTCTCTCCCTCTTCTCCGTGCAACTTCTACTACTATACTTGATCTTCTAGCTGAATCACTCTTCTTCTCCACACTCATCCACCCTCCTGACCAGCCTTTCTTCTTCTTTCCTTCTTGGCTTCGCGCCGGGACTCTAACGGTTCGAGACCTAAGTAACCCTAACTTTTCCTGGAAACCCCATACTTCTGTCTTTACGGCTACTTCTATTTCCTCCTCTCTTGCTAACGACTATGTTCTTCTCCGTTCCTCTCTCCTCTCTCTCTCTCTCTTTCCTTCTCTCGTTTCCACCACTGGTCTGACATCTGTCCCCGCTGCTTCACTACCGCTTACCTTTTTCCTCTACCTTCGGGGTGAGTCTTTCCCTGTCATCTCTGTCTCAACTAAACTTCTGTATCGCCTCCTTTGCGCCCTTCTCACTTTAGCTCACCCTATCCCCTCTGTGCCTCCTTCTCTTGTTCCTGCCATTTGGTCTGCCTCTCTCTCTCTCCGCTTTCCTCCCCCCTTGAATATAACACGCACTGGCGATTCCTTCATCACCGTCTACCTGTTCCCTCTACTCTCACTTGAATGACTTTGCTCTCTTCTCTTCTTTGCCTCTTTTGCTCACAGCACGCAGACGACGATCATATTTACCCAAACGTCTGTGCTATTTGTGCCAACTAAATACACCAACAATAACAGAATGCTGTCTAGACACGGTACCAAGCAATGGAGATAATTGCTAAATTAAAAGATGAACTTGTATTTACAATCTAAAACCATATATACACACGCAAGATCTTTCGGACCCACTATGGGTCCATCATCAGGTACCGCAGAGGGGTGGTTCCGAGATTATATAGCCGGACAAAACAACCCACAATGCAACGGCATTGAGGCGCCACTCATGTCCACGCATGCGCACTTGTTAGAAAATATAAACATGCAAATTTCCAAAAGTACAAGAAACACGATTACGGATTATGATGAAATATACAATGTTGTGAAATAAAATGTCTCCATGATGAGGGTGGTGTCGACAGTATTTCATCATTACAACACTGGTTAGCAAATAGAGCTATGTACAAGCTTTCAGTGAATAATAAGCCAGTCTTAGTTGTAGGTGTTGCTAAGATCTTGGTGCTGTTCCAGTCCGGAATGTGTTGTCCTTGTTTAACTAGTCGGGATAAAGCGGTGGTACCCGATCCAGACCAGACATTGTACTTCTGTTCAGAAATACGGGTAGCAACAGTCCGAATCGTTGATCCTACGTAATTGGTGTCTTGTATATCAGGGTCAGTAGCTTTTAATGGAATGGAATAGATACCGTGCCTTTGGAACGTATTAACCCTATCCTGATCCCTCCTAATCAAGGAAAATAATGTATGAGTCTGTATACCAAAGGTTATGTTCTGCCTGTGGCAAGCCTGTTTCAAAATATATATAACTTCAGGAACATAGTCAATAGAACCGATGTATTTAACAGTCTCCTCATTTCCTCGTAAAGAGGGGTAAGTGGATCGTTCGCATCTACGAAGTTGCCTTACCACAAAATCCTGTGGGTATCCGAACCGGGAGGCCAAATCAAAAATAAATCGAATCTCTTTACTGCGATTTCTAGCAGAAGAAGAGTGTGAGTACGCCCTGCGAAACAGAAAAGATAATGCTTCAGTCTTATGTTGATACGGGTTGGCTGAGTCAAATGGAATCAGTGTAGGGGGTGCAGAAGGTTTTCGATAGACGGGAAATGAAAAGGAATGGTTGGAGGTGTTACGTGTTAAACAGAAATCCAAAAAAGATAACGTTCCCTGAGTCTCAAGTTCAATTGTAAATTTAATGGTGGGGGAATGGGTGGAAAGCAAATCAGCGAAATCCTGGAGGGCGGGAACTGAGTGAGGACAGATAACCAACACATCATCGACATATCCTAAAAATAAGAGTGGCTTTAAAGGGCACTGCTCAATCCCTTGGTTTTCCAGTTGCTGTAAGACTATTTCGTCTAACAAAGCCAAAAGCGGTGAACCCATAGGTGTGCCGGCTTTTTGTTGGTAGATAACGTCATTAAAACGAAAGTATGTCCGCCGGGCTATTAGTTTTAAAGAGTCTATAATGGCAACAGCTTCAGTAGGAGTAACACCTAAAATGGGAAGCTTTTCTTCGATAAGGGAGTGAGCTAAGTTAAGCGTAACATTAGGAAATAAAGAGACCACGTCCAATGACGCTAGGATAAACGGTGAATCCCAAGAGTCAAATGACTTAATTTTGGCGAGGGCTTGAGAAGAACTGTGGATAGAAAACTTGGAATTACTGATTAAAGGTTTAAGGAAACTAGTTAATGCTTTTCCAAGGGGGCGCGTGGGGTTAGCATAACCCGAAACCAATAGGCAAACAGGGTGGCCCTCCTTATGCAATTTGACCTTGCCAAATAATTTAGGGATCCTAGGGCCATTGGGTGGATGCATACATTTAGAAATGTTAGTTGGTAAAAAACCCTGGTTTTTCAATTTACTGAGAGCTACTATAGTTGCAGAAGTTGGGTCAAATCGGGTTACTTCATGTGGTATTTTGTCAATGGCCTCGATAACCCTTTGGCTGTAATCTACGTGATTCATTAGTATGATTTGCTGTGATTTATCAGTCGAAGTCACAGCCAAAGAAGAGTCGCGTGACAAAAGCAGCAATTTTTCTCGTTCATATTGCAATGTTCTGTGTTGCTCGGTTAGCAGAGCCTTCTCAGATTGTGCCATTACATGAGTAATTTTGTAACGAGTTGGTTCCTGTTCCTCGTGTGGTAACCTTCGTATAATGTTTTCAGTTTGAGAAATCAGCTTGATCTTGTCTTGTTTAAAGACATGATAGCAATATTTATAACCACGAGAAAGAGCAGTAACTTGAATGTCGTTAACAGACCTTGTACTGAGTTTCACAAAACCGGCTTGTGTCGTTGAGCTTGTTGTCGGTATGAATCTTGAAGGATCGTGCATACCATCGGTCTTTCTAGCCATTAGAGCGCAAAGTTTTTTAATATGTCCTTGTTATAACCGGTCGATATCGGACAAGCAAATAGCTGAGTGAACAGTCATGATTTTATCCAAGATAATAGGGTGTGCTAGTCTCGTAAGCCAAGAATAGGCAGTATATGACTTTCTGTTAAGGAAGTCAATAAGACATCGTTTACTGCGAATAACATTTAATAAACGCTTATGCTCAGCGATGGATAATATTCGTTCGTCCTTTGCTGAGATAGCACTCCTATTAATAGTCAAAAATTTTGGAATCAATTGTAGTTCTTTGCAGTTCAGCAAAAAGGTCAAGTGCGTGCCTTCACAGGCGAGCTTGCGCCGCATGCGGAACAAAATGCTGGTAGCGCGCTCCATACTAAAGTATCGAGAAGTAAGTCAAAAACACACTTACAGTACCATAGGCAGCGTAGGTATCCAAACGTCTGTGCTATTCGTGCCAACTAAATACACCAAAAATAACAGAATGCTGTCTAGACACGGTACCAAACAATGGAGATAATTGCTAAATTAAAAGATAAACTTTTATTTGCAATCTAAAACCATATATACACACGCGAGATCTTTCGGACCCACAATGGGTCCATCATCAGGGACCGCAGAGGGATGGTTCCGGAATTATATAGCCGGACAAAACAACCCATAATTCAACGGCATGGAGGCGCCGCTAATGTCGCCTCCTCTTTACGAGGAAATGAGGAAACTGTTAAATACATCGGTTCTATCGACTATGTTCCTGAAGTTATATATATATATATTTTGAAAAAGGCTTGCCACAGGCAGAACATAACCTTTGGTATACAGACTCATAAATTATTTTCCTTGATTAGGAGGGATCAGGATAGGGTTAATACGTTCCAAAGGCACGGTATCTATTCCATTCCATTAAAAGCTACTGACCCTGATATACAAGACACCAATTACGTAGGATCAACGATTCGGACTGTTGCTACCCGTATTTCTGAACAGAAGTACAATGTCTGGACTGGATCGGGTACCACCGCTTTATCCCGACTAGTTAAACAAGGCCAACACATTCCGGACTGGAACATCACCAAGATCTTAGCAACACCTACAACTAAGACTGGCTTATTATTCACTGAAAGCTTGTACATAGCTCTATTTGCTAACCAGTGTTGTAATGATGAAATACTGTCGACACTACCCTCATCATGGAGACATTTTATTTCACAACATTGTATATTTCATCATAATCCGTAATCGTGTTTCTTGTACTTTTGTAAATTTGCATGTTTATATTTTCTAACAAGTGCGCATGCGTGGACATGAGCGGCGCCTTCATGCCGTTGCATTGTGGGTTGTTTTGTCCGGCTATATAATCCCGGAACTACCCCTCTGCTGTGAATGATGATGGACCCATAGTGGGTCCGAAAGATCTCGCGTGTGTATATATGGTTTTAGATTGTAAATAAAAGTTCATCTTTTAATTTAGCAGTTATCTCCATTGTTTGGCACCGTGTCTAGACAGCATTCTGTTATTTTTGGTGATCATATTTACCTCTACTGCCCAATTCTCCTTCCAATGCTTCACTCCGCCTTCAGCATCGCAGAACGCATCTGATCCTCCGATCTTTCTTTCATCGCATACAGCTGGCTACTTCTTACAAAGCATCAGCTACGAAGCATTCCACCTGTTTGGGCCTACATATTCGTCCTAGTAAAACACATTGTGTATGTTTTCTACCAACATTTACGCACCATTCCGACGCCTCCTTCTCTCCTTGCTACTGGAGAGACTACACTCTCACTTCACAGCTCGTCTTAGCGAACGTCTACAACTCGAATACTCCTCTGCAGCTTCATCAGCCACTCTGGACTCATTCCGCTCCTCTTGGGCTCAGGAATCTGGGTGGTTCTCCGTTACCAGATCAACGCCTCGCCTTACTCTGTAAATTGCCTGTAATCGTCTAGTGTTCTTCTTTTCTGTTCGTGCACCGACTGCTATTGCTCCTGATATTTTTGTCCTGACAACCCTGTTCCAGGGTTTCTTAGACTTTTTCTTATTTATTCTACTTTTGTTATCACATCCTTTTTGCCTGGACATCATTGGAAATATCTTGGTCAACTCATTGTAAATATTATCATTTCATGTTTGCTGATTGTTTTTTTTTTCAACGTGTAGTGCAAGTCTCTTATGCACTGCTCTTTTGAATGCATAAACGACTTGTTTGATCTCTGGTCGCCGTGAGATACACTCTGGTCTCCATGAGATACACAGACAACACACACTGATCTTTAGACATCTCAACACACACTAACTACAAAATTAATGCTCGCAGCGCCCCCTTGAGAGTCGGTTCAAAATCCGCTGTAGGGTTTTAACATTGCATTTATTTGCATTTGAGGAATTGGTGAAAGTATACAGCAATTTCTATAAGACAGAAGTTCATGTTGCGAAGCCTATAATTTTCAATTGCATTTCTGTGTATGATAGCGCCAAACATGAGATAGGAGAGGTTCAAAATCTCGTGCCAAACTTACCTCGGAGGACATTATTCCCACAATGATTACTCCCAATGATTAAAACAAGCTTCCTATATATTTTCTTCTTTTCTTACAAACGTTTTGCCAAACGTTAATTCGTTCGAAAATGTGTTCAATTCGTTGAAATTTTAATTGAACAAAATTAAGTCGTTGAAATTATGTTCAATTTGACTTATTCTTGTAGTCATTCTAACATCAGACGTCACCAACTGAGTATTTTTCTGTGCAATCAAGAAGGAAGGAAAAAGCAATCTTTGACATTTCTGTTAGGGTACGGAAAGGGGACGACATGTTTCTGGATACGGAATAATGGCTTCTTCTCAGAGCAGCCAATTCTTTGCCCTCAGAGCAATCAATTCTTCTTCTCACCAAATTTGAGAGATTGAAAAAATATGATTTTCCGAAATCACAAATCTGTAAAATTATGATTTCACTATATCATAACACAACCTGTTGAAATGTTTGAACAAACAAATTAATTGAGTCAGATTTTATACCATATTAGTAAATAAACTATTATTAAACTAAATCACTGAAATACGTTTACATGGTTCAAAATTAATAAATATGAAATCGAGGGGAAATAACTGAGATGAATTCCCCCTATGAACTAGAAATGGGAGATTGTTATCGTCAAGAAGTTATCTCAAATGATAGTAAAAAAGATATAATATATAATATTGGTATAAGAAACTTGTATGCAAGAAACGGAGGAATACTCGAAAGAAACAGGGGGAATAAATTGAAAAATTTGGAATGCACAAATAGAAAAGAGACTGCTGATTTTTTCAAAGCAAATTAATTTAATTACACTGCTCGACTTTGAAATTTCCCCACCCAGAAGGAGTGCTGATAGAGGGGTAAAATTGAGCATAAAAATAGGAATACATAAAAAAATAGGAATACATAAGGGCTTACCTTGATGTTATTTTCAGTCATGTACAGTGTTTATCAGATGAGATAATGCGGCACAATGCGTACGCCGCAGTAAGTGGTTGTACCGCTGCGAACGGCAATAGAGGCAGCAATACGGCGTGGCAAACAGTCATACAGTCGACCGATATCGTCCTGCACCGTTACACCATGCACGGCTGACTTGTTCCCATAATTCATCGAGATCATGCTCTGACTGATTCGGTTGCAGGCGACGTCCAATTTGGTCCCACAGGTTTTCAATCGGGGATTAATCGGGCAATTTTGTTGCCCATGGCAGTGTTTGAACATGTTGCAAACATTGTCTGGAGACCCAAGTGATGTGTACACGGGCGTTATCTTGCTGAAAAATGGCGTGTTGTAGGCCATTTAGGAACGGTATCAAAATGGGCTGCAGGACCTCACTCACGTATCGTGCAGCTGTGAGTGTGCCCGTGATGGGGACAGGAGGTGACCTGCTGTCATGCGCAATAGCAGCGCATACCATGATGCCTGCCTGACGGGCGGTCTGGCGGTCGCGAACGAAACCGGGATCCGTCCGCTCACTAGGGTGTCTCCAGACACGGATCCGTCAATCGTCAGCACCCAGACAGAAGCGGGATTCATCACTGAAGACCACAGGATCCATTCGTGACCCCAGTTCTCATGACTTCAGCACCAAGCCAGACGAGCGCTGCGATGGCTGATCGTAAATGGCAGTCGACGTAACTGTTGCCTGCTGTGCAGGTTTTACACGTGTAACCTTCGGTTTACGGTTCGGGTCGTTATGGCGACGTCCATGGCCGATGACACAGCACGTCGAATATCCGCTGCAGTGCTCTCTGGTGACGAACGAGTGTGTCGAACAATCCACCGGCCCAGGTGTGCTGACGTCTGTTGGACTGCTCCACTGCTGCTCCGAAGCCCGTACGAACCTTCCTGTAGCCACTGGTGCTAACAGCGTCCAACAGTTCGTGCATCCCGTTGCACATGCGCAGCGATACGACGCGTTGTGCAGAGCAGCCCGCTTCACACAGGCCTACAATTCTTCCTCTCTGAAACGCTTCCAAATGTCGATAAACCAGCCGATGGTGTGTACCTGGCATTTTTGGCCTTCGCTGAACAGTTTCCCAGAACAAACATCAAATCTGAAACGTCCGCGACACTTGCACCAGCGATCACACATTACCATCCATGTTGCTGCTGGCACCTTTATCTCACGAACGTGAGACGTCATCTGTTCAGGTTTGACATCATTTGCATATCTCGAGTGGGTACATCCGCCCAGCGATTTGCATGTTTGTTACACAACTCCTCCTGGGTAGGGCTATTTCAATGTTGAGCAGTGTATATCTAACACTTTCTTCAACTAAATACGTGAAAACAAACTTACCTGTGCTTTGGAAGTCATCTCTATTAGCAATTACATTTATTATACATTGATCAGCAAAGCCTAGGAAACAAGTATCCACAATGATAAAACTTCAAACAGCCTAGATTTCGAGTCAGATCATGAAATTCTCACATCGAAAATAAAGTGAAAATTTGGTAAAAACATCTTATAATAATAAAAGGTATCTTTTCTTTGTCTAAATAGGAAAACACAAGAACACGGAAAACATACGAGAATGCTCTTCAGAAGAAAAAGAAAATTTCGACTTCAATTACAACAGACAAATATTTATCGGAAAAATCATGCAACCAGTGGCGGCTTTTGTCTCTGCAAATGTGCGTACTGCGACCCCCCATTCCCCCACTTTCCAGCAAAGACCTGGAAATTGGGATTCAACGTGGTTAGCCTCACCATCCGCCGTAACAAAAAAAATAATAAAGAAAAATTAAAAGCAACTCCAGACGTTTTCTGCAATTACATACAACTTTATATGGATTCTTAATCGTTTTCTTCACCTGTTTAGCGTCAGTAATTACATTAATCGTCAGATTAAATCTGTAACCATTTATTCTATAAAATATTAAGCCTAATATTTTGCAGAATATATGGATTTTTTAATCTGCGAAAACCTCAGTTTCCGAGAAAACATATTCAGCTATGGATCAACCAAAAGGAATTATTTAAATAATTTATTTACTCAAGTGTTTTTAAAAATAGGTTTTTATTTATATCTATATTTTAATGGGAAATATTTTTGCGGACACTTTGTTCAATAATGAGATTACAGTCTACCGTGTAATCTTATTATTTGTGATTTTCAATGCACTGCTGAAGAGCTGAAGTATGAATTAATTACACATGAATTAAAATTTTCCAAGCTTTCGCACATCAACCAGATGGCTTTTTCAAGGAAGGTAGATAGCAAACTGCACAATAGAACGTTTCAACAATTTGGACGCGGTGACTTGACTAGACAATAAATCAATAGGCGCAAACGTAATAATTCGAAGAAACGAGGTTACGTTGTTTGGGCACGTGGTACCACGGTAGAAAACGCAGCATTATTTGAAGAATTGATTCCAAATACCTAGAAACTCCAGAGAGACGCTATCGTTGCAAGCCTCACAGCTGGTCAAGATTTCCAAGGTTTCGCGAATGGCAGTACATTTGGGTGTGGAGTATGAAGCTAATTTCTTTACATCACTCCATATAGGATCGGCGGACTTGAACTGGACTTCTCTTGATAGGGCAGTGGTTATTTTTCCGTCTCTTGTATCCTTTTCATGTTCGCTGATTTTAATTCCAAACGAACGTTTGGTCATTCCGATGTAGTATCGCCTGGAGCCGTCCGGATATTGTATTGGGATGGCATAAACACCTGCCTGATTGAGAAGAGGGGGCTTTTCAATATTTCTCTTAAGCATCATATACAAAGATGCCGGAGACCTTATGCCCTTACCGAAGTTTATCCTCCTGAGCGCGTTTAGGAGTTGATAAGAAACATTTGGTATGTAGGGAATAGAGCCCAGGTAGCGAAGTTGCGGCGTAGAAATTTTAGCACGGCTGGTTCTGGCTTTCTTGATAAAGTTATGCATCTGGTTCGACGTATATCCTGCCTGAGTGGCCAATTCCACGATGTTTTTTATTTCGGATTGTCTAGAACGGACATCTGATGGGACAGCGAAGGCTCTTCTAATTCGAGAACAAAAGAAGGCCGTCTTGTAATCATCAAGGCAGGATGAACTGCGGAGCATCAGGTTGGGAACGGAGGTGGGTTTATAGTAGACTTCCGTATGAAGGCGGTCGTCATACGATTTGCTCACTGAGATGTCCAGATAAGGTAAAGTACCATTGTGTTCAAGCACCATGGTGAAATTGATCGTAGGGTGTATACAATTTATTTTATCAAAGAAAAACTGGAGAGCCACCTTTCCGTGTGGCGATATGAAAAATAAGTCGTCGGCATATCGTAGCCAGGTGAAAGGCCTTGGGGTGATGTTGGTGAAGACGGCTGAAAGCGAATATCCCATCGGAGCGCCATTTACTTGTTTATAAATTTGCCCTCGGAAACTGAAGTAGCTGGAATTTGAGACCAAGTCCATTATTTGAAGATGCTGAGGAAAGACTCCTTAGAATAAACTGGGGAATCAGATATAACTTCTTTCAATGTACTGATGGCTTCCTGCACGGGGTCGATGGATAAAGGGAAAGTAAGTCGAAACTGCCGATAATATCGCGTTGTTGAACAGATAATCTAGAATAGACGTTGTTATAAAGTCCGACTCCGGTAGATGATTAGTTAGGAATTTAGATAACGCTTTCTCTAGATGGGAGGTCGGTACGGATCTTCTGGACACGATCGATTTCAATGGATTGCCGGGCGTGTGGTGTTTATGTCTTCGAAAGAGTTTTGGGATCTGAGGGCCAGGCAGTAATTTGGCACATTTCTTGAGATCATCCGGAATTGCGGTTAGCCTCGCAGCTCTTTTTACCTGTGCAATCCAAGAATTTAGTGGATTCATCCGTAAGATTATAGAACCAGAATCGGATATTAATTCCTCTAGTTTTTTATTATAGCCGGCTGCGTCCATTATTACTATCTGGCCGGATTTATCCGTTAGCGTCAACATTACGGTGTGGTCATTTCTAAAGTTGGAAATCGTTCTTGGAATTTTGAAATTATTGAACGAATGCTTCTGATTGTACCAGGATTTTAACCTAGAGCAACACATTTGGCGTAGTTCATCTTTGTTGTCTGGTTGAACTCGCGATATTATGGTCTCAAACTCAGAAACGACGCTTTTTGGGTTCGATCTCGATCGGAAGCAGAACTCCAAAACTTTAGTTTCCTCTCGGGAGAGCGTTCGGTTAGAAATATTGACGAAGGGAATTGTGAAATCGTTAGGTTTAGAAGTCTGGGAAGACTTCATGTAATCCAGTTTGTTGCTGTGTCTGGATGAAAAGGAAGACTGGAGTATTTCGACTAACATATCCACCCGGAGGGTAAGGTTGTTGAGGGTTATAGAGTCGCAAAGCCTATGCAACTTCATATATAGGTTATATCACCTGATCTCTAATGACATGACGTCCTTTCTTCTCAGGTTCACTATCCTTGACAAGGTCTGGCGAAGAAACGTGTCCTTCTTCTTCTCGAACCATGATCCTTTTACTGGCGTCTTAAAATTAAGGAACTTTGGGATCAAGTCGAATGTCTTGCAAGCGGTTAGCAAATTGAGGTAGGACTGTTTCTTCTCCAGTTTGAGTCTAAGCTGTCGAAATAATTTAAAGGTGTTCCACATTGCTCGGAGACTGCAACAAGTTTAATAAGTAGGAACTGTACACCAAATTATACTCAAAATAGTATAACTATACTAAAAATCCGAAATTTCTTGGCGTAGAATACAAATAAACTTTCCAAAGTTTCGCACATCTACCAGATGGCTTTTTCAAGAAACGTAGACAGCTAACTGCTCACTGGACAATAGAACGTTTCAACAATTTGAACGCGGTGACTTGACTAAACAATAATTGAATAGGCGCCAACGTGATAATTCGAAGAAACGAGATCACGTTGGTTGGACACGCGGTACCACGATAGAAAATGCAGCATTATTTGAAGAATTGATTCCAAATACGTGGCAACTCCAGAGAGACGCTATCATTGCAAGCCTCACAGCTGGTCAATATTTCCAAGGTTTCGCGAATGGCAGTAGATTTGGGCGTGGAGTATGAAGCTAATTTCTTTACACCACTCCATATAGGATCGGAGGACTTGAACTTGACTTCTCTTGATAGGGCAGTGGTTATTTTTTCGTCTCTTGTATCCTTGGATTACCTGAAGTCTTCCCAGACTTCCAAACCTAAATATTTCACCATTCCCTTCGTCGATATTTCTCACCGAACGCTCTCCCGAGAGGAAACTAAAGTTTTGGAACTTGGACCAAAGGTCTGCTTCCGATCGAGACCGAACCCAAAAAGTGTCGTTTCTGAGTTTGAGATCATAATATCGCGAGTTCCAGAAGACAACAAAGACGAACTACGCCAACTGTGTTGCTCTAGGTTAAACTCCTGGTACAATCAGAAGCAATCGTTCAATAATTTCAAAATTCCGAGGACGATTTCCAACTTTAGAAAGGACCACACCATAATGTTGACGCTAACGGATAAATACGGCCAGATAGCGATAATGGACGCAGCCGACTATAATAAAAAACTAGAAGCATTTATATCCGATTCTGGGTCTATAATCTTACGGAGGAATCCACTAAATTCTTGGATTGCACAGGTAAAAAGAGCTGCAAGGCTAACTGCAATACCGGATGATCTCAAGAAATGCGCCAAATTACTGCCTGGCCCTCAGATCCCAAAACTCTTTCAAAGACTTAAACACCACACGCCCGGCAATCTATTGAGACCGATCGTGTCCAGAAGACCCACACCGACCTTCCATCTAGAGAAAACATTATCCAAATTCCTAACTAATCATCTACCGCAGTCGGACTTTATAATAACTTTTACTCTAGATTTAATCACGAAAACCAAACAGCTCACTGTTCAACAACGCGATAGTATCGGCAGTTTCGACGTAGTTTCCCTTCATCCATCGATCCCCTTGCAGAAAGCATTGAAAAAAGTACATTGAAAAAGGCTGTATCTAATTCATCAGTTTATTTTAAGGAGTCTTGCCTCAGCATTTTCAAATTAATGAACTTGGTCTCAAATTCCAGCTACTTCAGTTTCCGAGGAAAAATTTATAAACAAGTAAATGGTGCTCCGATGGGATCTTCGCTTTCAGCCGTCCTTGCAGAAGCAATACTTCACCCCATTGAGCAATATATTGTGACGATCCCACCCTCGCGAAATTACTTGGCGAGAGGCGTGGCTAATTAACGGTAATTGAAACTTTATTGGGGGTTTTAATTACCAGAGAGTTATAATTTAAACACTTGCGAGGGGCGGTATATTAAGAAAAGATATGCTGTCACTTGGAATTCAAGTGACGAGTTGCAGGTGTTTGCCACGAGAACAAAGAGCCCATTAACGGAAATGGGACGGGTCGGAGTTTAAAAGCTATTTCCCATGACTCAAAAAATGTTTAGACGGCAAAAGCGTTTGAAGCTTTTGTCTGTGCCGCGCGCGAAACAATTGGAAAGCTCTTGGATTTGAAGAGCGGTATATAATAAATATGTCGCGGTTTCAAGTGGTAGAATTCACCGCTTACCAGATTTTGGAGACGGGAGATTGTTGTTGAGAGGGGCAGAATCCGTTTGATAGCCGAGAGAGCTAGGCCTTGATTTTCCTCGCGCTAGAACAAATGCTTGCAGTCTGTTGCCGTGCTCTTGCGTCCTGAGCATAAGAAGGGAAGCCAGCTAAAAGCATAAGCTGATGAATAACCAGCACGAACTTTACCTGAAAACTTTTTTTACCTTGCCGGACCACCGATACCTGCCGTAAGGAGCCAGTTCAATTGAAATGCAAGGAGAGAGAAAATAATCACGGCATCGCCTCTCTCATGCAGAGAGGAGAGGAAAAACGCCTGGCTCCAGGAACGAAGCAGACCCCTGCAGAGAGAGAGAATCGCCACCTTTCTTGTTCCAAGGAGGAAAGAAGTCTGTGCGTTTGAATGCGTGCATAGAGTCCGTAAGCAACGCGGCCTCCTCCAAAGAGGAAAAAGAGCTACCCGTATGCCAACATATTAGTGAATGTGAGTGAGTGTTTGAGTTTGAGTTTGTTGGTCTCCTCAATACTTTGGATACTCGAGGACATATGTAAGTACATTTTATCAGTATTTTCTTTGCGGTCCATTGTGAACGAACAAACTTTTCGTTAGGACATATTTTTCTGAAACACCGAAGAGGGCAAAAGCTGGTCGGAAGTTATAGCTTTTACTATTAGATGAAGAATCCTGTGTAATTTGTGCATATATCTATTAAATCCCTGTTTTAATTGTTATACTGTGCCTCCATTGGTTTATTGGTGTACTGTGTTGGCTAATTGGCTAACGAGATATTGGCAGATCCAGTGATTAATTTGGCATCCTGATATCTGAAGACCAAAAGGTCGCAACAAAAGTGGTGATCAGCAATGGGATCCCTATTGTGTACCTCAGAAACACAGTACAACCAGAGCACAGTATTTATGCCAACTTTTGCAACTTGCATAATAAGTTGAGCTCAAAGTTTCAAAAATGAAAGGGATTACAAAAATATTAGATGAACTCAGAAATGGACTGAAAACTTCCAAAGAAAGTTTCAAGCAGCAGCTCAAACAACAACAAGAAAGTTTTGAGCAAAGCTTACAACAGCAGAAAGAAAGTCTTGAGCAGCAGACGGGCAGCATAAATCAGCTGATAGCTAGAATTGGTGGTATGAGGAAAAATTTGATAAAAGAATAGAAGATGAAAACTTGCGTATCGATCACTTGGCAATTGGGCAGGCAAAATGGTTAGACCAAATAGAACAATGTACCGAAAATTTAGAGAGAGTTCGTAACTTGTGCGAGACTCAATGTAGAAATGTAAAGGAAAAACTTTCTGGGGAATTTAATGGTACTAAGTTAGAACAAACTAAATTTTATAGGGATATTGAGAAAAGGGTACAACATTGCGAGGCAAAAATAAGTTCGTCGGAATTTAAGTCACCAAGGGTGATGAGCGAAGCTTTGAGTAGGCTGGCCCGAATTGAACCAGGCGCGTTTGACGGAAAGACTAGCTGGGGGTATACAGGACCTAGTTCGAAATGGTTTCGAGTGTGAACGGCTAGAGCGAAAGGGAGAAAGCATGCGCGCTTGCGGCATCATTGAGGGATGCAGCTGCTGATATCCTACGAACTTTTTCGGAAGAGAGCCGTTTAAAATATTCCTGTCTCGTCGCTGCCCTGGAACTCAAATTTGGGAGGAACATTTAAAGCAACTCCGTGTTCTTCAGTTGAAAAATCGCAGGCAGGAGGTCAACCAGTCTCTGCAAGACCTCGCGACCGACATCGATCGGATGACAAGGCTTGCGTATGGGCAATGTACGTCGGATATACAGGACACGATGGCGCAGCAACATTTTGTGGAAGCGATTGCTGATCAAGACATTCAGCATTCAGTGCGCATGGTGGATTGTGACTCACTTAAGTTAGCCGTCTTGCATGCAATGAAACTTGACACATCGCGCCATTCTATGAGTCCTAGAAAAATAGTTCGTATGGCGACTGTAGCAGAAAGTCCGATCAATGCATCAGTCGAAACTAAACTCGAAACGCTTTTGGATCTCCTTCGTAGAAATGTTAAACATCGTTCTGTTTCGTCTCCTGCCCGGGGAAGCAGTGATACGCCGTCTAGAAAAATGGAGTGCTGGCATTGTGGATTAAGAGGGCATCGCATTTTTTGAGTGTAGAAAACGGTTGAGAGAGGGGAAAAAGTAGAAAAAACAGGCTTCGGGAAACCTTCAGAAGTCAGTTTCGAGGGGCGAGAACTGACGCGGCAAGAGCAGGCCCGCAAGGTGAAAGCGCACGTCACAGGTCTTTCTGGGGATTACAGTGGTTTAAGAGTTGAGGGGACGATAAATAAAACTAAATGCTAATTTGTGCTGGATATTGGGGCGGATATTACATTAGTCCGTCCGGATTTTTTCGAGCAAATTAAGGAACCTGCAGATTGTTTGAGGAGTGAGCAACGGGTTGATATTCAAACTGTGAATGGTGATGGTTTAGTTGCTCTTGGAACCGCAGGCGTCGACATACGAATTGGAAATAAATGCTGCAGACACTTGGCAGTGATTGCTGATATCGTTGAAAACTGCATCCTGGGTCTCGATTTTCTTAGTGAGAATGGATATGTTTTGGACCTTAAGAATGGAACCCTGAAGACGGAACATGAGGAAATGGTTCTCATGAGGAGTCAACATGGGCACCTGAGGTCATAAAGGGTCACAGCTCTCGCAAAAGAAAAATGTTTTACCAGCCAAAAGTGAAACAATTCTGGCAGGATGTTTGCCTGAGCTTTCACTAGAATTTCCGATGGCAGTATGCGAAATGTCCGAAATTTGCCCGTTACCGAAAAATGTACTTGTAGCAAGAGCGCTGGTAAAAACAGCACATTGCATCCCCGTAAGAATAGTTAACCTGAGTGACGTCGATGTGAAAATAAAGGAAGGGTTAGCACTTTGTTCCTTGAATCCTGTAATTTCGGCGCGTAGCTGCAGAGTAACGATCCCACCCGACTCGCGCGTGGGAGGGAGCGGCGAAGTACCGGAGTATCTGCGTGACCATGCAGCGGAGGCCACGGCAGGCCTGAGCAGGTATGTCACAGAGCTTACCAGGAGATTAGAGAAGGTACATAGTTTTGCTAGGAAGAATATTCGAATAGCTACTGAACGAATGAAGACCAGATATGACGTGCAGGCTGCGGAGAAAGTGTTTAAGGAGGAAGACTTAGTCTGTCTCTATAACCCACGAAGGCGAAAGGGAAAGTCACCCAAATTGCAGTGCCCGTTGGAAGGTCCTTATATAGTAAAGAAAAGAATCAACGATGTTCTTTACAAAGTTCAGTACTATAATAGACCAGTTAGAGTCATACACCTCGATAGGCTTAGACCGTATAGGGCAGGAAATACCAAATCATAAACGGTTGAAGGATGAGTGTCTCAGGTGATTGGTTAGTTTCCCGTTGGCTGACTTGTTGATGTGAAAGGGTGAGAAGCGGAGAGCCTGAGAACTTGGAATGAGTTTGTTGGTTGTAGTAATTTTGTATAGTGTACTCGGTGTTGTGTTCTATTGGTGGAAATATTTTAATATTGCAATATGTCGTATGCCGTGGTAGTGGAACTGTGTAATGTAAATTAATTATGTAGTGTCGTATTTGTGAACTGCCCTGGGGCGTGGCAGTGTAAATTATTATGCAGGTATGCATGGAATGTGGGCGTTCCCTGAGATTCGTTAGAAAAGGGGATGTGCCCGGGGAATGCCAAAGACCAATTCAAGGCGATTGTTTTGAGTAAGGGCAGAGACGACGATGCACAAGGAAAGAGGGGTACTGATGAGTTCTTATCTAGAATAGGCAGTTCCGGGTGGTGGAATCACTGCGTATCACAGGTAGCTTATATGCACTCGAGACGAGTTGCATTTTAAGAAAGGGGCTATGTGACGATCCCCCTAGCATAATTAATTGGCGAGAGGCGTGGCTAATTAACGGTAATTCAACTTGATTGGGGTTTTAATTAACAGAGAGTTATAATTTAAACACTTGCGAGGGGCGGTATATTAAGAAAAGATCTGCCGGCACTTGGAATTCAAGTGGCGAGTTGCAGGTGTTTGCCACGAGAACAAAGAGCCCATAAACGGAAATGGGACAGGTCGGAGTTTAAAAGCTATTTTCCATGACTCAAAAATGTTTAGACGGCAAAAGCGTTTGAAGCTTTTGTCTGTGCCGCGCGCGAAACAATGGGAGAGCTCTTTGATTTGAAGAGCGGTTTACAATAAGTATGTCGCGGTTTCAAGTGGTGGAATTCACCGCTTACCAGCTTTTGGAGACGGGAGATTGTTGTTGAGAGGGGCAGAATCCGTTTGATAGCCGGAGAGCTAGGCCTTGATTTTCTTCGTGCTAGAACAAATGCTTGCCGTCTGCTGCCGTGCTCTTGCTTTCTGAGCATAAGGAGGGAAACCAGCTAAAAGCATAAGCTGATGAATAACCAGCACGAACTTTACCTAAAAACTTTCTTCACTTTGCCGGACCACCGATACCTGCCGTAAGGAGCCAGTTCAATTGAAATGCAAGGAGAGAAAAATAATCACGGCATGGCCTCGCTCATGCAGAGAGGAGAGGAGAAACGCCTGGCTCCAGGAACGAAGCAGACCTCTGCAGAGAGAGAAAATCGCCACCTTTCTTGTTCCACGGAGGAAGGAAGTCTGTGCGTTTGAATGCGTGCATAGAGTCCGTAAGCAACGCGGCCTACTCCAAAGAGGAAAGAGAGCTACCCGTAGTGCCAATATATTAGTGAATGTGAGTGAGTGTTTGTGTTTGTTGGTGTCCTCAATACTTTGGATACTCGAGGACATATGTAAGTACTTTTTATCAGTCTTTTCTTTGCGGTCCATTGTGAACAAACAGACTTTTCGTTAGGACATATTTTTCTGAAACACCGAAGAGGGCAAAAGCTGGCCGGAAGTTATAGCTTTTACTATTAGATGAAGAATCCGGTGTAATTTATGCATATATCTATTAAATCCCTGTTTTAATTGTTACACTGTGCCTCCATTGGTTTATTGGTGTACTGTGTCAGCTAATTGGCTAACGAGGTATTGGCGAATCCAGTGATTAGAATCGCAGTCCAGGAATTAATTTTGCATCCTGATATCTGAAGACCAAAAGGTCGCAACAATATATTCACCAACATCACCCCAAGGCTACGATATGCCGACGACGTATTTTTCATATGGCCACACGGAAAGGAGGCTCTCGAGTTTTTCCTCGATAAAATAAATTGTACACACCATACGATCAATTTCACCATGGAGCTTGAACAAAATGGTACTTTACCTTATCTGGACGTCTCAGTGAGCAAATCGCATGACGACCGCCTTCATACGGAAGTCTATTATAAACCCACCTCCGTTCCCAACCTGATCCTCCACAGTTCATTCGGCCCTGATGATTACAAGACAGCCTTCTTCCGTTCTTGAATTAGAAGAGCCTTCCCTGTCTCATCCGATGTCCGGTCTAGACAATTCGAACTAAAAAACATCGTCGAATTAGCCACTCAGGCAGGATATACGTCGAATCAGATGCATAACTTTATCAAGAAAGCCAGAACCAGCCGTGCTAAAACTTTTATGCCGCAACTTCGCTACCTGGGCTCTATTCCCTACATACCAAATGTTTCCTATCAACTCATAAACGCGCTCAGGAAGATAAGCTTCGGTAAGGGCATAAGGTCTCCGGCATCTTTGTATATGATGCTTAAGAGAAATATTGACAAACCCCCTCTTCTCAATGAGGCAGGTGTTTATGCCATCCCAATACAATATCCGGACGGCTCCAGGCGATACTACATCGGAATGACCAAACGTTCGTTTGGAATTAAAATCAGCGAACATGAAAAGGATACAAGAGACGGAAAAATAACCACTGCCCTATCAAGAGAAGTCCAGTTCAAGTCCGCCGATCCTATATGGAGTGATGTAAAGAAATTAGTTTCATACTCCACACCCAAATGTACTGCCATTCGCGAAACCTTGGAAATCTTGACCAGCTGTGAGGCTTGCAACGATAGCGTCTCTCTGGAGTTTCTAGGTATTTGGAATCAATTCTTCAAATAATGCTGCGTTTTCTACCGTGGTACCACGTGCCCAAACAACGTAACCTCGTTTCTTCGAATTATTACGTTTGCGCCTATTGATTTATTGTCTAGTCAAGTCACCGCGTCCAAATTGTTGAAACGTTCTATTGTGCAGTTTGCTATCTACCTTCCTTGAAAAAGCCATCTGGTTGATGTGCGAAAGCTTGGAAAGTTTATTTGTCTTCTACGCCAAGAAATTTCGGACTTTTAGTATACACTGCTGGCCACCCAAAATGCAACACCAAGAAGGACACGAGATAGCAAAACCAGATTTACTGGACACATAACAACAGATACAAAGATAAAACGATTTAGCTTACAGGCCCGTTCGACTTGCGGAACACGCAGACATCAATAGTTCGTGTGGCCTCAAGGCTGGCAATAACGGCCGCTACACGCAGCAGCATCGAACGAAATAGGCTTTGGAAGTGGGCTTGGGGTATGTCGGTCCAGGCTGCTTCCACACGCTGCCACAGTTCATCACTCGTAGCCGCGGGTGGTGCTTGCCGGGCCATTCGGTTGCCGATTAGTGACCAGACGTGTTCGATGGGCGACATTTTGGAAGAAAAGGCGGGCCATGGCGGCAGTAACACCTGGTGGGCCGTGGAGAATTGTTGCACGATGCGTGCCACGTGCGGGCGCGCATTGTCCTGTTGAAACGTGACCGCTGGCTAGTCCTGCATGTAAGGGAGGACTACAGGCTCCAAAACGTCGGAGATGTAGCGGTGGCTGTTGAGTGTACCGGCGATGCGTACGACAGGGGTGCGGGTGTCACATTCAATTGCGCCGCAAACCATAACGGCAGACGACGGACCGGTATGGCTATGCATAATGCAGGCGTCATACAGTCTCTCGCCACGGTGCCGCCACACGCGGATCCGACCATCGTGGTGTTGCCGGCAGAAGCGGGATTCGTCGGAGAAGACAATGTCGTGCCATTCCGTAGTCCAGGTGCGGCGTCCAACTGCCCACTGCCGCCGCACTCGCCGGTGGTGTAACGTCAATGGTAATCGGAGCAATGGGCCCCGTGCGACAAGTCCCCGCTCCCGCAGACGACGTCAAACGGTACGTGCTGACACAGGTTGCTGCGCAACACACCCTAATTCCTACGCTAACGTTCGTGATGTGGCGGTGCGAGCCGTCAAGGCCCCCGCACAACATGCCGGTCCTCTCGACTGATGGTGTGCCGCGGCTGCGGGAATCGTTCACGTCGATCAGTCCATCCCTCCTGTATCCACCGAATCCATACTCGCCTCACTGTGGCTGGATGCCGTCCCACACGGGCGCCGATGTCTCGGTATAATAAACCACTGTCGCGATAAGCCACTATTCGTCCTCTGTCGAACTCTGAAATGTGCTGGAATGACTGCCTATTCTGCGTCGAGGCGTCAGGAAGCTTCCCACGCACTGGTCCGGCAGCACAACACACTTCCACTACTTATACCCCGCCTTCTCTGCACCCTTCTTATAGTGCTTCTCGGTGGCGTGCCGGGCGCACATGATTTGCATATGCCCTGCAATGCTAATCGTTTGCATGTCCTCTCGCGGGCGACGCATGCTGCGAATTTCAGTCCAATCGGATGCTTCCTTCTTGGTGTTGCATTTTGGGTGGCCAATAGTGTAGTTATACTATTTTGAGTATAATTTAGTGTACAGTTCCTACTTATTAAACAAAATTACTCTACGTTTTATGCTGTAAAGAGTTTATAAAATGCAAAAAAAGTATAAATAATTGCGCATGGACCAAGCTTCATTTTAAGCCCTCCCCAAGAATCATGAATCCTTGGGATTTTACTCAGGATTTATTTTTACTTTTAGTTAGGATCCTAACAATTTTACTACACTTTACCTCTCTAAAGTTCTTGAAAAACACGATCTTTCAAGAAAGGGTCTACTGAATTAATTGCAGTCGCCATTCAAGAAATTAAAAGATTACGAAATTTTCACTACAAAGAACAAAATATAGAAGCGCACAAAAAAGAATTTATTTGATTGATCGCGCAAATTTCTTGACAGCACGGTGTAACGTACCAAGAGATGTGACGCACCTGCCAGAAGGACGCACACGACATAAAGGCAGATAGGAATCAGAATAAAACGTCCGCGTAGCTCAATTGGTAGAGCAACTTATTCCGGAATGAGGGGACCCGGGTTCGAATCCTGGCGCGGATAGAAATGACGGAGAAATTTACTTCGTTATAACGGTAACAATCCAAAAAGCTTTCCTTCTGTTTTGGTCAACTACCGCTTTCTATAGAAATTGTGGTTAAAACTTTACACTTCCCCCAGTTCCTATAGGAGAAAACGATTCGTGCTCAGAGGAGTTCAGCACAGTGCAAGCCTTTGGAAGGACTGCTTGAGAAGACCCATGGGGTGTGTGGCGTAAGCTGCAAGAGCAACCACGCTATATGGCCGTGCTGACCGACAAATAGCACGGAAGACAGGGCACAGCGACTTCAATTCTTAATACAATGTTTTTAAGACCGATCTGTGAACAAGAGATTTCTTTGGCTACGGTCTGGTTAAAAATAAGATTTTATGTTGACTTTAAAAGAAGAATTTCAGAAATATGGAAGTAGTGGTACAGTTGCTCATTTCAGATACCTTTGTAATCAAATTAATCACAAAGAGAAACGGACATGAAAATTCGTATTATCATACCCGTTTTTAAAGGAGGAAATTGGTCAGGACGTAGAAGCTACCCATCAATTATGCCATGTAAAGAAATTTTTAGTCAGAGTACTACAAAACTAATGAACAGCCAGTTACGGAACGACGGGCTTTAAAACAAATATAACCACTGCTTTCGAGATTTCTACAATCACATAAATTGCAAAGAAGTATTAGAACATAAATAGATCCGTACGCTGCTGTTTTATGCACTGGTGCGCGAAATTAAAGCAATATCCACAAAAACCTAGTTCACAGTGAAGCTCTTCTCCAAAATCACACATAAATACTACACAAAAAGCAGGTTATAAAGCAGCAAATGCTTAAACTTAGAACTTCTTGAAACTTCTGCTGAAGCTAAGAACAGTGGATGAACTAAGAACTGCTCTTTGCCCTTTCAGAGGGTCAACGAAATTTTGGTATCATAAAAAACAGAACTCCAGGTCAAAATAAATCTCAGAAGACGCACTCTTCTCCTTCCCTCAAATTTCAAGAGATTTTAAACTTGCTGTTGAGATTTCTCTGGAGAAAAATGTCGTCCAGCACAAACTCAATGCAAGCATCTTGGGAAAAGAAAGATGTTTGTCTGGATCGACCAAAGCAAACTCAGTGCATGCGAAGACAAAGATGTTTGTCTGAATGGACTAAAGGAAATTCAATGTGAGCGTTTTGGGAAGACAAAGATGCTTGCCGATATCGACCAAATTAATTATTTTGCAAGAAAAAACTGTCTCGCAAAAAAGAAAAAAGAAAACTACAAAAGTAAAACAAGAAGTGAGAAAATCTCTCAAGCCTTCATCTCTCGAAAACTCTCAACAGAAAATGCGTTCGAAGCCAGTCACATTTAAATAGATTGCGTAAATTTTTCGAAATGAAAGCAAGCACAAGACGGCGAGGTAATTCCGCTCGTCTGTTTTATGCCATCCAACACCCTCGTAGGATCGATACTTTATCCATAGAGACTGTCCCTGACCCTAAGTGCTGATGCCCTGAAGATAATTAGAGACAATATAAAACAGTTGACGGCACCCCACATTTATACTAAAAAAAATTTGCGGCACTCCCATGAAGTTTTACCAATTTCTATTGAACACCAATTTACATACAGTGTATGTACTACATACAGGTCATTATTTTTTATGAGAAAGATGCAAAATTACTGCAACAAAATAATTGTCCTCATGAAAACAAATAATCTTCAGTCAGTGCTAACTTTAGAACTACAACTAATTAATATTTAATATAAATTTGTAGTGTACACTGAGGTGCCATAAAAACTGAGAAGGGAGCTACCATTTCCATTACGTGCCACCACACCCATGCGGTAAATGGTATAGTCCGCAAACGACGAATAGGTAGAGGCAAATATCACCGCAAGCTCAAGTAGTAGCATTCGCAGTTCAGATGGCAGCTTTTCAGGATTTTAAGTGACTTCAAATGTAGTACGATAGTTGGAGATATCTCCGCAAGCTCAAATAGTAGAACTCGCAATTCAGATGGCAGCTTATTAGGATCTACGCGATTTAGAACATGGTATGATAGTCGGTGGCCAGGAGATTGAACCCCGCCGTTTGGCGCAAGATGGTTGGAAACGTGTAACCTGGTCCGACGAATCAAGGTACCAACTGTTTCGGGTAGATGGCTGACTCCGGGTGTGGCGACAACCCACATAGCAATGGACCCTGCGTGTTTTCAAGGGAGAGTGCGGGCCCGCGGTGTCTCTGTTGTGGTGTGAGGTGTTTTCAGCTGACAGGCATCAGGACCCCTCATACGTCTGCTGACCGCTCTGACCGGTAGAGTCTACGTAACCATTCGTGGGGATCATTTGCACCCGTTCATGTCATGCAACCCCTACGACTGGTGCGACTTCTTTCAACACGACAATGCGTCATCGCACACGTCCACAGTCAGCCGATTATGGCTGTAGAAACATTCTACCGTGTTTGGCACCCTGACTTGTTCCCTTCATTAGTCGGATTTAAACGCGATCGACCACATTTGAGACGCTGTTCAACGTGCTGTCAATAACAGGAATCCTCCACCGGTAAATATTACGGAATTGTGGGACGCTCTTAAAGAAGCATGGTGTGCACTGTCTCCACCGTACTACAGAGAGGTAGTGAAGCCCATGCCTCGTCGCGTTGCTGGCGTTATCCGATCGCGACGAGAACCAACGTGGTATTAGAGAAGTATTCCAGTTTTTTGGCTCTTCAGTACACATTAACTGAACTTTGGTAATATAAGTATTAATACACTGGCGGAAAGTGAAAAAGAACACCAAGAAGGAATTGGCCGACGATAATGAAATTTACATATGTTAATGGGGTCGAGATTACGCAGGTATGATGTTAATTTCGGGACCAACCGGTGAGCGCTTACGCCACAGACAGCACGGCATAATATGCAAATTATCGTCGGTGGTATTTAAAGAGTATGGCGAAGTGAATGTAATCAGTCGTCGGCGTACGGACACGTGTGAAGACCCTGAAGAAGCTGCAATGCCTGGATATGGAAGACGTGTACGATTTCAGCAGTTATTGGAATTTGAGTGAGGTCATCTAGTCGGACTCCGCGAGGCTGGGTGGTCGTATCGTCGTATTGCAAAGCTAATTGGACGGAAAGTATCGGTGATGGTACGATGGTGGCGTAGATGGTCCGAGGAACATTCCCACACGAGAAGACGTGGAACCGGGAGTCACAGACGGAATGATGAGCGGATCGATCGACGCATAAGAAGAGCGGCGTTGTCAAGCAGAACATCCACTGCGACGCAAATCCGAGCTGCCGTTGCACCTGAGATGACTGTGCGAACAAACCGCAACCGTCTACTGGATGCAGGACTACGTGCACGTGTGCCTCTGGCATGTGTACCTCTGACTCCAGCCCACCGTAAGGAACGGTTGCAGTGGTGTCGCCAACGTCTGCACTGGAGAACGCAATGGCGATCTGTCGGGTTCAGCGATGAAAGCAGATTCTGCTCGGGAGCCTCCAATGGCCGTAAGCGTGTTCGCAGACGCACTGGGGAGCGACTCCACCCTCCTTGCATCCGCCAGCGACACACAGGGCCTACACCTGGTCTCCTGGTGTGGGGAGCGATCAGCTATCACTCCCGTACACAACTAGTGTTTGTGCCGGGTACGTTAAACAGCACCTCCTACATTCCAACATCAGCAACATCATTCAGCCCGTTGTTGTGCCATTTGTAAGGTCGGTCCATTGTGGTGTTTTCCAGCAAGATAACGCACGCCCACACACGGCACGTGCAACGCAACATGCACTTCAGGGTGTGAGATAACTTCCATGGCCTGCACGTTCACCGGATTTGTCCCCCATTGAGCACGTGTGGGATTTTATGGGACAACGACTTATCCGGTCTCCACGGCCAGCCACGACCATCCCCGATTTACGCGTCCAGGTTAAGGATGCTTGGAACTCAATACCCCAAACTTACATCCAACATCTGTACGACAGACTCCATGCCAGAATTGCACAGTGTGACGCAGTTTATGGCGGTTCAACCTCGTACTAACCATGTTACGTGGAAATGTTACTTTTCAGTTTACCAGCAAATACAACTGTATTTTGCCATAATGTTTGATCACGTTATCCTCTGTATTCCGTTATTATGCTGTATAAATTTCGTTGGTATCAGACGCCTCCTTCTTGGTGTTCTTTTTTCACTTTCCGCCAGTGTATGACCAAGCGTTCGTTTGGAACTAGAATCAATGAGCATAAAAGGGACATAAAAAACTGTAAAGTAACAACAGGCCTATCCAGAGAGGTCCAGCTCAAGTCCGCTACTCCTATGTGGGATGACGTACAGAAATTAGCCTCCTACTCTACCCCAAAATCTACCGCCATTCGCGAAACTTTAGAGATCATCACCAACAGTAAATCATGCAATGACAACCTCTCGCTGGAGTTGCCATGAGTTTGGAACCAGTTCTTCAAATAATGAATGCATTTTGTTTCCTTCTATGATTCCGCATGTTAACAAGCATGACGCCTCGAGTCTCTGGGTGAATAATTTACTTAGCATCTGCTCGTTTATTGTCAAGTCAAGTCACCGCCTTTAAATTGTTGAAGCGTTCTATTATTCAGTTTGCAGTTTGCTGTCTACCTTCGTTGAAAAAGCCATCTGATTGATGTGCGAAAGCTTGGAAACTTTGATTTATAATCTACGCCAAGAAATTCGGATTACTAATATAGTTATACTATTTTAAGTGTGATTGGTGTACAGTTCCTCGTTATTATTTAGTTTTGCACTCTCCGAGAAATGTAGAACTCATTGAAACTATTCCGACAGCTGAGGCTCAAACCGGAGAGAGAACGTTCCCACCTCGACTTTTTATCCGCTTGCAAGACGTTCGGGTTGATCCCAAGGTTCCTTAATTTTAAGACTACGGTAAAAGGAACTTGGTTCGAAAAGAAAAAGAACAAATTTCTTCGTCAGACCCTATCGAGGATAGTAAACTTGAAAAGAAAGGAGTTTATGTCTTTGGAAGCCAAGTGGTATGCCTTACATATGAAACTGCATATTCTTTGCGACCCAATCACTTTCAACAACCTAACGCGCCGAGTGGACATGTTGGTCGAAAGACTTCGATCATCCTTATCCTCCAAACACAACAAAAAGCTAAATTTATTGAAATCATCCCAGAATCCAAATCCAAAAGAATTTGCCATTCCATTTGTCAATATTTCTAAGCGGACGCTCACCGTAGGAGAAACTAAGGTTTTGGAACTTGGACCTAAGTTCTGCTTCAGAAAGAAACCTAATGCTAAAGGCGTAATTTCTGAGTTTGAAAGCGTAATATCGCGAGTTCCAGAAGACGCCAAAGACGAAATACGCCTACTCTGTTGCTCAAGGTTACGATCGTGGTACAATTCGAAACACAGATCTAACAAATTTAGAATTCCGAGACCGATTTTGAATCTCAGAAATGACCACTCCATTATATTAACTGTAATGAAGAAATCCGGCCAAATTGCTATTATGGATGCTGTAGATTACAATCAGAAACTCGAAGATTTTATCTCCACTTCTGGATCTACAGAGCTGCGGATGAACCCTCTAAATTGTTGGATTGCACAGGTACAAAGAGCTGCCAGACTGACAGCTATTCCGAACGATCTCAAGAAAGCCGTCAAATTACCACCAGGACCTCAAATCCCGAACCTCTTCGGTAGTCTTAAGCACCACGAGCACGGTAATCCATTGAGACCCATCGTATCAAGGAGATCCGCGCCAACGTACCGTTTAGAGAAAGCACTTTCAAAATTTCTGGCTAACTATCTTCCTGAATCGGACTTTATAATAACTTCCACTCCGGATTTTATCGCGAAAATCAAGCCAATCTCTGTCCAACACCGCGACATCGGCAGTTTTGATGTGGTTTCTCTTTACCCTTTGGTCTCCGTGCCGGAAGCCATCGGGACATTAAAAGAGGCCGTAACTAATTCATCACTTCATTCGCAGGAGTTTTGCCTCAACATCTTTAAGTTAATGGACTTACTCACAAGTTCCAGCTACTTCAGTTTCCAAGGAAGAATCTACAAACAGATTAATGGCGCTCCGATGGGATTCTCTCTTTCAACCATTCTCGCGGAAGCAATACTTTGCCCAATCGAGCAATATATATTCTCCAACATCCCCCCAAGGCCTAATACCTGGCTGAGATATGCGGACGATGTATTCTTCATATGGCCACACGGAAAGGAAATTCTACCGCTTTTCCTAGATAAAATGAATGATATTCACTCCACGATCAATTTCACTGTGGAGCTCGAACACAGCGGGGCCTTGCCTTATCTGGATGTATTACTGAGCAAGATGCCTGGAAATCGCCTTCGTACGCAACTCTACTATAAACCCACATCCGTGCCCAATTTGACGCTCCGCAGCTCATTCTGCCCTGCTAGTTACAAGCCATCTGTCTTTCTTTCTCGAATAAGAAGAGCCTTTGCAGTATCTTCCGATGTTTATTCTAGACAACGTGAATTAATGAACGTTACAGAATTGGCCACTGAGGTAGGATACGCCCCGGACCTGGTACATAGCTACTATATCGAGAAAGTCAGAACCAGTCATATTAATCTTTCTACGCCACAACTACGCTACATGGGCTCAGTTCCCTACATACCAAATGTTTCTTATCAGCTCAAGAACGAGCTCAAGAACATGAACCTTGATGTTGGCATCAGGTCTCCGACATTTTTATATGCCATGCTTCAGGGAAACTCTGACAAGTCCTCGCGTTCCAATGAAGCAGGTGTTAATGCCATCCCTTTACAATATCCGGACGGCTCACAGAGATACTACATTGGAATGACTAAGCGTTCGTTTGGAACTGGAATCAATGAGCATAAAAGGGACATAAATCACTGTAAAGTAACAACAGGCCTATCCAGAGAGGTCCAGTTCAAATCCGCTACTCCTATGTGGGATGAAGTAAAGAAATTAGCCTCCTACCCCACCCCAAAATCTACCGCCATTCGCGAAACTTTAGAGATCATCATCAACAGTAAATCATGCAATGACAACCTCTCGCTGGAGTTGCCACGAGTTTGGAACCAGTTCTTCAAATAATGAATTCATTTTGTCTCCTTCTATGATTCCGCGTGTTAACGAGCATGACACCTCGAGTCTCTGAATGAATAATTTACTTAGCATCTGCTCGTTTATTGTCAAGTCACCGCGTTCAAATTGTTAAAGCGTTCTATTATTCAGTTTGCTGTCTACCTTCCTTGAAAAAGCCATCTGATTGATGTGCAAAAGCTTGGAAACTTTGATTTATAATCTACGCCAAGAAATTCGGATTACTAATATAGTTATACTATTTTAAGAAAATACGACTATGAATATTTGAGAAGGTTGTAGAACAGTGTTGTAAAGCACAAATTACCAGTATTTTGATATATATTTAAAATATAAAGAGAAACATTTCACCGGTAACAAACTGACAACTAAAAGCACTGACTGATATCGGTTTCGTAAAGAGTAAAAAAAATCAATTATTCACATTTGGAAACTTGAGGCTGATCCGGAGCACAACTCTTTTTTGTATCCGAACTAATTGTTCACCGATATACTCTCATTTTTTCTTCTGCTGATTGAAGGCACTCCTTTGGTTTGTTTTTAATGTTACAAAAATTAGAGAAACCTATTTCAATAAGTGTAAAGTGAAAAACTGCAATAAAATAACTGTTGCCTTTCTGCCCATATTCGGATAACTGTTCTTTTGTGTTATTCAAAATTCAACAAGAGGATCGTCATATAATATCATTTGTGATTATCGATCATTTCGAAATTTAACATGTTCTTCTTCATGAGGTTAAGTTTATGTTCTGACATGTTTTCACTAAGATGATGAATGAGTTTCTCGCCCAATCGTAGTACTTAACATCGGGATTGGGGAAGTACTGTTGAATTTTTTGGTAGAGGGACTTAAGATGAACAACAATCAGTGGAAAAATTAATATATCCTTGTGCGTCATGTTCCTTGCTGGTATTATTAATTCTAAGTCACTATCTTTCATCTTTCTAATGCAAAGTTTAATTTCATCACTAAGAATTTCGCTTTTGTCCGTCGACGAAAGCATGTTTTCTTTTCAACCCCAAGCACATACTTGGATTCACCTGATACAAAATGCCAAAAATATCTGGCAAATATGTTAATTTTGTGATTTACTACTTGTTCTCTAGAGAACTGAGAAATTCAATTTTATCTTAAAGAAGAAAGAATTTGTGTAATTTAGCTCGAACAAAAACGAAATCTGTGAGCTCGAAGAAATGATTCGACAAGTTTTCGCGACACCCAAGACAGTTTAAAGATAGCGACAACATAATGTAAATAATCAAAGTTTGGAAATGTGAGCCAATTTCTTCACATGGTTTATAAAACAGGCAAATTTTAAGTGATTAGATTTAAGTATTGTGTGTGTTCTCCATTTTCACCACACCATCTAAATCAGTCTTCTTTCTTGTTTGGGGTTTAACAACCACCGTAAGCAACTCAATGGGCTATAAGAAGTTGCTCGTCCCTAATTTTGCGTCACTGATTCCAGAAATAGGAGAGAGCCAGGGACAAAAGACAAACATACACGCCTTATCAGGGATTCGAACCCTGGCCCACTCGGAAGAACGGTCAGAAGCACTTACACCACTGCGCCGCCGGAGCAGCAAAACAGTCTTCATTTCTAACTTTAGAGTTTTTGCCACTAAAACCTCATGGGGTAGAAAGGAGTGAGTACTGTGCAAAAATTAAGGACGAAGAGGAGAAATTAGCATAACAGCGGAACGAGCAGCCATAACGGACCGAAAGACCACTCAGGAGATAGACTAGGGTCCGGTACAGTAGGGCATGCGCATATATGCAGCATGACGTAGGGTGGGGGAGTGTCGGAAGGGTATAAAGCACGTGGGCGGTGTACGCTCAGCAATTCGGTGAAAGCTATTGACGGTGTACATCGGTTTGTACGAGAACGAGTTGCTGCCACCGTGTGATATGGCCAACAGGCAATCCAGTAGACGACATCTGGATGACTTTACCCGAGGTCGCGTCATTGGGAAGTTGGAACAAGGTCGAAGTGCGACTAGTGTGGCCGAGGAGTTCCGGATCGCTCACAGCATCGTTTCACGAGCTTGGAGAGCATTTCAAACGACAGTAACAGCTGTCAGAGAGTTTAGCAGTGGTCGTCCACGAGCAAACACGGCGGCGGATGACCAGTATATTGTCCTACAGGCCAGAAGAGACAGACGACAGACAGCGGGAGAAATCCCAAGGCACATGCAACAGACAACTGGACGTCCGTTATCGCGTTTTACCGTGGCCAGGAGGTTGCACAAAGGTGGTCTATTTGCACGACGACCAGTACGGTGTGTGCCATTAACGCCTGCTCATCGGAGACGGCGGTTTCTCTGGTGCCAGGAACACAAGAACTGGACACATCAGCAATGGGGTCAAGTTCTCTTTACGGATGAGAGCCGATTCAGTCTGACGAGCGATTCTGGACATATACACATCAGGAGGGAGCAGGGAACACGCAATCACACCTCCAACATAATCGAAAGGGACCGGTTTGGAGGTGGCGGAGTTCTCGTTTGGGGCGGTGTCATGCTTGGTAGCCGTACTGACCTCTACATCTTCCAAGGAGGTTCAGTCACTGGTGTCCGCTATTGTACCGAGGTTCTCCTGCCTCACGTGCGTCTGTTTAGAGGTGTTGTGGGTCCTGAATTCCTCTTCATTGACGACAGCGCTACACCTCATCGTACAGTGGCTGTCGCAGAGCTGTTGGAGAGTGAAGATATTCAACGCATGGAAGGTCCCCGGACCTAAATCCAATCGAACACGTGTGGGACCTTCTCGGGAGACGCTTGGCAGCACATCACCAGACACCAGCAACGATTCCGCAGCTGCGATCGGCGCTACAAGAGGAATGGGCCGCGATGCCTCAACAGCTCCTTGACAACCTCGTCCTCAGCATGGACAGACGTTGTAAATCCTGCAACGCAGTCAGGGGTGATCATATCCTCTACTAAAGACTGGATTTTTCTTGGCAGCCGCCTGTCACACGGACGTTTCTGTCTTTTGGCCAGTTGTGCTCGAAGCTACCTTTTCAATAAAGTGCTTTTGTATCCTTTGGATTCCTTGTTTGGACGGTTTTACTCATTTGTCCTATATTCTTACATCTTGGCGATCTCATGGTATGATTTGAGTCGATGTGGAGCACTTCTGCACGACGTTACATTCGAAAAACCGTCTCGTCCTTAATTTTTGCACTCCAGTGTATTTGGATATTTTTTGTTTGCCAGTGATGCAAATCTCTTTAAGCCACTCCGGTGGCGCAGTGGTCTAAGTGATGGCTTATGACCATTCGTCTGAGATGGGTCCGGGTTTGAATCCCGGTGAGGCATGGATGTTGTGTTTGTCTTACGGTGCTGGCTCTCTCCCTTCCCTGGAACCAGTGGCCCTAAATTAGGCACGAGCGACTGCTTATGGCCCATTGAGTTGCTCACGGTGGTTGTTAAACCTTCAATAAAAAAATCCCTTTAAAGACCTGACCACCGAAGGTGTGCTATCAGTACACAAGCCGACACACGATTCCTATGACACATTCGTACTGGCCAAATATATCTTTATCAGTTGTTGTATGTTTCAGTACGTTGCACAACGAAAGAAATTCTTAATTTGACTATTATAAGCAAATCGAATAAAGCAGAGTAATTGGCCTTTGCCACTAACATCAGTAGATTCATCCACTTGTAATGTAAGGAATGCTTCCTAACTTGAAAGAATATACCCAACACATTCTTCAGTATTAACAGACATACCGTTTAGCCACCCCGGTGGGTCAGGGGTCAGCGCTGGCTTCTGACCATTCGTTCAAGGGGAATCCGGGTTCGAGTCCCGGTGAGGCATGGCTGGCGTGTTTTTCGAAACTGCCGATAATGTCGCTTTATAAGTCAGTGAGTTGTTTGGATTTCGTGATCAAATCTAAAGTGGAAGTTATACCTTGCAAACACCTGCTATGCAAAAGTTTTATTAACACAGCCAGTAATATGCAATCACGGAAATTAGTAAGTAAAGCGCAGCAATGTCATTTCATATTAAAAAACATTGTGATGTTATTTGCACATATGATGGCAAGCATTAAGATTAATGTACAAAGAGCTGCCAGGCTAATCGTTATTCCAGACGATCTCAAGAAAGCCGTCAAACTACAACCAGGATCTCAGATCTCAAAGCTCTTCGAAATACTTAGGCACCCCAAGCCCGGCAATCCATTGAGATATATCGTGTCCTGGAAGTCTCTGCATCGACCTACTATTTAGAGAAAGCACTATCCGAATTCCTGACTAATTATCTCCCTAAATCGGGCGTTATAATAACTTCGATTCAGATTTTATCACCAACCAAAACCAAGCAATTCATTCTCCTATAAAGCGACACTATCGGCAGTTTCGACGTGGTTTCCCTTTTATCCTTCGATCCCCGTGCCGGAAGCTATCAGAACTTTAAAGAAGGCCATACCTAGAGTTCATCACTTTATTCGCAGGAGTCGTAACTCAGAATCTAGAAATTAATGGACTTAGTCTCAAATTCTATCTTCTATAGTTTCCAGGGACGACGAATCTATAAACAGACATGCGCTCAGATGAGATCCTCGCTTTTAGCTATCCTTGCAGATGCGAACCTTTGCCCAATTGAGCAGCATAAATTTTCTAGCATCGCTCCACGATCTACCACCTGGCTACGATATGCGGACGACATATTTTTCATATGGCCTCACGGAAAAGATACTCTCCCGCTTTTCCTTGATAAAATCACGATATACACCCTACGATAAACTTCACTATGGAGTTTGAACATAATGCTTTATTACCTTATCTGAATGTTTTACTGAGCAAATCGCCTGACAATCGCCTTTGTACACAGATATATTGTAAAGACACATATGCCCCCAACCTTATGCTCTACAGCTCGTTCTGTGCCGCGGAATACAAAACTGTTATCTGTATTGGGAAGCATATTCTATATAACGGTAGCAGTTGCGTCGACATTCAGGTTTTTACGAATACCACGTTTGGTAATAATGTCTGGTAAACAATATCCCCTTGACATAGCTCTCCAATCAAAAATCGAACAGGATTATGGAAGGCGTTTGAGGAGGCCCCGCTGTCAAACCATCACGACCAGTCAATCACTCCGAGAATGTTTCATCTAAGACAGAACGGATTGAGATAATCTAGGGTGGCGAAACACCATTAAGTTGAAGCACAATATCAGGGTGAAGATGATTCACTTGAAGCTTTGCGAAAAACTTTAGGAGATCCTGATACTCAGTTCTGGTGACGTTCTGTTCCACAAATAAAAGGGTCCGATAACAGTGTCATGGAGCAAATCGCACCACACATTCACTTTTGGACTGTCGCGAACACGTTCACACATTGCGTGAGGATTCTCATATTATGCCAGTTTATCTTTCCCGAAGTATGAAAATTGGCTTCCTCACTAAAATACACTTTGTTTAAACAATCAAAATCCCTTTTGAGCTTATCCGGTAGTGGTGGACCATTTTTGAACGATTCATTAACAATGAATGACTCTTCGCCGTGAATGGTGAATGATTCGCTCATACCGCTGTGAATGATCATTCAAACTGCCAGTTTTGCGACACACACTGAAGTCGCAGTACGTTTAACTTTCTTCCTCCCGTATGAGTTTTGAAACGATTTTCCAATAAGAAAAGTAATGTCGAGAATTTATACTGTATGTGTCAACCGTTATGGGAGTGAGCAATGAACAGACAGCTAAGAATGGTAAAACTTATGAATGGGAATTATACATTAATGCCATTTATTTGAATGGTGTGCTCGAAGGCTTGTGGCAAATAATCCATCGTGAGCGGTGAATGGTGGAGATCTGTTGGTCGTAAACGCAGAATCCCTGCAACAAATGATTTACTCAGTGAGCGTAGAGGCAATATGGAAGTTGAATTCCATTCGTTTGAACGTTTGAATGATCATTCGGGACTTATTTGCTTGAATAATGAATAAAAAAGGAATAATTTATGCCATCACTACTCTCCAGCTTGGTCATGTAGCCTCTAATGCCTGCACAAGTTGCATTTTCTTCGCACGAAGACGTAGCCTTTTGTGCAAAATGTTATGGACTTTTTACTGTGGTCACGTAAGCTCTTGTTCGGCAACTCCGATTTTCACTGACTTCTTATGAACGCTTCCCCAATATTTTCAACCATTTCTTCTGAAGTCAAGGCAAAACCATGACCTTTTTCAAAACAGACACTTCCAGTATCTTTAAACTTTCTCATCGACGCATAAATTCTGGTCTCAGTTTGTTTTTGGCCTTCCCATGCGTAGTTTCATAATGCCCTTTAACTGAAATGAAAGATTTTGTCTCACCTAACACAGCACAAACTGAGTTCGCTCCTCTATTATCGCGTGCCATCCTGGACGTTATGCGGGAGAAACACTACAAGAGGGGCCTTCTGCTGGCAACAAATGACGTGAAATGATCCTTGTTAACCTGTCTTCGTTTTTTCACAAATGATACACTATTAGTTTATGTTTTATTGACTTTTGAAATAGCATAGATTACTTTTGCACACCCGGTATTATATTATAGAACATCTATGTATTAATCATTTTGTTATCACAACAGTCTATGTCGTAAATCTAATCGCGGATCATAGTTAAACGTATCAAGTCTAGGACGTCACAAATCCGAAAATATTTACTTATCAACACGATGATGTTAATTAAGACCTTCGTCTGGACGCGTCGAAAATTTAGTAACGTTTTACCCACCACCCTTTCCGAGACACCGGCGTACTTATCAGTCTTCCAGATACAGTTTGATTTCTTTTTTTTTACTGTGGCACTTCATGGATTTTATTCATTTTTTCCTTTCAGAATGTTACTTTTTAAAAACTTTTTGGAAACTCAAACTACCGCGCCCACTTTCTTTCTCTTCAGTCCCTCTCTCTCACCCACACATATACGCACACTCTCTCGCTCTATCCCACACGCCGGTTTCTCTCTCTCTCTCTCTGTCTGTCTGTCTGTCTGTCTGTCTTACATGGACACACTTACTCTCCCTATCACACGTGTTTTCTCTTAGACTCCAGTCTCATTTCTTCCATTTTGCCCTCTTTACACATACTTACTTTCTTATTTTCCCGCTGTCTCTCACATTCACACGGGGTTACCCTCCCCCTCTCTCTCTCTCTTACACATGTAGCTGTCCTGTCTCACTCTCACTCCTCGCCCTCCTTCTCTCTTTCACCTCATCTCCTTCTTTCTTTCTTTCATTATCTCTTTCGCTCTCATTTTCTCTTGCTTTCCCTTCCTTTTTTTTATCTTGTTCTCAGTTGTTTCCTTTCTCTTGCGTACACTCTCCGTTTCATTTTCTATTCTCTCTGTCTTCATATCCTCTTTCTCTTATTCGCTCCTTCATTCATTCTTTTTCTCCCCTTGCTCTTATTCCACGTATCCTTGCATCAACAGAAGGATCCGTCACCAGGAAAAGTGTGTTTTCACAATTACTGGAAGCAAAGACAGTATTAATTCTAAGCCCATGATAGTGCTAACAAATCCGAATCCGATCTGACATTATTATAATTAAGAACTTCTCAAAATAAAAAAGGTAATTAATAAAATTAATTTAATTTAAAATAAATCAGTTAATAAGGACTTATATGTGAATATGATTGAATTTTTTAGGCCCAGACAACAGGATTTTCTTGCTGGTGGCATGGGTTCGAATCCCTGGTAAAACGTGGGCGTTGTGCTCGTCGGCACAGGCTCTGCCACTACCTACGGCCCTAAATTAGGGAGAGACGTCAACTCCTGACTTTATATACACCTGGGGGAGTTAAATTTTCTTCAAAAAAATGTCAACACAGAAAGTGAAACACACGTAAGCACGGTACACTTAATGTTTTAAATTTCCACCTTCGAGTATCATCAAACTTTTCTTTTACTAGGTTATGTAAATCCAAAGTTAATGTAAATTTGCATCAACAATAGCAAAAATGCTCATCTCCGTTTTAGAAAATTTACAGAAAATATTAAATATGTCGTAAACTAAATAAAGGGTTTTACAAACATAGATGGCAATGACATGGAATGGTAGGTATGTTTTTAAGAAAAGTGGATAATACAGAGTATTTTTCTTAAAAGTAGTTACCGTAATTTTGGGAAGCACGTCGTACGAAAAATTCTCTAAATCTTGGAAGACGAGTAAGTTTCTTTTGCTTAAAGATTATTGCCCTCGACAGTGATGCAATCGTCCATTGAATTTATTTTTGGGTTAGTGACGTAGTTCTGGGTGCGCTTGGTTCCAAAAGGGAGTCCTATGCCACGAGTGTCTGGAGACACCGCAGATTCCAAGCCAGTGAAGCAAGGACTCAGACCGCTGTCTTTAGAAATGCCTGCAGTGCCCATCACTAGAACTCAGTCTCAAGTTCATCCCAACGGATGCTGCAAGTGCCATACAAAATTTTTATCCACACAGCCAGGAATATGCAAGCTCGGAGAATTAGTAAGTAAAGCGCAGCAATGTCATTTCATATATAAAAGCAGTGGGATATTCCTTCTACATGTGATAGCAAACATTAAGATTAATAGAAGAAATTAATTTATGCTTTCGTCTTTGACTCTCTCCCCTTCTGTTTTCAAGTAGACAAAAGTGAATAGGGTCAATTTGTAGATATATGAATGTTCAATGGATTTTGCGAATATGTATCGAAAAAAAAAAACTGTTTTGGGAACAAAAGATTTCTCGCCGCTTTTGAATTTCTAAGAAAAACTAAATTGTAAAGTTAATTAGCTTTTCTCCTTGGTGGATTTATTTACTTATTTGTTTATTTATTTATTTATTGTACATTCACGATTTATTCAAAAAATGAAGATTTAACCTGATGGCATTTGAAGCAATTTTATTCCTTTTATCAGTGTTTTGTCTTTTGCTGAATCATCTTTGTAATTTTTGAATTTAAATACTAAAACTCAGAAATGGAAGGAAAGTCCTAATTAATACTTCAAAATCTTAAACAGTGCACAATAACAGAAAGTAAACCTCAGAACACAAATGTTTTCCCACAAAATTCATTTCCTTCGGTGCAGTTTAAATGCGGCAAAGAAATATTTTTTCCGCTGTTAGCATGCATTTCTAGATTTAGCGACACCCAAAACAAGGTGAAGTGCTACACCAACTACTAACAAGAGCTCCAAACAAAATAAATTTTGCAAAACTGCCTATACTTATTCAACTTTCCTTGCATCTTCGATAAACGTTATCAATTGTCTCTTTTCTGGCAAATAAAGCAAAAAAAATCATCACTTTGTGCGTATCTCGAATAATACACGTCGGATAAAATATAATATCCCGTTCTTCAGCTTGAGGTAAAAAGCAAAGTTCGCGTAACATAACGATCATCGTTCTACAACTTAAGTAAAAAGCTTAGATGGTATAAATCATACTTTTCGCTATTTTAAGAAAAAAGTAATAGATATCATAACTTAGTTCAAACAACTTTCAGAGGAGAAAAAGACTTCCAAAGAGTTTTGATTTCGGTGAACAAAGAGATTTACTTACTTACTTAGTTTTAGGTACACCTATTCTGCACTGTTTTTGAGGGAAAAAATTAGCAAAATTGCTAAACACAGAAAGGTGAAATCTGCAAAAGCCCTGAACTTCGATTCTTTTAAGCGCCTTTGTTTCATTGTGTTGCATGACACTTTCTAAAAGTTCGGAATTTTTACCGCATTCATGCAAAGTATTATATCACTGTGCGTTTTTCGTTTGTTCGTTTGTTTTTGCGTGTGCTCCGGTCCCAGTAATTTAAACAGAGCCTGTTATTGTAGATAAACATATTTAATCATGAGGCCTTCACCGCGAACTGCTTAAGTAGGAGTAACACTGTCGCTGAGGTGTATTTTCAAAACTTTGAGACTTCCTATTTAAAGTAAAAAAAAAACTCTTCAGATGTATTCTTTAAAAAATACTAAATATTCTACCTAATATCGACGATATAATCGCAATGCACTTTCAGTACGGTAGAGGATTATATTATGTGCTAGAACAGTTAGCATGAATGAACTGCTCACAAATGTTAAATGTAGCGTCTGGATCAACTTTTGTGTTTGTTACGTACCTACTTCAGAAGAGACGTACATGTTAAGGCGGCAGACTTCCAGCAACAAACTTCGTCGATGTATCTTAGTTGGGAACTCCGGAGCAGAAGGATGCGAGTTCGATAACGCCACCGGCAAATGGCATTTACGTTATATGAGCTCCCAAACGCAAAATGAATCTCCTAGCCGTTGGGTTCTTCAAAAAATCTGGGATGTTCGTTCCACACGTCATCTAGAATTAATGAGAATTTTTTTTGGTGGTTTAACGACCACCTTGAGCAACTCAATGAGATATAAGCAGTCGCCCGTCCCTAATTTAGGGTCACTGGTTCCAGGGAATGGAGAGAGCCAGTGCCGTAAGACAAACACAACATCCATGCTTCACCGAGATTCGAATCAGGACCCAACTCGGACGAATAATCAGAAGCCACAGCTTAGACCACTGCGCCACCAGGGCGGCCATGAGAATTCCCTTTTCTGCAGTGACCTCTTTCAAGCGTGGTTTGCCGGCTGCCCGGAAACCTACGATTCCATCCCAGCCGGGATATATGTGACGTACCTACCTCAGAGGTGACGCACATGTCAAGATGGAAAAGTTGCAGCGACAAACTTCGTCGGTGCAGCTTAATTGGGAAAGCATTTAGCTCCGGAGCAGAAGGATGCTAGTTTGATTTTCTCCACGGGCAAATGGCTTTTATGCTATACCTTCAAAACAACTGTCTAAAATGTGTTCTCCCCAGACAGTTCCAAGGTAAGCATACATTTTAATCTCCGTATCATAACTTTATGGTAACTGTATAACGTTACTGAGGTCTTTAAAGTCTTGGAAATTTACCGTTTCGGTAGACCAAAAGAAGCTTGAAGAAGCACCGTACCTACAGCTCATTCTTCCGCAATGAATAGCAGTGATAATGAAATTTTATTAACATCACATAATTCTTGATTTACACTGACGGGAAAAAAATCCCAACACCACGAAAAAATAGTTGTAGAGGAATGAAATGGCGGCAATACATTTGTATAGGTAACATATGTAATCGATTAAGGTTTCAAGATCACAGCTTATTGTAAGCGCGAGAAGAGCCATTTTAAATGTGAAATGCTGGTACATTAATAGCCGGTGTAACAGCCAGAATGTTGAATGCAAGCACGCAAACGTTCATGCATTGTGCCGTACAGGTGCTGGATGTCAGTTTGTGGGATGGAGTTCCATGCCTGTTGCACTTGGTCGGTCAATACAGGGACGGTTAATGCTGGTTGGGGGTGACGCTGGAGTTGTCGTCCAATAATGTCCCATACGTGCTCGATTGGTGAAAGATCTGGTGATCTAGTAGGCCACGGCAACATGTCGACACTCTGTAGAGCATGTTGGGTTACAACAGCGGTATGCGGACGAGCGTTATCCTGTTGGAAAACACCCCCTGGAATGCTGTTCATGAATGGCAGCACAACAGGTTGAATCACCAGACCGACGTACAACTGTGCCGTCAGGGTGCGTGGGATAACCACGAGAGTGCTCCTGCTGTCATAGGATATTGCTCCCCAGACCATAACTCCAGGTGTAGGTCCAGTGTGTCTCGGCCGCAGACAGGTTGGTTGCAGGCGCTCACATGGCCTCCTTCTATCCAACACACGGCCATCACTGGCACCCAGGCAGAACCGGCTTTCATCAGAAAACACAACAGATCTCCACTCCGTCCTCCAAATGAGCTCTAGATTGACACCACTGACGTCGCAAACGGCAGTGGTTTGGAGTAAGTGGAATGCACGCTACAGGGCGTCTGGCTCGAAGCTGTCCTTCAAGTAACCGATTTGTAACAGTTCGTTGTGTCACTGTGGTGGCAACTGCAGCTCAAATTGCTGCCGCAGACGCAGTACGATGCGCCACGGCCATACGCCGTACACGGCGGTCTTCCCTCTCAGTAGTGCCACGTGGCCGGTCGGAACCCGGTCTTCTTGAGGCAGTACCTGTCCTTGACCACCGCTGCCAACAATCATGCACAGTGGCTACATTCCTGCCAAGTCGTTCTGCAATATTGCGGAAAGAAAATCCACCTTCTCGTAGCCCTATTATACGACCTCGTTCAAACTCCGTGAGCTGTTGATAATGGCTTCTTCGTCTTCTTAAAGGCATTTTTGACTAACATCAACACACTACGTAGAATCTGAACGATAACTAACGCTCACGAACGTTACAGCGCGTATTTACAGCAAACCTGCTTTGCGTGTTCCGAGGGGCGCTACTAGCGCCACACCTATGCGCCGAGCGCAAAATTTGCATAGACGTCATCTTACAGATGTACTCTCACCGCCTACCAACTGTCGTTTATCTAACACAACCCCTTCTTGGTGATGGGATTTTTTTTCCGTCAGTGTATTTGCAAGTGATCTAAAAATAAAAGTTTTCAGTTTTTTCCCGTTAACTGTAGAGACCCTGGGAATACCGAAATTAGGTCCAATTATTACCACAGTTTTCAACGTGTGGTACGAAGCGTGCTCTCTCTCTCTCTGCAGTCGTGGTAGGTGTGCAGTAGTCAGCTGATAATAATCAGTCTGAGTCAAAGAACGAGCCCCAGTCTTTTTAGAATGAGCTCCCTGAAGTATTAAAAAACTTCATATTACATGCCTTTGTATATTTCAATAAAGGGATTTCAGCGGAGAAATGATTTCTTCGGCTAATTCTGGCATTTTTGTCGAGAAACGTTTTTCGTATTGCGATGAAGCCAAATTGTCGGTTCAGAAAGATTTTCCTTCTTTGATACAATCGATTTTCAAAGTCCGAATGCAGTAAACTTATCATTGCATGCATACCTGTTCTGCTCTATACCCGATTATATCTCACATGTTCGACAAAATTGCGAGGAAAATTTGAGCCACTTCCAATACTGGCATATGGAACGGGAGAGGATTAACGACGAAAATTTTCAAGTTATGAATTTCATTTTGTGTCCAACTGAGAGTTTTATATTGCGGTGGATTCAATTCTTGTATTTTTTTTTCTTTAAAGTTTTTGGATGGCGTTCGTACTTTATCCAAGACATGTGAAGTTATGAAGAACTCACACGTCTCAATGATATCACCTCAAACGTTGAACCTTCGTTCAGTTTTTAATATTTCTTATTTCCTTGTGTCATCAGTTTCCTATCATAAAACCTGATCATGGAAAGAAACTTAGGATTTCAGGTCTTACTATCAAGTTCCATGAAAAACTGCTTAAGCAATATGCATTCGATAAAAAAAATTTGGAATATCTCATATCAGGCATTCTACGTTCTCAGTCCAGGTAGGGAGCACGATATGAGATCTAAAACCTCAAGTCTCAAGAAGCTACCACATGAAGTTACATTCAACGTACTTTGTTTTGTTTAGTTACAGCGCATTTATATGTTGTACATGACTGTCAGTGCCAGCCACTTCCGCGTACATGTTTTCCCTCTCAACCGAATCAGAACCTCAGTAGGAATCTTTGGTATTATTGGTTATTGACAGTCTTAGAAATAGTTTTGCTCAAGGTTCTAATATAGTGAACATTATTTCTAGAAGTGTTTTGTTAACTGAATACTGAACGAATATTGCAGAACTCTCACCTTTCCGCTGCTGCTTGGTGGAAATGGATGAACTACTGTTAACGCGTTCTGGTGGCGCAAACGCTTGTAACTTACGTGATCAGCTGTCACGGGGCCCCGAGATTGGTGCACTCAGATCAGGGGCTCGTTGTTTCTAAGTGAGTCGCCAATTCACGTGCAGAGACTGAAGAAGGATTTCGTGATAAGATTGTGCTGTAATGACTTCGAGACGTCATTTACCAGTGGAATTACGCTACAGAGCTATATAGGCAGACTCGAAGCAGGCCAAAGTCAGGCGAACGTAGCCAGATGGCTGAACGTAAGTCGTTCTGCGATCCAAAGGCTGTGAAACCTCTTCTAAAGCACAAAATCATGTTCCCGCAGGTATAGCTAAGGCAGGCCTAGGGTAACAACTACCCCACAAGATCAATGTTTACAGCTATCTACGCGTCCGAACAGCACTGCTACGCTGACCCATCATCGATCTGTGCTTGCTGCATCTACCGGAAGGACGGTATCAGCTGAGGGAGGGCTCTATGCTAGACGACCCATTACGTGCATGTCCCTAACCTCCTGCCGCAAGAAGGAACGTTTGAATTGGACGCCCATGCATGTGAATTTGAGTCCAAATCAATGGAGATCTGTACTGTTCATGGACGAGTCGAAGTATGCTTTACAGAATGATTCTTGGCAAATTTTCATCCGGAGACAGCCGAAGACCAGATATCATCCCTCTCATATCCGTGAAAGAGACACGTATGGAGGAAGTTGTGTGCTTGTATGAACAGGCATCTCTTTAAGCGGACGTACCGACCTCTACGTGATGCTAGGTGGCAAATTGAACGATCGGAGGTATAGAGATGATATCATGGACCCCTTTGTTCGGCCGTGTGCAGGTGCGACTGGCGACACATTCATACTGCAAGCCAATAATGTTCGCCCGCACACAGCGCGGCTGGCACAGCAATACCTTGAAGAGAAGGCTATTGTCCGTATGGAGTGACCAGCACGCTCTCCTGACCTTAACCCAATCGAGCCTGTGTGTGACGCTCTAGGTAGGCGTGTTGTTGCCCTCAACCTCCATCGACGAACGCTGCAGGGGCTTCAAACTGCCTTGCTACAACAATGGACATTGCTAATTACGGATATCATAGACACCGTTATTTACAACCAACGTGGAACATCACTGTCTGTTCTGTATTGCTGTTCGAGGTGACCACACCCATATTGAGACATTTTTAACTTAATTTTGGGAATGCTGATTTGTTTGTTTGTTTTCCATAGAAAATACAAAATGTAAAGGCTTTGTATAAAATGTTCTTGCTGTTTTCTGTAACATATGATACAATGAAACTTTTCCCCAAATTTCATTCAAATTGGTTGCATGATTTTTGAGTTGTAACAATTTTTCAATTTGTTCCTTAATTTATGGAACCAGTGCATTACCACACATTCTTTAAAGTACTAATAAGTGCCCAGTACACCTGATAATTCAGTGTCATCCTTTTCTGTTTTACAGCTTCTTTGACTGTTACATTGCACTAATAATAAGTAAAACGTTGAAGCGTTAGCTGATGCACAGAAACAATTTTATAAGCGTTCGTGTCATCTTCACAGCGGATTCACGTCGGCCCGGTGGCGCAATGGTCTAAGAACTAGCGTCTGACCATTCGGTCGAGATGGATCCGGGTTCGAGTCCCAGTGAGGCATGGTTGCTATGTTTGACTTACAGCACTGGCTCTCACTTCCCTGGAAGTAGTGGCCCTAAATTAGGAACGGGCGACAGCTTATATCCCATCGTGTTCCTTACGGAGGTCGTTAAACCACAAAACAACAACAATTGATTCATTATTTTTTAAACCCATTTATTTTGCTTGTTTGATGAACATTTTATTTTCCTTCCTAGATTTTTGGAGCTATTTGCGTAGGATTGATGATAACGTACGGCACACCAGTGTGGATGACTTTGGGAAATGCGTACGCTTTGTTCCTGATCAATTCTTCAGCAGCTCTTCTAGGGACTGCCGTTTGTCTCTTTTCTTACCTTATCTCTCGCAGTACTTATGCAGCAATGCGCACTACTGTTTTTGTAAGTATCACTGTAAGTTTTTATATTTAAGTCATTCTTTTCATCCTGCATGTTGTTATTTTAGCATTACTGCTTTACATTTTGCGTTGCAACGAGCCGTTATAAACTTACCTTTGTCATAGAATGACTACTACATGTTGGTAGTTCGGCACCCCATCTTGATTTAACCAGCGAGCACGAGTGTGGGTTCTATGCATATCCTACGTCAACCAAAGAGTTAATTCTGAGAATTCTCTCATCAGCATTCCATCTTCTCAGTAGTTACGTGGCCCTTGATCTTTCCTTAACGTTTCCGAACTCTGTTGCATTAATTTAACACCCAAATTTCCATTCCTAGAGTTCTAGAATACCCAACGCTAGAGTATCTACACTGAATTTCAGAATACGATGTTTTATCCATGCGCAGTTCTTCAGGTAAATTCTATTCGTATTGAATTCATCGCGGGTTATTATTTTCGATTAGAAGTGCAAATGAATAATTAAAGGTAATGAAGACAAATCCTTGAGAAAAAATAATCCAGATACTGCAAACCTTTTTAACAGAAGTTGAAAATGATGCGGTATCCTTCGATGTTGAAGATTACTGTGTCCATGAAATCGGAGAACAACCATGTAAAGAATTAGAGAATATCAAAAGCAAAGGAAGTTAAACTTCCTGTCCGAGAAATAAACATCAGGCCAAAACAACTTGTTTGCTCCGTGAAAGTTGGATACAACTTCATTGAAAAGAATGCCAAACCTGTGGGCAAGTAATTGGAGTCGGATGGCACGTATGGTGTGATCTGCAACGATGCTGGTTCTGTCCTATCCCTAGAATCCGTTGACCAATATCTCAGGCGGACGTCTCCTTATAGCCTCAGTGCTAACTTGGCTCATCTGTTCATCGGACAGATGTTTCGGTATCCACGTGGCATAGGAATTACGATATTCAAGGTACAAATGCATGATTGTATTGACCGTTCCGATGCTCACACCCGCATTGTTCGCCAGTTCTCGGATCGTGATTCTTCAGTTGGCATTTACTGCAGCATCCACACGTGCCATTGTCTTCACTGAAGCACCACGACGTGATGCTCCTGATCTTAGCTGGTCTATAGGGCTTGTTCGTCCACCACTAAAACGCTGGTATCACCGCATTACAATACTGCGTGGAAGACAAGCAGGCCCATACACCGCCTTCATTCGTATGTGATTTTTGCTTGGTGACGTTGTCTCCGCTTTCAAAAACTGAATTGCAGCACGTTGAACAACTTTAGACGTACCCATCTCCTACGAGAGAACAATAAAATTAGTCCAACACGTTACACGTCTTCCGTAACAAACAAGCTTCGCAGTTACATAGCCTTTAAATCGCCGCACAGTACCACCACCCACTGACAAAATTAGGAAGCGAAACGCACTCCAGCCAAAGAGTCCCACTACTTATTGAACAAATCTTTTACGTATAATAGCTTTTGTGTTAAGGGGTCCACAGACTGATACACAGATATCATACTGAAACAAAATATTTTACAGCGCAGTTTAAGTGTGCGCGAAGTGAGAGAACGTTAAGTGCCGTGAAATGCTGAATAAGTTGAAATTTTTGTGGCTCATGGCATACAAATTAATTGAAGATTCAGGAATGAAGCTCTTAGTTTCTGCAAAGGCTAACATAGGACCACAAACGAAGCTTTTGTCTATATAAAACTTCTTTGAACACTCATGGCGAGTACTCTGCAAAGACTTCTTAATTCAGTACTCGAATACTACACGAAAATGACTTTATTTTGCCATATTTTTTGTATGATTTTTTTCTTCCTTTAAGGTAATAAACAAGCTTAAAAATAAACAGACTTGTCAAAATACCACGAATAAACTATTGGCGGTTATAAAGATTGCGTTCCAGACTATTACTTTCATTGAGTGCTCGTGCGAAATGCAGAACAAGAATCTGAAGTTCTGAAAAAACAGTCTACATGAAAAGAATTCATTTCTCATCCATTTTTGTAAAATATCTTATGTTCTGCAGGTTCTGTCTCAATACGCTTAGATTAATCCAAATATTTCATTATTAAAAAGATATTTCTATCGCCGTTACTTTACTAGTTTAACCTTTGTACATACAAAACGTGTATTTAATTTGATGTTGATCAATTCGAAATTTTACGTTATTTCTTTTAAAGAAATATGTTAGTAGTTTACCTACATCTTTGTTCTATTTACAGGAAGTTGTGCAGAATAGTGTGTCAGCCATTCTGTATGCTGGCGGATCGACATTTTTAATACTACAAACTAGTGTTCTTCTGTGGCCGATGTACATAATCATCCCATATTTTCAAGCTTACCCCGCGCTCATGACAGCAGGAGTAAGTCAACAAACACATTCTATTCATGCTATTGATTTTCAAACACTGGTATATTTGCAAATCCGAAAGAGTTCTTAATAATGTGCCGAAATCAGAATTATAGCAGCATGACGAATATTTAAGCAAAATTAGTGAATATCAAAAGTTTTGCAAACATCAGCTTATTAAGAACATTTTACATTTTACACAAATTATTTCCTGTCTAGTGTCATTTAAACAAAATGTGTCTGACCAAAATGTACTGCCATGGGATGCAGTAGCAATTTCTCTTTTCGTTCCAGTGTGAGTATGTATTTTAATCATGCACATGCCATATTTTTGTTTGAATGAATTATAGAATTGTCAGTGAATTATTGCATTTGATTGTGGCATTACTGTATTATTAATTACTATGATTTCCATTACTGATTTTGAAGAGTTCTAAATTAGTACATTAACAGTACTGGCATGCAGTAAACGTTCTTACTCTGTTAGGAAGTGTGTATGGACCCATAAAATTACTTAATGAAAACTTCAGTTGCCTTGCTTACCTGCATGCTGTGACGATCTTAAATTATAATTCTCATTTCGCTTTTCTTCAGCAGAAAAGCTTTACTTTTGGGAAAGAAATTGTAATTTCACATATATAAACTTCGAACGAAAGTTTTCAGTAACGTCCGTAATGCTGATAAGAATAGCTAGAATAGCTACCGTCTTGTGTTACCCGTTGTCATGCATGAAAGAAATAGCGTCCCTTACGTACCATTAATCACCATCTGCTTGATGTTTATGTAGGCTCCCTCAAAAGCACTGTTTCTTTAAAGACACTGATTCATGTATTTCCAGTTTTGCACGGGGAAACTTGAACCGTTTTTTTTTTTTATCAACATCTGTTTTCTCTACATAATCACTGTCGTTTGCCTTGCATTTGTTTTAATGATGCGTAGGAGCTTCCACTATCGCATGGTGGAAGCTTCATGGCATTTCATTCTGTTATTTCTTCCCAGCATCCTTCTTGAATTCACGTTGAAGTTCTATCCAAATAATGCCTTATTTAAAGAACCGAACAAATGAAAGTCTGAACATGCTAAATCCGAGCTGTACAAAAAGTGTAGAGAAACAGTAGCCGAACTTCGTGGCCTTTATTTACCGCTGTTCGAAGACGTTTATGTGATTCATCGTTATCGTGTTAGGAACTTAGACTACGACAAAGAATCTTTATGCTGTCTGCAAATTCGCTAAACATTTGATGTTTTGGGATTCCCCTATAAGGCGTGGTAGTTTTGGTATTTTGCTTCTGTTGCAGCATGCAGTAAAAATCCAATTTCACAAGGACGAATAGGTGAGTAGTCTCTGAACATCGTTACATTCGGGTAATCTGGTAAGTCACGGAAAAGAAATAAAACGGACGATTAGAATAGGAAAAAATGTTTCAGGCACTAGTAATCTTAAAGTTCCGTAGCAATTGCTTCACTGCAAGTGAAATCAATTTGCTACCCAGAAGATGTTGTGTTTTTTTCCTCATGAAATGAATTTTATATTGTATATTTATTTTCAAGTGAAATGAATTTGATATTAGATTCATGAATGAGTCTCATTAGCAAACTCTGAATCACAAAGACTTCCTAACTTAAAGTGCACATCATATAAATACAAAATTTAAGAAAAAAAGAATGAAATGCCTATAAAATCACTTTTTACGGGGATTGTTGCTTACTGTGATGAAAAGAATTGATGGAAGTGATGGTGGAATTAGTCTTTTTATCCCTTCTCTTTCCTTTTTTCCGTTAGATAAGTCGCCGACATAAGACAAAGATAGAAATTATCTATGTTATGATCGAGGATATAAGTTGGGGTTTTTTTTTGGGGGGGGGGGGGGGTCTGTCTTGCAGATGGGGAAAGCGCAACGGTTTCGTCAGTCTCATATTTAAAAATGTGTTTAAAAGTAAAGTAGACGTTATAGCCTGACAAAGTGATCCACATTGTTGCTAATTTTTGTTAAAAATAAACTGCGCTATTGTGAAAGAACATAGAGCGGGCATGGGTAATTAAAGAATTGTGTAATATAACTTTCGTAACCAGGGAGTATATGGGAAACAAACTGAGAGGATGCATCAGCAACTGGTAAAAAGGGTAAAAACAACAAACCATATCAAACACTTACTTTACGAGCGGTGTCTTCACTTAGTGTGCAGAAACAACTTCGTGTCGCCCCGGAGTCCGAGTGGTCAGAGGGGTGGGTCTTTGGCTAATTGCCCGAATTGGACCTGGTTTCGAGTCCCGGATGATGGGTAGTGTGCTTGTTCTACGGTGCTAACTCCCTCCTTTCTCTGGAACCAGTGACTCTAAATTAGGGGCAGGTGATTGCTTATAGCCTTAGAAATTTCTGATGGTTGTCGTTAAGCCCCGAAAGAAACGAAAAAAATTCGTGTACACACTACTCATTTTTTTAAGAGCAAAACAATTTAAATAATTGTGAGTTTGGAACTCAATAGTACTTTGAAAGAGCAAAACATTTAAATAATCACTGAAGTGCAGAGTATTTACATAATCATCAGTTCAAATCCTTTTGATAAAATTCATTCTATATTTTCTCCCCTTTATCTGACGCAATTGTACATTTTTCAAGCACTCTGAGCATACTATTAGATGATGGCTGGAATAATTCAGAGCATGGCGACTTTTATTTTTCCAAGTATTTGTTCACCTACAGCAACATACACATCCTGAATAATTCTACTTTGCCACACCGGTGTGATACTGAGAACGTAAGTTTCTGGCAAGTTGTGCAAAATGGGCCCAGGTTCGAGTCCCTAATGCGACATGGGTGGTGTGTTTGTCTTATGGGGCTGGCGCTTTTGCTTTCCTGGAACCAGTGACCCTGAATTAGGGACGATAATCTGCTTATAGCTTTCAGAGTTACTCACAATTGTCGTTACCTCCCTTTCCTTTTCCCCACAAAAAAAATTTACACCTTTTCCTTCCATAAACTCATAGTGGATTAAAATTTGCTTCAAAGGTCGTGTAGTTTTCAAGATATTAGCATGAGATAAAGGCATCTTTTTGAATTTTTGATTCACAGAAATAATGAATAAACATTAGCAACACTGGAGAGCCCAGCACAACCACTGCTCAAGCCGTAAGCAAAATTTGTTGGCAATCTTCGCTTGAAACACCAGTTTGTTTTCAGTAGAAATGGGAGCAACTTTAGTAAGATCGGGAATGACATCATGTGTGTGTGTGTGACAGTTACACATTTTAATTCTTTCACTATACTTCTCATCCGATAAGCACTCTGTCATTTTAATTATTTATGTGTTTCTCCAACCTATAACGAAGTAAATTTCTCCGTCATTTTTGGTCTACGCCGGGATTCGAACCCGAGGCCGCTTATTCCGGAACAAGTCGCTCTACCAACTGAGCTACGCAGACGATCATTCTGATCCCTATCTGCCTTTATGTCGTGTGCGTCCTTCTGGCAGGTACGTCACATCTCCTGGTACGTTACATCATCTCCCTCGTGTGCGTCCTTCTGGCAGGTACGTCACATCTCCTGGTACGTTACATCATCTCCCCCTTATTTTATTTTTTTCGAAGTGCTGCTCTTATTTTTCCTATCTCGCGGTGTGGAAATAACATCACACCATTGCGAGATTGTGAACGGTCGGGTCATCCGGATAGTTCGGGCGCCATTATAACGAAGTGAATTTCTCCGTCATTTTTGGTCTACGCCGGGATTCAAACCCGAGGCCGCTTATTCCGGAACAAGTCGCTCTACCAACTGAGCTACGCAGACATTTTATTCTGATTCCTATCTGCCTTTACGTCGTGTGCGTCCTGCTGGCAGGTACGTCACATCTCCCCCCCGAAAGAGGGCCGGGGCCATGGCCCACGGGTCAGCCGTGACCATGAATCGTTGCAGGCAGCCATCCACTGTAGAACGTGCACTTGAGAACTCCCAGTCAATCTGCTGTGTGGAATGCAACATCACACATTTTTATTTTTCGAAGCGCTGGAGAAGGAATTCTCTGATTTTTCCTGTCTCGCGGTGTGGAAATAACATCACACCAATGCGAGATTTTGAACGGCCGGGTCATCCGGATAGTTCGGGCGCCATTATAACGAAGTAAATTTCTCCGTCATTTTTGGTCTACGCCGGGATTCGAACCCGAGGCCGCTTATTCCGGAACAAGTCGCTCTACCAACTGAGCTACGCAGACGATTATTCTGATCCCTATCTGCCTTTATGTCGTGTGCGTCCTTCTGGCAGGTACGTCACATCTCCTGGTACGTTACATCATCTCCCTCGTGTGCGTCCTTCTGGCAGGTACGTCACATCTCCTGGTACGTTACAAACCATTGGAGCAGGTCCGTAGCCAGACGGAGAAGATGGAAGGGGCAGTTGATGATTGAGTTCGGGCAAAGGATATAAAGGAGGTTGGGCAAAAGATTGTAAATTGAATATACCTGATCCTCTCCTCAATTTCCTTCATGATCGAACTAGTTACCCAGCAACTCTTAATACAGTTACTTCTGTCGCGAACCTTGGAGGCCCATCCTTAAGCTCACACCTTTCCCCAACTCACACCCCTTCCTCCCACTAATGAGATTCTCAAACACACCCATTCTCTGCACTATTTAACACCGCTGCTCTCTTAATTTTTCCCAGTGTTCTGCTATCGCCGCGTCTAACCTTCTGACTACTCGTCATTGCTTGCTCTCACTGCTGTCTTGCTTTCTTGCCTTACTTGCTTTCACTGCTGTCTTAGCTTTCGTGACTTGTTTATTTTTCCTGCCCTATTTTCTTACCCTTCTTACTACATGATGGTTTCCATTGCATCAACTTCATCCTCATCTTCCTCCTCACCTGCGGCTGTCATGGCCTCCTCCACACCTGCTTCCCCTGATCAGCTCAGAAACCTAAGGGACACCATTTTTGCTGCGGTGGAATGCACTCTGGTAAAATTGGAAAACTGCCACCAGAAATTCCTGAATGATCATGAAGAAAAGAATCGCAGAGAACCCGAGAAGGGAACCAAGACTCAGCAGTTTACTTTCCTTCGAGAGACGGTGAAAGCACAATTCTTCACCATCAACACTCTGTTTTCCCTGCTCAAGACCACCCTGGAGATCTCCGGCCCAAGCGGGAGCCGCCTCTTATGTTGCTGCCCTCGACAGGCATTATGCCTTGGTTAATCAGCAACTACTTGCCACAATTGAAAAGTTCCAGGCCTCGCGAGTTACCAAACCCCCAAGCTCCAAATCAACTAGCAACAAAGCCACGAGTTCTAAGACGTTGATACCTCCTACTAAGACAGCGATGCCTCCACAGCAGTCAACGATACCTCCGCCACACCGCAGGACCGCCAAGGGAAAAGTTTCATGGGACAGCCACTCTCCTCGTTCTACCTCCTCTATCCGACCCCGCTCTGTCTCCCCCCCCCCCCACTTCCCTGCTGCTAAACGCTCTCATCTTTCCTCTGATGCTTCCCCCTCTCCCGTTGTGCGTCTTAGGAAATTCCTTATTAAAGGAATCCCTTTAGGAATTTCCAACAATGATGTTGCACGTACTCTCAGAAGTCAGGGCATCCCAGTGGAAAATTTATTCCGTATGCAACATCGGGAATCAGGTCTCCTAAGGCAATTGGTGACATTTGACACCACTGTCCGCAATGTACCCTCACAGCTCCACATAGGATCTTCCAAAGTCGACGTGGAGCTCTTTAATAGAACCCAATCCAAACCCCAAGCTAAATTTAATAGGAGACCTGATCGACTCGCAGCCAGGTCTTCTGCTAGACCCCCACTTCTTCACTTCCTAGTTCAGATCCCCCCCCCCCTCACCACCTCAAATTCGCTCAGGGAACTTGAACTCAACTACAAGTTGGAGTATCTTAAGGCCCTAAATTCCCTGAAGCTTATTAACTTCTAGTCTGTTCCCTCTTGCTATCTCTTCTCTTAATCCCGGCTCCTGCAGAGCACTTTTAGTATAAAATAGGAGCTCACATTGTAAATATTGTACACATTTTTTTTTTACATATTTTTATTTTTTTAGGGCGGCCCTACGGGGCTGCTCAAAATTCTAAAAGCAGAACTCACACACTATCTACCTATGCTTAACAACAATAAGTTAGGCTACTCCTAATTGTCAAACGAAATTGTGTTTCTTCTCTTTTTTGCAATACTTTTGGCAAATCCTTATTGTCAACCGAAAATGTGTTTCTTCCTTGCAACACACTAAGCTATTCCTTATTATCAACCGAAATTGTGTTTCTACTTTTTGAAATACTTTATTCCTTATTGTCAACCGAAATTGTGATCTTCGTTTTGAAAAAATTTAGGATATTCCTTATTGTCAACCGAAATTGTGTTTCTTCCTTGCAACACACTAGGCTATTCCTTATTGTCAACCGAAATTATGTTTCGCTCTTTTTGCAGTTTGCTCATTCCTGGTTCGGAGTTGGCTATTTGCCGTGAACCGGTGATAATTCGCGAATTGCTCAAACTCGTAAACTCAACCCCGAGCAGTGTTGTTACCCTAATATAACAGTATTATTACTTTAATACTACTGCTATGTGTTACTACACCCCTAAAACTGCACCCCAGCCTATTCTAATGACTATTCCATATGTTTTTACTTAAAAACACTCCCGGGTCTATTCCTAGCAAAAATTGCACACATGACCCTGTTTGGCCCTTAAGAGTATAGGAGAGCAATGTACCCTTAAACATGCAATTCCGACCATACGGCGAGCCCAGCATGTAATTCGCCTTACCCGAACGTCCTATCTGTAATTTTTTTTTTTTTTTTTTTTTTTGCTGTCTTAAAATTCCAGCGATCACGGAAACCAGTAACGAGCAAAACTGCGTTTAGGTCAGTCTTGTTTCCGGAGTCGGCATTCTGCCTCTTGACCACGAACCAATGATAATTCACGATTTGGCATGATGCTGACTTTCAATCCCCAAGCATTTATTCCTGATTTCTCAGTCTTTTCTATTAATTCCCTATCTAGTACATCACTTGCAGCCAAGGAATTACCAAATCTGAGAAACTACCAACTCCCTTGAAGCCTCTAGTCTTCTTCGGCCACCTCGTTAATTTTCCCACTCACTCACCTTCTCCACGCCCAGCCATGTTTTCAAAATTCCAACAGTTAAAGGTGCTTTTTACTTATCCACAGCGAAAGGAAATTTCCCACCTGTGACATATTCCTTAAACTCTAATACTTCATCTTTCCCCTATGAAACTATTTTTCAAGGCGCTCTGCCTACTCCTAGTAAATTGTTTTCATCCTTCAAGCCATACAGCAGTTGGTGAATTGGCTTCTAAACCTCCCGATAATTTTATTTTGTTTATAAAAGAGGTCGGGCACTGTACTGTAGTGTGAGTACGTGGGACGGGCAAAAGGGAACGCAGGTCAGGCGCCGCCCAATCTGGCCCTTCCCTGGCTACCGCCCTGCACTGGGGCTTCTCCTACATCGTAATTCACCTAAAAGATACTTTAGTTCCGTTCATTATGGTGACTCTATATCTTGTGAGTCGAGTGATTTTTCTTTTGAAAATAACTTGGAGTCGAGTAGTTAAAGTTATGGGTGTCTGACTACTCGCACCACTGAGTCTGGGTTCAAATACAGGGTAAAAGCTTGGATGTTGTGTTTCATCCATAGTTCTGATTCTCCCTCTTCTTCGGAGTAACTGAGGGAAGCATTTACTGAGTTGCTCAAGAAATATTCATCTAAACTTATCTAAGTTATACCCCAAATTAAGATATACCTAAGCGGGCATGCAAGAATGTACCAAAAATTGCATGTTACACAAAGTGCTTCGCAATAGGTTATCGAGGAATCAAGCCGTTTAACTAGATGGATACAAATACTGTGCTCCTATTGACATCCTATTGCCGCTTACTTTTCATCCCACTTTCCGCCAAGCACTGCTAATGTGTTCGAAGATTAGTAATATTTCAATAATTGAACAAAAAATCCATCGTTTTTTAAATTTGAAGAGTAAAATTGTTCCTCTAACTCCACAGTAAGGCAGGCTTAAAGTTACAGAGATTTACTTCTACAGATAGGAAATCGGTGATGATTCCGTTGGAGAACTGCAGGAATTCATCGAATGTGGGTTTTAATATCATCTCTGTACATTATATTATCAACCACTCTTGTTTCACTTTCGATGAGGTTCTTCTGGAGTCTCATCTACAGATGTCTGTCTTGAATAGTTCTTTTCCGTTTTGTTCTAGCATGCTTCCTAAGTTCATCAATCTAATCCCTTCTTCCATCTCAGAGGCTTTTACTGGTCTCATGATTAATCTTTGAGCTGTACACACTAGCCTGCTGTTCTAAGAATACGTACACGACATTTCTGGAGTCTCATCTACAGATGTCTGTCTTGAATAATTCTTTTCCGTTTTGTTCTAGCATGCTTCCTAAGTTCATCAATCTAATCCCTTCTTCCATCTCAGAGGCTTTTACTGGTCTCATGATTAATCTTTGAGCTGTACACACTAGCCTGCTGTTCTAAGAATACGTACACGACATTGGCATTACAGAATCTTCATGCACTCACTGAGTCTTACTTTTAGATTTACCTGATCCACAAGGTTTTGTTTTTCCTGATTTACGGAGTTACTCAGGTAAGCATTTATCTAAACGTATTTAAGTTATTTTTATTCCCCTATATGCCTTTTTTAATGAGCGTCCCTGCCTTTTGTCCATAAGTGAGAACTGGTCGAATGCTCTGATTAATCTTTTCTGAAAAGTAAATGCACTTCATCTTTAAGAATAACGTTATTGTTGCCAAATGCACTTACGTTTTGCATGCTCTTATGATTTCCACTCCGATGTTGTCGTGAGATGAAATCTTTTGAACAAGGTAAGAAAACGTCAGAAATTATCAAATTCGCTCTACCGATGAGCTCACTTTTTTAGAAGCTTTGAACTCTAGCATAACTTTATATGAATTCTTCAATCTAATTTTTTTCAAGCTCTTAGACCGCAATTTGGAGTTCTATAGAAATATTTACAAAAATAAAAATACATCACAAATATGAATATATTTCATATAATTTCATTAATCTTTATCGCTGGTCATCCTCGTTCATTAATCTATAAAATGTAGCATTGAAAAGCTTGGGAGAAATGGCCTCGCCCTGGTTAGTTTCTATTATAATATTGATGCATAATTTTAAGGTATCCATATTAACTAGATTAGTTCGAGGCGGGACAGTATTAAGACCATGAGTAATTGGAAGGGTTCGGGGGCTTTAACGAACGAATTATAGCGAATTTAAGAATAACTGTTGCTGTGGAAGGAGTATGAACGAAGGGGTGAATGGCCTCGAAAAAGGACCCTGTATTCAAAACAGTAAACAGATTTCTTAAGGGATAAGAATTTAAAGTGGAAAGTGAGAGTAGCCCCGTTGAGATGTCAGTGCGCCACTAACGCCGCCTGTAAATTCCACTTCAGGAGACAGAAAACCAATTGGAAGTGTAAAGTGAGGAGTTTAACGGGACTTTATAGCGTTTTCGAGAACCAGAATGACAACTTAAAGGAACTGAGCAAAGAATTTAAAAACGAGGTCACTAAGAGGGTCGCCTACCACAGTATTCCACACGAAGTGTGTGATACGCTCATCTTGGACGCCTAGAAACTGTCGAAGAAAAGAAATAAATGACACTTGATGGATAGGAGGACCGAAAGAAAAGAAGAGGGAAAAGTAAAGAGCGCATGGAGGGGGAGCAGTCTGACGCGGCTCTGAAAGTGAGGAGATTCGCCGAAAAAGCGGGTCCAGGTTCGATGGTCGAGTAGAAAACTCGGCAGCAAGGCTCGGGATAACCGTGTGGTGTCTTAGGGCAGAAAGGTCTGTCATAAGAAACCTGACGAAATCGGCAAGAAATGGCCAACGGGCCGAGATGTCTGTAGAAATAGCGAAGGGAAATGGTTTACAGGATCTTCCCCGATAAGACACAGAGCTCCCGGCCTGTGTCTAACAAAATAAACGACATTATTTCCCAGCAAAGCGAACCAGCGGATTCCTCGGATTAAGAAGAGAAAGGCTGGTGACTCACTAGTAAAGGACAAAGATAGGGAGCGGCTCTTGACATACAAGTTTCCTAAGCTGTGTAATCAGGCTGTTCAATATAGCTCCGCGCAACCAGAAGAGAGTGACCCCGTCCGAAGTTCACCTGCAATATGAATTGGTACAAGGACTGTAAATCGGAAGGAGACGTTGGTCAGCAGCTTCCCTTTAAGAGGAAATAGTTTTCTTGCTGCATCCAGACAAACGTAGCTAACCTCATTCCGCCCTGTCGTCCCTAACGGGGCACGCTCCAAAGAAAGGCGAGGAGCGACCAGCTGATTTCCCTGCTTAACCCAGTGGAGCCGACCTAGCGCATCCTAGTGTGGCTACAGCGACGCCACTATATATGGATTACCATTTTGTCAGAAAATGCCAATAACTTATAAGTATACTTTTTATTTGTTCTCATGTTTTCCTTATCTGGAGTTTATAAGGAGCTAGGATTGAAAGGCATAAGCATAGTGGTGTCACCAAAAAAATTATGGGGAGGAGGCGAATAAGTGTAAACTGATATTTTCTTTTAATGGGGAACACGAAAGCGTGTAAACTAATGTTTTCCTTTGGGGGGGGGCACTCTTGCAAACGATTTCTCTGTAAAGGTCACAAAACTTGGGGTGTAATTCATAACAAAAAATGTTTGTTTTTGGATAACAAACATTTTTGTTATGAATTACTCTTGAACCACTGCTGATTAGTGTAGATAGCAAGCCGTCTTTTACACGATGGTCAGAAAGATTGAGCCCTGTACTCAATTATAACAAAGCATAGTTTAATACTTTGCTACTAAGTGCAGATATTTATCGTACAAGATCTTTCGAAAATGCAGAGCATTTCGTCATCAGGTACATCTTACACAAAGGAGAAAAATTACTGGAACAGGAACAAAACACCGTAATTTTGTGTACGATGTACTTGATGATGAAATGCTCTGCATTTTCGAAAAATCTCGTACGATAAATATCTGCACTTAGTAGCAAAGTATTAAACTATGCTTTGTTATAATTGAGTACAGGGTTCAATCTTTCTGACCAACGTGTAAAAGACGGCTTGCTATCTACACTAATTATATTATGCACCATAATTCCATCTAGATATCAAGAACCACTACTGATAATGAACCATGACGAATATTCCAGCGTATTTTTGACAAGACGCAAGTTTTTTGAAAATAAAGTTCTCTCTTTTTTAACAAATTCTTTTAAATATTGCAAATTTTTTTCCTGATACATGAATAATATTGCATAATGAGTTCAATCTGCATTGACAGCAATTTGCCCTAGTTTTACTTCCTGACAAGAAAGGAAATTGCAACCAAATCTAAAAGGTGAATATCACAGTTGTATATATAAAGCTCTTGATTCTTCCTCTTTGAAATTCTTAGCGACCCCACTAAACCTATTCTTATTTTTTGTCCCATTAAAGGCCTTGCCCTCTCATTTAAATTTTCTAACTAAAGTTGGTGGTACATACCCCTTCCTCCCCCCCCCAGACGCTACGGCTATGCTGTAAGGAATTAAATTCGGCATACAGACTGTGCCCAGTAAAAAATTATCTGTTCGCATGCATTTGATCTGTGGGGTTCGACAGACTTCATCATCAGACAAAACCTGAAACTTACCTCGAAGAGAAGGAGGACACATTTTAGTTCTCCCTCCCTCTTTAAAGTATATTCTTAAGTGAAGTCTTTGTTATTAAATGTCTTTTGTTTCATGCCAAAATCCTCTCTGAGTTCCCTTCTTGAGTGATACGGGTGAAGATTAAGTTACTTTGATTAGCAAATTTCAGACCAGCTCTTTCACTCAATAAATAGGATTTTGGCTGATAAAAAAAATTGGAACACCATGAAGAACTGCTGATATTAGCTTTAAACTTACAGAATCGGTACAACAGGTTGGGACATGCAAAAGATTAAATTGTCAGTGAAAAAGCGCATGAGGGCATTTCGAAGTACCGCCCTCTGAACCGTCCTGTCTTGGGTATAAAGAGCTGACTCACATGCGATATAGCAATCTGTGAAGAGCCGCCATTAAGTCGAAAGGGTGTTTCTTGTGTCTCACTATGCCCCGTCACTGAAGAAGGTCGCATTATGAACACCTGACGGACTTTTAACGAGGAAGGATTGTTGGGATGAGAGAAGCTGAATTTTCCTTCGCGAATTTGCCACTTGTACGGGACGAAACCTAAATACAGGGATTGTTTTTTTGACTGAAGGTTTAACGACTGTGAGAAATTCAATGAACTATAAGCAGTCGCTCGTCCCTAATTTAGGGTCACAGGTTCCAGGGAAGGAAGAGAGGTGTGGCATGTGTCATTCGAGCTCGACAGCTCAATGACACATGCCACCCACACCCATTGCTCGAGTAGTGATCTTTTATCTGCGTCTTGTTGACTTGACTGTGCCAGAAATTCCCCAAACGTAAGCTCTTGGATGATATGGCGTTAAGATGATGAGAAACAACATCCACATTAATAAAACTGCCGCGTTTTCCTGTCTGTTTATCAGTCACCTACAGAAGAAACTACTGAACTAGAGACTAGAAGGAAAGAAGAGGTTGTGCACCGTGGAGCCCTTTTTTGAAATTTCAATTTGGTGATTTTTCATTAATTTATTTAGCTTTTGAAGCCTTGAACCATTGTTGATTCCTGATCTTCCGGTTTGCTGCCCCATGAGCTGACGCAACATTAGTTCATTTCATCGCTACGCAGTAATATTTAAGTACATTATCGCCACCCGACAGTATGTCATTACATTTTACATAAACGTAACAATATCTCATAGCATGTTTTCGTAAATTACGAAAACCTAATGCCAAATGTGATAGAAGCCATCTGTTGGAGATCAATCCTTATTTGTTATCTATTAATCTCATGCAATGACGTAATTCATTCATTCGCTCTTTTATAATGTAACTCAAGTCAAGTGAGATATAGATACTGTCACGCATTGTTCTCGTGGCACGCACTTTCAAATATGCGTCATAACGGCTAAAGTATTTTAGAACTGCTGTTGTCTTCACAGTGAAAGGTTGAGTTTGACTGTCGTCGCTGTATTTTTTATTTGTTTATGTTTGATAGTTAATTAATAAGATATTAAATAATTAAATCACATCTATTTTCAATCATGTCTTATTAAGAGTGATTTTGCTGCGTCACCTGCTGCATCTATGCTTTTCACCCCATACCATCATTACAAAAATGCGTTTTTTATTGGCGCAGCAATTTATATATGCCCAACTTTCACACATTTTTTTATTAAAAGTTTAACTACCGCCGTGAGCAACTTCACACGCTTAATGGTGGCTTTATCGAGGCAGACTTATAACTATAAACCCATGTGGGAGAACACCTACGATAGAATAGAAGCGACAATTTTAACAAGTTGTGCAGAAATTTATGGGATGCGCTTGCAATGTCTTGCATGTGTCATTTCGCCCCAGTTGCAGGCGGGTTTGTTAAAGTTTTAGACCGCGGCTTTCCGTGGGTTATCACTCACTGTAAATGGTTACAAAATATTTCAACACGAATATTTTGACTAGGTTTCTTCAACCATTGTTTCCTTGTGAAGGAACACAAGACTTACGTACAGAACTATGAACTGAAGAAGTCATCAATAGCACAACATTTTCACGAAAGTAACCATAAATGTTTGTTTGGAAACACTACGCTTATTTACAAATCTGATTCGACTATCAGGCTTAATATATTAGAAGCTTTCCCCATGTACCGGAATTCTTCACGACTTGTCAACGACATGACGTCTACGCCATTTCTTTCAAGCGCGTAGAAACAACTCATCAAAATCCGTGACCATCGGAACTCTGATGATGTCCCAATGATTTGAATGTTTACGCTCCATTCGTCCTGATGATGCCGATCCAAACGCTCTGCGAAACTATAGTCGATCGTAATAAAACATTTAATTGTGAATAAACGTCGATAATTTATTTTAAATCAACATCACAAGTGTGTAGTCAGGCCCAAGCAGGGTCAGTCATACCCTCGGCTACGGGAGCCGACGCCCTACTGGTGTGCCACTGTTGACTGCTCGGCATCGGACATTATGCCGAAATCACATCCAGGTTAAATGCCGGAAGCCCAAGCAGCGTCAGTGATTGAACGGTATGGCGCACAATGGGCTACGGAAGTCGACGCCTTACTGGTGTGCCACTGTTGACTGCTCGTCATCGGACATTGTGCCGAAATCCCGTCCACGTTAAATGTCGGAGGCCCAAGAAGCGTCAGCAAGCGAACGGCGCGGTGCACGCCTTGGGCAACGGGAGCAGACGCCCTACTCGTGTGTCACTGTTAACAGCTCGACATCGGAAATTGCACCTTGCCTGGTGCCGGGAACATAAAACTGGACCTCTGCAAAGTGACGCCGCGTCGTGTGGTCAGATGAACTCCGTTTTAAGCTGTACCAAGGTGACAGGGTGGTGCGGGTGGAGTCGACAGCATGAGGCCGTGGCCCCGTTCTGCCAGGTCGGCTCTGTTCAAGGCGGTGGTGACTCTGTGATAGTTTGGGGAGTCTTCTTATGAGACACATTAGGCACCTTAGTGTGTCTGGAGAGGTAGTCAACTGCTGCTTGCTATCAGCATGGCCTTTGTGCGTCCTGCGGCCGATGGTCTGTTTCAGAAGGGCAATGAGCCACCCTACCGGGCCACAACCACCCAGGCACGGCTTGAGGAACACTCATCTGAGTTTGGGACCATCCAGTGGTCCCCAATGTCTCCGGATTCAAATTCTGTGGAAGCTCTCTGGGGTGCCGGGGAGCGGATCATCAGATCCATGGATCCTGAACCGATGTCTCGGGCGGAGTTGTGGGCAATGCTACAACAGGCATGGCTGACATTATGGAAACCCAAGGGAATATGGTGGAGTCGATGCCTCGGCGTGTAAAGGCTGTTATTCGCTCTAGAAAGGGAACAACACGCTATTAGGCAGGTATCTCTAATGTTTTGTCTATTGAGTGTATATATTTGTCTGTGGATAAAAACGATGAATCTATGTTTCACCATCAACCACAGTTCATTCATGAAGATCTTCGTTATGATCCTTGTAACGTTCCAGCAACGCAGAGCCAATGTCCTTTCTTTGTAGTCTGAATTATGCCCTACCCCATATGGCTGGAAACTAAGCATGAGCTGACCTCTGAACAGCCCAGTTGCTGAATTTTTGCGGTCACGCTTTCCTCATTAATTTCGAACTGAAACAATAACACTTTGTTCAATAAACGTAACACTACACTTGAAGCATAACACTTGTACTGAAACAACAACACTTGGCTGAATGGTGGGAGGTGTTGACAACATCGACTCCACCAGATGCCAGAGGGTTTGGCTAAATGGTGCGAGGCACTGACATCTAAACATTCGTCCGAGATTGGTCGGGGTTCGAATCCCAGGTGAGGCATGAATAGTATGTTTGTCTTACCGCACTGGCTTTCTCACTCTCTCTCTCTCTCTTCCTTGAAGCCAATGCCCCTAAATTAGAGACAGGAGACTGCTTATAACCCATTGAGTTGCTCACGGTGGTCGGTAAGCCCCCTCCCCGAAGAAAAGAATAACAAGTCAACACCTTCTGTTGACGGTATCCTCACTTAGCGTGTTCTCTGATGTCAAAGCACAGATTGGATGGCAGCTGCATAGCTTATTCGGAAGTTTGCCAGTCCTTTGTAAAAATCTTACGCGATTTGCTCAGCGTACAACCAGTCAATTTTTCTGCATATTTCACACACCACGTTGCACTCAGGCGCGAAAAATTGTGTAACAGGTTTTTCATTATAATGAGCTTCCTATCGGACTTTTATAATGAGAAAACTTTGTTTGCGAAATGCATAAGTATGAAGTGGAAATTTCTGAAACCCTTTTGTTCAAGACAGACAGTTCAAAAATATTGTGTGCGAAAAGCAACTTAGCTTCTTTTGACAATTTACTGCTGAGGAAAAAATAAGGACGAAATCCATGCCTATGGCTGTGGTTTTAATTTTGAGACGTCTTGGCACTGAAGGAATAGCCGAAGACGGAAGATGAGTTAAAGATTCGTCTGAAGAAAAATTTAATTCTTGACATTGAAACGGTTGCTTCTTTTTCTTTGCTTTCTTTCTTTACTTTCTTTCTTTCTTTCTTCCTTTTTTGTTCCGGGGTTTAACGATCACCATAAGCAACTTTTAGGCAATGTGCAGTCGCCGTCCCTGATTTGGGGCCACTGGTTCCAGAGAAAGGAAACAGACAGCGCCATAAGACAAACACACTACCCATGCCATATCTGAGACTTGAATCCGGGCCAAACTCAGACGACTAGCCGGAAATCAGCGATTCTGACCACTGTTCCACCGGAAACAAAAAGTTTGTCTGAGTCCTTTTCAACTTAGCTGCAGTACACATAAATAATCAGTACTGATTTTTATCTACTTAAAATATCATGAAATTCCAGCATTGAAAGTATTATTATATAAATAAACAGTTATCAATTAATTTTATTATTTTTGTTCATTTCTCAGGTTCTCGGATGTATTGCCTCTGCCATCCACGCTGCTGATGCCTACTTAGCCTACCGAACTTTCCGAAATGCTAGATAACCAAGACAATACTTAGCACGATGAAAGTACGAATGCTACATAATTGCATTTTATATGCTAAACTTGTTACGTTGTCTTCCTAGGCAAAAGCGCATGTGAGAGAAAGACCAAGGGGTTCAGCTCTCTTCTCTCCAGATGTTAAAGAAGTGCTTCTCCTGGTGTTGTGATGTGGTGCATCAGGGCTTTTCCGTTAGTTGTTATATGCCCTCAAAACGTACATGAATAAATACGAGGGAAAAACTTTCAATTAGTTTTTCTTTCTTTCTTTCATAGAATTCATTTTTTCAGCAGTAAATTAATCGATCGCTCAGAGAAGTAGATTTCGCTTTAACGTTATTGAATCATGTTGTGTTTGAAATTTATCATATTGTTACGACCTACCCCACCAGTAATTTAGTAATTAATGGGCGTGGTGGATAGATGAAATTAATTAAGTATTAATTATGTTCGAGGCTTGATTAGAGTTTAAAAGTGTAAACAGCAGAGAATGTTTTATCTGCTGGTTAGGACAGAAAGGAGGCGCAGAATTCCCTCTGGCTGGGTGGTCTCAGAATAGCGCTGTTAGGTCATAAATATCAGGTCAGCCTAAGCAACACGGAAAGGGAAAGAGGTACGTATCGAAGAGGGGACACTTGAGTAGGAATGAATGAAGATGGGGGACAAAAGGTTTAGCGAATAATCGTAAATTCGTCGATTGTTTGGGGCATTTTCGAGAACAATTGCTCTCTGTGTGGTCCGTGCAGAAAAATAAGATTTCGCACTTAGCAGTAAAATAAGGAAGAAAGTTCAGTTGTCTGTACGCTCTCCGATGTGAAAGGCTGGATTGGATGCCTTGGACCTGCTATATGAACTGGGATAAATGAAGCAGCGAATCTCCCTTTATTTGGTAAGAAACGGTGGACAACTCGAGACAGCTGGATATGCCAGTTTTGCCATAAAGACAGCGGAATGCCTAAATCTGCGTGATAAAGCAGCAATTTCTAGGCTGGGAGCCTAATGGAAATCAGCGACTGATTAGCCCAATGAAAGCAAAGTTACAGAGGGATTAAGAAGTCTGCGAGTGGACGTTGGTCGAAGCGAAGCCAAGCCGAAGATCGGATTCGAGTCCAACTACGGCAGTGTGCAATTACCATCCTCTCCCTGAAGCGGCGAAGGAAGCCAGCTGGTCCTGCGGGCGAAGCGAGACCCCATGTGTGTGTGTGTGGTTACGTAAGCAGCGCAGCCACTACGTGTAAGTGCGATGGGATAAAGCCTCCGCAAGAAAAATATGAGCGTAAGAGCGGTGGCTTGGATACCTAAGAAATTTACAGGTGAAAAGTTAAATCACAATTTGGATTTCTTCTTGACAGCATCCATGTAAGTAGAAACATTTTGTTTTTATTGTTACATCTGCTACGCAATTAGTTGAGGAACTGAACTAATATATTGCAAGAACTGAACTAAGAAATAGTAAGACTGAACTGTGGAATTTAAGTTCATTAAAACTATCAGCAGAACTGATTTAGGTCAAAGTTGACCCAATACTTATGTTCAGAAGACAGCTAAATTTTATTCGTATGTGTGCCATTGTTATGCTTTTATAGCCAATTAAATGTTTGTTTAGGCAATCAGCGCAGTCATAGAACACATTATTCATGTGTACGCAGGTGATCGGTTCAAATTGTTTAAGTGTATGCCCATATAATACAGTTTCCGCACCAAGAACTACATCGAAGGAGATCAGTGAAGAAATATACTAATTGCTCGGCTACGGTTGTTAAATTGATTGACAGCGGTGGGATAATGACCCACTGTCGTAACATATTGGTGCCAGCGGCGGTATCAATTGGTGACGAGCGGTGGGATGATTAACCCAGCTCGGCCCGGTATCGTAACAATTGGTGGTCAACGGTGGGATAACGACCCACGACCCACGGTATTCTTATCAATATATTAAACTGAATGCATCATTTCATAACATACATTGTCCTTTATAATTAGACTCTAATTCCTCGAAACAGTTTTTCATTCAGCTTTCACTTTTATCTTTTTACGAATTGCTATACTTTTAATTTTGAGGGTCAGAGTATGTTTCGAAGATTTTGGTTACATGTCGGTGTAGAGCAGCAATCCTCACCAGGCAGACAGCTGATCAGACTCCTCACTTTGCTGTTCAATTCTTAGTTATTATGTCTGGGGCTAAAGCTACAGATGAAACAAAACTGATATCCCAAGTACGTTTGAGAACATTTTTTCTCATGGATGGTCAGAAGCCATCGCTTCGATCAGCCTTCCCGATGGCGTGATCTAAGCGATGGCTTCTGACCATTTGTCAGAGATGGGTCCGGATTCAAATCCCGGTGTGGCATGGATGTTGTGTTTGTGTTACGGCACTGGCTCTCTTCCCCTCTTGGAACTAGTGACCCTAAATTGAGGACCGACGACTGCTTATAGCCCACCGAATTGCTCATTGTGGTCATTAAACCTCGAACAAAAAACAAAGCGTGAAAATTCTCACTCGCTTAAAAAACACGCTACTGACGGACACCGATTTCGAGAATACCTCGATGATTCAAAAATGTATTAATTAAGTACACGCCGTATTAAGTTGTTGTCGGATATTTAAATGAAACTAAGCTTTTGTTCTCCCCCTCTGTTATTTTTAATTACGTGATTTGCATACCTGATTTTCCCAGAAATGCTATGTTGAACACACTCCGTGTACATCTTTTCTTTTCAGAACAACCTACTTCATTTTTCATTACATGTGGCCAATATTATTGTAACGGATTGAACATAAACAGTGCAGAGGAGTAAGGAAATGCGTAATTCCACAGTTATTCGCTTCATTATTTCAGCCCAGAATTTTTTCCCTTTTACTTTAGTAATACCAAGTGTTCGATTGAGCAAATTATATTAGTACTAAATCATTTTCAAAGAATAAAATAATTGTAGCCAGTTCAAATCAAGATGAAAATTCTCCTATGGTGGCAACACAAGCTGAAAAGGCGATTGTCAAAACATATGATACTAGATACTAGCCAATAACAGAAGTGCCTCTAAGTTCATTTGTACTAACTATTGTAGATGTTTCGCTGTCTTAATTTAATTTAGGAAAGTAATTTTTTCAGTACATTAATACCCCGAAGTTACGCGATAGGTGGGACCGACAATAAGCGCGTAAATCGAATTCGCGTAAGTCGGGGTACAATTTTGCATACAAATACATATAAATATTAGTTAATTGGGACCAAAGGTTTACAAAAACACCTGTCTTTTGTTAAAAATGTAATCAAATTGCAGTTATTCCTACATAATACATATACAAACATAAAAGACCTACATAAAAGAAAGTTATTTCGATGTCGATGGCTCCATAAAATCTAACAGACTCGTCTGACGGCACAATGCCTTTTTCTTTTCACGCAAAATTTCTTCGTAGCAAGCTAATGATTTTTTTATTCCTTGCCTTGTGGCTGCGATCCGGTCCTCATTGGAATCCGTGTTCTCCAAAATCTTTAACCCTTTTTCAATTAAGCTGAGACCTCCTGTTAAGTTTGCAATTGTCATGTGTTGTTCTGGTGGAACTGGGTGTACGGTGTCGGCCTCTTCAGCAGCGTTTTGCTCACGCATCTCTATGAACTCATCAATTGTAAGCTCCTTGTTATGTGAATCCAACAGCTCGCTGACATCGTCACTGTCGACTTCCAAATCCAATTGCCTAGCAAGGTGGACAACTTCTTCTATTGCCTTAGTGACTTGATCGGTTTGTGGCATCGTTTCCGCCTCGCACTGAAAAAAGAACGGACAAAGTTTTTTCCACACATCATTCAAGGTTTTTTGGGATATTTCAGCCCAAGAATCTCCGATTATCCTTACGGCAGCTAAAACATTAAACTGTTTCCTAAACTTTTTAACAGAGAGTTGATCATTTAGCCTCATAGCTTCATTCAGTTGTGCAAACGAGCGTCACGTGTAGTATGCTTTGAATGTTTTGATAACGCCTTGGTCCAACGATTAAAGCAAGCTGGTTGTGTTTGGAGACAAGAAAACCACTTTCACTAGTTGGTCGAAATGGATGAATTCGCGTGAAACACGTCCGTAAATTTCACTGCAAGTGCGACCCCGGCAAACGCGGGACGAATGACTGGGTGAATTTGCGCGAAACACGTCTTGGGCGGTAAGGGGCGAAGCGAAGCGGGAGCGCAGTAATAAGAAATAGCGTAACTCCGAGTTTGCGTAAGTCGGGGTAGCATAAGTCGGGGTATTACTGTATTTGAAAAATATATTTTTCAAGGTATCTTCTTTCACTCTGAGTAAGATAAAGGAACTTTCTGGAACCATTACAGTCGTTATTGATGCTTTTTCCCTATCGCAATGCAAATGGTTTAAAATTTCAGCGCAATTTTGAATGAAGTGAAAATCAATTCAGTGAGTTGTAAATGATGATTACCATTCTCTTTAATTGAACATGTTCTAAAAACTCTGAATATCTGTTTTTGGAAGACACTCTTTATGATGCAGAACGCAACCATGATCTGTCTATTAAACCCATCGAGCAACATATTTTTGCATATACGGTAGATTCTGGTATTCTTGAGGGCATCGCCAGTACGAAGACTCCATATCCAGTTTATACTCAGCATGAACTAAATGAACATCATGAAAGCAACGAAGAAGACTGAATTGATATCAGTATCAACGAAATTCGTGCATATGCAGGCATTCTCATACACGCAGAGTTGCGTAACTTTTCGAAACATCAGAAAAACTGCTGAGGAAGACAGAACTTATACAAGAACATGAGAAATTCATGAATATGCAAGCATTCTTATTCACTAAGAGCCACTTGATACATAGTAAAATTAGGAAGTTCCATTTAAAGACAATCATCTTAGAGATTAATGGACAATGTTATATAGAACGCAGATACTATATGTATATGTATATGATATTATCTAAACAGTTGGTGATTCCTGGCTGGGATTGGCTGCCGGACTAGTGTGGTTGCATCTACAAGGAAGCATGTGATCCTTCGACTGGCGCAATCTGATATTTTTTCCGATTGCTATGTTCCCATTGCTTGGAGGTTTGTTGTCCTGGGTAATGTAGCGGTAGCTTGAACGGAAATGGGGGAGACGCGGGTTCAATTCCTGCTCGCGGGCGAAGCAATTCTCAAACTTCCTGATGAGATGGATACATGTGGTGAGTTGAATACGGTATTCGTAAGCTAAAAATAACATGCTTTTTCCCCTGCCATGCATTAAGATTGTTTCTTCATTAAGTTCTATGTTATTAACTGATGAAAATTTCCATGATTACGGAAACTGGATTGATGGGGAGGAGAAATTGATAAGCCTTATGAAAGAAAGAAATGTGATTAATTTCCTCAAGTCTACATCCACGAAAAAATTCGAAGCGCAGAAATCATTTTATTTTAATGATCTAACACTCTGACGTTAATCAGGAAGCTATAATGCAAGTCGTATAACGAATATAATATTCATTCATACATCATCCCCGGAGTCATAAAAGGCTTTATGTAACAGGTGCAGTATTTACGTAAAACAGGACTACACGGATCAAGTCGTCTAAAAGATGTAGTATTTCCTCTTGCATGAGGTGTGCTGCCATGCTGTTGGTCGCATAGAATTTCAGCATTTTTTATTTTGTTAATCGAAACTCCATAACACGAAACATGTGACAAGTTAAAATGATTTAAATATTTTAGGCTCGTGTGTAACCCAGATTTCTTCCTGAAATAACAGTCACTTGAATGAACGACAGCACTTAATACGGCCAGAGGTAGTTTGAAAAGGTACACTTGGTAACAATTCAATTACTCGTTTATTTCCTTGCCGTCAGTCGAAGAACAGCTTCATGATGATATTACCGCGCCAAGCCCCGTTGGGGAACTTGAGGGCATAAATTTTTTTAATGATTTTCGATCGACTAGATGGCAACAGTGACATTGGGTTTCCTAGTATAGACAACCCAGTCTCATCGTTGGGACTTGAAAGCGTTGTGTTTCATACGAGCTCGTACGAGGTTGTCGCAAGAACTCATATGCCGCAAAGAAATTAAATTTAAAAGCTAGCATTTCAATATCATGCTTGAATCGGGGTATTCTTGATGAAGAAAAACTATTACTTAAATTAAATGATAGGGTAAAAATGCTGTGTTATGCACGATTAAAACAAAGTCTGGAGATGACAGATGTACTTCGTAAAATTACATTTAATGAACTATATACAAGGTTATGTAAGGTCAGGTGATGCGTAACATCACAGCCTCTCCTTGACAAATGTCAACCCCGCCTTCTCGTGGTACATCCTGTTCCCACTAAAGGGGCTCTGACGACCGCCAATTGCGGTATAACTATACCATCGGGATTAGAGGAAATGCTATCCCACACTCACCAACCCGCTTGGCCAGCGTGGTGAGTTATGGCCAAACCCCTCCAAAATGACTCCACAACTTAAATCTTGGCCCTCAGTCTCCGGTAGCTGGAATGTACCTGGCCAAGGCAGCGGCCAGTGAGACATGAAGGCAGAGGGTGCTAAGAATCACCGGAGGACCCGACTAGGCTGCCATCTGATGCTGACCTTGGCTACGTATAATGGACGCTCCCTATCTTCTGATTCAAGGCTTCTTGAATTGGAAGAGGAACTACAAAGGATCAAGTGGGACATCGTCGGACTAAGTGAGGTAAGGAGAAGATCTCATTGAACTGAAAAGTGGACATCTCTTCTACTATCATGGGACAGATACTGGCAGAACTAGTGGTGTTGGATTTATAATAAACAAGAAACTGAAGGATAAAGTTGTAGAAGTTGAAAGTTCCTCTGACAGAGCTGCACGACTCGTTATCCAACTCTCGGGAAGATACCAGGCTCAGATTATTCAAACTTATGCACCCACCACAAGTCATGCTGAAGAAGAAATTGAAGAATTTTATGAGGAAATTCGTGATCTAAATAATAAAGGTAAGCAGCACTTGAAGATAATTATGGGAGATTTCAATGCAAAAATAGGGCAACGGCAACAGAATGAAACTTCAGTAGGTAAATTCGGTCACGGCAACAGAAACCAGCGTGGAAATACTCTCGTAGAGTTTGCAGAGGCAGAAGGGTTTTTCATCTTGAACTCCTTTTTCAAGAAAAAGCCACACAGGAAATGGACATGGAGACATCCAAATGGGACGACAAGTGAAATTGATTTTATTATGTGTAACAAAAAATTCGTCATAGAAGACTGCAGTGTGCTAAACATGTTCAACACAGGCAGTGACCATAGATTGGTGAGATGTAAGATGCACCTCAACACTAAACTCGAACATAGCAAGCTCATAAGACAAACAAAATGTATTGACATAACCAACCTTAAAAAACACCATAATACCTTCAAATTGGAACTGAAGAACAGATTCTCTGCTTTAGAAGGCCTAACATCGGAAGAAGTGGATATTTCTGAAGTTAACAGAAAAGTAACCAAAGCTCTTATGGAAACAGCAACAAAATTAGCTGGGTCTAAGAACAAATTGCATGTGAACAAATTATCAGGAAAAACCAAAATGTTGATGCAAAAAAGAAGAGAGATGAGGACAACTAAAGAAGATGTGACTTCCAAAGTGGAATATATAGAGTTATGCAAGACAGTACGAAAAAGTATCACTGAAGACGTAAGGAAATTCAACTGTGAACTAGTAAGGAAAGCAATTGAAAACAACCAAAGCCTAAAGATAGCAAAGGGACATCTCAGTAAGGGAAAAAAACAGATTATGGCACTGAGAAAAGAAGATGGTTCTGTAACAAGAAATAGAGGCAAAATTTTGACAAGAGTGAAAGATTTCTACTCCAAATTATATGAAAGGGATGATACATGTACTCCAGGCATCATGAAAGGTGCCAGAGTTCTTCCAGTCCTTCCAGCAGAAGTTGCACATGCAATCAAGAACATGAAGCGGGGAAAAGCTCCAGGAGAAGATGGAATTACTGTAGACATCATACAAGAAGCAAGTGGAGAAATCGAAACAGTACTCGCCCAAATTTTCACTCGATGCCTTAATGAAGGGAAAATTCCTGAGGATTGGAACAACGCTACAATGATCTTGCTACATAAAAAAGGTGACATTGAGGATCTCAGGAACTACAGACCTATCAGCCTCCTATCAGTGGTTTATAAAATCTTCACTAAAGTTCTTTCACACCGCTTGAAGGTAACACTGGACATGGCTCAACGGAGAGAACAAGCTGGATTCAGGAGTGTCTACAGCACAATAGATCATATCCACGTACTGAGAGAACTAATTGAAAGAGCGAGGGAATATGAACTTCCATTGTGCATGGCTTTTATCGATTATGAAAAAGCCTTTGATTCGGTGAAACCATCAGCAGTTGCAAAGGCTCTGAAATCCTGCGGTATTGAAGATGCATACATTAATATTATTAATAACATCTATGAAAATGCAAGTGCAAAGATTCTGCTATTTGAAAATACAACACACATAAAAATTGGAAAAGGAGTGAGACAAGGTGACAATATATCTCCGAAGCTCTTTAATGCCACAATGGAAAATGTCTCTCAATCACTGAACTGGGAAAACAAAGGCATAAAGATTAATGGAAATTATCTAACCCACCTTCGTTTTGCTGATGACATAGTCATTTTTGCAACTACCCCATCAGAGCTACAGAGTATGATGCAGGAACTTGCTGACAAGAGTAAAGAAGTGGGATTAAAAATGAACTTTCAGAAGACAAAAGTGATGTTCAATGCTTTTACAAGAAATGAAGATTTATCGATTGATGGAGAAAAGCTGGAGATAACAGACACGCACGTTTATCTTGGACAGCAGATATCAAGTGAGGGTCACATTGGTGAAGAAATTAATCGGCGTACAAAACTTGCCTGGAGAGCTTGTGGAAGAAACAGCATAATTTTCAAGAGCAATATGCCATTATGTCTTAAAAGAAAAGTGTTTGATCAATGCATCCTTCCAGTGCTTACATATGGTGCAGAGACGTGGACCTTAGCTAAAAGAGACATACAAAGGCTGCCGACAACTCAAAGAATCATGGAGAGGTGCATACTTGGTGTAACCAGGAGAGATAAGAAGAGGAACACGTGGATCCGAAAAATGACAAGAGTGGAAGACATCATGATCAGAGTTAAATCCCTGAAATGGCAATGGGCTGGTCATACTGCCAGAAGAACAGACCATCGATGGACAGCCGAAATTTTAGATTGGATTCCAAGGGACAGGAAAAGACCCAGAAGAAGACCACATGGAAGATGGGTAGATGAAATTCGAAAGTATGTGGGAGTGACATGGAGGAGACTGGCACAAGACAGACCGTTGTGGAGGAAACTTGGGGAGACCTTCGTCCAGCAGTGGATTGATAATGGTTGACAATGATGATGATGATGATGATGATGATACAAGGTTAAAAGACACTCATAAGATCTTTCAGACTCCCCTGGAGACCCTCATGAGATGAAAGATTGCATTTTCATCTGATGAAAGACTCCAGGAGAGTTAAAGATCTTATGAGTGTCTTTTAACCTTGTATATAGTTCATTAAATGTAATTTTACGAAGTACATCTGTCATCTTCAGACTTTGTTTTAATCTTGCATAACACATCGTTTTTATCTTATCATTTAATTTTTAGCGTGCACGCACCGTCATAATCATCAACTATTACTTAAAATTAAACCAGAACACCGACATTCGTACTCATTTGCAGAGCAGTGAGAAGAAAAATACGTTGTTTAAAGAAACAAATATGAAATTTATTTTGTGTATATTTCTTAATTTAGGTACAATTTAATGGTGGGCTCAGATTAAGTTATAATAATACATCTCTACAAAAAGAAGTTATGGTTTAGTCTGAGAATTATAGAACTACAAACGTCCTTATCAATCCTACTAGTACGAGGTTAGCAATAATATTTCATTTCCAAACTTCCAATGAATAATCAGCATGCAAGGGATTGAAATAATTGGATAATGTCTTACCCAAAAAAAAACTTCTGCTCTGCTGCACCGATCCGGCGTTGAGGAAAGCGCTGGTCGTTTTGCGGCCGTGGTCTTTGGCTGGGATCCTCCGTGGATAAAATACAGCCCTAGCGCTCTCGACTAATGCCAATGCTTAGGTTATTCTCTTTGGGTACGGAGCATTGTTGACTGCCTGGGGTCGGACTTCTTGATCCACGTACAGATAGGCATTTGATGCCAACCGCCGACGTCGAACTCTAACTTCCTACAGGTCACAACAAAAACCCAACTGCAACCACAACGCTGCCACAAACACCTCGATTTTTCCAAGTTTTTCATTTTATTTTTGTTTTGCTTTCGCTTACAACCATGCTGCGAAGCATGTCCGTACCTCGTGAAGACGTCCCTTGCCCCTTCATTGGTTTCTGGATTCCCCCCTCGTTCGCAAGTGGACTACCGTCCAGTTGCTGCCGGCCAGTGGCTACTTCAAGCAGATGTTCTCCGGGCCAGCTGACCATCTGCTGAGCTAAGCCCTATAAAAATTGATTTGGCCGTAACTGTCACCCCGTTATTGAGTTCTATTATCGGAGCATCCGAGAAAACCCCTTTTAAATCTGTAAGCCTGCTCGGAGGCACGTATGCCCGACCGAAATATGTTCTCCGACACCGAGCCTGGGGGACATTTATTGTCTAGCCTTACCTTCTTACCAGATTTAAGATTCTTTCTTAGACTTCCGCCGTATTGTCACCAATGCGCCATTGTTAGTTAAGGTTGCATTATGTAATTCGCAGTGCTGTTGCTTCGCAAATGCCGGGAAATAAAAGAAAGTACCTTTCGCTTTGTTTACGGACTTTTGCACCTGGCCTAGCGTTTGTGTTTTTGATCTCCTTCCCACGCGAAGGGAAAGCAAAGAAAAAAAAAAAGAAAGAAACCATCTATTTCTTATGCGGCCTGGGTCGGGATAATATTTCTTGCACCTAATAACGAATTACTCCAATTAAAAAATCAAAGAATTAATTATGTTAATTCATTAACATAATTAAAACAATTAATTTGGTATTTGAATCCCGAATTTGGGTATTTCTCTACCAAAAGCAATGTGCCCGAAATTTGAAGAATTTTCGCGGCAACAATAACATCAACATAATTTCTCTTTGAATAATTACGAGAGCTTTTAGACTGAATCACGTTACTAGTTTCATAAATTAAACTTATGTAACGTACATATCATCAAGATAACATGCGGTCCAAACTCAAACAATAAATTAGGTTTTTTTGTGTCACACCTTTACACTCGACGCGGATTTTTATTTACCTTCGACTCACTGTCAGTCGATACCAAAAAATATAAAGAAATTCGGAGAAGTCAATAGATATTACAGTTACAATGCTCAGTGACACATAATTTCTGTTCCACAGCGAGTCTCTGTGTGGATGACGGTATGTATAGAAAAAAGTCCGCGTTGGATTCCGTGATGTTTCGCATTGCACCCTTGGTCATGGGAGAAACAGGACGTTACTACAGTGCAACAGTGTCATGAACATGGTTCACTCGCACATCGAGCGCTGAAGGCGAATTGAACTGCACCAGACAGGACAGTTGGGTGACGCAATCGCGACACTGGTCAGGTAGGCTAGTAACCGTATTTCTTCGCATATAGAAAGCTGCTGGTATTTAAGATTACTTCCCACAAATTCCACGGAGACCAGAGATTGAGTAATCATGCAGATTTGCATCTAGCCAGATCGTAAACCCTGGATAATAGCGTTTCTAACAATCCGATTCTGCTGGTTGATGGGAGTTTTATGGCGCAAAGGCCAAATTTTGCCAAAGAGCGCTAATCCGATTCTGCTTGTTCACTACTGGTTTCCAGACGCCTAGACCACTTCAATGTCTACTAATGTGTCAAAAACAAAGAACCGGTCAGTCGTAGTGATACAATCTCTGGAGTGACTGTAGGGAACATACGGCCATCTGGTATGTTCATTGGCGAATCTAGTTTCAGCATCGGAAGGAAGATCCCTAGACATATATCTGGAGATACGAGTATATGTATATACATGAAACAAGCTGGTAGCATGGATCATTCTGTGGCATGTTACATACGTTTCCAGCATGCATACCTAAGTGCGCATTCAGAACTCTTAAAACACCAAACTCAACATTGACCTTGTGCATATTGAATAACACTATTTCTACTGAGCATCCCATGTAATGTGTTAACCCAGGTAATGCTCACCGCCAAAATACAGGTGTTTACAAGAACAGGCTGCATAGCTCACACGATCGTCATTAACTCTTTCAAATTCCTCATCAACTCTTGAAAATGTTCAGTCAGTAAATAATATGCTTTGTCGTTTCAATGCCGTGTCTTCCCTGTTGGTGACCAAACTACACTTCTGGCCACCCAAAATGCAACACCAAGAAGGAAACGAGATATTTACTGGACACATAACAACAGATACAAACATAAAACGATTGAGCTTACAAGCCCGTGCGACTTGCGGAACACGCAGACATCAATAGTTCGTGTGGCCCGCATGGCTGGCAATAACGGCCGCTACACGCCGCGGCATCGAACGAAAGAGGCTTCGGATGTGGGCTTGGGGTATGTCGGTCCAGGCTGCTTCCACACGTTGCCACAGTTCATCAGGCGTAGCCGCGGGTGGTGCTTGCCAGGCCACTCGGTTGCCGATCAGCGACCAGACGTGTTCGATGGGCGACATATCGGGAGAACAGGCGGGCCACGGCAGCAGTGACACCTGGTGGGCCGTGAAGAATTGTCGCACGAGGCGTGCCGCGTGCGGGGGCTCATTGTCCTGTTGAAACGTGGCCGCTGGCAGGTCCTGCATGTAAGGGAGGACTACAGGCTCCAAAACGTCGGAGATGTAGTGGTGGCTGTTGAGTGTACCGGCGATGCGTACTAAAGGGGTGCAGGTGTCATATCCAATTGCACCCCAAACCATAACGCCAGGCGATGGACCGGTATGGCGATGCATAATGCAGGCGCCATACAGTCTCTCGCTGCGGTGCCGCAACACGTGGATCCGACCATCGTGATGTTGCAGGTAGAAGCGGGATTCGTCGAAGAAGACAATGTCATTCCATTCTGTAATCCAGGTGCGGCGTTCAACGGCTCACTGCCGCCGCACTTGCCGGTGTTGTAACGTCAATGGTAATCGGAGCAATGGGCGCCATTCGACAAGTTCCCGCTCCTGTAGACGACGTCGAACGGTACGTGCTGACACAGGTTGATGCGCAACACACCCTAATTCTTGCGCTAACGTTCGTGATGTGGCGGTGCGAGCCGTCAATGCCCGCCGCACAACATGCCGGTCCTCTCGTACGGTGGTGTGCCGCGGCTGCGGCAATCGCTCACATCGGTCCGTCCGTCCCTCCTGCACCCACCAAATCCATACTCGCCTCACTGTGGCTGGATGTCGTCCCACACGAGCGCCGATTTCTCGGTACGATAAACCGCTGTCGCGATAAGCCGCTGTTCATCCCCTGTCGAACTCCGAAACGTGCTGGAATGACTGCCGTATTATGCGACGAGGCATCAAGAAGCTTCCCACGCACAGGTCCGGTAGCACAACACACTTCCACTACCCTCATCTCGCCTTATGTGCACCCTTCTTATAGTGCTTCTCGGTGGCGTGCCGGGCGCACATGATTTGCATATGCCCTGCAATGCTAATCGTTTACATGTCCTCTCGCTGGCGACGAATGCTGTGAATTTCAGGCCAATCGGATGCTTCCTTCTTGGTGTTGCATTTTGGGTGGCCAGCAGTGTACATGTTGATTCAAAGATAGTGTTTTTCACCCTACATTTGCCATTTAGAATCTTTTCATGAAGTCTTGCATATGTGAACGACTGCCTCCTCAGTTTTGTGAATATACTATGTTCTCAGTTAATCCTTAGAACGTCTGTGGCCAAAATACATAAAATACACGCAACAGCGGTTTGGAGTTTTCAGTTAATACTAAAGCTTCTTGCTTGTGCATATTACGGAAGGGATGAAAGTTCGTTTTTTCGAATATGATACCTTACATCGCGTTACTGAAGGGCATGGATTAGCTTTTACGGTATGTAATTCTTTAATTGTCTACTGCAGAAGACATACCTGAAAAAGTTATAGAAAGTAGGATTTTTCGAAGGAAGCTCTTCGTCTTCAGAGTTCTTTCGAATTTTTTCGTACTCGAGAAGGCATGAGCATACAAATATGTTTTATGGTACTGAGTTTCATTTATTTTGAAGAAGCCATATACCATTCTTTGATGATACAGCATCTGAGTAGGTAGTAAATCAAATGTTTGAAAGGCGTAGGCAAAACTGAGCCTTTTGTGAAACTAACTTCAAAAAAGCTGACGAAAAATCGCGAAGAGTTTCAGAATGTCAGACGCTAGCTATTAACATATCTATGAAAACAATGAACGAAATAAGATAAGAGAATATTTTTGGTCTTGTATAAGCGATAGGTGAGGCTGCAGTTTACAGTTAAGCTGGTACTACTGTAGGAAATCAATCCTTATTTTGCTGTTTAATCTCATGTAATGACGTAATTGTTCATGTGTTATTATGTTTCTTTAATCAAGTCAAGTGAGATGTGTATATATCACGTGACGCATAGTTCTCGTGCCAAGCACTATTGAATGTACGTGCTGTAACGGCAAAATGTATCATCAGAGTTGTTCTTGCCTTCGTGGCGTAAGGTTGAAGTCAGCAGTCATAGCAGTGTTCTATTATTGTTTTTAAATGTTTACACGTTTTTATGTTTTTTAACGATAATAAATAATAGATTTAAATCACTCAATCATGTTTTTAGTTGGCGGTAATTTCACTGTGCAAATATGTAGCATTTACAAGGCTCCATTAATTCTCCCACAACTACAATGGAAACTTTCGCCGAAAAATCCAACATTGAAAATTTCAAGTTTTATGAGTAGGTATATTTTCAGTTTACTTTGGTAGCATGTCGTGATACCAAATGAACATCTTTAGTTCTGGCTGATAATTTTACAGTACTGATAAGTTACTGATATTTTTCGCAATAGATATTTTCAACGTTTTAAGGGTGCAAAGGCGTCCTCTTTTTTTTCTTTTTTTTATGTCCTAAACTTCTTATACACGTCATCATTAGTGGAGCTATCAGATTACATTGAACTGTTCGATTGACAGAATGAGACGATTAATTAATTTATTTCTTAAGTGACGTCTGACATGTTTATTTCTAGGTTACAAACCATAGACTTGAGTAACTTCTATATTTATGTTTTTGAGCATATTTATTATAATCCTAAGCATTGTTATGATTCTAAGTATTGTTAATATTACACTGCTGGCCACCAAAAATGCAACACCAAGAAGGAAGCTTCCGATTGGCCTGAAATTCGCACCATGCGTCGCCCGCGAGAGAACATGCAAACGATTAGCATTGCAGGGCATATGCAAATCATGTGCGCCCGGCACGCCACCAAGAAGCACTATACGAAGGGTGCAGAGAAGGCGGGGTGTAAGTAGTGGAAGTGTGTTGTGCTGCCGGACCTGTGCGTGGGAAGCTTTCTGATGCCTTGTCGCAAAATACGGCAGTCATTCCAGCACGTTTCGGAGTTCGACAGAGGACGAATAGTGGCTTATCGCGACAGTGGTTTATCGTACTGAGACATCGGCGCCCGTGTGGGACGACATTTAGCCACGTGAGGCGAGTATGGATTCGGTGGGTGCAGGAGGGACGGACTGACCGATGTGAGCGATTGCCGCAGCTGCGGCACACAACCGAACGAGAGGACCGGCATGTTGTACGGCGGGCATTGACGGCTCGCACCGCCACATCACGAACGTTAGCGTATGAATTAGGGTGTGTTGCGCAACAACCTGTGTCAGCACGTACCGTTCGACGTCGTCTGCAGGAGCGGGGACTTGTCGCACGGTGCCCATTGCTCCGATTACCATTGACGTTACACCACCGGCGATTGCGGCGGCAGTGGGCCGTTGAACGCCGCAACTGGACTACGGAATGGCACGACATTGTCTTCTCCGATGAATCCTGCTTCTGCGTGCACACCACGATGGTCGGATCCGCGTGTGGCGGCACCGCGGCAAGAGACTGTATGACGCTTGCATTATGCATCGCCATACCGGGCCGTCGCCTGGTGTTATGGTTTGGGGCGCAATTGGATATGACACCCGCACCCCTCTAGTACGTATCGCCGGTACACTCAACAGCCACCGCTACATCTCCGACGTTTTGGAGCCTGTAGTCCTCCCTTACCTGCAGGACCTGCCAGCGGCCATGTTTCAAGAGGACAATGCGCGCCCGCACGTGGCACGCATCGTGTAACAATTCTTCACGGCCCACCAGGTGTTACTGCTGCCGTGGCCCGCCTGTTCTCCCGATATGTCGCCCATCGAACACGTCTGGTCGCTGATCGGCAACGGAGTGGCCCGGCAAGCACCAGCCGCGGCTGCACCTAATGATCTGTGGCAACTTGTGGAAGCAGCGTGGACCGACATACCCCAAGCCCACATCCAAAGCCTCTTTCGTTCGATGCCGCGGCGTGTAGCGGCAGTTATTGCCAGCCATGGGGACCACACGAACTATTGATGTCTGCGTGTTCCGCAAGTCGCACAGGCCTGTAAGCTCAATCGTTTCATCTTTGTATCTGTTGTTATGTGTCCAGTAAATCTGGCATTGCTATCTCGTGTCCTTGGTGTTTCATTTTGGGTGGCCAGAAGTGTATAATTCATCATTGTTATTATTATAATTCCAAGCATTATTATTATGATTCTAAGCATTGTCATTATTATAATTCTAAGCATTTTTAATATAATTCTAAGCATTTTTAATATAATTTTAAGCATTGTCATTATTATAATTCTACGCATTGTCATTATTATAATTCTACGCATTGTTATTATTACAATTCTAAGCGTTGCATAACCTTTCTTTGCCGACAGTGAGATTTGAACCCACATGTGCCTACTCCGGAGCGGCCATTCTCTCAATTGAACTACGCCTGCAGGCTTATCCCTGCTTCACTGTCCACTTGATTCATGCCACATATCAGTAGAACGTCATTACGTCATGTCACGTAGTACCTTACAATTGTAAACATTATTGCTCTTGATAGCAATCATTCTGATGATGATGGGGTTTGGTTTCATTAGATGATTTTGGATTGCAACAATTAAATTTAAGACTTTCCTTTTTAACAGAAAACTCCGTGTTCATACCATGATTTAAATATCACTCAATACAAAAACACAATGATGAATTCATTTACTCTTTCAGACTCAGAGCTATATCCAAGGTAAAACCCAGACCGGAGCCATGGCACAACATTCAGAATATCACTCAAAAAAACCCCTAAATTCCTTTCCAAAGGAATTTATGGGGTTTTTTGAAAACTCTATTGCTTTCAAACTGATAGCGCTGTGCTAAACCATTTTTACCAAATCATTCCTTCCTTCAATGTTATCACATTCAATATTTGTGTCTTAAACAGGAAAGCTTAGTGCACCAATTTATTCAAAAGCCCTGGATGCTCAAAACGCAACTGCTCACGCACACACAAAGAAAAGTTGAGAAAATTAAAAAAATTAAAATGTTTAATAAAACATTTTAATTTTATTAAAATGTTTAATAGGACGTCCTTAATTTTATTCTTACAGTCATCCATACTTGTGAAAGACTGGCCTCAGAGAACTTTATGAAAAGTATGCGAGGAAAAGGCAGTATCCCAAATAAGATTGAAAAGCGGAGCAGAAGAGCAGGGAGTTCGCAGTAATGGCGTAGCAAGAATAGGGGTATATAACTAAATTGCTTTATAGCTCAGTACCATAACATTAAAACTGATTAGCACAGAAAAGTTAGTCGGTTTAGGACCATGTACAAGCTATACTATTGCAAATCTTCTAATATTGTAGCATATCGAAACTAAAGTGGATAAATGACTATCCTCACCAGTGATAACTATGGCATGAATGAGCAAGATCTGAGAACTTCTAAATGAAGATCGTGAAAAATACATTGCAGTAAAGGGCAGTCTACCAGTATTAAACTTTTGTGCGGTGTGATGAATTGGAAAATTCAGAAGCCACACTGAAAAAACGCTCGGTTGAAGAATAATACGATTGCTCTTCACGACCTTTCCTTTTGAATCGATGAAAATAATTTCACGTTTTTAACGCCAACCTCCACCTGAAAAACAACATTGCTTTTCATGAAATGGTGATAACGCATAACTTTGCTTTGCCTCAAGCTTCTTCTTCAGTAAAAGCGTATCTCTTCTTTATGGCAGAACAGGACTATCAGCAGCGCCCCGTTGCCCGAGTAGCCTGAGAAGCCGGCTTTCAATAATTCGTCCGAAATGGGCCCGAGTTAAAGACATGGGTTGTGTGCTTGTCTAATGACGCTGGCTCTGTCCCCTTCCTAAAACCGGTGGCCCCGAATTAGGGACGGTCAATTGTTTATAGTCCCTACTAGTTGCTCGTGTTGGTCGTTAAACCCCGACACAAAAGCCACAACAACAAAAAAACACTAAGTGTCAGATCTTAGCGCAATAGCTGATAGTGATTTTTTAACTAGAGGCAATACCCGAAGGCGATTATTTATCACAAAATTTCAGACCGTAGAGAACACTGAAATGGAAAGGCATTGTGTAACTATATCCAGTCTCCAATCATTGAGAGAAAAACAGGTAGATTCCCAGGGCTCATGATACCAGGGGTCCCGCGATCTGGCTAATGCAGAGAAGTGACCTAAAGTTATAAATAGCAAAATTATGGATGAACATGATCATGGGCGAAGCTAGCAAACATGCAAATCTTATTTTCCGTGGGAAGGGTGATGTAGGAGGCAAAGCATGTATAAAACTTAAAAACTGTACGCCAGCAAAAGTTTTTAGCCGCCACTGTTTCATGGTATCCAGATTTTTTGTTCCGGGATTACAACTATGCAAAAAGGCATCTTAATGTTTTTATGCTATTCACAAAACCACAGTGAAGCACAAATTATCGCTATACAATTTTTTCGTTTGTTTTGATTGCACAAAATTTCTTTTATAGTTGGTGCAATTGACATTTCCAAATACCTGGATGATGGCCCTCTTATGTGCTTGTACTGGGGCTCGAAAATTGATAAATGGGTGCTGATCATACCCATTCGTTCTATGCGCAGTTCTTCGGAATGCAGCCAAGTTGCATTCCGAAGTGTACAAGCATAGTGTGATGTACCGTGTAGTTACATTCCACAGAACTCTTGCACTGTGCCAGTGCAACATAGTTGATAAGCACTGCTGTAGCACATACTCTGAGGAAAAAAGTCGCCACTTCTTGTGGCAGCATTTTTCATTCTAAACATTTTCTGCGTAAATAGAACTTTACGTTCGTAGTACACTGGCGTGCAAAAATTAAGGACGAGACGGTTTTTCGAATGTAACGTCGTGCAGAAGTGCACCACATCGACTCAAATCATACCATAAGATCCCCAAGATGTAAAAATATGGGACAAGTGAGCAAAACCGTCCAAACAAGGAATCCAAAGGATACAAAGGCACTTTATTGAAAAGGTAGCTTCGAGCACAACTGGACAGAAGACAGAAACGTCCATGTGACAGGCGGCTGCCAAAAAAATCCAGTCTTTAGTAGAGGATATGATCACCCATGACTGCGTTGCAGGATTTACAACGTCTGTGAATGCTGAGGACGAGATTGTCAAGAAGCTGTTGAGGCATCGCGGCCCATTCCTCTTGTAGCGTCAATCGCAGCTGCGGAATCGTTGCTGGCGGCTGGTGACGTGCTGATAAGCGTCTCCCGAGAAGGTCCCACACGTGTTCGATTGGATTTAGGTCCGGGGACCTTCCATGCGTTGCATATCTTCACTCTCCAACAGCTCTGCGACAGCCACTGTACGATGAGGTGTAGCGTTGTCGTCCCTGAAGAGGAACTCAGGACCCACAGCACTTCTAAACAGACGCACGTGAGGCAGAAAAACCTCAGTACAATAGCGGACACCAGTGACTGAACCTCCTTGGAAGATGTGGAGGTCCGTACGACTACCAAGCATGATACCGCTCCAAACGAGAACTCCGCCACCTCCAAACTGGTCCCTTTCGATGATGTTGTAGGTGTGATTGCGTGTTCCCTGCTCCCTCCAGATGTGTATATGTCTAGAATCGCACGTTATACTAAATCGGCTCTCATCCGTAAAGAGAACTCGACCCCATTGCTGATGTGTCCAGTTCTTGTGTTCGTGGCACCACAGAAACCGCCGTCTCCGATGAGCAGGCGTTAATGGCACACACCGTACTGGGCGTCGTGCAAATAGACCACCTTTGTTCAGCCTCCTGGCCACGGTAAAACGCGATAACGGACGTCCAGTTGTCTGTTGCATGTGCCTTGGAATTTCTCCCGCTGTCTGCCGTCTGTCTCTTCTCGCCTGTAGGACAATATACTGGTCATCCGCCGCCGTGTTTGCTCGTGGACGACCACTGCTAAACTCTCGGACAGCGGTTCCTGTCGTTTGAAATGCTCTCCAAGCTCGTGAAACAATGCTGTGAGCGATCCCGAACTCCTCGGCCACACTAGGCACACTTCGACCTTCTTCCAACTTCTCAATGACGCGACCTCGGGTAAAGTCATCCAGATGTAGTCTACTGGATTGCCTGCTGGCCATATCACACGGTGGCAGCAACTCGACATCATTCAAACCGATGTACACCGTGCAATAACTTTCACCGAATTGCTGAGCGTACACCGCCCATGTGCTTTATACCCTTCCGACCCCCCCCCGTTATGCTGCATATATGCGCATGCCCTAGCGCACCGGACCCTAGTCTATCTCCTGAGTGGTATTTCGGTCCGTTCTGCCTGCTCGTTCCGCTGTTATGCTAATTTCTCCTCTTCGTCCTTAATTTTTGCACACCAGTGTATATTCTTACAACAGGGCCACTCCTTTGATAAAAATACTCATTCACCATCTTGCAAATCTTGCATCAAGTTTTAGAGAATTTCAAAATCTGTAGGACAGGAAAAAGTTCACTAAAACTTATCGCGTAGGAAATAAATCGAAAGATAAATTCATCACTTGCAGTCATACACACCACTTACAAAGTATAAATGTTATGGATAAAAATTCATAATTCATCAAAACATTTTTATCGTTGGATCAAAATCTGTGTAACAAAGAAAAATAATGGAAGATTTATCTTCGGAATGCAGTGATCTAAAAAGACCTCAGATGACCGTTAATATTTAATGTACTTTTAAAGCAATTTTTTTTAAGTTTAACTAACCCCTTGAGCATGTAAGTCTGGGAATAATCGTGTGTCACAGATTTATTTCCACGGTCTCTACCGAAGAGTGTCTTATATTACCTATTTAACTTTCCGTTTTTGGTTACTTTCGCTTACGTAAATTTTGGTTACCTCTTCTAATGTTTTTTACACTGAGCGTCACGTCGGAACTCCCAAGTGTTTATTTCTTTAGGAATTCACAAGCAGTCAGTCAAGTCAGAGAAAGGAATATACTATATACGACCTTGTTGCTGTTATAAAGATGTGGCAGAAGGATTTGTCGTCATCGAATGAATGAATTGTCGTCATCATTGAGTTATCTTCAAGTCAAACAGTCAATGAGATATCTTAGTGTAAGGTTTTCGTTTCAATTTGAGTCTTTGTGTTAACTTTGTTAGAAGTTTTATGTTAGCAGCTTTCTACTAACCAATTGTTAATCTTAAATTACGTGTGTTGTGGTACTTCATGAGAGTTGACAAGTACAGGGACTGCTATTTGGTGTGAAGCTTTCGTCCTTCCTGTTGAAATGAAAGTTTTTCAACGAGAGCTTAATTTGTAACATAATTATTTGCACTCATCTTGCTCTAATCACAGTAAATTCAACCCGGAGAAAACCGCCGTTCTTGTGGCCATGTGGTCTGATGCGCTGGCTTCTCACCATTCTTCCGAGATGAGCCAGAATTCAAATTCCGGATGAGGCTTGGATGGTGTGTTTATCTTACCTGACAGGTTCATTCCCTTCCTTGGAACCAGTTGTCTCAAATTAGGGATGGGTGACTGTTTATATCCCTACGAGTTGCTCATGGTGGTCGCCATAAATCAAAATATGTTTCGTGCGCTATGAATATTCTAAAGTTCTTACATGTACGTTTGTACTTCATCAGTAAACCTAGCCTTGCTACTAAATTTATGATGTTTCGAGTTTCTACTGTAAAATTTAGGACTGAAATAAGAACTGCTGTTTAATACGGATATGTTATCCTCAACATCTTCCTAATCATTTTGTTGATGGATATAACACTGTAATAATCCACTGACGGTTGCTGGAAGCACAAAATAGCTTTCGTGCAACTGTCAATGGATTATTATATATCATTATAATAATATGTAAACACAATAAGCCAGGCTAATTGTACTTATATATTATTGTCATTACTATTATTATTATTATTATTATTTTTATAAAAAGATGATCCCACCTCTTTTCTGGAACAGGTACGACGTACCAAGTCTGGGAAGTGGTATTTCTCTCAGTTGTTCAAGAGCTTCATTACTATTCTGCAAGTGTTCAGGATAGCTGCCTTCTGTAGTTCCATGAAAGTGTTAGGTTGAAGGTCTAGTGTCCGTATAGAGCTGTGAATGGTCTTAGGTACAACTCCTGTGGCTCATATTACCCATGGGGATGTTGGTGACGTTCTCCATATGCCACGTTTCGTTGACTTCGTATCGTAGGTCGTTATACTTTGACAGCTTCTCTCCGTGCATCTTCTGGATGTTGCACGTGTTGGGCACGGCTATGTCAATGAGGTATGTTGGCTTCTCCTTGTAGTCCAGGACGATGCCGATTGGAGGTCCCAGTACATCTTGTGGCTGTTGTTCTCTAGGAGCTTTGTTAGATCATACTTGTAGTAGAGGACAGGCTCAGTTGTAATGAGGTGGTGCTTTCTTGCCAATTTCTGATGGAAGATCTTGGCGACTTGATTGTGCCTTGTTTGTTTGTTTTTTTAATTGGAGGATTAACGACCACCGTGAGCAACTCAATGGGCTATAAGCAGTCGTCCGTCCCTAATTTAGGGTCACTGGTTCCAGGAAAGAGAGAGAGAGCCAGTGTTGTAAGACAAACACAACATCCATGTCTCACCGGGATTCGAACCCGAACCTATTTCGGACGAATGATAAGAGGCCATCGCTTAGACCACTGCGCCACCGGGGCGGCTGTGCCTGTTCGTGTACTTTGTTTGTGTGAGGACTCTGCACTCTGCTGTCATATGTTGAATTGTCTCTGGCACTTGATGGCATTGCCAACATGTGTTTACTGATGTGTGCTTCAGGATATGCTTCCGGTAGTTTTTGGCGTTTATTATTATTATTATTATAGATGATTTCACCTCTTTCTGAGGTTTTCTTCTCTTCCTTCCGGGACGGGTACGACGTACAAAGTCTGGGAAGTGGTATTTCTTTCTCTCAGTTGTCCAGGAACTTCTTTACTATTCTGCAAGTGTTCAGGATAGCTGCCTTCTGTAGTTCCATGTAGGTGTTAAGTTGAAGGTCTAGTGTCTGTATATTTTTTTTGGAGGTTTAACGACCACCGTGAGCAACTCAATGGGCTATAAGCAGCCGCCCGTCCCTAATTTAGGGTCACTGGTTCCAGGGAAGGGAGAGAGCCAGTGCCGTAAGACAAACACAACATCCATGCCTCACCGGGATTCGAACCCGGACCTCGTTCGGACGAATGATCAGAGGCCATCGCTCAGACCACTGCGCCACCGGGGCGGCAGTGTCTGTATAGAGCTGCCAATGGTCTTAGGTACAACTCCTGTGGCTGATAGCTGATATTACTATGGGGACGGTGGTTACGTTCTCCATATGTCACATTTCCTTGACTTCGTATCGTAGGTCGTTATACTTTGACGGCTTCTCTCCGTGCGTCTGTTGTATGTTGCACGTGTTGGTCACGCCTATGTCAATGAGGTATGTCGACTTCTTCTCCTTGTCGACCAGGACGATGTCGGGCCGATTGTGGAGGATGGTCTTATCTGTTCTGATTGATCTGTCTACGTACATCTTGTGGGTGTTGTTCTCTAGATGCGTTGTTGGCTCATACTTGTAGTAGGGGACAAGCTCAGTTGTAATGAGGTAGTGCTTTCTTGCCAATTTCTGATGGACAATCTTGCCGACTTGATTGTGTCTGTTCCTGAACTCTTTTTGTGTGAGGACTCTGAATCCTGCTGTGATATGTTGGATGGTCTCTGGCGCCTGATGGCATTGCCGACATGTGTCGCTTTCCACTGACGTGTCCTTTAGGATATGCTTCCGGTAGTTTCTGGTGTTTACAACTTGATCTTGCATAGCCATCAGGAACCCTTCGGTCTCGGAGAAGAGTCATCCGTAAACTATGCTTGCTCAAATTACAGAAGAAATTTGTTCGCTATATGCTGAACACAGATTACATGTCTCATTCAAAACCATTATTTCTAAAACCAAATATTCTAAAAATTCATGAAATTTTTACCTTGAAACTAAGTATCATGTTTTTTAAAATAATGCATCTTAAACTGCCTATTTTTCAATCTGACATCAAATATCTGGATTATTCTGTCTTCACCAGAACTGTTGCTAACAACAAATTATGTCAGCCGTGTGTTAGACTTAATTATGGCTTAAATTGCATACTGTATAAAGCCATTATCCTATGGAATAATCTCCCAGAGAGCATCAGATCCCTGGAAAATATCAAAAAGTGCTTCTTGTCTCTGCGAAATTACATTGTAAATCACCCTGATCTCCGTAACGAATCTCAACACTACCATTAAATTGTGGTTCCAAGCATGCTGCTTAAAGTGGTGCTTCTGTTATAACCATCTTACTTGCTTTCATATATGCTATATGTTTTGTTCTTTTTCTTATATCTGATAGGGGGAATCGCCTTACAACCAATGTGTTCAAATTCCTCCTGGTGTATTGCATTTTCATATAACTGTAAGTTTTAAATGTGTGCAATAAATAATTTTATCTATTGTATTGTATTGTATCCACATAGTCCGATTGCAGATCGTTGTAGTGTCTCCCGTGTAGGACGTTCTTGCCCCAAGCTTCTTTTGGCTTCCTCGTTCCAATCTCTATGTTCTGAGTAGAGAGGTCTAGAGCTGTGTACTTCTTGTCACTCCGGTTTATCGCTTGGTGAAGGGGCCCCTTGCTCTGATGGAAATATTTTCTGAGGCTGCTGATTTCTTTGTCCAGGAGATCAATCATTCCCCGTCCTCCTCCTCCTCGTCCAATGGTCAGCCTTTCTACTGCTGACTTCGGGTGGTTCTGGCGATGTTCAGTGAGGGTTGTCCTGGTATTGCGCATTATTTTCTCAAGCTCTGTTGTGGTCCACTTGATGATTCCGAAGAAATACGTGAGAACATTATTATTATTATTATTATATGAGCACAAATAGCCTTGTATATGATAATTCGATCATCTAAAAATTAGTTTTTAATATCAGAAAATGTTTAAGATTGTCATGTTTTCTGTGTACCATGACGTATATCTCAAATAACTTAGTTTCATGTTGTTTGTCAGATTCTTGCAAAACTGAATGACGTAGAGAAATCCTTTCCTGATATTAAATGTTTTTCGTTTTTCTACATATCTTTTGCAAAATATTTGAAAATTGGAATATATTTAGCAAATTAAAAGCAGTGTTCCATTAATCTTTTCTTTAAATATTTTCATATTTGTTTGCCACTTTTAAAACCTAGAAGTGCGCCATGATATTGTGTCATCGTTTTTAGTCTAGTTTAACCGGCACAACAACAGTCAGCAGATTTTTTTTTAAATTAGATGATTGCCATAGATTTCCCTCATATACAACACGTTGCACTTATTTTCCTGCTCCAGTAAGTGTCTAAAAATGAGCAGCATTCAAATTGTTCTTAATAATATCAGCTAAAAATTTAACTGAATAGGAATATTTCATAATACAAAATGAGGCCACAAATCTGAGGGGAAAATAATAAAGTTATTTATAACAGGAAATTTAATACATTTAGTTTTTATTGCTATGTATAAATGCATATCTTTCCAGAAATATTTTCATCCATTTATTTTAATTTACTTGAAACTTCAAGTTATATTTCGATTTTAGAATATTACATATACCATTTTTTGTCTTAATTAAAGCATCGTAAACGTCCTGGGTGTACTGAAACTAGAAAAGCAATTTCATCGAAATTTTTATCCAGAATTCTTTGTTCTACCTTTGACGTTGTCTCTTCTATGCACGTATTTTGAAAAATGAACAATCACTTTAAGGATTGCCATATTTCTATCCTTAATCGTGACGAGGAAGCAACGTTTCTTTAATGCCTTTGTGTGTGAATCAAAAACAACCACGAGGCAAAAGAAAGAACATCCTGGTGTATTACTAGCATCATTTTATTTTTCACATATTTTCGATGGTCGTGATAACCGTGACTTTAGCTTTATCACCCAAATCATTCCACAGAGGTAATAGATACAGCTACGCTTTGAAATTCCCAGAATGCTCACTGAGCAGAAATGTATTGTTGTCACGAATCGGTGAGTTGGTACGCTTGCGTTAACAGTAGTATCAATGAAGGAATTTGATGGGTGAATAAAAAATTAAACTAATTTATCGGTAAAGAAGTAGATACGCAAAATAAAAAAACATTGGAGACGAAACCACCACTTTGTCGCCCATGCAGATTCAATCACAAATAATGCAAATCAAAAAACGTCTTGCTAACCGAAGTTTTGTTGTTTTCTAATTTCGTATGTGTGAAAGTATTGTTTCAGATTGATGTACATTTTTTTGGTTCTCGTAGCGCAGAAAAGTTGACCGGTTAAAACAGTAACACAAAACGTCTTTTACAATGTTAATGTAGATTTCATTTGGTGAGATTCTGTAAAGTCCAATATAGAACAGTTCCCCAGTTCATGGAAGTTTCAGAGTAAAGAATGAGGAACCTCATAAAACATTTCGCAGATTACGTGTATACCCCGCAATAAAATCGTGCCATTCATTCCTCTTAACTTTTAGAGTGCTAATTAGCATGTCAATTATCACTCTATCTCATAACTTTTCCGTAGAATTTGTATTAGGTTTTGAGAGCATCCGATTCTACGCATCAGAAAACACTTAAATATAATAGTTCTCCCGAATCGGATGTTAAATACGAGTGCAATGCGCTACGAAAAAAACGATGTAGCTAGTATTAAACACGGAAGTTGCTTTCGGTTCATATCAAATAGTCGAAGACAGGTGTGGTTGATTTAGTGTTGGAACAGCAAAAAACAAATATTCCCAGATAATGTGAGTCACTATAAAAACACAGAACTAGTGTATTCAAGAAAATATGAAATATGAAAGATAATTATGAAAAAGAGTATTATGAAAATATCTTATTCATAGGCCATGGGATGCAAAATATTATAAAACCCCTAAATCCACAAAAAAATTGTACAAAAACTTCCTGAGATAAACCCAACAATGCACGGATTAGGGGGCCGTGCACAAAAATACTTGTCTATCCTTACGGTAAAATGATTTTCCTCGCAATGCTTTGAGACATACTGAAAAGAAAAGGTTCCGATGTAATGCTTTCCGATGCTAAGGAGGAGGATACTTGGTTCCATCGAAGCAATAGTAATAGCAGGCGAAAGGCAAGCAAATAATGAAATACATCTACACTTTTTATTCGTGTTCACCAAATATTAACGGCAAATGTAATAAATACATAAATACTTTTCTAGCTTCTGTAAATTATGAAACTTTGGCCATGCTATTGCAAAACCTCAAATCGTTGCCTGCGCGATTGAATCTGTGTGTCCCATTTTTTTTCTCGCAAATTCCCCTGATGCCCTTCAGTCACGTATTTAGGTATAATCAGCATGTATGTATATTTGCGTATTTTTATTATTTATGGGCACTCATCATTTAGTAGGATGCTAGTATTTTTATGTTCCAGGGTGTATAAAGAGAGGGAACAACTTTTATCCTTGTTGCGATTAACCTTTTCTGGTAATGTTGACTCAAGATTCGTACGAAATACCAGTAATATAAATCTAAGCTGTCTCACCGTACGATAAAAACACCAAGTTTCCAAACTGCAAACTAAAAACATTTATTTACAGACTAAAAACCTTGCAGAAAGCTAGCGCTTTCGGAGAACACATGTCTCCATCTACTGGCCCGAGTGTCACAGGACAAGCACCGCCCATCAGATATATATAGCCCACCATTGCCCACAATGCAACACGGTACCAAGTTCCAAACATACCCCCTCCCCCTCCCTATCGTCCCTCCCCTCCCCTTCACCAGAAATGAAGAGTACACACATAGTAATTTAGAAACCCATCAACCCCCCACCCACCCCCGTTGACATTTCCTCCTTCTCAAAACACCCCGCCCCCTCCCCCTTCCCTTGGTCCAAATAAAAGTAAAGGACCTGAAAGCAAATCAAACAAACTCAAAGCATAATAATTTAAAAAAAAACTAAATTAAAAAGTTCAACTGCAAATCAAAGCCCCTCGTCCGTGGAGGCCTCTTAGGTGGTAACCAATCTTCTCCAAGTGCTAGGTACATAGGTCGGCAGATCCTCATGACAACAAGAGTCACCGTAGTATAGGATGAACAAACTCTCGGACATGAATATAGTAGACCTGCCGACGTTGGAATTCAATATCTTGGCACCACTCCAATCTGGGGAATATCCCTCAAGATTTACAGCAGTAGTGAGTGCAGTACTTTTTGTTCCGGATCTGAGGGCGTACCTGTGTTCTCCCAGTCTGACAGACAAGGTCCTAAGTGTAGAGCCAATATATTTTTTTGGAGCCATGTCAGGGTCAGAGTGGATTAGGGGATGCTGTAAACACCATGTTGTTGCAAGGTGGAAGTCCTATCTCGGTCACGTCTGATCAGAGAGAACAAATTTCTGTTATTAATTCCAAAATTTAATTGGTGTCTCTTGCAAGCTTTTTTGAGAATAGGTATGGTGTTAGGGTTGTACTCTACACTACCTACAAATCTATTCTGTCGTGTCTCCATGGATAACGTTGTGAATTTCAGTCGTCCATCTCTCTTTAGTAGTTCTTGAAAAAATTGTTCTGAATATCCAAATGTACGAGCAATGGATAATACAGTTGAGAGTTCCTGTTTTCTTGCTCTACGGGACGATGAATGTGTATGAGCACGTCTAATCAGAAAACGCAAAGCCGCAGATTTGTATTGCATTGGGTGGGCAGACGAAAATGGTATAATACATGGATTGAATGTAGGTTTTCTATACACAGAAAACTTAATCTTCTGGGTTTGCGGGTCCCTAGTTAAGAGGAAGTCTAGGTAAGGTAGATTCCCCGAGTGTTCCAGTTCTTTTGTAAAATTGATTGTCGGGTACTGAGAAGACAAACAGGCTGTGAATTGATCTAGAAGGGCAAGCGTATGTGGCCAAAACCCAGCACATCATCAACATATCGTATCATAAACAGAGGCTTAACAACAGAATTCACTAATACCTGGTTTTCAAGTGTGTTGCAACAGGATCTCAGCCAGTACCGGGGAGAGTGGGGAACCCATAGGGGCTCCTTCAAGCTGTTGGTATATTTTATTGTCAAACTTGAAGTACGACCTCTTTGCCACTAATTTAAGGGCAGAGAGAATAGCTTCAATTTCCATGCGTGGGGTATTATCTTTCTGTAGACAATCCTCAATAATTGAATGAACAATTGTTAGAGGTACACTTGGGAAAAGGGCCTCCACATCCAAAGAGGCCATCACAAAATCTCTTCCGTCTGAAGTAAAAGATCTAATTCGGTTTAAGGCTTGGGTCGTACTGTTGATGGAAACATCTGAATGCATGATTAGTGGTTTTAAATAACTGGCTAACGCTTTTTCCAGCGCCCGAGTTGGGCAAGCATACCCCGAAACCAGTAAACTGAGTGGCCGTTCGGGCTTATGAGTCTTTAGTTTTCCGAAAAGTTCCGGGACTCTAGGGCCCACCGGAGGTTTCATGTTTGAGGAAACTGAATGAGGTAGATAGCCTCGAAGTCTTAATTTGCTAAGATCCGTAATAGCTGCTGCCGTCGGGTCAGACTTTAAGACTCGATGTGGAACCTTGTTAATGGCACAGAACATTTTATTATGGTAATCTTTTTTGTCCATGATGATTATCTAGGAGGTTTTGTCAGCACCAATGATGGACAAGTCATGGTTATGAGCCAGCTCCATTAGTTGCTCTCTTTCATATTTTAGGATGGGTGGAAGTCTAGTCTTTTTAGTGAAAGATTTTGATAACTGAAGTCGAGTTAATTCCCGCTCCTCTTCAGGTAAGGCTCCAATGATATTTTCCAACTCAGGAATGGAAAATAGTGGGTGGGGGCGGCAGGGAAGCTGAATTTTGGTCCTTTATTGAGTGCAGAAATTTGGGAATCAGGAAGTTGAACTGAGCTGTGATTCACAAAAAATGGTTGCGAAGGGCTATTACCTCTATAACTAACGTAAGGTACAGGACGAAAAGACCAACAAGGTCGGTTTGAAACAAGGTTGCAGAGTTTTTTGGTGTGCCTATTATTGACAGAAACCAGTTCAGATTGTAACGAGGTAAAGAAAATGTTAAGTTTCATACCTAGGATGATATGGTGGGCGATTTCCGTTGCATTCTGATAAGCCTGATAAGAACGACGACTCAAAAGATCAATGCAAGCCCTTTTTCTTCTCATTTCTGCACTAAGTCTTTTGCCCTCTGCTTTGTAGATCACTCTTGAGTCCCCCTTTGAGACGGTGAAGGTATTGATTCTAAGGAACTTGGGTATGACATCAAGTGAACGACAATTGGCAAGAAAGCACAAGTGGGCTTCGTTAATGGTAAGTTTCCGTCGGAGAGCGCAAAATATCTTGATGGCCCGATCCATGTCCCGTGCACTTCAAAAACACAATGTAAGTTGAAGAGAGAATACACTGTATATAAAACAACTATCTGCAGCTAATAGGTAATGTTGACTCAAGATTCGTACGAAATACCAGTAATATAAATCTAAGCTGTCTCACCGTACGATAAAAACACCAAGTTTCCAAACTGCAAACTAAAAACATTTATTTACAGACTAAAAACCTTGCAAAAAGCTAGCGCTTTCGGAGAACACATGTCTCTATTTACTGGACCGAGTGCCACAGGACAAGCACCGCCCATCAGATATATATAGCCCATCATTGCCCACAATGCAACACGGTACCAAGTTCCAAACATACCCCCTCCCCCCTCCCTATCGTCCCTCCCCTCCCCTTCACCAGAAATGAAGAGTACACACATAGTAATTTAGAAACCCATCAACCCCCCCACCCACCCCCGTTGACATTTCCTCCTTCTCAAAACACTCCCCCTTCCCTTGGTCCAAATAAAAGTAAAGGACCTGAAAACAAATCAAACAAACTTAAAGCATAATAATTTAAAAATAAACTAAATTAAAAAGTTCAACTGCAAATCAAAGCCCCTCGTCCGTGGAGGCCTCTTAGGTGGTAACCAATCTTCTCCAAGTGCTAGGTACATAGGTCGGCAGATCCTCATGACAACAAGAGTCACCGTAGTATAGGATGAACAAACTCTCGGACATGAATATAGTAGACCTGCCGACGTTGGAATTCAATATCTTGGCACCACTCCAATCTGGGGAATATCCCTCAAGATTTACAGCAGTAGTGAGTGCAGTACTTTTTGTTTCGGATCTGAGGGCGTACCTGTGTTCTCCCAGTCTGACAGACAAGGTCCTAAGTGTAGAGCCAATATATTTTTTTTTTGGAGCCATGTCAGGGTCAGAGTGGATTAGGAGGAGGCTGTAAACACCATGTTGTTGCAAGGTGGAAGTCCTATCTGGGTCACGTCTGATCAGAGAGAACAAATTTCTATTATTAATTCCAAAATTTAATTGGTGTCTCTTGCAAGCTTTTTTGAGAATAGGTATGATGTTAGGGTTGTACTCTACACTACCTACAAATCTATTCTGTCGTGTCTCCATGGATAACGTTGTGAATTTCAGTCGTCCATCTCTCTTTAGTAGTTCTTGAAAAAATTGTTCTGAATATCCAAATGTACGAGCAATGGATAATACATATGCCCTTCTAGATCAATTCACAGCCTGTTTGTCTTCTCAGTACCCGACAATCAATTTTACAAAAGAACTGGAACACTCGGGGAATCTACCTTACCTAGACTTCCTCTTAACTAGGGACCCGCAAACCCAGAAGATTAAGTTTTCTGTGTATAGAAAACCTACATTCAATCCATGTATTATACCATTTTCGTCTGCCCACCCAATGCAATACAAATCTGCGGCTTTGCGTTTTCTGATTAGACGTGCTCATACACATTCATCGTCCTGTAGAGCAAGAAAACAGGAACTCTCAACTGTATTATCCATTGCTCGTACATTTGGATATTCAGAACAATTTTTTCAAGAACTACTAAAGAGAGATGGACGACTGAAATTCACAACGTTATCCATGGAGACACGACAGAATATATTTGTAGGTAGTGTAGAGTACAACCCTAACACCATACCTATTCTCAAAAAAGCTTGCAAGAGACACCAATTAATTTTTGGAATTAATAATAGAAATTTGTACTCTCTGATCAGACGTGACCGAGATAGGACTTCCACCTTGCAACAACATGGTGTTTACAGCCTCCCCTAATCCACTCTGACCCTGATATGGCTCCAAAAAAAAATATATTGGCTCTACACTTAGGATCTTGTCTGTCAGACTGGGAGAACACAGGTACGCCCTCAGATCCGGAACAGAAAGTACTGCACTCACTACCGCTGTAAATCTTGAGGGATATTCCACAGATTGGAGTGGTGCCAAGATATTGAATTCCAACGTCGGCAGGTCTACTATATTCATGTCCGAGAGTTTGTTCATCCTATACTACGGTGACTCTTGTTGTAATGCGGATCTGCCGACCTATGTACCTAGCACTTGGAGAAGATTGGTTACCACCTAAGAGGCCTCCACGGACGAGGGGCTTTGATTTGCAGTTGAACTTTTTAATTTAGTTTATTTTTAAATTATTATGCTTTAAGTTTGTTTGATTTGTTTTCAGGTCCTTTACTTTTATTTGGACCAAGGGAAGGGGGGGGAGTGTTTTGAGAAGGAGGAAATGTCAACGGGGGTGGGTGGGGGGGGTTGATGGGTTTCTAAATTACTATGTGTGTACTCTTCATTTCTGGTGAAGGGGAGGGGAGGGACGATAGGGAGGGGGAGGGGAGGGACGATAGGGAGGGGGGGGGTATGTTTGGAACTTGGTACCGTGTTGCATTGTGGGCAATGATGGGCTATATATATCTGATGGGCGGTGCTTGTCCTGTGGCACTCGGGCCAGTAGATGGAGACATGTGTTCTCCGAAAGCGCTAGCTTTCTGCAAGGTTTTTAGTCTGTAAATAAATGTTTTTAGTTTGCAGTTTGGAAACTTGGTGTTTTTATCGTACGATGAGACAGCTTAGATTTATATTATTAACCTTTTCTGGGTTAGGTATATTAGAGTTGAGCACACATTACGTTAAAATATTTAAATCATTAGATAGGCCCGGCCCCTTTGCAATCCTTTTTCATGTTATGGCGAGGCCAGGCCCGAGTTTGGACCTATCAGCTGATTCTCGTAATACGTGACCATTGTTAAGCCTCATACGGTTTTACGCGTATTTCCAGTTACCTTTGATATTTGTATCCTCAGAGACTGCATACATATGTGTTTTCAAAATAATTTAATAAATCATCGCTGTTCTGCGTGGCATTGACGCTTGGAAACGTTAGTGACGAGAGCAACGTAATGTTACTACAGACATCCAAAAACCAACACAAGAACTACGCTTATGGTGTCTGTCTATGCCAGTAATCCCATAAAAACCCCACTTCTGAAAAACGTACGCTGCCCCGGTGGCGCAACGGTCTAAGCGATGGCTTATGATCTCTCGTCCGAAATGGGTTCTGGTTCGAATTCCGGTGAAGCATGAACGTTGTGTTTGTCTTACGGCACTGGCTCTCTCCCTTCTCTTGAGTCAGTGGCCCTGATTTAGTGACGGGCGACTGCTTATAGACCATTGAGTAGCTCACGGTGTTCGTTAAACCCTCAATACAAAAAAAAAAAAAACGTACTTTATTCTATTCCTACCATCACCGACTGTATTACTAGTCTATTTACTTGCAGGTTAAATAACATCTTATCCTTCAATTTCATTTATTTGCCATGTTTGTTTGTAAACCTTTATAGTAAGATTTGATTTGCATTACATTTCGCTACTTACATTTCATTATTTTTAGTGAATCTTCTGGAACATGATTTCATTCGAAAAATATTTAGATTTCGTCATTTCGCTTAAATTTTCTGTTGCGAAACCTAGAGGAGGGGATACACGACCACTCTTTGCCTCGACGAAATGCGATGAGAGAAAACAACAAAAAAGATGACACCTAATTGTCAAGTGTTGTGAGCAGATTTTTTGATAACTGCGCATTATTTAGGATACCCAATGTGAGTAATGTTCTTAATAATGAGTAGAACCAGTTACAACGAAATAATGTTTTTTTTTTAATCAACCGGATTTCAACAACATCCGCAAATAAAAACATCTACTTATGTCCTCTACAGGCAAAAATGTACTGTATGTTACAAAAAATCGCAAATTACACACAAAATGTCTCTCATAGCGGAAGATATCCAAAGCAAATGAAATTTTTGCAAATCGAAATATTAGAAGAGCAGATATGGAAGAAACGTGAAAGGACTACGCCCCCAGGGCAAAGCTGTGCAAGGGCAAAGCTGTGTAATATTTGAAGAAAAAAATAGGTGCAAAATGTTATTTCTGTTGAAGGGCATCCTACCAAGAAAGGATTTGTCCAGGTGACGTGTGTAGAATTGGAGATAATCTTTCAACTGGAAATTTAAGCCTTCGCTCCCAGGAGATGGAACTGTGAATTATGAAAAAGTATAAAATATGTGCAAAACTTTTTCACACGTATAAATTATGTGCAAAACTTTTTCATAGGGAAAGCTATGCAGCTGAAAAGGAACCTTTTAGATACGACTTTTAGAAGCAGAGACAGCAAAAAAAAACGTTTAAATGTACGTCTTTTAGCTGGAAACTACGTTTCTTAAAGTTAATAACGTTTGCATTATTTACCGTAACAAATATAATACGCTACAAGACGAATTTTTTAAACAGGATGTCTAAAATCGGAGATAAAGTTGAAAAGGGAAATAACCAATGACGCCACCTAGCGTCACGTCAGAACTGGCCATAAAATATCCAAGAGTATCCTCAAGATGCTCCACAGAGAGAATGCCACCCGGAGTTAAAATAATTTTTCAAATCGTACTTTTGGCAGAACAGATATCGAGAAAATAGGTTATACATTTGCACCCCTAGTGGTGGATGTTGGACTGTTTGTTGTAGATATATAGCCTTATTATACCTACAACAAACAGTCCAACATAATTTTGAACTCAACTTATATACCGTCGCTTTATTTTTAGACCTATCCAAAGCTGTTGATACCATAAATCACAATATCTTACTACACAAATTACACACTATAGGAATAAGGAAGAATGGACATTCTCTTTTTAAAAGTTATTTATCAGGTAGGCAACAATATACACAAATTAGCAAACAACAATTCACTCTTCAATTCATACCAACTGGTGTTCCACAGGGTTCAATTTTGGGACCTATACTTTTCAGTATATATATTAACGATATCTTTATTTCAATAAGTGATATTGATTTACTCCTCTATGCAGACGACATAACCATCCTCACTTCATTTAATTCAGCGACTGACACTATTATGAATGTTAATACTAGCCTAGGGAGCATGGAACCTTGTCAGGCCTGGCTGGCCTTTTCCCCCTGCTTCCTTGCTGTGCATTGTTTCACTAGATATGTATGTAACACTAGTACTTAGCTCAGAAAATATATGAATTGAATTGAATTGAATTAAGTGGTGTATTATTTTGAGCAGGACAATCTGCAAGAAACGCTTACGTAGTGAGCGGTATGTGACTTCTTTAAGAAGATTTTTTTCAATCGGGTTGTCGGACGTTCAGATACAGCAGAAAATATATTGCGAACAGAAGTATGCACTAATATTCTAGTGGCGAAATCGTGCATTAAGAAGAATTTAAAATTACTTGTAAGATATTCCTCTCCAGGAACACTATCCGATAAATGAAGTATTTTTTGAATCGGCCTGTTAAAAGCAGAGAAATAGAGAAACATAGAATACATATATCATGACCTGATGAAAAAACTATGCATTATTATGAGCAGGAAATAGGCAATACTTCCCGTCGTAACCTGTATCTGACGAAAAGCAATTTTTTTTCAGAGTATTTTTAGGAGCGCATTTAATGCAGCACATAAATCGAAAGCAGAAAAACACATTTACGCCCACTAGTGGCAAAATTTGCGTACCAAAAATTTAGAAATTGCATGCAAAATATTGCACACCAGTAACTGCATTTGACGTAAATAGAAATTGCAAAGTTAGAATTTTAGAAGAAGATATATCATGAAAAATACGACACACACTTTCACCCCTGGAAGAAAAAAGGCATATTATTCTGAAAAGAAACTGTACACAAAATGATCTTCGTTTTACATGATATCAACAGAGAAAAGTATTGCTTCAATCTGATTCTTAGAAGCAATGACATGGGATAAATTTGCGTACCAATGAATTTCGCAAAAGCTACGTTTCATCCGAGGTTTCGACAAGACGCAGGTTTTCCAGTATCATCACTGCTCAAAATATTCCAGATATGTTTCCCAGATGCAGATATATGGATTTTCCTTTTACATATGTGTGCAAATACACTGGTAATAAAAAATTAGGGATATTACGGTTTCGAAGGGAAAACGTGGTGATATGCAAATTTAGATAATAGTGGAGATCGGTCATCAAGTCGGAATGTATTGGTGCAGATTTGTCGTCTTGACATATGCTTCACCTCTGTAGTGCGTCACGTTACCTCCCTCTTAATTTTTTCATTTTTTTTTCTTTTGTAGCGAAGAAGGAACCTTTCCTTAATTCCAGATGATGTGTGGGACAAACATCACACATATTTCGAAGAACCCAACTGCCATTAGATCCATTTTTACGTTCAGGCGCCAATGTGAAAACAGGAATCTTTCGGTGAGTGAGTTGTCCTAACCGACTAGACTGCACCGACGGAATACATTGCTGCAGTTGTATCGTCTTGACACGTGCGTCACCTCTAGAGTGCGTCAGAGTGGGATGAACCTGAAATGTTGTCCAGACGACGTTTAATCATTGACAACAGAAATAAGGCTGTTTGGCATATTACAGGCAAGTGTATGGCAGATCAATGTGTCTGCTGCTTTAGGAGTTTCGCAAAGTGTAGTATGTTGGCTGCGCACAAGATTTATTCGGCATGGAAATGCTGCCGATCAACCCAGGAGTGCCGCCCCGGTGGCGCAGTGGTCTAAGGCGTTGGCCTCTGATCATTCGTCCGTAAGGGGTCCGGGTTCGAATCCCGGTCAGGCATGGATGTTGTGTTTGTCTTACGGCACTGGCTCTCTCCCTTCCCTGGAACCAGTGACCCTAAATTAGGGACGGGCGACTGCTTATAGCCCATTTGAGTTGCTCACGGTGGTCGTTAAACCTCCAATCAAAAAAATCAACCCAGGAGTGTTCATCCGAGGATAACCACCAGGAGGCAAGATCGCTACCTAAGAGTAAGTGCTCGGAGAAGGCCTAGTATCACCAGTAGCTAACTCCGAGAATCACTTCAGGCTTTTTCTGGTGTCACAATATGCACTCAAACGGTACGAAACCGTCTTCACGAGTACGGACTCAGAGCAAGGAGGCCACTGAGATGTATACCATTGACATGAGCTCACCGCCGTCAAAGATGTACCTGAGTCCGACAGTACATGTCATGGAATACAGAGTGGTAACATGTACTTTTTACAGATGAATTCCGTTTCGTTATTCATCCTGATATTCGACGAGGACACGTGTGGAGGAGATCCAGCACACGAATGCAACCACACTATGTGCAGTCCGAGTACCCTTACCAGCGGCAATCAGTTCTGGTCTAAGCAGGAGTGTGTTTTAATGGCTGTATTTCCTTGTATGTTTGTCACAAGGCAACATGAATGCCCCAGTGTACCGAAACGAGATCATTGTGCTCATTGTGACGCTGTTTTACGCTGCTATTGGAAATGCATTCTGTTTTCTCGATGACCATGCAACCAGTCACCGTGCCTGAAGCGTGCTTCAAAAGCTGGTAAATCATGGTATTGAATCGTTACAGCTGTCTCCGAGGTCTCCTTGCCTTAATCCTATTGAGACCATTTGGGACGCTGTACAGCGACGTCTGGATAACCACGTTCCATACCCCAGTACACTGGCAGACCTCCGTAACGTGTTGCCTGTAATGTTGGACGAGTTACCCCAGGCACACATCCCTAATGTCGTTGTAATTATGCCTCGTAGGTATCAAGACTTTCTTCGACACAGAGGTGGTGTTACCGGGTACTGAAATCCAGAGGTATGGACATTCAAATAATTTACCATTTTGTCTGTATTGCAGTGCTACTTTGTTGGGTGTAGAAATTGCACAATAAATTGTTTTTGTAAACGTTTGTGTTACGCAGTCTCACTGATGTTATTTCAATGTGTTACTTGAATCAGATACATACATCTTTCATATCGTGCAATATCCCTAACTTTGTGACCAGTGTGTCTTTGCTATTTACAATCCCATTCGGATGAAATTTCCTATTTAAGGGTTGTTCTATGTGAAGAACCGGATGCGCTAAAAAATAACACGTTCTATGAAAAAGTTCTGAGATAAAGTGGTATTTATCATGTTTCTTTATATCACATGATAGTTCGCTTCAAGTTCTTTCCAACGGTACCTTACCTATTTACATGCGGCCAACGATTCAAAAGTTAGGAGAGGTGGTCCGATTTTATTTTATTTTATTTTTACGGAGTGTGTTTCAGAATATTTTTGAAATACAAAAGCACAGTACTACAGAAAAAAAGGATGATCGTAAAATGAAAATCTACAAATGAGTATTTACATATTGCAAGACTCGTCAACCGACGAAAAGAAAAAAAACAGGAGACGAAATAAAAGAATGCGAGCGCAACTCGCGAAGAGAAAGTTGAATCTTTGTAATGTCTGATTGTAGAGGTTAAAATGTGCCAGAGATTAGATAAATATATGTTTGGAGTGTTGACTAGAAACACACACACACACACACACACACACACACACACACACAAATAGTGAAATCAGGAATCACAGTTCAGAATGAAGAAAAAGTAGTCTCAGCTGAAAAGTTGCAAGGGGGAGCGGACACCAAGTGTCTCAAGTGGAATGTCGCAAAATTTTATGCACGTAAAATGATATCACAGTTCAGATGCTAAGAAGTAAAGAAAGTCTACACAATGTGTGACAAAAAGAATTGGAATCTCGAAACGCTGTTGGAATGACCAAAAGCGAAGTCTAATGCGGTTATGGTGAACTTGAAATCACGCAGAAGTCGAGGACCATCTGGAATGGAGTTGTGGTCGCTCAGAAGATTGTTGTGCAGAATTAAATTCTAGTTGAAGACATAGCTTTAAAACAGAGAAAAATTGGTCGCACAACTGTTTTCTGGCAGTTGTGGCTGTGTAATTCACATAAGCCTGTAGAAATTGGTAAACGACGGATTTAGCCGATATAAAGATGTGAGGGCAGATGGTTGACTTGCAGTTAGTTAGGGGGTTGTGGACATCTGAGAAGTAGTAGTATCGAATAGTATGAGATGATCGAAAAATTTCATGAGTCAATTTGTAGTGATTTGTAGTAATGGGGTAAGGGCAGTACAAATGTAATAAACATGAGCAAAATCACATTGGGTATGACAGTTAAGGTTGTTTGATGAAAGAAAAATTTTAAATCTGAGTAAAGTAACTGGAGTGAAGAAACACCGATGGAGAAACGACCACTGTGTATCACGTTCTTTTGGAATGTGCGTTAGGTGCGATCGAAAACACAATTTTTTTTTTTGATGTTTGGCTAGTGTAAAAAAGTTTTGTTGTTAAAATTTTTAAAGTGTAAAAAAATTGAGTCATGTGGGTCAACATCTGGTGGCTCCCCCAGGGGCCTCAAAACACGACTTCCGGTATTGCGCCCACCATGTGTGATACCACTCAACAGACTTTAAAATGTTAAAGTGTGACCCTCTGGGCTATTTTTTCGTTATTTTTGCCGTATTTTGCGCAGTTCACAAGATATAAGTTCAAACTATCAGTCTGAAAACCTTTTCAGACTATACGAACAGTGCATCCCCTGCTACAATCGAATGACGACTCTCTGAAGTTCTGAGATCAAGGGCGAGCTCGAATGGGATTGGTCACGGAGGTGCTTGTACTGCAGTAGTATAGAAGAGCCTTAGCGCAGCTTAGCGGCGCTAAGGCACCTAAATTTCCACCATGGTTGCCTCTTATCATCTGTTATTACATCAAGTTTCTCCGAGGCTTTCAAACTTCCAGAAGGCCTTTTCCTGGAATGTGCGCATAAAAAAAAGCAATGTTCATGCTGCTGCTGTTGAATTCCTTTAAGACAATCAAGAAAAAATAACAGGCCGTGATAATTAAACATAGCAGCTGGAAAATAAGACTTAGATCCCTTCCTCACAGGAATTACCAAAAGAGGGTGAGCTGACAAAAAGATTTTTCTTTAACCACGTTCTTCTCCATTGCTCTGGTTTCATATCTAACAGGTAAAAGCAATACTCGACTGGGAATTGGAACACAAGTGAGCTCGTTACCATTCTGCACATGTAATTTGTGTATAGCTTGAAAGTTTCATGCTCTTCTTGAAAATTTACTGACACAACCGGCGTTCCAAACAATCGACCTGAGCTGATCTGAAACCTTACTGCACTCTGATTCCTAGGCACAAGGTCAGACAGAGATCACATGTCAATAAGCTACAGATATGTTGTCACAGTTGACTGTAAAAGTTTTTTGTAAAGCCGTTCGTAACAGCAAAGTGAAAGAAAGAAAACAAAAAGGGAAGCTTATTCTGAAATTGCTAGCGAATCAACATACCATAATGCATTTTTCATGGTGATAAAAATAACAGTCTTGTTTGTAATAATTATGCAAGGACTGTTCTGCAGAAATAAATAAGTAGATGTTGTACCTGTTCCGAAGAGATCGTCCAAACACTTCTTGATAGACCACGGTTATCTTTTTTGCTGCGCCACCAGCTTTTGGTGCCCTTGCAAACATGTTAGTAACGTCCTGATCCAGGTTTCTGATGGCTTCAAGTTCTTGAAAGGGCAGAATTTTCTACTGAGGTGTATTTTAAGTTCCACGTAGAAAGTTTTTGTGAAAAGTCGGCTTCGGCTGAATACTTTCTTCATTCCTCCCCGCTCCGTAATCCTCTACGATCAAAAACAGATAAACCAAGTTGTGAGAGGAGTAAAACATATATTTATAGTAAAAATGTGAAAATAAGAGTAACAGGTAGAACAAAATTAATCGGTTAAAATTACATACGTGAGCTCCATAAGCATCCTTTTTCGCAAGCAAGTATCGTTAGTTATCTACTTGATCGAATTTAAGCTTACATTATATTAGTCCACCAACCTTCGCACCCGTCTGGTTGACCGATTATATATTGTGTTGTCCTCGTCCTAGGTTGAAGTAGCAACAAGAACATTTTTTATTGGAGGTTTAACGACCACCGTGAGCAACTCAATGGGCTATAAGCAGTCGCCCGTCCCTAATTTAGGGTCACTGGTTCCAGGGAAGAGAGAGAGCCAGTGCCGTAAGACAAACACAACATCCATGCCGCACCGGGATTCGAACCCTGACCCCTTACGGACGAATGATCAGAGGCCATCGCTTAGACCACTGCGCCACCGGCGTGGAACAAGGACTTTCCGCGTATCCGTAGGTTTCTGGATCTCACTGAGTCACATCCGTTCGTTTCGAAGTATGGGAGTGTTTGATCATCCCTGAAAGTTTTAAATTCAAGAATATTACATGTTTGCGGAATGGTATGCCGCAAATGACAGCTTAAGTTATTTGGAAATTGAAACTCTGATCCTGAAAGCAAGTCTGAAAATTTCAATTATCTGTTTTCTGCTACCCATGTAGAATCCGAATCAACTAGAGCTAAAACCTTTTCCAGTCGTCTTACCACAGCTATTGTTAAGCTCTTTAAAAGCAAAATATGAATTCAGAAATTCCAGGTGAAATTACCTTGTCCAGCCAGTGGCGCATCGACACGAGGGGTCCAACGGATCCAGACTCCCACCCTCTTAAAGTAATAGTAATGGCCCTAAGGTTGAAGATGTGTGTTGTTTAAAAAGGAAAACAATATATGATATATTCTTGAAATTAAAAAAAATAGTTAACGCATCACACCTTCGTTCCTGCTAGAGAGGAGTTCGTCCAGGAAAAATAAGAGCTGTTGATAGACAGGTGTTGTAAGTGTGGGTGGGGGGAGGGGATATGGTGGGACAGAGGCTGGTGCATTTTATAGTATCATAGCTGTAATGTTGCTTTAGTTGGCCGGGGGAGAAAGCGACGTGTAACATTGTTGCATTTGTCCGAAACCTCGGAGAAGGTGCCCGTAATCTTGGTGGAGGCTTTTATGACCTCTGATCAGTAGAACACTCGCAAAGACAGTGTCGTCTGATTTGGTCATTTGCCAGATTAAGGATTGGGAGCGGGGATTCCCTTACCTGTAACTGGGCATTTTGGGTTCCAAGAGCTCATTCTCGGAGCAGACTTTTTTTTTTCTCACTGTTAGTTTTCAAGCTCAAGAGCGTAAGTGACTTGAGACCCCACTTGCTGTTAGCTTGCATTCCGTCTTCGGTACTTCGTAGTGTAGTACATGACCATGTAATCCTCAAAGCGAAAGAGCAGTAGCTGTAAGGATATAACACGTTTGTTTTAAAAGAAAGCAAACATTTCTAGTGCAATGAAAAGCATTGGTGACATAGCTGTAAGCGGGACTCAACACGATCGTTCAATTTCCCACTCGCTCGATAGTGCAATAGTCGACAGCGATAATAGTCTCAGATAGATGCATAAACAATGTCACTTTTTAAGTGAATGATTCAGTAAATACAAATGTGTAAATCAGAACTCACCTGATCATAGACATGTAATCCTTTAATCTTGATACATACGTATACGATGACAAGCTATTAATAGCAGTAAGAAAGCAAATATAATACACCACATAGCAGTAAGAAAGCAAATATAATACACCACATAGCAGTAAGAAAGCAAATATAATACACCACATAGCAGTAATCATAAAAGACGGGTAGGTGAGTGTACGTAAATTCGGGCATTAATTTGAAGAAACACTTCACTCAATACATTTTATCGAAAAAACAGTTGTAAAGCAAGAGCTTCACTGGGTTTGTTGCGATAGTTTGTTCACATCCCGACTACACACACACGCTTTTCTAGAACTGCAAAGCTGACAAAAAAGGCTGAGTTATAAGTGGGTCACATGTGTTTTTCTTGATCATGATGCGCGCGTACGCATTTCTTTCTCCGAGAATCGAACCGTGGGAACGTCCTTTTTTTTTCTTACTTGCGATCTTTGATGTTCCCTGCATCGCCGATATGCTCGGCGTCCGCCAACAATAGCCTTCCCTTTCAGTACTTATCCCGATCTGAGTGACCAAGAATATGAAAATAAAGGCACTAATATTTATAATAACGGCATCAATTTAAGTTAATTTGATGACATTGCTGCATTCAAAAATGGAAATTCGGACTGTGACAATGATGAAGGTTTCGCTTCGCATGATCAGGTGCATGACTCTCCCTTTTCCAAAAAAAAATATGTATTCATCTTTCTCCGCTTCTGTATCAGGGAAATGACAGATTTTTGAAAATTTCAGCTGAAGCTTTACGTAAATATGGCGACATAGCTGACTTCTTAAATTGTAAGCTTACAAATGCTTTGAAAATGTGAAAGCGTTAATGCCTTGGGTATACCGAACGTAATTTTCATTTTCCTGTTAAAGAAACGAAAACTGGGAAACAATGCATTTCGCAAAGGAGTGTATTCATTTGGGATTCCTGACCAGCTGTAAAGACTTGTGTGCCATCCCGAGTCACCTCAGTATTTGTGCGGCTCCTCTCTCGTGGCGCGACAACTGCCTACTACGAAATGCTGAGAAGAAACGACTAACAAGTGCCATTAGAAGTAAGAGATCATTTACTGATTTTCTAAGTAGAAAGTGCTATACTTCGTATGGAGAATTGTCGGGTAGTGAACATCCAATTATTATGGACAGTGTACTTACCATTACTTCAAATTTAATTGAAAGCTCGGTCAAGTCGTTGGTCAATACCCATATAAGTAAACTTCGTTTCTTGGTTGACCGTGAGGTCAGTAACAGACCTGTTCGCGGCCGTGAACGCTACAGAAGTGAAATTTCAACTTCTAATGTTGTTAACCTCAGCAATTGTGAATTAAACGAAGTACAGCGTAGAGCTTTGGAGAGAGGAACCAAATTCGCATATCCAAGACACAAGGTTAATGTCTTTCAGACTGTCTCACAAGTAGAATGTATCATCAGAAACTTACCTGAGGCCGAACAAGACGTTGCACGCATACGAATTGACAGACTACTACGAAGAGGCAAACCGCAGTAACAACCTAGTTTATCCCAGATGTATAATGAAGAAAAATAGCAACTGTCTGTGCTTAGAAATAATAACGAAATTTCTATTTTGCCTGCAGATAAGACGCATCAGACGGTCTTATTAGACAGCTCAAACTACAGGGATAAAATGCATGAAGCCATATCTTCCATTCCACTCAAAGTAGTTGAACGTGAACCAACCAAAGCAACATGCGCAGCGTCAACCACATTGAAGAATGCTTATAACTTTCCTAAAGGTTTTTCTAAAGCATTTATCCCCCACCTGGTTGTCGTGTACCCAATTTCGTTGGGCATATCAAACTACATAAAGAGGGGAGACCTTTGGTCGCGGGCTATTTTAGCCCTACTAGACCACTTGAAAAAGCTCTTGCCCTATATTTAGCTAAGTTAGCTGAGAGCTCCCCTTATTCTATCAAAAGCTCCACTAGGGCAATAGAAAGGATCAGAATGATTCAGCCACATGCTGGTCCTTTCATATTAACCTCTCTAGACGTAGTTTCACTGTGCCCTAACGTACCTGTGGACGCCACTCATCGTATTATTGAGGCCAAACTCGATGATATTAATGTTCCCACTTCCGAAATTTCTGCCATTATGAACGCATTTCGTTTATTTAAACGGCGTTCATACTTCAAATTCCATGACAGAATATATTTGCAAACTGAGGGCTCGCCCATGGGCTCCTCACTTTCCGCAGTGTTGGCAGAAATTCTGCTACAGTACATTGAAAACAAAGTTCTCAATGAATTTCTTTTAGTTCCCAGTCTTTACCTCAGGTACGTCGACGACATCCTAGTGTTCTGGCCTCACTCAAAGGATGACTTAAATCAGTTCGCCGACGCACTTCCGTCAGTATTTCCTTCTATCGGGCTCACGTTAGACCTAGAATCTAATTTCTCATTGCCTTTTTTTGGATTTCCGTATAATTCGTGACCCAAATACTAATTATCTGTCTTTCCGTGTCTATCGAAACCAACTGACTGTAATAGTCTTATCCCGTTTAACTCCTTACACCCAACCCCCAAAAATTATCTCCTATCAATTTTCTTATTAGAAGAGTCTTCATGCATTCTTTAAATGATAGCCATTTACAGTCTGAGATTCAGTTCATTTTCAAATTGGCGGATAAACATTGATAGCCAAGGACGATGGTTAACAGATTATATAGCAGAATACTAAACGAACGAACCATTCTTCTGAAGCAAGACCCGAGGCCTAACAAACGGCTCATGGGAGCATTGATCAACACCCCCATATCAATAGCGAACTATCTCGTATTTTCTCACAACATAATATACAGTTTGGCACCCAATCACAGAACCTTCTATCATCTGTTAAAAAAGATCGAGTAACAACTGATATCATGAGCAAATGGGATGTATACAATATTCCACTACTGGACCCCACCACAGGCGAACACGTCAGCAATTATGTAGGCTCGACATGTAGGAGCTTGGGTACCCATGTCAATGAACATAAATACGATATCCGAACCAGCAGTAACAACACGGCATTATCAAGGAATGTCGTAAATGAAATACTACAACCAGACTGGGCGAACATTAAATTACTGAACACTCCAACGTACATACACTCGCTGCACTTTGTTGAAAGCATGTATATCGAAGCCTTGGGGGACAGATGCTGCAATGACTACACACCTACGGACATATCAAAAATTTGGAAAGATCATATTACTACTTTGAACTTTAAATTACAGTAATAATAAATTACATATTACCAACAATTTATTAATATGACAATAACCTTCATTTGTAACAAAATTTCTATATTATTATGTGAAATTAATGTTTAGAAATTGTATCTTTTGCTCCGATGTCACGACCCGCGTGACACTCAAGACCCTTACCTATAGTGCATCGCTGCACTCCTATAAAAGCTAAGCGAGTGATGAATTACCTCTCTGTTCTACCTGATGATGGGGTAAATATTACCCCGAAAGTTCTAGCGGGGTATTTTAATCTGTAAATATTTTCGTCTTTTATTAAATATCGTACCAAGACGGTGAAGTTTTTATCTCACTTAAAAAGACTTACTTGATTTACTTGCTATGACTGCTATTTCTTTATTGGTCCTTTTCAGGCATATGCCTTTCGTCAACACACACAGTTCAGGTAATAATCTTGAACACCGTAACATCAAATCAAATGCAGAACATAACTCCAATTCGTGATCAATCAGCTATCGCTTCAAACATCAGCATAAATCAAGTGCAATTGACACAATTGTGACGTGCCTGCCCAGCAGGACGCACACGATACAAAGGCAGATAGCAGCGATACGAACGTCCACGTAGCTCAATTGGTAGAGCGACTTATTCCGGAATGAGGGGGATCCAGGTTCGAGCCCCGGCGTGGATAAAAATGACGGAGAAATTTACTTCGTTATACAATATAATCGTAAAATCTTGCCAACGCTCGACAAACAAAATAGACTAAGGAAGCGTAAACATTCAGCGAAGTGACTCAAATCAACTCTCTCCGTACAAATAAATTCACGCAGTATATCAAATCAGCTACCCCGTACAAATCAATTCATGCTAATACATTTCAAAACAACACTTTTATCATCCGTTTTCGCATACGTTATTCTCTTGACTTGTCAGGTTGCCACGGCACAAATTCGTCTAAACAAAAAAATGTAGTGTTCAAACTCTAGAAAATGTTTAACGAAAATAAACCAAAATTTACATAAGAAAACAGGAACTAAAAAGAATGGTTAAATTAGAGTATGCGTGACAAGATGACAATGTTGACTTTGGTTGAACGTTCATCTTTGAGAAACATTCTCCCTTCTTGGAAATGTTTACTCCATTTTTTCACCATTGTCTTGGATGAAACAGTGTTCGATAAGCACTACTGTCGTACGTCGATAAATGTCTGCAGATGAAATTCTTTCGTCAGTCAGAAGACGTAAATTATTCTTTGGACGCCTAAATGTAAGAGCAACCACGTCAATAAAAGTAACTGCTCTTTTGGAAAGAAAATATCAAAGTGACTATGTGTGTGATTCAACACCTGATGCGTTCCATGATACAGGAAAATACAGCGAAAACGCTACGCTCCATGAGGGATATGACGGCTGAGTTTCGTTGGATTGACCCTCACAGATGCGTTCTGTTTGTTTTACGATTAATCGTCTGTCTCTTCCCTGCAGCCAATAATGCTTCATAAAGGTGAGGTACTCCTTGGAGGCTATAAGTGCTTACGAGACGTTTATCACAGAAGAAAACTAAGAATAAAAAAACTCGCCAATAGAGGGAGCTGCTAGGCATACTTCTAAATAAGTTTCATATGTACTATAAATGCACAAACAATGTTAATTTCACCCATAAACAACATAGCGTCTAAATGCCAGAATGGCTTTAATATGTTACAAAATTATGTTGATTTTTGGATTTACTGTGACTTCTAAGCCACAAAGTCCTGTTCTAGCAGTAATTTGCATATAGCGTTAATCGGGAATGAAAAGTTAAAATAAAAGCCTGTTATTTGTATTTAAAATCGTCATGGTATTGTTGCAGGACTGGTTAAGCCGTATTATTGAAATTCGGAATTTACCACAGTTGCGCTACGACAATTTAGTTCGGTAAAACACGTCAAATGTGGAAGAGTATCAATATTGCCATTTAGACTTCCCCGAGTAATAAAAAGGTTTGAAGAAACTTAAAGTCTAACTGCTCTGTCGCGAAATGGATGACCATTTACCTCCACTATACTTGCCTCAACCATATAGGCTGGGTCATCACCATGTGGAACAACCGGTGATAGTGCAGCCTGACTTCTTTCGGGCATATCGGTGCCAACAGTTTAGAAGGCTCTGAATGGATGACATTACGCATGTGATCGATTAAGAGCCATGCACCAAAGCGTGAAGCATTTGCTAGGTGGGCCTTTCCTGAAGTCGAACAAGATGAGAATTGATTGTTCATCATTTTCTGGACTGATGTGCCTCATTTCTCTCTGTATGGGGCATTCTATTTCCATAACTGCCGCATTTGGACTACTGCTAACCCTCGTGTTGTACGACGTATCACCTCTGCAGTCAACAAAGGTTACTGCGTGTTGTGGGTTTTGCGCATTATTCATCATGAAGCATTTCCTTGTAGAGGAGCGTTGTGCCACTGGTCTGAAAACCTGTAGCACAAGTACACGGTATTGTGGCCCATTTCAAAGCAGTGTCATTCTGAGTCTATAATGTAACCCTTTTTGGTATGAGCAATTGGTGTTACGCTATGTCTAAAACCATGACTAAGGAAATGTTGAACCAAATGAGAATATGATGCAATAGTCTGTAACGTATCAGGAGATGTGACGTACCTGCCAGAAGGACACACACGACATAAAGGCAGATAGGAATCAGAATAAAACGTCAATTGGTAGAGCAACTTATTCCGGAATGAGGGGACCCGGGTTCGAATCCTGGCGCGGATAAAAATGACGGAGAAATTTACTTCGTTATAATGGCGCCCGAACTATCCGGATGACCCGACCGTTCAAAATCTCGCATTGGTGTGATGTTATTTCCACACCGCGAGATAGGAAAAATAAGAGAATCCCTTCTCCAGCACTTCGAAAACAAAAAAAAAAAAAAAAAAAGGGGGGGGGGAGATGATGTAACGTACCAGAAGATGTGACGTACCTGCCAGAAGGACGCACACGACATAAAGGCAGATAGGAATCAGAATAAAACGTCCGCGTAGCTCAATTGGTAGAGCAACTTATTCCGGAATGAGGGAACCCGGGTTCGAATCCTGGCGCGGATAAAAATGACGGAGGAATTTACTTCGTTATAAGTCCCAATTAAGCTTTTACGGCCAGACGAAACATATACAGAAGTCAAACTTACGATAACCTTTTATTGCTCCAGAACAGTAGATGAAATCCACAATATAGCACTGCTAGTTTTATACTTCACACATAATATTGTTGCGACCCTTTGGGCTTTAGATATCAGGATGCCAAATTAATTCCGGACTGCGATTCGAATCACTGGATCCGCCAATACCTCGTTAGCCAATTAGCCGACACAGTACACCAATAAACCAATGGAGGCACAGTATAACAATTAAAACAGTGATTTAATAGATACATGCATAAATTACACCGGATTCTTCATTAAATAGAAAGGCTATAATTTCCGGCCAGCTTTGGCCCTCTTCGGTGTTTCTTTTTTTTTTTTTTTTTTTTTTGATTGGAGGTTTTACGACCACCGTGAGCAACTCAATGGGCTATAAGCAGTCGCCCGTCCCTAATTTAGGATCACTGGTTCTAGGGAAGGGTGAGAGCCAGTGCCGTAAGACAAACACAACATCCATGCCTCACCGGGATTCGAACCCGGACCCCTTACGGACGAATGATCAGAGGCCATCGCTTAGATCACTGCGCCACCGGGGCGGCCTTCGGTGTTTCAGAAAATATGTCCTAACGAAAAGTCTGTTCGTTCACAATGGGCCGCAAATAAAAGTATTCGTAAAAAGTACTTACATAGGTCCTTGAGTATCCATAGTATGGATGACACAAACAACACAAACACTCACTCGCTTCACTAATATGTTGGCACTGCGGGTAGTTTGATCTTAACTTCCATCACCGCTCCTGCTTAGCTGTTGCTGAAACGATGTCGTTCCCCGGTCACTGGAGGTACGTAATCAGACACACATACAAAATTTTTCTCCTCAACTCGACACGAAGAGGCTCTGCAGGGGGGGGGGTCCTCCGTGGCTCCTGGTGTCAGGCGTTTCACCTCTCCGCTCTCTCTCTCTCTCTCTCTGTCTCTCTCTCTCTCTCTGGTTGAGCGAGGATATTCCCTAATTATTATGTCTCTATCGGCCTTCCAACTGAAATCGCTCCTTACGACAGGTATCGATACTTCGGCAAATTGAAGAAAGTTTCCAGGCAGATCTGGTGTTTTTTATTCACCAGCGTATACTTTTAGCTGGATTGGCTTCTTATGCTCAAAATTGTAAGAGCACACAGACGGACGGCAAGCAAATTCTAGCACGAGGAAAAATCGAGGCCCAGTTCTCTCGGCTATTAAACGGGATCTGTCTTCAACAACAATCTCCCCTCTCCAAGAAATTGGTAAGCGGTGAATTCCAACACTTGAAACCGCGACATTTATTATAAACCGCTCTTCAAGTCCAAGAGCTCCCATTGTTTCGCGCGGGGCACAGACAAAAGCGTCAAACGCTTTTGCCGTCCAAACACTTTTGAGTCATGGGAAATAGCTTTTAAACTCTGACGCGTCCCATTTCCGTTTGTGGGCTCTTTGTTCTCGTGGCAAACACCTGCAACTCGCCACTTGAATTCAAAGTGCTAGAAGATCTTTTCTTAATATACCGCCCCTCGCAAGTGTTTAAATTATAACTCTCTGTTAATTAAAACCCCTAATCAAGTTTCAATTACCGTTAATTAACCACGCCTCTCGCTAATTAATTATGCGAGGGGGGATCGTCACATCGCCCCCTTCTAAAAATGCAACTCGTCCCGAGTGCATATAAACTACCTGTGATTCGCAGCGATTCCACCACCCGGAACTACCAACCCGAAATAGAACTCATCAGTACCCCTCTTTCCTTGTGCATCGTCGTCTCTACCCTTAGTAAAAACAATCGCCTTGAATTGGTCTTTGGAGTTCCCCGGGCACATCCCCTTTTCTAACGAATCTCAGGGAACGCCCACATTCCATGCGTTCCTGTATAATTATTTACACTGTCACGCCCCAGGGCAGTACACAAATACGACACTACATAATTAATTTACATTATACAGTTCCACTACCACGTCACACGACATATTGCAATATTGAAATATTTCTACCAATAGAACACAATACCGAGTACTCTATACAAAATTATTACAACCAACAAACTCATTCCATGTTCTCAAGCTCTCCGCTTCTCATTCTTTCACATGAACAAGTCAACCAACGGGAAACTAACCAATCACCTGAGACACTCATTCTTCAAACGTTTATGATTCGGTATTTCCTGCCCTATCCGGTCTAAGCCTATCGAGGTGTATAACTCTAACTGGTCTATTATTGTACTGACCCTTGTAAAGAACATCGTTTATTCTTTTCTTTACTACATAAGGACCTTCCCACGGGCGCTGCAATTTGGGTGACTTTCCCTTTTGCCTACGTGGGTTATAGAGCCAGACCAAGTCTTCCTCCTTAAACACTTTCTCCGCAGCCTGCACGTCATATCTGGTCTTCATTCGTTCAGTAGCTATTCGAATATTCTTCCTAGCAAAACTATGTACCTTCTCCAATCTCCTGGTAAGCTCTGTGACATACGTGCTAGAATCCTGGGCAATTGGTTCCGGCCTTCCAAACACCAAATCACAGGGGGGACGTAATTCTCGCCCATACAACATCATACGCGGGGTATTCCCTGTGGTTTCATGCACCGCAGCTTGGTACGCCAACAAAAATAGCGAAACAAGCCTGTCCCAATCTTTCTGGTTATCACTAACAAATAATTAAAGATGCTGTCCCAAGGTGCGTATGAACCTTTCACACATTCCGTCACTTTGAGGATGAAGTGGCGTAGTTCGAGTCTTTTTAATGCCGAGTAAATTACACATTTCTTGAAACACTTTAGACTCAAAGTTTCGCCCCTGGTCGGAATGCAATTCAAGAGGAACCCCATGAGAGCTCACCAATCTACTGACAAGAATTTCGGCAACAGCAACTGCTTCCTGATTTTCCATAGAAAAGAGATCCGGCCATTTGGTGAAATAATCCATAACCACCATTAAATATCTGTTGCCATCCTCCAACTTAGGAAACGGTCCCATTACATCAATGGCTACCCTTTCGAACGGTGCTCCCACATTATACACTTGCATTCGGCCACATCGTGTCATTGGGCCCTTCTTGGACGCGTATAAGTGACACTGTCTGCACCAATCCTCTACATCCGTCCTACCATTTACCCAGTAGAATTGTTCCCGGACTTTCGCGAGAGTTTTTCTGACACCAAAATGTCCACCAGTCGGGCTATCATGCATATGTTTCAAAACATCTTGCACCAAAGATCTTGGAACCACCAGTTGAATTTGTCGCGAATCATTCCTAGAATTTTCCAATTCTCTGTACAAAATTCCATCTCTAACCACAAGAGAATCCCATTGCGCCCAATAACTTTCCAAAATCTGTCCGTACGCTGCAACAGTCGCCCACGCAAGACGGTCGGAAGACTTTCTTCCATCGGACCAGACGTCCAACATCTTCGTCCGCTTCCTGCGCTTTTTGCATCTCATCCGGACTCAGCGGATCTCGTACAGTCGGGGTCGGGGGAATTATCGCCTGGCACACCGCTTGGGTCCCCGGCTGCAGATCATTGCTCTCTGCGCGTAGGCAGGATTTGCATTGCGGCGGACAGGGTCTTCTCGACAAAGCATCAGCATTCTTATGTGCATTCCCCTTCCGATGTTATACCTGGAAATCATAAGTTTGTAAACGTTCTATCCACCTGGCTACCTGTCCCTCCAGATTTCTAAAATTAAACAGCCAACACAAAGCGCCATGATCGGTTCGCAACAAGAATTTTCTACCGAACAAATAATGATGGAAATGTTCTATACCTTTTACCATAGCCAATAATTATTTTCTAGTAACACAGTAGTTCCGTTCCGGCTTAGAAAGAGATTTACTAAAGTATGCTATGACTTTTTCCTGTTCATTCTGAACCTGAGATAAAACTCCACCTACTCCAGTTTCACTAGCATCGACATCCAGGATGAATGATAATTCCGCTTTCGGATAAGCCAATACCGGCGCTGATATCAGAGCTTCCTTTAGTGCCGCGAAGGTTCGTTGGCACTCTTCATTCCACTCAAAGGGAACTTTCGCCTCAGTTAACCGATGCAATGGTCAGGCCATCTGCGAAAAACCTGTGATAAATTTCCGGTAATACGAACATAACCCAAGGAAACTTCTCACCTCCCGAACATTCGTCGGCGGTGGCCATTCTTTGACTGCCACAGTCTTTTCAGGATCTGTCCCTATGCCATCTGCAGAAATTACATGTCCGAGGTACGTCACTTCCTTTTGCAAAAATCTACATTTTTTTCGGATTCAGTTTTAATCCAGCTTCACGGAGCCTAGTGAAAACGACTCTCAAATTATTAAAATGCTTAGCAAAAGTAGTACCACACACAATTACGTCATCCAGATAAACCATGCAGATGTCAAACGGTAAACCTCGAAGAACGGTTTCCATTAAATGTTCAAATGTGGCGGGTGCATTACACAATCCAAAGGGCATTACCCAAAATTGCCACAAACCATTACCTGTCGTGAAGGCAGTTTTCTCCTTATCATCTGGATGCATACCCACCTGCCAATAGCCACTTTTTAGATCGAGCGTTGAGAACCACTCAGATCCAGCCAAATGATCCAATGTGTCATCTATCCTAGGTAGTGGATAGGAATCCTTACGAGTTACTTCATTGAGTTTCCTGTAGTCTAAACAAAATCTAGTCGTACCGTCAGGCTTAGAGACTAAAACAACAGGAGATGCCCACGGGCTAAATGAAGGTTCTATAACTTCTTGCTTCTATATATTTCTCAACATCTCTTCCACTTCTGCTCGTTTAGCTAAAGGTAAACGTCTAGGCGGTTGCTTAATTGGAGCTCTATTTTCCGTATCTATTTTATGGAAAATGACATTGGTTCGTCCATAATCATCATCACCTGCGGAAAAAACATCGGCGATTTCGCATTTCATCTCGGTCCACTCTCCAAGCCGATACGTACTCAGGCTCGCCGTGGCCTCAGTTGCGAGGTCACGCAGATGCTCCGGCACTTCGCCGCTACCACCCACGCTCGAGTTGGATGGGATCCTTACTCTACAGCTACGCGCCGAAATTACAGGATTCAAGAACAAAGTGCTAACCCTTCCTTTATCTTCGCATCGACGTCACCCAGGTTAACTATTCTTACGGGGATGCAATGTGCTGTTTTTACCAGCGCTCTCGCTACAAGTACATTTTTCGGTAACGGGCAAATTTCGGACATTTCGCATACTGCCATCGGAAATTCTAGTGAAAGCTCAGGCAAACATCCTGCCAGAATTGTTTCACTTTTGGCTGGTAAAACACACTTTTCTTTTGCGAGAACTGTGACCCTTTGCGACCTCAGGTGCCCATGTTGACTCCTCATGAGAACCATTTCCTCATGTTCCGTCTTTAGGATTCCATTCTTAAGGTCCAAAACATATCCGTTCTCACTAAGAAAATCGAGACCCAGGATGCATTCTTCAACGATATCAGCAATCACTGCCGTGTGTCTGCAGCATTCATTTCCAATTCGTATATCGACACCTGCGGTTCCAAGAGCAACTAAACCATCTCCATTCACAGTTTGAATCTCAACCCGTTGCTCACCTATCAAACAATCTGCAGGTTCCTTAATTTGCTCGAAAAAGTCCGGACGGAGTAATGTAATATCCGCTCCAGTATCCAGCACAAATTAGCATTTAGTTTTATTTATCGTCCCCTCAACTCCTAAACCACTGTAATCCCCAGAAAGACCTGTGACGTGCGCTTTCACCGTGCGGGGCTGCTTTTGCTGCGTCAGTTCTCGCCCCTCGAAACTGACTTCTGAGGGTTTCCCGAAGCCTGTTCCTTCGACTTTTTTCCTCTCTCAACCGTTTTCTACACTCAAAAATGCGATGCCTTCTTAACCTACAATACCAGCACTCCATTTTTCTAGCCGGCGTATCACTTCTTCCCCGGCCAGGAGACGTAACAGAACGATGCTTAACATCTCTGCGAAGGAGATCCAAAAGCTCTTCAAGTTTAGTTTCGACTAATGCATTGTTCGGACTTTCTGCTACAGTCGCCATACGAACTGTTTTTCTTGGACTCCTAGAATGGCGCGAAGAGCCAAATTTCATTGCATGTAAGACGGCTGATTTAAGTGAGTCACAATCCGCCATGCGCACTGAATGCTGAATGTCTCGATCAGAAATCGCTTCCACAAAATGTTGCTGCGCCATCGTGTCCTGTATATCCGACGTACATTGCCCATACGCAAGCCTTGTCATCCGATCGATGTCGGTCGCGAGCTCTTGAAGTGACTCATTGACCTCCTGCCTGCGATTTTTCAACTGAAGAACACGGAGTTGCTTTAAATGTTCCTCCCCAAATCTGAGTTCCAGGGCAGCGACGAGACAGGAATATTTTAAACGGCTCTCTTCCGACAAAGTTTGTAGGATATCAGCAGCTGCATCCCTCAATGATGCCGCAAGCGCGCATGCTTTCTCCCTTTCGCTCCAGCCGTTCACACTCGAAACCATTTCGAACTGGGTCCTGTATACTCCCCAGCTAGTCTTTCCGTCAAATGCGCCTGGTTTAATTCGGGTCGGCCTACTCAAAGCTTCGCTCATCACTCCCGGTGACTTAAATTCCAACGATCTTATTTTTGCTTCGCAATGTTGTACCCTTTTCTCAATATCCCTATAAAATTTAGTTTGTTCTAACTTAGTACCATTAAATTCTCCAGAAAGTTTTTCCTTTACATTTCTACATTGAGTCTCGTACAAGTTACGAACGCTCTCTAAATTTTGGGTACATTGTTCTATTTGGTCTACGCATTTTACCTGCCCAATTTCCAACTGATCGATACGCAAGTTGGTATCTTCTATTCTTTTATCAAATTTTTCCTCATACCCCCCAATTCTAGCTATCAGCTGATTTATGCTGCCCGTCTGCTTCTCAAGACTTTCTTTCTGCTGTTGTAAGCTTTGCTCAAAACTTTCTTGTTGTTGTTTGAGCTGCTGCTCAAAACTTTCTTTGGAAGTTTTCAGTCCATTTCTGAGTTCTTCTTTCAGTTCATCTAATATTATTGTAATCCCTTCCATTTTTGAAACTTTGAGCTCAACTTATTATGCAAGTTGCAAAAGTTGGCATAAATACTGTGCTCTGGTTGTACTGTGTTTCTGAGGTAAACAATACTGATCCCACTGCTGATCACCACTTTTGTTGCGACCCTTTGGGCCTTAGATATCAGGATGCCAAATTAATTCCGGACTGCTATTCGAATCACTGGATCCGCCAATACCTCGTTAGCCAATTAGCCGACACAGTACACCAATAAACCAATGGAGGCACAGTATAACAATTAAAACGGGGATTTAATAGATACATGCATACATTACACCGGATTCTTCATTAAATAGAAAGGCTATAATTTCCGGCCAGCTTTGGCCCTCTTCGGTGTTTCTTTTTTTTTTTTTTTTTTTTTTTTTTTTTTGATTGGAGGTTTAACGACCACCGTGAGCAACTCAATGGGCTATAAGCAGTCGCCCGTCCCTAATTTAGGGTCACTGGTTCCAGGAAAGGGAGAGAGCCAGTGCCGTAAGACAAACACAACATCCATGCCTCACCGGGATTCGAACCCGGACCCCTTACGGACGAATGATCAGAGGCCATCGCTTAGATCACTGCGCCACCGGGGCGGCCTTCGGTGTTTCAGAAAATATGTCCTAACGAAAAGTCTGTTCGTTCACAATGGGCCGCAAATAAAAGTATTCGTAAAAAGTACTTACATAGGTCCTTGAGTATCCACAGTATGGATGACACAAACAACACAAGCACTCACTCGCTTCACTAATATGTTGGCACTACGGGTAGTTTGATCTTAACTTCCATCACCGCTCCTGCTTAGCTGTTGCTGAAACGATGTCGTTCCCCGGTCACTGGAGGTACGTAATCAGACACACATACAAATTTTTTCTCCTCAACTCGACACGAAGAGGCTCTTCAGGGGGGGGTCCTCCGTGGTTCCTGGTGTCAGGCGTTTCACCTCTCCGCTCTCTCTCTCTCTCTCTCTCTCTGTCTCTTTCTCTCTGGTTGAGCGAGGATATTCCCTAATTATTATGTCTCTATCGGCCTTCCACCTGAAATCGCTCCTTACGGCAGGTATCGATGCTTCGGCGAGGTGAAGAAAGTTTCCAGGCAGATCTGGTGTTTTTTATTCATCAGCGTATACTTTTAGCTGGATTGGCTTCTTATGCTCAAAATTGTAAGAGCACGCAGACGGACGGCAAGCAAATTCTAGCACGAGGAAAAATCGAGGCCCAGTTCTCTCGGCTATTGAACGGGATCTGTCTTCAACAACAATCTCCCCTCTCCAAGAAATTTGTAAGCGGTGAATTCCAACACTTGAAACCGCGACATTTATTATAAACCGCTCTTCAAGTCCAACAGCTCCCATTGTTTCGCGCGCGGCACAGACAAAAGCTTCAAACGGTTTTGCCGTCCAAACACTTTTGATTCATGGGAAATAGCTTTTAAACTCTGACCCGTCCCATTTCCGTTTACGGGCTCTTTGTTCTCGTGGCAAACACCTGCAACTCGCCACTTGAATTCAAAGTGCTAGAAGATCTTTTCTTAATATACCGCCCCTCGCAAGTGTTTAAATTATAACTCTCTGTTAATTAAAACCCCCAATCAAGTTTCAACTACCGTTAATTAACCACGCCTCTTGCCAAGTAATTATGCGAGGGGAGGTTCGTCACAATATCTTAATTATCTGTAGTATAATCGGGCTTAAAAATGATCTAACATCACACACACATACCCACTAAGCAACTTCTGTATCGTCATTTTTATCTATCGTTCTTGGCCGCCCCGGTGGCGCAGTGGTCTAAGCGATGGCCTCTGATCATTCGTCCGAACGGGGTCCGGGTTCGAATCCCGGTGAGGCATGGATGTTGTGTTTTTCTTAAGGCACTGGCTCTTTCCCTTCCCTGGAACCAGTGACCCTAAATTACGGACGGGCGACTGCTTATAGCCCATTGAGTTGCTCACGGTGGTCGTTAAACCTCCAATCAAAAAAAAAAATCTATCGTTCTTATCACATTCATACGTCACTTTCTCTGACCTCAAAAGTGTTGCCAACCGCATTCATGTGAGAGAGAAGATATATCACGTTAGGTTTGGAAAGTGCAAAATACAACAAACTCAAATTTACATAATAAAAGGAACTAAAACTGTAAGTTAAATTAGAATATATGTCACATCATCTCCCTCGTATTTTTTTTGAAGTCTTTGTTGTGCCAAGAACCTATCAATTTAGTAGAGGTCCACATTCAAAACATAATTTGGTCATTCATGCAAGTCATTCAGATAAGAACTTACCCAATAATGAAGACATCGAGTCATTCGTTGAACAGTTGCTAGCAGCTGACTTCAAATCAGTACGCAAATCCTCTAAACATCGAAAATATCGCACAGACATACTAACACAGTATCATGAGATATACTTACTAGACCGGAGCGTAAAAAAAAATCAAATTTCGACATGTCCTAGTGCGAAAACGTTGTGTATTGCTACGTAAACCATGAGCAAAAAATTTAGCGAAATTCAAATAATATCTTACGGTTCCACTTTTCCTCCAAAATTTTGATATTTGGGTAAAATCGTCAAATTTTCATGACCGTTGTGAGAAAAGAACAGTGTTCGTTACAGATTTTCCCTAGTGCGCAAAAACGATCTGTTGGTACCTAAAAGATGTGCACAATTTTTCAGGCAAAGCAAATAATATATTATGCTTCCAATTTAATGCAACAATACTCCATGTTTAAGAAAAATTGCAATACTTTGACACCTAATGTTCACCATGTGATTTGTTTCCTAGTTGTGCTAGTGTGTGCACTACTGCACTGAAAACGCAACATATTGTGCAAATGTGCAGTAGTGAACACTGCACACGGTACAGCACTTCACATTTTTCATGTTTCAGAAAAATGCTCTCATCATGAGGAGGTGGCTGCACAGCGAGTTCCACCCGTGCCCAACCCAACCACACATCCATTAGGGCAAATCAGTTTTCTGTTCTTTTTTTAATCTTCAATTTCCTTTTCTGTGACGTATATTCTAAATTAACTTTCCTTTTTAGTTTCTTTCCCTATGTAAATCTTGAGTTTATTCTCAGTTATACTTCACTCTTAACGTAATATCTTTTCTCTCAAACGAATACTGTTGGCAACATAATTGAGGTTGAATGAACGTGACGTATGCCTGATGTAAGATAAGAACGAGAGATAAAAATGACGACTAAACTGTTGCTTAGCGAGCGTTGTTAAAGAGAGCGTTGCTTGGAGAAGTGTTGCAAGTTGAGCGTTGTGTTGCAGAGCGTTGTGTTAAGAGCTGTGTGGTGTGTGGAGAGTTTAATGCAAAGTACTATGTGATGTTATGATTTGTTATGGAAGTGCTACATCCTGAATAAAGCATCTTTTCCGTAAGTTTGACTTCTGTTGTTTACATGTTTCGTCTGGCCGTTAAGGTTTAATTTAGGAACTATTTCATCTAATGGTTATGTTTTTTTTAATAACGTAGAAGTACGAAAAGACTTCTACGTCATAGTTTTTTATTAATTTTTACCCGGAAATCTGATTTACTTTCGAAGGCGGGCATTATTTGCCGTGCTTCCAACCGTACTCTAATAAATCAATCCCTTTGTTGTTCTTCGCAAACAGCAGCAGATGCTTCTGTTGTCAACTTAACGCATTGCTCCACTCCCTGATTGTGACAAGGGAAGTTTTGTGTTCCAAGTCGCTTAACAATGTCCTTACAGTCACTGTTGCATAGGTTCATTATTTCATCGTCGGTTAAATGAGCAGTCAATAGAGGTTCGCTTATAGCGCATGATTGCCAGTCAATTAGGTCAAATTATTCCTCCCCCTGGAAGTTGAACTGAGGATTTTCAAATACACGGATTGCATCGCAGTTTTTGTTTTGATTGGATGTTTAACGACCACCGTGAGCAACTCAATGGTCTATAGCAGTCGTCCGTCCCTAGTTTAGGGTCACTGGTTACAGGGAAGGGAGAGAGCTAGTGCCGTAAAACAAACACAACACCCATGTCTCACCAGGATTCAAACCCGGACCCCTTTCGGACGAATGATCAGAGGCCATCGCTTAGACCACTGCGCCGCTTCGCAGTTTTGTGCCCTTGCTCTAAGGATCCTAAGGAAGCCAAGTTCTTTGATGTTTCCTCTCGTCCGTGATCGTAGCCAGAAGTATTGATTCTGGATGGCCAAAATAGCCATTCCTTTGGATTAAGCGGTCCAGAACGCTCTTCAAATCCTGGGTGAGATATCTGGATGTATGGAGCCATCATTTTATGTGCACTTTTGGAAGATGTGGGAATGATAACTTAAGCTGATACTTCAAGTGTTATTGGTAGGCACAAAACTAGAAAGCACAAAAAAAAACCCAGAGAAAACAGCTTCAAAACGATAATCTGACTGCACGTAAAGTTATTAAAGGGCTATATTTCGACGGGCGTAAGGACCAAACCATAATGTATGAAGACAGGAAAGGAAAGCGGTTCAAAAAAACGATTACTGAAGAACACATGACTATGTTGGAAGAACCTGGAAGTAAATATCTTGGGCATAACACTCCTTCATCTTCCACCGCAAAGGACATTGCTAAATGTCTGCTGGACTTTTTACATGCCAAGAATATCGAAGTAAGCAAACTGTTGGTGACAGGCTGCGACGGAACCGTCGTTAATACTGGATGTAAAGGAGGTGAAATTCGCATTTTAGAGCTAGCCTACCAAAAACCTCTTCAGTGAAGCATATGCCAGTTGCACGGAAACGAGCTGACACTCCGTCACTTAATTCAACATTTGGATGGCCAAATGAGTGGCACAAAAACATTTCATAGGGAAATCGGCAAACAGCTGGAGAGCTGCGAAAATCTACCGGTTTTGAAATTTGAAGCAATTGAAGCGGGTTTTCCTGAATGTGATGAAAACATTGCAAGGGATCTTAACACGTCTCAGAAATACCTGTGGGACATTAGCCACGCTGTGACAACGCGTACGTGGTCATCAAGCCTGGCACATAAGCACCGGAAAAATGAGCCATGTACGGTGGCAAACGACGGCTATTCATATTTTGCGCCTTTATATTAGTACTTCGCAGCTTTCGGATTCACTTAAAATTCTGGCAGAATTTGTTGTGAGGTTTATACGCTCATGTGGTTCACTTATGAGATTACACCCTCATTGCCATTATGGAGCACGGAATCTGTGGAAGGGCATCCATACATCCAGATATCTCACCCAGGATTTGAAGAGCGTTCTGGACCACGTAATACAAAGGAATGGCTATTTTAGCCATCCAGAATCAATACTTCTTGCTACGATCACAGACGGGAGGAAACATCAGAAAACTTGGCATCCTCAGGATCCTTAGAGCAAGAGCACAAAACTGCGAGGCAATCCGTGTGTTTCAAATTCGTCAGTTCAACTTCCAGGGAAAGGATTATTTTGACCTAATTGACTGGCAATCATGCGTCTTAAGCGAACCTCCATTGACTACTCATTTAACCGACGATGAAATAATGAACCAATGCAGCAGTGACTGTAAGGACCAACTACCAACAGATAGTTAAGCGATTGGGCACGCAAAATTTTCCTTGTCACAATCAGGGAGTGGAGCGATGCGTTAAGTTGACAACAGAAGTATCTGCTGCTGTTTGCGAAGAACAGAGGAATTGATTTATTATTACGACAAATAATGCCAGCCTTCGAAGGTAAATCAGATTTCCGGGTAAAAATGAATAAAGAACAGTAAATTGAATATTAAAAAAGAAGAACAGAAAACTAATTTGCCGTAATGGATGTGTGGTTGGGTTGCGCACGGGTGGAACTTGCTGTGCGTCCGCCTACTCATGATGAGTTCTGGAATTTTTCTGAAACATGAAAAATGTGAAGTGCTGCACCGTGTGCAGTGTTCACTACTGCACATTTGCACAATATGTTGTGCTTTCAGTGCAGTAGTGCACACACTAGCACAGCTAGGAAACAAATCTCATGGTGAACACTAGGTGTCAAAGTATTGCAATTTTCCTTAAACATGGAGTATTGTTGCATTAAATAGGAAGCATAATATATTATTTGCTTTGCCTGAAAAATTGTGCCCATTTTTAGGTACCAACAGATAGTTTTTGCGCACCAGGGAAAGTCTGTAACGAACACTGTTCTTTTCTCACAACGGACATGAAAATGTGACGATTTTACCCAGATATCGAAATTTTGGAGGAAAAGTGGAACCGTAAGATGTTATTTGAATTTCGTTAAATTTTTTGCACATGGTTTATGTAGCAATGCACAACTTTTCCTCAGTAGGGCATATTGAAATTCGACATTTTCTTTTTACATTCCGGCCTAATACTTACATCTCCAATATTCTAAACATGCATTGACATACGGTGCAGAGAACCAAGATGCCGAACGAAGAAACACATTTCAATGCATCACCAATTTTCATAGCAAAACTTTAAACTTTCTGTCCAATATCAAATATATCCATGTTATAGGTACAAATCGTGCTAATTGTGTTTGCCCCAACAATACGTGCGAACAACTTTAAAAAACACACATGCAAGAAGTGGCATAGTAGTAAACAAACTGCGTAATGCAGGATAAAAACTGCAGTAGATTTAGCGCGGCAGTAATTTACACATTCGTCAACACCTGGTAACTTCTCAGGGAAGACATAAAACATTCAAACTAAGTTAGCTGAACCTAGAACATTTGGGCACAGAAAACATGTTTTAAATTTAGTTTGTTGAAAACAAACAACACTTTGCGGGGAAAAAACCCAACAACACAACAAGTGTCAAGCACAAAAAGGTTAATTCATAGTACAACAAAACTAAACCTTTAATTGAACACTTGGCGGCCACGGCCGACTTCTGACTACTGACATGCATTCACACATCGAGTTTTAGATAGGATAGGTGAAACCCTGGAAAACCCTGCCCTGGGAGTTAAGCATCTATAGATATCAACAGAAACGCAATGGCTCATATCAAACTCATGCCGAAAATGCAACATTTACAATATAAACTGACAACAGCATTTCACTACAATTGAACTTGCTACTCGCAGACAAAAAAAAATTCTAACTTTTAACTTTTGCGTGTACAAATTACATGTTTACACAGGTTCCATGACAGTGGGAAAACTTAGCTGACTGACGAGGACACAACAAGGCATATGTCAAGTTATTGCAATTGTGCCATGCTGGCAGCAAAAAGCAAAATTTGATGAGTGCTACTGAAGTGCAAACAAATCTGAGCACTAGGACAAAACAAATTGTCGTATATGAAGTCAAAGTCTCTTTAATCGTAAAAACGTTCTGTGATACATATCACTGAGTATCTGAGAAAATGTTCAAGTAAATAGTCTTTCTATAGAGCAAGACTCTACGTAGCAAAATTTCCTGGGCATTGACAAAGTCAACTGTAATGAAAAACAAATTTGAACAATTTACCTTTTAGTGGAGAAAAAGATTTGCACAGCAATACGCTTGATTTGTTGTTGGGGCGACAACGGTGCACTTGAAGCTTCACGTTTCAAAGGCCCACCTCGAGAATCACTTCCACACTGACTCCAGAAGGTTCCAGGCTGACTTGGAGACGAACCAGGAATCGGAGACGACTGTAGATCAAGCCGTTTCTTTGGCGGGCGAAGAAGCGGCGTGAAGGTAGAAGGGCGCTTCCGTGGACAACGAAGGACAGTCGATGCAGGCACTGGCTTTGCCAGTCCCAATTGGAGTTTCCAGGGACGGAATCCAGGCGGATACAAAAGCTTAATTCGTCGTCTGGGTTTGCGAACTAATACTTGAAGCTGTACTGTGCGTGTGAGGAACAGGAGGAGAAAATTCAGGCGGCGGACGCTTGCTAGGTCTGAACATAGTTGGTCAAACAGGACGCTTTTGCCCTGCTGTAGACCGACTAAATGCTCCTGAAGTAGGTAACTGCTCAATGAAAACAGAAGCAGGGATTTTCTCACTTGGAGACTGAAGAACCTCAACTATAGTGTCTGATCAATCAGTGTCAACAAGAGGTACGGCTCTCTTGGCTACAGGAGAGATAGAGCTATCTGAAGAAGATGAAACGTCAGTTATTTGTCTTTTTAATGTCTTACAAAATAAACTATCGGACTTCCCGACGACAATCATCACGGAACGTTTTGTGGTGGACAAGAATGACACCAAAGTAACAGGTGTGAAGAACGGCATTCCGCAATCGCCCACAACCCCTAGAACATGGCTCATAAAAGTAGGAAGCCCGCCTGTAATGTATGCAGCCATAAAGTGTCAAACAACATTTACCTGTTAGATATGAGGCACCTAAATGTCGAGAGAGACCACGTACAACACCATTAAGTTGCAAATGCCATATACATACCTCACTCCACGTCATGGTAATGTGTTGAAAGAAGGCAGTGCTGCGAGCAAAGATGAATCTCGCACCACGAGCAGATAATGACGGCACTGGAAGTCAGGAGCGTTGCACATGTCACGCACAGCAAAACTGATGTCCAACACATTACGGAACGGAAGAGGCGTTTCGTGTAGCAAATATCCAGACGACTTCCACGCATAGCGAAGCATAGGTTGGTACTGTGGTGCGCACAACTGGTTGTATATAAATGAATTCAACTTGAAAATGAAGATTCTGTCATACACGTTGACGCCATGCACCGCATCAGAACGTATGTACTCTTCCATGCGTCGTGCAAATAGTTTGTATTATTGAAAGAAATACACATCAAGGGGCTGGCAGTATTTGGTGGCTTTCAGTGGTATGATTTTTGTGTGCGAATTGACGTCCCTGTCACCGAAAGCTTTGGCTGGCAAACTAGTGTCGGTTTGACCAGACCACGAATCCAGTAAGAGAAGGGAAGGTCCTGTTAGCTCTGGTTCCAGTACCTTACGCATCCAGGACAGAACAAGAGCTGTGGTCATCTTACCACTGGTGCTGCTGTCACATTCTATATTTGGAAGTTGGTTAACTCTTACTGTTTCGGAAACACGTTTGCCAAACTTACCACCCGCTTCCTGAAAGCAGATGTACAGTTTCTTTGCAAGGCGTCCTGACATGGACATAAGCACCTGAATGGTATAGGAGTGGGTAGTCGATGCAACGTATTGCACAACAGCTTCAGTTGACTTCTCCCCAGTCAGTTATAGCGTCCAGTTTGACGTGAGTTCGTATTCGAATCGAGTTCGGTCTGTATTGAACACCATGTCGGCATCAATTGCATTGGCAGTAATGTAGTCCATAACATCTCGTACAAACTCCAATGCGCTGTTCCTTTTTTTTTTTTTTTTTTGATTGGAGGTTTAACGACCACCGTGAGCAACTCAATGGGCTATAAGCAGTCGCCCGTCCCTAATTTAGGGTCACTGGTTCCAGGGAAGGGACAGAGCCAGTGCCGTAAGACAAACACAACATCCATGCCTCACCGGGATTCGAACCCGGACCCCGTTCGGACGAATGATCAGAGGCCATCGCTTAGACCACTGCACCACCAGGGCGGCGCGCTGTTCCTTACGGCCGTGTCAAGGGTAACATCCCGCCTGGTAACGAACCTCGTGATCTTGCGTGATGAGGTTTTATAGGGGCGTTTGAATTCGTTTTCTTTTATTAGAGGTTTAACGACCACCGTGAGCAACTCAATGGGCTATAAGCAGTCGCCCGTACTTAATTTAGGGTTACTGGTTCCAGGGAAGGGAAACAGCCAGTGCCATAAGACAAACACAACATTCATGGCTCACCTGGATTCAAACTCGGACCCTTTCGGACGAATGGTTAGAGACCATCGCTTAGACTGCTGCACCACCGGGGCGGCCGTTTGAATTTGCGCAGGAAATATGGGCTGGCTTTAAAATTGGGGATACCCATTACGTTAGCTGCTTCCTTCGCCCACGTTTTTAAATGCCAGTAGTGAATTGAGAGTCCCATGTTACGCGCATCTTGGAATTGGATGTACATTTGCTGGCGAATGCGTGCAGTTTTGTGCTCCAGAGTACCACCACTTTCAACAGCCGTTACTATTTGCCGCACTTTTTCTGGTGATATCTTGTATTTACGGGCAGTTGCTGCAACGGTTTTCTTTGCGACCTTCACATTGTCCTAAACACTCTGCATGGTTTGTCCGGAAAACTGTTCGGGAATGCTTTTCCGTTTCACTTTGGGAGATGATGGTTCATAGGAACTTGAATCGCTTGGCACGTTGTGTGCTGGAGTATATGTTCATATAACGTGTCCGACGTTTCATCACTATCACGCCACAATGTCTGTCCTTCAAACATGTCAATGCCTCCAATGACATGTTGCTCCAAAACGCTATACAACTGCCTTGCAATTCGCCTGTCGATGTACGTTGGATCCGTGTCGTCCGCTTGGTATTTCTGTGTCACTTCTTTCACCAGTATCTGTATTACAGCATGAGGGTTACAAGCCATTTTCTTAAAACACACAACACAATATTTGCATGCGTACGAACAGGCCCATGCGTTCTCTCACACTACTCACGTTTAACAGTCACTGACGTACACAACGCAGGACAACTTCCAGGCATGCGCAGTATCATCCAATCACATCACACCCACATTTACATGTTGTTTGACACTTTATGGATGCATACATTACAGGCGGGCGTCCCACTTTTATAAGCCATGTTCTAGGGGTTGCGGGCGATTGCGAAATGCCGTACTTCACACCTGTTACTTTGGTGCCATGCTTGTCCACCACAGAACGTTCCGTGACGATTTTCGTTGGGAGGTCCTATAGTTTCCCTTGTTAGACGTAGGACCGAACGGGGGCACCATGCGTGAAGATGTAAAAGGAGCAATTGATTTGTGAGAAGCAGATGAAAATGAACCACGTTGCGCATGACGAGAATACCCAGAGCAACTGTAAGTACTTGAAGGTGACCTCTCGTGTCTTGAGAAGGCAGGAGACGGAGGAGTAGAAATGATTGTAGCACCCCAAGTGAATTGGAAAATGTCAGAATGAGAATCTTGAAAAGAAATGGAGGGAAAGACCAGCTCAGACGAAGGTAGAGAATCTGACAGGGCAGGGGTGGGGTCAATAATTCCATCATCAACAGTAGAGGCTTGTGAAGGAACCCCCACCCTCTGCCTGAGGATTCCTACGACACTTAGAGTCAATAATTGTAGCAATATTTTGAACACAGAATTTTCTACATTGCGGCACATGGGCAGACTGTAGGGAGTCATCTGGCTTCTTTAATACTACATTATTATTGTACAATTCCACCAATTGAAAAGGGCCTTCGTATAAGGGTGCAAATTTTCTCACAAACGTATGTGCAACGGAGGATTGAAAATGCGTTTCTAACAATACCAGATCCCCAACTGCAAATCTGGTTCTCTCCTTTTTGCATTACAGTGTCGAGTTTGATTTAACTGAGCTCCAATGATAGCAGCTTGTGCCTTTTCTGCCAGTTTCTTTACAGACTCAGGTGTTGGTCGCTGGTTTATTTCATCCACAATGCCAGTTAAATTTTCAAAGGGGTGCGAATCTTGCGCTCGAGAAAAAGGTCAGCGGGCGTAAGCCGCGTTGACTCATGAAAAGATGAGCAAAGGGCGAAGCAAAACAATTCAACATGCTCGTCCCAACGCTCATGATTATTGCCAATGAAAGTTAAAATCATCTTTGGTAAAGTTCGATTAACACGCTCAGCTGGGTTGGCTTGAGGGTGATATGGGCTGATAAATTTGTGTTTTATCTGGGGCCTCGCAGACATTCGCTCGAATAACTTTGAAGGAACTGAACCTTGTGTCTGAGACTACAGTACGGGGACAACCAAAACAAGTAAAAATATTATGTATAAGAGTTTCACATATTACATCAGCAGTAGCTGCTTTAATGAGGAATGCTTCCACCCACTTAGAAAAGTTATACGCGACAACTAAAATATAACGAGATTTAGTTTTAGTTGATAATGGATAAGGGCCCAATAAATCTATAGATACAGTTTCAGAATCATAATTACTAGAACTAGAAATAAGGTGACCGGCCGGTCGTTTGTTATCATAATTGTACTTCAAACAGTACTCACAAAAGCGAATGCATGCGAGTATACTATCGTACATGCCCGGCCAATAGACTACGTCTCTAAGCTTAGCACGAGTTTTTCGTATGCCTGAGTGGCCGGCAAGAAGAATGTCATGAAATTCATGTAACAAAGCCATGCGGAGAGACTGAGGTATCGCGGGGCGGTACTCAGCTCCCGAATTCACAAGTTTTCTGCAATACAAATTACCATCGATGATCTCATAATTTTGACTACGACCCGCTGGAGAAGGTTCACTATGAGCAGAAGAACCAGCGAGAAAAAAATTAAAAGTTTCCCCAAAATCTGAATCATTCGGCAGCTCAGAAATTATTTGCTCCCTTGAAGTGATTTCAGATATTGGAAATAGGGAGGGAGCTCCTACCCCCATGATGGCATGTAGGAAGTTACATACCATCATGGGGAGAAGCCAGCATCGTAACCACCCCGAATAACACATATGCCCTCTTACTTGCCGAAAGCATTATGATTAATTACATGGGGGATAAACGCTGTAACGATTCACCCCCACGTGTGTTCCATCACTTTGGTTTTCTGTGATATCAAAAGAAACACATGATGGTTACGACCTACCAATTACCGACCCAGACATGGGTATACCCACACAACAACAAATACAGAGACCCAGTTTCTTGTTACGTAAGTGCAATAAGCATTAGGCCTGCTTATAAATATGCTCATTTTGCTGTTTCTTAACAATATCTGAAGATGGTTCCAGGAGGAACCGAAAGTGCTCATGTTTCTTTTACGTTTTAGGTTTAATATATCATCTATTTTATCTTCATTGTTTCATCGTGCGTAAGACGTCGATTATGATGTTAAGAGTACCGTTCTAGGCACGAATTTTATTCAATTTATTCACTTGACTACTTTGCCGCTCCATCGTTTTTGGGTGAGAACTGGTGAACTCACTTTTAGTATTCCACCATGCAAAGAGCATTTTAGATCTTTTCAAACTTTAGTAAAAAGCTTGCTGGGCAGGAACCTCATGTGGAATTTTTAATCAACTGTAAAAGTCTGGATCTGGTCCCACGTTTCCTTCAATTGCAAACCAACCCAAGGTCAACATCTGATCACAGAATCATAGTGGCTGCTGAGAAAAAACGCCTAAAAGCGGAAATTAGATCAAAAAGAAGTTTTGTTGACTTTCTTAACAGAAGATCCTATTACGCTTACCTTATCATGACCCGTATAACATCGGGTATATTATTGGATCATTCTATGACGGTTTTGAATATGGTCATCCACTGTAAAACACAAGATATGAGGAAAATACACATTCGTAAATTGAGGCATCTCGTCGCTTTCAAAACGGACACCACCCGTGTAAGGCACTTACCTCTACGATCTACGTTAACCACTGTGGACAATGTTATCAATTACAGAAGTACACCATTGAATCAGATCTAAATGAGAGCATTAAATAGAGGCCTTAAGTTTGCCTACCCGACCAGAAACCCAGAACCAGTTTCATTCATTTCCCGAGTTGAGACTATTATTAACCAATTGCTGATTAATGACAGAGACTTCGTCAGGTTATAAACAACCAGAACCCTGAACAAATATAAACCTAAACGAATTCAACTTACCTTGAGGAACTGGAACAGTTGAAAATTCCCGAATTTGTCTATTGTGGTTACAGATAAATCTTCTCAAGTGGCACTCCTAGACACAGTGGAATACCATCAGAAAATGCAAGAAACTATTTCAGAAATTCACCATCAAATCATTAATAGGGATCCAACTAATGCCACAGTCTCGACCCTGAATAAACTGAGAAATTCCGGAATCCTTCCACCATCTATCTCTCAACAACAACGTTTCCTCCACCCGGGTGCCGTGTACCTTGTCTATTTAGAGCCCTAAAGACACACAAAGAAGGGCAACCTTTGAGGCCACTTGTATCAGGACGATTTAACCCTACACGACCGTTGGAGAATAGCCTGGCCAGGTATTTGAACAACCTAATCCCCAAAGGCCCTTACTCTGTTAGAAATTCGAAAAAGTCGTTCCAAGGATTTTAGGGAACGACAACAAACAACCCGTCATTATGGCTTCACTTGATATTGTGGCCTTATTTCCAAGCGTTCCTGTGACCCTCGTGCACACCATAATTGAAAATAAACTTCGGTCCTTAAATATCTCACCTTCAGAAATTGCGGCTGTTTCTGCACTTCATTTAATCCATGCACGATCCTACATCAAGTTCAATAACATCATTTATAGACAGATGGGAGGGGTACCCATGGGATCGCCACTGTCCCCACTTCTTGCGGAAATTTTCATGGTGTACTTTGAGGAGTTGGGATTCCAAAATAGACCAGCGAGCCTGGGATTGTATTTATAGTATGTGGATAACATTCTGGTATTCTTTCATGGCACGCTTGAAAGCCTTCTGGAATTTAGGAATATTTTTTTTTATTATTGGAGGTTTAACGACCACCGTGAGCAACTCAATGGGCTATAAGCAGTCGCCCGTCCCTAATTTAGGGTCACTGGTTCCAGGGAAGGGAGACAGCCAGTGCCGTAAGACAAACAGAACATCCATGCCTGACCGGGATTCGAACCCGGACCTCTTACGGACATATGATCAGAGGCCAGCGCCTTAGACCACTGCGGCCACCGGGGCGGCAATTTAGGAATCATCTCTCTTCTATACACCCGACCATAAAGTTGACTCTTGAAGTAGAAATCGCTGGCTCTTTACCTTTCTTGGACATCTGTATATCCAGGAATCCTATGTACAACGGTTTTCAAACATAAGTTTACCGGAAACCCATGTCGAACCCAAGTATTATTCCATAGTCTTCAAACCACCCACCTTGTCATAAACTGGCAGCCTTTCGATATCTGGTTCGGCGTGCGATTTCACATTCATCGAACTGTGCCTTAAAACTACAAGAATTACGCAAGATTAAGAATATCGCAACTATACATGGATATGGTCCCGGGATCGTTGACTCCATTTACAAGAAACTTAATAACACCATGATGTCAACTTTGGCACGTGAAACTAAGAATAGGACATTTGTGGGTTCCATTACATATGACCCACAAATTACCCGTACCTTGAAAAATATTTGCAGCCCTTTCAGATTGGATTCTGGCTTGACAACTACTAACATTTTTTAACTGGTAAGAAAAGACTGCGATCTGGCCAACATGGAATCCCGACATGGTGTATACGTGATACCTTTGCTTGGTAACGACACGGAGGGACAAAACACCAATTACGTGGGATCTACATGGAAGAGTTACAAAATTAGACAAAAGGAGCACATGTATGACATTAGAATGCATAATAACAAGACCTCCCTTTCACGTATTGTTAGTAAGAAAAGCTACATACCATGATGGGGGAAGCTAGCATCGTAACCACTCCGAATAATAAATATGCCCTCTTACTTGCCGAAAGCATTATGATTAATTACATGGGGGATAAATGCTGTAACGATTCACCGCCACGGGTGTTCCATCACTTTGGTTTTCTGTGATATCAAAAGAAACACATGATCGTTACGACCGACCAATTACCGACCCGGACATGGGCATACCCACACAACAACAAATACAGGGACCCAGTGTCTTGTTACGTAAGCGCAATAGGCGCTAGGCCTGCTTATAAATATTCTCACTTTGCTGTTTCTTAACCACATCTGAAGACGGTTCCAGGAAGAACTGAAAGTGCTCATGTTTCTTTTACCTTTTAGGTTTAATATGTCATCTATTTTATCTTCATTGTTTCATCGTGTGTAAGACGGCGATTATGATGTTTAGAGTACCATTCTAGGCACGAATTTTATTCAATTTATTCACTGGGTAATTGATAGCTTTAGTTACCGAATTCACTTTCCGATAATCTATCACAAAACGATACTCCCCAGATTGTTTCTTAGAAACAAGAAAAGCAGGTGCTGCCCAAGGCCTAAGTGATTTTTTAATAATCCCCGAATGGAGCATGTCCTGAATTTGTTTTTGGAACTCAGCTTTTTTCTGGTTCGGACATGGATAAGGCTTACATGCTATGGAACTATCCCCCTCATTATCAATGGTGTGATACACCACCTGTGTGAACCCTGTCTTGTCTGAAAATAGCCCTGGTCGGCTGTTTAAAACCTAACGAAGTTGGCTCTTGTGCTCAGGTAACAATCTCTCGCTTGCAAGGACTGGAGAAAAATCAATAGGTTCTTCTGGGGTGGGAGGATTAACCTCAGACATTAAGATTAGCCCATGCTCAAAGTCAAGCGTAAGTTTAAATATTTTATTAAAATCCACTCCCAGAAGGCAATCAACGAGAAATCTTGGAGCAAGATAAATGTATGTGAAAATTGAACCTTGCCAATCTTGACGGTGTGACGTACCTGCCAGCAGGACGCACACGACATAAAGGCAGATAGCAGTCAGACAAACGTCTGCGTAGCTCAGTTGGTAGAGCGGCTTGTTCCGGAATAATCGGACTCGGGTTCGAATCCCGGCGTAGACCAAAAATGACGGAGAAATTTACTTCGTTATAATGGCACCCGAACTATCCGGATGACCCAACCGTTCAAAATCTCGCAATGGTGGGATGTTATTTCCACACCGCGAGATAGGAAAAATCAGAGAATCTTTTCTCCAGCGCTTCGAAAAATAAATGTATGTGACGTTGCATTCCCCACACCGGATTGACTGGGAGTTCTCGAGTGCACGTTCTACAGAGGATGGCTGCCTGCAACGATTTATGGTCACGGCTGACCCGTGGGCCATGCCCCCTGCCCTCTTTCAGGGGGAGATGTGACGTACCTGCCAGCAGGACACATAAAGGCAGATAGCAGTCAGAACAAACGTCCGCGTAGCTCAATTGGCAGAGTGACTTATTCCGAAATGAGGGGATCCGGGTTCGAATCCTGGCGTGGACAGAAATGACGGAGAAATTTACTTCGTTATAACGGGTAAATGTACTGAGCCAGAGATTGAAAATATTATTGTCGGCACCTCGCAAACATTGCTGGGAGGGCTCGACACAAGCATTCTAAAACGTAGCAGCACAGAAATCAAAATTTAATGCAGAAATGTCAGATCCGGAATCTATTTTTGTGGATACCACCACTTGCTCCAAAGTGACAAGAATATCAGGCAACTGCGAGGCTTGAATGGTTAAAAAAATATGTTTGAGGTCTTCAGAGATGCAAGGAGATAGAATCGCCCCATCTACCTCCTGCGGAAGTTTATATTGGGGCAAATCTGATTAGCATGTCTTGGACAATCCTGAAAATTTGCAGAAGCACCAGAACGTGCTGAGTTGTAATAACGTGCAGGAGAGGCAGCATGAATATCACTAGGCCTTACCTGCTCCCCAGCACGGTGTTCAGGGTACGTTTGGTCTACCGGGTAATAATTATCCCGTGGACGAGAAACTTTGTTGTTATTCTGATTCACAGATTTAAAGTCAGGATGTCGCACCTCTGGTGCCCTACGATGCGGCAGCACATATCTAGTCTGCTGATAGGAATTATCCACTCTCAATTGATAAGCAGCCTGTCTTGGCTGATTAAAAAATTGTCCTTGTTGTGGAAAGTTCTGTTTAGGCTGCTGATAACTTTGTCTTTGAAAATGAGGTTCTTGAACCTGCCGGGGTTGGCAATATTCTTGGACCTGATATAATGGGTTCTGTGAAGACTGCCCTTTGCTGTGACGTTCCTCAAAAACTCGGATGAGTTTTAGGCACAAGTGAATGTGACAGGACGTCTAACTTCTAAACCTCCTGCAGGAAGAGGTCCAGCTGTTTTAGTAAAGTGTCAATAATGTCAGAATTGAATGCAGCGGGATCCCATAATTTATAAAGCCTAAATGTTTTCAGAGCAAACGAGACGGGACTCTCTGACGCCCGCTGCTGCCTAGGAAACAGTTGTTGAGCAAGGACGGCCTTATTTGTGCCAAAGGGAAATACTTCCAAGAATCCAACCCTAAATTGATGATAAGAGCCCTATTGGTTCATCCGACGCCACTGTCTGTACCAGACCTTGGCAGTGTCTTGTAAACATGTGCAAGCAATAGGCACTTGGCAATCCTCAGGAACATTATATAAATCGAAGTGATCTTCGAGATCTTCAAGAAACCTAAGCGACTCGCCATTTCCCCTGAATACAATTGAACCCGCATGTGGTACATAATAAGCAAGGATTTTTTTTTTGCTCCTTCTTACTGGAGGTGGTGGGGTGAATTGCTGCTGGGAACTGCAGTTGAAGTACGCGGAACATGCATTTCGTACCTTGCATATTCACTGTCCACAAATCTGAACCGCAGGCCTCATACAATGGTACATGAGAATTATTAGGTACAGTATAAAGCTGAGTGCATGGAGTATTTGCTGGAGTATTATTAGGTACAACATAATGTCTAGGGTGGTCAAAAAGATCGAAAGGATCCGTGATATTTGCCATTTCTGACTACCTCTGTGAATCTGTTCGAGAGAGTTCGGGCGCCAATATAACGTAACGTAGGTGTTACGCTATGTCTAAACCCGTGACTAAGGAAATGTTAAACTAACAAAGAATACGATGTCGATGCAATAGTGCCAATTAAGCTTTTACGGCCAGACTAAACATATACCAAAGTCAAACTTACGATAACCTTTTATTGGTCCAACACAGTAGATGAAACCCAAAATATAGCACTAAGATTCTTGATTTCAAAGACTAAAAGTCTTGTGTCACTTATATATGTATTAAGGTAATACAACGCAGTTTGTCACAATTATTTCTTTTTTTTCTTTTTTTTTTCAAGCCGACCATGGTTTCGCTGGGTGTTGACCTAACTTCATCAGGACGAATGGCACTTAAATATTCAAATTGTATATGACATCATAAATGCTGTTTACAGTCCAGTGTTTTGGTTAGATGCTTCCACACGCTTGACAGAAATGGCGTGGATGCCATGTCATTAACAAGTTGCAAAGACTTCTGATATATATGTAAAGCTTCCAGAACATCAAGTTTGGTGGTTGAATCTGGTTTGTCAATTAGTTTTGCTTCTTCAAAGAGAAATTTGTGGTCCTTTTCGTAACAGTGTTTAGCCATCGATGACTTCTTTGGTCACAATTCCGAATCTAGGTCTTGTGATCCTTCAATCAAAAACGCAAGGCTCTACGGGTCTGTCCTATATACGAAGCCCCACATTCACATGGAATTTGATAAATTAACTCCTGTGATGCGCCCATTGCGAGGGAATTTTGCCATTATTCCATTTTCCCGTGATATTGCGTTCAAAATTACAAAAATTCTCAAAACCTTTTATTTTAAGGGGATTTTTAAACCCATAAACAAAATGAGATTTTTAGAATCAAAGGACTATGTTGAAGATAAAAACTCGCGGGGAATTTATCAAATTTCATGTGAATGTGGCGCTTCGTATGTAGAACAGGCCCGTAGAGCCTTGCGTTTTCAATTGAAGGAGCACAAGACCTATATTCGGAACTGGGAGGTAAAGAAGTCATCGATGGCTAAACGCTGTTACGAAAAGGACCACAAATTTCTCTTTGAAGAAGCAAAACTAATTGACAAGCCAGATTCAACGTCCAAACTTGATATTTTGGAAGCTTTCCATATATATCAGAAGTCTTCGTAACTTGCTAATGACATGGCATCCACGCCATTTCTATCAAGCGCGTGGAAGCATCTAACCAAAACATGTGACTGTAAACACAATTTATGATGTCATATACAATTTGAATATTTACTTGCCATTCATCCTGATGAAGCTAGTTCAACACCCAGAGAAACCTTGGTCGGCTTGAAAAAAATAATAATAATTGTGACAAACTACGTTGTATTACCTTAATATTGATACGAACTCAGCCGCTCTACCAATTGTTGCGGTCTCATGGGTCATTATCCCACCGTTTACCACCAATTGATATGGTACCGGGCCGAGCTGGGTTATGTATTCACCGCTCGCCACCAATTCATATCGCCGCTGGCACCAATTGATACGGACGTGCCGAGCGATATAATTTATTAACACTCGTGGTCTCGATCCCGCAACAGTCGGCAATTTATCCGCTATTTGGATACGAGACTCAGGGGTTCTTGTAATTCAGATTGCTGAAACACAGGAATTCAATACAGGAATTATCCACAACACCAGAGCCTTTAGAATGACTAGAGTAAGATTAACAATTAAACATCTTTATTTGTAGGAGGAAACTCTATCCCGGGGCATTGCCCACGGTGATACAAAAACATGTGACGCTCCCAATTCGGAGCTAATATCATCCACCTCTGGATTCAGAAATCAGGCTTCCGCCTCAAAAAGGGCGTATCAAAGTTCAAATTTAGAGTCAGGGTTCAGTTAATGTTCTCAGTTCCTCCACTCAGTGACTGGATAACAATAAACAGAAAAAAGTACTCACTTATTGCTGCCTGCTTGTTGCGTAATCCAGGCTATACAACGCGCTATTCGAATTATTAGGAGGCTCAGTCGGCCCCGCACACACTGTTGCGCTTTATTTTTGCTCGATGTAGTCTTTTCACCTGTGTGATTTAAGCGCCTGAGGATTTTTACTTCCTTCGATGAGTACCATCACCGAAGAGCGATTTCACCTGTGTGTAACAGAGGGTCTTCACTAATTTGTTGGTTTTCCACTCTTTCTTTCGATGCCGCAGAGAGAGAATTTCTCCGCTCTTCCCCGACCGTTCGTAGGAGGAGGGGGGAAGTAACACCCAGAACTGACTCTCCTTCGCATAGCAGACGGGTGCTGTAGAATGAACAGGGGGGTGCAGCTGTCTTTTGAACTCCGTCAAGAAACTTCGTCGGCAGCAGGGAGAAAACGCTTACGTATTGCTTCGGGCCGGTCAAATACCTCCACCCGTGGGATGGAGACGGCGTTTTCGGAAGGCTGGTTCGCTAGTCGTGTTTTACTAATGCTTTTTAGTAGACATTCTCAATTTGGCATATTTGGTGGTCTTAGGTAAGCGTCGGACGTCAGGCTTCGCACATAGCGGTCTCGCTACGTCTGACAACTGGGTAGAGCCGTATGGCGTATTCTCCTGGTAGCAATTTCTCAGTGCGTCTTACAACAGCGTACCAAGACAACTAACTGTGTCTCTTCATCTGCCTCTTTTTGGCTATCCTCTGTCACGTGGCTTCATCTGCTTCTTTTCTGTCGACACTTGAGATTTCTCTCTTGTCTTTCGTACGGAGCGCCGTCGCTTCTGCAAGCATAGTTCAGCCTCTGACCCTCGCCCCTCATAATCGTAATTTTCAGCGTTCCCTACAGATTTTTGTCACTAATGGCACACTTGAAGTCGCATTCATGAGAGTCTGTATGACTCTCAGTTGCCGACTGGTTGGTCCCTTTGTTGCCTAGGTCTCCAAAGGCGATATCCTAATTCCTTTGTTTCCACCCAGACAAAGAGAATTACACGACTTCCCCAATTTAAAACGAGTTAATTTCCCAATTTAATTTGCAATAGGCCAAATATTTAATTTAATCATCAGCATAATTTTACCACGCCTATCAAGTCCGTCCCCCATTTTAATAGTAATTAATTTAGACCCAATTTTCGTATCAATATATATATATAAGTGTCACAAGACTGTAGTCTTTGAAATCAAGAATTTTCAGTTTAACGGACTTCCAAGACTACACCGGTGCGTAAGTATACGTCTGTGCATCTTAAACGGAAGCCATTTTAACATTCTGATTGGCTACTTCAAATTCAAACTTCTACGTGCAGTGAATTATAGGAACGTTGTACATCTAATGTTCCTGAAAGATATGACTACTTTAAAAAGTACGATTAATCGTTTTTCGAAACTGAGAATAAAGAAGTTCAGATTACTGAACCATTTGAACTTCTTACAACGATGCAAAAGACATCGCATCTTACAGAGTTTTATATCCTTGAAATGTAATCTAATAACTACTCAGAACGCAACAAAAGCAGTGAGCAATGCTTCGTTTGCCATTCTTAGAGCTGTTATTAAGAACATTACTCGGAAGGACATTGCAAAGGTGAAACATGAACTTTATGATCTACATCTTTGGTTAGCTAACAAATTAGCAGATTTTGATATTTTAGACAAAAACACTTCAGTTCGTAGTGCCAACATGTCAACGAACCACAGAATTTCCCTTGAAAGAAAATTCCAAAAATTGATAGCTGTTAATAAGAATACGCAGGCTCATACCCATAGTAATAATAACGGAATAGTGTGTCAAGATAATAAAGTGTTTGTCAACTTGTCCGGTCATAGTCTCACTGAAATTCAGAAGCGGACTTTACGATATAATTCTAACTTTGCTATCTCAAGAAAGATACCGATATCAGACATAGTTGCTTCAGTTGAGGAATCTCTAATACAAAGCAGTCTGAACTTTGAAGAAAAAGAAATAGTTAGACATTGTATCAGCCAAGTGATAACCGCAAATCACGCTATATTACCTAGACCAAATTTAACCACCAAAGAAATTAATGCGCTTAAAGAATTGCGCTCAAATTCAAATTTAATCATCACTAGAGCTGACAAAGGAGGTCAGGTGGTTGTGACCATTATGATAACCAAGTCAAAAATCTTATTTCGAATGGACCTTACAAAGAAATAAAGAATGATCCTTCAGATAAACACTTGAAAGAAATACAGAAACTCATCAAAAACTCAGAAACTCTGAACCAAAGCATAAAAAACAAACTTAAACTTTCATATGCCCGTTGTGCAAGATTCTATGCTCTCACTAAAATACATAAATCTGGAATTCCTTTCCGGTCTATAGTAAGTAATATCGGCACAACAGCATATAAGTTATCAAAGTTCTTATCTTCAAAATTATTTACATTGGCCATTCCAAACGAAACATCTGTGAAAAATTCCATTGAGTTTACCAAACAACTCAAACTACACCCCTATGTAGATCAACTAATGCTATCCTTTGATGTGGTATCTATGTTCACCAATGTTCCAGTAAAAGGAGCTCTGGAATCCCTAAAATCAAGTCTTGTAGAGCATCATTACAGCCAACCTGAAGTTAAAGAAATAACAAGACTAGTGAACATTTGCATAAAACAGAACAGTTTTACTTTCCGTGGAACGTTTCATGACAGGCGGAAGGTCTAGCCATGGGCAGCCCACTGTCACCTATATTATGTGAAATCTACATGCGTTGATTTCAAGAAAAACTTTTCAAACTTGTGAAATTTGACTTATGGATACGATATGTAGACGATACTTTCGTTCTACGGATGGGAAAACATTCTGAAATTCCGTAATTAGTCAAACTTATAAATTCCATTGATCCTCACATTCAATTCAGCTACGAAACTGAAAATAACGGATGCCTACCATTCCTTGACGGTAACTCGCTTAAATGGATTTCTCGCAACCACAATTTATCGGAAGCCTTTCGCTATTTTTTCACCTCCACATGCCAAGTCCAATCACCTTTATCAACAAAAACTCAGCGCCTTTTACACTTGCGTATATCGCGCGATACATATATGTTCAGATAAAGACAGTTTGGGAAAAGAACTTTATTTCCTTAAACGTGTTGCAGTAGAGCGAGGATACAACCCTTCCATTATAGACAAGACTCTAACAAAATTCCGGAAACCGAAGCCTATCTCCACATTAACTCCTGTGATGCTCCCATTGCGAGATAATTTTGCCATTATTCCGTTTTCCCGTGATATTGCGTACAAAATTACAAAAATTCTCAAAACCTTTAATTTTAAGGTGATTTTTAAAAACAAACCAAACAAAATGAGATTTTTAGGATCAAAGGACTATGTTGAAGATAAAAATTCGTGGGGAATTTATCAAATTCCATGTGAATGTGGCGCTTCGTATTTAGGACAGACCCGTAGAGCCTTGCGTTTTCGATTGAAGGAGCACAAGACCTACATTCGGAATTGTGACCTAAAGAAGTCATCGATGGCTAATAAACACTGTTACCAAAGGGACACAAATTTCTCTTTGAAGAAGCAAAACTAATTGACAAACCAGATTCAACCACCAAATTTGATGTTCTGGAAGCTTTCCATATATATCAGAAGCCTTTGCAACTTGTTAATGACATAGCATCCACGCCATTTCTATCAAGCGCGTGGAAGCATCTAACCAAAACACGGGACTGTAAACAGCATTTATGATGTCACATACAATTTGAATATTTACGTGCCATTCGTCCTGATGAAGCTAGGTCAACACCCAGAGGAACCATGGTCGGCTTGAAAAAATGATAATTGTGACAAACTACGTTGTATTACTTTAATATACACTGCTGGACACCCAAAATGCAACACCAAGAAGGAAGCATCCGATTGCCCTGAAATTCGCAGCATATGTCGCCCGCGAGAGGACATGCAAACGTTTAGCATTGCAGGGCATATGCAAATCATGTGCGCCCGGCACGCCACCGAGAAGCACTATAAGAAGGGTGCACAGAAGGCGGGGTGTAAGTAGTGGAAGTGTGTTTGGCTGCCGGACTTGTGCGCGGGAAGCTTCCTGATGCCTCGTCGCAGAATACGGCAGTCATTCCAGCACGTTTAGGAGTTCGACAGAGGACGAATAGTGGCTTATCGCGACAGCGATTTATCGTACCGAGACATCGGTGCCCGTGTGAGACGACATCCAGCCACAGTGAGGTGAGTATGGATTTGGTAGGTGCAGGAGGGACGGACGGACCGACGTGAGCGATTGCCGCAGCCGCGGCACACAACCAAACGAGAGGACCGGCATGTTGTACGGCGGGCATTGACGGCTCGCACCGCCACATCACGAACGTTAGCGCAGGAATTAGGATGTGTTGCGCAACAACCTGTGTCAGCACGTATTGTTCGACGTCGTCTGCAGGAGCGGGGACTTGTCGCACGGCGCCCATTGCTCCGATTACCATTGATGAGTGCGGCGGCAGTGGGCCGTTGAACGCCGCACCAGGACTACGGAATGGCACGACATTGTCTTCTTCGACAAATCCCGCTTCTGCCTGCAACACCACGAGGGTCGGATCCGTGTGTGGCGGCACCGCGGCTAGAGACTGTATGACGCCTGCATTATGCATCGCCATACCGGTCCGTCGCCTGGCATTATGGTTTGGGGCGCAATAAACCCGCACCACTCTGGCGCGCATCGCCGGTACACTCAACAGCCACCGCTACATCTCCGACGTTTTGGAGCCTGCAGTCCTCCCTTACCTGCAGGACCTACCAGCGGCCACGTTTCAACAGGACAATGCGTGCCCGCACGTGGCACACATCGTGCAACAATTCTTCACGGCTCACCAGGTGTCACTGTTGCCTGTACTCCCGATATGTCGCCCATGAAACACGTCTAGTCGCTGATCGGCAACCGAGTGGCCCGGCAAGCACCACCCGCGGCTACGCCTGATGAACTGTGCTAACGTGTGGAAGCAGCCTGGACTGACATACCCCAAGCCCACATCCAAAGCCTCTTTCGTTCGATGCCGCGGCGTGTAGCGGCCGTTATTGCCAGCCATGAGGACCAAACGAACTATTGATGTCTGCGTGTTCCGCAAGTCGCACGGGCCGGTAAGCTCAATCGTTTCATCTTTGTATCTGTTGTTATGTGTCCAGTAAATTTGGCTTTGCTATCTCGTGTCCTTCTTGGTGTTGCATTTTGGGTGGCCAGCAGTTTATATATCACTGAGAGTTTTATACTTCACACATAGTATCTTAATTACCTGTCGTAAAATCTGGCTTAACAATGATCGAACATCTCCACACACACATACCCACTAAGCAACTGCTGTATCGTCGTTTTTATCTATCGTTCTTATCACATTCATACGTCACTCTCTCTGACCTCAAAAGTGTTGCCAACCTCATTCATGTGAGAGAGGAGATATCACGTTAAGTTTGGAAAATGCAAAAGAGAACTAACTCAAATTTTCACAGGAAAAGGAACTAAAAATGAAAGTTAAATTAGAATATAAGTCACAAGTCTTTAGGAACGCACTGTACCGAACACCGCCGTATTCAGGCAGAGTGGTGCTTCGTCCAACACAGTGCGTTAAGTGATGCAGTTGCTGACGTTAACTTTTGGCGCCCATCGTCTATTGAGCAAGCATAGTACTCACCAATGGCCTCTTCAGTCTCCAGATCTGACACCCGCTAATTTCTGGATATGGAGCTAACTGAAATCCTGTATTTATAAAGGTAATCCATCATAATCGCTGAAAGATGTCATACGTCATCTACCATTCTCGGAACGTGTTGTTTAATGGTGTATCAGGGGTGATACTACGACTGCACTCAATACTGGAATGTGGAGGTGGATACGTATAATACTTGAAACTCTAGATTGTGCTCAAATAAAGTACTTCACGTAGATTTGGCTTCACAACTATCTACTCTGTCTGCTCTCTACTGGAGAGGTTTTGAATAATGTTTTTCTTGATGCCATAAAAAAGTCCATACCTTTGCGAGTATTATCTATTGTAATGTAATTTAACGTTTGCACCGAATTTATGAAGCCCGTCGGTATATTCTCAAAGTGAATCAGTACAAACGGTTGTACGCCGGTGATTCTCTGCCGCAGTGCTTGCTGATGCTAAGAGGAAAAACAGATGCTCTTTTTCAGGATCACGCGCGCATGGAGAATTCGGAAGAACGTAGTTAGAAACAAGTTCGTAAATTCATGCAATGCATTGATTATAATACGCTTTCCAACATACCAGAAATCATTACTCAAGTTATGAGAATAATGGCTGTGGAATAAATCTCGGTCCTGAGCCCTGAAATTTGATCGCATTTCGATGATATTCAACAGAACCGGTTCGGTATACCTCCGAAATAACACGATAAAGTTTTGTCGCCATCGAAGCATTTTTACGTAAGTTATGGTGCATAAGGACTATGGAATAGATCCCGCTCCTGTGTCCTAACCTTTGACCCCATTTTCAATAGAATTCGTCCCCAGGCAAGCCACTACAACGTACTAACATTTCACCCAAATCGAAGCATTTATACGTAAGTTAAGACTCATAATGGCGATGGAAGTGATTCCGCTCCTATGTCCTGACATTTGACCCCATTTCGCCCATTTTCAATAGGGTTTGTCGCCAGGTCGTCTCCTACCACATACTAAAATTTCATCGAAATCGAACCTTTTTTACGTTAGTAAGACGCATAACAGCAGTGGAATGGATCCCGCTCCTATGTGCTGACCTTTGACCCCATTTCTTTCACTTTAAATAGGGTTCCTTCCCAGGTGATCCCCTACCAGATACTGAAATTTCATCGAAATCGAACGATTGTTACGCGAGTTATCGTGCAGACGGACATACGCACACAACGCGTAACGTAATGAGGCAGATGGGAATCGCGACCATCTGCTCGCAAGAGTGAGACGTCATAAAACTTTAATAGAATCCACACACAATGCGTGACGTAATGAGACAGATGGCATGACCGCGCGCCAACATTCTCAAACGCGAGATTGTGACGTCATAAGATTTCCAAGCATTGATACATTAATGGAACGACGCCATGACACTAAAAACGTTATAATTCGGGGTGGTTATTTAACCCACTAAACGAATTCTCCTAAAGTCGAGATCAAGCTAAATCGATTTCTAGTACCAGAAAACGGTAGGTTAACGACTTTCATCAAAATTCTTAGAGACGTTTTCAAAATAAAATGTACATACATACATACATACATACATACAAGAATTGCTGCTTTAAGGTGGACGTCAAGTAATTTTGCTTCCTATACTTCCAATGGAAAAACTTCTGTACACATTTTCTTCACAATTAATGCGCTTCCTAGGATGAAAATTTGACATCCATTAAAATAGCTTCATTTCATAACTTAGAATACTTAATATTTTCTAAACCATAACCGTAATTATGCAATCCAACATTTATTTGTCCACTGACGTCATCAAAGTACAGGTCGCGCCATCTTTTTTCTGGTTTCAACACCACCAAAGGAAACGTTATTGTTTTTTAATATAATTATGCGTATGTTTCAGAAAATGTTAAGTATTCCAAGTTATAGTATGAAGTTATTTTAGCCGCCCCGGTGGCGCAGTGGTCTAAGGCGCTGCCCTCTGATCATTCGTCCGTAAGGGGTCCGGGTTCGAATTCCGGTCAGGCATGGATGTTGTGTTTGTCTTACGGCACTGGCTCTCTCCCTTCCCTGGAACCAGTGACCCTAAATTAGGGACGGGCGACTGCTTATAGCCCATTGAGTTGCTCACGGTGGTCGTTAAACCTCCAATCAAAAAAAAAAAAAAAAAAAAAAAAAAGAAGTTATTTTAATCGATGCTCAAATTTCCATCCTTGGGAACACACTAATTGTGAAGGAAATGTGTATAAAAGGTTTTCCATTGGAAATATAGGAAGCAAAATTACTTGACGTCCACCTTAATAGTGTGGGATAAGGGCGATGGAACTTATCCCGATCGTATGTCCTGACCTTTGACTCCATTTGTCCCATTTTCAATAGGGTTCCTCTCCAGGTGGTCCCCTACCACATACTAAAATTTCATCGAAATCGATCCATTTTTACGCACGTTATGACGCATAAGTACAATGGAATGCATCCCGCTCCTATGTCCTGACCTTTGACTTCACTTCACCCATTTTCAACAGGGTTTGTCCCCAGGTGGTCCCCTACCACATACTAAAATTTCATTGAAATCGAACCATATTTACGCAAGTTATGACGCATAAGAACATATGAATGGATCCCGCTCTTATGTTGTGACCTTTGACCCCACTTCACCCATTTTTCAATAGGGTTCTTCCCCAGGTGGTCCCCTACCAAATACTAAAATTTCATCGAAATCGAACCATTTTTACGTGAGTTATCGTGCCGACAGACGAACGGACGGACGGAAAAAGCTGGAGCATACACGCTTCTTCAACCTACGGTTGGAAAGCGTAAAAAATGGCAATTGTAAATTAATGGAGACGTGAAGCTGCGCTGAAGACCGAAACAAAGTAAGCGACCATGAGATTATGAGCTACTCTTACAAAACTTTCAAGAACTTATTGCCCACAGAGAAGAATTTACTAATAATTGAAAATTGGCAGATTGTTTGAAAAAAGTTATGTGTAATCTATAATGTCTTGAATGTTTTTAAGTTCTTTACGTTCGTGCGTTGAAATGATATTAAATGCTTAACGCAACATTTATATGACCACTAACGGTCTCGGGGATCAATAAAACAAGAAAGGCAATAAATGGAACTTACAACTTGTTTTATTGGCTTCCTGGTTGTCAAACGACAACTCGGTCATAGACACAATTCTTCTTCTTTGAACAATAAAATAGCTTCGTTGACTTATTCATATCACTGTCGAAAAAACAACTTATTCGGTGTGTAATTCTTCAAAATACAATCGGTAAATCATCGTACCATCTCCATACACACTCTTTGCTGTCGACGTGGCTTTCATTTATTTACCTTGGACTCTCTGTCAGTTATTGCCAAAAAGTATAAGGAAATTCGGGGAGTAACTTGCCGTTCAGAAGACAAATGCAACGGAGGAGTAATATAAATTACGTAGGAACTGAACCTCCAAAAGGAAGGTTAACTTAGAGATATATGCCACAACTAATTTTCATGTGCGAACAGAACTTTTTCTCTATTTCAGTATTTAACAGTAGTTTTTACCTCTTTTTCGAATCTGGTTTGCAAAACTTTGTAAACGACAAAGACTGCAGTTAGTTTCCAAAACTTTCAGTCGGGTAAAGATTTTACAAACTTTTATTCCTGGAACTTAAACTACGCCTTTGATTTTCCCATTAACCGCATTATTTTTGGCAACCGCGATTATTTTACCTAAATTAAAATTTCTTCGTACTAAAATTTTGAGCTTTTTTTTTTTCGACTTGTTTGTATGGAGGCATTACCACCTAGTGATGCAAAGTAGAAAAATAAAGGAAAGGTGTAAAAAAAAAGAACGAACCTTGCTAGCTTTAGATTTCTACAGAAATATCAGTTTGCGATTCTACAGAGAGCTTTGTTTCTCCTGGGATCTATAGAAACAGCTCTGAGCTTATTACATTGTATTACTTTCCGGCAATAATCTCTGCTTCAACAAATTATCTAACAACAATACTATCCTAAAATCAGAATTAATGATACAAGTTTTGGTACCATGATTTCATTTTTGGTTCTTTTTTAAAAAAAGGGCATGGCATCGTTTTTTTCTGTCCCATTGTAGGAACAATATCTCGCATGTGTATGTGTAAGTCGGATGCGAAAAAAGTCCATTTACATTGCATAGTGTTAATGTGAGGGTGATGAGTCATGCGCATTCAAATTTCTGTGGTCTCTTTTCCCACTAGATGGCATTCAGGTTTTTTGACACAAAATTTACCAGTTAAGTAGTTTAAATTTTGATTTCCTGTTCTACGACACATAAGCTTCTACGACTCAGATTAAAAGAATTATTTTAGCACTGGCTAGTTCAACCCAAGATCACCTATAACGAAGTAAATTTCTCCGTCATTTTTATCCGCGCCAGGATTCGAACCCGGGTCCACTCATTCCGGAACAAGTTGCTCTACCAATTGAGCTACGCGGACATTTTATTCTGAAAGCTATGTGCCTTTATGTCGTGTGCGTCCTTCTGGCAGGTACGTCACATCTCCTGGTACGTTACATCATCTCCCCCTTATTCCTTTTTTTTTTTTCGAAGTGCAGGAGAAGGGATTCTCTTATTTTTCCTACCTCGCTGTGTGGAAATAACATCACACCATTGCGAGATTTTGAACGGTCGGGTCATCCGGATAGTTCGGGCGCCATTATAACGAAGTAAATTTCTCCGTCATTTTTATCCGCGCCAGGATTCGAACCCGGGTCCACTCATTCCGGAACAAGTTGCTCTACCAATTGAGCTACGCGGACATTTTATTCTGAAAGCTATGTGCCTTTATGTCGTGTGCGTCCTTCTGGCAGGTACGTCACATCTCCTGGTACGTTACACAACCCTTTTCACGTGTTCTAATTTTCCTGTGTAATGATTTTTCACTAGAGGCGAAGGAATATACAGGGTGTTTATAAATGATAAGAACACTTTCAGTAATTTATTGCACAAAGCCTAGGACATATATCATTGCCATATACGAGCACATACCATATGAAAGAGATAATGTCCAAATTCTTTTTACAACAAATCACTTCACAACGATTCAATATGGAAACCACGTGTGACATGGCAAATGTCCACACGGTAATCGAACTCTTGTCATACCCTCTCCAGCATATCGTGTGTGACCGTGGTGGTAGCTTCTTCAGTTCTCTGTTTTAGTTCCTGGACGTCACGTTGTAAAGGTGGTACATAAACAAGATTCTTTGTGTTGCTCCACAAGAAGAAAACACACGCAGTAAAGTCCGGTGATCTCGGCGGCCATTTCAAGAAACGTTCGTCCCTTTCTCCAGCACGTCCAATCCAGCGCTTGTGTAGCCCGGTGTTAAGGTAGGCCCGAATATCATTATGGATGGGAGAAGGGGCCCTTTCGTGCTGGTAAATAAAGTAATTACTATATTCTTGAACTTTATGTCATTGCTGCAGCATATCGAGGTAGGAATATTCAGCTAAAGTGCCCTCTGCATAGAAGAAAGGTCTGTACAGTTTTCGGCGTGACAAGGCGCAGAAAACATTAACCTTTGCCGAATCACGCCTATGTTCAATTATCTTTGCATGTTTCTGGATGCCCCAGATTCGACAATTGTGTCGGTTGACCTTCCCATTGGTGCGGAATATGGTCTCATCGCTAAACATTACGCAATTAAAGAAGTTGTCGTGGTCTTCTTTCAGTCCTTGCAGTTCACAACAAAATTGGAAATGCTTCTCTTTATCGGCTCCCTTTAACATATGCTCCAACTGAAATTTATACGGCTTCATTGAAAGATTTTTTACGAAGAACCTTCCATACTGTCGTGGCTGGCATTTGCAGCTCACGTGATGCACGCCGCACTGGTTTATTGAGGCTCCTTGTGTGAATGTCTCTCTCATACGTTCCACATTATCAACAGTAACACTGGGCCTGCCACTGCTCTTTCTCGAACACACGCAACCCGTGTTTACAAATAGCTGATGCCACTTGAAAATAACCTTCCTGGTTCGTGTCTCTTCGCCGTATGCACTTCAAAATTTCCTTTGAACGTCTGTTGCACACTTGTTCTTAAACAGTAGCACACAAAATGCCTTCCCGGGATTAGAAGTCGCCATCGTTCAACAGGGCTATGCGTGTGGTAGGGGTACGACAGGTAACGCCAACTGGCGGTGAATGACAGAAATACACGCCTCGGTAGTAACAATGGAGGAACTTTCTCTTTCACGTGGTTTGGATATGTAAATGGTATCTCTCTTACTCCATGTGTAATAAATTATTGAAAGTTCCCACCATTTATAAACACCCTGTATATCTATCGGTCACTATATTTTTGCGTTTCTAAAAGTAATAATTTTAAAATTATATTTTAATTCAATTGCTCTACCATGGCAAAGGTTTTTCAAGCGTTTTCAGGTTTTACTAACGCGAAATTGTGCCACTAGGTGGTGATAAAAACAATTTCTCATAGAACCTTACTGATCACAGAGATTGACATGGGGAAAATGCCTTGAAATTGTCGTGGTTGGTTTGGGAGTCTCAACCTGATTCTAAGGTGGTCTAAGCGCTAGTTTCTGACCATTCTTCCGAGATGGTCCGGATTCGAATCCCGGTGAGGCATGGATGTTGTGTTTGTCTTTAGGCCCTGGCTCCCTCCTTTCCCTGGAACCAGTGGCCCTAAATTAGGAACGGGTCACTGCTTATAGCCCATTGAGTTGCTCACGGCGGCCGTTAAACTCCCAATCAAAGACACACACACACACACACACACACACACACACATGTAACGTGCCTGCACCGCAGGACGCACATGAGATAAAAGCAGGTATCAGCGAGAGCATACATCCGCGTAGCTCAGTTAGGAGAGCGACGTATTCCGGAGTGTGGGGGGACCCGGATTTGATGCCGGCGTGGACAAAAAATGACGAAGAAATTTACTTCGTTATACATGTGAGAATTACATATCATCCAATGTGTCCATGATTTCAAGTTGGTAAGCGGAGAGTCCGGTGTGTGTGTGTGTGTGTGTGTGTGTGTGTGTGTGTGTGTGTGTGTGTGTGTGTGTGTGTGTGTGTGTGTGTGTGTGTGTGTGTGTTTGTGTGTGTACAACTGGATACTACAGAGCCATTAAGAGAATAACTCAAGATATTGATAATTTACAATTGAGTGGACCACAGGAGAATAAACAGATAAAACGTTACGTGAAGGTGTTGGGAAGAGTTACGTAAAGGAAGAAAACTATCATGATGACATTGGTACTGAAATATGAGACGACTCGCTGAAGGAAACCACAAACCAAGACTGCATTACTATGGAGGAACTGGAGGACAGTCTGATACCTTTAAAAAAAAGGAAGTCTCCAGCGGAAGATGGTATTGTAATTCCGAAGTTTATAAGTATAGCTTAAGGAACTTTTAAAAAAGATTTGATTGATTCTTAAATAGAGTTTGAACTAACAGCAGAATGCCCAAATAATGGAAAACAAGAAACATTATAAATATTCGTAAAACATATAATGCAAAAGAGTGTAACAATCCTAGAAGCGCCACTTTGATCAATGCTGCTTACAAAAATATTTGAATATCTTAAAAAATTGAAATGCTCCTTTTGCCGAAGGAATCATTGGCGAACCACAACATGGCTTTAGAAATGGCAGATCATGTACTGATCCTCCTTTTACCATTAAACAACTTATAGAAAAATGAAATGAGTTTAATCTATCCAAGTACACTGCTCAAAAACATTTAGAGGATATTTCGATGTCAGCACGAAGTATCGGAAAAATTGATGAGTTGCACGTCTATAATGAGAGTCTATAACGAAGTGAATTTCTCCGTCATTTTTATCCGCGCCAGGATTCGAACCCGGGTCCACTCATTCCGGAATAAGTTGCTCTACAAATTGAGCTACGCGGACATTTTATTCTGATTCCTATCTGCTTTTATGTCGTGTGCGTCCTTCTGGCAGGTACGTCACGTCTCCTGGTACGTTACATCATCTCCCTCGTGTGCGTCCTTCTGGCAGGTACGTCACATCTCCTGGTACGTTACATCATCTCCCTCGTGTGCGTCCTTCTGGCAGGTACGTCACATCTCCTGGTACGTTACATCATCTACCCCTTATTTCTTTTATTTATTTATTTTTTTTTTTTTTTTGAAGTGCTGGAGAAGGGATTCTCTTATTTTTCCTATCTCGCGGTGTGGAAATAACATCACACCATTGCGAGATTTTGAACGGTCGGGTCATCCGGATAGTTCGGGCGCCATTATAACGAAGTGAATTTCTCCGTCATTTTTATCCGCGCCAGGATTCGAACCCGGGTCCACTCATTCCGGAATAAGTTGCTCTACCAATTGAGCTACGCGGACGTTTTATTCTGATTCCTATCTGCCTTTATGTCGTGTGCGTCCTTCTGGCAGGTACGTCATATCTCCTGGTACGTTACAAGTCAACCTCTGGGCAATACTCATCAACAAGAAGGGATCAGAACGTGCAAATAAGCAGCACTGATGCACTCACGGAAGTAAAAAGCAAATCGGTTATAAGCATCGCGCTCGCTGAGTCGTTCTCATTCAGTAGGAAGTTGCAACTACAGGTGTGTTTCAGCTGAACGATGTCTCATAAACGCGATTTATCAGAATTGACAGCTTCGAGTGCAATCGGAAGACTGGAAGTTAAACAGACACATGAGATAGTGGCATAAACGGTTGGGATATCTTAAAGCCTCACCAGCAGACTGCGTGCGGTAGTGTTTCTAGGAGGATGGAATAATACGAAGAAGGCCAGGGCAGTGACGGGCAACATCGACAACAGCACCAAAAGACCAGTATGAGTCTACTGGCTCGTAGGAACCGCCGACGAAATGCAACTGAACTGCAACTCCTGTTTATTGCGGCCCCACAGGATGAAACGAATCCATACAGCCATAACCAATTGGTTCCACCAATGAGAACTGTAATCCCGCCGACCGAAAATGTGCTTGTCTTTTTATGCACATCATCAGAGAGTCTGCACAAAATAGGTTGAAGACTATCGTGATCGTGACCTTGAACAGTGGAGCTCCGTTTTTATCACGGATGAAACGTTGGTCATCCTGCAGTCCCGATAATCGTCACGTCCTTCTCTGGCGTCATTGAGAAATACGGAATGATCTAGTCTTCCTGTAGAACAGAGATGCCTTCGGTGGTGGTGGAATCTTCGTGTGGGCGGACATCACCTTCGGTGGTCGAACAGATTTTTACGTCTTCCGAATGGACCCCTGACGTCAATCAGATATCAATAAGAGACCCTGCGACCTGTAGCCGTGCTCTGCACCACAGCAGTTGGAAATGCGTTCTTCTTAGTGGATGATAACGCACTTCTGCATCAAGCCCAGCTAGTGGAAAATATGGTTCAGAAAAAAGCATCGAGCATATGTACTAGCCTCTAGCCTTGGCGCTCAGGACGTTAAGCACGCGTAGTACCTCTGGGAAGACGTGTTTCCCTTCACATAACGCTTCAGAGGCTGGAGCATGCCATCAACAAGGAGTGGCGTAAACTCGCCCAAAAACTGCTGCATGAGCTCATCTTTTTTATGCCTTACAAATGTGCCAGTGTTTTAGAGGTCGCTGTTAACCGTACACCCTACTAACGGTCAGCACATACACTGCTTTCATCCATTTGTTCGTCACTACCACCCGTTATTTGTTGCTTAAATTGTTTGTGTGCTGTCTGTTTTGTCACGTTTCATGCTTCAACTGTCTCACATTCATGTTTTTGATACCAATTCGTCATGTGTCTGCCTATGTACGGTGGCTACTGCAATATCTCCTGATTTTTTTACCATTGCACATGGCCTTTGCCGCCTGGTGGCCTAGTGGTCTAAGGCGTTGGTGTCTGATCAGTCATCTGAGCTGATCATGGGTGGTTTGTTTGTCTGATGACTCTGCTCCTTATGTTCTTCTAAGCCACAGGGGGAGCTACTTACATTATTTCAGTTAAATCATGTCAAGAAAATGCTATCAGAAAGTAGATAACATCTTTGGCAAGCTAATAATCAGATACAGAAGTGAAACATGCCCTGGGGTGAGAGACTGGGATGAGAGAGACAAAAAGAGCGTAGCAGCTGTAGATATGTGGACATCAAAATTACTTGCATGTTATAACAGACTTAAGAAAAGGAACAGCAAAGACCTCCATAGAATGCTGGGAGTCAGAAGAGTTATGGAAAATATATCCTACTAAAATAACAGATGGGAAGAGCACATGGAGACGATGAACATCGACAGATGGTCAAAGTTTTCGCCTCCAGACTATAAAAATCGAGAGGAAGTCTAGGACGACGTTGACGAGAAGACTTCATAATGTTTTAGGTTTTTGTGTTTTTCATACTGTTTGTCATAACCCAGTCGCTTTAACATTAGTGCTTAAACAAATAAAACATACAAATTTTGAAGGTGACAATCCGTTTTTTGGTGTAAATATGACAAGGATGGTAAGTCAGATAATCCGAAAACTTGAATATTTCGTTGTCCTTGAGCGGTTTTCAAGTTTTCGGATATTATCTGACTTGCCATCCTTGTCATATTTACACCAAAAAACGGATTGTCATCTTCAAATTTTGTATTGTATGGTGTAATCCCTTATTCCATTCATGAAATAAAACATAGCCAAAGTTCGTTTGATTGAAACCAACTTACGTAACAATACAATTTGCCTTTATTTCCTTACCGTTAGTCAAAGTACAACTTCACGATAACAACAAAACAACATACAACTGCACTTATTCTTTGTATAAATAATCTTTGACTGTCGTAATATCAAAATAACATGCGATTCTATTTCAAGTTGATTTCTTTTCACTGGGCATGGCGTTTTATTTACCTCTGATTCATTGTCAGCCGTTGCCAAAAAGTAAGGAAATTTGAAGGAATCGACGTGCCGCTCAGAAAGAAGTAAAATGGAGAAGTAATATAATTTACATAAGAACAGAAACTCAAAAAGGAAGGCAAATTTAGATACATAAGTCACACTTTTATAGAGTTACTCAGAGTTCAAATAAATCTGACTAGAGCAAACTGATACCGAAGTAGCGACTTACAATCTTGGTTCTCGTTGTACGCTTTTTTATTCCATCAGCAAGATATGAAGTACGATGGATGGCGTTTAAACAAAAAATTAGTTGTAGAAAAAAACAGCTAACCTGAACACTCTTAACATAGGCTACTCAAAACATTACTTGAAAATAGAAGCTTGAATTCGATGACGAATCATTCGAGATCCTTCTCACTGCAGCATAGGTCGTATATGTACTCATTTTTCTAACCTGACTGACTGCCAGTGACAACCTAAAGAAACATAGTCTTAGATGTTCCGACGTCACATTTAAATCAGAAGTATAATGAGAGATAACCAAAAATATGCATAAGACACAGTAAACAACGAAAAGTTAGATAGGTAATACAGCTGCCTCGGTGGCTACGTAATAAGTTCAAGATTTGTCAGGGTTCGAATCTCGGGTGAGGCATGTACAGTGAGCTTGTCTTAGGACACTGGCTCTCTCCCCTCCCTAGGACCAGTATCCCTAAATTAGGGGCATGTGACTGTTTATAGCCCTTAGAGTTTCTCACTTGTCGTTAAACCCTGATGGGAAAAAAAGAAACACACAGAACATGTGTAACGTATACTCTCGATTCACTTTCCTTTTGATTTCACTATCTCTGGTTATTTTATTTTACTCTGTAAATTATCTTCTTACTGAACGAGATGTTATTTCTCCCGCTGAATGAGATCTGGCAATGAGTGTAAGTCATGACGTGGTGGTAGCCAGTATAAATAGGCGCGTTCAGCGATACCTATGGAGAGCGTTTGTTGTTGTACGGAGAGAGCGTTTGTTATTGTACGAGGAGAGCGTTTGTTGTTGTACGGAGAGAGCGTTTGTTGTTGTACGAGGAGAGCGTTTGTTGTTGTACGGAGAGAGCGTTTGTTGTGGTATAGGGAGAGCGTTTGTTTATGTGGAGAGCTGTTGTTTATGAGTATAGAGCTTCGTTCATGTGCAAGGAGCTACGTGTTATTTGAGTAGCTGTGTGTGTGATGATACCAGTAGAAGTTCATAATAAAAGGTTTTACGTAAGTACGTCTTTCTCAGTTCATAGTACTGTCAGACCTCTGTCTGGCTGTTAGGTTTATTTCATTTAGTGTTATTAGTAACAACCAGCATAAGACTTTATTCATCTTAATTACTACTACAACATCACTACCAGTTATAAGTTTGTTCATTACTATTGCTACACTACTAGCAGGAGACTTTATTCATGATCTTAATTAACTAGTAACAACAACCATTTGAATTCACTATTAGAAGCTTAGTACAAGCATTGAATTCATTATAATATTAGTGAAAGCTATATTCACTACGGTTAGCTTGGTAGCAAAAGCCTTATTCATTATAATTGGCGCCAGAACTTTTCTCGAACACGAGGTCTTGACAATTATTACCCATGTCTTCACTACCTGAGACAACTTCAATATTTCACCCTAAGACAAGTTTCGGTGGTGATGGGATTAATCTCGACCATCTGCAAGAAGCCTGTGGGGCTCACTATGTTATGAATGATCTACATGTACCCAGGCGTTCTTCACCATTTCGTAATGCACCAGCTTCCTATTACTCTGAGTCGCGGGTCGTACCTGAGGGAGTTCAATCCTCTCAGCGAAGCAGAATGCTTGCCCATTTCGTGCCGCATGCAGGAACAATTAATTTCAATGGTTTGGAGGGATCTTTAAAATTCCTCGAAGATTTGGAAGATCATTTTGATCTCTACAATATTCCTGAAGACTGCAAAGTACAAATCGCAGGCACTTGCTTGAAGGTTACCGCTAAGACCTGGTATCGGCAGTGGAGAGTGTCGAACCCGGATTCTCATTATGAGAATTTCCGAGCAGAATTTTTGGAGGTCTTTCCTTTCGGCCTCAGTCGAGCTAGCCTTGCACAACAACTTTTTCTCGTCAGCAAGGACCCAACGATAGCCCTGTTGCATTTGCGTTGGAAACAACACGCTTATATAACTTATGGGATCCACATGCCAGTCATGTTGACATGTTGGATACCCTATTGCAGCAGCTCGACCCATTTTTACAAGATTTTCTTGAGGTTCGACACCCTGCCACAATTCATGAATGTCTTCGCCTCATACGAACGTATGAAGAGCGACACGGAAAACATGGCTCAACTCACCATGCTCGGGCACCCCGCAAGACTTATTGTGAAAACCCTCAGCGGCATAGTAGGCATAATAACTTTCAACGCGAGCATACACAAGTGCACACCCAAGCTTCATACGTTCCACCACACAGAAGAGTGGCAAACCAACAGCGAGTTTCTGAACAATCTTCGGGATATCGTACAAATGCACAGTATGCTCGACCCCGTTCCAATCCACAGCATTCGGAACGTTTTCATGCTCAGGACAATGATGATTTTTCTGCCCGTGCTGAGGGAAGAAGTAACAGATATGACAATGTCAACAGACACGCGGAGTTCCCGACGCAGGTTTCACGCAGTTTTCCTCATCGTGAAAATTTTCCCGATACCCGGCAGGGTCGAGGTTTCAGACCGCATGATAATCCAACCAGGAATCCTTTAAACTTCCAAAGGAAGTAGACCAAGGGTCGGTCCTGCTTCCTGATACCAAGCATTCTGACCCTAAAACAGTATTAGTGACTGTCCAAACTCCTCAGTTGCCTGATGTATTCTTGACAATTGAAGATATTATTGTCGAGACAAAGTTCGACACTGGTTCTGAAATATCAGCCCTAAATACGAAGTTTTGCACTGACAATTTTTCTGCAATACTCGTTCAGCCTGCGACGCAGTATTTGCGAGGTGCAAATAACGAAATCTTCAGTATCACAGGAACTGTCACATTATCTCTAGGGCTGGGAAAGGCTCATTTTACGCATTCTTTCCTGCTTATAGACGAACTACCTGTGAAATGTCTAATGGGAATGGACTTTATTCATACGTTTCAAATAACTTTGAATTTCGTACAACATGTGATTTCCTTTCCGGAACCTGTCGAAATGCTTCCTACGGTTCCTATGGATATAACGAGTTTGTTATTGAGTAACCAATTGAATGAGTGGCAACGAAACCAGCTTTCTCTACTTTTACAGGAAAGCCCTGGTTTATTTTCTGATCAACCTGGTTTCACACAGGTGGTTTATCATGTCATTGACACTGATGGTTCGAAACCGATAGCGACGAAACCTTACCCTTGTGCTCCACATAAGAAACAGGAAATGCAACGTCAAATTTCTGAAATGATTAAACAGGGCATAATAAGGGAATCAACAACCGCCTGGGCTGCTCCTGCCTTTTTGGTTCCAAAGAAACAACCCAATGAATTTCGTTTTGTGACAGATTTTCGCAAGCTCAACCAAGTCACAAAAACGATCAATTATCCACTACCTGTCATGTCACATATTTTGCATGACCTGTCGTCAACCAAATGGATGTCAACTTTGGATTTGGCGAGTGGATATTGGCAGGTGGCGGTACATCCGGACTCTGTCGATAAAACAGGCTTTGTGACTCCTTTTGGGGCTTATGAATACCTGCGTATGCCCTTTGGACTAGCTTCTGCACCTGCTACTTTCCAAAAGCTTATGGATACGGTTCTCAGACCTGTTCTGGGTCCTCATGTGCATGTATATTTGGATGACATTATTATTACATCCGAGACTTTTGACGAGAACCTTTCCCTGCTCAAACAGGTGTTCCAACTCATATACAATGCTGGCTTGACGTTAAAACCTAGTAAATGCCAGATAGCGAGAGACGAGATTGTATATCTGGGGTTGAAAATCACTCCCCACGGCTTATTTACGGATAATGAAAAAATTAGGCCTATTGTTGACTTTCCTCGGCCTAAAACAGCAAAAGAACTGTCACGCTTTCTGGGAATGACCGGATGGTATCAGCAGTTCGTCCCCGCTTATGCTACAATCTGTGAGCCATTGTATGCTTTGAAACGTAAATACAAGAAGTTTGTTTGGACACCTGAGGCTAACGCTGCTTTTGAAACATTGAAGTCTGCGTTGACTCAGCCTCCTGTGTTGGCTTTCCCGGATCATACTAAGGAATTTGATATTTATACTGACGCATCCGGAGTTGGTTTTGTTTGCTTTTTGTCACAAGCTGGGCATCCAATAGCTTTTGCGTCTCGTACTTTAGCCAAAGCTGAACGCAATTATTCAGCTACGGAACGTGAATGTCTTGCTGTTGTGTATGCTCTTGATAAATTTCAATGTTATCTTAACGAATTGACAGTTAGCATAATTACGGATCATTCTGCCCTTCAGTATTTGAATTCTGCTAAGCACCTATCTCAAAGACTTATGAAGTGGGCTCTGAAGTTACAAGAGAGCAATATCAAAATTTCGTATCAGCCAGGTCATAAGAATCAATTACCGGACGCATTGTCTCACGTTCCGATTAGTGGGGTCCCCACAGAAACTACTCCTGTATGTCAGCCTTTACTTCTAATAGCTGATATAACATCCAGAGAGCAGATAATGGCAGAATTAATAAATGATCCAGATTTTGGGGAGATCTATAATTTTTTGCTTGCGGGTTCGCCCCTACAAAGTGATCCTTCTCTGGCTGGAAGGTCACAACATTTTGAAGTCATAGAGGGTCTTCTTTACTATACGAAATCTAGGACTACTAGGGCAGAGTTTCGCCCATGTATTCCGCGAACCCTTAGAATGGCCCTTTTAAACGAATTTCATGACAAACCTCTTGCAGGCCATTTAGGTATTCGCAAGACCCGTTGTAAATTGCGGGATGTTGCCTATTGGCCTGGCATGTACCAAAGTGTACTCGCATACGTTCAATCATGTCACTTGTGTCAGATTAATAATTACCGTAATGTAAGACTGGCCGGTCACTTGAAATCTAGTTAAAGTTCTCATGTTTTTGATATTATTTCCATAGATTTATTGGGACCTTATCCTTTATCTGTTAAAAACAAAGCTCGTTACGTTTTAGTATTAACTGATAGTTTTTCTAAATGGGTTGAAGTTTTTCCCATTAAAGCCGCTACGGCAGAAGTTATTTATAATGTATTAGTTAATGAAGTATTCTCTAGATATGGTGCACCTAATAAAGTAGTTTCGGATAATGGTCCTCAATTTATTTCTGACATTTTTGAAAGAATGTCTGCGAGACTACACATTAAGCATAAATTCATTTCCCCATGTCATCCCCAGAGTAATCCTGCGGAACGCGTAAACCGCACGCTAGTGAAAATGATTGCTACTTTTGTCATGGATCATCATGAACGATGGGATGACCATCTTGAGCTTTTTTCGTTCGCCCTCCGCTCGTCTGTTCACGAATCTACTAAAATTACTCCTACAGAACTTTTTCTGGGTCGCAAAATCAAAACCCCTTTTGAAAATTTAACGGGGATTATCGACGAACTAAACCAGCGACCAACTCCGCAATCAGCACGAATCATGGCAGAAAAAGCTCGTGTTGTAATGCTAGGAGCACAAGCGGCTCAAGCAAGATATTATAATACTAGGCGTAGGGAACCAGATCTTGTCGTTGGAGATCTCACTCTCGTGGAAACGCACTTCCAGTCTTCTGTTTCTCATACTTTAGTGAAGAAATTTGCACCCAGCTACGAAGGTCCATATCGGGTGGCAAATGTGTTTGAAAATAACATTGTTCTTGAAAAACCTGACAATCAATTTCAATACGTACACGTTGCTAAGTGTCGCAAGTATCATGAACGAAATATCGATTTTATAATCAACCCTACTCAACCTTCTGTTCCACAGACTCAACAGTCTATATCTCACGATCACCTTCCAGAAATTTTGAACGAACCAACAAACATTTTTGAAGAATCTCCAGTGATTTTTTCTTCACCCTCCCCTCCTCAAGACGGGTTTCCAAACACGCAACCTGATTCTCCTAGGAGACTAAGGCTCGAATCAAGTTCTTCAAATACTAGTATCGTTCCTTTCCCTCCAACCATTGCCAAGACTATTGCTGCACCATTTCCTGATAACTCTGCAACACCACAAGCTCCTACTTCCTTGAATACCTAATCAGAGAGTATTCCTATAGGCAGGAATAAACATCGCCCTGCACGACCACTAAATTACAGCAGCGACTCAGAGGGTTCGGATATTTCTGATTTATCAGTTATGAACAATAATTTGACTATTCCTAAACGTCAAACACCTATTAGAAACCGTCCAGTACCACCAAAAGCTGGGCGAAAACGTAACTTGTCTCCCTAATCTGCTTCGCCGCAACAGCGACGAAGGCAGAGATCCTTGCATCCGCCCGGGTTTCGCCCCTGGAACCTACGCTCAGGGCAAACAGGGCCGATGCCTGCTGCTACTCTCATGCCACGAGGGCGAAAACGAAAACAAACGATGTGGCCGGAGCCACGTCCGTCCAAAAGAATGTTGGAAGGACACCACGGGCCCCAGCACAAAGGGACTACATATCAAAAGCCTGGGGGAGCCCGTTCCTATCAGCCGCAGTGATTTCCGGACCGCCAGACTTCGGCCGTTCCTGATCGCCGGACTTCAGCCGTTCCTGACCGTTCCTATCAGCCGCAGGGATTTCCGGACCGCCAGACTTCAGCCGTTCCTGACTGACGGATTTCAGCCGTTCCTGACCGTTCCTATCAGCCGCAGGGATTTCTGGACCGCCAGACTTCAGCCGTTCCTGACCGACGGATTTCAGCCGTTCCTGTCAGCCGCCGGGATTTCTCGACCGACAGAATACAGATGTTCCAGATCCATTCAAATCCTTGAAACGCGCTAAGCCACCTGAATTTACCAGTCCGATTAGGCCTGGAAAACGTTATCGTACTAGAGTTTTTTATGCGTCCTCGAGATAAGTAAGTTCTCGTGGACAGGTTCTTTTCTCCGTTTGTTTTTCCTGCACGACCAGTTGGCGTGTCAGAATTTCTTTTTTTCGTGTGGGCCTATGCATTCTTTTTTGTGTATATATGTGTTTTTTTTTATATTTCTTCTATGTCCATCTACTAATCCAAATTTTTTAGATACATGTACTTGTAGTGCCACTTTTTCAAAATCGAAAATAAATACTGCCAAAGTTTTGTACTAGTTTTGTACAGTTTTGTACACCCAAAAGAAAATTTTGTACACCACAGGAAGTAGTACTTTTCGGCTCTCTAAAAGTGGCACTCCAAGTACATGCTGAGTGCCACTTTCTCAAAATCGAAAATAACTACTGCCAAAGTTTTGTACTAGTTTTGTACAGTTTTGTACCCCCAAAAGAAAATTTTGTACACCACCGGAAGTAGTACTTTTCGGCTCTCTAAAAGTGGCACTCCAAGAACATGCTGAGTGCCACTTTCTCAAAATCAAAAATAACTACTGCCAAAGTTTTGTACTAGTTTTGTACAGTTTTGTACACCCAAAAGAAAATTTTGTACACCACCGGAAGTGGTATTTTTCGCCTCTTTCAAAGTGGCACTCCAAGTACATGCTGAGTGCCACTTTCTCAAAATCGAAAATAAGTACTGCCAAAGTTTCGTACTAGTTTTGTACAGTTTTGTACACCCAAAAGAACATTTTGTACACCACCGGAAGTGATGCTTTTTGGCTCTCCTTTGTGGCTCTCGACCATGTACTTGGAGTGCCACTTTTCCAAAATTGAAAAAAAAACCCTGCCATAATGTTGTCCTTGTTTTGTACAGTTTTGTACACCCAAAAGAACATTTTGTACACCACCGGAAGTGGTGCTTTTTGGCTCTCCTTTGTGGCTCTCAACCATGTACTTGTAGTGCCACTTTTCCAAAATTGAAAGAAAAACACTGCCAGAGTGTTGTCCTAGTTTTGTACACCGAAAAGAAAATGTTGTACACCACCGGAAGTGGTACTTTTTGACTCTCCTTTTGTGGCACTCGAGCAGGTACTTGAAGTGCCATATTTCTAAAATCGAAAATAAACACTGCCAGAATGGTGTACTAGTTTTGTACAGACAAAAGAGAGTTATGTACTCCTCCGGCGATGGTTCTCTTTGGTTGTCCAGCATGCTCTTAGAGTGTCATCTTTCGAAATCCAGAAGTTAACACTACTATCTCTTTCCAGTTTATTACATACTTTTACTCCTGTTAATTATACACAACCAGCTGTTTTTGTGTTCATTATACGGAACTTTTATTTGTTCAAGGTCGCAAATTTTCGTGCGGTTGTCTTGTATAAACTAAGACATTGTCGGAGCCTTCATTTTTATAGCAAAGGAAGAAAAGAAACAGTTTTTTGTTGCTTTGTTAAGCAATGCTTTCGGCAAAAGCATTTCGGAAATGCGAGGAAAAGGAATTCAAATCAGCGCATATCATCGCTTCCAGTCTAGCAACCATGCCGAGCAAGGTTGGGGGAGGGGTTAGTTGCAAAACACCTCGGCGCATTCGCAGTGGCGTAACTAGCACCACTTGTGCAACCCCGGAAAGTTCATTTCAGCACCCCTAAGCATAATAATTTTTCCAGAATTTCGGACACTAGGGAGGATGTGTTTTTCACGGTGTTTGTTTTGGGAAAATGGGGATGTCAGGAAGTTAGGGAGACTAATGTCTGGTAAAGTAAAGGAACTACCTATAGAGCCCTGTAGTTTTAACTTTTAAAATAAATTTTGGAACAGAAGTACATAATGCAAGGTTATCAATCAGCCAGTCAGATTTAACACGGTGAGCTGTCAGATGCATAATCATGAATATACGTTTTATCGCATTGAAACGAATTCGGTAAAATATAATTAAATGCTTAAGGTTAACAACTATGAGACTTTAGTGATCGTTATTGGATATGGTTGTATACAAACAGGGAATTCAGTATTCTACACTGCAAGAATGCAATATGGATTTCGTAGCTGCAGATATTAATTTGCATGTACAACAAACCTTCAATGCAGGCCAGGAAAAAAAGAGTGCGTGTGGAAATGCAATGTGCAGGTATGTGATGTTTACAAATATACGAGTACTGGATATATACCCAGTGTTCGAAATGGGCCGGTGTGGCATACCGGTAGTTAACAAAAATGGAAGTGAGCATACCGGCAGTTAAAAAAAACGTTATTTACCCTCCCGGTATGTAATAAATTATAAACCCTTCACAAACTACGTAAAGATATTAGGATGAAAGCACAAATTTTAACGCAAAAAACGGCAAATGGCATTTTTAACGGATAAAATTGATAATTAGCAACTGAGACTGAAAGAGACCGACCACAAACCCTTCAATGAAGTTTTTTTTAATTTTTACATTAATTTTATAAAATTATATACATTAATTTTTCAATACCAAAAAAAAAAAAAAAAAAGCAATTATACGGAATGGAATGTATTTCTTTCGAAACCTCTTATTTATACTATATGGATCTATGGTCTACACCATACCGGCAGTAGCTCTGTGCCACTTCGACCACTGAGTGTACCACATAACTACATAATATAGATATAATATAAATTATAATTATATGATTAAAATACAAGTGGAAAATTAATTATGCGATAAGTGGACATTTTCATGTTTTTAGGCCTGAGTCTTTCTTTCTAGCCTTCATTTTTTGGCGAATTATTAAGCGTTGAGGTCCATTCTTTTGGCAAACTGCCTTTCTATGCAGTGATAATTCCTGCAGCCTATCTTGTGACATGATGCTTCTCAAATAGTTTTTACAAATTTTAATTTGGGAAAACGATCTCTTTACAGATGCTACTGTGACGGGTAGCCGTGAGTGTTAAGAAAAACATCAAGGCAATAATTACATAGTTTAGTACAACCACCGACAATTGTAGGATCCACATCCTCCACGAGGAATCTCCATGCGGCCTCGCACTTTCCTTCAGCAGTGCACCAATAAGGCGATTGCAGAGCGATCATATTACAACCCGGAGCCAAAGGGTCGAATAGCTTCAATGTGTAGGACATCCAGCAACCGAAAAATTGTTATGCTGTGTGTTGATAAAACGTGGAAAGTGCGATGTATTTGTTTATTCAACTGACGCCACGTATTTGGGGGATTTTCACTTAGGGTATCAGTGCTTCCAAAGTGTACCATCCATTTTTTAGTGTTCACAAATTTGGTACACATGTAAACAATAATTACTTATTTTACACTTGCAGGTGTCACAGCTCATCGTGAATTCAAATAACGCAAACTTTCAATAATAACTTTTGGAATGTCGTAATAACTTTTGGAATGTCCTAATTCCATTGCATTTTATTTTCATTTATCATGGCCTTAATTGATTGAATTTACTTTTTGTTTCGAAATGCATCCACCCGTCTCCCAAATTTTAATTTTCACCTAAAGTCAATATTTACCTTAATTTTAACATTTGCTAAATTTAACTATTAATTACACACAAGAGCAAAACCTATGCATAACAGTTTGAAATGTGGTCAGGAAGGAAGAAACAAGATGATGGATGTGAAGACGAACTTTAGGCGTGCTCAAACACAGTGATCTGTTTCCTTCTGTTCGACAGGCTATTCTTATTGCTCAAACATTACCAGTAACAACCTGCCCAGTGGAGAGGTCCTTCAGCACTATGAGAACGGTTAAAAACCTGGTTAAGGTCAAAAATGGCAGATGGACGTTTATCTGGACTGTGCATGATGAGTATTCATCGAGAAAAGGTTTCTGAGAATAAACATGAACTCATTCAAAATGTAATTGATAGATTTGGACAAAACCCAAGACGTTTGCAGTTTTTATTTCATAGTATCTCTTCTAAAGTGCAAGAAACAGAAAATTGAAGGGGATATAAAAATTTACAGATAAATGTCTATAAAAAAAGGGGGTTTATACTCATACTCAATAAAGGACGATGGAGCAGTGCAATTGTTTTATGTAACCCCAAGTGAATGTTTCCATACAAAAAGACTTTATTAAGTTGATTATTAAATTTAGCAAGAAGCCTACAGTAGGGTTAAACTTTTGACTCAGATATGAGTAATCAGTGGCCAGTAATTGGTAAATGACATAATCATTATTATTGTCCGTTATTTCAATACTAAATATTGACTATAGAAAGAAAGATGTGTCCAAGTTCCCAAACTTTGGGGCGGGAGGGGGGCTAACAGTGCTCCGAACACACTCACTAGCTTTAGGGGCTCGATGCACTCGCCTGACCCAACCCCCACTATGCCATATAAAGACGCAGGGGTACTATAAATTTAAGCAATAATTATGATAGTGGGAGTATACCAGTTTGCCCCCTCCCCCGGAAAAGTTGCAGCGGACGCCCATGCTCATGGGGGATAACGCTGCGGGAAAAAAGTTTCCGGCCCTTTATATGATTTTTTTTATCACCAAAATGGCGGTTAAACAAGTTCCCAAAGTTTGGCCAAATATTTTAAAAACTACATGACAAAATGATTATGTACAATTTCGCATTTTCAATACATGAAAAAAAAATCTTTACTTTTTAAAAACTTTGTTGTAAATCCGAATGTTATTTTGTTTTATATTCATACCCCTATTACTCCTTCTTTATTAGCATCGCTCCTTTCAAAGCAAATTGTTTACAAGTTGATATCTCAATAGTATTTGAGTAAAATATTCTCTAATCTTTGCTTGTTTAAAATTTGTCAAAGTCAGAGAAAAAACATAACTATGAACGTTATTAAGTTTTGCACCATCTATTTCATGACTGAACTACAACAACAAAAAAACGTCCGCACCATGCCAAGAGTTGTAACTTGCCTAAGTGCACCTTTTATTCAGAGCAAAGATTGCGAAATAAATTTTTCATCCAAACCGAAACTAAACAACATATCCCTCTCTGATGAGATCAAGGTTCAACTTTGCACGAAGAAGGAACACAAGAACGCCAACCGAAAATAAACATCATACCCTTCTCTGATGGGATGAAGGTTCAACTTTGGCTGCACAAAGAACTCAGTAACGCTGTCTCGATTCTCTCAAACTTGTGATATACCGGTTACGTATACGTAAACGAATCAAAGAACTGTGAGTTTGTGATAATCAGAAATTACAAAATTTATGTACATCAAAAAAAGCGTATAAATGAATTAATTAGCTATTATCGAATTGGAAAAGCTTAGAAAATACAGTAAAATATCGGGACTAATACAGAATTACGTATAAATGTCAAAAAATATAACTGGAGTACGCATAGCCGAAGTTTCACTGAATATCTTTTTATTTCTACAAAGCAATGCTTAAATATAAACATTTTGTTTAAACTGAAAACCACTAGATTGAAAAAACATTGCTCAGAAATTCAAATTGCTTGAATTTCAGTCTGTGACTTATACCTGTAACTTAACCCTCCTTTCGAGTTGCTTCTAAACTAAACATTTTCCCACTGAAGAATCCGTTACTTCTCTAAACAGCTTGTACATTTTAGCGACACTGACAGTGAGTCACAGCAAAATTTATAGAGACAACCTTGATTGTAAATAATGGGGGGGGGGGGGGGGGGGTAGAGAGAGAAAGACTGCAAGTAATTGTGGGGAACTGATATAAAGAAAGAGATTTAAACGAATACGTATTGTTGCTATATGTTGATCTAAGAGCTATTTTGTGTCAAATGATGAATCACAATGTGACGATTTTTTATAAAGATGACCTTCGAACTTTCATTGAGTGGAAAATTAAGGGAAAGGAGATTTTAAACATAAATTCTTTTGGTGATTCTTCCAACTTGGCCGTTAGGCTTCTGGGTTATTACAAAAGTGTGTTTTATATGCAACAAACTAGGAATATTAATCAAATTAGTTAACCATTTAAGCTACTGCTTCGAAAATTAAGAGTAAAAAAGTACCACTTCCGGTGGTGTACAAAATCTTCTTTTGGGTGTACAAACTATGACATCACTCTGGCAGTGTTTTTTTTTAATTTTGGAAAAGTGGCACTCCAAGTTCATGCTCGAGGGCCAAAAAGGAGAGTCAAAAAGAACTATTTCCGGTGGTGTCCAAAATTTTCTTTTGGGTGTACAAAACTGTACAAAACTAAGACAGTGTATAATGAATATGCTTTCCTTCTCAATTATAATGAATATAATGCTTTCACTAATATTATAATGAATATCACGCTTCTTCTACTACTAATGGTTGTTGTGTTATTAATTATATCATGAATAAACTTTCCTGCTAGTAGTGTAGTAATAATAATGAACAAGCTTTTAACTGCTAGTAATGTTGTAGTAGTAATTAAGATGAATAAAGTCTTATGCTGGTTGTTAATAATAATCAACTAATGAAATAAACCTAACAGCCAGACAGAGATCTGACAAAACTATGAACTGAGAAAAACGTACTTACAACAAATTCTTTATTAGTGAAACTTCTGATATGATCCCACATACAACGAAGCTCTACTCACATAAACGAAGATCTCTTTACACATAAAAGCTCTCTCGCACATAAACAAACGCTCTCTCTATACAACAGCTCACTCTACGCACATCAACAAAAAGCTCTCCCTACGTATCGTTGAACGCGCCTATTTATACTGGCTACCACCACGTCATGACTTACACTCATTGCCAGATCTCATTCAGTGGGAGAAATAACATCTCGTTCAGTAAGAAGATAATTTACATAGTAAAATAAAATAACCAGAGATAGTAAAAATCAAAAGGAAAGTGAATCGAGAGTATACGTTACAAGTGCTTATTTTCGTTTTTGGAAAAGTGGCACTCCAAGTACATGCTCGAGGGCCACAAAAGGGAGTCAAAAAGTACCACTTCCTGTGGTGTACACAATTTTCTTTTGAGTGTACAAAACTGTACAAAACTAGGACAACACTCTCGCAGTGTTTATTTTCGTTTTTGGAAAAGTGGCACTCCAAGTACATGCTCGAATGTTACAAAGGAGAGTCAAAAAGTACCACTTCCGGTGGTGTACAAAATTTTGTTTTGGATGTACAAAACTGTACAAAACTAGAACAACACTCTGGCAGTAGTTATTTTTGATTTTGAGAAAGTGGCACTCAGCATGTACTTGGAGTGCCACTTTTAGAGAGCCGAAAAGTACTACTTCCGGTGGTGTACAAAATTTTCTTTTGGGTGTACAAAACTTTGGCAGTAGTTATTTTTGATTTTGAGAAAGTGGCACTCAGCATGTACTTGGAGTGCCACTTTTAGAGAGCCGAAAAGTACTACTTCCGGTGGTGTACAAAATTTTCTTTTGGGTGTACAAAACTGTACAAAACTAGTACAAAACTTTGGCAGTATTTATTTTCGATTTTGAAAAAGTGGCACTCCAGCATGTACTTGGAGTGCCACTTTTAAAAAGCCGAAAAATACCACTTCCGGTGGTGTACAAAATTTTCTTTTGGGTGTACAAAACTGTATAAAACTAGTACAAAACTTTGGCAGTAGTTATTTTCGATTTTGAGAAAGTGGCACTGAGCATGTACTTGGAGTGCCACTTTTAGAGAGCCGAAAAGTACTACTTCCGCTGGTGTACAAAATTTTCTTTTGGGTGTACAAAACTGTACAAAACTAGTACAAAACTTTGGCAGTATTTATTTTCGATTTTGAAAAAGTGGCACTCCAGCATGTACTTGGAGTGCCACTTTTAAAGAGCAGAAAAGTACCACTTCCGGTGGTGTACAAAATTTTCTTTTGGGTGTACAAAACTGTACAAAACTAGTACAAAACGTTGGCAGCGTTGATTTCTTATTTTGGAAAAGTGGCACTCCAAGTACATGTATCTTATATATATATCTATGTGCTTAGGGGTAAAATAATAAAATTGTTACTGTTAGGCAGCTCCAGGCAATCTTCGCTGCTGATACAGTTGGAGTGTATTCAACGAATAATGAGAACGTAATTTGAAATTAAAAAAGTGATTCCTGCTAGGCAGAATAAAAGGAAGGTATGCCGATGCAGGTTTGTTTTGTTCAAAAATACAAGTGTTTCACAGACGAATACAGATTTCTTGATTTTGTCATGCCAAGTTTGATATTGTAAATACTGCTGCCACCAAACAACAAAACAAAAAAGAGGTCGATAAACGTCAATCAACGAAGTGTAAGACTTACACTCCAAAATTGATAGGTTTTTCGAAAAAAAAAAAGAGAAAAAAACAAAAAAAAATTAAGGGGGAGATGATGTAACGTATACTCTCGATTCACTTTCCTTTTGATTTTACTATCTCTGGTTATTTTATTTTACTATGTAAATTATCTTCTTACTGAACGAGATGTTATTTCTCCCGCTGAATGAGATCTGGCAATGAGTGTAAGTCATGACGTGGTGGTAGCCAGTATAAATAGGCGCGTTCAGCGATACCTATGGAGAGCGTTTGTTGTTGTACGGAGAGAGCGTTTGTTGTTGTACGAGGAGAGCGTTTGTTGTTGTACGGAGAGAGCGTTTGTTGTTGTACGAGGAGAGCGTTTGTTGTTGTACGGAGAGAGCGTTTGTTGTTGTACGGAGAGAGCGTTTGTTGTGGTATAGGGAGAGCGTTTGTTTATGTGGAGAGCTGTTGTTTATGAGTATAGAGCTTCGTTCATGTGCAAGGAGCTACGTGTTATTTGAGTAGCTGTGTGTGTGATGATACCAGTAGAAGTTCATAATAAAAGGTTTTACGTAAGTACGTCTTTCTCAGTTCATAGTACTGTCAGACCTCTGTCTGGCTGTTAGGTTTATTTCATTTAGTGTTATTAGTAACAACCAGCATAAGACTTTATTCATCTTAATTACTACTACAACATCACTACCAGTTATAAGTTTGTTCATTACTATTACTACACTACTAGCAGGAGACTTTATTCATGATCTTAATTAACTAGTAACAACAACCATTTGAATTCACTATTAGAAGCTTAGTACAAGCATTGAATTCATTATAATATTAGTGAAAGCTATATTCACTACAATTAAAGTAGTAGTAGAAGCTTTATTCATTATACATGTACGAAACTCATGTGAAATCTTTTATTTATACAATTGTGCATTTAAACTCAGCGTTTTGAAATAAATTTTGTTTAATTTATAATGTATGTGTGTGTAAATATATGCGTGTCTCTGTAAGTCACAAAATGAATATCTTCGACCTTTCCGTCAGAATCCGAGATTGAATTCCGCGGACAGACAGATCGGCAGGCAGACAGACAGGCAAAATGACGAATGGACGGAAGGAGAGATTACTGAAATCTTGCGCTCACGTTTTCTCCTATCACGCAGAGAAAGGATTTTTTCAACCCTACGTTTTCGAAAGTGCAGTTCTTCGGACTGGCAGACAGACAAATAGGGGAATAGATGGATGGAAGGAGAGATTTCTGAAATCTAATGCACATGTTTTCTCCTTCAGGGCAGAGAAGAAATTTTTCTAATCTACAGTTCGAAGCGGAAGTATCGTTTCTGCAGACGAAAAGACAGGCGCAAGTGGAAGAACAAACATCGATAATCTTGCCTGTCTCTATCAATCAATCACAGAAAGAATTTCTTCAATCTGATCATGAGCCGGGCAGATATGGTTTCTGTGGACGGACTGATGGATGTAAGGATAGATAGACATCGATAAATCTTGTATGCATGACTGTGTCTATTAGTCACAAAACGAATTTCTTCACTGGCCATCAGAAATAGAAATATAATTTCAGCTGACGGAAAAACAGAGAAACTGATGAAGGAAAGGACGGAAGGAGTGATGTATTAAATCCTCTACAGTTCTTTCGGTTCATGAGAAAGAAAAATCAGCAAATTAACATTTTGAAGGTTAACTACCGTTCCTGCAGAAGAGAGAAACGGAAGGAAAGACAACCTACATACGCTTTCCTGCATGAGATTTGTACGCAACTAAGATTTGGTAGCGTGACGAATTGATGCAGGAAAATTTGTCGCGACACCCCAGAGACCCAGGTGTTTTCGCGCAAGCAGAGAAACAGACAGAGAAGAGGGAGAAACATAATACACACAGTCAGAGAGAAAATACAATCATCTTTAAAAAAAGAACGTTGAATGTGTAACAGAATGCTCTCATAAATCCATTTATAAAATAACAGATTAGGCTCATTCATCTTACGTACCAGAGGACAAAGCCAGTGAATAAACTTAAAATTATACTGAAAAGAAAATTTGGTAACATGAATTTACTATATGTATTATACAAGCGAAAAGGTTTCGGGGAGGGCCTAACCATCTGGGCCTCCCTCTTAAAATATGTAGCTGGCGTCCTCTTTTTGGTTAAGTCGATTTCAATTTCTCTGTGTACGCTCCTTCGTTGCACGAAAAACCATTTTTCCTGAAGAAGCTGTTCCATTTACACAGTAAGACTGCAGTAGACATGGAAATGAAAACATGATGCTTAAAACGTTTTCGTTTATTCTGACCTCGGCGTTGTGCTTCCTTTTTTGTTTTTTGTTTGTTTGTTTGTTTTGTTGTTGTCCAGTTTGCTCTTTTCGCGATAGCTAAAAGAGCATCTTCAAAATTTTAGTTCTGGACGAAATATTCAACAGTTAAAAACCATCTATCAGAGTTAAAAACCATCTATCAGAAGACATGATGGACTTAAATGCCAACCTGAAATGCAGAAGGAAGAATATTAGAATTTCATTTCTTAATCATTTTATTGTGTGTTCCTTTAGATAATTATTTTACGAAGTAAATGATTTTAAGTTCTATTCTTTTTTTCAATCAGCTTTTACCGCTAGTTTAAAGGCTCCCATAAATAAACCTGTGTTATTTTAAATTTCAAAAAAGACCCCATGTAAGAATTTTGCTAAATTTCCTGAAATTTTAATTTCCTTGCATTAAATGTTATGAGGAATTAAATAAAAATCCATGAAGGAACGAGAAACAGAAGTAAAAGGTAAGTAAATATTCGTGTGGATGTGCGAGTGTGTTCTTCAGAGCGTTCTTGATATTTAACGATATTGGAAATGTGTTATTTTAGCGAAATAACCCTTGTGTCGTCTTAACTGATTTCTAGCAGTGCGTCATCGCTCAACAGGAAACTGGAGCCGAAACTCGGTCAACCGCGAAGTGTTCGACGATTGCTTGTAGCCAATGTACCAGTGATCTCTCAAAGACACATATATACATACATACTGCCTTATATGTATGTATATGCCGCAGAGCTCTTCATGGCAATCAAGGAACGAACCGTGAAAGGCAAGGAGCGAAACGTGAAAAGCAAGGAGCGTGATTCCTTCCCCCGCATAGTCGCCTAACTAACCCATTGGACCGCCAAATGCTTTCAGTTCATATCTTATCGTCCACTGAGTGAGCCACGTGTGTGTTGCTGCTTGCTACCTGCACGCCGTCCTGCAGCGGGGTTGTAGACATGCCGTTTCCTCCATTTCCTCTTATTTTCACCTCTTTTTAACTTTAAACGGATGACCACTGACTCTGATACTCGGTCATACGTACAAACGTACATACTCTGTGTAGATCCCCTGAGGTATTTTAGAATAAAATTTTGATCTTATTTGTGATCTGAAAAAGCACGTTCTTGAAGCAAAATGCTACGTGTAAGTTTAGTTGGCTTATGTATTTTTTTTATTGGAGGTTTAACGACCACCATGAGCAACTCAATGGGCTATAAGCAGTCGCCCGTCCCTAATTTAGGGTCACTGGTTCCAGGGAAGGGAGAGAGCCAGTGCCGTAAGACAAACACAACATCCATGCCTCACCGGGATTCGAACCCGGACCCCTTTCGGACAGATGATCAGAGGCCTTCGCTTAGACCACTGCGCCACCAGGGCGGCTGGCTTATGTATAGTGCTTGCTATAAGGAGCGAGGAATGCATGGTGCCTCCTGGAAGAGATCTAGAAGTATTTTTTCTTTTTTAAGGCAGTCTGCGAATTTTTGCGTTCTGAAAGGATCAGTCAGCATAGTCGGGTTTGATCGCTATTTCTTTTTTTCTAAGAAGAGTAAGTACGATCTAAGAGATAAGTACTTGAAATGGATCACGATTCCCAAAGCCCATTAGGAAATTTGAAGGCCATTTAACGACTGTAAAACAAACAAAGCTTTGTGACCTTCAGGGACTTTAGTTGAAAGTTTTTTGAATGGGCAGGACCTCTGAGACGAATGTCATTGCTAAGTTCTCTTACATCAAACCTCCCTAGTAAACACATTCCTAGGTAGGTGTAGAAATTCTGTCTGGAAAGAATAATCCTTAGAGGGAAAAATATGTTATTGAAATCTAATAATAGTTCAGATGACTGTGGCTCGGAGCAGTCCAGTGTTGCATTTAGATAGCTTTTTCGGGGGGGGCGGAAATTTGTCTGATTTATATACATATAATCATAATTTTGTTATTTATATACACATTAACACATATAAAATTTTAAATAGAGTATAAAAATTGTCTTATGCTCGTACATCGCAAACGCGAATTCCAAGAAATCTACACATACAAATGATTAAAAATGTAAAAATGTTATACCTTTGCTTTAATTTAGTAATGCACCACGGATTTCACCATGGGGTGATGTAAAATATTGAGGATGATAATAAGATAATGCTGTGCTGGAGAAAATCCCCCACTCCCAACATTAGGAGTGGTAAAAATGTCCTCGCCTTACTACAAGCATGTTTCTGATTACTAAGAAATCACTACCACGTTACCTGAAAACGTACGGTGTAAACCATTCCCCTGCCATTTCGGTTCATCCCCTTTAGATTATTTAGATTAGCACATAGTGAAAAAAAAACAACAACTAGCTACCCTTTTGTGTGTGTGGATGATAGTTTGAGGTGCCTTGATATTTCTTTTTCTTTTTTTTTTTGTCACAAAGCGTAAATCACCCACCGCCATGGAAAAAAAACCCCTTTTTATGGAAACAATTTCTCATAATTTGCTATTGTTAAAAATTAGCAAATATTTTGTTGTATTAGAAGCACTAGCATCACGTTAGCTACACTGAGGCTTAACTATTTACATGGAAAGTCGGTATCCAGAAGACTGAAATAAAGCTGAATGCCAGCTTCCAAAATATGATGATGTATTGCAGTGCAAACATCTCTATTCTGTAGTTTTTATTGCAGAAGTAGTCTCAGTTGTCAGTGCCTGAAAAATTGCCCCTTCAGTGAGGACTGTTTAAGGTTTTATTGAAAGATGATAGAAATTTCAGACTGAAGTCTACATGATGTTGTTTTTTTTATTATTATAATGTTTTCCCTCATTTTCTTAAGTTTTTCCTTTTAATAAATTTTTCCAAATATACAGCTATAAACGAAAACAATTAGATTAAATACAACGGGAGATAGTCCAAAAACCTGGAGATTTTCGGGGCCTAAGCTCCCCCGAATAGATGCCTGAATACATCACTGGTGCAGTCGTGAGTGACGCAAATAAATGCAATGTGTTGTACGTAAGTAAATGTGTACTCTTGAATCACTCGTTTTATTTCACACCCACAAAGATCTAGGCATGCGAAATATGCATAGCATAAATTATTATCTACAAAGAGTAACAGGGTACTTTCTCTATTTGTTGGGAAGGGAAGGGGTTTAACGACCACCGTGAGCAACTTTATGGGTTATAAACAGTAGTCGCTCCCCCTGCCTTGAATAAAGACACTGGTTCCAGGAAAGGGAGAGAACCAGCACCTTAGGGCAATAGTGCTGCCCAAGCGTCACCCGGGACTGGAGCCCGGACCCATAAGCCAGCGCTTAGACCACTGCGATACCAGAGGAGCCTCTGTAAGATGACGTCTACGCAAATTTCGCGCTCGGCGCATACGTGTGGCGCTAGTAGCGCCCCTCGGAACACGCAAAGCAGGTTTGCTGTAAATACGCGCTGTAACGTTCGTGAGCGTTAGTTATCGTTCAGATTCTACGTAGTGTGTTGATGTTAGTCAAGAATGCCTTTAAGAAGACGAAGAAGCCATTATCAACAGCTCACGGAGTTTGAACGAGGTCGTATAATAGGGCTACGAGAAGGTGGATTTTCTTTCCGCAATATTGCAGAACGACTTGGCAGGAATGTAGCCACTGTGCATGATTGTTGGCAGCGGTGGTCAAGGGAAGGTACTGCCTCAAGAAGACCGGATTCCGGCCAGCCACGTGGCACTACTGAGAGGGAAGACCGCCGTGTATGGCGTATGGCCGTGGCGCATCGTACTGCGTCTGCGGCAGCAATTCGAGCTGCAGTTGCCACCACAGTGACACAACGAACTGTTACAAATCGGTTACTTGAAGGACAGCTCCGAGCCAGACGCCCTGTAGCGTGCATTCCACTTACTCCAAACCACTGCCGTTTGCGACGTCAGTGGTGTCAAGCTAGAGCTCATTGTAGAACGGAGTGGAGATCTGTTGTGTTTTCTGATGAAAGCCGGTTCTGCCTGGGTGCCAGTGATGACCGTGTGTTGGTTAGAAGGAGGCCAGGTGAGCACCTGCAACCAACCTGTCTGCGGCCGAGACACACTGGACCTACACCTGGAGTTATGGTCTGGGGAGCAATTTCCTATGACAGCAGGAGCACTCTCGTGGTTATCCCACGCACCCTGACGGCACAGTTGTACGTCGGTCTGGTGATTCAACCTGTTGTGCTGCCATTTACGAACAGCATTCCAGGGGGCGTTTTCCAACAGGATAACGCTCGCCTGCATACCGCTGTTGTAACCCAACATGCTCTACAGAGTGTCGACATGTTGCCGTGGCCTGCTAGATCACCAAATCTTTCACCAATTGAGCACGTATGGGACATCATTGGACGACAACTCTCGCGTCACCCCCAACCAGCATTAACCATCCCTGTATTGAACGACCAAGTGCAACAGGCATGGAACTCCATCCGACAAACTGACATCCAGCACCTGTACGACACAATGCATGAACGTTTGCGTGCTTGCATTCAACATTCTGGCGGTTACACCGGTTATTAATGTACCAGTATTTCACATTTAAAATTTCTCTTCTCGCGCTTAAGTTAAGCTGTGATCTTGAATCCTTAATCGATTAAATATGTTACCTATACAAATGTATTGCCGCCATTTCATTCCTCTACAACTATTTTTTCGTGGTGTTGGGATTTTTTCCCGTCAGTGTAGTTTAATGATTCTCACGAATCAAAGACAATGAAGAGTTCCCCACCTCTAATTTATGATTACCGACAACAAACACCGGAATCAAACAACAAAACTCTCATGTCTCCACTCACAGAATCAAACCATAAGCAAGTGGCTGCGATGCCAAACAGTTGGTATCATTACACCCGTTTACTGAATGCCAAATGCAAATATTCGCTTTTTTAGAGCAGCAGAACACGTGTTTCATGACAATACCGTATGGAGTTAGGGGGTCAGGGGGCTTAAACCTCATTGGACGTAAAAATCTGTGGTGAGTAGACGTGATTATTTTAATGCGCATTGTGGCGTACTACAAAAGTGAAACACGTGTCAAGACGACAAATCTGCAATGATATATTCCGGCGGTGTAGTTCAGTCTGTTAGAACAACTATCTCCATCGCCGACAAATTTGTGTTTTCACATTGACGCCAGATTGTGGAAAATGGATCTACTGGCCGTTGGGTTCTTCGAAAAATGTGTGGTGTTTGTTCCACGCATCGTCTGGAATTAATGAACAAATTATTTTTTCGCTTCAAAAAAAAAATAATTAAGAGGGAGATGATATGACCTACTACAGAGGTGAAACACGTGTCAAAACGACAAATTTGCAGCCATACATTCCGTCGGTGCAGTTTAGTCGGTTAGAACAACTGGTGCCGGAGTGAGGAGGCACGACTTCGATCACTGACAAATTTGTGTTTTCTCAGCATATCCAAATCAGATACAGAAGCCGTGTTGCATCACATCCCAAGAAGTACGTTCATAGGACGCCTTTGCTTACACGTGGCATTCGGATGTTTGTTTTAGTCACTTTCTCCCCTAGAAAAAGAAACGTTTTGCAGGTAAATAACTGTCGAGGTTTAGAAACCCTGCCAAAATCATGGAGTCTGAATTCTACAAAATTTTACTTATTTTTATAACACATTTGGGAAATGTTCTCCCCGCACACAAGCCATAGCTGCGCTAAACACTCATAAGTCATAACATTTCAATATTTAAAATTCAACACTTTAAACAAAAAAATCTATGTCGAAGATTATATGTGCTGCATGTTAAAAGCATTGCAACTTTTCTGAGACAAAATCGGGTAAAATTCAAATGCAATTTATTTATTTTTTATTTTTTGCTGCGATTTATTATATACCTACAGGGCATGGCATTTTTGTCGACTTTCGCATTCTGGGAAAGGTCTAAAATATTTTTTGGCTTGTTTACAGGAATATGTAGAAATAAGTAAAATGCCGTCTAGTTGACCGAGTGGTCAAAGCCGGACCCCTGAACGAATATTAGATGAAGCGTGTCCGCCCCACTACGCCAGCCTTGCTTCCTCCCGGATCCAGCTAATCACGCGGGGCTTAAAATCCTGAAGCAAATTAAATACAAAAAAAAAAGAAAAAAAACTGTAGCTCTTTTTTCCTCACGACAAATGACTGTATTTTGAAAAATATATATCCTTACGATTATTTTAACACGAAGAAATTACAAAATACATTTTCAGCAACTTCATGCCGAAAACAAACTTCCGTAATAGTGTAAACTTCTGTAATAATATATCTTGGACAACATCAAAATGTAAACGAGATGTAATTGCGCAGCTCACAGGCATCGGCAGATAAGCATTTTTTTTTTTTTTTTAATTTAGTAAGTGCTTCCATTTTATTCTTTATGTGTGCGTTTAACAGAGAGATCATGTTCTTATCTCCTAAAAATAAGGTTCATCTCAATTCGAGTACTGGTGAGCCCATCTTAAAAGCCAGGGCAGCAATCGACCCACCGGAATCCTTAAAATCACTCGCAGTCTTTTTTTTCTTTTCTTGTTTTTTCCGAATCCAGCCCGGTCGGCAGTTAAAAACACTATCTTTTCGGCAAATGTGTCACACACCGCTTGCAATAATTTTAAATGAAAGTCCGTTTACATCTGAGCAACATAAAAGAAATTACATAAATTTTGCTATTTATTAAAATTGCTGAAAATAAAAATCATTTTTACCAGGTAAGACGATGTTTAAAGTGCAATCATTTTTCATGGAAGAAATGCATTCGTTACGAAACTCCCTGGCATTTTTACATTTTATGCGTAGTATCAGTCTAAAAAGAGTTGTGACGTATATTCTAAATTAACTTTCCTTTTTAGTTTCTTTCCCAATGTAAATCTTCAGTTTGTTCTCAGTTATACTTCACACTTAACGTGATATCTTTTCTCTCAAATGAATACTGTTGGCAACATAATTGAGGTGGAATGAACGGGACGTATGCCTGGTATGATAAGAACCAGAGATATAAACTACGATACAACTGTTACTTGTGGAACGTAGCGTTGTGGAGCGTGGTGGAATGTTGGTGGTTGATTTGTGTTATGTGATTTCTATACTGCTAGTGAAGAGCTATATCTGTGCTGGAGAAATAAAGCATCATTTCCGTAAGTTTTGACTTCCGTATAAATGTTTCGTCTGGCCGTTAAGGTTTAATTTAGGAACTATTTCATCGTATGGTTATATTTTTAATATAACGTATCAGTACGAAAAGATGTTTACGTTATAGAGTTTAAAACTCATTTTCACACGAAGCCGCAGATCTGTAGGAAATTTTCTATTTCATCACGCAGATTTATTTCCTAAAAAAATCAAATGTGAAAGAAATTAAAATCTGCGAGTACGTCAATTACAGCAAGATTACGTAATAAGCACCCGGACATATATTCATGAAAGTGTTCGCCAATTCCTTGTTCACTAATTTAGAACCTTAACTTCTAATCTTTTTTTTTTTTTTTTTTTTTTGCATGGAATTTAGCACTGCTTAGAAAAGGTAGTTCAGTTGTTGTCAACTGAAAGTAATTCGTGCTCGCTTTAGAACGACGCGTATTCCCCGTGAGGAAACTGCGAACTTTTCCCTTGATTACGGAGAGTAGTTCCATAGTTTCGAAATAGTCTTCTCCAGAAAGCGAAACCGTTCGAGCCTGCCGAGCCCAGAAGAAAATGAACATTTTTAAACCTCAAGAAACAAATGCCAACAGGACCTTATTGCATTTACCTTAATTACCTAATTTTGCTGATGGTCACGCTACCCTGCGCAGCAAAGATGCGTTTCCCTAAGCAAAACTGCGCACCGAAGTACTCAACATCATACAAATTCATTTTCGAACCAGTGCAACTTTTAATTTCTCTCAGAATGCAGTATTTGATTTGTGAATCCCACAAATAAGTCGCATTGCTTTTACACATAAGTGTCCCAAAATGGAAGATGAAGGAATACGTCAAGGACTTCCACCCACCACCTTCGTCATCTCGAAAACCATACTTCGCGCTTGAGGTACTGCGTGGCGCTGCGTTCGCCTCTTTGCCCTGGTCTGCACTCGCAGCTTTTCGAGTTTTTTCTCTTGTCGGGTTGTGTTGTTATTTTAGTTGTGGTTTGTCCTGTAAAAGCGGTACGTGTAGATGTTTCGAAACTCCTGTTGACATCGGGAAAGACTTCAGGATCTCGTTTATTTCTGCGTGCTATTTCAGTGGATTTTCTTTCACCAAGGTAAATTGACTTCCTTTACGTAATTATTGTATAAAGGTCATAAACCTGTTGAATTGAGCGGCCAAACGTTTTTTTTTTTTCCATTTCCTTTTTTATTCGAACGCCATTTCTCTTGAGGTCTCGTAGTTTAGAATCGTCACCGCCAGGTAGTTATAGAGTTCAGAGTTTATTTGTATGTGGTCCGCCTGTCACAAATTTTCTCTGTTTTGAAGAAATGAAACTATCTCTTCGTAGCGTAGAAATAAAACGATATGAAAAAAACAACAACAATAAAATGAACCGTGTTAAGGGATATTTCTCTCATGATACAAAAATACTTCGAGATTTTCTACTAGGTTCTGAAATGATGTAGTTGTCGATTTCTAACAACGTCTTCTGCAACTTCAATGTAAGAGGTAATTCCAGCGTTCAGTATAGTCTAAAAGTTTCAGAACTTGGATTAGACGATCTTTTATTTCCTCTTGGCGAATTGCTTCTGTGGTTTCTTTTACATTTTATGTGAAAGTCGGATATCTAGCAAATAAAACTTTGCATATCCTAAGTATGATTTTTCAATTTTGTTTTCATTTTGGTTTTTAAAATATGAAATCAAATGTTTCAAGTATTTGGGGGGGGGTTACAATGACAACTTTCTTCAAAAATTAATGGATTGTATGTTCATGTGTATATTGCGTATACACTAGCGCCACTAGAATTTTTTCTGGGGGTGGGGACAAGGATTTAATGTTTTTGTTGTTGTTTGTTTGTTTTTCACCTTTAGACAAGAGCACTTACCCGTTCCCGATTATTTTATTGAAGATAAATCTCCTTGGAGTAACGAATATCCATAAACTTTTTATATTTTGATTTTGTATCATAGACAAGGTACATAATCGAAATGCCAAAACTATTTCACCAAACTCTAGGAGGACAACGGCTCCTCCCTGGAGCTCATGCACGTATATTAAAAAATTGGTCTTCGTTCTGTACAGTACAGGCTTTCCTGTTTTTTATGATCGGTGCACCTCATTACATGCCAAACTCTGATTTTATAATCGGTACAACGTACTGGACACAAAGCATCAAGTAGCCGTCACAAGGACTGGTTATTTTAAAGGTTGAAATTGTTCAGAAGTAGTCTGCGATTTGAATCATTGAAGATCTCCACCGCATAAGGATTTTAGTAAATATTCTTATGGGTTGGAGAATACCGCCTTCTCGAGAATGAAGGGATCTCCTTGTAGTTTTTTAGAGGGTATTAATACAGCTACACACAATATTTCTTGTAAAGCAAGCAAAATTTTGGAGGAGATGCGACAAGAGCTGACATGGCAAACTGCAAAAGGTCTACAGAGCTACTACCAGTCACGGAATTTTCAGGGTTTAGTTGAATCACTCCAAATATCTCAGTAGTCAAAAGATATTCGAATGAAAAATAACATGTACCTTGGCAGGAAAATCCGAAGAAGATTTTGCTGTAGAAGCAAATACACTCAATGGACAAAACATTAGAGATATCTGCCTAATGGCGTGTTGTTCCCTTTCTAGAGCGAATAACAGCCTGTACACGGCAAAGCATCGACTCCACCATATTCCCTTGGGTTTCCATAATGTCAGCCATGCCTGTTGTAGCATTGCCCACAACTCCACCCGAGACATCGGTTCAGGATCCATGGATCTGGTGATCCGCTCCCCGGCATCCCAGAGAGCTTCCACAGAATTTGAATTCGGAGACATTGGGGACCACTGGATGGTCCCAAACTCAGATGAGTGTTCCTCAAGCCGTGCCTGGGTGGTTGTGGCCCGGTAGGGTGGCGCATTGCCCTTCTGAAACAGACCATCGGCCGCAGGACGTACAAAGGCCATGCTGATAGCAAGTAGCAGTTGACTACCTCTCCAGACACACTAAGGTGCCTAATGTGTCTCATAAGAAGACTCCCCAAACTATCACAGAGTCACCACCGCCTTGAACAGAGCCGACCTGGCAGAACGGGGCCACGGCCTCATGCTGTCGACTCCACCCGCACCACCCTGTCACCTTGGTACAGCTTAAAACGGAGTTCATCTGACCACACGACGCGGCGTCACTTTGCAGAGGTCCAGTTTTATGTTCCCGGCACCAGGCAAGGTGCAATTTCCGATGTCGAGCTGTTAACAGTGACACACGAGTAGGGCGTCTGCTCCCGTTGCCCAAGGCGTGCACCGCGCCGTTCGCTTGCTGACGCTTCTTGGGCCTCCGACATTTAACGTGGACGGGATTTGCGCAGCCGCCGTTGCTAAGCGGTCGGTGGTCTATACTAGGCCTGGATAATCTACCGACCCCTGTCATCAATGGCGTGTGATCGGCCACCGTTTGCTCACTGGGCGCTTGTACGTCCATCGATGGTATACTCTCGGTACACCTTTGATACACGAACCCTAGTATTCTTATCACCTGGGCGATAGAATGATCCATTTGTCTTGCGCTGACAATGCGTCCACAACTAAAGTCGTTCAGATCACCACGTTTACCCATGTTCGTCGATTGCGATGACATTGTTGGGAAGCCCTGCTCTCCGCCTATTTATCACCTTTGAGTCTTTTCCGACCATGTCAACTGCCCATCCCGCTTATCTCTAATGTTTTGTCTACTGAATGTATGTTTGTGGAGTTAAAAATTTGAAGACCGAATCAGACTAAAATCAGATAGAAATTCTCCCTCAGTTTAGTCACAGTACTGTAAAACTTTCGTACTTAGGAATTGTTTATGAGCTATTTAATACATGAAGGTAATTTTCTTTAAAATAGTGCATTTTAGATTTGAAAATTCTCAGAAGGTACAGTACTTGCTTGAACCTGTGATGTAGAAACACCGTTAAGAAATTTAAAAAACGGATGACTTCTGTATTCTAAGTAACACAGAGATCACTATCATACTGCAGACTGAGGTATTTTGCATACTGTGAATGTCTTCTATACCTTAAGCCAAAGAAAAACAAAACGTAGCCTGAAAATATTGAGATAACATATTCGGAAATATTGATGCTTTGTAACAATACTTTTGCTTGAGAAAAGTAAGAAGGAGTAGGATTTTTTTTTTTTTTTTGTCGAAGATGCTCTCGCCGTTTTCCAGTTTCTCAGTAGCAGTACTTATTCTATGTATCTAGCAACAATATAAATTCTTATGAGTAGCTGTTCATGTTATTCTGCAGCGGACAAAGGATGGAATTAATTAGCCACAGGACTTTGATTTCATTTTTCTGTAGAATTGTCAACGATTTTATATACATTTATATTACTTCACGGCGAAACCCGTTCGCTGTCAGGTAAACGCAATTCATACGGATCACTGTTTACACCGTTCACCCTAATGCTGACTGTTAGTACTGCCAATATGTTATTTAAACGTTGTGAGAAGTATATTATATTTCATTTACTCTAACGGCAGTCGCTTTAAATGTAATAACCTACTAAATAGAATTACTGCAAGTTACAACAATATGGATTCTACCCTACTTGTTAACAACATAATAAGGCCCATTACTTTTAAAAATTAACGTTACTTATGCAACACAAAAAAGTGCGTAAAATTTAGTTCTGCTGCCTAAAATTACGGTGTAAAGTTGTAATGTACCAGAAAGAACGTTTTATTAAAAAAACCGTTGCGCCTGCATCCTTTTTGAACGAAGAGAACACTGAACATTTCCATGAAGAATACTTCAAGGAAATGTTCAGTGTGTTTTGTGCGGTATGGTGCAAAAATTTTGATGTGTGCGTGATGAGCATTTGTGCAATCAACTAATTCAGTGCGGAACCATTAGGGGCGGCGTCCTCCTCCCCTCAAAGCTAATCACTATGGTTTTTGCTTTGGAACCTACAGAAAATATAGAGTGGGCAAAAAAGTATTTGCACACATACATTACTTTGTATAAGTAAACGAGGAAAGCAATTGTGACGAAATATTTTTAACCACTGGATTACTTTTACAATAAACACCCACACACGTGTTTCCTTTTTTTTTACTAATCAGAAATAATATATATATATATATATATATATATATATATCATCATCATCATTGTCAACCATTATCAATCCACTGCTGGACGAAGGTCTCCTCACGTTTCCTCCACAACAGTCTGTCTTGTGCCAGTCTCCTCCATGTAACTCCCGCATACTTTCGAATTTCATCCACCCATCTCCCATGTGGTCTTCTTCTGGGTCTTTTCCTGTCCCTTGGAATCCAATCTAAAATTTCGGCTGTCCATTGATGGTCTGTCCTTCTGGCAGTATGTCCAGCCCATTGCCATTTCAGGAATTCAACTCTGATCATGATGTCTTCCACTCTTGTCATTTTTCGGATCCACGAGTTCCTCTTCTTATCTCTCCTGGTTACAACAAGCATGCACCTCTCCATGCTGCTTGGAGTTGTCTGCAGCCTTTGTATGTATCTTTTAGTTAAGGTCCACGTCTCTGCACCATACGTAAGCACTGGAAGGATGCATTGATCAAACACTTTTCTTTTAAGACATAATGGCATATTGCACTTGAAAATTATGCTGTTTCTTTGAAAAGCTCTCCAGGCAAGTTTTGTACGCCGATTAATTTCTTCATCAATGTGACTCTCACTTGATATCGGCTGTCCAAGATAAACGTACGTGTCTGTTATCTCCAGCTTTTCTCCATCAATCCATAAATCTTCATTTCTTGTAAAAGCATTGAACATCACTTTTGTCTTCTGAAAGTTCATTTTTAATCCCACTTCTTTACTCTTGTCAGCAAGTTCCTGGATCATACTCTGCAGCTCTGATGGGGTAGTTGCAAAAATGACTACGTCATCAGCAAAACTAAGGTGGGTTAGATAATCTCAATTAATCTTTATCCCTTTGTTTTCCCAGTTCAGTGATTGAAAGACATTTTCCAATGTGGCATTAAAGAGCTTCAGAGATATGGTGTCACCTTGTCTCACTCCCTTTCCAATTTTTATGTGTGTTGTATTTTCAAACAGCCGAATCTTTGCACTTGCATTTTCATAGATGTTATTAATAATTTTAATGTATGCATCTTCAATACCACAGGATTTCAGAGCCATTGTAACTGCTGATGGTTTCACCGAATCAAAGGCTTTTTCATAATCGATAAAATCCATGCACAATGGAAGTTCATATTCCCTCGCTCTTTCAATTAGTTCTCTCAATACGTGGATATGATCTATTGTGCTGTAGCCACTACTGAATCCAGCTTGTTCTCTCGGTTGAGCCATGTCCAGTGTTACCTTCAAACGGTGTGAAAGAACTTTAGTGAAGATTTTATAAACCACTGATTGAGGCTGATAGATCTGTAGTTCCTGAGATCCTCAATGTCACCTTTTTTATGTAGCAGGATCATTGTAGAGTTGTTCCAATCCTCAGGAATCTTCCCTTCATTAAGGCATCGAGTGAAAATTTGGGCGAGTATACTGTTTCGATTTATCCACTTGCTTCTTGTATGATGTCTACAGTAATTCCATCTTCTCCTGGAGCTTTTTCCCGCTTCATGTTCTTGATTTCATGTGCAACTTCTGCTGGGAGGACTGGAAGAACTCTGGTACTGGTACCTTTCATGATGTCTGGAGTACATGTATCATCCCTTTCATACACTGACGGAAAAAAATCCCAACACCACGAAAAAATAGACGTAGAGGAATGCAATGGCGGCAATACATTTGTATAGGTAACATATTTAATTGATTAAGGTTTCAAGATCAGAGCTTAATGTAAGCGCGAGAAGAGCCATTTTAAATGTGAAATACTGGTACATTAATAACCGGTGTAACCGCCAGAATGTTGAATGCAAGCACGCAAACGTTCATGCATTGTGTCGTACAGGTGCTGGATGTCAGTTTGTCGGATGGAGTTCCATGCCTGTTGCACTTGGTCGTACAATACAGGGATGGTTAATGCTGGTTGGGGGTGACGCGGGAGTTGTCGTCCAATGATGTCCCATACGTGCTCGATTGGTGAAAGATTTGGTGATCTAGCAGGCCACGGCAACATGTCGACACTCTGTAGAGCATGTTGGGTTACAACAGCGGTATGCGGGCGAGCGTTATCCTGTTGGAAAACGCCCCCTGGAATGCTGTTCGTGAATGGCAGCACAACAGGTTGAATCACCAGACCGACGTACAACTGTGCCGTCAGGGTGCGTGGGATAACCACGAGAGTGCTCCTGCTGTCTAAGGAAATTGCTCCCCAGACCATAACTCCAGGTGTAGGTCCAGTGTGTCTCGGCCGCAGACAGGTTGGATGCAGGTGCTCACCTGGCCTCCTTCTAACCAACACACGGCCATCACTGGCACCCAGGCAGATTCGGCTTTCATCAGAAAACACAACAGATCTCCGCTCCGTCCTCCAATGAGCTCTAGCTTGACACCACTGACGTCGCAAACGGCAGTGGTTTGGAGTAAGTGGAATGCACGCTACAGGGCGTCTGGCTCGGAGCTATCCTTCAAGTAACCGATTTGTAACAGTTCGTTGTGTCACTGTGGTGGCAACTGCAGGTCGAATTGCTGCCGCAGACGCAGTACGATGCGCCACGGCCATACGCCGTACACGGCGGTCTTCCCTCTCAGTAGTGCCACGTGGCCGGTTGGAACCCGGTCTTCTTGAGGCAGTACCTTTCCTTGACCACCGCTGCCAACAATCATGCACAGTGGCTAAATTTCTGCCAAGTCGTTCTGCAATATTGCGGAAAGAAAATCCACCTTCTCGTAGCCCTATTACACGACCTCGTTCAAACTCCGTGAGCTGTTGATAATGGCGTCTTCATCTTCTAAAAGGAATTCTTGACTAACATCAACACACTACGTCGAATCTCAACGATAACTAACGCTCACGAACGTTACAGCGCGTATTTACAGCAAACCTGCTTTGCATGTTCCGAGGGGCGCTACTAGCGCCACACGTATGCGCCGAGCGCGAAATTTGCATAGACGTCATCTTACAGATGCACTCTCACCGCCTACCAACTGTCGTTTATCTAACACAACCCCTTCTTGGTGTTGGGATTTTTTTTCCGTCAGTGTATAATTTGGAGTAGAAATCTTTCACTCTTGTCAAATTTTCGCCTCTATTTCATGTTACAGAACCATCTTCCTTTCTCAGTGCCATAATCTGTTTTCTTCCTTTACTGAGATGGCCCTTTGCTATCTTTAGACTTTGGGTGTTTTCAATTGCTTTCCTCACTAGTTCACAGTTGAATTTCTTTATGTCTTCAGTGATACTTTTTCGTACTGTCTTGCATAGCTCTATATATTCCACTTTGGAAGTCACATCTTCATTAGTTGTCCTCATCTCTCTTATTTTTGCATTAACATTTTGGTTTTTCCTGATAATTTGTTCACATGCAACTTGTTCTTAGACCCAGTTAATTTTGTTGCTGTTTCCACAAGAGCTTTGGTTACTTTTCTGTTATCTTCAGAAATATCCACTTCTTCCGATGTTAGGCCTTCTAAAGCAGAGAATATGTTCTTCAGTTCCAACGTGAAGGTATTATGGTGTTTTTTAAGGCTGGTTATGTCAATACATTTTGTTTGTCTTATGAGCTTGCCACGTTCGAGTTTAGTGTTAAGGTGCATCTTATATATGGGTATATTAGCACATTCTTCCTTTTTTCTTTTTTCTGTGTTTGAGGGTTTGTGGTTCGAGTATTATTTATTTAAAAGTTGTTGTTGCTTTGTTCTCTTTATTGTGCTTTGCTTATCGGTTTATTGAAGGAAATTTTTTAATATATATATATATACAAGATAATACGTATTTATATGTAGAAACTTTCAAAATTAAAAAAATGTTACTAGTACTCAGCGTGCCTGCCCTTATGCTTCGATTACGGCTTCTAATCGTCTGGGCATTGATTCAACTAATTTTCTTGTTGTTGCTACTCGGAATTTTCAGCCATTCTTCGCTGAGTGCTTGCCTAAGTTCTGTTTCCGGAGTAAGTCGCTCTCCCAACTGAGCTACGCGGACATGTGCTCTCATTGCTATCTGCCTTTATCTCATGTGCCTGCGCCGCAGGACGCACATGTTATAAAGGCAGATAGCAATGAGCGCACATGTCCGTGTAGCTCAGTTGGGAGAGCGACGACTTTTTCTCCGGAGTGAGGGGCCTGGGTACGATTCCCGGCGTGGACAAACCTGTGTTTTCACATAATGTAATGCTTAATTGCTTTAAAACAGGGTGTCGTTATGTGTGCAGCTACTTTTTTAGCATGAAAAATTAAGATTTTCATTTGTTATACGAGGGTTGTACCGAAAGTAATGCAAAAGTGGGCCTAACTTTTTTATTAACTGACAGAGGTCGTTCAAATTGCACGTGTTGGTAGGGTAACTCTTCCTCTATAGTAACCCTTCTTCTTCATTGCAGGTAAATAATGGATTCCAAGCAGAAGCAACGTGCCGTCATTGAGTTCTTGACGAAGGAAGGGTGCAGGCTGTCCGACATCCACAGAAGGCTACTGAATGTTTACGAACATGACACCATTGACAAGAGCAATGTGCACAGATGGATGAAGAAGTTTAAAGAAGGGGAAATCAGCATTGAAGACAAACCACGCAGTGGAAGACCATCATCTGAGACCACTGACACGAATCGTCAGCGAGTGGGTGAACTGATTCGCGCGGAGAGACGAATCACAATCCGTGAGCTTGTTGCACAACTGGACTGTGGTCACAATGTCATATAAGAAGGGTGGAAGACTTAGGGTATCGGAAAGTGTGTGCAAAGTGGGTACCTCGGCAGTTGACACCCGTTTTGAAGGAGAGAAGGGTGGAAGTCTGCTCTGATCTGCGGGAAGCGTTTAAAGCCAATGAAGACACTTTTTTCAGATCTGGTGACAGGGAATGAAACGTGGGCGTATCTTTACGATCCGGAAACGAAGAATCAATCTATGGAATTGCGTCACACCTCTTCACTGAGGCCTAAGAAGTTCAAGATCCAGCGATCAGCACAGAAAGTCGTGGTGACTGTTATTTTGGGATGACAATAGTGTCATTCTCTTTGATTTTCTGGAACGTGGCCGTACAGTGACCAGCGAGCGATACATTGAGACACTCAAGAAGCTTAGAGAAGCCATAAGGAGGAAGAGACCGAACAAGAATCTAAAAAGGATCCACATTCACCATTACAATGTGAGACCACTCCCATCTCTGGCAACAAGTCAGGCGATCATCAAATTAGGCTGGTAGGTGGTCCCCTATCCACCGTACAGCCCAGATCTGGCGCCCTCCGACTTTCACCTGCTCGGTCTAATGAAGGACAGTCTTCGGGGACAATGATTTGAGGACACAGACGAGGTGAAAGTGGCTGTGAAGAAGTGGGTACAACAGTCCACACCTGAATTTTTTCAAAGAGGATTCGAGAGCTAGGTTCAACGATGGCTCAAATGCATCGCTTGTGATGGATACTATGTTGGGTAGTACCTTTGTATAGAAAAAGAGTTACTCTACCAGAATGTGAAATTTGAACGACCTCTGTCAGTTAATAGAAAGTTATGCCCACTTTTGCATTACTTTCGTTACAACCCTCGTATATATATTTCTTCCGATTGGTAAAAAAAGGAAGCGCGCGCGCGCGCGTGTGTGTGTGTGTTAAAAATATTTCATCACAATGGATTTCCACCTTTGTTTATGCACAGTAATGTATGTGTGCAAATACTTCTTTTGCCCGCTGTGCGTGATTTTAAGAAATTCTATGTGCATATTAAGAGTTTATTCAAAGCTTCCATTTCAAAAATACGATAAGGCTTATGAAAGGGTCGTTCAAAATATTATTGGCCAGTATGGAAAAATAGTCAGTAATCGATTTTCCAATATGTTGCCAAACACTTTAATTACGATAATTGATATATTTCCCTTCCCCACCCCTGAAGAGGCAAGAATTGTTAATTTTAAGCTTTTCGTGATAATTTTTTGAGGTGATTGATGTATTAAATCTAACATGTATTAAATCTAACAAAATGCATTTACTCATGACGAGATGTCTTAATTCCATGATTTTTATCATAGTACAAGATGATATAAATGAGTTTTAAATATTTGTGTTTTTAAAGTAGTTTTATTTTACTAATTTGAACATGATTGTGTGCAAAATCCTTCACTTTCTTACCAGTCTAGACAGTCACGGCAGTGACATATGGCGTATGTAACAGGAAGAATAATTTCATTTACTGTCAATATGTGCTAAAAATGAGATATTCATCCGACGAAATATCGATTCTTTTACCTTAAAGTGCCGAAAACGACATTTGTCCTCAAATGCCTTTTATTGCCGACAGTTGATAGTATGCATGCACTTCAGACACTGCTATGAAGGCATCTTGAAAATCCCTCCATGAATGCCTTCCAAAGACTTTCTACGTGCGCCACTGACTAATGGTATGTTACGATTGGGACAACAATGGTGAAGCTTTCCGCCTACAGTGCGGTTTACAGAAGTTTTGTCTTTCAACCAGGAAACTGTCATCAGCTTTGCATGGTAGTTTTTTGGGGGTTTTTTCAACACAAAAAATGAGCATAAAACACCTGACTTCCATAAGAGACTGTTGTACGTAAAAGAATTCCATTGATAGCATTCATTATATATCATAGTGGTGCAGTTGGCGAAGCGATGCACTCCTTTCTCGCTCAAGTGTGGAAGAAGTGGCGTTTCAGGTGTGTGCAATCTCACGGTCGGCCGGCTCCCTTCACCTACGTATAGAAACTTTTTTTTTGCATTTGACAATTACATGAACACGAGAGGCAGTTTCTTCCAAGAGCAAGAGGTCCAATCTCCCCCCCCCTCTTTTTTGTCCGCTAACCCTAAATTAGGGTCAGGTAAGTTTTAACAGCGCTAGATAAATTTTTTTGGTCAGATGAGGGAGAATAACGACCACCGTGAGCAATTCGATGGGCTATAATCAGTCTGCCACTGGCTCCAGGGAAGAGAGGCAGCCAGTGCTGTAAGACAAACAACATCTGTACCTCTTTGGAATTCGAACCCGTACCCATCTTGGATGAATGGTCAGACAATAGCGCTTAGACCACTGCGCGCCGCGCGGCGTTAGATAAATAACTGAAAAAATTAAAACTTCAAAAACTACTGATACCAGTGGTAGAACCCAACCATGCACGGCGTATTTTTGAAACAACAATCTCCTCAGAAGTTTTTGTTTCTTGCTCTCGACAATTTACTAAAGTTTTATTCACGAATTTCAACGGTGTGATTTGTCCTTTACGAAATGGTTGGAAAATTAAAAATTTGAAAGAATTAGACTTTTCGGAGTTAGCAGCTGGAAAGTTAAAATTCTTTCAAATTTCTGATTTTACAACCATGTTATAAAAACCAAAATAGCAACCTACCTACGGCACGCGCTTTGCAGTGTCACACAGTACAGTGAAGAATTTTATGATTTGAGTCGTATGTAAAACAAATAAATCCTACAATGTAAGTTAGTGAACACACCGAGATCACAATCTGCGTAATGATAGCGTCGTGTAAAGATGTGCAGCAGACGGGTATTGTTAGTGATTAGGAATCGAAATGCCTTCTACACTTACTACTGATTTTAGGGTACGATGAGGGTGATACGCTTCCAGTCCATTTCAGCAGGCAGCATTTTGCCATTGAATGAAACTGGCACACCAATGCAAAGAGGTTCCCGACCTATGGTTTATCCTGCCTGATGGCAGATTGGGCAGGGTTCGAGCTCCGAAGAGACATGGGTGGTGAGCTTGTATGATGGCACTGCCTCTGCCCCTTCCTCGGAGCCATTGGTCCCGAATTAGGTACTGGAGACTGCTCATATCCCTTTGAATTGCTCTCGGTGGTCGTTAATTCTCCTCTGATCTAGAAGATGCAAACTTGGTGATTGAAGATCAGCCGTTAACTGCTGGATATCAGTGTCTGCAGCCATTCGTTTTCTATTTAAAGGAAAGTACAACAGAGAGTAGGTTATAATAGTGTAAATACCCAAGTATGAAAGTTTTTACTGTGCTACTGCTATTATTATGTTATCCCACTGAAACAATGCTTTGATGCCACTAATTTTTGAAGTGGACTTTTTTTTCATTGTTTGGGGTTTAACGTCCACCGTAAGTAACTCAAAAGGCTTATTAAGCATTTTCCCGTTTCTAATTAAGACATTGGTTCTAGAGACACATTGTCGGAAAACAAACACACCGCTCGTGCCTAATCTGGAGCTCGAACCTGGGCCCAGCACGGGCGACTATTTAGAAACCCGCGCCTTTACTGTGTTTCGAAGATAATTTTAGCACTTTATATGTTCTGAAAGAAATCAAAAATTATTTCAAGCTAACACCTGAGTTTTGACATAGTTACTACAACCTCCTCAATGATTACAAAATTCTTTGAAGTCAAGTAGATATTCTGGAGTTTTGGAAATGGTGTTTGAAGTTAATTTCGCAGTAGTTTTTGATTTTGTATAAACTTAGTTGTTTTTTTTTTAATGTACGAACTTACATCATATTATACCCGTCAATATGCATATTCGTTTAATCTGTGTGTTTCTCTGAAAGCGATGAATGAATCTGACCGTGTTACACACATTTGCACTTGTATATTTGTAAGCTGTTCATGTTGTCACATGGTTTTACTTCGTGCAATCGTTTGACCAGGGAACAACACAAAGTTGAATAAGTTAGGTCAGAATTTGCATATCATTTTGAGCAGCTTTATTTATCCTTTGCGTTTTTCAAAAATACAGTATGGGTACCGTAATTTTGTTTCTCAATACACACGTTTTCAAATTGTTTTGTTTACCCGATTTTGAAGATTGTTGTTCAGTTAGGATTAAGACACACTGAATTTATTTCTATGTATACTCGTTAACAAAAACTAAGTATATCAATATTTTTTCAGCGCAGAGGAAATATGCATTTTCATACCCCCCCCCTCCAGTGTTATGCATTTTAGACTTCAATATTTTTCCTTCTTATTTTCTCACAAATTTTTCTACTGATCAGTGACAATGTGTCCCGATAAGTTTTCCGTTCGTACGCACACAGAAACAAACAGAAATTTATTTTATGTATTTTATTTTACACGTCGGTTTTCAGAAATTTAATGTAGCGGAATAGAAAAAACACCGGGATAACCTCGTAAAACTGTTCACTTGAAATGCTGACATTAGGGAAGGTAACAGTGTGAAAATAAAGTTGTCGATCTATATAAAAACGGAAAATTCTGAATGCACCGGCCAGAAAGCAGAAATTCGTGTTTCAATTTTCCTTAAAGCAATTTATGCTTTTTACTGCAAAAGCCTATCTCTTATCATGTGCAAACTGAAAAATGTAAACAGCAATTTCGCACTTTCATTAAACTGAACAAAATAAGTAAATTTAGCCATAGTTTGAAAAGCCAATAGACAGATATCCATGGATTTTTTGGGGGTGAATGCCAACGCCCATGGCACTACGTTTTGGTGCCATACCATAGGTATTTACTAAATGAGAATATTATTTTAAATAAGCTGGAGAAATGCATATGCGAACGAACAGATATCAATATATATCTTTGTTTCATGATGTTTTAGAAAAACTTTGATTGACTCCTTGGGAGGTGAAATTTGCACGGGGAATAGTAACTGGGCTCAAAGAAAAGGGTAGAACGATGATTTCATTCATTAGCAAGTACCTGTATTCGAAACTTATAAGGAATTACATACTTGGAAAATCAGGAACACTTCAGTGAGGACTTTCCTTAAGTATAATAGGCATTGCATGTTAAAATTTGTAATACAGTATGTGCTTAAGACATTAGACGTACTATAAAAATGGAATGTTATATTTTTCAGAAATATAACATTCGATTATAGCACTTTTCGTGTGTGTTACTTCTATTACACTACTTAAAATACAATCGTTCAAAAAAGTGTCAAGGATGTTCGTTCCAAAATTCTTTTATCTGAAATCAAATGATGCAGTGCAGATGCAATCTGCAGTTTTTAAAGTATCGCAGTAAAAAAGCTAACAATAGGAGACGAAGTACATTCGGAAATTATTTTGCAAAATAATCGAAGAAAGGGCGGAAGGTAAAAAACCGAAAGAGTACGATGCAGCTCTCATTTGCTCTAAAATGATTAAACGTCATTAGAATGTGAGACTTGCTATATAAAACATTTTTCTTTCGTGCAAGGAGCGCATGTTTACTGAAAATGTTCTTAAAAGTTATGTATAAAAAAACGTAGCTGGAATTCTGGGGGTACTGAGATTGATGCAATTTAGGCCACGTCTGTCACAAAAGAATGACTTTAAAAGTCCGACTTTTTTTTTTTATAGTAGTGTTCATCTCTGTTAATTAGTCACATGGTCGAGTTTTATCGTACTAGTTATGTTTACGTTTTTAAAATTCCACAAACATGATAACTCTCGCACATACAAAACACAGATATGCTCAAAAAGAATGTAAGGTTCAAAATAACTTCTCTTTCCACTGGTGACCCTCCTTGTCCAGAAATGAGGGAACAATTTTCACTCTTATTTTGAGTGAAATTGATTGCTATAAAGAATATCAGCAGTGGTGAAAGTGGGCGATAACAGCGGGCGTTCCCTTCTGTTACACGGCACTAGCAGTGTTCCTGCCGAGTCTGCCGGTAACGGTGCTTGAGACCTGAAGTACAATTTAGTTGGCCGCGGCACCAGGTGAGAATCTCAGGTGCACTGCTGCACTCAAAGATTCACACCAGAACATAAAAAATGAAAAGTTGAAGAATGACCCGAAGCATAAGGCTTGGGTGAATCCACCGTGTGAACAAAATAACAACAACAAATAAAAAATAAAATAATCTAAAAAAAAAAAAATGATACTTTGGGATCAGAGTTGTGATGAGGTTCACCCGCAATCACCAATTCGTGACTGAGTGTAGTGGTCCGGATCTTACTCCGGTACATTCAATCCCCAACCAGCCAGTACAACACTCACTTTCGCAAATAACACATGATTCTCAAATACACAACACAACATTTAATAACCTTCTGCGAGATTTAAAGATTTAAACAGATACGGCGCTCTCTGGGCGCATAGACAATTGCCCCTCATATGTGTGCAGCATACGGTGTCACACTTTACTGTCGGAAGACGCAGCCGACTGAGTCTCCACCGGACTATCTGAACAAGAGATACTACTCGTTTACACACTAAATAGAGCTGCAGGTGATATTCATATACAATTGCTTAGAGAATGAAAAAAATTATATGCAAACGATCACATTAGAAATACTCGTGACACAAAATACACAGGCACGTTAATTTGCGGTATAAGATTATAGGTGCGAAATACTGCCAAAGTTAATTAACTAAATCTAATAAGCATGCACATGCAAATCCCTTCCCCGCTCGCTTTGGCCCTGAACCAAAGTTAAAAGAAACTATCCCGCCCAGCGGAATTTGTGGCCACACCTTCTCCCTTATTCATGTAAAAAAAGTAATCAGGAAATGGGCCCTGTAAGAAATTGAAATCTGTATGTGCAGGTATTTCCTCTGAGGTTCAGTCACTCAGCATTACTGCATCTATGTCCATGCAGCTTTGGGTGTCGGGATGGCACAAGTTCGCAGATGTGCGAAGAAAGAAAAAGGAAATATTCATCTACTTACAGTTTCGTGACTTTGCTGTGCAAATCCAGTGTGCATCACATAATATCACACGACAAAAAAAAAAAAAAAAACACGCACACACACACAGACACTTGCACCATGTGGCAGCACCGATGATTCAACACTTCACTTTGACGCTTGATGTAAATGAAGCACACAATTAAAATGGTAATATCACGCCGCACTTTGTTGCAATGATTAGAGTGCACACTGATCTATTCTCGTGACGATTTGAAGGTGGCCGTTAAGCAAAATAGGCCCTCTCACATCTGCTGTTGCGGTTTCCAAGATTGATTTTCTGTGTTCCTGGGAAATGATTTCTGTTGTCGTGAAGAAATGATTCTGACCATCAACAATTTGGAGAGTGGGACACATTCAATTCCGCTGCTGCTATAGTTGATTCCGTCCGTCGCTACCTTCCGTCCTTTTTGACCGTTCATTCCCAATTCAGTCAGTTCCTTTCCGTTAGCATAACATCTACCCTGCCTGAGTACGCAGTTCAAATATGCCTCTCGCAGGTTTTGTTTCCATTTTTTTTTTCGAGTTGCGACCGCCAGCCCTGAGATTAATTTTCTCGGCCGAGCGAAATCAGACGTGCTTTTACCTTAAGCGTATATCAGCAACTCAACATTTCACCTGTATATTCGTTAGGTATCGAAGCCACCGCTCTTACGCTCATATTTTTCTTTCGCCATGTTTTATCCCGTCGCACTTACACGTAGTGGCTTCGCTGCTTACGTGACCACACACACGCACACATGGGGCCTCGCTTCACCCCGTAAGACAAGCGCGTCTCTTCACTTCCTCCACAGTAGGGGATGAATGGGGGTGACGATTCCACACTGCAGTGGTTGGCATCCGAACCCGACTTTGCTTGGCTTCGCTTCTCATTGGAATGACCACTGTCCACTCGCAGACTTCTTAATTTCCCTGTAACTTGGCTTTCATTAGGCCAAACAGTCGCTGATTTCCATTACGCTCCAGCCTAGAAATTGCAGCTTTATCACGCGGATTTAGGCATTCCGCTGTCTTTATGGCAATCTGGCATCTCCATCAGCCGCCTCGAGTTGTCTCCATTTCTTACCAAATGCGGGGAGGTTTGCTGCTTCATTTTCCCCCAATTCATTTTTTGCAGATCCGAGGCATCCAGCCTTTCACATCGGAGAGCGTACAGACAACTGACTTTCTTCCTTATGTTCATGCCAAGTGCGAACTCTTATTTTTCTGCACGGACCACACAGAGAGCAATTGTTCTCGAAAATGCCCCAAACAATCGACGAATTTACGATTATTCGCTAAACCTTTTGTCCCCATCTTCATTCATTTACTCAAGTGGACCCCTCTTCGAAAGGTACCATTCCGTGTTGCTTAGTTTCCCGTCAGCTGCGCCCTGATATTTATGACCTAACAGAGCTATTCTGAGACCACCCAGCCAGAGAGAGAATTCTTCGCCTCTTTTCTTTCCAAACCCCCAGATAAAACTTTATCTGCTGTTTACACTTTTAAACTCCAATCAAGCCTCGAACATAATTAATACTTAATTAATTTCACACATCATCCACGCCCATTAATTACTAAATTAATGGCGGGGGTGGGTCGTAACATCGGCCCCTCCTCAAGAAATCCAGAAGTCCTCTTCTGGGCCTATCGCTTTGCTCTTATCAATTTCCAGAGCAACCATTGAGTGCTACCTTTTCCCACAGGTAGAAACAATTCAAAATGGCAAAAATATTGCGTTTCTTGCCTTCAAGAGCATTGGAGCGACTTCCTAATTATCCCGCAATTTTGTTAATTAATTTAGAGAACATCCGAAAGAAAAAACAACGTAAATGAGAAATAAATAAAAAACTGAACTGTAAAAGAACATGTGAGCCTGCCGAACTGTGATTCCTAGCTGCCTCATACAATACGCGACATGGCGGACAAATTTTAAAGTTTTCTTCAGGTTTTAGGATGGGGGGGTCCACTGTAACATTCCATCCCCCCATGAAAGAAAAAAAAAAGGGATGACTGGATGAAGTTTATTCATCCAATCATTCCATTTTTTTTTTAACTGTAAACACTCAACCCTTTCCCACCGTCGCAAGGCACCTAATTCCGAACTTAAGTGCCCGGAGAGCGGAAGGAAAGTTTAAGGATTTCATCACACGTTCATTGCTACCCGTCGAGATAGGCGGAAAGAAAATTTAAATATGAGGCATAGCTTCGAGAATCCACGAGTTCCACAGATCTCTCACGTTCGATGCTCCTACACCCGCTTTTATCTGCGCTCGATGCCAAATTCTTGCGTTCCACTGTCTTCGAGTTCCTTCTCAACATCGTAGATAATCGTGGTGTCACAGTCTTACTGGGGATCCACTATAATCTCGACTGCTCCCCGTAAACCATAGGTGCGGCTAAAGCTGTTTGTCTCAGCTGTGATGTACCCGCTGTACTTGTAACAGGTGTACTCTCTTCCGGAACAATTGCAGCCCCAGTGCTCACATGTTCTCCGTCAGAGTGACCATCAGAATCATCTGAATCCACATGACTCGCAGATGACGATTTCTTCGTGTTAGCCATTTTGTTTTTCTTACCCACTAAAATTATGGCAGTTCTTACAAAACAGCTTAAGGCTTACTTAATGCTAAATTATACAAAATTCGCACCGAACAAAACTAAATAAAAATAGTAATGGCAGTCAATTCGCACTTATTTTACGAACATTAGTGTTGTTCCGCTAGCTGCAAAATATAGGTATCGATCCTGGGATAACGGCACCATTAATGTTACACGGCACTAGCAGTGTTCCTGCCGAGTCTGCCGGTAACGGTGCTTGAGACCTGAAGTACAATTTAGTTGGCCGCGGCACCAGGTGAGAATCTCAGGTGCACTGCTGCACTCAAAGATTCACACCAGAACATAAAAAATGAAAAGTTGAAGAATGACCCGAAGCATAAGGCTTGGGTGAATCCACCGTGTGAACAAAATAACAACAACAAATAAAAAATAAAATAATCTAAAAAAAAAAAATGATACTTTGGGATCAGAGTTGTGATGAGGTTCACCCGCAATCACCAATTCGTGACTGAGTGTAGTGGTCCGGATCTTACTCCGGTACATTCAATCCCCAACCAGCCAGTACAACACTCACTTTCGCAAATAACACATGATTCTCAAATACACAACACAACATTTAATAACCTTCTGCGAGATTTAAAGATTTAAACAGATACGGCGCTCTCTGGGCGCATAGACAATTGCCCCTCATATGTGGGCAGCATACGGTGTCACACTTTACTGTCGGAAGACGCAGCCGACTGAGTCTCCACCGGACTATCTGAACAAGAGATACTACTCGTTTACACACTAAATAGAGCTGCAGGTGATATTCATATACAATTGCTTAGAGAATGAAAAAAAAATTATATGCAAACGATCACATTAGAAATACTCGTGACACAAAATACACAGGCACGTTAATTTGCGGTATAAGATTATAGGTGCGAAATACTGCCAAAGTTAATTAACTAAATCTAATAAGCATGCACATGCAAATCCCTTCCCCGCTCACTTTGGCCCTGAACCAAAGTTAAAAGAAACTATCCCGCCCAGCGGAATTTGTGGCCACACCTTCTCCCTTATTCATGTAAAAAAAGTAATCAGGAAATGGGCCCTGTAAGAAATTGAAATCTGTATGTGCAGGTATTTCCTCTGAGGTTCAGTCACTCAGCATTACTGCATCTATGTCCATGCAGCTTTGGGTGTCGGGATGGCACAAGTTCGCAGATGTGCGAAGAAAGAAAAAGGAAATATTAATCTACTTACAGTTTCGTGACTTTGCTGTGCAAATCCAGTGTGCATCACATAATATCACACGACAAAAAAAAAAAAAAAAAACACGCACACACACACAGACACTTGCACCATGTGGCAGCACCGATGATTCAACACTTCACTTTGACGCTTGATGTAAATGAAGCACACAATTAAAATGGTAATATCACGCCGCACTTTGTTGCAATGATTAGAGTGCACACTGATCTATTCTCGTGACGATTTGAAGGTGGCCGTTAAGCAAAATAGGCCCTCTCACATCTGCTGTTGCGGTTTCCAAGATTGATTTTCTGTGTTCCTGGGAAATGATTTCTGTTGTCGTGAAGAAATGATTCTGACCATCAACAATTTGGAGAGTGGGACACATTCAATTCCGCTGCTGCTATAGTTGATTCCGTCCGTCGCTACCTTCCGTCCTTTTTGACCGTTCATTCCCAATTCAGTCAGTTCCTTTCCGTTAGCATAACATCTACCCTGCCTGAGTACGCAGTTCAAATATGCCTCTCGCAGGTTTTGTTTCCATTTTTTTTTTCGAGTTGCGACCGCCAGCCCTGAGATTAATTTTCTCGGCCGAGCGAAATCAGACGTGCTTTTACCTTAAGCGTATATCAGCAACTCAACATTTCACCTGTATATTCGTTAGGTATCGAAGCCACCGCTCTTACGCTCATATTTTTCTTTCGCCATGTTTTATCCCGTCGCACTTACACGTAGTGGCTTCGCTGCTTACGTGACCACACACACGCACACATGGGGCCTCGCTTCACCCCGTAAGACAAGCGCGTCTCTTCACTTCCTCCACAGTAGGGGATGAATGGGGGTGACGATTCCACACTGCAGTGGTTGGCATCCGAACCCGACTTTGCTTGGCTTCGCTTCTCATTGGAATGACCACTGTCCACTCGCAGACTTCTTAATTTCCCTGTAACTTGGCTTTCATTAGGCCAAACAGTCGCTGATTTCCATTACGCTCCAGCCTAGAAATTGCAGCTTTATCACGCGGATTTAGGCATTCCGCTGTCTTTATGGCAATCTGGCATCTCCATCAGCCGCCTCGAGTTGTCTCCATTTCTTACCAAATGCGGGGAGGTTTGCTGCTTCATTTTCCCCCAATTCATTTTTTGCAGATCCGAGGCATCCAGCCTTTCACATCGGAGAGCGTACAGACAACTAACTTTCTTCCTTATGTTCATGCCAAGTGCGAACTCTTATTTTTCTGCACGGACCACACAGAGAGCAATTGTTCTCGAAAATGCCCCAAACAATCGACGAATTTACGATTATTCGCTAAACCTTTTGTCCCCATCTTCATTCATTTACTCAAGTGGACCCCTCTTCGAAAGGTACCATTCCGTGTTGCTTAGTTTCCCGTCAGCTGCGCCCTGATATTTATGACCTAACAGAGCTATTCTGAGACCACCCAGCCAGAGAGAGAATTCTTCGCCTCTTTTCTTTCCAAACCCCCAGATAAAACTTTATCTGCTGTTTACACTTTTAAACTCCAATCAAGCCTCGAACATAATTAATACTTAATTAATTTCACACATCATCCACGCCCATTAATTACTAAATTAATGGCGGGGGTGGGTCGTAACATCGGCCCCTCCTCAAGAAATCCAGAAGTCCTCTTCTGGGCCTATCGCTTTGCTCTTATCAATTTCCAGAGCAACCATTGAGTGCTACCTTTTCCCACAGGTAGAAACAATTCAAAATGGCAAAAATATTGCGTTTCTTGCCTTCAAGAGCATTGGAGCGACTTCCTAATTATCCCGCAATTTTGTTAATTAATTTAGAGAACATCCGAAAGAAAAAACAACGTAAATGAGAAATAAATAAAAAAAAACTGAACTGTAAAAGAACATGTGAGCCTGCCGAACTGTGATTCCTAGCTGCCTCATACAATACGCGACATGGCGGACAAATTTTAAAGTTTTCTTCAGGTTTTAGGATGGGGGGGGGTCCACTGTAACATTCCATCCCCCCATGAAAGAAAAAAAAAGGGATGACTGGATGAAGTTTATTCATCCAATCATTCCATTTTTTTTTTAACTGTAAACACTCAACCCTTTCCCACCGTCGCAAGGCACCTAATTCCGAACTTAAGTGCCCGGAGAGCGGAAGGAAAGTTTAAGGATTTCATCACACGTTCATTGCTACCCGTCGAGATAGGCGGAAAGAAAATTTAAATATGAGGCATAGCTTCGAGAATCCACGAGTTCCACAGATCTCTCACGTTCGATGCTCCTACACCCGCTTTTATCTGCGCTCGATGCCAAATTCTTGCGTTCCACTGTCTTCGAGTTCCTTCTCAACATCGTAGATAATCGTGGTGTCACAGTCTTACTGGGGATCCACTATAATCTCGACTGCTCCCCGTAAACCATAGGTGCGGCTAAAGCTGTTTGTCTCAGCTGTGATGTACCCGCTGTACTTGTAACAGGTGTACTCTCTTCCGGAACAATTGCAGCCCCAGTGCTCACATGTTCTCCGTCAGAGTGACCATCAGAATCATCTGAATCCACATGACTCGCAGATGACGATTTCTTCGTGTTAGCCATTTTGTTTTTCTTACCCACTAAAATTATGGCAGTTCTTACAAAACAGCTTAAGGCTTACTTAATGCTAAATTATACAAAATTCGCACCGAACAAAACTAAATAAAAATAGTAATGGCAGTCAATTCGCACTTATTTTACGAACATTAGTGTTGTTCCGCTAGCTGCAAAATATAGGTATCGATCCTGGGATAACGGCACCATTAATGTTACACGGCACTAGCAGTGTTCCTGCCGAGTCTGCCGGTAACGGTGCTTGAGACCTGAAGTACAATTTAGTTGGCCGCGGCACCAGGTGAGAATCTCAGGTGCACTGCTGCACTCAAAGATTCACACCAGAACATAAAAAATGAAAAGTTGAAGAATGACCCGAAGCATAAGGCTTGGGTGAATCCACCGTGTGAACAAAATAACAACAACAAATAAAAAATAAAATAATCTAAAAAAAAAAAAATGATACTTTGGGATCAGAGTTGTGATGAGGTTCACCCGCAATCACCAATTCGTGACTGAGTGTAGTGGTCCGGATCTTACTCCGGTACATTCAATCCCCAACCAGCCAGTACAACACTCACTTTCGCAAATAACACATGATTCTCAAATACACAACACAACATTTAATAACCTTCTGCGAGATTTAAAGATTTAAACAGATACGGCGCTCTCTGGGCGCATAGACAATTGCCCCTCATATGTGGGCAGCATACGGTGTCACACTTTACTGTCGGAAGACGCAGCCGACTGAGTCTCCACCGGACTATCTGAACAAGAGATACTACTCGTTTACACACTAAATAGAGCTGCAGGTGATATTCATATACAATTGCTTAGAGAATGAAAAAAAAATTATATGCAAACGATCACATTAGAAATACTCGTGACACAAAATACACAGGCACGTTAATTTGCGGTATAAGATTATAGGTGCGAAATACTGCCAAAGTTAATTAACTAAATCTAATAAGCATGCACATGCAAATCCCTTCCCCGCTCGCTTTGGCCCTGAACCAAAGTTAAAAGAAACTATCCCGCCCAGCGGAATTTGTGGCCACACCTTCTCCCTTATTCATGTAAAAAAAAAAGTAATCAGGAAATGGGCCCTGTAAGAAATTGAAATCTGTATGTGCAGGTATTTCCTCTGAGGTTCAGTCACTCAGCATTACTGCATCTATGTCCATGCAGCTTTGGGTGTCGGGATGGCACAAGTTCGCAGATGTGCGAAGAAAGAAAAAGGAAATATTAATCTACTTACAGTTTCGTGACTTTGCTGTGCAAATCCAGTGTGCATCACATAATATCACACGACAAAAAAAAAAAAAAACACGCACACACACACAGACACTTGCACCATGTGGCAGCACCGATGATTCAACACTTCACTTTGACGCTTGATGTAAATGAAGCACACAATTAAAATGGTAATATCACGCCGCACTTTGTTGCAATGATTAGAGTGCACACTGATCTATTCTCGTGACGATTTGAAGGTGGCCGTTAAGCAAAATAGGCCCTTTCACATCTGCTGTTGCGGTTTCCAAGATTGATTTTCTGTGTTCCTGGGAAATGATTTCTGTTGTCGTGAAGAAATGATTCTGACCATCAACAATTTGGAGAGTGGGACACATTCAATTCCGCTGCTGCTATAGTTGATTCCGTCCGTCGCTACCTTCCGTCCTTTTTGACCGTTCATTCCCTATTCAGTCAGTTCCTTTCCGTTAGCATAACATCTACCCTGCCTGAGTACGCAGTTCAAATATGCCTCTCGCAGGTTTTGTTTCCATTTTTTTTTCGAGTTGCGACCGCCAGCCCTGAGATTAATTTTCTCGGCCGAGCGAAATCAGACGTGCTTTTACCTTAAGCGTATATCAGCAACTCAACATTTCACCTGTATATTCGTTAGGTATCGAAGCCACCGCTCTTACGCTCATATTTTTCTTTCGCCATGTTTTATCCCGTCGCACTTACACGTAGGGGCTTCGCTGCTTACGTGACCACACACACGCACACATGGGGCCTCGCTTCGCCCCGTAAGACAAGCGCGTCTCTTCACTTCCTCCACAGTAGGGGATGAATGGGGGTGACGATTCCACACTGCAGTGGTTGGCATCCGAACCCGACTTTGCTTGGCTTCGCTTCTCATTGGAATGACCACTGTCCACTCGCAGACTTCTTAATTTCCCTGTAACTTGGCTTTCATTAGGCCAAACAGTCGCTGATTTCCATTACGCTCCAGCCTAGAAATTGCAGCTTTATCACGCGGATTTAGGCATTCCGCTGTCTTTATGGCAATCTGGCATCTCCATCAGCCGCCTCGAGTTGTCTCCATTTCTTACCAAATGCGGGGAGGTTTGCTGCTTCATTTTCCCCCAATTCATTTTTTGCAGATCCGAAGCATCCAGCCTTTCACATCGGAGAGCGTACAGACAACTAACTTTCTTCCTTATGTTCATGCCAAGTGCGAACTCTTATTTTTCTGCACGGACCACACAGAGAGCAATTGTTCTCGAAAATGCCCCAAACAATCGACGAATTTACGATTATTCGCTAAACCTTTTGTCCCCATCTTCATTCATTTACTCAAGTGGACCCCTCTTCGAAAGGTACCATTCCGTGTTGCTTAGTTTCCCGTCAGCTGCGCCCTGATATTTATGACCTAACAGAGCTATTCTGAGACCACCCAGCCAGAGAGAGAATTCTTCGCCTCTTTTCTTTCCAAACCCCCAGATAAAACTTTATCTGCTGTTTACACTTTTAAACTCCAATCAAGCCTCGAACATAATTAATACTTAATTAATTTCACACATCATCCACGCCCATTAATTACTAAATTAATGGCGGGGGTGGGTCGTAACATCGGCCCCTCCTCAAGAAATCCAGAAGTCCTCTTCTGGGCCTATCGCTTTGCTCTTATCAATTTCCAGAGCAACCATTGAGTGCTACCTTTTCCCACAGGTAGAAACAATTCAAAATGGCAAAAATATTGCGTTTCTTGCCTTCAAGAGCATTGGAGCGACTTCCTAATTATCCCGCAATTTTGTTAATTAATTTAGAGAACATCCGAAAGAAAAAACAACGTAAATGAGAAATAAATAAAAAAAAACTGAACTGTAAAAGAACATGTGAGCCTGCCGAACTGTGATTCCTAACTGCCTCATACAATACGCGACATGGCGGACAAATTTTAAAGTTTTCTTCAGGTTTTAGGATGGGGGGGGGGGGTGTCCACTGTAACACTTCAGAAATGGGGAAGGGACATAAAATTCGTAGTTATGAACAAAAGTGTATTTGCAAAAATAAAAAAAATGGGTCACTGAACTATGCCGACGAGAGAAATTTCATTTTTCAGTTTCAGTACCTTTTTGCTGAGCCTATAAAATTTATCTTTCCGGTTGTTAGCTCTAAGAAAAGCTTACATTATCCTATTTTGCATATGTACACCCCTTACATTTATCCGCAGTGGGAGAAGGTACATGGAACTCTTAGCAGCGTTGTTGTCTAGAGAAAATTCAAAGGACATTGCGAGAGTTACTTATAGGACTAGGTGAGAAAAGTGAATTTTGAATGTTTTCAAGCAAGGACGTTCTTTCTTGACTTACAAGCAATGTTCCCTCTTAGCTGCGCGCCGCCGCGCGGCGATTTAACTTCCTCCGCGCAGTAAGCATTTTTGATTAAAATTCCCAAATCCCAAATTAATTATCCTAAATCGAAAATTAATTACCAGCAAAATAATAATAAATAAATAAATAAAATTCTGGCTCTCAAAAGTCAAAACAACACTTTTCTTAAATGCTGTTCGCCTCCTTCCTAAGTTCGTGTCATTGTCCTCTTCGTTCTCAAAGGCTTCTTGCAAAGTAGCCTCGTAGGAGCAGATAGTGAACGCGAGAACGCGGATTAGTGATTTTCCCACGCCGAGAAAGAGGCAGATATTGAGTCTTTTCTCAAAACAACACATCAGCGCCAGCCTCATAAATGGTAAACAATATTTTCCGAGTACTCTCAAAGATGGTCGAGTCCTAAATTCACACATTCAAATCTTTGGTTTAGGGGGGGAAATTGAGAGGCGATTTATTCCTTGAAATGACAGTCAGATCAGAACGATTCTGCACTTGCTCTATTTGGATTAATTATTTTGCATTTAGTTATTATTTTGTTTCTAATTCTGCTTGGTATTTTCATATGCAAAGAAACTGTGAATTATGCGCAAACATGCTTTTCCTAAATTCCAGTGTTTTTGTTCCTGATGTAAGTTTGAGCTTCTCACTTTTTTATAAAATAAAAATTTTAATTAATGAAATGTTTTAATATTTTTTTTATTTAAAATCAGTTGCGAAAAGAACGGTGGTAAAAATGGGGGAGGGGTTAGAAAAAATAAGGGTTCTAATCAAAGTTCCAACTTCTACTGCATTAGTAAGAGAAGCTGAGAAAATAAAAAAATTGCGCAAGTGGTTTGATGCCTGCCAGCTCATTGGGTTAGACGCGCATTGCCCATGGCCGCTTAGAGGGAATATTGGTTACAAGGCTGTGTGATACTGCCGTTTACAGTTGAACTGCATTTTTTTTATTGCTATGTTTTTTATTTTCTACTGACATGCGTATACTGAATGTTACGCACAAATAGTATGTAGCAATATTTGTCAAAAATTCTTCCAGGGTTTGAACACTACGTTCCATCAAAACGTTTTGTTTTCTTTTACCACTGAGAAAGTCTCTAATTTAAATATGTTCTCCGTAATCACAAAGTAGCAACTCCATAGGCGTTGTGAAGAAATGGAACAAAACTCAAATTAGAGATTTTCGGAGGAGGGAGGACAACGTTTCTAATCTCTCCCGAATTCACTGCCCAGAGCAGAGCGGTTGCGCTTTTGCAGCAGTTCTGTTCGTGTTTGGCATTCCACTAATTTTATTAATGAGAATGTGTTAAAGGGTATAGCTGAAGTGATGGATGGACGCAATGCTGTCTATGCAGCACAGCGTAGAAACGGAAATAACTTTGATGCGAGCTAATTTTTCAGATGTTGCATTGCAGTGTAACAGAAATGGTTCATCCCATACGATGGCTCCCTAAATATTTGTGTTATAGCTGTGCTGAAGAAACTAGAAGATTGGTATTTAAAGTGCTCTAGTGGCCTGTGGAGATACGTTGAGGGGGGGGGGTATTCGAATGTGTCTATTCTGGGATTTTCATTTTTTTCCTTCAATGTGGGAACTAGTGTTGTAAAGTGACGTATGAAGAAAGAACCCGATTTATTGTGGGTGGGAAGCAATCAAGCAAATTTAGCTTATACGTACTTAAAATAGTATAACTTAACTATACTAAAAATCCGAAAATTCTTGGCGCAGATAAATATAATTTTTTTTTTCCAAGCTTTCGCACATCAACCAGATGACTTTTTCAAGGAAGGTAGACAGCTAACTGCAAACTGGATAATAGAACGTTTCAACACTTTGAACGCGGTGACTTGACTAGGCAATAAATGATTAGGAGCAAACGTGATATTTCGAAGAAACGAGGTCACGTTGGTTGTATTACCACGGCCCCGGTAGTACGGTGGTCGCGGAATACTTAATACTCGTCTAATTTAATAAACAGTGAGGTTGCGTTCCCGTAAATGAAAGGAACCTAATCTCAAAGTTTACGGACGTCGCGTTGTGTTTCATATGGGCTTGTTACGAGGTATTCGTAAAAAACCCATATGCCGTAAATTGTGAATTTAGAGAAATATACACCCCAGAGAAGTTAGCTACACCAGGTTAAGTAATTAATAATGTTTAATAAAAGAAAAAAGTATATTTACGCAATTACATCCTTCAGGTGGAGGCCAAATAAAAGTTATAAAAAAAAAACCATTAGAATTAGCCATGTTTACTGGTCCACTGCTGCGTAAGCCTGTCACACCCTTGAGCTTAACTTTAAATTAACTCCCTCAATCTATTTCGAGGAGGCATAGCGACCATGCATATGTATATAACTAGTTAACATGGGAACTGGAATTGGGAAAAAATAACGTCATCTTACTTTCCTTTAGAATTGTGTGGTCGCTCGTTGAAGCCCTTCTGTTGCCCGCGTGGGTAGTTCGCTGTATCTCTCGAGCTGCCACGCTGGGACCGCGTACTCTGTACGTTTCTTAACTACCTAATCCATCTCATTCTCGAACATCTATCCTCTTAAAATTGTCCTTCGACTACCATCTGTGGATAACCATCTCGAATACGAATCTCCGATACGAATTATTCTCCCTGATACCAATCTTCTCCTTTCGTTCTTGACTATGTTTTTTTCTGCCTATATATTTCCGTCCCTTTAATTTTCCACGTGATAGGGGCGTGCCTACAACCTTCTACGAACTCTTCGCCTGGGGTCTGGATTGGTTAGCTGAGCTGACCAGTGCTCGGGCTTAGTGGCTATTGGTTGGCCCTCTGGTCAAGTTGGCTACCTTTTCGGGGCAGCTGGCCTGCTGTGCAGGTGATGCTTTTGCGAATTCAATAGGGCCTATTTTAACGCTCGGATGAATAGCGAAGAATTTAAAGGGGCTTTCCTCTGTCAGAGTTACGACTTTCCTGTGACACCGCGATGTACTTTACGACTTTCGCTGGTGCCTCTCTCATCGAGGAGATGGTCGTAAACCGCAACTCGCCTATTCATCTGACCGCGTTTGGGACTCTTGCCTGTGCACTCCTGAAATACTGGGATGTATTGTCCCATCAGCAACGCTAGCACTGGGGCCATTTCGTAAGTTTTGTGAATGCCGTGCTCCTTCTCACAAGAGTGAAAAGAAGGTGAATTCCTTGGTCATTCTCCACCGGTGTCCGACAAACCGTTTTGACCACCTTGGTTTTCTGCTGCAGTGGGGAAAAGGGGGTTTATGAGGCAGGAAGGGAGCAAAGGAAAACTAATTTAAGTTAAATAAAAAAAATATTTATGTAAATTACTCCTGGTCTTTAAATTTAATTAGGCCGCAAACAATGTGACCCGAACTATGAAGTAGTTCCGCGGCAACAGTTGGGCATGCGGTACAATGGTAGAGAACTCAGCATTATTTGAAGAATTGATTCCAAATACGTGGCAACTCCAGAAAAACGCTATCATTGCAATCCTCGCAGCTGGTCAAGATTTCCAAGGTTTCGCGAATGGCGGTAGATTTGGGTGTGGAGTATGAAGCTAATTTCTTTACATCACTCCATATAGGATCGGCGGACTTGAATTTGACTTCTCTTGATAGGGCAGTGGTTCTTTTCCCGTCTCTTGTATCCCTTTTATGTTCGCTGATTCTAATTCCAAACGAACGTTTGGTCATTCCGATGTAGTATCGCCTGGAGCAGTCCGGATATTTTAGTAGGATGGCATAAACACCTGCCTGATTGAGAAGAGGGGCTTTTCAATATTTCTCTTAAGCATCGTATATAAAGATGCCGGAGACCTTATGCCGACACCGAAGTTCATCCTCCTGAGCGTGTTTTTGAGTTGATAGGAAACATTTGGTATGTAGGGAATAGAGCCTAGGTAGCGAAGTTGCGGCATAGAAATATTATTAGCACTGCTGGGTCTGGCTTTCTCGATAAAGTTATGCATCTGGTTCGAAGTATATCCTGCCTCAGTGGGCAATTCGACGATGTTTCTCAGTTCGGATTGTCTAGGACGGACATCGGATGAGACAGCGAAGGCTCTCATTTGCAGTTAGCTGTCTACCTTCCTAGAGAAAGCCATCTGGTTGATGTGCGAAAGCTTGGAAAAAAATGCATATTTATTATACGCCAAGAATTTTCGGATTTTTAGTATAGTTATACCATTTTGAGCATAATTTGGTGTACAGTTCCTACTTTTTCTTATACGTACTTTGTGAAGTTTTGCTGAAAGTGTTCCAAACCAAGACATTATAAGGAGCCGAAGTTTTCATTTTATGAAAGATAACTTATTTCTTCAAAACATGCCCAATGCTATTTGTTGTATGGTCAATGAAGAATTTAACGGTGCACATATTCGTACATAAGAGTAATCCTTTTGAATTGAAACATTATCATGTCAGCTGTCTAAATCGATGAATACCTCATACCCCTAAAACTATAATGCTTGATTTTTTTCCTGAGAACTCTATTCGTTCCAGCTTCCACTTCTTCTAGTGAACCAAAAGCTTAATCAAAGCAGTACTTTTAATAGCAGCGAAGAATACGCCAAAGGACAACGACTGATGCCTTCGATCAGACTTCCGACCTAAGTGACGGTGGACATGACTTTAATCCATCAAATAATTTTTATGTACAATATACACTACTGTCTGTTAAAATTACAGCACTAAGAAAAAATCACGCTACACGAATGAAATTTACATTTCGACATACAGACTACTCATTGGTGTCTTGTAATATAACGTGCTGCACATTTGTACTGTACGTTTCAATCTTCGAAAAGGTATGACTTTTAACTCTCTACACGTTGTACTGCTGGAGTTCACGTCGTGGTGGACAAACTTTAAGAAGAAAACATTTTATAGTTCTATTGCTAAGTTATTTTTATGTTTTATGCTTTATTGTTTTAGTTGAATAGTTTATTTAAATTTTACTAGATACATTGTCCAAAAAATGTTGTATTATTGGCAAAAACATTTAACAACATTTTTTCCTGGGGAAGTCTTCAGACGCCTGATTAAAGACACGTATACTAAAGGTCATTATAATGGTACATACTATCATACTATGACTAAAAACATTTAAAAACACTAAAGATGGTTTATGTTAAGTTCACACTGTCATTCGAGTCTTATTCTGTGTTAGCCCTAAAGGGAGGGGAGGGGGGGTATTGATATTCTCCAAACATGTGAGGAAAATACCACCTAGGGCATTTTCACATGATAAACATTATCATCATATTCAGAATAATAATTGACAGCCTTCTACTCACATTATTGAAGTATCTCGCTTTCTGAAGGACGTTCGTTGTCGAGTCGTCACAATCAAGGTGATTCGGCGATGTGCTTACTGTAATTTATGCAGTACACTTCATATTATTCTATAGATCCAGGAATACTCGTGTATTTCACATTTGGCTGTAGTGTTAATCAGGCAGTTGTCGTAGCAAGGAAATGTATTGTAAAAAAGAAAAGAAATAATAAATAAAAATTATTTAACTATTCCTCTAAGAAGTTACGATACCCGCCCAACAATCGACCACGCACATTGACAGAGATCACGTAGACTGCATCATTGACGTTGACATCAGGAACGCCCACCAACAAGTTATAAATCACAACCCGAATATGGGCAGTGGTGAAACATCGGCTTGAAGATGGTATAAGCTAATACCGAAATGCATAGCCAGACTGTCATCACATTTCCAATATTGTGTTTGTTTGCTTTGATCTTTGGAATGTCACGATGGAGGACAGATTTCTACAGTGACTAAGTAAGAAACTGCTTACAGTACATTTCCTTGCTACGACAACTGCCTACAATACATTTCCTTGCTACGACAACTGCCTACAATACTGTATATTTCCTTGCTACGACAACTGCCTACAATACTGTATATTTCCTTGCTACGACAACTGCCTGATTAACACTACAGCCAAATGTGAAACACACGAGTATGCCTGGACCTATAGAATAATATGAAGTGTACTGCATAGATTTACAGTAAGCACATCGCCGAATCACCTTGATTGTGACGACTCGACAACAAACTCCCTTCAGATAGCGAGATACTTCAATATTGTGAGTAGAAGGCTGTCAATTATTATTCTGAATATGATGATAATGTTTATCATGTGAAAATGCCCTAGGTGGCATTTCCATCGCATGTTTGAAAAGTACAAATCAACCCCCTCCCCTAGAGCTAACACAGAATAAGACTCGAATGACAGTGCGAACTTAACATAACAAACCATCTTTAGTGTTTTTAAATGTTTTTAGTCATAGTATGATAGTATGTGCCATTATAATGACTTTTAGTATACGTGTCTTTAATCAGACGTCAGAAGACTTCCCAGGAAGAAATTTTGTTAAATGTTTTTGCCAATAATACAACTTTTTTGGACAGTATCTAGTAAAATTTCAATAAACTATTCAATTAAAACAATCAAGCATAAAACATAAAAATAACTTAGCAATAGAACTATAAAAAATTTTCTTCTTAAAGTTTGTCCACTACGACGTGAACTCCAGCAGCACAAAGCGTAGAGAATTAAGTCATACGTTTTCGAAAATTGAAACTTACAATCAAATGAAATTTATATCACAAATTCCTCGTGTTACAGGAGATAACCGGTTACATTTGTAGAGTTATACAAGATTTGTTCGCTTCAAAACTCAGTATCGCGTGAAGCCACCTCGATCAACAGTAAGAGCCTCTACACGGCGGGGCATTAAATAGAGTTTTGATATCGTCTTGAGGAATAGCCTGCCAGGCTGTTTCTATGCGACACCAGAGTTCATTTGTTGTGACTGGCGGAGCAGTGGCGTAACTACCGCCCCCGCGTTACCTAATACGCCCTTTCGTTACCTCGCTCCCGCGGGGGCGCAGGTAACGAAGGGGCGTGCTGCAGCTGTCAGTTATGGTTTTATGAAAAAATTCGAAAACGCCCAAAAAAAAAAAAATGTTAACCCAAAGGTTCATATATTCCTTGATTTAGCTTTGCCTAAATAAATGCCAACTTTCGCTCTTAAAACACTAGATGTCCTGCAGAGTGAAGCCATTCGAGTGAAGCCATTTTATTTGGCTCCGGGTTGTAATACGATTGCTCTGCAATGGGTTGTAAATAATACGATTGCTCTGCAATGGGTTATAAATAATACGATCGCTCTCCAACCGCTCTCTCTGCGCTGCTGAGGAAAAGTGCCAGACCACATGGAGATTCCCCGTTGATATGGGAAAACAGGTCACCTAGGATTACGTACACAACAGGTGCCAGCATCTATTCACAGCAGCCGCAGATCTGTAACATATAAGAGGATGATTTCTTCAAGTGATTTAATTTAGTTTTGGACAAAACAATTACACGTTGCTAGTGCTTTTAGTTCTTCCATACAGTAAGTATGTGAATCTCATTCACTGTGTGGGGAAACTTTAACATTCAGGCGAACGACATCCATTTGCAAAATGTCACAAAAGCGTCCAAGTGGAGCACAGTATCGGCAAAAGAAGAAAGAGCGCGAAGAAACTCCCAAATCTCAATTAGTTCTTTTTGCCGCAATAAATTAAGCTTAAGTGTCGTTTCTGATGAAAAGAATAATGATTTGTTTTGCACGTCAATTGTTCAAAGTTTAGAAGCAGACATTTTGGAAAAACCAAGCACTTCAGATACAAGTGAAAGTAAAATGGGTGATTACGAAAGTGCAAAACCCGGTGAAAATTATGCACGGGGACTGAGTGCTTCCTGTGACACCAGTACCGTTGGTCATGAAAGTGTTCACTGCCTACCCGTTGTTGCAAAATATGCAACAGACATAAGACATTTTCATGTTATTAGGCCCTATGTACAGTAAGTCCATATTGCATCCTTACAGTGTAGAACACTGAATTATCAAATTGTATGCAATCATGTCCAGTAACGATCACTAAAGTCTTATAGGCCGCCCCGGTGGCGCAGTGGTCTAAGCGATGGCCTCTGATCATTCGTCCGTAAGGGGTCCGGGTTCGAATCCCGGTGAGGCATGGATGTTGTGTTTGTCTTACGGCACTGGCTCTCTCCCTTCCCTGGAACCAGTGACCCAAAATTAGGGACGGGCGACTGCTTATAGCCCATTGAGTTGCTCACGGTGGTCGTTAAACCTCAAAAAAAATAAAAAAAAAAAAAAGTCTTATAGTTCATAATTTTAACCATTTGAATATATTTTACCGAATTTGTTTTTTTGCGATAAAATATATATATATTTATGTCCATTCATCGGTCCGCGCACCGTGTTAATCCTGATCGTGTTAATCCTGATTGGCTGATTGATAACTCTGCATTATGTACTTTTGTCCCAAAAATTACTTAAAGTTAAAACTACAGGGCGGTAGTAACCCGTACATTTCCAAACACTCTCCCTGACCCCCCTCCCCCCATCACGCACACACACACACACACGCCGCGAAAAAGCACATACTCTCTCCTGTTCAAAATCCTGAGGAAATTACTGTGCTTAGGGATGCTGAAGTAAATCTTGCGGAGGGGCGCACGTTGTGCTAGCTACGCCACTGTGACGGAGGCTCTTGACGGGCCAGTCGCTTAATTAAAATGTTCCAGACATGTTCGATCCTGGACATATCCGGCGAACACGCAGGCCAGGGAAGAAGTGGATCTACCGTGCATGGAAGAAGTCTTGAACATTCCATGTGGCCGAGCATTGTCCCGCTGTAATATAGCGCCAGGACAGCTCTGAAGTAAGGGTATCTCCTCTGCCTCTAAAACATCCCTGATGTATCTCTGGCTGTTGAGGGTTCCCTCAATTTTCATCAGGCGAGACCGCGAATTGATCCCAATGGCGCCCCAAACCGTGACGCTTAGCGTTGGGCCGGTATGACGCTGCAATGTGCCGTTCACCACGATGTTTTCGAACACGTGCATTAAGTTGAATCATGACTCGTCAGAAAACACGACGTACTGCCAATCAGCGCGCCATTGTCTGTGTTCGTGACCCCATTGCAGCCTGAAGCATCTGTGTTTGAGGGTTAAAGGCTTCCGCAGCAATAGGCTGCTAGCAATCAGTCCCCTGTTAAGCAAAAGACATCGAACTGTGCTTGAGGACAAAGCCTGACCTATGACATGGCGCAAATGCTGCGCTAACACCATTGATGCCGCTGGGTGATCGGCCACAGCCATGCGGAAGAGGTGTCTGTCATCCCGTGCAGTCGTGCGATTTTGCGGTTCATTTCCCGGATTTCTGTGCGTCCGAGCCTGACCTGTCCATTGACGCCACGTTCACATCACTGTATTGGCGTTTTATCCTGTACGAGTGGCAATTTCGCGGTAGGAAAATCCAGCTTCTCTCATCCTAATAATCCTTTCTCGCTCAAAGTCTCTGAGGTGTTCATAATGTGACCTTCTTCGGCGACGGGTATAGTGAGACACAAGAAACACCCTTTCAACTCAATGTCTGCTCTTCACTCATTGCAACATCTCGTTTGAGCCAGCTCTTTATACCTAAGACCGGACAGTTCAGAGGGCACTGCTCCGAAACTGCATGTACATTTTCACTGACATTTTAATCATTTACATGTCTCAACCTGTTATGCATATCCTGTAAGTTTCAAGCTACTACCTGCAGTCCTTCATAGTGTTGCAATTTTCACAAACAGTAGTGTATATTCGGTTTATTGCGCCTGTTGTGGCCTTCCGATCTACAGGAGTTCTTTTAGTTTTCTTTTATACAAGCACCATTCCTTCGCAAGATTCATGTCATCCAGTGCCTTTTTAGTGCCATCATACTATTGTATTCTAGGTCGCCCTCCCCTTTGTTCTTTTGGTGTATATTCCATAGTAATTTTGAGACTTTCATTTCAGTCATTCTTCTCACATGTCCATGCTCAATGAGCTGTCTTTTTGTGTATACGTGTTTACGCACGCACATCATCGCATCCTCTGATATTGCACTCATCATCATAACCTCCAATACTGTAGTCTTCACTCTCATTGTCTCTTTTATCTTTTCATTCAATATTCTTTTTCATGTTACTCTACATGGTCTTCACAAAGCATCCGTCTCTACTGCTGTTGGTTTACCAAAATAATGACCCGGATATTACCAATGATTTATTATTTAATTACAACTCGTACTTATTTTATGAAGAGCTGTGCCGGTGGTAGTCCAGCTACCGACCGGGACTTCCAAGCCGGTCAGATCAAAGGATAGGTGCCAGACTGAAAGAAACACCGTGGTCCTCCAGGTTGAGACGACAGACCTGAACCCTGTCTTTTGTACAAAAAAACTCTTTCCGCAAAAGAAAACACCAGGAGAGAAAAGCAGGATAATTTTAATGGTTAACGAGTCAGGCTACGCAAACGGACTATGAACTGGGCTGCTTGGGATTTACGGGGAATTTGATCAAAAGAGTTAAAGTTCTTGAGGGGGAGATAAAAGGAAATGGCGGCTGACTTCAAAGAATTTTAAGAATTCAAATTATTTGTAAAAAAACTCCAACAGAATTGTTGTGTGAATTGTTGTGCTGTGTGCAGAATTTCAAAACAATATAGAAATTACCAAATCCAGAAGATTTTTTGGTTATTCACCAACTAAGAAAAACCGCGAACGCGCAAGTATCAGACATTCTGAGGAATGTGTCTACAAGTTCATTCACCCGAATATTTCCTTGCGACGGACAATATAAAACGTATTAATGTTCCTGGCTTGTTTAACACGTTCGCTGCGTTACGACCCACCGGTGGGTCGTAACGCGTTAACTTCTGCATTTTTCAGAGGAGGAAAAAAAAGTTTATATACATAAATCTGTAGTGGATATCAGTCACTTTATGTTTATATCTTTAAACGACCCACCGGTGTGTCGTACAGCACTGTATTGAAAAAGTTACGACCCCACCAGTGGGTTGTGACGTAAGGTACTACAAAAAAAATCGCCGAAAAACGTCGCCGCAGCGCACGTGTTAAATGTTAACACAGAAAACTGTAAAAAGATAACAAAGGCATTGGCTGGTCGTCACCCTTCTCCGTGCTATCAGGTATAACGAAGTAAATTTCTCCGTCATTTCTGTCCACGCCAGGATTCGAACCCGGATCCCCTCATTCCGGAATAAGTCACTCTACCAATTGAGCTACGCGGACGTTTTATTCTGATTCCTATCTGCCTCTATGTCGTGTGCGTCCTTCTGGCAGGTACGTCACATCTCCTGGTACGTTACATCATCTCCCCCTTATTATTATTTTTTTTTGAAGTGCTGGAGAAGGGATTCTCTTATTTTTCCTATCTCGCGGTGTGGAAATAACATCTGTAACGTACCAGGAGATGTGACGTACCTGCCAGAAGGACGCACACGACATAAAGGCAGATAGGAATCAGAATAAAATGTCCGCGTAGCTCAACTGGTAGAGCAACTTATTCCGGAATAAGTTGCTCTACCAATTAAGCTACGCGGACATTTTATTCTGATTCCTATCTGCCTTTATGTCGTGTGCGTCCTTCTGGCAGGTACGTCACATCTCCTGGTACGTTACACATCACACCATTGCGAGATTTTGAACGGTCGGGTCATCCGGATAGTTCGGGCGCCATTATAACGAAGTAAATTTCTCCGTCATTTCTGTCCACACCAGGATTCGAACCCGGATACCCTCATTCCGGAATAAGTCACTCTACCAAGGTCAGGTGATGCGTAACATCACAGCCTCTCCTTGACAAATGTCAACCCCGCCTTCTCGTGGTGCATCCTGTTCCCACTAAAGGGGCTCTGACGACCGCAAATAGCGGTATAACTATACCATCGGGATCAGAGGAAATGCTATCCCACACTCACCAACCCGCTTGGCCAGCGTGGTGAGTTATGGCCAAACACCTCCAAAATGACTCTACAACTTAAATCTTGGCCCTCAGTCTCCGGCAGCTGGAATGTACCTGGCCAAGGCAGCGGCCAGTGCGACATGAAGGCAGAGGGTGCTAAGAATCCCCGGAGAACCGGACTAGGCTGCCATTTGATGCTGACCTTGGCTACCTACAACGGACGCTCCCTATCTTCTGATTCAAGGCTTCTTGAATTGGAAGAGGAACTACAAAGGATCAAGTGGGACATCGTCGGGCTGAGTGAGGTAAGGAGAAAAGGAGAAGATCTCATTGAACTGAAAAGTGGACATCTCTTCTATTATCGTGGGACAGATACTGGCAGAACTAGTGGTGTTGGATTTATAATAAACAAGAAACTGAAGGATAAAGTGGTAGAAGTTGAAAGTTCCTCTGACAGAGCTGCACGACTCGTTATCCAACTATCGAGAAGATACCAGGCTCAGATTATTCAAACTTATGCACCCACCACAAGTCATCCTGAAGAAGAAATTGAAGAATTTTATGAGGAAATTCGTCATCTAAATAATAAAGGTAAGCAGCACTTGAAGATAATTATGGGAGATTTCAATGCAAAAATAGGGCAACGGCAACAGAATGAAACTTCAGTAGGTAAATTCGGTCACGGCAACAGAAACCAGCGTGGAAATACTCTCGTTGAGTTTGCAGAGGCAGAAGGATTTTTCATCTTGAATTCCTTTTTCAAGAAAAAGCCACACAGGAAATGGACATGGAGACATCCAATTGGGACGACAAGTGAAATTGATTTTATTATGTGTAACAAAAAATTCTTCATCGAAGACTGCAGTGTGCTAAACAAGTTCAACACAGGTAGTGACCATAGATTGGTGAGATGTAAGATGCACCTCAACACTAAACTCGAACGTGGCAAGCTCATAAGACAAACAAAATGTATTGACATAACCAACCTTAAAAAACACACCATAATACTTTCAAGTTGGAACTGAAGAACAGATTCTCTGCTTTAGAAGGCCTAACATCGGAAGAAGTGGATATTTCTGAAGTTAACAGAAAAGTAACCAAAGCTCTTATGGAAACAGCAACAAAATTAGCTGGGTCTAAGAACAAGTTGCATGTAAACAAATTATCAGGAAAAACCAAAATGTTGATGCAAAAAGAAGAGAGATGAGGACAACTAAAGAAGATGTGACTTCCAAAGTGGAATATATAGAGCTATGCAAGACAGCACGAAAAAGTATCACTGAAGACGTAAGGAAATTCAACTGTGAGCTAGTGAGGAAAGCAATTGAAAACAACCAAAGCCTAAAGATAGCAAAGGGACATCTCAGTAAGGGAAGAAAACAGATTATGGCTCTGAGAAAAGAAGATGGTTCTATAACAAGAAATAGAGGCGAAATTTTGACAAGAGTGAAAGATTTCTACTCCAAACTATATGAAAGGGATGATACATGTACTCCAGACATCATGAAAGGTACCAGAGTTCTTCCAGTCCTCCCAGCAGAAGTTGCTCATGCAATCAAGAACATGAAGCGGGGGAAAGCTCCAGGAGAAGATGGAATTACTATAGACATCATACAAGAAGCAAGTGGAGAAATTGAAACAGTACTCGCCCAAATTTTCACTCGATGCCTTAATGAAGGGAAGATTCCTGAGGATTGGAACAATGCTACAATGATCCTGCTACATAAAAAAGGTGACATTGAGGATCTCAGGAACTACAGACCTATCAGCCTCCTATCAGTGGTTTATAAAATCTTCACTAAAGTTCTTTCACACCGCTTGAAGGTAACACTGGACATGGCTCAACCGAGAGAACAAGCTGGATTCAGGAGTGGCTACAGCACAATAGATCATATCCACGTACTGAGAGAACTAATTGAAAGAGCGAGGGAATATGAACTTCCATTGTGCATGGCTTTTATCGATTATGAAAAAGCCTTTGATTCGGTGAAACCATCAGCAGTTACCACGGCTCTGAAATCCTGCGGTATTGAAGATGCATACATTAATATTATTAATAACATCTATGAAAATGCAAGTGCAAAGATTCGGCTGTTTGAAAATACAACACACATAAAAATTGGAAAGGGAGTGAGACAAGGTGACACCATATCTCCGAAGCTCTTTAATGCCACATTGGAAAATGTCTTTCAATCACTGAACTGGGAAAACAAAGGGATAAAGATTAATGGAGATTATCTAACCCACCTTCGTTTTGCTGATGACGTAGTCATTTTTGCAACTACCCCATCAGAGCTGCAGAGTATGATCCAGGAACTTGCTGACAAGAGTAAAGAAGTGGGATTAAAAATGAACTTTCAGAAGACAAAAGTGATGTTCAATGCTTTTACAAGAAATGAAGATTTATCGATTGATGGAGAAAAACTGGAGATAACAGATACGTATGTTTATCTTGGACAGCAGATATCAAGTGAGGGTCACATTGATGTAGAAATTAATCGGCGTACAAAACTTGCCTGGAGAGCTTTTGGAAGAAACAGCATAATTTTCAAGAGCAACATGCCATTATGTCTTAAAAGAAAAGTGTTTGATCAATGCATCCTTCCAGTGCTTACGTATGGTGCAGAGACGTGGACCTTAACTAAAAGAGACATACAAAGGCTGCAGACAACTCAAAGTAACATGGAGAGGTGCATGCTTGGTATAACCAGGAGAGATAAGAAGAGGAACTCGTGGATCCGAAAAATGACGAGAGTGGAAGACATCATGATCAGAGTTAAATCCCTGAAATGGCAATGGGCTGGACATACTGCCAGAAGGACAGACCATAGATGGACAGCCGAAATTTTAGATTGGATTCCAAGGGACAGGAAAAGACCCAGAAAAAGACCACATGGGAGATGGGTGGATGAAATTCGTAAATATGCGGGAGTGACATGGAGGAGACTGGCACAAGACAGACCGTTGTGGAGGAAACTTGGGGAGACCTTCGTCCAGCAGTGGATTGATAATGGTTGACAATGATGATGATGATGACCAATTGAGCTACGCGGACGTTTTATTCTGATTCCTATCTATCTGCCTCTATGTCGTGTGCGTCCTTCTGGCAGGTACGTCACATCTCCTGGTACGTTACACAGGAAGAATGTATCTTAATTTGATATCCTAAATAGCTTTTGGTATACTGTGCGTCGTGTGAGACATTACATACACAGTGCGTCAAAGAATTTTTAAGACTGGGTCTGTAAAATGAAATAGAACAAGAAATTATAATTTGTTTTAGTTTGTTATTCAAAATAAGTCACTCTGGCTTCAATACACTTGTTACAGCGATTTAATAATGATTCGAATGCCTGTTCCAGTTAACTTTGCGGAATTGCCTCCAAAGCACGCGTCGAAGCTGTTTGTATGGTCGAAATATCATAAAAAAACACCCTTTTAACATCTTTTGAAGTTCTGGGAACAACAAAAAGTCGCACGGTGCTAAATCATGCGAATACGGCGGATGATTCAACACACAGACGTTATTTTTCGCCAAAAATCTACGAACAAGAAGTGAGGTGTGACTGGGTGCATTATCGTGCAACAAACATCAACTTTTTTCATCTCGATATTCTGGACGAATGAGACGAATTCTGCCCATCAAACGCCTCAAAACATTTAAATAAAACTCACCAGTAATTGTTTGTCCACTTGGAACAAATTCTTTGTGGATAATACCCTTACTATCGAAGAATGTAATGAGCATTGTTTTGATTTTCGATTGAACTTTTCTTGTTTTTTTTTTGGCTTGTGGCGAATTTTTTGACTTCCATTCCGCACTTTGTCGCTTTGTTTCAGGATCATATTGAAAACATCATGTTCCATCACCTGTAACAATAGATTTTAAGAAGTTTGGATCATTTTCAGCGGCTGAAATATTGTCTCTGCAATGTGCACTTCTCCTTGATTTTTGTTCATTGGTTAACGTGTGTGGAACTAATTTAGCACAGACTAATTTAGCACAGTTTTGCCCAAAACTTCGTGCAGGATGGTTCGAATCGTTTCTTTGTTGATGTTTTAAGACTCTTCCGTCATTCTTAGTGACGAACATCGATTGTTTGCCACAAAATCACGCACTTTTTCAATACTCTCAGGTGTTCTAGATGAACTTGGTCTTCCGGTATGCTTATCATCTTCTAGCGTATCTCTTCCGTCCAAAAAACGTTTGTGCCACAGGAAAACATTTGATCTACTTAAACAAAACTCACCGTAAACTTGTTTCATCATTTGGTACGTTTCCGAGGCACTTTTACCAAGTTTTGCGTTAAATTTATTAACAGCCCTTTGTTCCATCTTAATAATTCAACATGACAAAAATTTTACTTCTCTAATGAACGGCCGTTTCGTTTGAGTTACTTTAACAACTGCGTAGTACGTTTGGCAGAAATCAAGCAGATGGTCACGGTTTATAACGCATTCGCGATTACACTGGTGGCGCCACCGTAGGCTGAAATCCAGCGCCAGTCTTAAAAATTCTTTGACGCACTGTGTATATCGCATTTAGTTTACTGCCAACTTTTTAATGCAAATTCTTGTCGTCAACTCTGAGTAAGGGTTATAAAATCTTGAAGGACTTCCCAGCACCCCGAAAACTGTCAGACACATCGTATTACAATCTCAATTTTATTATTGAACATGAGCACTGAGACCGCCGGTTTGTTGCGATTCAAATTCTTGAGCATGTGCATACCATCTTACTATTTCTGTGAGGCTGAAATTTGTAACATTTCTTAACTGTTAGTAATTATTACATATGCAATGAACAAAGAAAACAGCACTCGAACAGAGCTTTACTGTTACTTCAAAGGTGACATAAAAGTGATGTTTCTTCTATGTTGAAAACAAGAGAACATAACATTAACCTGAAAGTGAAGTTGTGCGTTTTAGATTGGAAAAAGGTGGAAAAACAGCAAGTTTCCCGCACCTGTGTTCATGTTACTGTGGAGCTCATTGAGAAATAGTCACACGTTCAGCAATTTTTCTTAATTGACTGAGGTACGACAATGCGGATAAAAGAGCATCTAACTGTTGTTCATCGGCACTATTATTTTATTCTGGTTACCAATGTCTTTTGGATTTCTTGGTATTGAACTACCAAAGCAGATTTTCAATGAGGAAAAGTTTATGAACAATTGATTTTCAAACTTAGTTTCTGTCATTAGTAATTTTTTTTTTAATTTTGAAGGAGGTAGGATCAGATAGACACACCATCATGCCAAAAATTTTTTTGTGCTCAGAAAAATGAAATTGAGAAGATGTTTGTCCTGATTGGAAAGAGTAATGGAATAGTAATGAAATAAAAATGAAATAGAATATGCGGTTGCATTCTTTAAGGGAAGAAGGGGTGACTGTATATCATTAGTAATTATTCGTCTTATAAAATATGGTTTTAGATTATTCGGTAATACTTTTTTTTTATAACTGCCGAATAAATGTTTGGGATTGTGAAAGGTTGTTGAAATCACGAAACCAACGCTAACTGGGAAGGTTTCGACTTAAGATGGCATCCTTTTTTACATAATTACCTATCAGGAACTTTCATGGTAATGATTGCTTTGTTTTTCGACACCTTGGTGGTGTACGGCATACCCTTCAAGGACATTCAGTGAGACTGGATACATTGATTTACGGCAACCTCAGTGCGCGACTTACTCTGCAAGAACAAATTAACGTCTTAAGCTGGAATGTAACAAATTGAAATCTGCAACAGAGATCAAAAACTTGCAATCACTTAATTGTAGTATGCGCGTGTAAGATAAATTCCTTCTTACTCTATTGCGTACATAAAACCATGTAACGTGCCTGCACCGCAGGACGCACATGAGATAAAGGCAGATAGCAGCGAGAGCATATGTCAGCGTAGCTCAGTTGGGAGAGTGACTTACTCCGGAGTGAGGGGACTAGAGTTCGATACCGGCGTGGAAAAAAATGACGGAGAAATTTACTTCGTTATAACCATTCCAAATGCTGTACGTAATCTGACTTCGCTAAGTAAGCGTGCAACATCTTGATTGGATTTTTCTGTGCATGCAAAATTAACAAACTTTGTACACCTGATGTTCTAGAGAGCAAGTTCTAATCCGCTAGAGTTTTGCTGAGGCCCTTGGTAACGCATGGATGTCGCAGTCATTCTTTCGTGAATCTCTCCCTTAAGTGAATCAGTATCCCTAAATTAGGTTGTCAGTCGATGTTTATGAGGGTTGCTAACTTCACCAAACCCAAACGCACACCCCGAAAAAATAGCACCAGTTGAATTTAGTTATATCACAACTTTGAATGTTATTTTCAGCGAACGGGTGGTTTGAATATTATGTGAACAGTTCTTGATAACATAAAGCAATTCCAATGATGAATGAATTCAAATTCTAGAAATTGGTGTTTTCCTTCAGCCAGAGAATGTCGCGCTATTTCACGTACCTCTTAGATGAATCAGTTTAACGTGCTGAGCGACTTTTGGCCAAGTAGGTTCATGAAAGTTACGGTGTGAACGCAGCATTTCCAGTTCTTCGTATGCTAGGGTGCCCACGTCGCTCACGAAATTAGGTGGGAAGCGGTTTCGTGACCTCGAATGACGTATTCCGGAAGAGATCGACCCATCTCCGACAGAATGGGGGTGTAAAACGACGACGCAAATGAATATTTCGTTTTTGTGTGAATGCATGGATGTATGCGTTTGCTGGAAACTGGTACGCCATCGAATTAATTGCTTTGACGGAGCTGCATATTTCCAATTAGAAAAATAACTGTATCAAATGCACACCTAACAATAATTGTGGGGCTGATGTTTACTAGGAGCCTTCATATTCGTCGTTATCGTATGACACAGAGAACGGAGTAAAAACTATTATAATGACAGCTGAACTTCTTGAACCTGCAGACTTGATGTTTAATTTTGTTTCTTTCTTGTTCACTTGTCCACAGAATGTAGCGCGTTAACTTTTTTTTTCCAAATGAAAAAAATTCTCAGAGCTCCCTGTTACTAAGAAATGAATTATTTAAGGCGTTTTTATTGCCACATAATTGTACAAATATTATGAGAAGTCATATTCATTCAGGACTTTGCAATATGTGCAACGGATCTAAAATTCTACTCAACACCAGAATGAAGAGGAGCAACGCAGGACAGAAAGATAAGTGAGAAAAGCATTTATGTGGAATAACATGCTTGACGAGGCTACTGCATATAATATCCATGTAAGCTAACATCAATGCAGATCGCCTTTTGGAATTTTTAGAAGAAGATTTGGTTGATAAAGTAATCTTCCACAAGTATAATATTGAGAGAAGAACTGACAGGAATTAATGAAATACTAACATTTACTTTCAGACATAAATATTTTCAATTCCGAGGCACATTCTTCAAAGCAAAGATCAGGCTTAGCAATGGGTTCACTATTAGCGCCTTTTCTAGGAAACTACTAACTAGAAGAGAAACAGTAGCTTGGCCCTCAGTTTTCTGTCTCTATGAAAGGTATGTGGATGATGCTATTATTTTTTAGCAGCAAAAATAACTCTTCCTTATGACATAAACTTTTTCGACCCTCTAAATGAAGGTCTGAATTTCACCCCAGAGATACATAATTAAAATCACGTAAAATATCTGTACTTGACAGTATAATGGTAAATGAAAAAAATCTGAAACACTGTTACACAAAAAACCTACTAGCAATTATAAAATGTTAAACTATCAGTCAAATCATCCTAATTGCATAAAAACAAAGATGGCCTCACAATGTTTAGTAAAAATAAACTCACTAAATTCTTTTGAGGATATAAGAAATGTCCAAACGGAAGAATTAAAGTAATCCTAGAAGAAAATGGTTACCCTTTCCTACAAATCATAAATATCTTTAATTAAAAAGAAAAGAGATCAAAAATATATAGTCACTAAACTAGAAAAGTTACATTCAATTCGTGACTATTTGAAAACTTCAAAGGATAAGTAAAACATATTCAAGTAAAATGGTTACAAGGTTACACGATAAAGTACAAATTCTTCCTGACATGAAACAAAATGAAGAAAACATCCTATCACAGGAATGTGTCATCTACAACACAAAATGTTAATGTGATCTCAGCTATGCAAGGGAAACGGGCAGGCAACTTAGAACAAGTGTAACCGAACATAAAGTTACAATTAAAAAAATTCAAATAAATCAGGTTTGGGAAGACATGTACAAAATACAGGATATAAAGTGAATGGGGACTCCGTAGAAGTTCTGCCACATCGCAGTACTTTTTAAAAGAAAAATAACAGAAGGTGTGAAAATGGAGAGGAGCTACCTTCAGTGATAAAAAAGGATGGACTTTGTCACGGGAATAGCATCACTACTGAGCTGAGCAGGGACGGATTAAGTGGGGTCTATAGAGGTCATGGTGGGCCCCAAGGCCCACCATGACCAAGGGCCCAGAAGGCATGTCTAGGCAAATAATAGAGAGAGGTTTATAAAATAGTTTTACTTTTGTCTCGCATGATCGGCCAGAAACAAAGGCTGGAAGAGGGACAGATTCCAAGGCAGTGACTCACCAAGGGTAAAAAGTTTCTTATCGCTATGTACAATGGGGTCGGCGAGACAGTTTCAACTTTTTACTACCATCATCCACCCACACCACCCAATTTGCACTTGGAACCGCTAATAGTTGAAGTCCCCAGTGTCTTAACATTGCATTTAACAAAAGAGATGAAATGAGAAAGGCATACAATGATAAATCATTAGAAACTCCTTGACAAAACCTAGGAATCTTAAGCTTTTAACTCGTGTTCTTATGAGAACAATGAAAAATACAGTGACTTATGAAAACTCTGCAGATAATTTATTAGTTTGAAGAATACCCTATGTATTAATTATCACCAGCATATTGCTACAGTTTCGTGCTTTAACGGACTTCATAATGATTCCCCGTCATTAGTTCTTTAGGGCATACTCAGATACCTTTGGACCCACACAAATGTCTTAGTCTAGGGGCCCACAAAGGTCTTAATTCGGCCTTGCTACTTGAGTCATGAAGATGGGCACGTCCAATATCTGAAAATTTCACAAGGGAAAATGAGTTTCCTTACGAACCACACCTGAATCTTGGTTTTTAAAGTGGCTACTCTGTTTTGCTGGCATTAGAGACGTGATTTTGGGCCTAATAGTGAAAGTTTGAACCTAAAACAGCAGCCAGTCTGCTTCGGTATTTTGGTTATAAAACAAAACAGCTGAAAACTCACTTTCACAAGCGTGTTGTGAAAAAAACTTAGGAAAGTTGGTAGAAAGAGAGAAGTCAATAGATTTAGTCACTGGTGTGTGTAGCAGTTTGCCATGTGTAAAAATGTAGTTGTGGACGTTATGACACCAGAAAATTTCTAAGTTTTGGACTTAGGAATTTTTTCAGCATTTTCTTAATACTCATAGCAATACAGAGATATTTGATTTTTCTCAAATAAACAAAACCTACTATATATATATATATATATATATATATATGTATACATACATAAAGGTAAGCAGCACTTGAAAATAATTATGGGAGATTTCAATGCAAAAATAGGGCAACGGCAACAGAATGAAACTTCAGTAGGTAAATTCGGTCACGGCAACAGAAACCAGCGTGGAAATACTCTCGTTGAGTTTGCAGAGGCAGAAGGGTTTTTCATCTTGAACTCCTTCTTCAAGAAAAAGCCACACAGGAAATGGACATGTAGACATCCAATTGGGACGACAAGTGAAATTGATTTTATTATGTGTAACAAAAAATTCGTCATAGAAGACTGCAGTGTGCTAAACAAGTTCAACACAGGTAGTGACCATAGATTGGTGAGATGTAAGATGCACCTCAACACTAAACTCGAACGTGGCAAGCTCATAAGACAAACAAAATCTATTGACATAACCAACCTTAAAAAACACCATAATACCTTCAAGTTGGAACTGAAGAACAGGTTCTCTGCTTTAGAAGGCCTAACATCAGAAGAAGTGGACATCTCTGAAGTTAACAGAAAAGTAACCAAAGCTCTTATGGAAACAGCAACAAAATTAGCTGGGTCTAAGAACAAGTTGCATGTAAATAAATTATCAGGAAAAACGAAAATGTTGATGCAAAAAAGAAGAGAGATGAGGACAACTAAAGAAGATGTGACTTCCAAAGTGGAATATATAGAGCTATGCAAGACAGTACGAAAAAGTATCACTGAAGACGTAAGAAAATTCAACTGTGAACTAGTGAGGAAAGCAATTGAAAACAACCAAAGCCTAAAGATAGCAAAGGGACATCTCAGTAAGGGAAGAAAACAGATTATGGTACTGAGAAAAGAAGATGGTTCTGTAACAAGAAATAGAGGCGAAATTTTGACAAGAGTGAAAGATTTCTACTCCAAATTATATGAAAGGGATGATACATGCACTCCAGACATCATGAACGATACCAGTACCAGAGTTCCTCCAGTCCTTCCAGCAGAAGTTGCACATGCAATCAAGAACATGAAGCGGGGAAAAGCTCCAGGAGATGATGGAATTACTGTAGACATCATACAAGAAGCAAGTGGAGAAATCGAAACAGTACTCGCCCAAATTTTCACTCGATGCCTTAATGAAGGAAAGATTCCTGAGGATTGGAACACCGCTACAATGATCCTGCTACATAAGAAAGGTGACATTGAGGATCTCGGAAACTACAGACCTATCAGCCTCCTATCAGTAGTTTATAAAATCTTCACTAAAGTTCTTTCACACCGCTTGAAGGTAACACTGGACATGGCTCAACCGAGAGAACAAGCTGGATTCAGGAGTGGCTACAGCACAATAGATCATATCCACGTGCTGAGAGAACTAATTGAAAGAGCGAGGGAATATGAACTTCCATTGTGCATGGCTTTTATCGATTATGAAAAAGCCTTTGATTCGGTGAAACCATCAGCAGTTACAATGGCTCTGAAAACCTGCGGTATTGAAGATGCATACATTAATATTATTAATAACATCTATGCAAATGCAAGTGCAAAGATTAGGCTGTTTGAAAATACAACACAGGTAAAAATTGGAAAGGGAGTGAGACAAGGTGACACCATATCTCCGAAGCTCTTTAATGCCACATTGGAGGGTGTTTTTCAGTCGCTGAGCTGGGAAAACAAGGGGATAAAGATTAATGGAGATTATCTAACCCACCTTCGTTTTGCTGATGACGTAGTCATTTTTGCAACTACCCCATCAGAGCTGCAGAGTATGATCCAGGAACTTGCTGAGAAGAGTAAAGATGTGGGATTAAAAATGAACTTTCAGAAGACAAAAGTGATGTTCAATGCTTTTACAAGAAATGAAGATTTATCGATTGATGGAGAAAAGCTGGAGATAACAGACACGTGCGTTTATCTTGGACAGCAGATATCAAGTGAGGGTCACATTGATGAAGAAATTAATCGGCGTACAAAACTTGCCTGGAGAGCTTTTGGAAGAAACAGCATAATTTTCAAGAGCAATATGCCATTATGTCTTAAAAGAAAAGTGTTTGATCAATGCATCCTTCCAGTGCTTACGTATGGTGCAGAGACGTGGACCTTAACTAAAAGAGATATACAAAGGCTGCAGACAACTCAAAGAAGCATGGAGAGGTGCATACTTGGTGTAACCAGGAGAGATAAGAAGAGGAACTCGTGGATCCGAAAAATGACAAAAGTGGAAGACATCATGATCAGAGTTAAATCCCTGAAATGGCAATGGGCTGGACATACTGCCAGAAGGACAGATCATCGATGGACAGCCGAAATTTTAGATTGGATTCCAAGGGACAGGAAAAGACCCAGAAGAAGACCACATGGGAGATGGGTGGATGAAATTCGAAAGTATGCAGGGGTGACATGGAGGAGACTGGCACAAGACAGACCGTTGTGGAGGAAACTTGGGGAGACCTTCGTCCAGCAGTGGATTGATAATGGTTGACAATGATGATGATGATGATGATATATATATATATATACTGTATATATAAACGAACGAAGAGTTACATCTGCAGGTGTGGCAGAATTAACACGCATCCCATTGCTTGGAAAGACGACGCATACCGTCTGTGAAGAAGAACTTTAGTTTCTCCTTGAACCATTTGGATCTGTCAACATGAAAGTCACATGTTGACCGATCCGGGCTATATGCTGGGTGGTGCAGAACCTCTCACTCTTTCCGTGCTAACGCATCCTGCATAATGTGTGCAACAGAATCACACCACGCGAAAGCATGCCAAGTCACCCATTCTTGATGGCTTTATGCAACTTGTCCACTGTGTCGATGTAGTGGTTGGCATTGCTGTTCACGTGAGGCTCTTTAAAGTCCACCAACAAAAGCCCTTCATGGTCAAAAAATGCGGTCAGCATAACCTCCCCGGCGGAGTCCTGTGACTTGAATTTTATGTGTTTTGGTGATCCGGGATGTTTCCATTGCATGCTAGCTGGTTTGCTGGATGGCTCAAAGTGATGGCACCGCGATTCGTCACCTGCCACTATGCGCGATATAAATGCATCACCCTCTGCTTTGTAACGCAGCAAGTGGTTCAAACTCCAACCTATACATTCTTCCTTATGGTGGTCAGTCAGCATTCGCGGGATTAATTGTAAACACACTTTCCGATATTGCAGTGTCTTCGTAGCCACAGTTCGAACTGTACCAAATGTCATAGCAGAGTCCTCCGTTTGCGAACGTCAGCCCCGACGACGGTTTTACATGCATTTCTTTCTCGGTGTGGGCGCATTGTTGGTGTTATTCGCACGCTCCCCGCCGATCAAGGTGATCGTCCTTATTTAGGCTTCCGACGCCAAGCCTTAGTTCTCTTCTCTGATATGGACTCCATTACTTTCTGCCCCACTGCTTTCCAGGTGCTTTGTGTTCATCACAACGTCACAACGTCGTTATAAACGTGTTCACTGCGTATCATTGCTTCTCATGTAAAACGCCTGGTCATCATCGCTCGCAGTGTCCGCTCACCTCTTCTTGTGCTTCCTCAACGGCTGCTCAAGTGCCCATCACAGAACCCCTTCTTCACTTCCGGTCACCACGCCTGCGCTTGTTTCGCTTCCACCTTTTTAGTTTCCATCTCGATTGCCGTTGCCTTCCTCTGTAGGTCTCTTTCCTTTTCCACTAGCGTCGCCTGCTGTGGATACATCTGGATCTACTGCTCCTGCTTCGGTGCCTTCGTATGTCTTGCTTTCTTCGTCGTCTGTTGTCTGTGCTTTGTCACATCCCGTTGCCGACCTTTCTCCACCTGTTTAGGTGCTGCATTCTTTGTTTTCACACGTCACCTCGTTAATCCCAACCCCGGGATTTTCTGCTCCACCATCTTCTCTGTGTACGTCAGCTTCGCCACCCTCAGACGCTCATCCTTTCTTCAGGCGTTCCAGTACTCCGGTGTGCTCTCCGCCCGTTTCACCTTCTCCGAGCTCTTCTGATGCCTCTAGTGTTGTTGCCTTCCTTTCGATTTCTGGTCCCGTGATCGGTCCCCGCTTTCCAGCACAGCTAATCTACTGGATTTGTGTGAAGCCTTACCTTCACCAGCTCCTGTTGCCCCATCAGTTGCCTCTTTGCTTGCGTTATCCGCACATGATCCAGATCTTCCTTGTCAGACTTCTCACTCGCTGTCGGTTACTCCTTCTTCATCGTCTGCTCTGCTTCATCACCACGTCCCTGTTGATACTGCTTCTAATAAGAAGCGCCGTCGTCGCTCTAATCGAAAGACTCGTACTAAGCGAACCACGGTCGTTCAGCTTTCTCTTCATCGTTCTTCGGGTTCCGCTCCTGATTCTACTGTTGCTGCTTTCGCCGAACTTATTGGTACTCCCTCCGTTTCCACTGCAATTGTCGCTCGCCTCCAAGCTATCCCTGGGTATTCGAAGATTCTCTTCCCAGATGCTGCCAACCCTTGTTCTTTGCCTCTTCTTGTGACGCTGCTTTGGATCACCTTCTTGACTCACATGATCCAGCTGATTACTCGAATATGATCGAGGATATTCGCTGCTTCCTCCAAGTTTTCGTTGACCTCACGAGATCTTACCCCTGAGATATTCCGTTAGTACAGTTTTCTTAATTGCTACCTTGGTGATGTTTAAAATCGCCTCATTGATCTGGTTCTGACCGATTAGCTTCTGTTTGCTCTTGCATGATTTTTCGCTTCCTGCCGTCTTTGCCTTGCTGCTGTTCCGTCTTACTCCTTTGCATGTTTCTGTTATGCGTTGTACCCAACCTTTTTCTTTCCGTTGTATCCTATGTACCGCCATGTTTTCTCCTCATCTCGGTTCTTTCAAACATCCGCCCTGTGCCTACTTCCGTGAACCCGTCACATCGTTTTGTTCACAGAGTTTCTTCCTGTGTGCATTGTTATGCGCGATTCTCCTCTTATACCTTTCGTCACTGTCCTGGATTGCCCTATGTTGCTGTTCGCACCCAGTTAGTTTTTTCAGGTGCTCCGTGGGTTTGTTTTTACTGTCTCGTCGAGTATTTGTCTTATGTCATGCCATGTGCCTCAGCATACCTTCTACTGTTGTGCTGCGTTACTTGCTCATCCAGTGTGACTCATCTCGTCAGATACTTACCGTTATTGCTTTGCCTCATGCTAATTGATTGCCCCGTGCTGTTACCTACACCATGCTATCTTTGCAAGTGTTATCTGTTGCACCTTGTTTTCTGCTTTTCATGCTGCGCCTCGGAGCATGAAAAGCAGCCTCCAGTTCGATGTATTCTCCATCTCCATGTCCGTCGTTCCTTCTGCTCAGTGACTGTTCCAGTGTGCTTCGCCTATCACAGATTGCCTTGTGCTGCTCGTTCAGCTTCGTTTATCTTTGTATGTCCTGATTGACTTTTACAGACTGCTTTGTGCTGCTCGTCCAGTACCGTTATTCTTATTGTTTTATCATGCCATGTATTTTCCGTTCTCTTGTGTACCAGTCCTCGGCACCTAATAAAGCAACGTCACGTTGTTTTTGGAATGTCTTTTCAACTGCTGCGGTTCAAAGCTAGAAAAGGGGAGTTTTTTCAGCTTATGACAGGAACGAATGAAAGACTTTGTGCAAAACAAATTACTTTTTCATTATCCTCCATTACCCTTATTACAAATATCTCAAAAACTATCGAGATTCGAACGATGAAGATAGAGGTCTTTCCGGTTCACACCACGCTAACGAATAGCTATCCTGAAATAGGAAATGTTCAGGTTCGATGGGGGGGGGGGGGGCGAGGCAGGTGAAATCGTGGGCTACTAACATTCTTTTTTAAACATCTCCAAAACTATTGCTATTCAAACTATGAAAATGGCGTTTATTCCGGTTCACACCATTTACTAACGAATCACTATCTTGAAATTTTGAATTTACATGGTGAGAGGGGGAGGGGAGATAGTCGGTCTCGAATATATATATATAAGTTCTCAATATTGTTATTTTTTTCTCAAAAACTATTGCGGTTCAAACGATGAAAATGGATTTCCCCTCGGTTCATACGATTTGCTAACGAATGGCTATTTTGAAATTTTGAATTTCCATGGGAGGGGGAGGGGGGGCTGGTGCAATGGTCGGCCCCCAATTTTCTCAAACTTTTTTTTTAAATCTATTAAAAACTGTTGGCCGCCCCGGTGACGCAGTGGTCTAAGCGATGGCCTCTGATCATTCGTTCGAACGGGGTCCGAGTTCCTATCCCAGTGAGGCATGAATGTTGTGTTTGTTTTACGGCACTGGCTCTCTCCCTTCCCTGGAACCAGTGACCCTAAATTAGGGACCAGCGACTGCTTATAGCCCATTGAGTTGCTCACGGTGGTCGTTAAATCTCCAATAAAAAAAAAATGTTGCGGTTCAAACGATAAAAATGGAGTCCATTTCGGTTCATACGATTTACTAACGAATGGCTATTTTGAAATTTTGAATTTCCATGGTGGGGGTCTTTTTAAATGGTCGGTCTCTCTGTATATATGCAAATTCTCAATATTATTTTTTTAATATCTCAAAAACTATTGCGGTTCAAACGATAAAAATGGAGTTCATTCCGGTTCATACGATTTACTAACGAATGGTTATTTCGGAATTTTGAATTTCCATGATGAGGGGGTGGGGGTGAAATGGTAGGCCTGTAACATTCTTTTTTAAATACCTCAAAAACTATTGCGGTTCAAACGATGAAAATGGAGTTCTTTTCGGTTCATACGATTGGCTAACGAATGGCTATTTTGAAATTTTGAATTTCCATGGTGGGGGGGGGGGGGCTGGTGAAATGGTCGGTCTCTGTGCGTATATGTAAAGTCTATTATTTATTAAATTTTTCAAAAACTATTGCGGTTCAAACGATATAAATGGAGTTCTTTCCTGTTCATGCGATTTGCTAACGAATGGCTATTTCGGAATTTTGAATTTCCATGATGAGGGGGAAAGGGATGAAATGGTAGGCCTGTAACATTCTTTTTTAAATACCTCAAACACTATTGCGGTTCAAACGATCAAAATGGAGTTCTTTTCGGTTCATGCGATTTGCTAACGAATGGCTATTTTGAAATTTTTAATTTCCATGGTGGGGGGGGGGGGGGGGCTGGTGAAATGGCCGACGGTCTCTCTGTATATATGCAAATTCTCAATATTATTTTTTAAATATCTCAAAAGCTATTGCGGTTCAAACAATAAAAATGGAGTTCATTCCGGTTCATATGATTTACTAACGAATGGCTATTTTGAAATTTTGAATTTCCATGGTGGGGGGTGCTGGTGATATGGTCGGCCTCCTATATTTATATGTAAATTCTCAATATTATTTGTTAAATATCTCAAAAACTATTGCCGTTCAAACGATGAAAATGGAGTTCATTCCGATTTATTAACGAATGGCTATGCTGAAATTTGAAATTTCCATTTTTTGGGGTACCATTCCACCCCCCACCCCCCTTGTTTTTCAAATAACTCAAAAACTGTTGCGGTTCAAACGAAAAAAATTGAGTTCATTCCGGTTCATACGTGGTACAAACAAATGGTGCAAGAAAAATTAAAAAATTCCGTGGTGGGGGGGCTATCGCCCCCCCTTTGTTTTTTAAATATCTCTGAAGCTATTGCGGTTCAAACGAAAAAAAACGAGTTCATTCCGGTTCATACGTGGTACAAACGAATGGTGTCTGAAAAAATAAAAAATTCCGGGGGGGGGGGGGGGGGCTGGTGAAATGCACCTACTGTAGCGTGTCGATCGGCCCTCACGCACCTTCGAAGCCGACGTTCACCTCTCATATCAATGGCACGTGGTGCTCCGCAATTTCTACGTCGCTTCTTCGCAATGGTGCCATTTCTCCAACCACGGTACACTTTAACCACAGCAACACGCGAACAGTTCACAAATTGCGCTGTTTCAGAAATACTGCCACCCTTGGCCCGAAAGCCGATAATCATCCCTTTTTGCAAATCTGATAAATCGCTCCTTTTATCCATGACAGCAACGAGTGATATGTTTTCAGAATGCCTACAGCACACCTTATAGCCAGCTCACGACACGTGCCTTCTTTCATTGGCTACGCGGTGTTACGTCAAAAGTAGGAGGTGGTCACAATAATGTGACTCGACTGTGTAGAAAGAAACTAATGGGGAAACTACTTTTATTTACCTTATATTTACTAACTGGTGAAATGTAAATTAAAATGAAATAATTTCATTTTGCGTGCTTTATTGTTTGCAGCAAAATTACCAACAAGTGTCTTCAAATGCATGTCACGGGCAATTCCTTGTTTTATCGATAACGTCGATAACCCAACAAGGTTCTTTCCTCGATCTCCCGACACACGGGGGGGGGCAGAAAAGAAACGAGAATTCCAACGGAATGAATACAGTGGTAATTCCTCTCTTAGTCTTGTTTTTGTTCTTATTATAAAATGATCTGACTGTCACATCTGCTAACCTTTAGGCGTTTGAGCATTGCCACTATTTGTGATAGAAGAAGGGGCCAGTTTTGTTGCTTTCATTGAAAGCTGGATAATATAGAATACATTTTCTATTTAAAAATTTTGCCACCCTCAGGCGTCGTCTGACTTGCCTCCTGCATATGGGTGGGCTTGATTTATGGTAATTTTTCGATAAATACGCGCTTTCGCGTCGGATCTATTGCAAGCTGACTTACCCAGTCTATAGGCGCAGGTCTCCATTTTTCGCTTACTCAAGGAGCAAGAACTCGCTTATCGAAGGCACAACAGAAAATAAAATTGTCTTTATTTTTATCGTTTTTATTAATTTTTTCTCATTTATTACTCATTCGATTTTATCAACTCTAAATCTTGGCACCCCCTCTCCCCCAAAAAAAATGTTGGCGCCCTATGCAGCCGCCTCTAGTTCGCCAAATGGTTGAACCGGCCCTGTTTACAGGAAATGTTTCAGAGTGTCGTATTTTTTAACAAGAATTATTTTCTCTAAAATGTTACTCGTCGTTGACAAAAGAGAAATTGATCTGTGATTTTCGGGTAAAGTTAAGGCAGTAGGATAACTTCTGCTGATTTCCAGTCATCTGGGAAATACGTTCTTTGCCAAAAAATTAAAAAAAAAAAAAAAAAGAACAAGTGCTTAGAAGGAATCATTCAATCGAGATGAAAATTGGTGTGTGCAATGTACATGTATAGGAAAGGAAATTATTGCAATTCCAGGGCAGTTGGCCCGTTTGTTCGGATAAAACAGCTACACGAGTGGAACAAGTCAGTACGTTGTGGTGCCACCTCTGGCTCAAATACAAGTGGTTACCCGGCGTTGCATAGACGCATACAGTTCACATATACTGCTCTGATTCATAGCATGCCGCATGGTGTACAAATTGTGGGCCAGTTCGCCGACATTCCGGGATACGCGTAGGTAGCATCTCATCATGTCCCAAACATGTTCCATGGGTGAGAGTTCAGGCAATCGGGTTGGCCATGGAAGGGTGTCGACGTTACAGAGCAGGTCTGGGAGTGCAAAGCCGTGTGTGTCTGGGTATTATCCTGTTGAAAAATTGCTTGGTGATGCTGTGACAGGATTGGCAACACAACAGGTCGTAGAATGTTGTCGACGTACCGTTGAACCATGAGGAGTGGTACAGAGGACTTTTTTTCATATGTAGAGAATTTTAGGGAGTGTCTGACCCCAGGTCTTAAACAACCCTTAGAAATAGGAAGCTATTAGATTTGGACTAGAGTGCCCGATAGGGAAGTGACATGGAAGCGAAGTAGAAAGGAGGAGGAAGACGCCCTTATTTAGCACCGGGGACCAGTACGCGGGGTCCGACGGCTTAACGTGCCCATTCGACGTACGGCGGATATTTAGTGGATCGAGCGTTCGTACCTGCTGGGATCGAACCTGAGGTCCTTTCCATTGCAGTCACGAACGTTGCCCACTAGGCTACCCGCGGCTCGTACAGAGGATTACCAAGGGTGTCCGGCTATGGTAGGGAATGGTTCCCCAAACAGTCACTCCCGGATTGCAAGCCGTGTGCCGTTCCATGGTAAAGGCAGGATCCGTGAGCTGGCCGGCTCGTCTCCAGATACCTATGAGCTGGTCAGCGGAGCAAAGTAAAAATCGTGACTCATCATTGAAGACAACGGCACGCCACTAGATATTATCCTACGTTGAACGGGCCCAGCACCACTGCAACCGGTGCCGGCGGTGCTCGCTGGTCAGTGGTAGGCGACGGAGTGGCCTCGAATGTAGTCTTTGTGCCACAGGTCGTCTGACAACGGTCCGGATGGCCACTTCCGTACTTGTAGACGACTCGCTCGATCCTCGCATTCTGTCGTTGCCTTCGGCCGTCCACTGCTCGCGTGTCGCTGGGTTGTGCCCTTCTCAACCCATTAGTGCCAACATCGTCTGATTGCCGCGTCACTCCGACCCAAATGCCTGGTGATACGGTGACTTGACCAACCAGCCTCTCTCAGCTCCCTTGTACGTCTTTTCTCAAACTCGCTCAGCTGCTCGTATTGTGCACGTTAAGAATCGAAATCAAACCGCTCGGATACGTATCATTGGTGGTACCGGTGTGACATTCTGGTAGAAATACCGAAAGGTGACTGATGGCGAAACGGTGCTGAGCATGAGATTTTAATTTTATGAATACCAGAGCCAGAAGTAAGGAAACACCCGAGATGGAAGATATAAAAGCAGCGTTGGCTGAGGCAAAGCATCAGCAGCAGGAGGCTCTATCGAAACAAATTCCCTGGAGAGAACAGCTTATGACGCAAAGAGGAGAGCTAAAAACTCAATCAGAACAAATAGAATATCATAGACAAGAACTAATGCAAAGAAGTAATGAAACTGACAACGCAGTTGCAGACCCAAGGCGAACGAAAACATAGACACCCGACTAAAAGAGCTGTCAGAAAAATTTGAATCGTCACTAGCAACGCAGGCGAAGAACTCTGAGGCGGCAATAAAAGAGCAAGCCGACAGTTATAGAGCGGCGCTAGTTGTGCAAGCTACGAACGCTAACATACGATGGAACGCAGAAATACAAGCTGTCCACACTCAGGTAGGCACGATCTCAAATGAGTGGAATCGAAAGCTAAAGGATCAGGAAGAAAGATTAACAGAAATGGAGCAAAAGAAACGGAAGAACGGGTACTCATCATAGGATTAATAGAGGTCAGCAAGGGGAATTGACAGAGACATTGACACGAAAATAGGGGGTGGCTAAAAAAGTACGTTAGCGCGAAGTTGAGTCAAGTACTCGAAGAAGTACAGGGCGCTTGTCGCGGTCTGTGGGAGGAGGTCCCTAAACAATGCAGTAGTATAAAGGATAAACTGTCAGAAGACATAGAAAATGTACAGAGCCGGCAGATGGGGATGGGGCAAGAAAGGGAAGAACGGGATGGACCTCAGAAAGAGCTCAAGGAAAAAGTAAAAATGTTGGAAAGGAAAATAGATAGTATTCAGGTCCGCACGCTTCCGGGGACCGGGGGCGAGTCGTTTAAACACGCAGTGGTCAAACCCAGACCGTTCAACGGTAAGTCGAGCTGGGGCGTATATAAAACGCAATTTGAGATGATAGCGGATGCCAACGGCTGGAGTGATAAGGAGAAGGCCTGCTCTCTCGCTGCTTGCCTAAGGAATCCTGCTACGGACGTTCTTCAAACCCTTTTGGGGGAAAATAGGGTGAATTATTCCCGCCTGGTTTTCGCCCTAGAGATGAGGTTCGAGGACAAGCACATGAAACAGCTCAGGGTGATTCAACGGCAAAATCGCCGTCAGGATCCCCGGGAATCTGTGCAGGAAGTAGCCTCCGATATCGAACGTATGACCCGGTCGGCGTATCCGCAATGTTCGCCGGAATTATAGGACAGCATTGCACAACAGGACTTCGTCGGCGCAATCGCAGATCCGGACATACAGCATTCCGTCAGAATGGCAGATTGTGGGTCGCTAAGAGCAGCGGTGTTGCACGCCATGAACTTCGATTCGTCTAGGCATTCCCGGAACCCAAGAAGGATGGCGAGGGTCGTGACGGCAGCGGAGTGTACGGAGAGTAGGCCCGAAGAGGGGTTGATGCAAGCGATACGGGAGATGATGAAGAGGATGGAAAGGAGCTGCGAACAACAGGACAAACTCTTACAGCAGATGCACCGCGATCGGCGGCCACTACTGCCGCGATCTTCTCCCCCAGGCGCGGAACGCCGAACACCCCCACCCGAGGTACGTGTTGGGGTTGTGGGGCCTCTGATTATATCAAGAGGAATTGCTGTAAAAATCGGTCAGGAAACGAAACTGGGACCATGCGAAAACAGGTAGAGTTGGGAAACGCGACCAAGTCAATTTCGGAAGCAGAAATTGACTTGTAGAAGGACGAGCCCCTGGAAAGTATTGGTGAAAGTTTCGAGCGTCACGGGTAAGACGCTCGAAACTTTCACCAATACTCCCCGGACTCGTCAATACTTCATCAATACTTTAGATAGTAGAAGGAAAGGTTAACGTCATTGCGTGCGACTTTGTAATAGACACTGGAGCAGACGTAAGCCTCCTGAGAACATATTTTTATGAGATGGTGAAGGGCGGCGCGGCCCCTATCCAAACGCAGCCTCGTATTTTGCTAAAACCCGTTAACGGTGAAGATATGACTGCTCGAGACACAGTTAACCTGCCCTTTCAGATTGGCGGTAGGCTGTGTATGCAGATAGAGATAGTGGCCGACATCGCTGATCAATGCATACTAGGGTTAGATTTTCTCCGGCGGCAGGGGTATGTGCTAGATCTTCAGCACGGGACACTGAGAGGCGAAGTAGAAGAACTCCCCCTCCTCAGTAGGAATCGAAACCGCTTAGGCGTACGAAGGGTCGAGGTGATTTCGTTAAGAGACGTAACAATCTCTGACCGCAGTGAAGCAGTGGTCACCGAGCAACCGAAGGAGAAAAGCGCGGCCCCCCTCTCGCTATCTGCGAGGGGATCGAAGAATCTCCGCTTCAGATGAAACTGTTAGTGGCCCGAGCCCTCGTGAAAACATGCCAGGTCATCCCAGTGAGAGTTTTAAATTTGGCGGAGGCCCCCACCACAGTGCGCTGAAGAGCAGCACTTTGCTCTCTGGAACCCGTCGCTTCGGTCGCCGTAGCAAGAGAAAGAGAGGAACAAACAGAAGAATTAGAAAAAAAACTACCACCGCATTTACAAGAGTTCGCGAGAGAAGCAATAGAGGGACTGGACGCCGAACAGAAAGGAAAATTACGCCGGCTATTACTGCAGTTTAGCGATTTGATTGCCAAAGATGACGAGGATTACGGCCGAACGGCGGTAGTATCCCATAAAATAGATACGGGCGAATGCCCCGATTAGGCAGCCGCCAAGACGTTTACCGTTAGCGAAGCGGGCGGAGGTGGAGAGGTTGGTGGGAGAGATGGAAAAGCAGTGAGTGGTGAACCTTCTTCGAGCCCCTGGGCCTCCCCATCGTTCTGGCGAAACGAAAATCAGGCGAGGTACGCTTTTGTGTGGACTTCAGAAAATTTAACGAAGTCACCAAAAAATATTCGTACCCTCTGCCGAGGACGGACGATACCCTCGACCATTGGCAAGGTAAGAGTGGATTTCCACATTAGATCTGAAAAGTGGGTATTGGCAGGTGGCAATGGACCCGGAAGATAGAGAGAAGACCGCTTTTTCAGCCGGAAACGGCCTGCAGCAATTCAAGGTTATGCCCTTCGGTCTTTGCACGCTCGAGCGCTTGATGGAGACTGTACTGCGCGGTCTGCCAGCTAAAACGTACTTAGTGTACCTGGACGACATTATTGTCGCAGGCGTAACCGTTCGATAGGTACCTGGAAAATTTGAGGACTGTCTTCTCTCGCCTCCAATGGGCGCACTTGAAATTAAACCCGAAGAAATGCAGGTGAGCTCGGAGGAAAGTGCATTCCTAGGGCACGTGATTTCGGCGTAGGGCGTCGCCACGGACCCAAAAAAGATCGAATCGGTGAAAAAGTAGCTGCATCCTAGGAATGTGCACGAGGCCAGGAGTTTCCTGGGATTGTGCTCGTATTACAGAAAATTCATGCAAGGTTTCTCCCGGATCGCAAGGCCGCTCTACCGCTTGTAGGAAGTGGGAATGAAATTCGACTGGAGCGATGATTGCCAATAGGCATTTGACACGCTCAAGGAAGCGTTGGTATCGGCTCCCATTTTGGCCTTTCACAGGCCGGAGGCTCCATTCATTTTGGATACAAACGCCAGTTCGACGGGACTGAGCGCAGTGTTGTCGCAGGAGCTAGGAGGGCAGGAAAAGGTCATCGCCTATTTCAGCAAATCCCTCTCGAAGACAAAGAAAAACTATTGCGTTACGCGCAAAGAGCTCCTAGCCATAGTAAAGGCGGTGGGACATTTCCTCCACTATTTGTACGGGCGAGAATTTTTGGTTCGTGCCGATCATGGAGTGCTAAGATGGCTTTTCAATTTTAAGAAACCGGAAAGGCAGGTGGCACGATTGATGAAAAGATTACAAGAGTACGGTTTTAGTGTGGAGCACAGAAAGGAGAAATCGCACTCCAACGCGGACGCGCTTTCCCGGAGACCTTGCCCCAAAAATTGACCCGATTGCTGCCGCGTGGAGGCGGGTGAACTCAGGAGAAACACCGCGGATGCGAAACAGGTGAGGGGAGCCGACGCTCCCGCCGCCGTCGACCCCTGGGGTCGATAGGACATCCTGCGCGCTCAACTTGAGGACCAAGATGTTTCCCCTTTGCTGCTCTGGAAGGAGAGCAGAGCGCCATGCCCAACTTGGACTGACGTTAGCAGTTATAGCTCGCATCTGAAGACATACTGGGCTCTGTGGAGTTAAGCGTGAAAGATGGAGTGCTCTACAGGGAAATAGAGAGTCGGAACGAAGAGGACAGTATTTGCCAATTGGTTCTGCCAAAATCTCGGGTAAAAGAAGTGCTACGTGAAATACATGATAGTCCTGCTGGTGGCCATTTCGGGGTAAAGAAGACCCTAGGTAAAATCAGGGCACGGTATTATTGGCATAAATGTCGGAGTGATGTCGAGAGGTGGTGTCGCAGATACCATTTATGTAACGCGGAAAAGTGACCGGCCACCAGGAGTAGGAGGCAGCTACAGGTGAATAATGTCGGAGCGCTTTTCGAGCGAATCGCGGTAGATGTGATGGGGGCCCCCTTCCCAGGATAGAGGACGGGAACCGTTTGAAGTGGCCCGAAGTGTTCCCGATCCCGGACCAGGAATCCACGGCCGTGGCCCAGGTGCTTGTAAACCACGTGATATCCCTGGTCGGCGTCCCGTTATTTCGTCATTCTGATCAGGGCCGCAATATTGAAGCCCGGGTATTTCAAAATATGTGTAAAATTTTGGGGATAACGAAGACTCGTACGACCCCGCTCCGACCCAGCTCTAACGGGATGGCCGAGGTCCTCAATTGTACAAGAGCCCAGCATCTATGTCCGCATTCGTCGATGAAAATCAGCGGGACTGGGATGAGATGATTTTTCTATTTCTCATGGCGTACTGGTCGGCCGTACACGAGAATACTGGTCGTACGCCAAGCTCAGTGTTATTCGGGAAGGAGATGCGGCTGTCATGTGACCTGGTGTTCGGACGCCCCGAGCACCGACGGCAGGAGCTTTCCCAGTACGCGGAGGACTTGGAAGAACGGGTGCAAAGACTCCACAAGTTTGTTAGGGAGCACATAAAAATAGCATCGGAAAGGATGAAGACGAGATAAACAGTACGCGCGTCCGAGGCAGGATTCCAACCGGGATCAAGTTTGGCTGTATAACCCTAAGAGGAGAAAAGGGCGGTCCCCGAAGTTGCAGAGGGGTTGGAAAAGGCCCTTTTTCGTGGAGAAACGGATAAACGATATTCTGTACAAGATAAAATGCGGTAATAGGCCGGGTAGGGTGATATACATGGATGGGCTCTGCTTTTACGAAGGTAGCGACGAGCCCGGACCCGCAGAATGAACGCACGGATATTGAAGGTAGTTTTATTTTTTTGTTGTTGTAACTGTGCTTGTTTTGTAGGTTGATGGGATCGTGGTAGCGTGTAGGTGGAACGTTTCTTAGCTTTGTGTAGTAATTGCCGTGTAGTGTTAGTGAAAGAATGTGGAATTGTGTACTGGATGTAGTGTAAATAATTCCTTGGTAGCAATATAGCTCGTGCAGTGTTAATAGAATCTTGTAGTGTAAGTGGAATTGTGTAGTGAAAATATGAAGTATAGTGTACGTGTGCCGTGTAGTGTTGTATTTATGTGTTGCCCCAGGGGAAAGGTAATCTTGTTAATTTATGCAAATATACAAGAAATGCGGGGAGGCGTTTGGTATCCTATAGGAATCAGGAGGCGGCCCGAGAAACCTAATGAGGATAAATCAGAGGTTTATCCGGCGTAAGGTGTAGGAGCTTGTTGGTCGGAAGTCACAGGTAATTGAGGAGGCTCAAGACGAGCTGGTTGAAGAAGGGGAGGCTGTGTTATGAAATTAGGGGTAGAAATTAATGAATTAACCGGAAGGACGAGCCAAAAAGCGTGTGACTAAATTATGATAATGATTTAATTAAATGTTCGGCTAATCGCAGAATTAATCGGGGAAATTGGTGTGCTTAATTGGCGAGGTCAGTTAATGCGTTTTTGCTTGTTGAAAACAAAAGAATGATAAGGGTTGTGTGAAGAGCCCACCCAGAAGCGAGGAGACCCCCAACGTTGCAACAGGGCGACACTTGGAGCCCTCATAAATAGGTTTTCAAGTTTGCCATTAATGCCAAAAAATCCATTAAGCGACACCGATAGTTATAGCTATCAGGGGGTTAGAGGCCATCGACAAGCGCCGGTAAGAAAAAGAGAAATCCTGAGAGGTTCCAAAAAAGGGAAGGCTAGCAACATAGCGGAAACAAGTACAGGGTGAGAAAAAGAGGCGGCTGCATTCCGAAGTTTAGAGGAGTAAGTCGGATCGGTCCGGCTGCCTACAAAGAAATAGCAGAAGCACCCGATTCGCAGTTGTCAGACTCAGACGAACGGGGGCTGAAAGTGGAAAATAGCCGTCCCTGAAAGGTGTGAACGGCAGTCCGCTTGCAAACCTCCAGTAGTAATGCAAAAGAAGGGTCCTTCACTTGGATGACGCAAGTCCAAGATAGAACGGAGTTTCCCAGAAGGAAATGAATAGCAGTTAAAACTGACAGCCTATGTAAGCCTGTTCAAGGAAAGAGTTCGTCGATAGAATTCTTAGGCGAAGTAAGCGATGAGACGAAGGGAAACCTCGCCCTGGCAGCAGGTCCCATGATCTCGATATCTGATTAGTGAATGCAGAAAGCAAACGCTACAGGTGGTTTTGAAGGAAGTTCTACCGTCCAAGCCCGCTGTTCTTTAAGTCCGAGAAATCCAGCCCCGCCGTCGGCCGATCAAGTAACGTGTGATTCGCCCAGGAGGGTCAACGACCTCGAGCTGGCCGCGTAATCTCTCCAGTGATCCCCTCCTTTTCCAAGCAGCATGGCAGCGGAGAAACAAGATAGGAGTAAGGGTGAACCCTTCCTCTACGACGCGACGCAGCTAACTACTTCTCTCATTGTGTATCTGTGGTGACGGCGAACCCGCTCTTTGGCTCGCCTCAACTATTGGGCTGGCAAACTGTCATCCCGATGAGCGAGAGGGACCATTTTTTTCCAATTGGATTACGACATACGTGCCGCACATTCGTGAGTATTTCCTTTATCATTATCTAGAGTAGTTTTTGGACGGGACTGTTAATCCGCCTTCAAGCAAATATACTGCGAACTGTGTATTCATTAGCCGTGTATCTGGTATCTAGGACTTAGATCATTCCACGTATGATGAACTGGACACCACTTACGCTCCGAATCTGAGGAAAGAATAAAGACTTAGTAAGAGGGAAATCCCTCCCATCTCCTCAGATTGAGTGCACAAAATTTAGCTTTTAGCAGACTGGGTGTCCTGCCAATTAAATAGATTAGTGTGTATAATTTTGTTTAATTTTTGCACTCTGTTCTTTGGCTCTAATGTTAATTTCCTGTATTCCGGACCTTCAGTGCCCGTTCTTGCCTAGTTTAATTAGCTCCCGAATGCTAAAGAACACCGCACGTTAAGAATCGAAATCAAAGCGCTCGGACCCGCATCAATAGTTATTTGAAATTTGGGAAACCGGGAAATAGGATGACGCGTATACAATTAAGCATCCCAACGCAGTAAATTGGGGGGGGGGGTGTACCCTTACATCCCCTTGGATATGCCACTGCAAGTTTCTAGTTTTATTACGATAGCCGGAAATCATTGAATATGCTTAAGGCATACCTTGTGTCCAAGTGGTCATAAGCACTTGTTTTCTAGCTCCTGATCCGAGTTCAGCTTATTTTAAAATCCTGGATGAGGCATGGGCGCTGCGCTTGTCCTTGACTCTGGTTGTGTCTCTTCCATGGAATCAGTATGGGCAAACGACACTTTATAACTTCTGACGCTTGTGGGGGTTCTTAAACCCCGAAAAAGCATTTTTTGCTGCCTTAGGTAATACAGGTTTCTCTTGAGTTATGTCGCAATTGCGTTCCCGGAAAAGTGTTTCTCGGCAGGAAAGAAAATCCTCGTAACAATTCATGATAATGAATAATTCAGCTGATATATGTGTATGAAATCTGTGGCGTACCCATGTTTTCCTTATGGGGTGGCCCAAATTATCAAAGATGCAAATAAAAATACCCGGGAGAAAACATCCCCCAAAATATATCTTCCATGTGAAAATGCGTTTTCAATTATTCATAAAATGTGTATTTTAAAATATATACCAATGTATTCAAATATTAGCCGTCAATAATACAGTACGAAGTACCTTATGGGGAGGGACCGAGCCCCTGGGACACCCTACTGAGTGCGCCACTGTATGAAAGCATAAATATATAACTTTTAGAGCTCATGGAGGCTGTTAAACTAAACACACAAAAAAAAACAATAAGGACCACGTATTTTCAATTTACTAATGAATTTTTCTGCAACATATTAGCGAAAACGCGTATGTGGAACAAAGATGTTAGCATAATACTTCTGAAAATGCCCTCAGTCTCTTAACGGTGAAGCCGCAAGGTGTGGGAATTTGAGATTGTTTACATGATACTCATAGTTTCAACAATGTCTTATTCGGAACTGCGGGGTTTTTGGATGCAAAAATCGTGTCAATATCAAGCCGAAATGCATTTTACTTCATACATGAGTGAAATTTTCAACGTTAACGTTATGTTTTGTATCCGCACTAACGTTCATGTATTTCAATTTAAAATAAAAATGGGAAGAGCGTCAAAATATTTAAGAATTTTATAAATCCAGCATTTTCTCACACATCGTCAGGAAGTTACGGTGCAAAGTTGGAAACATTTGCGACGAAAGAATGCGATTCAGCAAACACAAAATGCATTGCAATAGCGTTGAAAACCATCAGTTTCCCCGCACCTTAACGCCCGCCGCTCGCGGTTATAGGCTTCACGCAAAGTAGTAATGCCGTATTAACGAGGACATCTCCAGATATCTTATTCTAATCTTGATCTGGAAGGATACCTTTTATTTTTAGACATCTTTTCCGCGTCAGCTTTTCTGTAGGAGTTCTTGATCGTTGTTCTTTTTCTCTTCTTTTTTCTGGTGTTATTATCTATTACTGGCGAAAATACTATCTTAACACTTCTTTTGGTTTCCGGTCAGTTCTGTACACTTAGGTGACCAGATACCGTAACACTGATTTGAGAACAAAATAGCGCAGTGCACCTAAACCGCAGCTCATTTGGGGACACATACGTACACAGACTAAATATTCAAAAAATTTGGTCACAAAACTGTATTGCTTCTGTAAGTGTGATTTGCATCTCAATATTTATATATTAAAAATGTATACTTGTAGAATGTTACCGGAAAAGCAGAGAAGTGATTCAGAGAACATACTCAGCAAAAGTAAAGTACTTTAGCTTAAGTACCGATGCTCAATTAAAAGCAAGGACCATTTTTCTGAAGAATTAATTGCATAGAAGATTTTCTCATTTTGTAAAGGTTTTTGGTGGAACTCTTACCAAGTAGTCAAAATTGGGCTGCCCCGGTGGCGCAGTGGTCTAAGCAAAGGCTTTTGACCGTCACCGTGTGCAACTCAATGGACTATAAGTAGTCGCCCGTCCCTAATTTAGGGGCACTGGTTCCAGGGAAGGGAGAAAGCCAGTGCCGTAAGACAAACACTACATCCATGCTTCACCTGGATTCGAACCCGGACCCTTTTCGGGCGAATGGTCATAAACCCCACGCTTAAACTACTGCGCCACCGGAGCGGCTAGTCTTGGTTTCAGGGCCGTAGCTATAGCAGGGGACTGGAAAGGGATGAGTCCCCTTGCAACGTAAGTAATCCTCCTTCCCCGGAAGATGGACATTGTTGTAAACTCTCCGAACTTTTATTTTTGGTGGTTTATGAAATTTACTCTTGCATTTCATTGTAAGCAAAAATTCCTTTTTTATTCGTGTATTGAACTTTTTAAAACAGCAAAATTGAAATGATGCCGCACGAACACGATGGATAACTAAAAAGAAATACTTCTCGGATTGAAACAGTAGGAACAGTTGACCAATTATTCTCAACCACGCAAGCACAGAATTCGTTGGTGTTAAGGGTCGAGGAAGAGAGAAATGTGCTCTTTTTTTTTACGAAGAAGTGTAAAATATGGAAAAACGTTATCGCCCCTCCCTGAAAAAAAAGAGAGAAAAATAAGATAACTGAGGCGGAGCTGGATGCGTAGTTGTGCAGACGGGCACCCTGTTCGTCACTTGGTGAGTGGCTATGAGATTTTTTTTTTGATTGGAGGTTTAACGACCATCATGAGCAACTCCGCGGGTTATAAGCAGTAGCCCGTCCCTAATTTAGAGCCACTGGCTCCAGATAAGGGACGAATGCTGCGCCGTGAGACAAGCGCAGCATCCATGCCTCTCGGGGTCTGAACCCGGACCAACTCGGGCAAATGATCAGAATCCATCGCTTAGACCACTGCGCCACTGGGGTGGCGACTATGAGATGCAACGGTGCTGTTAAGAAACTTCTATGTAGTGCATTGCCTGCAAAGAAGTAATGTTGAGTGGAGGGAATGTGGACGGTAGTTAAATGTTCATCCCCCTAGGCCACGGTGTATGATAGTCGGGGGATACAACTCCCTAAAGAGTTAACAGTTAGAAAAATAAATCGTTAATGTCATATCTCGTCAGGGTGTGTGCAGAAGTTGTGGGCCGATTGTTTACCCTAATCATCATAGGAATACAAAACCTTTGATTTCATCAGTGCTAAATCTATGTTTATCACAAGTAATTTTTATTAATTATATTGTGTAGTTGTGTGGTATTGAAATTCCAGAAACGTTGCAGTTTCTCAACAGAAGTTAAATCGCGTCAACTCTTTCTAATTTACAAGAAGACTAAAATTTATAGTGCAGCTGTGTGTCGGACTAGGATCAATTAAATTCATACGTTTTTGATATGGGACGAAAGCGTTATGCATCGAACTATCGGACAGATTTTTCGACATGTAAAGAACGTGTATCAACTTTTAAAGCCCCATGAGGTGAAATACGATCACTAATTTGTTCTTTGATATCAACAAAACTCGGGCAATGTAAGGTGTTTACGTTATACATACGCGCAGCCATTTTTAAATGTATAAATGGCATGAAACCATAGCAATCGCGCATAGATAAACATTTCGTTTTTTTTCTAATTAAAAAAAAGCTAATTTTACTGTGCAAAAAACTATCGACCGCCGCTTTAAACTTGCTGTTCTACATATGAAATTATTCTACTACATGAGGGTATGGATACATGAAGTGCAATACGTGCCTACTAATCAGTGGGATTATCAAACATAAATATACATATATATCGCTATAATTGACGACATCCAGCCCGGCATGCACAAAAGTGTATGTTTAAGAAGTGTTTCAGGTTTTGTTTTTTCAATTCTAAACAAAACAGCATTCTTAAAACACGAATACTTCTGCCCCTTCCCCCATAATAAAATATAGATTGTGTACAGTGTCCAGTCATCGGTCAACACGTTGGTTACGCCATCTGGTGACAAGTGACATTAACTGTCAATTTTTGTTTCCAGAGTCGTGCTACCTCACTATCGTACATCATGCCCTAGGCATTTAAAAATAGTGTTTAAAGGAAGTCCTTTTGTGTGAGAAAAAGAAAGTGCTTTACACTTCTTCCTATTCATTGCTTTGGGGCCAGTAGCAGTAGATTTACGATGGATGCATGTTTGTATGTGTGAGAGAGGGGGAGATTTGATTGATTGAGGGTTTAACGATCACCGTGAGCAACTCAATGGGCTATAAGCAGTCGCCTGTCTCTCATTTAGGGCCACTGACTCCAGGGAAGGGGAAGAGCCAGTGCCGTAAGACAAACACAACATCCACGTGTCACCGGCATTCGAACGCGCACCCATCGCGGACGAATGATCAGAAACCAGCGCTTAGACCACTGCGCCACCGGGGCGGCTGAGAGACAGAGAGAGAGGGGGAGGGTTGTTGGCATGATTCCGAGGGCTCTTCTTTTTGAATTTGGAAGGGAGGGGATTTGGCTATTTACCACAGTAAGAAGAGCCTATCTCCGAGCACTAACTAAGGAGAATGAGCGCTAAAAGATGGGGAAAATGAAAACGAAGAAGAGGTGTACAAATCAAAATACGACATCAATAAGTTATCGATACTATTGCGCGATCCACGGAAAAAGACCAGAATGGTAAACTAATAACTGAAATAGTTTATCCAACAATAAAGAACCTGCAGCTCAACCAGAATCAAGTAATTTCAAAGAACGTGATTTTTTTTAATATTTCAAAAGAGATAAGTTTACTTTCACTCCTCGTTTTTCATATTTTATATTTTATTTTATTTTTTGGTGTGGAGAAATTATTCGATAGTAAAATAAATTAACGAAAGGAGCGAAAACCCAAAGAAAAACTTGCGTCTGTATTCGTAAAGAAAAGTGAGTTTGTAGTTTAACAGAGCCCCCTCCTTACCCTGCAATCCAGATAACCCTTCAGGCTCCGTGTCTGGGACCTAGCTATGGTGGTGCCTGGTTCGAATTTCAGATGAAGCATGAAAGTGGTGAGTTTATCTGCGGCACAGGCTGTTTCCTTTCCCTAGAGCCAGTGGTCGTAAATTAGGTACGAGCAACTTCTTGTTACCCTTAGAGTTGCTCACAATAGCCATTAATCCCCAAATAAAAAAACAGTCAATATTGTGTTTAAAATAAGCAGGTGGGTACAATGAAAACTTAAGTTAAACATCTTTTTCATTAGAAGCGTAACGATCAAGTGATAGTCTATATTTAACGATAAACAAACAAATTCGAAGACAATTTCCGTTCCCAATAAGACATCAGATGTTTTTTGGGACAGTAAACTAAATTCCAGGACTGTCCTCAAGAATTCGGGACCTAGAATCAGTGTCACGATCATCGTGGGTTGTATACTGTAATTTCAGAATAGCAAGAAAGATCGACTTTGCGATGTTGGTTAACCGGGTTAACCAAATGACAACCAAATGCAAATTTTCTGCATCAGCGTAATTCTGATCCAAAATGCGCTAAGAAAGGTACGTTGTTTTCCCGGACCGTCAAAATTCAGTTGTTTTCCCGGGCCGTGGTGTTTGATAAAAATTTAAAAAATTAAGATTGTTGTTGTGCGCAACACGAGTGCTGACATTATAGTACAGTGCCTAGAAAGCCGCCCCGGTGGCGCAGGGGTCTAAGGCGCTGGCCTCTGATCATTCGTCCGAAAGGGGTCCGGGTTCGAATCCCGGTGAGGCATGGATGTTGTGTTTGTCTTACGGCACTGGCTCTCTCCCTTCCCTGGAACCAGTGACCCTAAATTAGGGACGGGCGACTGCTTATAGCCCATTGAGTTGCTCACGGTGGTCGTTAAACCTCCAATCAAACAAACCAATAAAAAAAAATACAGTGCCTAGAAGAGGTAGTGTGCCGTACTCCCTAACTCCCTAAGATGTTCCTCACGGTTTTGTGACCAATCATCATGAAATGACAGAGGGCACTGGCATCGGAAGTTACGTTAGGATGCTTCATCGGCTTCATGCTATTCAATGGTGGGAAGTTTGTTTACCAAGATTTTGCCGCCTTACGAAACTTCAAATTTTCACAAAACAAAGGTTAGTGGAGGGAAACCTTTTTGTCTGTATCTTTGCTAATTCGTTGTAGCTCGATCATATCAGTAATACACTAGGTAATTCAGCAGTTGATCGCTAAAACGCAATAGGCTTATTCCGGTGTTAGTGTGCTAGTTTTATTCAACTGTGGATTGTTTGTAACGAAATTTATTTTCGAAATTAGTAACTTTTTGTTCGTGAAGATGTAGAAGTTGATCAAGTAATGGCTGTCATGCGTTAAACCTACTGTGTGATTAAACTTAAGTGCAGTACTGAAATCGACTGCAACAGTTATAAGATCATAGGGAAATAATGCTAGCTATGAAAGGACTGGGAAATTCTGCATTAGCAAATAATAAAAACATGAAAAACGGAAAAGGCAAAGCAGCTGTTTTGTGCCGGGATGTAATACTGGCTATAAATCATGTAAAAATAAAATATCACTCTTTGCTGTCCCCAAAATTCCTGATATGCTGAGAAAATGGGATAAGGTGATTCCCAGAGCTGATAAGAAACTTGATGAAAGTTGTGTTGTATGTGTTGTACTCTATTTTCAATTCATTAAAAGGCTTCTTTTCAAAGCCACACTCTGCAACTAAATGGAAAGCATTAAGTTTCAATATTTATCTTGATCCCATGTTCTCTCCAATAAATTTAGTCACGCATTGCTGAAAAATGCAGTACATTATTACATAATTTATAAATTACTAATCTAAAACAACTATTATGGGAATTTTACTAGGATATTTTTTCATTTAAATTGCAAATTTTCGGAGAAAACTCTTCTCCTTCTTCAGGTTGTCACCAAGGATAATGGAAGTAAGAGGAGGTGGCAACAGCCTCTCTCCCTGCGCTTCTGGCGTAACGCCACTTTTTATCAGCTGACTACGCCAATGCGCCCAACCTAAGAATTTCCTGTATATCTCTATGCGGAAATAACGATTTTGAACTGGTTTTTCGGACCCTTACTCTACCCATACAGGCATGAAAAAAATTGAGGCTGAAATATTCATTCCCATAATAAAAAATTTCCAGAAAAAACAGGAAAATATGTGTTGGTATTTCTTTAAAAAATTGAACAAAATAATGATTTTTTTTTTATTGGAGGTTTAACGACCACCGTGAGCAACTCAATGGGCTATAACCAGTCGCCCGTCCCTAATTTAGGGTCACTGGCTCCAGGGAAGGGAAAGAGCCAGTGCCGTAAGACAAACACAACATCCATGCCTCACCGGGATTCGAACCCGGCCGCCTTTCGGACGAATGATCAGAGGCCATCGCTTAGACCACTGCGCCACCGGGGCGGCAATGATTTTTTGAGCGGAAAGGAAGTGCATAGTGCGCATGGTTACTTACTGCCCATGTGCAAGTAACCATGTTTAAAATATAACCAAAACCCTAATGTTAAGAAATAAGAAGTCCGAAATATTCCTTCTTTCCATCCTTGGTTTTCATGCGCTAAGCTAAACTGCTTAAGCCACAGGAGCCGCCTCGGTGGCGCAGTGGTCTAAGGCGTTGGCCTCTGATCATTCGTCCTAAGGGGTCCGGGTTCGAATCCCGGTGAGGCATGGATGTTGTGTTTGTCTTACGGCACTGGCTCTCTCCCTTCCCTGGAACCAGTGACCCTAAATTAGGGACGGGCGACTGCTTATAGCCCATTGAGTTGCTCTCGGTGGCGCAGTGGTCTAAGGCGTTGGCCTCTGATCATTCGTCCTAAGGGGTCCGGGTTCGAATCCCGGTGAGGCATGGATGTTGTGTTTGTCTTACGGCACTGGCTCTCTCCCTTCCCTGGAACCAGTGACCCTAAATTAGGGACGGGCGACTGCTTATAGCCCATTGAGTTGCTCACGGTGGTCGTTAAACCTTCAATCAAAAAAAAAAAAATAAGCCACAGGAAGTGACGTCACGTTCCCGAACTCTCGCAGCGCAGACTCCCATCACCTCAGAGAGAGGACAGAAACGGCTGAACTGTTTTGGCTTTACTCAAAACGGGTCCCTTCACCTCCTCTTCTTCTAACCTCCTTGGTTGTCACTTATCTGGCAGGATTGATGAAAAATAACCTAAACCTTCAAGGTTAACCGTAACCGTCCTGGTTAACCGTAACCGCGATAGTGACAGGAATAAGCAAGGAGGTTATATTACTGGAGACACCACTCCTATCCACAAGCGGCTAGATCCAGCAGCTTGGCACACATCCAAGATTCTCTCGTGCAGGAAGCCACGCCTCTCAGCCATTATTTGGGCTCCGCCCTTCTATCTTAAAAATGGAAAACACTTCTGTGCGATGTATTTATTGCGAAAAGAAATTCAGTAGTGTTGGAAATCGAAATAAGCACATTAAAGTGATTCACAAATCACAGAAATCCGGTGATTCACCTTTGAAATTTCCATGTGTAGTAGAAAACTGTAATATTGCATTGTATTCTGAAGATTTAAAGCAACATTTATGCTCCACTCGTGGATATAATTTTGAAGATCGTGTGCTAACATTCGAAACGCTGGCGGAATTTGAAACATGGAAAGAGAGTATTGAAGCAAAAAGAGTATGTCAAACACAGAAAAAAAAATTACACTGACAAACCAGTTTAACAAAAAATATGAGCTTCTAAAAATTTCTTAATTTTTTTTTTGATTGGAGGTTTAACGACCACCGTGAGCAACTCAATGGGCTATAAGCAGTCACCCGTCCCTAATTTAGGGTCACTGGTTCCAGGGAAGGGAGAGAGCCAGTGCCGTAAGACAAACACAGCATCCATGCCTGACCGGGATTCGAACCCGGACCCCTTACGGACGAATGATCAGAAGCCAACGCCTTAGACCACTGCGCCACCAGGGCGGCTCTTAAATTTTCAATGTTTTCGTATGGCAGACACGACCAAGAGGATAACCAACGCTCTGTAATTAGCAAAACACGCCGAGGGATATCACAACAGATCGGCTTCAAAAATCTGCGTTACCTGTACGGAAGAAACTACCAGACCATGTTGACAGTCCTAAATGATTGACGGCTGAGAGGCGTGGATACCTGCACGAGAGAATCTTGGATGTGTGCCAAGCTGCTGTATCTAGCCGCTTGTCTCCTATCCACGCAGCATTGATCGCCATAAGTCACAGTCCGTGCTGGAAATGACGTCATGAGCAGGCACGACGCAGCCGCAGAAAAGAAGCTGCTTTGAAACCTATGAAACAAAAGTTTCTAAGCGTATAAACAGATAAAATGAGTAATTCAATAATCTTTATCAATGATACACGAGCTTGCTGTTTTATCAACGGTATAATTTAGTTCGGTTTTGCCTGCTTGTGACGTCACACCACAGATTAGCTGTGACCTATGGCGGCAGAGCCAGTGGTGTCTCCAGTAATATAACCTCCTTGGGAATAAGTGACAACAAAAAGACAGCCTGAAAAAGGAGAAGAGTTTTCTCCGAAAATTTGCAATTTAAATGAAAAAATTTCCTAGTAAAATTCACATATTAGTTGTTTTAGATTAGTAATTGAATTAAGAAACTAGGAAGCCATTTCTCAACATGAGTTTTATTCAAATAATTTATAAAGTTTTTAGGTTACTGAATTTGAAGACCTAAGTGGAATATTGGAATGCAAATTATAAAGCCGATGTCTCTTTTTGAAAATATTCCCCCTTTTTTTTCCGGTAAGGTTATAAGGGGCAAAACATTTTCTTTTTTTTAATTTTTACTTTATACTGTAAGTTGATGTTTCAGTGATTGTAAACTGCATATTGGTCTCCAGTGTATTTGCATAATGTAACCCATGTATGACTAAAACTTCCGAAATATCTAACATTAATGTTGACGTTAGAACAGTGCAAAGCTTAACTTAAACTACGATACGCTTATTAATGTATCTTGAGCATCCCGTTCGTTCGTTCTTTTTTGGGGGGTGGGGATGGCGTGAAAGAGGTGTGTCGATTATTTCGTATATACTTAAGTTATCTGCTTATAAAATATCGTTCAAGAAGTATACATAATACAAATTTTGAAGATGACATTCCGATTTTTGGTGTAAATGTGACAAGGATGGTAAGTCAGATAATATCCGAAAACTTGAAAATTTTCATCGTCTGGGAGCGGGACTCGAACCCGCGTCTGCCAGAAAGCGCCCATGTATGATAACCACTACACCACCCAGAACGACCAAGTTTCCGATCAATTTGAATATAACCATCACAGGATTCGCTAGTCGAAACAACCGGCATTCGTATTTAGCGAATCTGGAGGTTGCCGCCCGGTGGCGCAGTGGTCTAAGCGATTGCCTCTGATCATTCGTCCGAACGGGGTCCGGGTTCGAATCCCGGTGAGGCATGGATGTTGTGTTTGTATTACGGCACTGGCTCTCTCCCTTCCCTGGAACCAGTGACCCTAAATTAGGGACGGGCGACTGCTTATAGCCCATTGAGTTGCTCACGGTGGTCGTTAAACCTCCAATCAAAAAAAAAAAGAAATCTGGAGGTTAAGAATCTTATCCCGTGTTTGTCCGGAGAAGCAGATTAATCATTAATCATGAAAGAGCCGCCCCGGTGGCGCAGTGGTCTATGGCGCTGGCCTCTGATCATTCGTCCGTAAGGGGTCCGGGTTCGAATCCCGGTCAGGCATGGATGTTGTGTTTGTCTTACGGCACTGGCTCTCTCCCTTCCCTGGAACCAGTGTCTCTAAATTAGGGACGGGCGACTGCTTATAGCCCATTGAGTTGCTCACGGTGGTCGTTAAACCTCCAATCAAAAAAAAAAAATCATGAAAGAAATACGGGATAACGCCATATAATACAAATTTTGAAGATGACAATCCGATTTTTGGTGTAAATGTGACAAGGATGGTAAGTCAGATAATATCCGAAAACTTGAAAATTTTCATCGTCCTGGAGCAGGACTCGAATCCGCGTCTCCCATACCCGGGCGCTGCCGCCCGGTGGCGCAGTGGTCTAAGCGATGGCCTCTGATCATTTGTCCGAAAGGGGTCCGGGTTCGAATCCCGTGAGGCATGGATGTTGTGTTTGTCTTACGGCACTGGCTCTCTCCCTTCCCTGGAACCAGTGACCCTAAATTAGGGACGGGCGACTGCCCATTGAGTTGCTCACGGTGGTCGTTAAACCTCCAATCAAAAAAAAAAATACCCGGGCGCTTTCTGGGAGACGCGGTTTCGAGTCCCGCTCCAGGACGATGAAAATTTTCGGATATTATCTGACTACCATCCTTGTCATATTTACGCCAAAAATCGGATTGTCATCTTCAAAATTTGTATTATATGGGGTAATCCTGTATTTCTTTCATGAGTATACATAATACTGACGAGCTAGGTGTGTGTCATAGAAAGATGTGCGTTTCGTCGTCTTTCCTCTCTGAAAAGCGATGTGACATTCGATGGCAGCGCCATCTACCGCTTTCATGATTCCGGGCAGCAAGTCTTTCTGCGCGCACGACACACTATCTCTTCTAGGCACTGTAATTATAGTTTTAGAATTTAACTTGGAAAACGAATTCAGGAACGTCAACTTTTGATCTTTTCGATGATGTTTACATTGCAGGTGGCAACACTGTAAGCAGACGAATTCTGGTTAGTAAGAAGTTGAATCAAGCGTTTCCCATTGGTACGTGATAATATTTGTTCGTTTTCCAGTGTAATAGTGATTTGTGGTTGGGGTGCTTCTGAAAGAATGTAATGCGGTTTTGCGTACATTGTAATTATTGTTTATGTGTTATTTTGTACAGCTGCAAAATAAATGTTACTTCTCGACAAGATTTTTCAATTCAAAGTCTTGCGTTTTCCAAAGGATTTGCACTTCGCAGCACGCGTAACGCAAGGTTATGCTCTTTATTATGCATGTTTTAGTGCGTAATAAATAATGCAATTAAGGTCGTGAATATGCTGAGTTACTGGAAAGCACTGTTAACGTAATGCCATTATGTTGGACGAAAAGGAATCTAAGGTATTTGAGTCTGGTTCATATAGTATAAAAAGAAATGGCATGGTATGTATAGCAGACCTTTAATGATATCGAGAAAGTAAAAGTTTTCGTAAAGCTTTGCTTTTTCTAGCTTTTACCTCAGACAACAGTTTATCCTCAGGAAATGGGTGAGCAACACATTCATTAGTCGATTTCACGTGATAAGGTGCTCTTGTTAGAATATCTGCTGCATTAACAGTTCATATTATATAATTGTGAACATTTGGGTTCAAATGTTCGTACAATATATGGCAAATAACGTATTTGAGGCAATACGAATATCAGTTTGGTTGTGCTCATTTTACCCCAGAAGAAAAATCATGTCCATCTGCCTTGAAAGCTTTAGAGCAAAGTTAGCATTTATTTCCTGTAAAATGGAGGCAGTTGTGAAGCACCTTTATAAGACATGATACTGACGTCTTGTGCAGGAGTTTCATAATTTAAGTAAAGATAGTTATTTTTGGCAGTATCAAATCCTTTTACTTCCACCACTTTGGAGTACAGCACATCTGAAACAAAGTAATAGTTACACATATTTCAGGTATTTTACCGTTCCAACTTATCTGTAAGGTAACAGTAGCATGAATTAAGTGGAATACTTTTAATTTTTTCAGTTTTATGAAGGCAGCCCTTTGACTAGGTTGGAAATCTGTGCTGGTTTTTCAGCTAGGTTTGAGTTCTGTGTTGCTTTGTGTATGCTTCATAGTTTCTTATATGAAGGCAGCCATAAGCATATTGTATCATCAGAGCAAAGCAATTTGTTAGCTTATTATTTTGAATTTCATTTGGAAATAATATTTTTTACTATTAATTTGCTTTGCTTTTATTCATTTAAGCTTGTTTCTAAATGTTTGCTAGGTAGATGATTTTACCATAATTTGTTTTTCAGAAACGGCATTTGTGACAACCAGAAATTTGCAGGATTTCAGTAAGTGTGGAGTTTCACTGGTGGAAATGTAGACATAGGGAAATTTTAATCACTCGTTCTTGGGAGTCTTTCCTCTGGCATTCTTTTTTAATGTTCTTTCTGTAATAATTTTATTTGAAGCAAGGATATTTAGTTCTTTTCTGATGTCTTCATTTCTTTTTCGGTCTAATTTTTGTGCATCCTTTAACTGACTTGGTTACAGTGTAACTTTCGAATAATGGTCTCTGCTCAGATTGGAAAAAAACTGACCATTGTTTGTAGGTAGCCATTGCTCAGAGGGTTAGGGCTTGTCTGTTGCATTTGTACAAGTGTAGAATAAGTGTATGAAGCTTACCCACAAAGAAAGATTAAATCATGTAGAGGATTTTATTAAAGGGGTTCTACATAGGGACACCTGGTGAGTGTTGCACCATAGTAAGATTTTTTTTTTTAATTTTTCCATAGATACACATGACGATTATGGGCAAAACACGTAACAATATTAACAAAGAAAGGTGACTTGATCACGCTAGTTACGTTAACTAAAACTTTTACAAAAAGTTCGTAAGTTGGAAGCTTTCGACCTTATCTTAGGTCTTCATCACGCCAATGGGTCGAAAGCTTCCAACTTACGAACTTTTTGTAAAAGTTTTAGTTAACGTAACTAGCGTGATCAAGTCACCTTTCTTGATAGATACACATGGTAGTGAAACCCTCTAATCTGAATTTGAAAAATATTTTGTGAAAAATGGTCATTTCGACCAAATGGCAGCCATCTTGGATTCTGCACAAAGTCAATAAAATGTAATAACTTGACAACTAAGGTTCAAATTCAATAATTCTGGTACCAATTTAAAGCTATTTATGCCGCCCCGGTGGCGCAGTGGTCTAAGCGATGGCCTCTGATCATTCGTCCGAACGGGGTCCGGGTTCGAATCCCGGTGAGGCATGGATGTTGTGTTTGTCTTACGGCACTGGCTCTCTCCCTTCCCTGGAACCAGTGACCCTAAATTAGGGACGGGCGACTGCTTATAGCCCATTGAGTTGCTCACGGTGGTCGTTAAACCTCCACTCAAAAAAAAAAAAAAAAAAAAAAAGCTATTTATATCAGGAGTGTGTATGTCATATCAAAACAATAGTAAATTTACAATTTAATATGTTTATTACATGAAGAGTGCAAAAATCACCTTCAGATTAATGGTTAACTGTAATGGGCCGTAGTAAACAAAATGGCCCATATTTTTTTCTGAAACTTGGTAGAAACACTAATATGTGTGCTTGAAGTAGAAAAAAATGAGGATGGTAATATTTTGTAATAACTGGAAAAGTAGCTGTTATGCACATAGGACTCAAGGTATAAAAATCCCTGGCACTGGAATATGCTAATTGCAAAGCTTCCTCAAAAGCACACAGTTAGCATTCTTATATTTTATTATCTTAAGTAGAAATATAAAAAAGGTATTTACTATGCACAGACAATTCTGTTAAATACAAGTAATAGCAATTATCATGCAAATCCTGAAATGATTGCTTCTGTGTTGCATCATCTGTTTTCTGATTGGTTGAAGTCAAAGCATGATGCAATATTACATCATTCACTATCTGAGAGACTTGGCTATCCCTTTCAAAGCTCATTTAAGCGTGTTCAGAAAAGTACGTTCAGTCAGCAAACGTTGTGTTGTATGATTATTTAAGTACAATTTTATGCAGTAGAGATGGAATGTTTTGTATCCAAGGAACTCAGTGTATCATTGAATACAGAGTTTATTTCTGTGCTTACATTGTCTTCAAATGATTTGGGATTTTTAAAAAGATTACAAAGTCTAATTACGGATAAAAAGCACACAGGTTCACAAGGATGAATATCTAAAATGGTACAGTTTAAGGCAGAGAGGGTGTTGTAATCCATTTAATAAACATCCCAGCAAAATCACTGAAACCAGTTTTGCTGAATTTTCCCATGACAAATCCGGATATACTCATTCTAGGGAAGAAAGTGTTTCTTTTTATTCTTCATTGCATTCTTCAGTTAGGGTGTCTGAGATACCTACTGCTGACATGAAAGTCACCAGTGATCAAGATTATAGTGAAGCCACAATAGTGATGGAACAATTGAATAACAGCTGTCAAGTGTTGGATTTATCGCCATAAAGGTCAGTAGATTTAGCTCTAAGAGAAAACTTGGTTACATACACACTAAAGTTAAGAAATTCAGTAACTGTGTTGCTACTAAAGCAGTTGCAGTATTCAGTGTTGAAACTATTAGTAAGCCACACAATTCAAAGGACATGACTTATCCAGACTACATATCTATAATGGAAAAATTATTGAATAAGTTTATAAATGCATCATTTAAAGAAAAAGTTCAAATTCTGACAGTTCCAGATTAATAAACAATCCACCAAACAAAGACTTATTTCAATACTACAGAGTATTTAGTAAAAAAACAACAAGAAAATTAAAAGAAGCCGAAGAGATGTTATCAATGCCTAGTGAAAGGAAAAGTGTTATTAGGTTCTGATAGTATAGAAAAGGTTACTAATTTTTGTGATAATAACAGTTGTATGTGCCCTGGAAGCAAAGATTGCATATCTGTTCCAAGTGAAAATGGGGGAGTATTAAAACAAAAAAGATTGATTTTGTATAACTTAAAAAAATTATGTTGCATTTAAAGAACAACATAATGAATTAAAAATTGTACTGTCTAAATTTTGCTCAGTATGTCCAAGAGAATGTGTGATTGTTGGAAGCAAAGATATCAGTTTGGTGTGTATTTGTATATACTATCATAACATTAAATTCATCCTTTATGCTATCCATATTAGTGACTACACATCATTGTTAAAAAAGCTAGTTTGTTGCACTAAATTGGAAAAGTGTATGGTGCACAGGTGTGCTAATTGTCTATCTCCAGAAATTCTTAAAGAACTAATGCTTTCCAATGAATTAGAAATGATCAATGAAATTACTTACAAATAGTGCAGTGTTAGAAATAAATCTTTTACTGGCCCAGCGGACTACTAGAATTTGCAAACCACTGGTCCATAAAAAGCTAAAAAATGCTTAAGACGCACACACATCATCATTGTCAACCATTATCAATCCACTGCTGGACGAAGGTCTCCCCAAGTTTCCTTCACAAGGGTCTGTCTTGTGCCAGTCTCCTCCATGTCACTCCTGCATACTTTCGAATTTCATCCACCCATCTCCCATGTGGTCTTCTTCCGAGTCTTTTCCTGTCCCCTGGAATCCAATCTATAATTTCGGCTGTCCGTCGATGGTCTGTCCTTCTGGCAGTATGTCCAGCCCATTGCCATTTCAGGGATTTAACTCTGATCATGATGTCTTCCACTCTTGTCATTTTTCGGATCCACGATTTCCTCTTCTTATCTCTCCTGGTTGCACCTCTCCATGCTGCTTTGAGTTGTCTGCAGCCTTTGTATGTCTCTTTTAGTTAAGGTCCACGTCCCTGCACCATACGTAAGCACTGGAAGGATGCATTGATCAAACACTTTTCTTTTAAGACATAATGGCATATTGCTCTTGAAAATTATGCTGTTTCTTCCAAAAGCTCTCCAGGCAAGTTTTGTACGTTGATTAATTTCTTCATCAATGTGACCCTCACTTGATATCTGCTGTCCAAGATATACGTACGTGTCTGTTATCTCCAGCTTTTCTCCATCAATCCATAAATCTTCATTTCTTGTAAAAGCATTGAACATCACTTTTGTCTTCTGAAAGTTCATTTTTAATCCCACTTCTTTACTCTTGTCAGCAAGTTCCTTGATCATACTCTGCAGCTCTGATGGGGTAGTTGCAAAAATGACTACGTCATCAGCAAAACGAAGGTGGGTTAGATAATCTCCATTAATCTTTATCCCTTTGTTTTCCCAGTTCAGTGATTGAAAGACATTTTCCAATGTGGCGTTAAAGAGCTTCGGAGATATGGTGTCACCTTGCCTCACTCCCTTTCCAATTTTTATGTGTGTTGTATTTTCAAACAGCCAAATCTTTGCACTTGCATTTTCATAGATGTTATTAATAATATTAATGTATGCATCTTCAATACCGCAGGATTTCAGAGCCATTGTAACTGCTGATGGTTTCACCGAATCAAAGGCTTTTTGTAATCGATAAAAGCCATGCACAATGGAAATTCATATTTCCTTGCTCTTTCAATTAGTTCTCTCAATACGTGGATATGATCTATTGTGCTGTAGCCACTCCTGAATCCAGCTTGTTCTCTCGGTTGAGCCATGTCCAGTGTTAACTTCAAGCGGTGTGAAAGAACTTTAGTGAAGATTTTATAAACCACTGATAGGAGGCTGATAGGTCTGTAGTTCCTGAGATCCTCAATGTCACCTTTTTTATGTAGCAGGATCATTGTAGCGTTGTTCCAATCCTCAGGAATCTTCCCTTCATTAAGGCATCGAGTGAAAATTTGGGCGAGTACTGTTTCGATTTCTTCACTTGCTTTTTATATGATGTTCACAGTAATTCCATCTTCTCCTGGAGCTTTTTCCCACTTCATGTTCTTGATTGCATGTGCAACTTCTGTTGGGAGGACTGGAAGAACTCTGGTACCTTTCATGATGTCTGGAGTACATGTATCATCCCTTTCATATAATTTGGAGTAGAAATCTTTCACTCTTGTCAAAATTTCACCTCTATTTCTTGTTACAGAACCATCTTTTTTTCTCAGTGACATAATCTGTTTTCTTTCCTTACTGAGATGTCCCTTTGCTATCTTTAGGCTTTGGTTGTTTTCAATTGCTTTCCTCACTAGTTCACAGTTGAATTTTCTTACGTCTTCAGTGATACTTTTTCATACTGTCTTGCATAGCTTTATATATTCCACTTTGGAACTCACATCTTCTTTAGTTGTCCTCATCTCTCTTCTTTTTTGCATCAACATTTTGGTTTTTCCTGATAATTTGTTCACATGCAACTTGTTCTTAAACCCAGCTAATTTCGTTGCTGTTTCCATAAGAGCTTTGGTTACTTTTCTTTCTGTTAACTTCAGAAATATCCATTTCTTGTGATGTCAGGCCTTCTAAAGCAGAGAATCTGTTCTTCAGTTCCAACTCGAAGGTATTATGGTGCTTTTTAACGTTGGTTATGTCAATACATTGTTTGTCTTATGAGCTTGCCACGTTCGAGTTTAGTGTTGAGGTGCATCTTACATCTCACCAATCTATGGTCACTACCTGTGTTGAACTTGTTTAGCACACTGCAGTCTTTTATGACAAATTTTTTGTTACACATAATAATATCAATTTCACTTGTCGTCCCATTTGGATGTCTCCATGTCCATTTCCTGTGTGACTTTTTCTTGAAAAAGGAGTTCAAGATGAAAAACCCTTCTGCCTCTGCAAACTCAACGAGAGTATTTCCACGCTGGTTTCTGTTGCTGCGACCGAATTTACCTACTGAAGTTTCATTCTGTTGCCATTGCCCTGTTTTTGCATTGGAATCTCCCATAATTATCTTCAAGTGCTGCTTACCTTTATTATTTAGATGACGAATTTCCTCATAAAATTCTTGAATTTCTTCTTCAGGATGACTTGTGGTGGGTGCATAAGTTTGAATAGTCTGAGCATTGTATCTTCTCGAGAGTTGGATAACGAGTTGTGCAGCTCTGTCAGAGGAACTTTCAACTTCTACAACTTTATTCTTCAGTTTCTTGTTTATTATAAATCCAACACCACTAGTTCTGCCAGTATCTGTCCCATGATAGTAGAAGAGATGTCCACTTTTCAGTTCAATGAGATCTTCTCCTTTTCTTTTTACCTCGCTTAGCCCGATGATGTCCCACTTGATTCCTTTGTAGTTCCTCTTCCAATTCAAGAAGCCTTGAATCAGAAGATGGGGAGTGTCCATTATACGTAGCTAAGGTCAGCATCAGATGGCAGCCTAGTCCGGTCCTCCGGGGATTCTTAGCACCCTCTGCCTTCATGTCGCACTGGCCGCTGCCTTGGCCAGGTACATTCCAGCTGCTGGAGACTGAGGGTTAAGATTTAAGTTGTGAAGTCATTTTGGAGGGGTTTGGCCATAACTCATCATGCTGGCCAAGTGGGTTGTTTTGATTGGGAGTTTAATGACCACCGTGGGCAACTCAATTAGCTATAAGCAGTTGCCCGTCCCTAATGTAGGGCCACTGACTCCAGGGCAGGGAGAGAGAGCCAGTGCCATAAGACAAACATAACATCCATGCCTCATGGGATTTGAACTCGGACCCATCTCCAGAGAGTGATCAGAAGCCATTGTTTAGACATTTACAATATATGCAAAAAAAAAAAAAAACATTCAATGGAATTACCTCTATTTTTTTCAGCATCTAATTTGAGAGCGCAACTCACATGACAAAGAATGTTTCCAGAATAAGATTCCAATGAATTGGTGACATAGCAGAGTAAGATTGCATTCCCAATCTGTATTTTAGGTAAGAAGAGAAAGGAGATTCCAAGGGTACAAAAAATCACATATATTAGCATACTTTTTTTAACTTTATTGTTTAGGGTTTTGCTTCTTTTTCCTTATTTTAGTCTTATTGCTCATCCCTCCTACTTTCCCATGAAGTTAGTTTTAGTCCCCCATTTAACACTTTCATATGAATTGCTCTTTTGCAAAAATCACCTTCACACATCCAATTGACCTTCTCTACTAGTGTTTTCTTGGGGCAGAAACAAAAACACGCTGGTGTGTGCGTGTGTGTCAGTATCTGCTGCATTCACTAGGGCTGAACGAATCCAAGGAAGATCAGGACATTTATTTTGCTTTCTTCTGCTCATTAAAACTGATGTGGATAGAAGGAACAAAACATGGCTGTTACAAGGCAAGGACTGGGAAACTTTTCTGCATTTGTTGTTTCTTTTGCTCTATACAAATCATGAAGGATAATAAAGAAACTGTTATCCAATAGCATTTCATGAACCTATCACTAGTTAGCAGTCTAAAAAGGAAACCACATAGCAAAGTATAAGAAACAGAAATTCATTTTTTAACTTGTGACAAATCAGAAAAAAAAAAAATTACTGGCCAATGGCCAGCGGACCACTGGGTAATTCGAACAGTGCAGTGGGTGAAAACTGATGATGCAGAATTGAAAACAGTTATTACACCAGTTGATGAATTTGTTGAAAATTTAGTTATGAAACTATCTGCTTTTATGTGCACATCACTTTTTTTTTTTTTACAAAAGCTTAGTCAGTATTTAAAAAAAACAGGAATTGGGTGAAGATACTGCTATTATTGTGACTGATTTTTCTGAAAACTATACCTGCATTATACAAGATGCTATCCAAAGTTTTCACTGAAAAAAGGAACAGGTGATAGTTCATTCCTTTTTACCTATGTAAAGGACACTATTAGTGATACTGTGAAATCTGTTTCTATGTGCGTAATAAGTGACCATTTGATTCAGACACTACAACATTTTGGACTTTCCAAAAGGTAATTGTTAAATATTTAATTATGCAAGTGCCACAAATTAAATACATTAAGTATTTCAGTGATGGGTCGTCAGCCCAGTATAAAAATTATAAAAACTTTGTCAATCTCTGTCATCATGAGACTATGGTGTGAAGGCTGAGTGGCATTTTTTTGCCTCTTGTCATGGAAAAGGAGCTTGTGATGGTAGCCTATAGGTGGCATCATATAAAGTGTATGATCACCAAAGCACAAGCCTTTCAGCATCTACATAAAGATTAAATATTGAATGCATTTGATTTGTATAAATTTGCAAAAGAAACTATTATAGGAATAGAAATTTTTTTTGTAGCAAATTCTGAGGTTGAAATTTTTGACTGTCAATTAGGAGATAGGTACAACATGGCAGATAGGATCACTGGGACAAGGTCCAATCACAGCTTTGTACCTATAAACAAAAGCCAAATATTGGTTTCCAGGGTATCAGGTTCTTAAACAACATTCATTGCTAATATGGGATTCGAAGAAACCATCAGACCACTTACTCCACAATAAATAATACGTTGCATGTGCATATGGAATTAATTGGTGGAATGAAAAGGTTTTGGAACGCTGCGAGGAAAACGATGACTATAAAATTATGTTTTTACGTGCTCGTGGCCCAAGTGCATCATATATATATACCCAAAAGCAGAGTCAAAGACTTAATTTCACACCTAAGAATTTAAAACCAAAATTTGCTTAAAAAACAACCTGAAGATCATGACGTGCAGCACAGCAGTAATGAATAATACGAAATCACACACTACTAAGTAGAGATAGTTAAAAAATAATTTAACAAGTACTATAACAATATAGACCCAGCTAATTTTGTTGCTGTTTTCCATAAGAGCTTTGGTTACTTTTCTGTTAACTTCAGAAATATCCACTTCTTCCGATGTTAGGCCTTCTAAAGCAGAGAATCTGTTCTTCAGTTCCAACTTGAAGGTATTATGGTGCTTTTTAAGGTTGGTTATGTCAATACATTTTGTTTGTCTTATGAGCTTGCCACATTCAAGTTTAGTGTTGAGATGCATCTTACATCTCACCAATCTATGGTCACTACCTGTGTTGAACTTGTTTAGTACACTGCAGTCTTCTATGACGAATTTTTTGTTACACATAATAAAATCAATTTCACTTGTCATTCCCTTTGGATGTCTCCATGTCCATTTCCTGTGTGGCTTTTTCTCGAAAAAAAAGTTCAAGATGAAAAACCCTTCTGCCTCTGCAAACTCAACGAGAGTATTTCCGTGCTGGTTTCTGTTGCCGTGACCGAATTTACCTACTGAAGTTTCATTCTGCTGCCGTTGCCCTATTTTTGCATTGAAATCTCCCATAATTATCTTCAAATGCTGCTTACCTTTATTATTTAGATGACGAATTTCCTCATAAAATTCTTCAATTTCTTCTTCCGGATGACTTGTGGTGGGTGCATAAGTTTGAATTATCTGAACCTGGTATCTTCTCGAGAGTTGGATAACGAGTCGTGCAGCTCTGTCAGAGGAACTTTCAACTTCTACAACTTCATCCTTCAGTTTCTTGTTCATTATAAATCCAACACCACTAGTTCTGCCAGTATCTGTCCCACGATAGTAAAAGAGATGTCCACTTTTCAGTTCAATGAGATCTTCTCCTTTTCTTTTTACCTCACTTAGCCTGATGATGTCCCACTTGATCCTTTGTAGTTCCTCTTCTAATTCAAGAAGCCTTGAATCAGAAGATAGGGAGCGTCCATTATACGTAGCTAAGGTCAGCAACAGATGGCAGCCTAGTCTGGTCCTCCGGATATTCTTAGCACCCTCTGCCTTCATGTCGCACTGGCCGCTGCCTTGGCCAGGTACATTCCAGCTGCCGGAGACTGAGGGCCAAGATTTAAGTAGTGGAGTCATTTTGGAGGGGTTTGGCCATAACTCACCACACTGGCCAAGCGGGTTGGTGAGTGTGGGATAGCATTTTCTCTAATCCCGATGGTATGGTTATACCGCTGTTAGCGGTCGTCAGAGCCCCTTTAGTGGGAACAGGATGCACCACGAGAAGGCGGAGTTGACATTTGTCAAGGAGGGGCTGTGATGTTACGCATCACCTGACTAAGAACAAGTTGCATATGAACAAATTATCAGGAAAAACAATAATGTTGATGCAAAAAAGAACAGAGATGAGGACAACTAAAGAAGACGTGACTTCCAAAGTGGAATATATAGAGCTATGCAAGACAGTACGAAAAAGTATCACTGAAGACGTAAGGAAATTCAACTGTGAACTAGTGAGGAAAGCAATTGAAAACAACCAAAGCCTAAAGATAGCAAAGGGACATCTCAGTAAGGGAAGAAAACATTATGGCACTGATAAAAGATGGTTCTGTAACAAGAAATAGAGGCGAAATTTTGACAAGAGTGAAAGATTTCTACTCCAAATTATATGAAAGGGATGATACATGTACTCCAGACATCGTTAAAGGTACCAGTACAAGAGTTCTTCTAGTCCTCCCAGCAGAAGTTACACATGCAATCAAGAACATGAAGCGGGGAAAAGCTCCAGGAAAAGATGGAATTACTGTAGACATCATACAAGAAGCAAGTGGAGAAATCGAATCAGTACTCGCCCAAATTTTCACTCGATGCCTTAATGAAGGGAAGATTCTTGAGGATTGGAACAACGCTACAATGATCCTGCTACATAAAAGAGGTGACATTGAGGATCTCGGGAACTACAAACCTATCAGCCTCCTATCGGGGGTTTATAAAATCTTCACTAAAGTTCTTTCACACCGCTTGAAGGTAACACTAGACATAGCTCAACCGAGAGAGAAAGCTGGATTCAGGAGTGGCTACAGCACGATAGATCATATCCACATACTGAGAGAACTAATTGAAAGAGCGAGGGAATATGAACTTCCATTGTGCATGGCTTTTATCGATTATGAAAAAGCCTTTGATTCGGTGAAACCATCAGCAGTTGCAATGGCTCTGAAATCCTGCGGTATTGAAGATGCATGCATTAATATTATTAATAACATCTATGAAAATGCAAGTGCAAAGATTTGGCTGTTTGAGAATACAGCACACATAAAAGTAGGAAAGGCAGTGAGAAAAGGTGACACCATATCTCCGAAGCTCTTTAATGCTACATTGGAATGTGTCTTTCAGTCGCTGAGCTGGGAAAACTAGGGGATAAAGATTAATGGAGAATATCTAACTCACCTTTGTTTTGCTGATGACGTTGTCATTTTTGCAACTACCCCATCAGAGCTGCAGATTATGATCCAGGAACTTGCTGACAAGAGCAAAGAAGTGGGATTAAAAATGAACTTTCAGAAGACAAAAGTGATGTTCAATGCTTTTTCAAGAAATGAAGATTTATCAATTGATGGGGAAAAGCTGGAGATAACAGACACCTACGTTTATCTTGGACAGCAGATATCAAGTGAGGGTCACATTGATGAAATTAATCAGTGTACAAAACTTGCCTGGAGAGCTTTTGGAAGAAACAGCATAATTTTCAAGAGCAATATGCCATTATGTTTTAAAAGAAAAGTGTTTGATCAATGCATTTTTTCAGTGCTTATGTATGGTGCAGAGTCGTGGACCTTAGGTAAAAGAGACATACAAAGGCTGCAGACAACTCAAAGAAGCATGGAGAGGTGCATGCTTGGTATAACCAGGAGAGATAAGAAGAGGAACACGTGGATCCGAAAATGACAAGAGTGGAAGACATCATGATCAGAGTTAAATCCCTGAAATGTCAATGGGCTGGACATACTTCCAGAAGGACAGACCATCGACAGACAGCCGAAATTTTAGATTGGATTCCAGGGGACAGGAAAAGACCCAGAAGACCACATGGGAGATGGGTGGGTGAAATTCGAAAGTATGCGGGAGTGACATGGAGGAGACTGGCACAAGACAGACTGTTGTGGAGGAAACTTGGAGAGACCTTTGTCCAGCAGTGGATTGATGATGGTTGACAATGATGATGATAACAATATAGAAAACTTCATATAGCCCAACAGGCTTGAGTAAACAACAAAATAAAAAAAGTAATTGCAAACCTGAATGTAAAAAGTGTCGAGAATGCCGAGCCTTGGCTTTATCAAGGGCCAGCAAAACTCTGCATTTTCTAACTTCCACGAAGACTTAGTTGGGAATGGGTTTCTGCAAAGCCATAGATGCAAGTTTTAAGCCCACCAAATTTTTTTAATTAGCAAAACCTCCTCAGAGTTTCATGAACAATAATTTAGTCAAAGTTTTTGCACGCATCTATAACTTTCCTGGCCCAACCCATACTCGTCACCTGCCACAAAAAACAGAAAAATGATTACAAAAATCACAAGTTGTGAGAGTGTCTGTACAAATCATCAGAATTATTCAGTTAAAACACGTTGCTGAGCAACCAAGCCGTCTGAGTCAGAATTTAAATTTTAAGAACAGTACTAAAAGTACTACTAATTCTTATTCTTTGAGGTGAAAAATATTTTTACCTAAAATGCCATAAAATAAAAGACATAAGATTAAAAATTTTCAACAGTGTTAGGAGAGTAAACAGGATTTTTGTACCCACAACTTCCGCAAAAAACGGACATTACAAGAACGAAAGAATAATAAAAATTTAAAATGATGCTTTGGAAAGATTATATGAAGTTAACAATTCATTGCAATATTTACAAAATATTCCAGGGTGCTTTTAAGTGTATAATAATGTAGTTTTTATGTTCCTATCAACAATGAAAAAGTATTGTTGACAACAAGTACCATGAAATGGCTAAAGACCCAAACTAAGTGCTCAAAAATATGCGTAATTTCCAAATTAAGTGAAAGAGAAAAAACTCATAAAGTTAGAAAAACTGCTTGTACCAAATGCCTAATGAGAAAAAATAGTAAATTTCCACTTTGAAAGTTCACAAATTAATCTTAGAAAGAATAAAGTACAGGAACAAAGATTAGAGCTTACCTACATTGCTCATCTCCGCGCACGAGTCCCCAAAAAAATGGCCGACCACCCTCCTCGCCGCTTCCTAAGAAGCAGGGTGGTGGTGGAGGAGTTTACCAAGTCTTCTCCGCAGAGAAAGACGCAGCCCGTTAAATTTCCACCAAGAGAATTGTACAACTAAGAATGAAGTCCTGCTTCTCCAGATAGAGTAGAAGAACTCTCCAGAATACATAAAAAATATTATCAAATATAATTGTAGTGTATTTAATAACTTTTATATGTATTTTTTTACCTTAGTGTACTCCACAGACACTACCAGTACCTATATTTTTTCCATTTTTAGGTTAGTTATTCTGGTGAGAGAATATCTAGTTTACTTTTTATTTATTTTTTATTTTATTTTTTAATCAAATTTTAAACTTTTTTGGTGTGGTTTTTTGCATTATTTTATTTTTTATTTTTAATAGGACTGTCCTATTCATAGCACTAAAGGTTCCTTTTTGTAGTTAATATGCATCCTCCAAACCAATTTCCATGTAGGCTTTCATTGGCCAGAATCATTTTATTAACTGTGCAGAAATTAAAACAGATCTTCTAACCTAACTCTATTATTCAGAACAATTTTTCTTAATATTCTTTTTATGATAGTAGCTGGAATCTTGTTTTCTAGTAAACTGTTTAATAAGACTCTAATGTGGTTATTGAAATCCAAATTGTTGCTGCAAATTCTTGAAATTCTAAGTACCTGAGAAATTAGTACATTCTCAATTACTTTGGTCGAGATGTTATTGTTTCAGTGCAGATATTTTATTACTTTGAAAGGAAAATTAACTCTTTTATCAAAAAGGCAGATGGATGGGTTACCTCTGTTAAGTTTAATGCTTAATTCTAGGAAATCTAGTTCCTGATTACTGTGGTTGGTTTTACATAAAATAGGATAGATATTTGTGAAATCCCTTTCTATAACTTCTGAATTATTTATACAAAGCAAATCGTCAATATATCTATAGGTGTACAAGTAGTTATCTGAGCACGAGGAGCTATTTTTGATGAACTTATATTCCTTAAAGAACAGGAATAGATTAGCCACACTTGTTGAGTGAGCTACTCCCATAGGGATTCCGTTTACTTGCTTATAGAGAGTATTATTATATAAAATATGGTTATTGTTTATGCAACAATTGAGATAAGAGTTCCAGGCTCCTACATTAACAAATTGGTTAAGATTAAATTCTACATACAGCTCTTTAAAAGTAGTGATGATATCTGAAAGTGGCAGATTAGTATATAGGTTTTCGAAATCATAACTATTAATATCTATGGTATTTAGGTTGATTATAGTGGAAATTACTTCTGAATTATTATTGATTATCCAAAAATCTCTGTACTTCAAATTAGTACTGTTACTAATGTGTTTCAAGATTGCCTCAAAAGCTTGATCAATTTTCTTTTATGACTCCTAACTACACTAGCTATGAACCTAATAAACTTCATTGGATTTATGAAACTTAACAGTTGCAAAAAGAAAGGGAAATTGAGGTTAATATCTCCTCATTTGTGGAATTTTAAGTTTCTTGAAGGCCTTAAAATGATTTTCAAGCTGTTTGGTACAATAACTAACTGGCTCGTAGGTTACTTTATTATTGAGTTCTAGATTTAACAATTCAAAATAGAATTTCTTGCAGATAATTGCAAAATTATTGCTAGCTTTATCTGTAGTAGTAAAGATATATTGCTCTTATAGTTTAGAGTGACCTTTTGGCATCTCCAGAGAAAAAAAATTCTGTCAAAACATAAATCTAGATCGGCCAACTTATCAGAGAAGCTACTAATAACATTATATTTCCATTCTGCAAAGGCCTCAATTGGCTGATTGTATGCTAAACTTGTTTTAATAATATATCTATTAACATCTTGAGTAAAAATCTCAAGAATTCGTATTTTGGAGATATGGTAAGGAGGTCTGTATTTAGTACCATATTCTAACAAATTCCTGAGCTTGTCATTATCAACAATGCTCAAGCTACCAGTGATAACATGTACAATCCTATTATAGTGAACTGTGTCTTTCAGTTCTTCACAAGAACATGCTGTAACTACAGGTAAAGTACGTGAAGATTCAAGTTTGTAGTTTTTAACAATAGACCCTAAGGTCCTAACATACTTATAACTTACAATAGACTGGTGCCTGGATATGGGGAAAAAATTGTATTTATTGTAGAACAGCTTCCTAACATTGATATGATCAAAGTATTTATTAAGAAATCTGATGGTCACATAATTTTTGGAAATACCTTTAAGAGAAATTTTATCTTTAAGTATGTGCTTAATAATGTCCAGAACTAAATCAAAAACATGCTTATCAACTTGATTAGCATTTTCATTCCAGAATTTGAAAAAACTTTTGACAGAGTGCTTAAAGGACTTAAGAATTCTGCAAGCATTTTTAACAAAACTTGAATCATTTTTAAAACTACTTAGTGATTTGCAAGCTTGCAAAATCCACCTTGCTTGTAGTACGAAATAGCCTCTGCCCTCTTTTACCTCTAGTGCAGACCTTGTTGTTAAAAAGAAAGAACAGTTCACGAATAGAAAATTTATGCTTATTGTCCGAAAGTGTGGAATTAAGACCATAGTGATATAGAGACTGATGTTGCAGAATTTCAAGAGATGGTTTCCAGTCTAGCAAAAAGGTCAGGGA